>JAGJXA010000008.1:585000-1785000 GCA_020726445.1 Chaetomium sp. MPI-SDFR-AT-0129 | reverse complement strand
CCGAGTTGTCCGGGCCGAGACCTGATGAGCTGGCCCGCGGGCCGCCACGCCACCACCCGCGACGGTTCTCGACGTCGTCCTTGTCGCGGTGGAAGACTGGGTGCTGCGGGAAGGAAAGCTTGAGGCCGTGCCATAGCGCAAAGCTGGGAAGCGTAGCTTCCGAGGGGAGCCGAATGCCGTGCTCGAGTTGGGCTTGGTGAATGGCCAGGTACAGGTTGCGCGAGCCACGCTGGATGGCGGGCGGGCAGTAAAAGCGCGGGGTGTGTACGCCGGTTTGGAGGCCCCAGATCCATTCGCGGAAGATCCACTTGTTGGGGATGTTGGCGTCCATGCAGAAGGAGGTGAGAAGCGCGTCGGCGTCTTCGCCCACGCCCCATTCGAAGTGGTCGTCGCGCGGGTCGGTAACGGGAGGTTCCGGGCCGATGGGCAGGATCTCGCGCACGCGCACGGGGCCCCAGGCGTGCGAGCCGCCGTTGTTGGATTGGTTGACGGCCAGGAAGAACTCGCCGTAGTCGCCGGTCTCGGCGATCATGTGCCAGAAGCTGGACCGCTCGAGCGACTGCTTGCGGGGCTCGTTGCGGGCCGTGGCGGAGAGTCGATCGAGGAATTTGCCGGCGTCGCCGAGGAAGCGCATATCGAGCTCGAGTTGCCAGAAGTGGTCGAACTCGGGGTAATGGAGAGCGAGTAGCTGCATGGGCTGGAACACCTGCCACATAGTCCTACAGGGAAGGTAAGTTAGACACAGACGGAAACAAGGCCTGGGATGGGGACAAGGACGTACCTGTGTTCCTCGATCATGGGGTACCAGCTCTCCAGCAGACGGACGTCCCACAGCAAAGCAATGGACTGCAACTCAGGGGGGACGCCGGCGTCCTCAAGACCCTTCTTGTACGCCTCTTCCGAGGCAAAGATGTTGTTGTCGTACCCCTCGTAATCCTTCATATCGACAAGCAGGATGACTTGGTACTCGCCACCAGACTTAAGCGCGGTCTCGGTGATGAGCGAGCGGAGATAGTACATGTCTTCCGGCATGTATTTAAACCCGCGCCAAGCACGCACAACAATAGCCGTGCGCCGTGACGCCTCGAATTCATGCCAGTGACGGATCTGGGGAATCTTGGAAACGTGACGGAAGCCGAAACGCGGGGCCGCGACGCGGGTGTCTTCAAAGCGGGTGGCCGCAGCAGGGAAACGGTCGCGATTGCGTTGGAAGCAGTCGTTCTGCAACTGGCCCCAATCGACGTTCTTCCAGTCCACTTTTTGCCGGTTGTAGGTCTCCTTCTCTTCGCCGAAGCCGTATGGGCCATATCGTTCGTCGACGGTCATGACGGTCAGGTCAAGACCGGTTTCCTCGTAGTTTCCGGCCCAAGGCATGGGGTAGGCTGTGTTAGGTACCGGGTTAGCTTCCTGTCGCGTATCAAGACCAACAAACAATCGCCAGGTGGGGGGGTAGAGGTAATATGCATACGGCCATCGAGCTCGCTTTCATGGAGGTCGTCATCCCGGCTTTGACCGAGTAAATGGCCACGGGGGCCATGACAGGCGATGCGCTCTGCCATCGGCGGCAGCACGTTGTGTGTGGGGATCCGTTTCGGCCCATTGTAGTTCTTCTCTGATGTCGAAGACCCAGGCCCTAGGTCAGGCCAGTGTTGTGACAGGTCGTTGCTGAACTGCAGCCACACGACCCAGACGATGCAGACGGCGACGGCAATCAAGAGCGTCTGTCGGGTGAACAGCCGCCTTGACTTGCCGCCTCCCAGCCCGAGGCAATTCATGGTCGGATTTGGCAGACACCAACCGAGCAAAAACGGAAGTTGTGTCGGGATTCGTTGTGTATCTACGTCGGGTCCGCCGCCTTGGTTGTCGTGACAGGGGAATTAACGATGGCCGGAGATATCGTGATTACAGGCCCCCTCGAGAGAGTGGCATTAGACAGAGTTCGGTAATAAAAGCGCAAATACGACAGATCGGATCCAGGAAAAGAACGAGTGACGCTGGAACCGAAATCGCAGGAAGAAATAACACGGGTACGAAGAGAAAACGATGGTGGTTTGCAACCGCGCTGGTTGAGGAAGGATGAATGAAGAAAAGATCAAAAACCCAGATTTGACAGGATTGGCGGTGCGGAAGCACGGCAACGTCGCGGTCGGTAAGTCTCCTGACAGCAACCGGAACCACCGCCCTCGACTCGGCGAAACAGAAACGCTGGAGACGAACGCTATTGCATGAAGGACGCACCGCCGCACACCCGAGTCTCGTTCGAGTTCTTGGCGCGGGCTCAAACATTGGTGGGATTTGACGGGCCCCACCATTTCCCGGGTTGAGGCGTTCAATGGTTACCACCCCTCCCAGAGCAATCTTGAAAGTTGCTTCGTATCTTTTTTCGCCCAGCCGGGACAAGTCTTGTGATTAAAAGGTGATGAGATGCGTGAATGCCGCCATTTTTCTTATCTGGTGGCGGTAAAAACAAGCCGCCGTCATCTAGGTACACGCTACATCCAATTATATTCGAGTTCCGTCATAGTCGTCCCCAAATTCTTCATGTTGAAAATGAAACGATCCGATTCAGCAATCTTCCCAAAAAACGCAGCTTCCATCCAGGAGGAACCCTTTCGCGGCAGGTCCGAGTGAGCATATCTTGGCACTTCGCCCCTGGACCCTGCAGTGCCACAGGGGCTCACACTGGGGGCTTGCCGCTTCTGGCCGTTGATTGCTTGGCCTCTGCGAACCTGCCGGGGAGACCCCGCTTGGCATGGCGATTTCAGGGGCAAATCCTCACAGGATCATCTCAACTCGAAGGGCTGCCAGGAAAGGGTTCCACTCAGATTCCAAACAAGCAGCTGGCGGTGCTTCCGTGATGCGGGATCGGGACAGAACCTGCCGGGTTCGGTATTCTCGGCGGTGAAGGCGCTATCAGATCCGAGTTCTTTTTGCCTTGGGACGTGTGCGGCACGGGAACCGATAACGTTATGGAGTTCTGCCGGGGTTGCGACTTCACTACCGTTGGAAGCCAAGCGATGTCGAAGTCTGGTATCAACTGAAAGGTGATTAAGCTTAATTGCCTCGTTCATTCTACCAGTCTACACTACGTTACCGTGGGCCTTCATTCTTAGGTTGTTCTCCATTCCCTTTTCTCATTCGTCTACTGTGTAATTCTTGCTTCAATTTCTGGTTTCCTAATGGTGTAGTTACTCAAACGGCTCAACTAAAGTATTCTTCGAAAAGATCGTCAAAGGCCACACGGAGTATCTCTCCCGAAATCTTGGGTCGGGCCGGTCCTTGCGGAAGCGGTCATCTATTGGCGCGGATGGGAATCAATTGGACGTGTGGCATCGCTTAGATATCGGGTAAAACAAGACCTTTCTTGGCCAGCAGCGATCACACCGCGCATCTGGTCAGGAAGTGTGTAAAGTCTGCCAGGGTGGACATAATTCACGAAAGGGGAAGGTGTTTGGTTCTTTCCACTGTCGTTGTATTGTGTCCGACTGCGAGAGCATGACCAAACCACGCTTTTGATGTACTGCCAAAACTACCACCAGCCAAAGACCGAACAACACGGTTTGCCCCCTAAACCACAGCCTCCGTCACCGGTGCAGCAGCAACATCCCCGGCGGGCGCAACCGCCGACTTGCGGAAGCTCCGCATGGGTTCCAACCCCCAGCGTCCAAACATTGCCGCATCCTCATCCCACCCGTTGCAGTCAGTCGTCAACATTTTCTCGCCCGTGAAGATCGCATTCGCCCCGGCCATGAAACACATTGCCTGTTGTTCCTCCGCCATCGTCTTGCGCCCAGCCGCAATCCGGATGATGGTTCCAGGCATGAGAATGCGGGCCGCCGCGATGGTGCGTAGCATGCTGGTGAACTCAATGGGCGTGCGGTCACCCAGCGGTGTGCCCTTGATAGGAACCAGCGCGTTGACGGGAAAGCTCTCCGGGTGACTCGGCAGAGTGGAGACGGTGTACAGCAGACCGATACGGTCCTCCGATGTCTCACCAAGACCCAAGATACCGCCGGAGCAGACGTTGATGCCAGCGTCGCGGACGTGGCCCAGCGTCTTCAAACGCTCGTCGTAAGTACGCGTGGAGATGATGCTCGGGTAAAACTCGCGGCTGGTGTCGACGTTGTGGTTGTACGCGGTCAGCCCAGCCTCCTTGAGCTCCTTGGCTTGCTCGGCATCGATCATGCCGAGGGTCACGCAAGACTCCATGCCTAGCGCCCGCACGCCGGATACCATCTCCTTGATGTTTCGCAAGCTGTTCTTGCGGCCCCGCATGTCGCGCCAGGCGGCGCCCATGCAGAAACGGGTGCTGCCATTTTCCTTGGCGACGCGGGCCGCTTCGAGGACAGACTCTACGGTTTCGACACGCTTTGCTTCAAGGCCGGTCCCCTTTTGGTATCGAGTGGACTGAGCGCAGTATGAGCAGTCTTCGGTACAACCACCTGTCTTGATATTCATCAGGGTGCAGAGCTGGACCTCGGCAGGGTTGTGGAACCGGCGGTGGATGTTGGCCTATCAGGCCAAAGGTATTAGCTACAGGACGACATCGCGGCGACGATAGCGAGTGCTGGGGTGCCTCAGCTCACAGCTTGGTACGTCAATTCCATCAATGGCTGATAGAAAATAGCTGAGATCTCTTCTCGCGTCCAGTCGTGCCGCAGGTCCGTTGCCGCGGCGGCGGTCTGGAGGATTTGCCTTGCTCGGCGTTGACGCTCGACATCGCGCTCGGAAAAGGGGGCTTGGCTCGGTGGTAGTGCGGTCGCGGGATTTGTCGCGGGTGTGATCGGTTGAGCCGCGGCCGCTGTTGCCATGCGGGCCGGGAAGTTACCGATGCGGGCCGCGGAGGTCAGCCGTGTACGCGTAGCCGCGTGTAGGGCCGGTCGGAGGGAAGCTCTCATTGCGGGCGTCGGGGTCGGCGCGAGCGTTCTGGTGAAGTTTAGAGAGTAATTGCCTTACCGGGCTGAGATGAACAAGAGAGCTAACCGATGCTCGGCCGGTTACCCGGGCGCGCAATTTGTTGAGACACGGGCTATGAAGAGGGGCATCCCGCGTTGAGCTGCAGCCCCAGGTGGGGTCGCTTGCTGTGGGAGTCGATCGTGGCCGCGGGGTGAGTCAATGCGAGATTGAAAGATGCAGTTTCTTCATCAACCCCACCGACCCGATGGTAGCCATATCTCCGGACATTCCTCAGTCTCAGGCGTCCGTGTTGCCCGAAATGTCCGTCGTCGCCGTTGCCAATCTCCAGACTGGAATGTGGCGGTTGGCGTACATGTTAAAAGCTAGCCCCACAGGAAGCTCATTTAGCTCCCGTGGAATTGAGTGGGCGACCCAAGGCAAGCTCTCGAGGGTTTAATGTTTCTTGACGCCCTCCATCCATTCTTTACCGGCCTTTGCACCGTCATGTGCTTTGCGGAAGAGTTTCCTCTCCCATTCGTCCAGCCCTCTAAGAAATTCTTCGCCGGCACCACCAATCCCGAGATTACTCCCCTCTTCACCTTTCCCTTTGTGCCCAACACCACCGACTTTACGGGCGTGCAAAGCCACCTCGGCCGCCCGAGCCACAAAAGTTTTGCGTAGAACAGCCGCCAATTCTTGCTCCTCAGAAAGTTCCATCATATGTGTTGCGAGCCCGTAGAAATGTGCGCTCTGGTCTCGGAGGGGTACTGCGCGTGGGTCGGCTTTCAGTGCCTGGACGACATCGTTCCCGAGGGCGGCTGGCAGGTCAAAAGTCACAAACGACTTCCCCTCGATGTCTCCAGTGTTGGCAATGGCAAGCATTTCGGCGAGCCATAGAGGGAGGCTGACTTTGGTGCCGGCTTTCAGTGGTTGGGTGGGGGTATTGTCGAGATAACCAAGGTCGGGTATGTCGACCTGAAATGTGCATGGGATTTTCTGTGCGAAAGAATGGTCAGTCGTGCGTGCGTTCAATCATGTCGCGTGCCTGGCGACAGAGAGTTGAGGCCGTACTTCTGCATCTGTAAGAATGGAATCTATGTCGTAATAAGACATCTTGAGCCGCAAAACATTAAAAAGGTCAAGCAAAGCAAAGACGGTGAAATGGTCCTGGACCAACAACTTCGTATCGCGACATGCTCTAAACGCGAGGGTCTACGCGTGTGGCTAGTACCTCAAAGGTACCCAACAAGCCACGGCTTGGCACCAATTAGCCACGGCTTGGCACCAATTAGCCACGGCTTGGCAATGGTGGGGAAACCAGGATCATGACGAAATGGTGAGCCGAAGCTTCGCCCGAGCTTCAATCGGATCGCCGAACCTGTTTTATTCCGATATATGCGATTTAAAAACTGTCATCTCTTCAAGAACAGGTACTCGCCCCGAAAATTCTAGGTTTTGCAACATCCAATTGACCGCCATCCAGTTAGAATACCCAACGCCATCATGTCTTCGACTCTCTTCCGCACCAGTCCCGTACTGCGGGGTGCCCTCCGAGCTTCCGGAGCTCCCAAGGTTGCCGGTGCTATGGCCAGCATTGGCTTCGTTCGGGGAAAGGCTACACTTCCAGACCTTCCGTGTTAGTCAACCGGCATATCTCAACTAGCTCGCAAGTCGTAGCCACGCATGACGGCATGCATTGGTCTCACAATGCGAGTTAGACTCAAGTCATTCCCGTGGATGAGCTAACCGCTGGTCCTTGCAGACGACTACGGGGCCCTTGAGCCGCATATCTCGGGCAAAATCATGGAGTTGCACCACTCCAAGCACCACCAGACCTACGTCAACGGTCTCAACAGCGCGGTACAAACTATTAAGGAGGCCGAGAGCAAAGGGGACTTCACCAAGGCAGCGACCGTTGCGCCCCTCCTCAACTTCCATGGCGGCGGCCACATCAACCACACCCTCTTCTGGGAGAACCTGGCGCCAGCCAGCCGCGAGGGTGGTGGTGATCCCTCTGGTGCTCTCCAGGTATGCTGGCTCCCTACTGAAGCCACCAACACCACGTTTCACTAACGTGCATGTCTTTCCAGAAAGCCATCGTCGCCGACTTTGGTTCCGTCGACAGCTTCCGCAAGCAGATGGACGCCGCTCTCGCCGGCATCCAGGGTAGCGGCTGGGCTTGGCTCGTCAAAGACAAGACTGCCGGCAATCTCAACATCGTTACGCGTGCGAACCAGGATCCGGTCTCTGGCCCCTACGTCCCGCTGCTGGGCATCGATGCTTGGGAACACGCATACTACCTCCAGTACCAGAACCGAAAGGCCGAATACTTCGAGGCTATCTGGAACGTTATCAACTGGAAGACGGTTGAGAGCCGGTTCGAGAAGCCTTGAGCAAATAAAACGTCCGAGGGGAAAGGACATTTGTACACCACTTTAGCGTGAATATCTGGTAGTTACAGGTATCTACCGTCATTAGACTCACTACATGTCGATGTGGAATCTTCATACTGTCCTTCATCACATTGGCACTTTGAACAGAACCATTATGGGATTGATCATGGACAAATTGTCCGATGGGAGGAAGCGACAGTAACAAAGGAAACCGACCCCATTGATAACCCTTCAGGAGTCGTTCAATCCAACATTCTTATGCAAGGCGTCTCCCTGAATAATGCCATCCCCGTTAAGTGACATCCCCCGGTGTGGGCAAGCTCGTGCGCCAGCTCGGACAATGACATCACCACATCATGTGCCCTCACTTGACTGAGCATAAGGTCTAGGCCTGGATATTAGAACTTCTTAGCTGGGTGCCACTTCTTCAGGAGAATCAAGGTACACTGATCTATCGCCTCGCTGGCGGAACACCGGACGAGTTATCCCAAGTGTGAGTCCGCATCTCGAATTTCCGGTGTTTACACCTAGGTTCCCCGTTTCGTGTCAACTATGCTTTTCATTTCAAACTGCCTGAACCGACCTTGATATTTGGCGTTGACCAGCCGACTTTTGGCTGGGGATCGCTGGAACAGAGCTGTTGAGGGATTGATCTGCACGGAATCTTGTTCTAGACAGAATCAGCAACTAGGTCTGAACAGATAGCTTCCTGACGCTACGACTAGCAACAATCCTCACTTTTTCAGACTGTGGCTTTATTCCTCATCTAACATAGAAAGTTGCGGAAATAGGTTGAAATTTTCAGCACCCCTTCAAAGTATTCGAAAGGAGATCCGGGGTTGACAAATGGTTTAACCACCAGAGACACGAAGATCACTCACCATCAGATCATGACACCATCCCCCGACACCTCATCGCGGATCCCGAGCCCCCAAATCATCGACCACGACCGTATCCGGACTCTCGCGAGCGGTGACCCGTCTCCTCGGTCCAGTGACGACGCAACCCCTACTACCTCGGATCAACAAGATTTCACGTCGAGTAACAAATTCCGCCGGTTTGCCCAGGCCACCATGGCGTTTGAAAAGGGCCACACGTTCTCAACGGGCACGTCGGTGCACCGGAAACGGCAGATGAGCACGTTGGTGGAGAAGGAGGGCCAGTATGGTGCTTCGCTGACTGTATGTGGAACGACTCTCCTGGTTTGGGGCCTGGTCTAATCTATCTGGTAAAATACTGACGTTCTACCAAGACCCTCTACCTGGGTATCTCTGCCATGTTTGCCGATGACCACACGGCAGTCGTAGCTCTGGCTATCCATGACACCATCTACTTGGTAGATTTCTCAGTCAAGTACATCGTGCTCGACGATGCGATGAAGATGGGCGCCGACTTGATTGCCGACCATGTCATCGCGGAGGTCGAAAGATACGAGCACGAAAACTTCTCCAAGTTCATTGGCGCCGGCCTTCCCACCACCCTCAAGTATATGAGTCCTTCTCTATGCTCTCGACTGTGGTTGGAGGTTGACATTGTGCCGGTGGTTCTGCGACCTGATGATGAACACAAGGAGAAATCGTTTTGGGATGTCAAGAGGGTTGATGAACAGGCTGATTCCATGGCTAGGAAGTGCATTATGTGAGTGTTGGCGGTGGATATCATTTTGGTATTCTACGTAAGCTAAGATTCGCTGTAGGAACTTTGGGCCATCCCTTGTGCCTATTCTCCAAGTTGGATGGCGGGGAGTCGTTCAGACCGACGCCGGGTTTCGGGCTCATTTGACCACAGTCCAAAACCACAAGGACACTTGCGGCAACGCGACATGGGAGGCAATGTTGAGTTATGCGAAGAAACTGAGGGGCAACAAGACCAAGATTGCTTTCTTCAGCTCGACTCCCCAAGGCGGTGGTGTTGCGCTGATGCGTCATGCATTGGTGCGTTTCGCGCGGCTTATGGGTGTTGATCTAACTTGGTATGGTGAGTTAAATTTCACATCTGGATTGTTCTGGAGAGGATTTCAACTAATGTGAGCTAGTCCCCAAGCCACGGCCGGGGGTGTTCCGAATTACGAAGAATATGCACAACATTCTCCAGGGCGTGAGTCATCCGGACCAGTGGATTTCTGCTGAAGAAAAGGAGGCGATCATAGACTGGATCGAAGAGAATGCGGCACGATATTGGTTTTCCGAAGGCGGACCACTACGAGCGCCAGAGGAAGGTGGTGCTGATGTTGTCATTGTAAGTCCTTACTCGCCTTGGTTGTACCAGGGCGCAAGCACCGTGGCCACCCTTCATCATGCACTGGCATAGCAGATCGCTCGAGGCTGCAAAGCTGAAATAAGGGGATAGGCGTTGATATCCATCGTCCTTATGCCAACATCTACTGACGAAATTAGATTGATGACCCCCAAATGCCCGGCCTGATCCCCCTCATCAAAAAGGCAACGCCGGGCCGCCCAGTTCTTTATCGATCCCATATCCAGATCAGAAGCGACCTCATTGCCCAGTCCGGCTCTCCCCAGGCTGACATTTGGGACTTCCTGTGGAGCAACATTCAGGGGTGCGACATGTTCATAAGCCACCCGATTCCCAGCTTCGTGCCGCACAGCGTCCCCCGCGAGAAGGTCGCATACCTCCCGGCTACAACGGATTGGCTCGACGGCCTGAACAAACCCCTTAACGAATGGGACTCAGGCTACTACGGCAATATCTACAACATCGCCTGCCATTCACAGCGCATGTAAGAACAATCCCACCCTCCCCTTACGTCTCGTCTGGCATAACATCGAACCTGACACAAAAACCCCCCACAGGACCGAAGTCAACTGGCCAGCACGCAAATACATCGTCCAAGTCGCACGCTTCGACCCCTCCAAAGGCATCCCCACGGTAATCGATTCCTACGCCGAATTTCGCCGCCGTTGCGACGCAGCCAACCTCACCACCGCCGACATCCCGCAACTCGTCGTTTGCGGCAATGGGTCCGTCGACGACCCCGACGCCAGCCTAATCTACGACCAAACCATGAACCAGCTCGAGAAGTACTACCCAGACCTGATCCAGGACGTGAGCCTCATGCGTCTGGACCCGAATGATCAGGTGATTAATACCATGCTGGCGAATGCGCATGTGGTGCTGCAGTTGTCAACAAGGGAGGGGTTTGAGGTGAAGGTGTCGGAGGCATTGCATGCAGGAAGGCCGGTGATTGTTACGGCCACGGGGGGGATACCGTTGCAGGTGAAGGATGGGGTGAATGGGTTTTTGGTGCAGCCTGGGGATTGGAAGGCGGTGGCTGGGCATTTGATGGATTTGTTTACGGATGAGGAGCTGTGGAAGAAGATGAGCTATGCTGCGCGGACGGGGGTTTCGGATGAGGTGGGCACGGTGGGGAATGCGTTGAGTTGGTTTTATTTGGCGGCGAAGTGGAAGGAGGTTGGGGTTGAGAAGCATGGGAAGGGTGGGTTGAAGGGGGATGGAAGGTGGGTGAATGATATGGCGCGTGAGGAGGCCGGGTTTCCGTATGCGGAAGGGGAGAACAGGTTGCCGAGATCCTTTACGCAGGTGAAGGATGGGTCGGTGCATCCGGGTGAAGATGGTGGGCAGGCGGCCTGAGAGGATGGCTGTTTAAGAAATTGGGTGCTGCTATGGGTTGCGGTTGATGGGGTTGATCGAGTTTCTCTAGGGGTATTTGGAATATTTGCTCCGCTTCTCTACTTAACAGTTAACATTGGACATGAAATGATAGCCCTTAAAATACGCTCACGGCCTTCCAGAAGACCGTATCTCGGCCTTAACCTTGTGTATCCAACCGCCGTCCATCCAGAAACGCTCCACGTCCCACTTAAACCGACATCTCCATCGGGATAATCTTGTGCGGATTATACCCCTTGATCACAAAGTCCTCCGCCTTCCACCCATCAATACTCCTTTCCCCATCCTTCTCCCCTGTGCCCGCCGCGATCTCCAACTCAGGAAACTCCCTCGGCTCGCGCAACAACTGTGTCTCGAGCGCGTCAACGTGGTTGAGGTAGACGTGTGCGTCGCCCATGACGTGGGTTAAGGACCCGGGCACAAGATCGCACACATGCGCGAGCATATGGGTGAGCAGGGCATAGCTGGCAATGTTGAAGGGCACGCCGAGGCCCATGTCGCAGGAGCGTTGGTATAACTGGCAGTGGAGGTGGCCTTTTTCTGTTGGGGCTGTGGTACTTGTGGAATCGGATTGCTCTGTTTGTTGTTGTTGTTTCTGTTGTTCGACACGCGGTCCGCGGGCGTTACGCGGGTAGGAGACATAGAACTGGGCAAACATGTGGCATGGCGGCAGCACCATGCGCGCCATGTCGGCCGGATTCCAAGCGCTCAGCACCAGCCGCCGATCGAACGGGTTTGTCCGCAGAGTGTGTACAATCCGCGCCAGCTGGTCCACGCCCTGGCCTGTGTAGTCTGTCTTCGAGTCGACGTATTCCGCGCCGAAATGCCGCCACTGGAAGCCGTACACGGGGCCGAGGTCGCCGACCTCGCGCTCCGTCAGGCCGAGGTTGTCGAGGAACTCGCGCGAGCCGTTGCCGTCCCAGATCTTGACGCCCTGCGACGAGAGAGTGTGGGAGGAGGTGTCGCCGGAGATGAACCAAAGGAGCTCGGAGATGACGGCTTTGGTGAAGACGCGTTTTGTGGTTAGGAGTGGGAGGATGGGCGTGCCGGCGCGGTTAAGGGCAAATTTGAGGGGTCGCGGGGCGAAGATGGAGTAGGTCCCGGTGCCGGTTCTGCGGAGTTTCTGCGTCAGGAGAGGGGTACAAAAACGGGGATTGGTATTTAAGGGGCTCAAAGCAACAATGCTTAGTACCTGTCGCGACGTAGCTCGCCTTCGTCGAGGATCTCCCGGACGAGGTCAAGGTACTGGTATTCTTCGTGTCTTGGTTCCGTGGCGGTGGTGGCCGCAGCCACAGGTGGGTCATTTGAGATTGTCATGGTGTAATATTTGGGATGGGAAAGATTCGCGTTGGTTGTCAAGAAGTTCGCTACCCCTTTTCCCAGATTGACGGTGTTTGGAGTCTTGACGGAGATTTGTGTTGACTGAGTCGTTGTTGCACTTCAAGACGCGATCCAAACCGTCTGGCCATTAACGCGTCGACGCGTGGGGTCCGTTTCCGGCCCCACATTTCCTTCCCCCACTAGAAGTGGGCCCCCTCTTTGGGGGCGAGGCTTTTGGCATCCAGCTTTGCTTTATGACTTCTCCAATTGCCTGGGAATTAGGGCGCACCGGGCAGACAGGACAAAGCGGCTGGAGACTATGTGTTTGCAACCCCTGCCTTATTCACGAAAAGTGGCGATCTGGGACATGGGAGGGGCGACCCGACAGAGTGGCTCGGAAGATGCCGTGATATGTTGACGTCTGCGTAACAGACCCTGGTCGCGCTGCGTGTAAGTTGTTATCGTCAAGTCGTTTGGCAGTCTGCTCTTGCGAAACAAGTTCATGCATAATTACCCGATTTTGGGCAACTTTGGCCTCAAGATACTGCTGAATTGAAGATGGATTTTCTCCCACGAGGGGTGCAACTTGAAACCTTTCGATCAATTTTGATGATATTTATTTACATTTTACGCCACGCTTATCAATCCTCATTTCTCAATAGTTATTTCTAAAGAAGATACCAGGCCATCAATCTTATGGCCAATGTTGAAGTATCTGAGTTATCTCAGCCAGTCAGAGCAGGAATTTCCACTCCTCTACGGTCTATGTCGTATTGGTGTCTGTTGTAGACCTGTTTTCAGCCGTTTGGGCAGCACGAGGAATGAGAAGATGATCGTTAGATTTATTATAAAGAGGAATAGTCGTGATTAACGTGTAGCTAATGCCGCATTCACAGAGGGAATTATAACGAGCACAGAGTTAGACAGCCACATACCTTTGAGCCTGCCGTTGTTGAAAACATAAGGTACCTACGATGGTAGCATGATTGGGGAGGAGCAAAATGACCCCTCTTCCGAGTCCGGAGCTGTCGGCCACTCCAGCAGGCTCAACACGGCCGGGCTACCCAGCAAAGTCAATTTCAAACCTCTGGCCTGGAACCAAGCTTGGGTCCATAAAAAGCCATTAAATGACGTGAAAACTCTTCTCCATTGCTCCTTCCACGTTTGTATTTCAGTCAAGGAAACTGCGAGGGCGTTCAGCATGTATTGGGCGGAGACTCTCAGACACGCCGAAGGGGTGCGTCATCCCGCTCGATCGACGTAACGCGCGGTACTTTTGCAGAGGCACAACCCACGGGACACGCGTCGTTCATAGGGCATTGACATTGCCATGACCCAAATCCAAGAATGCTCTGAGTGGTATGAACAGCTTCGCTGTGTATATTACCCCTCCTTCAACCGAGTCGTCTTTCAACTCGAGCCCCTCAGTGTAGACAACACCATCGACGGACTTCCACTGCCCACGAACCTGCACGAGGAATCCTACTCTTGTTTCCAACGTTCATAGTTCTGTTTTAGATCCTCAAATGGTGCTGATGGCAGCACAGTACCCTGAGTACCTTCCTATCCTCGCCGACTGCGTGACTGTTGGCGCCCCACGGCCTGGCCCCCCTCCTCCGCCGTGAACAGTGAACAGGAGGGCTAGGCGGGGACTGTGTTGGCGGCCTTGATTTTGTTCTATCTGATCAGGAATTCACAAGGAGCTTGGACCGGCGTGTTGGAAAAATTTCAAACAAACTGCTGCGATCGCTTCTTTTGCCCCTCGCCTTTGAATTTTCTCTCACCACCATCGATCACGAACCAAAAGTCACTCTCTGCTCTGGCGCTTGCTGGGATAAACCGCACATCACGTCGGCTCATCTCATCGAGTTCCTTTGCAAAGTTTCCCTTTAGTCTCGTGTTCCTCTCTCTCCCTTGTCGTTGATTTTTTATTTTCCCCGGGCTCAATCGCACATACTTGATACCCTGTGCACACAAAAGATTCCGGGTTTTATTGTCTGACGACAAACCCTTTTGGCGAAACCTCACCGCTGTTCCGAGCCGTTTGCTCCGAAAATATCGGAGCATTCGACTCTTCATCATGTCCTACAAAATGCCGGCCTCGGAGCCGATGGCGATCGTTGGGAGCAGCTGTCGGTTTGCCGGTGGTGTAACGAGTCCGTCTCGGCTGTGGGAGTTGCTGAAGGACCCGGTCGACTTGACGCAAGATGTTCCGGTTGAGCGATTCAACATTAAGGTAATTGAATCCCTTTGCAAGATAGTTAAACGGATGAGATGGAAATGATACTAATGACGACAGGCCTTCTACCACGCCGACGGCGAATACCATGGCACGACCAACTCCCCGAAGGCCTACTTCCTAGATCAAGACCACCGCGTGTTCGACGCTAGTTTCTTCAATATTTCTCCAAAGGAGGCGGAAGCCATCGACCCACAGCAGCGCATGCTGCTTGAAGTAGTGTACGAAGCGCTTGAGTCCGCCGGCTACACGCTCCAACAGTACGCCGGCGACAAGGTAGCCGTCTACGCCGGACTCATGACCAGCGATTATGACACCCTCTCCCAGCGCGACGAGCTGGACACCAGCCAGTACTATGCCACAGGCAACGCGCGGTCCATCTTATCCAACCGCATTTCGTACTTCTTCAACTTTCGTGGTCCGTCCATGACCATCGACACTGCGTGCTCGTCCAGCCTGGTCGCCCTGCATCAGGCGGTGCTCAGTCTGCGCGCGGGCGAATGCAAGATGGCTTGTGTCGCAGGAGCCAATTTGATCCTCACACCCGAACAGTTCATCGTCGAGTCGAACCTGCACATGCTCAGCCCGACGGGCCACTGTCGCATGTGGGACGCCGGCGCAGACGGCTACGCGCGCGGCGAAGGAGTCGCGGCGATGTTTATCAAGTCCTTGAGTCAAGCTATCGCTGATGGCGATCACATCGAGGCGGTCATCCGCGAGACGGGCGTCAACTCAGACGGCCGGTCGCGCGGGATCACCATGCCCAATTGGCAGGCGCAGTCGCAACTGCTCCGGGATACATATCAGCGCGCGGGGCTGGATATTGACAAGCCGGAGGACCGGTGCCAGTACTTTGAGGCGCATGGCACGGGCACCAGTGCGGGGGATCCCAATGAAGCGCGGGCGATTGAAGATGCGTTTTTCGGACGTAACAAAGATGTCAAGGACCAGCACAAGCTTTTAGTCGGCTCCGTCAAAACCGTCATCGGCCACACTGAAGGCGCCGCCGGCCTCGCAGGGCTCCTCAAGATGGTCCAAAGCATGAAACACAACGCGGTCATGCCCAACCTGCACCTCGACACCCTCAGCCCGGCGGTCGCGCCGTTTTGCACTCACCTGACCGTTCCGACGGCCCTGACCCCCTGGCCGGCCGTGGTTACTGGCCAACCGAAGCGTGGCAGCGTCAATTCGTTTGGGTTTGGTGGCACGAATGCACATGTTATCGTGGAGGAGTATGTGCCGGAATTGCACAACCCGGCTGGTGCTGAGCGAGGTCAAAAGGGTGTTGAGCTCATTGGCTTGGTCCCGGGTTCCAATGCCGGTTTGGTTGACTACGGTATGTGGCCAACTGAAGCCATGGCGCTGTGTCTTCCATTGGTGTTGTCTGCCCCGTCTCCCAAGGCACTGGTGGCTGTCGCCCAGAGCTACTTGGACTACCTGGTCAAGAACCCACCGACCAACATCAGCGAGTTGGCCTGGCACACATACAAGCGCCGCACGGCGTTTCCCTTCCGCATGGCTGTCTCGGCCATGTCAGTCCCAGGCCTCAAGACGAAGTTGAAAAGCGAGCTGTCCAAAGCCGGCGCTAGCAGCAACAATCTCACGAATCACAACGGCATCGGCGCCAACATCAGCACCCGTGTCCGCCAGGGAGATACACCCCCCAAAATCCTAGGCATCTTCACCGGCCAAGGCGCGCAGTGGCCGACCATGGCCCGCGCGCTATTTATTTCTTGCCCAGCTTTTGCCAGCGTCATTCACAGCCTGGATGGCATTTTACAGCACTGTCCTGACCCGCCGGAGTGGTTGCTAGCGGGCCAGATCCTAGCCGATCCGGCCGATTCCCAGCTCGATAAGGCATCTGTTGCTCAACCAGTCTGCACAGCCATCCAACTGGCACTGGTCAAGGTCCTGACGGAGATCCTCGGGATGCGGTTCCGCGCTGTGGTGGGCCACTCGTCGGGCGAGATCGCCGCGGCGTACGCGGCTGGCCGAATCGGCATTGCCGAAGCCATGTTGATCGCGCATTATCGAGGCATGGGCGTGCATCTCGCGCAAGGGGAGCCGAACGAGAACAATGATGGACAGGCCAAAGGCGGGATGCTAGCTGCTGGTTTGACCTGGCGGGAAGCCAAGAACTTTTGTTCCCAGAGCCGGTTCAAGGGTCGACTGTGGGTGGCTGCGAGCAATGCGCCGGGGAGTGTGACGCTGTCGGGTCACCGCAATGCCGTGAGCCAGGCGATGCAGGTGCTCACTACGCAGGGCAAGTTTGCGCGGGCACTGAGGGTTGATACGGCGTATCACTCGCCGCTTATGGACGCTGCTGCGGATGCGTATGTTGAGGTTCTGCGGAAGTGTGAGATTACACCCACGGACGGGAACGGCACCACGGTGTGGGTGTCGAGTGTGGGCAAGAACCACCCCCCCTCGGACGAAGACCTGACCGCGGTGTACTGGCGGGATAACATGGTCCAGCCGGTGATGTTTGCCGAAGCGGTTGGAGCTGCGGTCGACTCCCTCGGACCATTTGACTGTGCTGTGGAAGTTGGTCCGCACCCGGCACTCATGGGGCCAGTTTCACAGGTGCTTGCGGCTAAGAATGTATCGGGCATGCCGTATTTGGGGATTTTTGACCGGAAGCTGGACGACCGTGAGGCGTTTGCGGGCTTTCTGGGGAAGATGTGGACGCTTTTCGGGTCGTCGGCACACCAAATTGAGGAGTTTGTCAAGGCGCATGGTGTGGAAGGATTAGACAAGACCAACGCCCGCGTGTTGGACTTCCCGACGTATCCCTGGGACCACACCCAGGCCTT
This sequence comes from Chaetomium sp. MPI-SDFR-AT-0129, assembly GCA_020726445.1. Classification (NCBI taxonomy): domain Eukaryota; kingdom Fungi; phylum Ascomycota; class Sordariomycetes; order Sordariales; family Chaetomiaceae; genus Chaetomium; species Chaetomium sp. MPI-SDFR-AT-0129. Next base: position 1,767,688 of record JAGJXA010000008.1, on the reverse strand, counting down.
TTACCGCGAGTCACGCCTCTCGAAACAGTATCACTTCAAGACCGATGCACCGCATGAGTTGCTTGGTGTGCGCACCCGCGACGACGATGGCAAACACCAACTGCGATGGCGCAACCTTCTCAAGGCCGACCGCCTGCCGTGGGTGCAGCACCACAAGTTCCAGGGCCAGGCTTTGCTGCCGGCGTCGGCATACCTCGTGATGGCGCTAGACGCGGCCAAGGCTCTATTGGGGAAGAGGGCGGCATCGACGGTGGAACTGTGTGATTTGAAGTTTCCAGCTGGGATTATTCTCGAGGGCAATGTGCCGGTCGAGGTGTTGTTCACGTTGACTGTGGAGGAAGAGGACGCCGAGATGATCAAGGCGTCGATGTTGTTGACGTCTGCTCGTGCCGACAGCAGCGATACCTCGGGCAAGGCCACGACAGCGGCGATGAAAAAGAACTTCACTGGCTCGATGATCATCACCCTTGGCCCGCCTACCCCAGACGCCTTGCCCTTCCCGACGTTGGTGGCTACCCGCCCGGAGACCCGCCCAGCCGACCCGGCTGCGTTCTACGACATGATGCGTAAAGACACAGGGTTGGAGTACACCGGTCCCTTCCGGGCTCTTCAGTCCCTGGATAGACGGCACGAGTTTGCCACGGCCACAGTGCGCAGGCATGATGACGAGCTGGATACCACGACCTTGAAGCTGAGTCCGGCGATGCTGGATGGGTGTCTGCAGACGGCCTTCGTGACGGTCTCCGCGCCTGGAGACGGGGAGATTTGGACGGCGTTTTTGCCCGTCAGCATGGAGAAGGTTGTGTTCAACTTGGGTGTTGGAGACAACGCAGATACCTCGACATCTGGTGAACCCCAAGATCAAGAGGATTCAATTTGGGATGACGACGGCATGCTCGTAGTCGACGCCTACCTTACCAAAGCCACCCCAGCCAGCAAACACACCCCAGCATCCTTCACAGCCGACATCGAAATCTTCCAACCCAGCATCGGCTACCTCGAAATCCAAGTCATCGGCCTCACCGTCGGTTCCTTCGGCGCGACAACCACTTCCGACAACGTCTGGGAACTCTATCTCACCACGCGTTTCGACGTCGACCCGGACGATGAGATCGTGCTCCCCGGCCCGGAATGCACCAACCCAGCAACCATGGGCCTGTTGATCGACAGCTGCGAACGAGTCGCCGGGTTCTACACGGAATACGGCCTCAGCAGCTGGCCGAAGGAGACTCAGGCGGAAATCGATGCCTTTATTGCGTCGTCGCCGTACTTTGTCACGCTCGAGACGATCCGCGCCTTTGGCCTCTATATGCCCCTGCTCATCACGGATGCGGTGACCCTGCTCACTCGTGATGGCCAGGAGTTGCTTGGGCTGCAGAGGCATGTGGCCCGTGTTGTGAGGCAGATTGCCCACAAGTACCCCGCCATGAATGTGTTGGGGGTTACCGATCCGACCCTGGGACTGACTTCGCATGTGATGGAGGGGCTCGATGGGTCGTTTGCGTCGGTTCGTGTTGGGGGCGAGGTGGAGAGGTATTTGGAGAAGCGGGCGGTGTGGTGGGAGACGGATAAGGAGAGGGTTAAGGTTGATCGAGTGATTCTGGAGGTGGCAGAGGATGAGGAGGAGGATGAGAACGGGGATAAGAAGGTGGACAAGAAGAAGGATAAGAAAAAGGAGGAGTATAAGGGAGTGGTGTACGATTTGGTTGTGCTCACGACGGCGGACATGGTCAACCCAGTTACGGTGCTGAAATCCGTGAAGCGCATGATGCGGCCTGGAGGCTTCTTGGTGCTGGTCCACGAGACTAAGATGAAACCCCAGCCGTTTCACAATTGGCCGGCCCTACTGGACCATTTTGGGTTTGGGTTCTTCATGAAGAACAGCCACCAGGGACTACAATCGCTGCGCAAGTACGGAATCACCGTTCGCCAGGCCGAGGCGAGGGACAAACACACTCTCCTGCTTCCGCTGGGTATAAACACCAAGAAAAAGCCACAACCCCTAACCGACCGTTTGGTAATCGTCGGTGGCACAAGCATGCCCACGGCTATCCTCGCTGCTGGTGTCTGTGAGCGGTTGAGCGTACTGTCTAGGCAGCCAGTAAGGATTGTTGACACGCTGGACGATATCTCTCTCGTCACCAGCTCCGGCTCGGACGCCAACACGGGAAGACGAGCGAAACCTAAAGCGTCCGCCATTACAGCCGCCATCTTTCTACAAGATCTAGAGGAGCCCATCATCTCCCAAGCGACCGACGACCGCTTAGCAGTTCTGCGCGCCCTCTTCCGCCCGGACATGGTCATCCTCTGGGTTGTGCGCAATGCCCGCTACAACAACCCCGAGCACGCTGCCAGTCTGGGGTTTGCGCGTACCATCCTCGCTGAGATACCCGGGTTGACGTTGAAGATGGTGGATTTGCAGGTGCAGGGGGGAATCAGTGTGGAAGGATCGGCCACAGTCGTCGCGGAGATGTTTGCACGGCTGCTCAAGCAGAACACAGTTGGGGAGACAGAGCTGTGGAGCAATGAGCCGGAGGTGCATGTCGACAGGGGCAAGTTGTTGGTGCCGCGGGTCATGCCCTGGGAAGAGGCTAATAAACGGGTGAATGCCCCGCGCAAGGAATTCTTGACCTTTTGGAACAGCGTGGAGCACTTAATCCGCGTGGTGCCGAACCGAGACGACGCCGCTCCTGAGAAGTTCGGCCTTGAAGTCGACCTCGACGATGCTGCTTTCAGCCCCAGTACCGACCCCAACCTTGTCCATATCCATGTGCAGTTCAGCACAGTCGACGCCATCGACATCGCGGGGCGGTCATACTACATCTGTTTCGGCCGAGACGTTGAAACATGCGATTCCCACGCTGCATTGTCCACTGTCAACGCCTCCCATATCTTTGTCCCGCGCAGCCAGCTGGACACCGTGGAAGATAACCTTCTCAATGTTGGTCGGGTGCGCCCGGTCGGCGATGATAGTGGGGTTCCGATCGTGGAAGATCAACTGTTGTTTCTGGACTGTCTCGTTCGGCAGATGTCCACCATGGCTTTGTTGCGCGAAGCTCGCGAATTTACTCAGTGTGGTGCTGTTTTGTTGGTTGAGCCTGACGCGCTGTTCAGGGAGTGTCTGACTGCGGCGTTTAACACTGTTGGGGTGGGGATTCGGAGTTGTTCGACGGACCCCATGAAGTGTGCTGCTGTGGCAGAGGGGGTCGATATGGAGTGTGTGCATCCGCGGGCGTCGGCCACGGTCGTGAAGGGATTGTTTCGGTCGCCGAATACTTTGATCATTGATATGTCGGATGGACGGAGTGTGTTGTCGGATATGCTGAAGAGGCATGCGCCTCGTGGGTCGCGGTATATGACCCATGGGTCGCTGATGAACTCGCATTTGGGCAAGGACGACCGCGAGGAAAATCGCGTGGAGGCCGTCGTCGAGAACCATGAGGACAACCGACAGGGCAACCAACAGGTCAACGGACATCACAACCAACAGGTCAACGGAGAGGCCAATGGCGTCAACACCGACAGCAACCCAGACGAAGAGTATGATGAACTGGCCCGCTTCTGGAGCTTCTCCAACTCGCTGGCCGTCATCACTATCCGCGGGATAGCCGCGCCTACTGGTCACCGCGCCATCGTCACCGTGCCCGACCTCGTCAAACGCACCACTCCACTCCCGCCGTTTTCTTTCATTCACTGGGCCAAAGAGCGCATCGTGGATCTACCCACCAGGTCTTCCCCGTTACCCGCGAACGGCCCCCCACTACTCAACCCGAAGAAGACCTACCTCCTCGTGGGCCTGACCCGCGACCTCGGCCAGAGCCTAGTCACGCTCTTCGTAAAACTCGGCGCCCGCATTTTCGTCCTCTGCAGCCGCAACCCACCATCTACCATGCCCGCGTGGGGGCAACAGCTCCGCTCCAAGGGCATCTACATCCACTTCGCCTGCCTCAACGTCATCAGCCTGCACGACGTGCACAACCTGCGCGTCCACCTAACTCAGACCATGAAGCTCCCGCCCATCGGCGGCGTCGTCAACGGTGCCATGGTCCTCGAGGACTGCGTGTTTTCCCACCTGACCGCTGAAACCCTGAAGCGTGTGCTGCTGCCCAAGACTGTTGGGTCGGTGAACCTCAACCGCGTGTTTTGCGAGCCGGATATGGATTTCTTCATCATGACGTCCTCGTTTGCAGCCATCGGCGGACACGCCGGCCAGTCGAACTATGCCGCTGCGAACATGTTCATGAACGGGCTGGCTGCGGGGCGCAGGAAAAGGGGGCTGTGCGCTACAGCGATCAATATCGGCGTGATCTACGGCTTGGGGTTCTTGAACCGCGAGAAAGAGGAGTTGTATAAAGGATTGGAGAGGGAAGGATACCCGGCCATTTCGGAACGGGATCTTCACCACATGTTTGTGGAGGCTATTGTCGCCGGCCGGCCGTCGAATACTGATCAAGGGGAGCAAGGGATCTACGATATTGTTACTGGTCTGCGGCGGTTTGAGGCCGGTCGCCCAACGCTGCATTGGCATCGGGATCCGAGGTTTGGTCACTTTGTCACCTACAATACCTCCGATGACACCACCAACCCAACCTCGGGGACGAAGATCCCCATCAAACAACGCATCGCCGACCCTTCCCACACCCAGGCCAGTCTAACCACCCTCCTGACCGAGGCCTTCGTCACCCAACTGACAACCCAACTTCATTTGGGCAGTTCCTCGGGCGCAGTAACGCCGGAGCATAGTCTGACCGAGTTGGGCGCGGATTCGCTGGCGGCTGTGGACTTGAGGAATTGGGCGTGGAGGGTGTTGGGACTGGATGTGGCTGTGATGAAGGTTTTGGGGGCGGCGACGGTTAAGGGGTTGTGTGAGGAGTTGGCTGAGGGGGTTTTGAAGAAGCGTGAGCAGAGTCAGAGTCAGGGAGAGTGAGGTGGTGGTGACAGTGAGTGAGAGAGAAAGGATGGCAGCGTGTAAGACTAGGGGAGTGTAAGTTTGGGGATGGAAAAGTCCAAGGTTGGAAGGGAGTGTGAGATGGAGGAAAAAATAGAAAACGAAAAAAAAAGGAAGTGTCATGTACGATGGATCTCGGGATGGATCTCGGGATGGATAGTGGGGTGGACGTTAGGATGGGACGATCGTCAGGACGGATCTGGCTATGTAAGACTAGACTACGAATTTTGTACGATAGACAATGTTAAATGAAATGTACTCAATCGTGCCGTTGTATTGTGGTCGCGCTTTTGTATATCGAGGATGCATTCCGTGGTAATCAATTTGTGATCTTAGTGGCCGTGTCTCTCGGCCCGACGCCACGTCTAATTATGCAACAGTTCTCCAACACACTCTGAGCACAACATAAAATTCTTGAAGATTCCATTTATTTCGTCATTATTTATCTGGGGCTAACCCCTTTCCAGGCACACATAAAGATTGAAGGAGCTGGAAGCTGGTGCCAGTCGAGTCCATGATATCAACATCCCCCGGCTCATTGTTCTACACCCCGTCCCACCACCCTTCTTAAGAATACTCTGGAGATCAGACTGTCACATACGACCATAGACAGTAGAAAATACGGGATCCCGTCCGCTCTCCCCTAGTCAAACTGCTGATCGCCGGATTAGTACTCAGGTCGGTGACGACTGGGGAATCCCCGGTGTTGTATGTTTTTTACGTTTTTTACTGTTCTTTTTTCTCCTTGGTGATGGTAATCCGATGTGATCTCTTCTTGACCGACTACAAACTTAGGTGAAAGTCCAGAGGTAGCTCAATGCCGAGGTCGGGCTGGGAGTGCATCCGAAATCGGTGTTGGCTTCTAGTGGACGACGGCACGGACACTATCGACTTAATAGCCTCTCCACTAGGTAAAATGATCTTCCTACTGTTCGTACTGTAATTACCAGGCTGTCTTGGAGAACTCACATAACTTGGAGAGATGAGTAAATGCCCATCTAACGAGGATTAGCACAGGATAAATCCCAACCGCAAAGTCTTCACATCACGAGATCGAATCGTTACCACCACTCGTTACACACAAGAACACACAAGCGGGGTTCCACCTTAAGTCTGGACCTGTCCCCGCGATAATACAGTGTGTCCACCCGGGAATCTTCAAAACGAAGACTGAATTAACCAGCGCCTGTTCCGTCCCGCCGATGCCGCTTCAGCTGCTGCAGGATGGCTTGTGTGCATCGGATATGATGCATGCGGATGCGGGTGGTGGGCCGATGGGGTGGTACCGGGCGCGGATGCGGGTGGTCTAAGCCGTAGGCTGGGGGCTAATGGAAGATGTCTTCCTGATGAGGGGCTGCGGGCAGGGAAATAGTGGGGAGCACATTTGGATCGTACACGTGTAGAGCGAGACTGACAAGAGAGGAGATGCCCAGATTGGTAACTCCGCGGGTTTGAGGAGATGCGGCGCTTGTCGCGGCCTGTTGTGTAATTAATAAGTCAGGTCGCCTTGTTGAGGGGTTGGACTGCTTGAGTTGGAGATTGGGGGGAATTGGGGGCAATTGGGGTTGTGCTGCATATTTGAGACACAACCATCTGAACTCCATCCCCTCTTTTAATAACCCAACAAGACGCCCATTCTCTTGTGTTTTCCCCCCTCCCCATCAACTCCATCTCAAACACCATCACCAACACCCGTGACCCATCCACCCTCACCATGTCCCCCGCCGAACGCGTCGTCCCAGGTTCCTCCAACCTGCCCCCTGCAGCCTGGCCCCCCACAGCCATCACCCCCACCGCAGAGATCGACGCCACCGGCATCGCAACCCGCTTCATCACTTCGCTCAACGAGGGGCTCGCATCTCGCAACTTGGACGCCATTACGGATCTATTCCTCCCTGACAACGGCCCGAATGGACCCACCACTTACTGGCGTGATCACCTCGTATTATCCTGGCGTCTGCGCACGCTTAAAGGACGGGATGCGATCCGTCAGTTCCTCAACGATAACAGCAATGCCGATAGCTTGACTTTTGCTCTGGATGAGACGCACCCATTCCGTCGGCCGCAGGCGGCTGGGTTTAAACCGACTGGTGGTGCCGAGGGGGTCGGGTTCTTTGTGACGGTGAAGACGTCGGCTGGGAAGGCTGGGAGGGGCCTGGTCAGGTTGGCGGAGGTGGAACGCGGAGTGTGGAAGGTGTGGACTCTGTTTACGACGTTGGAGGGCGTAGCTGGGGAGGAAGAGAGGCGCGGCGAGAAGAGGGTGAAGGGTGTGGAACATGGGGGTAAGGAGGGGAGGAAAAATTGGGTGGAGAGAAGGGTGGACGAGGGGGAGTTCACTGAGGAGGGGCCAGAGGTTGTTGTTATTGGTGAGTGTGCTCTCTCTTTTGTCCGCCATTATGTTCTTTACAGATAACATCCTAACATCATCAGGGGCTGGTCAGGGCGGTTTGACGGCGGCCGCTCGGCTCAAAATGCTGGGCATCCCGACGCTGGTTATTGACAAGAACGAGCGGATTGGGGACAACTGGCGGAAACGGTACCACCAGCTCGTTCTCCACGACCCTGTCTGGTACGACCACCTGCCATACGTTCCGTTCCCTGACTTTTGGCCCGTTTTCACGCCCAAAGATAAGCTCGGCGACTGGTTCGAGTCGTACGCCAAGACCCTCGAGCTCAACGTTTGGACGCAGTCCGAGCTTGTGTCAAACGTATGGGATGAGAACACCAAAACATGGGCCGTCCAGATCAAGCGGACCCGCCCCGACGGCACGACACAAACGCGGTCCTTCTCCCCTAAACACGTCGTCATCGCGACTGGCCACTCTGGAAAGGCCTACACGCCCCAGATCCCAGGGAAGGACTCCTTCCAGGGGGACCTCCTGGTCCACTCTGGTGACTTCCCCGGGGCCAAAGAATCCGGGAAGGGCAAGCGCGCCATCGTCGTCGGCGCATGCAACTCGAGTATGGACATCTGCCAGGACTACGTCGAAAAGGGTTACGACGTGACGGTCGTCCAGCGCTCGTCAACCTACGTCATCTCTAGTGAGACTTCGCAAAAGGTGTCTCTGGGTGTGCTCTACGAAGAGGGCGGCCCCCCGGTCGAGGACAGCGATATCTGGGTGTACGCCTTCCCCAACGAAGCGCTCAAGTCGCTGCAGGTTGACCTGACTGGCGTTGCGGTGGGCCGTGATAAGGAGATGCTGGATGGTCTCGAGAAGGCCGGTTTCAAAATCGACCTGGGTCCCTCGGACGGCGGCATCTTTTGCAAATATCTGCAACGCGGAGGCGGGTATTACATCGACGTTGGTGGAGCTCAGCTGATTATCGACGGCAAGGTCAAGGTCAAGCACGGCGTGGAGATCGCCGAGGTGCTACCCACTGGGTTGAAGTTCGCGGATGGGAGTACCCTAGAAGGGGATGAAATTGTGTTTGCGACGGGCTACGAGAATATGCGGACCACGGCGGAAACAATCCTCGGGCAGGAATTGCCCGATAAGGTGGGCGATATTTGGGGATGGGACCAGGAGGGCGAGATGCGTACCATCTGGACCAACTCGGGCCATCCGGGGTTGTGGTTCCACGGCGGGAATCTGGCATTGTGCCGGTATTTCTCGAGGTTGGTTGCACTGCAAATTCTGGCCAGACTCAGGGGATGGGACAGTGCTTGAATGGTTGAGGTGAAATTGTGAACTTCAAGTATCATGAGCGTCTAAAGCAATTCGCATATTGCCTTGCGTTTGAGAAGAACCAATGACGGACTGTTCAAATATCTCCTGGAAGTCTCTTGTAGAGCATTTGCCTACGTCATCTAATTAGCATGAGTGCAAACACGAAACTTTTAACTGCGCGTGTCACTAAACGGATTTTATCGGGGATTGCGAAGCTCCAAGCCGCGCGTCGAAAGCATAGGTGATCGTGGAGAAATTAACTCGGGATTTGGGAGAGAGAAGGACCACTGCCTCATCGAACGCACCGTCCAATTATCAGCAAGAGCGCGACTTCTCCCCCAAAAATTGCTGTCTTTTTTGGAGAGCTAAGCCTTCAACGACTCAACTCGTTCCTTCTGTTGTGATGTTTTGCGCTGCATGATCGACAGGGGAAAGCGCAACCCGCCATCGGGAGGACAAAAAGTTTTCCACCCCAGTCATGTGCATGCCCACTTAAAGCCACGATCGCACCAATTAGCCTCTCGCCGTGGTCTTGCTTTCTCATTACCCACCTCACTTCCACGCAGCTGAAACCCCCATCACGACGAACCGTCCTCAGTATCACACCCCTCAGGGTCATTCTGCACATGATGGGCCGACCGCCGGGCGTCGTGGGCCGTGCGCAACTGAAGCCGGATGACCTGATCCGCATCCAGACCCTGTCGCGCGACGCGCGTATGGGGCCGTCTGAGATTCGGCGCGTCACGGGGTATTCTATCCACCAAATCAAGTATGCGTTGAAGAAGAAGACGCCGACGATTGGGAAGCGGACGGGCAGACCAAGGAAAGGAGAGGGGTCGCGGAATAATGAGGGCGGGGAGTCTACGGGGGTAGAAGCCGGGGACGAGCTGGAGGGGTTGGAAGGGCTGGAAGAAGGTGGTGGGCTAGAAGGGGATGCCGGGTTGGAAGCGGGCGAGGGTCAGATTGAAGGGGGAAGTGGTGAGATGGAGGTGGATGACGCATCGCAAGAGTCAGTGTTGTCATTTTTTCGGTGGAGGTCCGTTGGTATCGAGTCTAACTGGGTTGCAGGGTGCGTGGTGAACAACCCGAGCAGGACCAGCCGGTGCCGCAGCAGGCCCAATACGTTCCACCGGAGCCGGCGGTGCAAGAACATCAGTCTGTTCAACAACCGCCACCTCCTCAATCTCCTGTGCAGCAATTGCCGTATCAACCCCCAGTCGCCGAATACCAACCAGAGTACCAACCAAACAATGCTGAAGGAGGCCCCGCAACAGGTTAAGGCGAGGTGAGGAGCCCGGGCGAAAGGGTCAAACGGAACGGCTGACTAGTTCGCGGAGTTCCATCTGTTCATGGTCTACTTTAATGCTTGGGGACTGGTCACCTATTTTTATGCCGTCGCTCTGTGCTTGTAGCGGGCTGATAATTTTCGGCGAAGATTTTATTTATTAATTTACCAAGCCATAATAATTACCTCCACGATTAAGTGCAGCACAGTTGAGGAATTAAACAACGAAACCTAGGGAAGCTAGTGTATCCACCCGAGCTCCCCCACTGCAGCTCCTCAGCACCCTAGATCGGGGCAACACTTGTCGGAATCCAATAATTATAGGTTGTCTTGTTTTAGGGGAACAGAGTCGCAATCCAGCGCCTACAGCGTTTTCCAGTAGCAGACTATTTACTTGCCAGTGGAATCGTGCAAAGAACAGCTGTTAATTGTACGTTAAATCATGATCTTGTTTATGAAATAGACTCTGCCGCGTGATGTGGGGTCATGCTCAGAAGATATCGGCGGGCAGTGAACACATTCTTTTACATATCTCAAATCACTCTCGCATGACTGTCGGCTTACAGCGAGTTTCGTGTGGTGGGTTCGAGCCTAAGACAGGAAGGTATCGAGGCAACCAGCGAGCAACTCATGCCTCGTTTCAGACGGGGATGTTTGTTAGTTTCGAATCGGAGATACCCTGTACAGTTGAGCAAATGGCCGGGGAAATCCAGGACAAATACTGGGTATTTGAATTGGGCATGACAATCGATAATGTCTAGAACACTACCTCTCCAGATAAATGCAGTCTGTTTCCCCCAGCAAGTGCCCCGCTTATAACAGTTTCAACATACTCAGAAGAAACGCTATTCCTTGACTCGGGAATCGAAATTTCACCGTGCAACAGAAATGGAACACAAATAACGGCTGTACAACTTTTCTAAGTAATGATATGAAGATTGTGCTTCCCACGGCGTTTGTGCTCATTCCCAGGGGTAACGCCGAGTTACAGAAAGGATGCCCCTGAAATAAAAAGAAGCCAAGTCTCCGTCAATTCCTCACCGAACGACAGTGTCAATCGTGGCGATCATCCGCTTTTGAGCCGCTGTAACTTGGATTGTCGTCCGACCCGGTATGCCCATCAATCAGAGGTCTATTTCTGGGTTTCACATGCCAAGCTTTCTCCACAAAACACAGCTGGGATCCCTCACCACCACAACCACCAAGATCGTTGTCATGAGCAGGTCCGACCGCCCGTTTCCCGTTTCACCTTGGACGGCATCCGCATCGGCCGAGACTGAACTGACTCAACACCACAGGGAACCATCCCGACATGATTTGAGCTAAGCCTCCGCCACCGATGGCAACACAGCGCAAGATCGAGCGTTTGGTGGGGATGTGTGTACGCGTTTGCATGTTTGCGAAAAATGGCTGAAACGTCCACAGCATCAGCTACCGCTCCGGATTGCCACTTCCCATCTGATCATTACCGTTCATGACAGTGTTCAATTGGTCCAGGCCTAGTGGTAGTATGACTTAAAAATGGCCTCCCTCTTGGGTTTCAACATGTTCGTTCTTGGCTCGGCGGTTTAGAGTTTCTTAGTCTTTTTTCCATCGCTTGCTCTTTCATTCACATTTCACATCGGCATTGACTGCTGACTTGCTTCGCCTTTGATTCTTATCATTCAAAACATCTCGCCGGGCGCGAGTTAGCAAAACACGCAAAAACACCAGAAAACAACCCACTAAAAGCAACTCAAAATGCATTTCTCTGCCTCCTTCCTCGCGGCCGTTGCGCCCCTGTTGCTGCTAGGCACGACCTCCTCAGCCTTCCAGCACCACCCCCGTGGCAGTAAGCTCCCCTTCACACTTCCTTTCTCACATCCCCAAATTTTGACAAGAGAACATTAACTAACACCACCCAGCATTCACAACCTCCGTCGTCCCCCGCAGCGCCCTCTCCACCGGCGCAGCCAACGCCAACGCCGGTGCCGGTGCCGGTGCCGGCGCCGGTGCATCCGTCGCTAGTGGTCAAGATGCTCAAGACGCGCAAGCCGCCCAAGATGCCCAAGCCCAAGGCCAAGACGCCCAGGGCAACCAAGACGACGAATCCGCCCTAGAGCAAGCCGTCGAACAGCTTGTCGGCGGCAAGCTCAGCAACTCGTTCCATGTCAGACGGCAGGCCGCTGGAGCGGGCAAAGGCAAGGGCAAGGGTAAAGGAAAGGGCAAAGGAAAGGGGAAGGGCAAGGGGAAGGGCAAAGGGAAGGGGAAGGCGGGCGCTGCGGCCGGAGCTGGAGCTGGGGCTGGAGCTGCGGCTGGTGGTGCTGGTGGTGCTGCTGCCGGTGGCGCGGCGGGTAATGCCACGGATGCTGCTGCGGCTGCGAACGCTAACGCCGGTGATGCTGCGAACGCTAAGGGTGTTGTTGGTAGTGGCTCCGGCATTGAGACGGGCGATGCTGGTTCTGGTGGCGCTGCTGGTAATGCTGCTGGTAATGCCGGTGGTAATGCCGCTGGCAGTTCGGGGACCGGCTCCGGCAGCACTGGCTCTGGTAGCACTGGCAGTGGTACCGGCAGCGGCTCGACGGGCAGCGGGTCGACGGGCAGCGGGAGTGGCACTGGGTCTGGTGCCAACGCTGGTACCGGTTCTGGCGCTGGAACGGGTTCCGGAACGGGGTCTGGAACTGGCTCCGGAACTGGCTCGGGGGCTGCCAACGGTGCGGGTACCGGGTCTAGCTCTGGTACTTCTGGCACTGGTTCCGGTGCTAACACTGGTTCTGGATCCGGTGCTGGCGAAAACGCCTTCAACTAAGGTCTTTCCCCGGACAGAGATGGTCGTGGACAAAAGGGTTAGGATGGTGTCGGGGCATCCCCTTCACACCACCCAGGCGACACGAGGCACGTCATAGAGTGATGGGCCTTACTTCACAACGGTCGTTTTGTTTGGAATGGGCGGTTTTGCTGCTGGTAGATCTCAGATATTTTATTCCAAGCTCGCTTTTCTATTTGTCGTACTCCCTCCACATCAGCTTCGATGGACTCAACACCATTCATAGGCAACTCTGGTACAACACACTCGACCCGAAGTGACCCAAACAAGCTCGCGTCTACATCATCCCGATCGAGAACCCTATTCTTTGTACGGAGGCTCATCCCCCCTTACCGCGGGAATCCGATAGGTAAGAAATTTGGGAAGGGCCTTCATGGTCACTTCGCCACATCCTACGTTTCCGTCCTCCCAGAAAAAGCTGTCCAAGAGCGTGCCAAGAATAACGGCATCCTGGACCAGATCGATCTTCTTCTCCAACATCCCACGAGTCTGCTGAGTCATGCCAGCAAACAGCTCCGTCTAAAAGGCTCGTTCCGCAACCTCGAACTCGCCCGGCATCCAGAACTCGCCACCCGTGTATTCGCCAGCCAGGGTATGGATGCGGCCGAGGCCGACGGCGAAGGGCTTTGGTGCGGACAACTCCCAGTCGATCAAGCCGGTAACCTCACAAGAGTCATCGATGAGCACGTTGACATCGTTGAGATCGTAATGCGAAACCCAAAGTGGCAGCTTCCCGATCTCGTTCAGCTTGTCAAGAAACCCTTGTAGCAAAGGTCGGTAGGTCGCGACCTCGTCCAGCGGGCTGGCCAGTATGGCCTCAAGATGTGGCCTAACCTTTGTTGCTACAGCCTCGATGCTGTTGTCGGCAAGATATCCTTTAGACAGTACACGCCCGAGCGACTTGTTGATGGCGATACGGCCTTCAGCGCCCTTGCCGGCGACACCGTGGACCCACATCTGTCCCGGCAGATGCTCCAGGGAGTAAGCCCAGACGCCCTCCTTCTCCAGCTCGTCATCCTGGAGAGCCATCAAATCGGGGACAACTCGGCCCAGGGCGCCTTTCGCGACCGTGAAGGCATCGAGATCCAGTTTTTCGGTTCTGAATTGGATCACCACTTCGCATCCGTCGGCCAGCGTCACGAAGAAGGTCCGGCTGAACATCCCCTGCATGGGTGGCCTGTCGACTCGCTTGGAGGGACTTCCAAGATGCTCTGACACTAGCTTCTTGATATGCTTGACCTGCTTCGTGGGTGTGTTGAGTAACTTGGGGAGGTCATTGTCGGATGTAACGGGCGGCATGATGGAATATGCAGCGATTGGCGGGCAAAGGGCAGCGGTAGTTGGGCAAGTGGAAGTTGACGTTGCAGTTGACAGAATAACGATACTTGGGAGCAACCTTTTTTTTCCCCACTGTTTTCAGGTTAACTCGGTGCTAGCTTCAGGAAAAGTCAAAAACGCGGTCACAGCAAATCTGCCAATCGGATCAATCCTCCTCTTCACGAGCGGTCGCGTCGCGCCAACAGGCCGTTGCCCAAGCCGAACCAACAGGCGATATCAGTCCCAAAAGGGTAATTCATCCACCACCAGGACGCATCGCCTACCACGATGATGACTCAAAGTAGGAATTTGGCTGCGGGGTAACGTTAGCGCCCAATGTAAGATTTCAACTCTTTCAGCACGAGGATTTGAATCCACCACACCTCAATTTACGCCTCGGAGTGACGTTCGTCTGTAGGATTGAATCACAACCCAAATCAAATTCACAATGGCTGGCCTAGGTGTTTCAAAGCGGACACTGTATCTTTCAACTCCTAATTAACTGCAAGACCCAGACAAAAGTTTGATTCGAAAGAATATGACTTTTATCGATGAAGAAAAATAGACTATTATAAAGATAAAGAGAATATCAGTTTTCCTGTATCTTACTTTTCTAGAAATCTAGCGGGAGATTAGAAGTAATATGGATTAAAGAGAAGAAAAACTATACCATTATAAGTAGAATAGAGAATAATCCGGTGAAGTTCCCAGCAACATAATCTGGGCCACTGCCCGGAGTTGAGCTTGGGATGTAGACGCGAGAAGGGATGTCAGCGTCGCGGAGTGCATGTGCCGCTGGAAGTGAAAGTTGATCTTCCAAGCGTAAAGGGAGAGCAGTGGATGATGAGGCTCTTGCCATCTGGGAGCAGGTTGCTACCTACCTAGGTACTGAAAGGAAAGAGCATCCGAGGGAAAGGGATCTGCTGTCTTGACAAGCAAAGCCGCGGCTGCCGATTATTGGCTAGTCTTCCGGGCTGCCCACCAACTCCATTCCATCAAAAAGGTCGAGCCAATCCTCAAGTCGGTCTGCGATAAATCGTTCCAACTCCCAAGGCTCTGGGGACACTTGGGCCATATCACCATCCCAGACATAAATGTCGACTTCGATTGTTTCTTCTTCTTTGTCCTTGTCGTCTTCCGAGGGTTCGATCGAAGCGGTAACCGGCGTTACCTTATAGACTTCTCCTTCGAAATCGTCCAGCTTGCGTCGCTGCGAGGTTGTTTCGAGGAGGACAACATATCCGTTGATAGATGAATTTTCATCTTTGATCGCTGCAGGGTAATCACAGCCGTGCAGCGCACACCGTTTGTAGCCCGAAACCGTGGCTTTGCGCAGCATCCCCTTGATCGCGTCCACCTGGGTGGCTTCTCCGGTTAACGCCCATGCCAGCAGGAGCAGGGCACACAGCGTGCCATATACGAAAAGTGACTTCGGTGTTGTCGACATGCTGGAATTCCTTGTATGGAGGTTGTTGGTCTGGGAGATGTGGTAGATCGAGAGTGTTTAAGAGTAGGTAGCGAGCGAGTCGGTGCTGGGTTGTCTTTTGGGGGGAACAGTGCTCATCCAGATTTTGACGTGTGGGATGCCCAAGGAGTAATATTACAAAGAGGCATTGATTCTTTGGTGTGTTTTAAGGTTCAATTTTTAGAGGCGTGGACTTTGGACTGTGTCCTTCAGAGCTCCCGCACTGTACCACCCATAATTGGGTACATGCATAACCCCAACCCTGAAAGGCGCCATGAAACAGTGGATGCTGCTTTCAATAATTAGTGCCCTACAAACATACGGTTGTTGTACCTTTTGGTGAAAAGTAAAACTTATGTCATGAGTGTTGGAACACTGCATACAAATTAATTATGGAGTCCAAATCAGGAAAGCGGCGCTGCGCTCATCAAACATTCACAAACATCGCCGGGTCACGCCAATCGTCATCTCGGCCCGAGCCGTTGGGAATGAGCGATCCGGCAGCTCAATCTCATTATTTACTTTGCGTCGCCACCGTAGCATTGTTGAGGTATCCGCCCAACGTTTTCCTCGCTCACTTTTCTCAGTTTCCCCAATGCACCTTGTCTCTTTCCTCCCCGTTTTGTGCGGCTGGCTCGCATTTCCCCTGGTCCTAGCCACTGTTCCCATTCTCAACAACGACGTGTCGCCCGATCTCGTGGTTCCCAACCGATACATCGTCAAGTACAAAGATGCTGTCGCCGACAAGGGGCCGGTACAAACACGGCACGAACGGGCGGTCCACCACGCGGCGCGGGCAGGCGGCACCATGAAGGGCGTCCTCGATATTTTTGCTCTCCCCGGGCTGCGAGGCTACATCGTCGAGATTTCCCCTTCGGAACTGGGGAACCTCGTGGAGTCTGATTTGGTAAAGCACTCATATAACCCTAACCTTGTTTCTTTAGTCTCACTAACACCCCCAGCTCGAGTACATTGAGAAAGACACCATCACGACAACGGCAGCCATAACACCAACCGACCGCCATTCCCAACACCGCATGATGACACAATACGACGCCCCGCGCGGCCTGGTCCGCCTATCCCACCGCTCCGCCCACACCACCTCCGACGAATACCACTACGCCGCCACAGCCGGCCGTAACATTCCCATCTACGTCCTCGACAGCGGCATCCGCACCACCCACTCGGAGTTCCACCAATCCTCCAACCCCAACACCCAAGGATCCAGCACCACCCGAGCACGCTGGGGCGCCAACTTCATCCCCTCCTCCCCCGACGTCGACGAAGACGGCCACGGCACCCACGTGGCCGGCATCATCGCAGGCACCACCTACGGCGTAGCCAAGCACGCACACGTCATCGCCGTCAAGGTGCTCGATGCCACCGGCTCGGGGAGCATGTCTGGGGTGCTGCAGGGTCTTGACTGGGCGGTTAAGGACGCGCGTGATAAGGGCGTTATGCGCCGCGCGGTGGTGAATTTCTCGTTGGCGGGGGTGTATACGCAGAGTGTGAATGATGCGGTGCAGGCAGCGGTCGAGCAGGGAATGACGGTTGTGGCTGCTGCGGGGAATACGGGGGAGGATGCTGGGGGGTATTCGCCGGGGTCGGCAGCTGGGGCGATTACGGTTGGTGCGGTAAATGGCACGGGGACGACTGGCGAGGGTGGTGAGAATAGGAGGGCGACGTTTTCGAATTGGGGAGCGGCAGTGGATATTTTTGCGGAGGGGGTAGCGGTGTTGAGTGCGGGCCCGCAGAGTGATACACATGTGAAATATATGAGCGGGACGAGTATGGCCGCGCCGCATGTTGCTGGGCTGGCGGCGTACTTTATTGCTGAGGAGGGGTTGGAAGGGCAGAAAGTGAAGGAGAGGGTGTTGGGGGTTGCGGGGAAGGGGGTTCAAGATCGAAAAGGGGGAGCAGATTGTGTGGCGTACAATGGTGATGGATTGTAATCGTGGAATCAGGGGTTTGTTTACTTTGTCTACAACATGTACAACATTGTCTATCTGGTATCTAACTGCACATAAAAAACCTAAAAATCCCCCGCAACCTGACCCGCAACCTTAATAGCCTCATTATCCATCCTCCTCCTCTCCATCTCCGCAAACAACGTCACCACCACCTCCCAAAACTGCCCCTCGCCCAATCCCCCGGGCTGCATCACCTCCAACTGTCCCTCCTCCCTCTTCCTCGTCAACCCCATATCCACCCCCTTACTCGACACGAACCGTGCCAGCGCGGGACCCGCACCCGCTTGAGAACTCCCATACAAACTAAAAAACCCACCGCCTTCACTCCCATCATCCACCTTCAACACCACCATCTTGTTATCCAACCCCCACTTCATCTTCCGCGTCGCCGCATACCCACTCCCGTTTCCATTCCCTCCTAGTCCACTCTGACTAACAAACGTCTTCTTAAACCGCCACTCCCACTTCCCAGCCCCGCCAGGCAGATTCACATACGCGTCCACTTTATCCGTAGTAAACGAATGGAACTGAGCGCCGCCCAACTCGGGAGTGTTCGGATCTTTACTGTGGTCGCCAAAGTAGATGGCCAGGCGCGGGGAGGTGGTGAAGCTAGAGGGGTAGACCAGGGTGAAGAGGGCGTGGGAACGGTCTGGCGCGAGGAGGGTCATTTGGCGGTGGCCTGCTTGGACGAAGGGGTAGATTGCGCCGGGTTGGAAGGCATGGGGGGGTGCGTGCTGCGGGGCAGGTTGGTAGGTTGGTTGGTAGCTGTATTGTTGCTGCTGCCCGGGAGGTGGGTAGGGTTGGGGGTTGTACTGTTGAGAGTTGTAGTATGGTTGTGGTTGTGGTTGTGGTTGTTGTTGGGGGTAAGGCCCCTGGTATGATTGTGGGCGTGGCGGGAGAGGTGGGTTTTGGTTCCAGTTGCCGTTGCCGGCCATGTTGTATGGTGGTGGTGGGCCGTTGTGAAAGTTGGAGTAAGCCATATTGATGTTTTGTCGGATCGACAGAACGTTGTGGTAGTTGAGTTGAATTGTTAGGATGAAGTGAGAATAAAGTTGTGTAGACTTGGGCCCCAAGATGGCACCGGTATTTGTATGCAACGCGCATCTCCCATGCACGCTCGAATATCTCTTTCGGGAGATTCAGACAACTGCCCGATGGTAATGATGCGCCGAGCTTGGCGTCAGCAACAACTTCCCAAAACGGAAATACTCCAGGCCAAGAAATCACCAGCCATGCCAGAGCCCGCCACAGCCACAACACGCGTCGATCAGGAACAGGCTCGTCATAGGCCCATCTACGCGCAAGAGAACTAAGCTGCCCGAAAGCTTCGAGCGACTTGCCTGTTTGGGCACTGAAGTCGTCGATGTCACTGCCTCGGTGGCTCAGGCGACGTGAACAGTGTGAGTGATAATTGCCGCAGTCAAACCCTAACCCTGCAGAGATACCAAAGTGGGCTGTACATAGTGGGCTCTACATACCCTAACCCTTGATTTTGCGTTTGTCCTGGGCCGGCCCGAGCACCTCGGCCCACCTTTGCCTTTTTCCCCTGAACACAAGAACATTTGCATCAAGGCTCCTTTGCCTTGTGCAGATGCCGCAGCCTCCATGGCCTGTGAGGAGCGCAAAGTGAGAACCTGGTTCGCACCTTACGTTTGAGAAGACTATTGGTGTTGTCGGCTTTTTTTCCCTTTACTTCTTCATAAAACCGGCTTTGTTGGCTCTGTTCATGGAATTTCCGGGTTTGTGAGGTTGGATTGACGTTAATAATTACCTAGGTAGTCTTAACCGTTGACACAAGCCCGACGCCATCCATTCTTTTCCATCGCCAATGTATTTATCACGGGAGTCGATGCTATTCCCATCCATGTCGAATTGCCGTTCATTCCTTCCGACTTCTGAGTTGCCTGCCTTTACGGCCTATTTCTTCGCCCCGACTGTCCTCACACCATCGACGAAGATATGTCGTTCCAGTACCCCGGGTTTGACGAACAGACCATCGCATTAATATATTTTGGACATCGCTCAAGCATCCCGAAACTGATGCCAAGCCCTGCAACCCAAGACGCTTATTGGCGGGCGCAGAATGAAGCCTATTTTGGTTTAGCCTGTATTGTCCCAAAACGTCAAGATGCACACGACTTGACCACACATGATCCGGAACGACGAACCCCGGAAACATCTTGGGCTTCATACCCTGTTCCTCGAAATTGTTCTAGAGAAACAGAAAATACCAGTAGTTAGCAGATGTGCTCGAGCCCACACACTGACCAACACACAGTTCCGGTGTATTCCGTAGGCCCGAGGAGAACAGCTTAAATAACGCCCAAGGTGACCTCCATTCGAAGTTCCCAATACGGCTTCAACTCGCGCCCGGCCCATCAGACAACACAACACTACAACACCATGGTTGGCGTACCCGGACGTTCCAAGGGCTGCATTACCTGCCGGCAACGGAGGAAAGGGGTAAGCCTCGGGTGATAACCAACCAACATACTTAGTAACCAAAGCAGTGGCTTACTCACTCACATCCAGTGCGATCTCGCCAAGCCGACCTGCGACCAATGCAACCGTGCTGGCCTCACCTGCGCCGGCTACACCACTGAGCGTGTGTTCGTCATTAGCACCCCCATGAGCCGTAAAGCCGGATACCGCGCAGATCTAGCCCCGGGACCGCCAGCTTCCCGGTCTCGTACCCCCCACCCACAAGCCCACATCACCCTTAATAACGATTCGAATGCCCTCAACACCCCCAACCCCACCTACAGCCCCAGTACCAGCTACACAACAACCCACCGCCTGCTATCTCGTCCCGAAGAAGAACACCGCTGCATCGACCTCTTCTGGGAAGCCTACTTCCCCACAGGCCGCCCCATCCCCTCCAGCGTAGTCCGCAGTTTCACCTGCGCCTGGACCGAGACAGCACGAACGCTGTACCGTGATAACGGCTGTCTCAAGTATGCGCTGTGGGCGAACTGTTTGTTCGTCACGGCGGGATTACAAAAGCCCCGCCGGCGTGACCGAGGCGAAGAGGGAGGAGGAGGAAGAAGGGGGGACGAGGTGGAGTGGATGAAACGGGAGGCGTCCAAGTCGTATGGACGTTCGTTGGCAGATTTGAGGCGGTCGTTGATGGTGACGCAGCAGGGGCCGGGGAGAAGAGATGCGTTGATTGCGACGATGAAATTGTTGAGTATGTTTGAGGTAGGTATCGCAGCCGCTCTACGATAGCGGGGTCTATCCGAAGGGTCTAATTAATACCCTGCTGGCTTGTTAGGCACTTACACTCGCCGAGAATGGACCGGCCAACAATGGGGTTGATGATCCCGCCGACTGGCAACGACATCAAGCGGGAGAAATGGCTCTGTTCATTGCCCGAACACCAACGGCCCACATCACAGGCGAATCTCATCACATCTTCGCCGACGAGCGCGTCGACATGGTAACTCACGACCCATCCCATCCTCCCAACCTTCCTAAGAAAACTAACACAAGACAACAAGGCCATGTCCGCCATTCTCCAGCGCAAACGCTTCGTGCTCGGCAATCCCGAATGGAAAAGCGCCCCCTGGCAGCAAATCCCCAAAGATCTCAAAGACGTATTAGTCGACGTGCTTGTCGACATGCCCGACTTAGTCGTCCTCTACGACACCATGGTTCACTGCCAAGACAACCCGTCCCACAAAGAACACCTGCGCGCCGAACTCCACGCTCGTTGCTGGGAAAGCGACCGGCACCTTGAGGCATGGTTCGCTGCTGTCTTGGCCATTGCAAGACCAGAGGGCGGAGAGGCCCATTCTTGCCCTGTAGAAGCAGGGGGAAAAGCAGAGCAGCAAGAGTTATCCCAGGTAGAGACTCAACCACCGGAAGCTGCCCCTCAGCAAGAAACAGGAGACGACAAACAAAACCCCGGCCAAGACCACCTCATCACCTACGTCGCCCAAGTCCACGGCATGATTATCTACTGGACCACCGCGTTAGTCCTCTACACAATCCTCCGAAACTCCTTGCCACGCCACGAGCCGCTCGCAGCTCTCCCTCCCCGCACGAATCCCCTCCCACACGCTACGCATCTCGTGCGGTCTCTCACGGAGTTGCTGAAGCCGAGTGCTGGACTGTACGGCCGGCAGAATGTGGTGCTGCCATTGGAGATCACTTGGCGATTTGTGAGGGATTGGCGGGTGACGGGTTTAGATGCTGTAAATGCGGGGATCGATACGGAGGAAGAGGTACGAGAGCTGATGGAAGGAATGAGAAATGTTAGGGAGCGGCTGAGGGAAGGGGGACGTGAGTAACATAGCGCCAGGAGGGAGGGTGTATACTATGTGGTGGGTTGCCCGTCATATTGTACACCTCATAAAGTGCCTCGTGCAAAACGTTTGTGTGTATGTGTCCTGAATCTAATTACTATCACACACCAAGGGGATATAGCCACTTGATGCCACACATTCGTGGCTTTTTGAATTGGCTACCTCGCGTATTTGGCCCAACCCCATTTATTACCTTCCTCATCCTCCTTGTGTCCCGTTGGGTTGCTATTAACCCCAGGTCACTGGCTGTTGCCGCTTCAGCTCCAGAAACGAAGCCCAATCCAACTCTCCTCTTACATATCGCTCCAAGTCCTCATGCCACGGCAGAGGGAGCCAGGTCCGGCAGATCTTGAGCCAACCCCCTCGACCGGCCGGGCCTCGAGTCGTCTCGTATTTGTCTTTTGCCGCTTTTTCGCATAGCTTTGCACGCAGGATGTGAAATATTCGCATCGTATCTTCGTCCGTTCTCATCACGTCGGGGACGTGAACCTGCCGGAGCTGGGGTCCAAGCCCTTGGTAAAAGAGAATAAAATTCTGGCCGTCCGATCCTGTGGGGTTGAAATTGGGGTACGTGGGCTTCGAAAACGAATCATGGGTACTGAGAAATTCGAGGCTCACCAACTTCCGTGTATCAAGTGATCCGAAGACGGAAGTTTCCACCTTGCCATCATCATAGAGCGAAAGCGCCCGCAGCCTGGGACCACAACGCGCGACGATGGCGTCTAGTAACAAATTCCGGGCGCACAGCTTCATGGATTGATCCCCCGCTGGACCCCCGGGCGGTACGCCCAAACTGGCGCTGCTATAATTGCACTTCGGCGAGGTGCGGAACTGGAGACTCTTCAGGTCCTCGCAAGCCTGACTGACCTCGTCCCATCTCGGGATCTCCTCCATACGGGCTCGCGGTTGGGCAAGTCCGCGCGCTCCTGCAAGGCGTGCGGCTCACATACGGTCGAAAGGTTGAGCTCCCACCCGTCAAGTTCGACATGTAAGTGCTCCAGCCGGACATCGGCGCGGTAAAGGGCTATCGGCACCGTCCAGAGCAGCTTCGTATACAGAAGCACCTGCTGGGCCGTGTCATGATGGTTTGGTGCCGAATGCATGGCGTCTGACATGAGGATCAATTTATAACCCTCACCTGGCACGCCATGTTTCTCCAATGTTTTGCTCATCCTTTGCACTTGACGAGACCATTGTATTCCTGCTTCCGTCGTAACATCCAGCCACCGGAGCCGGGAGCTTGTCTGGAACCTCAGGAGCCGAATATTGGGCATGTGCCTGGCGGCCGCAATGAGAACGTCGACGAACCCGCCATCCACAAGAAGCTCTTGTTCCTGCTGACGCAGGAGGTCCACCTCTGCAAACCCTTTCACTATCAGACGCTGGTGACAAGTCAACACAACATCCGGTGGTGGGGCCGACTCATACGTAGCCATTTCCTCCCACTCATCGATGATGTCCAACCACATCTGGAGCGCGTCTTCCTCGTCCAATGACTGGTTGTCGGAGTCGGAATAGTCGCAAACACTCGGCCAAGACTCACCCGCGAAACTGTCGGCTTGCCGGATGCGCACCTTAACATAGTCTTCCAGCGTCCGGGCCTCGATGGTCGGCCGGTACGGGAGGTAAATCTGCAGTTGCCGCACGCCAACCGCAATGCTCGGGCACTGAGCGATGTGCTGCAGAAGGCGGACCCCGCTCGGGGTGGGCCGGATCCTGAGCACCGAGAACATCATGGGGGTGGCCACGTTGTAAAAGGCCCGGCAAACGAGCCGAAGATGGCGAATTGTGTTTTGGCGACCGGTCTGGGTTCGGAGATGTATGTCTTCCTCGCATTCGCGATGAAGTCCACCGTACAGTCCTTCTGCCTGATGAATATCATGGGCCTCGAAATGATCGAAGATCATCCGTAGAATGTCGAGCGGCAGATTGGTGACCATTAACGGATGTGTGTCGTGGGACTCGCAGTCTGGGGGAGATGGTGTCGATGCGATTGTCGTCTCCTGTCTGCGGGATGGGGACTGGGTGGTGGATCTGTCCACATTCCTCTTCCCAATCATGACATGATCTTGGCCCCCAAGTATTTCGGACATTGCGGATCGGCCGTGGGAACTTGCGCGCCTTGCCCTTTGTCACTCCGGCCAGCATGATCGTGGCGGGAAATCAACCGGGAGGAAAGATTGGACAAAGGGAAGAAAAGAAACCTATTGAAGAAAGGAAACAGATTGCGGCTCGAATTGTGCGATTTGGTAGGTGCGTTGTGGCTGTCGATTCTAGGCAGGCATGGGAGGAGCGATAACGCTGCTTAAATCGCCCCAATAATTGGCAACCAACGTTTTTCGACCTTCTACATCACGCTGATGAACTAACCTACTTCCATTGGTTTGATTCTTTGTAGGGCGATGTCGCACGGTGCAATATTTGCCCAATGCAGTTACTCGGTGTAATTACCTTAGTTATGTAGGCTAGGGCGGTGTAGGGGTTGCGTCCGCTTGTTGCGAACAAGCCTCGAACCTGCGGATGACCAAAGTGCAGTAGATTACAACGTGATTATATCGCAGTTGACAGGAGCAAGTTGTGTCCTGTTAGAGTCGTGTGAGCTTTCAAAGGTAACGAACGTGTTTCAGGTGTCAGCCGCAAAGTTTCTTACAGGCCGGGCAGAATTTAATACCTTTAATAAGGTGCCTCGGCGAAAAAAGAATGTCTTGTACCATTTATTTCCAGAGGTTTACGGGAAAGAGGCTTTAATTAGGTTTTGCCTGCTACATAGCGGCAGGTACGCACATGTCCCGCAACCTTAGTTTCAAACTATCAATATTAATAGGTAATTACCTAATTACCGTCGGCACTTAAACCGTAAACTCAGTACACCATAATACTCAGCTCAGCAACGCGCACTGCGTTCCCCTGCCACTGATGTACTGATACGGTATCATAAGCTCAATTCCATTTTCATCTTACACTAGTTCTAAGTCCTACATGTACCTATCGCCGCCACCCCTCTAGGAACGAAGCGGGTTCTCCTGTAACAAGCCCTGCAAGTATTTCTGTGCCCTCTCGTGGTCAACCCCGTCTAAGCCCCAAGCCCCCCGGAGCCTTACCTGCGCCGGACCTTTGTTTCCATGGCCAATGACCCCGCCATCAGATTCCTTGACTCTACTGCCAATTAATTTATCCCTGATGATATCCAGCACATCCGCCCAGTTTCCTTCATCCAGTTCGAATTTCTCCAACTCGATGCTCGTCATCTTGTATCCTATCGCGGTGCACAGAGATTTCATAATCGGCCCACTCAGTCGCACATGATCTAGATAAAGATCTGTTAACATGGGCAGTTTGTCGAGATCCCATAAGATAGCGTCGGCGAACCAGGGGACGTATGGGGCGTGGTGGGGCTCGCTCATTGTCAGTGCCAACGAGCGCAGTCGCGGCGCGCAGGCCAAGAGTATGGCTGCTAGGAAAGAATCGCGCGCACACTGGTGTTGTGCCGTCCGCGTCGGAGCTTCCCATGTTTCACATACACTGCAGGACCATGGTGCGTACAGGTCGACTATTTCGAGATTGGCGCACCCCCTGGCGACCTCGCCCAATGGGAAAAATTTGGCCATTACCTCGCTGTGAGATCTCGAGGAGATGTGGTGTTCGCAGACTGTGGTTAAGTTCATGAGGCAGCTCGGCAGCCTGGTACGTAGCTGGATGATCCTCGCCCCAGTCTGTCCCAGCCCGGCCAACACCTCCGACACAAACCGAGGATAAACGAAGTCGTTGGAGGGGAGCCGCCCTTCAGCAAATACCTCAGTACAATCCACCACCATTCGCTGGACAGGGCCACCATTATTTTGTATACTTGATGCCACTATGGGTTCATTGAAGGGAGTGGCTAACCATCGGGTTATGATGTCGAGATGGTGAACAGCAAGGGAGGCGGTTGGGACGGAGTGGAACCAGTCGGGATTGTCGAACTCCGCAAAGTTGAGGGAGAATAACTTGGGCATATTGGCGGCGGCCTTGACCAGCGCCCCCCCAAAACAACCGACCTGAAGGATTTCGCGCTGTTCCTTGTGCAAGCGACGATACTCAGTGTATCCTTGGTGGAACAATGGCTGGGATAAACCCACCACATAGTGCTTTAATATTTCGGACCTGGTAAGCTCCTGAGCGGCCCGGTTGGCGTCGGATTGATTCTGGGCGGTGATAGGTTGATAATAATAACTGTCGTAATTCGCCTCGCACTGGCGTCGATTCAGCGACAACGCATAAGTACGCAATTCGGAATATTTAGAGCTGGAGACACCAGGCCGATACTCGAGTGAAACTTGTATTCCACAGACCGCGAATGCCAGGTGTGTGCTCTCCACCATCTTTTCTAGACGGTCCTTCCAAACCTTGTTCGGCACCACGGCCAAAACAGAAAACAGGAGTGGGGTGGCCAAATCGCGCAACCTACGACAGACCAAGCGGAGGTTCTGAAGGATTTGTCGTTTTTGGCAGCTCTCGGCAGAAGAATGGTGTTCCCAACGGAGCCCCTTTCCCTGGTCATTCCCCGGAGGGACAACGCCGGTATTGAAGTGCCCCAACACCAGGTCCAAAATTTCAGTCGGAAAGTCGGTGAAGGACAGACATCGGGCTCGATCTTGTGATAGCTTCGTAGTAGTGTCGAGAAGAACCTTTCGGCGAGCGTCAAACAGTGATCGAAGTTCGTCTTTGGAAAGGCCCAGAGTTTCGGAGACTTCGAGTAGTTCATCTCCAGGGGGCCCCGTAGGCTGCCCATCGGAAACGAGCTCGAAAAAGCATTTGGCAGCGTCGAAAAAATTGAGCTCGTCGTCGATGTCCTTGAGGGATTGGCTTGCGGGATCGGGGCGATCTGAAAACCATGTGGCGAAGTCCTTCGGCGTGTCAATCATCATGCCGTTACTGAGGCAGTACGGGAACAATTTCGGGGCCTTGAACGACTGTTCAAAAGCCTTATGGTCGCTGTCCTCCATTTTAGTAAGGTCTTAATACCGGACGCTCACAAAAGCTGGCGTGTTGGTGGTACTAAGTGAGATGACAAGAAAGGAATGGGAAATGGGGTTGAGAATTTGTGCTGGTCGCCGAATTTAGCTGGGCAGGCAGGTGGGGGGTTGGACAAACAAACGCCTGACCGGGGAGGGTAGGTACTCTGTTCCGGAATCCGGATTTCTCACGCGATTCTCTTCAAGAAGGAAGTTATTCGATCCAGAAGCAACAGCGTCAATCCTGTTACGAACTCCGGCACTCGTGCGGCACCTTTCCAAACCTCCCGCTTTCTCGTTTTCTCAGCTTTCCAGTTGCAAAATCGAAAATAAAAAACAAGGGCGCTGCATCCTAACACCATTCACCCGTCATGGCCCAGGTCTACGTTGGCCTCGAAGACGAGATCGCCCAGTTCTTTGCGAGAACGTCTGCCACCAGGGAAGAATGCGACAACTTTGCCCTCGCGGCTTTCGGAGGGCAGGTCGAACCCGTCTCGATCCAAGGGGCGACCAGCTACACCGTGGTGGCGGAGCAAAACCGCGAGAAGATAGTACAGTTCAGAAATATGGACGCCCAATTGGATATGGGCATGTTAGACTTAGCCAGGCGAATTCATGGAGATGTCTTGCCTAGAGGAAGTTACCCGGGGTGTATTGGAGATGAGAGCGGATTGCGACTGGCCGTGTACGGGATGGACAGAATCCGGGGAGACAGCTACGGTATGGTGCGCGGCTCGCTGGGGGACTTCCCTGACCGCCAGTTAGCAACCACTCGCAGCTTAGCGAGGTCCGTTGAAGCGTCATCTTGACCTTTCCTCCGCTCCTATGTTAGTTGACATGATAAGAATAGATTCTTTGCGCAGAGCTGGAGCAGGCCGGTGTCTCCGAACCCGTCTGAGCTAACAGCCATTGCTACCGAGTTATCTAACAGGCTCGACGACGCCGCCTCATCTGGTATTCTCGCCACTTGCCACGAGCCGGTCCTTGACGAGGTAAGAGAACACATGCCAACGTTCGTTTCTGGAGATTTTCCGCTGGTGCTCACTCATAGCGATCTCACCGAGCTCAATATTCTTGTCGACGGCGACACTGGCATCATTACAGGAGTCGTCGACTGGGTTGACGCCGCCGTGCAGCCGTTCGGCCTCACCCTGTACGCACTAGACAAATTCATCGGCGGCATGGGCCCTTCCGGGTGGGTCTACTTCGACAACGCTAATGCGCTGAGATCCGTATTCTGGACTGCATTCGCTGAGTATGCCGGGATAGTATCCAACTCGCAGATGCGAAGCATTGAGGTAGCGAGAAAGGCTGGATATCTCCTCCGGTACGGAACATATTACGACAGTAACTACAAGGGGGTTGTGGGAGTCGAGCAGATGAGCGTTGAAAGGAGACGTCTATACCTTCACGCAATTCTCTAGACACAGGGAGTTGATGGAAATTCAAGGTCATAGGTACGAAGAGCGACCGGAGCTGGTATGGCGCGAGGATCTGCCGGGCAAGATGCTGACATGTGGAATAGAGCGGGCGGGGGTGGTGATGGAGAAGCGGCGAGTTGGTGTGGATTTGGGGTTGTTTGTTTCGCGCTGTTGATAGGGATTTCCTGCGCTAACTTCTTTGTTCACAATGGGATGGGTGGCGAGGAGAGTTCCGTCTGACATTATAAAGAAAGAAGCTCTCCATGATTATGTTCTGTTCACAATTCATGTCTGCCTATCTGTGTCCTTAATCAACTAGTATGTGCCTCTACCCGCGTCCACCTCTACGTCTGCAGGGACGGGAGCCGGAGCGGTATTGGGACTTTCACCGGGCGCAACATCTCCGTGACAACACGTTGAGGCCTTTTCAGAATGTTCGAAGCCAGGTGCGGGCCCCTGCCATAACGCGAGTCAGACCAGTTATATCCTCGGGGCGACACGATGTCTCTGAGGTCGATAAGCACGTTGCTCTCCGCCGGCCGCAGATCGGATCCCTATTTTAGTGATGACCCGGACTTCCGGCTCTCGACCGTCTGTCTAATCATGAATGGATTTCAATTAGACCGGGACTCTGGCTTAACGGTCGCTTCGGAACGAACTGGTTCCAACAGTGACGCCATTACGTGCCCAACTGGGTTAAGACTGTAGATCTCAAGAAGGCCCAAGCAGGCTCAGGCTACAGCGGCGTGAGCCGCTCGCTGTGGTCCAAAAAAGCGGCAGGCTAAAACAGATAATTAATTAGCTCAAGTCCAGTCTGTTGATATTTGATCAAAGACTAACAAATTTTGATTGAATAACTCTTTTTCGTCTTTTTTCGCTTTCTAGATTTATTCTTTTTCGTCTTTTTTTCATTTTCTAGATTTATTGTCTCTGTCTTTTTTCACTTTCCAGGTTTATTCTTTTTCGTCTTCTTTCACTTCTGTGGAAAAGTGACTTCTCCAGGGACTTGGTCTTTTTTTTTTTTTTTTTTTTTTTTTTTTGGCCACAGCGAGAGCGGTGAGCGTACCGCCTCCTTCTTCTGAATAATTCGAGGTATCATTGTTGCATCATACACCGAAGAAATGGTTACATCAGGCCTAGGCGCTAACGCCGTCTACCCGTAGGTGGAGATGGACGAGGCGGCCCAAGTCTGCCGAGCCATCTCCCTCTGCGACATGTTGTCCAGTCCCTTCCATATCTCTGAGGATCTTATCAATGTAATCGCCGGCTGCCGATAGGTGGAGGATTCGTGCAATAGCACGGTGGATCGCTGATAGCCGGGGAGAGGGTGGTTTGATCGTGCGGGGATTCTAAAGAGGGGTTAGATTAGAAAACAGTTCTGTTGGTGAGCTATAGGGGCTGGGCAATTACTAGTTCTTCGACCTGCCTAAGCCTCGTCAAAGAGTGTGGTAAAATATGGGCGACTTCCATGGCCTCAAACTCCTGCCCTTTGAGCGGATGGCCTTCCTCATCTTGGGCGGTACTGCCAGAATCTTTAAACCTTTCTACTGCTTTGTTGCGGTCGAATCTCCGCGTTACAACACAGCGATTGCGGTCGCGAATAAGGCAAGCGCCCCGGAGGGCAGATATTCGCTCTTGGGTCCCAACAAATCCCGCTCCTCTGTGTTCGAGTTGTTGCACGGCAGAATGGAAAGCCGGTGTGGGCTGGGGAGCTTTTTAAGCAGAGGCTTTGACTGATAATAAGTTAGTGGGAGCAGTTGGTAATGCAAGAGCAGGGCTACCTACGAGGCAGAAAAAAATTATTGAAAAGGTAATCTGCAAAGCCGAAAAACTTAGCCCGGATGCCCTCGTCTAGGGGTTCGTCGGCACCGTCCATAGGCAGTTCAAGTGAGCTAAAGAAAGCTCGAAGGAAATTATTCTGCGATATATGCGAAAGTGCATGGTCGTGTGTCTGGCGGATAAGCCGTGAGCGGCTTGTAGCGGGGACGACCGCCAGTGTTCCTAGTGTTACTGTTGTCATCACTGTCCCCGGCGGACCCCTCGAACTCGCCGACGACTTGGTAGAATCTGTGCCTAGCTCGGTCGCGCACCGCTGGGTTTAACGGTGCCTCAGGTTGGAAATCAAGGATGCTTTCTAAGGAGGACTGGTGCCTATGGTGAGGCGAGGGTGGTGATGGGTGCGCCATCGCATCGATTTGTTGGGATTGACCGATGATTGAATTATCTAGGTAATTTCAATCTCGAAAACGTGGCAATTAATTACAAAGACACTAGCAGAAAACCACCAACCGCTGAAAGCGCCGCCGAGACAAAAATTATCTGAACGAGAGCAACGGTACCGCACCTCAAATTTAGCTTTGTAAAATTGCGAGTTTCGGGTTCATGTGATGGCTGGCTTGTCTTTGGATCTCGGGTACCTAGGTCCTGAAAAAAAATCCCAACCGCAGGTGCAACGTCGCTGAGCACCTGCTAACCGCACTTGCCAAAGTGGCGAACATCAGAACAGGAAAGAGCAGAGCAGTATAAGAGCAGCCCGGTTGGAACTTTCCTAACTTGGTGTTTCCAATTTCGACGCGGTCTCAATGTTGCAGAGCCGTATCGATATCGAGAGACGGCAAGAAGCTCGGGAGAGCTGACCCGAAGATCGGATCAACAACGGGCCTGTCTCGGGCTCGCTGCCTCTTCGGGCGGCTCGGCGTGTGAATTGGGCGGGTGCCGGTCTCCGGAGAGTTGTGATGTATGGAGGAGCCACGTTCAGACCACATAATGCACGACAGTCAACCGCCTTCGACGTTCGATGCCCTCCATGGAACGACGTTGAAATTGAGCGAGTGGATGGAGCACGTTGCCGTTTCCATGCCGCTGATTGGTCTAGATGGGAGACGCGCCAAGGGTTCAATGCCCCACGCCAAGCAGCACCTTCGATGTTTTTAAGATCTTGGCTGTTCTTCGCCAAACACTCTCTGCTTCAAGGTGCAGATTGCAGAGGCTGCTTTTCGACACCTTTCTAGAACTCGAACCCGTTTGTGGACATCGCGAATTCCTTTGACCACACAGACCCACGGACGATATTTTTAGAGAGGGACAAGAAGGACTTCCGACCAACTTCGCGACTAGGGCCTGGCCAAAAAGGAGACGAGAATGCGCCGCAGGCCAGCGGTGTTCCCATACTCGAAGCCGGACATATCACTATCAAATCTTGGGGAGAAGCGAGGGAGGAAAATAGTAACAACGCGAGACATTCTGAGGGCAAGCAACATGTTCCCTTAACACGTTCCGACGTTCGGATAGGACGTCTTGATGCAAATTGAACCGGAGCATGGTCGCGTCGTTCCACTACCCCATGCTCGAGGGAGAGGCTCACACATCCATGGATGCAGCAATTGTAGTCCACACCACCCTGTCGGTATTGTACTATGGAATGTACCAGATCCAGATGAAGGGCCCAATGACGCCGTCGGCCTGGGAGGGACAGCCTTGGCGGGCCGAAACGGCTCATGCCGGGCATCCGCGTCGGCCTGTCACGTTGGCCTGCCCGGCAAACGTGCCCTTGGGTTTGACGACAAGTCGGCTGTTCGGTGAGGTAAACAGACAGAATGTGGGATCCCCTAGCTTTTAGGAGTGGCACAAGACCAGTAGTTCGGGCTTGGAAGGCTTGGGTGTGTGGGTGCGAGCATTATCACTCCCGCCAAGTCGGCCAAGAGGCGACTTCAGGAAGCGCATCGGCAAGATTTTCTTGCCTCGGGGGGCCAAATGGGCAGCAGGGCAGCCCCATACTGCGCTGTGTATGTGTGCCTGTCTCCCAAACTGTTGTATTAAAGACACAATGACACCCAACCCCTCTGCTCTGTGTACTCTATCTCGCCGCGTCGACAGCCTCCTCAACAGCACCGCGCTGTTGTCCCAGCTAATCACGCGAGCAAGGTAGACCGTGCAACCGCCAAGATGCCTCTTCATCAGTACGACTATATCTTCGCCATCGGCGTTATCTTCGCCGCGCTTGACGCGTGGAACATCGGTTAGTAAACCCCGTAGTCCGAGAAGCCGATGGAGAAGGGGTTCAATGTCCAAGCTGGTCTCCGACTCTAACGAAGAGTGCGTGTTCTAGGTGCCAACGATGTGGCGAACTCGTGGGCGACATCGGTATCGTCACAGTCCGTGACATACCTCCAGGCCATGTTGCTAGCCTCCGTCATGGAATTTGCCGGGTGTGTCGGCGTCGGCGCCCGCGTGGCTGACACCATCCGAACTAAGATTGTCAAGACCACCGAGTTTGAGCACCATCCGGACCTCCTGATGCTAGGCATGGTCTGCGCAGTTGTTGCCTCATCCATTTACCTGACCTTCGCCACGAGGATCGGCATGCCCGTCTCGACCACGCACTCGATTCTCGGCGGCGTGATCGGCATGGGTATCGCGGCCTTGGGCTCAAGCGGAATCCTGTGGGTCGGCGAGAGCGGCGGTACCGGTGTCATCAACGGCGGCGTTGTGCAGGTATTCCTGGCCTGGATCATTGCGCCTGGGTTGTCGGGCATCTTCGCGTCCATCATCTTCCTCATCACCAAATACACCGTCATGGCGCGCAAGAACCCCGCCATATGGGCCCTCCGCATTGTGCCCATCTATTTCGGCCTCACCGCAGCCCTGCTGACCATGCTCCTGCTCTGGAAAGGCGGTGGCTACAAGGTCTACCTCACCGACCCCGAGATTGCCGGCACCATTGTCGGCGTGGGCGCCGCCTTTGCCCTGTTCATCGCCGTCACCCTCGTGCCCTGGATGTACCGTGTCGTGGTCAAGGAGGATTGGCAACTCCGCTGGTACCACATCCCGCTGGGCCTCCTGCTTCTGCGTCGTGGCGAGGTCCCGCCCCCGCCTGAGGACGCTGACAACGGCATCAAGGATTACTACGCCGGCCGTCTGAACAAGGAACAGCTCGACGCCCGCAACGCTGCGGCCCGCGACGATGTCGAGGTCGTCGGCGGTGATGACGCCATTACCGCGGCCGCAGCCGACGCAGAAAAGACCAAGAACGCCGAAGGGTCCGACGCCGACGGAAGTGCCCCTCCCAACAGCCACAACCCCAACCAAAGCGCCCTCGCCAACGTCCGCCACGCGCCCAAGAAGCTAGTCGGCCCCAAGCCCGAAGGCAACTGGCACTCGGCCCCCGTACTCTTCTGGTACCTCAAATGGGCGCTGCTCCGGGGCATCGACCAGGACGTAGTCAACGCGCAGAGCACGGAGAGCCGGCTGGCTAGTAACATCGACGAGGTACACGCGCACGCGGAGCACTACGACAACCGCACCGAGTACATGTACAGCTTCCTGCAGATCATGACGGCGGCCACGGCGTCGTTTGTGCACGGCGCCAACGATATTGCCAATGCCATCGGGCCGTTTGCCACGGTTTTCCAGATCTGGAACGAGGGCAAGCTGCCTGAGAAGGACCAGGCTGATGTGCCCGTGTGGATTCTGGTGTTTGGTGGCGCGATGCTGGTCATTGGTGTGTGGACGTACGGGTACAATATCATGCGTAACTTGGGTAACCGCTTGACTCTGCAGTCGCCGTCGCGTGGGTTCTCCATGGAACTGGGCTCGGCTATTACCGTCATTGTGGCCACCCGTCTCAGTATGTCTCCCTTTTCTTTTCCCTTTTCAGCTCAACAAGAGGGAACCCATCACTCACCTTCCTCTTACAGAACTCCCCGTCTCCACGACCCAGTGCATCACAGGCGCCACCGTCGGCGTCGGCCTCTGCTCCGGCACCTGGCGTACCGT
The DNA here is from genome assembly GCA_020726445.1 of Chaetomium sp. MPI-SDFR-AT-0129. Classification (NCBI taxonomy): domain Eukaryota; kingdom Fungi; phylum Ascomycota; class Sordariomycetes; order Sordariales; family Chaetomiaceae; genus Chaetomium; species Chaetomium sp. MPI-SDFR-AT-0129. Next base: position 1,733,735 of record JAGJXA010000008.1, on the reverse strand, counting down.
CAACTGGCGCATGGTCGCCTGGATCTACCTGGGCTGGATCATCACCCTGCCTGTGACGGGTATCATTTCCGGTTGCTTGATGGGCATCATCATTAACGCTCCTCGATGGGGTTCTGAGCCTTTGGCTTGATAGAACCCGGGCAAGTCGTTTCCTGGGGGAAGGAGGGGGGAATGTTGGGAGATTTACCTTATGATGGGATGTGTTGGACTGGAACTTGGAGTACGTAATAATACCCGGTAGTCACGGTGGAGGTTCTTTTGAGTTAGAGAAATGAGAAACTATGTTCGCTACTCTGGCTACGCTTAGGTGTTTCGCCTCATGGCGTAGGACGATTTCGGTTCCTTTCCCTTAGTCTGGAGTCCGCCCGCACCTGTTCCAAACACTGCTCAGGAAAAACAGGCCATTCAAGTCGTACAAAACTAACTATGCACCAAATCGTCTGCTGTCTATCGCTAAGGGCTTCCAAACTCCATGTACCGGCCACCCTTCAACCCATCACCGCCAACAACGCCGTAATAAAAGGTCCCAAGCAACCTAATACGCCAGTCCTGTGCCCTTAACTATAACCCCAGCGCTCCCAGGATCATCCACAAGCAATATACGCGTATGGCTATGCAGCTTCACCTCCTAAACCGCACCACCCGCTCCAGTATTCCCACCCCCATTCCCATTACCAGCACCAATATTATTACCATCCCCAGCCGGCAACCCCATCTCCTCCCTCGCCTTTCGATATCCCATCCTCCACACCCCCTCCAAATGCCTCGCCATCGCTTCATCATTATAAAGTAATGCAGCCGTCGCCTCCCGTTTCTTGCACTCCTCCTCCCTTTTCTTCATCTTTTCCTCCCCCTTCTTGATGTCCGACTCCCGTTGCTTGAACCATGCATCTCGTTTGCGCTTCTCGGATTCCCAGAACCTGATGATCCTTTCGCGATGGTGCAGGTCTGCCTCACGCTCGTCGAGCGCGGCGGTGCGTTTTGTGACGAGGGTCTCGCGGGCTGAGAGGTTTGATACGGTGGTGAAGGGTTTAGGTGGGGAGGGCGTTCGGGGTGGGGGCGTGGCGAGCTCGTGGAGGAGGTTGGCGAATTCGTGGAATTCGGTGGTGGGGATGTGGAGGGTGGTGGGGAGGTTGTTGTTGTTGTTTTCGGGGTTGTTTGGGGGGTTGCTAGCGTTGTTCTTGTTCTGGTTCTGCGCAGCGCCAGCTTTAGCAGCGGCCGCTTTTCCCTTAGTACCCTTGCCACTAATCTCTGCGCTGGTATCGTTGTCCACCGTGGCAGAGGCAAGAAACTTGTCGCAAAGCTCGGCACAGCGCTGCTCGCGCCGTTGTCCCTCTCGGTCGGTGACGGGGAGGAAATTGCCTTCCACGAATCGCCTCATGGGAGCGAGTTGCTGAGGCATAACATAATCGCCAAGTGGCGGTCCGTCGAGCTCGTCGTTGTGGAGCAGCATTCTCACTTGCCCGTAGTGTAGGTAATCCCGGAGATGGTATCCGGGAGGTGGATCGGGAATCGATCGTTGGTTGGACATGATGGATTGCTGTTGAAGTAGAGGCCGTTGTTGCGCCCTTGGTCGATCGAGTTTAAGCCTGGAAATCGTACTCGTTTAGGTGATGATGACGATGAAAGCTTCGCAAATCCTTTTGGGAGGGGGTATGAATGTGTGCAAAAGGATGCTTGTAAGGAAATTGGAAAGAGCAAAAGAGAAGTAATGAAATGTAATCCTCGCCCCGCGTGCCGAGAACAACTCGGTCGTGTTATTCCAACAAAACAGGTCCCTTCAATAGCCTTTTGCTGCATCGCACTGTTTCGTTTTGTCCCTCTTGTGGGGTTCCATGTAAAATGATTCTGGCCGCGGAACCAGGTGAACAGGAAGGGGGAAGGCGCCCTAGACAATTTGGGTCCTCACGCAGGTCCGTCCCTCCAAAGATGGAATCGTTCATCCCCTCGGCAGAGGTAACCGCCTCTCGTGGCCAGCAGATGCTGGGGCACAAAGAACCCAGGCCCAGATCACATTGCCCGCCATCCTCATCAAGGCTGCCATTATTCCTTAACTTCGTGTGGTTAATGTCTGACCTGTCCGGAGCAAGACGAGGCTCAAACGGAACCAGGGTTTCCTCCTTCTTATCGAAATCTTCAGTTCTGAAACCCATATAAACATCTTTGGCCATCCCTGTGTGTCATTTGTCAGTTTGCACACTGCCACATTACCGGTATCTATTTTCCTAAGAACACTCACAAGACCAAATCAGACCCTCAAATACCCACTTCGGTGTACATCTAATGCTGAGGATCACCTGCTCAGGCAATGCCGTGCTTTCACCAGGAATGTTACGACCCTGGACAATATTTGGGAGCTTGTTGTCCTCCATGTCGTCGTCAGGCCACTCGATCAGCTCGTCGATATATTTTATGATCGCTTTTGGTGGGGGGGGCGGGATTCCCCATAGACAATGAAGCATGTGTTGAACAAAATACGGAGAAAGCTCCTCTGGGGGCTCATCACGCGGGAGCGCTGGTCAAATCTAGTGTTAGCAAGGGGATGGATTTGGGGACTTGGTATACTACTGTACATTCTGATGGCAAGGGTGGACGGGTGCTGCCGCCAGCTATCGGAAACCTATCACCTCGAAGAGGTTGAGCTTCCATGATGAAGGTGTGATAGGCAGTTACAAGTCCGGTTCGCAGTTCTGGTGGTGTACGTACAATGCAAAAGAATAGGGTACGTGAGGCCGGGGTTGTTAAGGATGTGTTGGCATATTCGATGTCAGGAAATAAATTTACTCATGCCAACAACTTTGGCTCCTTGACAATGTTCTTTGCCTTTGCGAGGCAGCCAAACTGTCATTTGGTCGCGGTTGTGTTGGCGCTTTCACTGTCACGGGGCAGCAGCGTTGGCGGCCGTCGACCAACAAGGCCGGCGGCACACTTCTCAGCAGGTTTGAGTGAGTGAACACAGGCATACCACGTGCAAATTGCTCACGCAGTATTCAAGCTGTTTTATTTTGTTTTCCTTTTGTTGCCGCAATGTGGTGTCGTCTTTCCTTACAGAGTCAACGGCTCGTTCCTTACAAACACGGCCTGCGGCTAGGTAAGAGCAGCCGGCTATTTAGTCCATAATTACTCTCAGTTCCGATGCTCAACTTATTAGATCAAGCAGGTGGCATGCTGGCCTGTTGTCTTTATGCGTGTCAGTTACACGCTAAAACCTCCAGGTAACCTTACATTTGTTGATCCAAAGTGTTGTTAACTAAATTATTTAAAGGACCCAAACACACAAACTGCATTTGCCCCCGGCATTAACAAAGATAAACAATCCCCCACATGTTGCAATAAGCACATTTCATTGCCTTAGTTGGCTGTTCTCAACATAACTTCTATTGTTGCCCAAGGTAACTCCCGTATAATGAACATTCAATCAAGCCTTATCCCCTTCCCTCCCATGAAACAAAAAGCTCGTGGTTTACTACGTAATTTTCGGACTTAGAAAAAAAAGGATTCCTCCGTCAGGATTCCGATCAAGATGGCGGACTTAAAGCTCGTGTTTCCATGGTTGGCTGTCAAGATTCAACCCAGTCTCATGTGGCCAGTGTTTGTCCGGCCCTGCCAGCGGCCCTTTTCCTTCGGAGCCCCGTGGTTTCACCCGGCGCTTGTGCAACCGCCCAACAGATGACCAACAGCCGTAGCTGCTCTGATCACCCCACCTGGCCGTCCACATCAACAACATTATCTCAGACAGTATCTGTGTAGTTCCAATCTATGTTTGGTCTAGTCACTGTTGAAGTATCACCTTTCATGTCGGAATAATTTGGGAGGTTGTAATAGCAAGTCGCCCAGGGAATTAATTCTGTTCTAACTCATTTTGGTGCTCTTAGTGCCCTTCTAATCAGATGGCTAGCCTCCGGTGCTCACGAGAGCAGCTACTCCTAAAATCTTGTCACTCAGGTAAAATGAATTGGGAAGCCTTCATTGGAGCTTCACCTGTCGAACAGCCGTGGCAAAATCGAACGACATGGTTCATTACCGCCCATTAAAACATGCTACCAGGCCCCAGCCAACTTCTCCTTTGAGAAGCTCGTCTGCTACACGCCGGACCGAGATATCTGGACGAGCCAAATACCCAATGCATCTCAGACAACACGACTAGCTGGTGACGGAAATCCGGACGGAGTTCGACTCCAGGAAAAGCTCTAATTGTTACTTGAACAACATCACAGACCAGGGCTTCTAGAGTCCTCGGATTACACGATATGCCCAATCGCCATACGTAGTTGTTAGAATGTCAATATGGAAAGCAAATACGACAGAAGGACACGAAAAAAGCCCAAACCACCACATGTATGAAGTCGGTCGTCGGACAGAAAGGGCATTCATAGCGATCTGAATCCGAAGAGGAAGGATCCATCCCCCCGCTCCATACCAACCCCGAAAGGCTTCGGGGGTCGTCCTGCGCATGGGCCACATGACGAACGCGCCTTTCCACACCAGAGCAACAACGTGAGATAGCCGGTAATAAATTGTACATGTATGCGGGGAGATAGACGGGAGGAGATTCGGCCCGAGTCTAACCCTCAATTAATCCAATCCTTACTTCGTACAAAGTCGTCATCCAACCTCCTCCGACTCGAGATCTCGGAACAAACAGTCCGTATTCGGATGCCCGCGCTGTCTCCCTTGCACCAAACATTGAAGCGAAAAAAAAAACACGACCGCAACCCCATTGGGCCTCACCGATTTCCCACAGTGTTTTGAGTGGGCCGAATGCGAGAACACATTCCCAACACAGTGGTTTTGGTCGGCGACCAGCAATCGATATCGGGGTTGTCGGGTTGTGTTTGTTGGGCGGGGTTTTCTCAAGAAAAAAAAATGAGTCCTGCAATGGAAGGTTTCTGCAGCTGTGCAGCACATGATGATCTACTGTGCCGCATGCACGCGTGGCCGCCCTGGCTTTGCTTGGCCCCCGCGCCGAAAACCGACCTGAACAGCTTGAGACAACCTGCCCGCACCAGCCGAGGAACGGGAATGGGCTTGCCTGAGCAGCGCTGAATTCGGAGCAGGACCCGAAGTTGCAGCCGTGACGGCGAATGATTCGCCGCCTTAGGGACAAGCCACAGACACGCTCAGTGGTTCCACGATTTGGGATGATCCGACATGTCACGGACAGCGTTGACGGTGTGCGAAATGGGATTGCTCGAGGAAATGACTGTGTAAATGTCGAGTTGAGGAAGAGGAGAGAAACCTGGGGGTTGGGACAGCCGACTAGGTCTTCGCTTCGTCGAACGACAAGAACAATGGGAGGGATTTGAGTCTGTATGTTGTTTTTGTTTGTTTGGGTAAGTTTAGCTCCATGGAGTCGATCTCTATTGAGTCATACATAACCCACCGCAAACTTAAACCCCCACAGAAAAAGTTCACGAACGTGGGTAGGATACCAGGTATGTTATAATCCCGCAGCGGCAACAACCGACAACACCGCCGTTCCCGCAAAGCGCTCAAATCTGGCATGTGCCCGGCTGTACTTCGTACGCTTTTGACGAAACTGATTCGTCTATCCCACTACGCATGTGGGATGTGTGGGTTTCGGGTCGCCCTATCTGAGATCTCATCCGGTTTTTTCGGCTGCCTTGTCCGAGCCCAACCCCAACCTGCATTGCATCCCACCCTTTCGATCGATCCTCTTTTGACACACACCTCTGTACGAGTACTAGCTGGTTTCTTGGTCCCTTGTCCACCTGTGTGACTTGATGTGGTGCGATGCATTTGGCGGTCGTGTGGCCTCAAAGCTGACCGAAGGGCGGCGGGGATATGTGCTGTCATGACTTGATTACTTATACCCATATTTCGCGGGCCCTGCGTCTCGGAGTACATTATGTGTTTTCTTTTCTTTTTGTTTGTTTGTGCGACCGACCTGATAGTTTGAGCTGCTAGTTTGTCCTGCATCCTTCTGAGTATCGACGATATGCCGCTGCTACTATCTCGGCTTTCCGAGAACGGGGTGACTTGGCCGTCTCAGGGGCTTGTATTGTACATCATCGGCCTCCTCTTGTTTGCGCATAGTATTCAGAGAGTCCGAAGATGGTACCGCTTGAGCCATGTTCCCGGTCCACTCATTGCGGGATGGACCAACATGTGGTTGACAAAGGGGTACATCAGCGGGAGGTTCTTTATGGAGTTGCCCGCTTTGGTGGAGAAATATGGTATGCTCTTATGATGATGAGTTTGATTCCTCGGACCGTAGATACGCTGACAACTATGAAGGCCCTGTGATTCGGATTGCGCCAAATCAAGTCGTGTGTGTCGATGTGGACACCTTGTACCGGATCTCGGGCGTGCGCTCCCTCTATCGGAAGTCGGAGTGGTACACCATCGCCCGTATCTCACGGGATGGTGACCACATCTTCACCATCATCGACCCCGAAGAGCGCAAGGAGAGGAAGAAGTTCATCATGCCCGCTGTAAGCCTCCTCCTCCGCCAAAACTTAAAGTAAACCTCTTCTAATACGATACTATCCGAATGACTAGTACGCAGGCCGCGACATCGACCACTTCGAAGAAGGCACCGACCGGGCCCTGACAGACTGGATGGAGCTGATCGACACCAAGTACCTCTCCAGCACCAAGCAGGCCCGGTTCATGAACTTCGAGGAGAAAGTCCACTTTTACGCGCTCGATGCCATCGGCGAGATCGCCTACAGCGAATCGTTCGGCTGCGTCAAAGAGGACCGCGACACCAAGGGCGTGATGGCCGTTAACGACGTCACGGTGCCGCTGTTGATGGCCATCAGCAACTACGTCGCCTTCTGGAAGATGATGCGGATGTGGCCATTTTACTACCTGCTCCCGCACGACGGGGACAACAGCGGGTTTGGCGCGATTGTTGGGTACGTGGCAGTTTCGTTTGTTTCCTTCGTTGCTGAGTTTTCTTCTCGGGCGACACAACATAATATTGATCGATCGATTCGAACGATTTGGCGAGAACCTGACTGACTGTGATCCAGACACGCAAGCACGATTGTCCGTAAGCGCCTGCAGCCCAAGGCTGTTCCGAAACATGATATGCTGCAATCCTTTATCGAGCAGGGTTTGCGAGACGAAGAGGCCCTGAAGCAAGAAGTCGGCATCCAGTTGTACGTCCCCTGGATTTATGACTTACCCCCCTTTTAGAGTTCCACCCACTTACATCTTACACCCCCCAGCTTCGCGGGCTCCGACACGGTCTCCTCCCTCCTCTACACCACCTTCCTCCTCCTCTTAACCCACCCCTCCGTCTACGCCCGCCTCCAATCTGAAATCGACACCGCTCTCGCCTCCGACCCCATAACCACCCCACCCCGCATTATAACCGACGCCCAAGCCCGCTCCATCCCCTACCTCCAAGCCATCATCCGCGAAGGCCTCCGCCTCTTCCCACCCCTCTGCGCACCACCCATCTACAAAGAAGTCCCCACCGGCGGCGACGACGTATGCGGGTACGCACTGCCCGCGGGAACCCTCGTCGCGACCGCCCTGCAACAATGGCACGGAGCGCGGGACAAGAGCTTTTGGGGCCAGGACGCGGATGCGTTTCGCCCGGAGCGGTGGTTGGAGGCGGCTGCGGCGGATGAGAAGGAAGGCCCGCGGGCGAGGAGGGTGTGGGAGATGACGCGGAGGATGGAGTTGGCGTTTGGGTGTGGGCAGTATGTTTGTGTGGGGAAGGCGATTGCGATGGTGGAGGCTGGGAAGGTGCTTGGGGAGGTGAGTTTTGGTTTTACTTTACTTCTACACGGATCTTCTTTTCTCGCTCTCTTGCCCTCACTGCTTGCATTTGCTAACTTGAAGGATAGTTGGTGCGACGATACAACTGGTCGCTGGCTAAGCCGCTTGATCCACCCAAGGTCACGAACAACGGCGTGTGGGCGATTAGGAATTTCTGGGTAAGAGTTGAGAAGCGTGAGGGTTTCCCGACAGCGGGACAATGATCCTTCTCACGCGGTTCGGCCAGGGTGGGCATCGGGGTGTACTCAAGTCTGTCTTGGTCTAGGTATGGAATGAGAGCAGGCTGGGTTAGTATCTTGGTAATGTTGAGAGTTACAAGCGCTGGGGCGGGTGAACGAGGTTCTCTGGGTTGTTTCATTGCGATATCAAATGATCGAGTCTTGACTCGGTTTCTCCTCCCCTTCAATGAATATCCCCGCACCGCACACGAGTGTATGATGTGACGAGATCCACCGTCACCAATCGCGAATTATTCACGGCGAGGTCACATCTCGAATGATCACCGTCCCCGTCCGGACCCGGGTCCCACCGGCCGGGAGTTGCGACTCAAAGCGGTATCCGTTCTCCGTCTCATGTTGCTGATTTCTAGCCTCGGCCAGCATACGAGACACAAACTCGGGACGAAAGATCGGGACTTGGGGAAGACCGCCCCAGACTGATTTGCATCGCCGGATGGTTGGGGCTATCCACAGACTCGTATCGGTTCTCCACACGAGCGTCGACTCGACTCTTCCCGTGGGACTGGGACAAGTGGGACCTCGACTGCATGTTGCATCTCGTCCCGAATTGATGTCTGTGCGTACATAGTACTCGCAACAAGTTCAAGGGCCGCCCTGGTTTCATCGTCTGAAGTGGAGTTGAGTTCTCGACCCCGTCGTTCTCCATGTTGACGTCCAGTCATCCGCAGCCAATACGAATTGCAAGACCGCAAGATCATACCGTTCGGTGATGAAAGACAATCACCAGTGACGTGAGTGCTTCAACCCGTTGTTTGGGCTAGAGATAGTGACCTCAATAGACGGTATCACAGCTCTAATTTCATGGCGTTGCATGTGACGAACAGGATGTGATCTGTCGTGATCTCCCGGCAGTATCACATCGTCAGCCTCGCGAACTTGCACCATCTCGCCGCTCCAGCTTGCCGAAAGCACCGAGCTTGGCGGGGTGCATCGGCCATGTGCTGAACAAGGGTTGACCATGGGCTTGGGTGAGGACTGAGGAGGAAGAGAATCACAGCGAGCGACATCGAGAGTCGTTGAGGGGTTGCCGGTTGCCGCCGCTGCTACACGGATTGGGCAAGATAAACAGCTGCCCTGCAGCTGATTGCTGGGGAAAAATGGGCAGATGCCCCTGGAATGCGAGCCCGGGGACCATCATTTCCCGTCGGCGACACACACAATTCATCACCAATCTTCCTGCTTGGTCCCTGGAACCATGCGTTGCCGCTGTCGTCGAGGTTACATTCTTCGGCATGATGCAAGCGAACCTCATCTCGGTCACGTGTGGGGCTGGCTTGGCTGGCTTGGCTCGTTAGTGGGGTGATGAGCTGTTTCGCGCCGTGACAGCATTTGTGCGTGCGACGTGAGGGCGGCTTGACAGCTTCCATGTTGTTTGATTATTGGCCCTGGAAAGCCATCCCCCACGATACCATTCCTTGAGACGAAAGAAATCTCTCTCATGTACGAGGAGACGAGATGGTCACCGAAAGCTGGTTTTCATCCACGGCAGCGCTTCCATCCCGCGCCTAATGTCTCGTGCGCAGCCACTTCAATTGCGCTAGCGCTAACGTTGTTTGAGGCTTTCACTTTTCTGTCAACAGCTTCGGTGCCAAAATTGGCCGGAATTTTTTTTAGTCTTCGGCGCGCCGGCACCCCTGGAGCGCACTGACCAGTCCGGGGAACCCGGTGAATTTTGGCGGGCTTTTCCCTCCGAAGGAGTTTTCACGAACGGCCGGATTTAGACCGCCAGATTCGGAGGCGGAGCCCATTCAGGGGAATATCCAATCTCTCTTGAATTGCGCTTTTGTTGGGCTTTGCAGCGAGAGAACGGAATGCGTTGGCCGTGCCTGATGCAGGTGAAAAACAGCCGAAGGGAGAGTGAGAACCAGTCGGGTGTTGTTTTCCTTGCTGTTTCCAATGTTTCTCCCAACCGTCAAGCGGCTCCGTCGATCTGTCTTTCCTTTCGCGGTTTGCCATGTTGTTGATGATCCGCGACGCCATCCGGCTGTTCTGGAAGAGCAAACGTTTTCTGGCTCACATTTTGGCTCCACCACACCGCCGCGACTCCCGTCCAGCATCTTGTTAGTGTTGATGCCTCACTGCCTCAGCGGGTCCAGCGAAGCTCGCTCCGGACAATGCTCCACGGCCTCGACTCGAGTGGGAGAATCACGGGGGTCGTCTGGGCTTGGCCACGGCGGTCTGGACGCTGGCAATGGCCCAGCTCGGCGGACTTGTCGGTATCGCCTCCAGGGTGCGAGCAAAGACGTCGAGGGAAAACGTGTGCGAGGGCTTCGTCTGACCGCAGACGGAAATGGGCGTGGGGGATCGCGTGGTGGAGCCTGAAGCAGCTGGGTGATCGGCGGTGACAGGGACCCTGGAGAGCATCGATGCAAACTTGTCAGCGCTGAAAGCAAGCTTCGAGGAACTTGTGCTGCAGTCAAACGACGCAGTTTCCAGGACGGGCGGCAGCCGTTATGAATTAAAAGGCAGCGATTTGCGATGCAAGGGAAGTTTTACCCAACCGATGCAGGAACTGACGTTGAGGTGCAGCTCGGTAGAGGCATCGCGTGTCTCTGGCGAGCGCCGTTGAAAGCACTGGCGTCAAAGTTAATTTGGTAAATCGGCGCAATGGTTTTACCGTCAATTTGCTCTGACAGGATGGAAACCTTGCTCGCTTTTGCCCGGCCTTGGGCTCCACCGGGCTCTCTCTGCCGGGGGCCGGGAAATGCCAGGCACGGGACGCTAGAGCTTAGAAGGGAATAGTGCCAGGGCACAGTTGGTGATCCCTTCCTCAAGAAGAACCGCAGGGTTGCGAGAGTTTGGCTCGCCAAGACCTCGACGTTACCATCATTGCACAACCTAGCGGGGAATTGCGAGAACAACCATCCCACGGCAAGCACTTGCACTGCATGTCCCGCTTGCAGCAAGCACACCATGGCCCTGCCAGCGCGAAGCGCCCAGGACAACGCGAAAGCCACGAGCTATCCATGATCCTGCCCACCATGCCGGGCTCGTCGACGCTGCTGTGGCTGCCGTGTCCCGCGCGTGCTTCTGCAAGGCGTTCTTCCTCGTTTTCCCCTGCGTGGTTTCCTTCCCTGTCCGTCGCTTCCCATCCTCTGCTCTTGGTTCCGACCTTTTGTTGCCTCGCACCCCGCGAGCCGTGTCCCTTCCTGTGGTCCTTCCTTGTTGATGCGAATCCATTGCCTTCACTCCTTCGGCTTTGGACGCACAGCTCGCACCTACCCGCAAAAGACACACAACCCCCGACGCTCTTTCCCGCATCCAACTTGCAGGGCTTTCTCTCAAGAACACAGAAGCAACGCTCCTTCGCCAAAACCCGACAACACCCTTCTCTTGTACCACCACGGACTGCCATGATTCCCTGACCCCTACCTTGGAGCAGTAACTGAACGTGACGATATGCGCCTTCCTCCGCTCGGTCCGGTCCCGGACAGGACCGTGGAGAGACGGCTTCTCGGTGAAATTTTAGGAGGAGTAGGAGACGTTGTTGTCACTCCGGTCTGTCAGGTTTTGGGAGGATGTAGGCAGGCGGAGCCCTCGCCTTCTCCTTCTCCTGATCCATCCCCCTCCCCAACTCCGGACCCGACCCCGGACCCTACTCCGGACCCGTCGCCCACGCCGGACCCCCCCAAGGCATCACCTACTCAACCGCCCGCCAACAACGACCCCCCTCCGCAGGATCCTCCCGCTCAGGCACAGCCCACGCCTAACCCAAACCCACCGACAGGTGAGACCGGCTCTGGCGATGGGAACGGTAACGGTTCAGGCTCTGGGTCTGGCTCCGGTTCAGGTTCGGGTAATGGCAACGGCTCTGGGCAAGGCTCAGGCAGTGGCTCCGGTACTGGTTCGGGTTCGGGTAGTGGTTCTGGCACCGGCAATGGCAATAACGGGTCCGGATCTGGAACCGGCTCCGGCTCTGGCTCCAACACCGGTTCAGGCTCAGGTTCCGGATCTAATCAAGGGAGTGGCTCAGGAGGCTCGACCGGGGGTAGTGATGGGACGGGTAGCCATCACGACTCTCCTGGTGGAAATGGAAACCCTGGGTCAGGCAGTGGGCATGGGTCGGGCTCGGGCTCGGGCAACGGGAGCACCCCGCCTCCCGGCGACAACCAGAACAACAACGGGCCTGTTGTGAAGCCGCCTACCCCTGACAATAACGGCCATACCAACACCAATGGCCCAGCCCCCACCCATACCACGCCTGTGTCCCACCACAGCCCTGGAGATGCGACATCTACCGGCCCTGCTGTCGTTCAAAGTTCCGATGCGGCCGCGCCTATCAACGGCAACGGTTTCACGAAGACCGATTTCGGTGACTTGGCGGCGGGCTCCGGTGCTTACGGGCACAACGACAACGAGAACGGGAACTCGAATCCACCCGGTGGGATCGGTGGAAATGACGGGTCCAACGGGAGCTCACAGCCCAGCTCGTTACCGGGCGTCGTGGCCGGTGTTGTTTGTAAGTGTCTTGAACAATAGTGTACCCGTTCTTTGCTGACTCTGCAGCCGTCATTGTGTTATTCCTGGTCTTGCTCGCGCTCCTGGTGTACACCAACCGTCGCAGACCCCGTGTACACGCTTTCCTCGTCAAGTACACTCCCTTCAAGGTCACGCCTTACTCGGATCTTCAACGGAAGCGGTCTTCTCTGGGCGCCGACCTGCTGTTCACTGATGGCTCACACGGCGATGCCCTGATGACCGAGAATCGCGGTGGTGCAGGCTATGGCACCATGGTCCCGCCCGTGACGCAGCCGAGCCGAGCAGCCGCTCGCCCAGAACGTTTCGATGGCCCTCCTCAGATCACTACCACCATCGTTAGCGGACGGCCGCAGAGCCCCACCAACCCGTTTGACGTCTCGCCTATGTCTCCCGACTTCCCGCAGTCCCCACCCCCCGTGATTCCTGCCCGTCGTACCAGCCAAGACTCTGTGGGTGGCATTAGCATTGCGAGCAGCGGTGTGTTCTCACCATCCCTGCTTTCCTGGCCGGTTCCGCCGTCTGGGAGCACCAGCACTGGCCCATCGCCCCCACCAACCTCCCACGAGCACCTCGCCAACCTTGCAGACCTCCAAGCGAAATACAAGCCGTTGACGCCTACGACGAAGCCAGTCACCCCTGTCAGCCCTGTGGGATCGATGTTTCCAGTCATGCCGGTCTCGCCACCCACGCCTGTGAACCGATCAAACTGGACCAAGCCGCCGGGCTGGGATTAAGCTGGTGAAGGCTGCGGCATTGCAACGCTCACGTGGTTTCACTTCTGAGGCGGTCAGGTACCGGTGGTGGCGGCCCAAGTCCGGCACCTGTGTGTGCTCGTTTCTCCCTGCAGCGTTTTGATTGCTTTCTTCCGTTCGACCGGCCTGGGCACGGGCATGGATGGGTTCATGACAACGACCTTAAGACGAGGCATGACGCGTGGGGAACCGCGCCTCATCTGTCCCGCTGACAGCTGCATGTACATGACTCTCAATGTACAAGTTTTCTCTCAACTATTCATGCGTTGCGTGAACGCACAACACGCAGTTCTCCTACTCATGCCTGACTCGACTCGACCGTTGTCGTTCCCTTTTTGTTGCGCCTTTTTTATTTTTCTTCGTGGTTTGTTTTGGATGTCTTCGTTTGGATTCGCCGGGTGTTTCGGAGAAGGGGTTGGGGGAGGGAAAGGGGAATTAGGTGTTGGTGGGGAATCGTCAAAATTATTAGCACCCTGCCGTACTCGGCCGCCGTGTGCCGTTACCTTATACCCCGCTACCTCGCTGGAGCCATAGACAGATGAGCTGTAATACCGTAATCTTCTCAGTGTATCTTTGCCTATTTGGTAGAATACGATTTGCTTCTTCGCTCATGTGGCTTTGTATGTGAGGCTGTGCCGTAGCTATTCGAATGTACGGATGTTCCGGGTTGTCGAGGCTACTTTCCTGGATTCATACGGACGAACGCCCAATCCCGTCAGCGCTTGCGTCACCTAATATGGAAGTTTGGCTCGAATTTCCATCAACGAAACCCAGGGTTAGGGTTTCTACCGGTCGTGACTGCCGCCCATCAATTGAGCGACGTCCAAAAAGCAGATCATGGCACCTTCCTTCCATGCTGGAATAAGTGGAAACTGGGTTCGAAACCCCAATCGGCTCTCCAAGCCAAGAGGTGAGAACGTCAGTCAATGGCAGGATCTCCGCAGGAATCAACAAAATTCGTCAAACGCTTGAACTGACCTGCCAATCCCCCTCGGACTCCGCGGGAGGCCGCTTCCCGTGAATTAAGGCCCACCACCGATTCTGACTCTTCAACGCTCTTTTCCATCTTCCTCAACGGTTTTTTCTGTGACACGTTTCTCGGTTGTACGATCCGACCTTTTCAATTCCCGTGTGATTAGGTTTCTGCGCTAAGGCTGGTGGGGTAGGTACCTCCTGAACATCCCAAAATCAAGACTCAAAAATGCCCTCCACCGAAGCCTTGTCGCTGGTCCGTCCAGCGACCTCGTCCAAACAAGCAGCGGCCGCAAACGGAGGCGCTCATCGTCGGACCGTCCCATCAAAATTGAGGCATTCGGAATCAACATCCACAACCGTCAAAAATGTGCGACCGGGCAGCTCGCCAAGGGGAAGAAAAGTATCTGGGCGCAGGAGGCAACCCAACAGCAACTCGAGGACCGGGCTGCTTCGGCGAACCTGGGTGTTCCCTCTCGCTTTGGTCCTCAGCTTTGTAACGCTCTACGCCATTAACCCAACCCAAAGCAATGTAATCCGGCCTTTCCTCTTTCTCTCTTACCAATCCGACAGCCGCCCCGACCAGTATGGAAAAGGCCGCCTAGACTTCGCCTTCGTTGGGTTCTACACTGTCTTCCTCACCTTCACCCGCGAATTCATCATGCAAGAAATCCTTCGGCCCCTCGCCCGTCTCGGTGGGATTCACTCGCGCGCCAAGCAAGCCCGATTCATGGAGCAAATGTACACAGCTTGTTACTTTTTGTTCGCCGGACCGCTCGGCCTATACACGATGCACCAGACGCCGGGGCTCTGGTACTTCAACACGCGCGGCATGCACGAAGGGTACCCCCATATGGCACACAGCGCGGTGTTCAAGTTCTACTACTTGTTCCAGGCGGCGTATTGGGTCCAGCAGGCGGTGGTGATGCTGTTGGGGCAGGAGAAGCCGAGGAAGGATTTCAGGGAGTTGGTGGCGCACCATGTGCTGACCATCACACTGATTTTCCTGAGCTATCGGTACCATTTCACGTACATTGGTATCTTTATCTACATCACGCACGACGTCAGCGACTTGCTGCTCGCGGTACGTCTCATCTCCGCTGGTTCAGAAGAGCAACTTCCCAACTAACCGTATGTTTAGATCTCCAAGTCCCTCAACTATCTTTCCCACCCCCTCCAATCCTACACCTTCGCCCTCTGCATCGCCGGTTGGATCTACCTCCGACACTATCTCAATCTGCGCGTGCTGTACTCGCTGGCGACCGAGTACGCCGCGATCCAACCGTTCGGCGCGATCAGCTGGGAACGGGAAGAGTTCAAGTCTCCGATGTCGCAGTGGGGCACATTTGGACTGCTCGTGGGGCTGCAGTTCCTGAACGTGTTTTGGCTGGGGTGTTTGGTGCGGGCGGCGTACCGATTTGTGGTGCTGGGCGTGGCGAAGGATGATCGTGAGGATGGGGAGGAGGAAGGAGAGGGGAAGTAAGGGAGAGTGTGAGATGGGGAATAATGGTTCGAGGGTTGTTGAATTTGCTTTAGATTTGCTGCATGTGGATGGCTGGGTGTGGGAATTACTAACCTAATGTGATACGTGTGCATGGAGACGGACGATAGACTAGCATCTTTAATACGGATAATAATAATAGCTACTAAGCCAGTTTGCTAACTCAAAAACATCACATCGATCCTTAGTTTCCCGGCTGTTGTCTCGGTTCTGTTCCGTTTTATCCAAGGATCTAACAAAAGCACGGGAGCTTAGAGACAAACGTATGACTTGAGCACGGGACAGATGTACAGATACGAAGAATCGAATAATTATCAAGAACACAACAGTCCCACGCCCCCCACCCTAGACACACCACCAACAAACGCAACACATGGAAGAATTGCCACCATCCCCCGCTCGCTGTCGGCCTCTCTCCGTCCTCAACGAGAGTCCTCACCAATAGCGGGGTGGATCTGTCTGCAGGATGCCGCGGTATAGCTGAGGCCTACTGCGTAAGGGTTGGTTTTGGGTCTGGCTTTTCGTTGTAACTTTTCGTTTCAGGTGAGGGGAAGACGGTGGATGGGGTTAGCAAACGGGTTGGTTGTCAGCCCCATGCCTGGAAGGGGAAGGGGAGGCCGGGTTGGAATTGGGATTGAGATTGGAATTGGATTCAGGATCGGGGAGTGGGAGGCGGGAAGCGGGAAGCGGATAGCCGTGGACCAATGGCGTTGTGTAGGTGTGTTGGTGGTGTGATAATGACGGTAGGCCGAGTTGTGTGGGCAAACGGGTTCGTGGTGGTGTTTGAGACGGAGGTATAATTAATTGTGTTATCTCTCTCGAAGCCTGGTTCAGGATTTTCTTTTCTTTGTTGTCAACGATTTGGTGCAGTTTGAAGCCAGAGCATACTCGAGATATCAGTGTGCACTGCTTTAAGTATTTCTGTTTCACACATCGAACCTCCAAATCTGTATTTCCCTTCCTTTTTCTCTCCCCTGTCTTCATCTCCCAACTTCTTCTCGCCAAATCCCACCTCAACAAACACCACCCACAATGCACAACGGCCGCGGCGGACGACGCGGCCCTCTGGCCTTTACCCCCAACAACAACAACAACCGAAGAGGCAGCAGAGCCTCCTCATCCAGAGGAAGAACGTCTACTAATACCAGCACCAGAGGCATCTGCAAATTCTTCCTCACCTCCCACTGCACCCACGGCTCAACCTGTCGCTTCTCGCACGACGAAGCGGATATTGAGCGTACGCTTGAAGAAAGCGGGGGGCAGTCGCGGGCGGAAGCACAGGCTAGTAGGGAGGCGTATGTTGATTTTCGGCGCGGGGTGCGCGACAGTGGCACGAGAAGAATGTCGAGCTGGTCTGGAGGGTTTTTGAGGGAGGAGTTGGAGGAGACGTGGAGGTTGGCGGGGAAGGTTTTGGATGGACCGGGGAGGGAGGGGCAGCAGGATGTGGCGAGGGATTTGGGGGGTAGTTTTAACTCGGGAGAGAGGGATGGTGGACGGGGGGTGGATGGGTTGGGGTTTGTGCAGAGGAGTGTGGAGATTGTTGTTAACAGTACGGGGAAGGGGGGGGATGTGGAGGAGGTGGTGAATCTGGTGGCGGCGATGTTACGGGTGGTTACGCACCCGTCGCTGGTGAGGAGTTTGTCGGTGGACGGGTTTGTGGGTGCTGTGTACCGGCGCATCGCGGGCGTGGAGGGGGATCAGGGATTGGTGCTTTTTGGGAGGGTGAATGAGTTGGTTGGGGAGCGGTGTTTGGGGGCACCGGAGTCGCCGAGGGGGTTGTTGCGGTTAATGGTGGAGGGGCTGTATGAGATGTTGCGGAGGGAGCGGGGGGTATTGGGGAATGAGGCCTTGGGGGGGTTGGTGGAGGGCATCAAGGGGAATGTGGTGAGACTGGTGGCGGATTTGGGGGAGGGTGAGTTGACGGCAGCGGGAGAACTGGATGCGATCTCGGCGAGGGTTGAGATGATCCGGCGGATGATGGGTGCTGCACGACGGAGTCTGACCGGCCCGGGCATGAACCTGACTCCAGGAATCATCACTTCCCATCACAGTACCACCCGCTCAACCTTCCCCTTCGCAGCCGCCATCCCCGGCGGACACCACGACAACGACTTCGCCGACATCACGCGCATCCAGATCTTCCCCACGCTCGGCGAAATCACCTATGCCGGTCCCGCATCCGAGTTCCTCCCCACGACAGACCTCACGCAGCCGCACTTTCTCGCCACCGACCCGGTCCAGCGACATCTCGACTCGGCCTTCCGACTGCTACGACACGACATCTTCGGCCCGCTGAAGGATCTCGTAGGGTCGATCTTCGCTTCCTCTCTTTTGTCTTCTTCCATTCCCTCCTCGTCATCGGCATCGTCATCCTGGCGGCCGTCTCGGGCTCTGCCCATCGCATTACAGAAACTAGTTCAAGACCAGGGCCAGGTCCGAGCCCACGTCTACACCAACGCCTCGATCGGGCACCTATTCGTCGACAACGCCAGTCTCGAGGCCTCGCTGTCGTTTGCCCAACCGCCCGCTCTCCGGAAACTCACCACAGCAGCCGAGCAGCGACAGTGGTGGAAGGCGTCGTCGCGGCTGGAACAGGGCGGACTGCTGTGTTTTATCTCGGGGTCTCAGACCAGTGCCGACGACGACAAGACGTTTCTGCTGCTGGTGGTGACGAGGAAAAACACCAACGATGACGACGACGACGGCACGGCTGGCCGAGGCAAGAGCTCCCTGGTGCCGGGCCAGCATAATCCATCAATCAGCGTACGGCGGGCGGCGGAAACACGCGAGAATGCGGCGATGCTGACGCGCATGTATGTGCAGAAGCAGGAGGGTGTGGTCGTGGAACTGCCGGGGTTGATTCCAGACACGTTTGTGCCGGTGTTGCGGAATTTGCAGCGGATGATGCGGGATGGGGGGTTGGCCTTTCGACGGTGGATTTTGCCGGCTGAGGCGGAGGAGGATGATGAAGGGAGAGAGGCCGGGAATGGGACGGTGATATCGCCCCCGATGTACGCGAGAAAGGACGGGTTTCGCTTTCGGCTGAAGAGTATCACGCAGCCGGGTCACGCTGAGATGAGGGTTGATCCGGCAATGCCGGGCGGGGGAGTGGATCTAGGCGAGCTAGAGGATGCCACGGGGCTGGATAAGGGGCAAGCTGCTGCTCTTGGTGCGGCTCTCACGAGGGAGTACGCGCTAATTCAGGGGCCGCCGGGCACGGGTAAGTCGTATGTGGGTGTGAAACTGGCTCAGGTGCTGCTGGATCATAAGTCCGAGGCGGATTTGGGACCGTTGCTTGTCATGTAAGCTTTCTCTGTTTCTGTCTTTTTTCTTTTTTTTTGTTTTTGTTTTTTTTCGAGGGGTTCTTTCGGGTTCATTTGTAGAAACGCGCTAACAAGCTGACAGTTGCTACACCAACCACGCCCTGGATCAATTCCTCCAACATCTCCTCAAGACCGGCATCAAAAAGATCATCCGCATCGGCGGCCAGAGCAAATGCGCCGAACTCGATGGCCTGAACCTGCGCGTGGTGAACCGCAACGCGTCCAAGACCTCCGTGGAGAGCCGGAGCCTAGGCGAGAACTTTGAGGAACTGAAGGGATGCAACGAGTCCGCAGGCAAGAGCCTCGGTCCACTACACCAGGTTCGCAAGCGACGGATCGAGTGGAAGACTCTAAAACCGTTTCTGCGGCGTCGTTACCCCGCCGTGGCCGACCAGTTGGAGTTGATGGAGGGGGTGGATCAGGACGGGTTTGAACTAGTCGGGGGTGACCCCTTGCAGGTTTGGCTGGGAGGGGTTACAAAGGGGGCGCTTGTTGACAACTACGACGACGACGAAGGCGAACGGCTGTCTCGGCTCGCCAAGGAGGACATCAACAGCCTCTCCCCGCAAGAACGGCGCGCAGTAACTGACTACTGGGTCCGCCAGCTCGTGCACCACCAAACCGAGCGCATAGCCGAGTTCGTCGACCGCGCCCAAGACCACCGCAGTGAAATCAACGCCGTGCACGACGACGTAGCCCGCCGCACACTGCTCCAAGCCGATGTCGTGGGGGTCACCACCACCGGTCTGGCCCGCCACATCAACATGCTCTGCCGCGTGGGCATCAAAGTCGTCGTCTGCGAGGAAGCCGCCGAGGTAATGGAGCCACACCTGTTGTCGGCACTAATGCCAAGCGTCGAACATCTCATCCAGATCGGCGACCACCGCCAGCTGCGGCCCCAGATCCAAAACTACCTCCAGTTCAGTCTCGAAACAACCGCCGGACGGGCCCACCAACTCGACCGTAGCCAATTCGAACGCCGTGCCGAAGGCGAGCCGGGCCTTGACCCCCTTCCCGTGGCTCAACTCCATGTCCAGCGGCGCATGCGGCCTGAAATTGCCCGGTTGATTCGGAGTGTGTACCCGGCTCTAGAGGACCACCCATCCGTCCTAAACCTGCCGCCCGTTGTCGGTCTGCGCGATACCCTCTTCTGGCTGGACCACGAGCACCCGGAGGATGAGAAGGGTAACGAAGATGACAACAAAACAGGCTCGCACAGCAACCCGTGGGAGGTAGACATGGCCAAGGCGCTGGTGCATCACCTAGTGCGCCAGGGCACCTACAAAAGCAGCGACATCGCCCTCCTAACCCCTTACACGGGCCAACTCCAAAAGCTGCGAGCCGCGCTCAACCGCGACTTTGCAGTCGTTCTCAGCGACCGTGACCAAGACGCCCTGGCCCAGGACGGTTTCTTGCAGACCGAAGAAACCAACGAAACAAACTCCCCGCAAACCTCAACCCAATCCCTCTCCACCGCCCTCCGCCTCGCAACAGTAGACAACTTCCAAGGCGAAGAAGCCCGCGTCATCGTCGTCTCCCTAGTCCGCAGCAACACCTGCCAAAAAGTCGGCTTCCTCCGCTCCCCGAACCGCATCAACGTCTTGCTCAGTCGGGCCCAACACGGGTTATACCTCATCGGCAACGCCACCACCTACTCCCACGTGCCCATGTGGGCTGATGTCTTGGGTCAGTTACGCGAGCGGGGGGCTGTGGGAGGGGGGATTGCTTTGGTTTGTCCGCGGCATACCGCCGCTTCGAAGTCTTCTTGTTCTGGTCAGGGGAACCCTAACCCTGATGATCCCCCCTCAGCGGTGAATGTGATAGCGACCACCCCCGCCTGCTTCACCCTCCACTCCCCCGCGGGCGGCTGCACTCGTCCCTGCGACCGCCGTCTCGAACCCTGCGGACACAGCTGTCCGTCGCCGTGCCACGCTGACGTGTTGCATGCGGCGGTCGTCTGTCTGCAGCCGTGTCCGCGGATAAGGGAGACGTGTGCGCATGCTTGTTCGAGGCTTTGTGGAGAGGGTTGTGGGCTGTGCCAAGTGGTGTTATCGGATGGGGATGGGGTGGTACGGCTGCCAAGGTGTGGACATGTGAGGGAAGGGTTGGCGTGTTGGCGGGTGACGGTGCTGGGGGAGTTGGAGAAGGTGAGGTGTGAGGTGGTCGTGGAGAAGAGGGTGCCGGGGTGTGGGCATGCGGTTAAGGTGGAGTGTTGGGTGGATGTTGATGACGCTGATCATGACCATGCCGATGGCGAGAAGCAGTTTATTACTGGTATTATCAAGAAGCGAGAGGGGTTTGTCTGTCCCGTCAAGTGTGAGGGCAAGGTGCTGGCGTGTGGACATGCGTGTCAGGGGTCGTGTGGGCGGTGTTTGCGGGCTGAGGGGGGCCATGAGCGGTGTAAGAGGGTGTGTGACCGGCCGTTTGGAGGGTGTAATCATCGGTGTCGGCGGATGTGTCATGAGGGGGAGGAGTGTGGGGTGTGTCCGCAGCGGTGTGAGGTGTGTTTACCCCTTTTGTTTACTTGACGCCCATTGTTTACTTACCCCTTACCCCTTACCCCTATTTCTGCATTGCTACTGACACGACATGATAACAATCAGGTCCGCTGCCCCCACTCCCGCTGTCAACAGCCCTGCCAGAAGCCCTGTTCCCCCTGCATCGAGCCGTGTTCGTGGTCCTGCGAGCACCAAGGCGCATGCAGCCTCCCCTGCGCTGCGCCCTGTAACCGGCTACCTTGCGACAAGCGCTGTCCCCGACTTCTCCCGTGCGGCCACCGGTGTCCCGGCTTCTGCGGCGAAGACTGTCCGAGCCGGGACCTGTGTCAGGTATGCGGTACGCACGGCGACGCCCGTGTGGATCTGCTCGAGTTCAAGACCTACGCCCAGGCCGATCTCGACGAAACCCCTGTCGCAGTCCTCGGGTGTGGTCATTTCTTCACCGGCGAGACGCTCGATGGGATGTTGGGCATGGGATCCGTATACACGGCCGACCACACTGGAAAATACACAGCGCTGAAAGAACCCTCCGGCGAACTCACCGCCGTCCCAGCCTGTCCTGACTGCCGCGTACCAATTCGGCAATTCGCCACGCGCCGATACAACCGCGTCGTCAACCAGGCCGTGCTAGACGAAACCTCCAAGCGGTTTCTCGTAGCCGGCCGGGCCAAACTCGCCGACCTCGACAAGCGCGTGACCGCAATGGAGGAAACGCTGACCAAACCGTCGCAACTGTCGCGCCTCGCGTGGCGAAACACCACCCAACGCTACGACACGGCCAAGGCGCTCCGCCGGGAAGCGACCCACCTCCGCTTCGACATGAAAGCTGAGCATCAACCCACCAAGAAACTTTTTGATGCTATCGTCACTTCCCAGAGAGACCACCCTCTTCAACGCCGCTTCCAAACCCTCACGCTCTCTCCTACCTCCGACACTACCCCCAGCCCTAATACCACCAACAACCCCCCCATCCCACAACCAGTCTACAACCACCAAATCACCCTCCACGCCCACCACCTTGCCCTCCGCGCCTCCGAAGCCATCCTCCGTGACATCTTCACCAGTCTCGGCAGCGAAGCCACTACTACAATCATCACCATCCCGTCCTCCTCTAAGCGTCCCGGACAATCCCACGCTGCCGCAGTGAAACAACAGTTCCCGCTCCTCCCGCAACAGTGCGCTGACTTTTTGCACCAGTGTGAACAGCTGATTGAGCAGGCTGGTGCGGCTTCGTTGCCGAGGTTGGTGGTGCCGGCTGTGTTGTCGTTTGCGCGGGTTGCGCAGTGGGGGGCGTGGTATGCTACACGGGTTCTTGGGGAGGGTGAGGATAAGGCGAAGGAGAAGAAAGGGGAGGAGGGTAAAGTGGATGTTGGGACGGATGCTCAGGGGCCTGTAACTCAACCACAGGGGCAGCAGCAGCAACAAGAACAACCTAAGGGCAAGGACACGAACAAGTCCACCACAGAAAAAGCCCTCACCCTCCTCACCCACGCCCTGACCTTCTGTGACACCCACCCGGCCGCCTCGCTAGGAGATCGGTACCGGGAGGAGGTGGAGGAAATGCAGAAGCTGCTGTTGCTACGACGGCAGAACGGGCCGCGGTATGAGGCGGTGTCGCCAGCGGAGATTGCGGCGATTAAACGGGCGATGGTGAATGGGCCGGAGGGGTTTGCTACCCATTCGGGGAGGTGGTATACTTGTGTTAATGGGCATCCGGTGAGTTATTACTTCTGTTGAGTTTGTCTTTTGTTTTTATCCCTCTCCCTTATCGGATTTTGTGTATGGCCCTTTTATGCTTACTGTTTGGATTTATTTTGTTTTCTATGTTTTTCATGACCATTTTATTTACTTATTACCCTTACCCCCGTTTCAATTTTTACGCCTTCTTATTTTCCATTTATTTTGGTTTGAGATCTACTCGATAATCCTTTTATATTTTCACATTTCCCCGAGTTCCTATAGTCTCCAGTATTTCTCCTTTTCCTTTGGTTCTCCATCCTACATTTCTTAGCTAACCATACCAGTTCGCCATCGGCGAATGCGGCATGCCCATGGAAATCGCGCGCTGTCCCGAATGCGGCGAGGCCATCGGCGGGCAGAACCACATGGCCATGGCCGGCACGCAGCGTGATGAGGAGATGGAGAGGGCGTAGGATAATTCAGGTATGTAGGTAACAAAAGCGAGGCTGGACCGACGGAAATCTCCGCTCATTTTTCGATCTCTCAATTTTAGTAATTATGTCGTCCAATTCATCCAATCGAGTCCTGATCCAAGTAATCTGATCCAATTTTGTTGCTTGTGCGACTGTAACCATACTGATCGTCATAATACATGAAGTATGGACTGGGGTGTTTTGGAGGGGCTGAGGGGTATCGAGATTGTGTACGGTACCGTACCCGGACAGCCGAAGAGAAACCGTATTGACAGGGAAAAAGTGGGAAACCCCGAAAGTGGGCAAGAAATCCAGGAAAAAGAAAGAAAAACACAAGACAACAAGAAACTTTCCTTTTGTATGTACCACATCGCAATCGTGTTCATCGCTCCCCACCCACACACACCTACAGTACACCTCCTCGCCGCCTCGTTACTTCTCGCCCACCCCATTTTGCTGCAGATGCCCATTCCCATTCCCACTCCCCCCAGCCGCCGTCCCCTCCACAACATCCTTCCGCATCCACACCTCCCCAATGGGACACCCTTCCCGCTCCACACACACCCACTCCCCGATCCCCTTGTGCTCCGGCGCCCGCCGCACACCGCGACCGCCCCCGCCCACAATCAGGTTGCCCGGCCGGTAGGTCGGGTCCATCTCCATGCGGCGGATCACACTGCCGTGGATGCGCGCGTTGGGCGGGATGTCGCGGACTTCGCCGCAGGGAAGGGGCCAGCGGATGGGCTTCCAGGAGCCGTCGGATTGGAGGTCCATGCGCCGGAAGGGGAGGTATCTGAGGCGGTTAGCATACATGGGTACATAGTAAGGGGAATAAAATAAGGAATGGTGTAAGGGGAACTTACTCCATGACCTTCCAGGCCGCGACGGCCGACCAGCTGAGCCCGCCGCCAAACTCAAGCGAGTCGTGGATCAGTGCAGTGTGCGCCTTGTGCATCATCTCGCGGAACGACGGCGGGTTGGTCGCATCGGAACTGCTACCGCTGCTGCTGGTGCTGCTGCTGCTGCTAGTCGTGGCTATCGCGGTTGCTGGAGCACCGGCGGTCGGACTTGCTGGTTCTTCTCCATTGGTATTCTGCTTGCCGAACCGCGCGCGCTGGAACAGCTTGGGCGTGCTCGTGCTCGGGCTGCGGACCATGATGTTGGGGATCGGGCGTTGCTCGGCTGCGGGGGCGCTTGCTGATTGCGCGGCTATGGTTTCCGCTTGCGCGGTTGCTGCTGCCGGGTCGCGCTCGTCGTGAAGGGCGTCAATGCAGCCGAGGTCGCGCACCTTGTCGAGGTCAAAGTTGAGGCCGGCCTTCATGGCCTCGTGGATCATCCACACCAGCGGCACGTGGCTGGCGGACTTGGACTCCGGGAGCATCTCCCAGCCGCCGCCAATGTCGGCGTGGCCGCCGGCGAACCAGATCTCATCCAGATCCTGCTCGCCCTCATCCTCGGACTCGATGATCGAGTCGGAGTCGAACTCCGCGCCGTGGGGGTGCGGCGCGATGGAGAACTCGGATTTCTCGTCCGAGATCACGGGCGTACGACGGGAGCGGGCGGCGGAGTGCGAGCGTGCGCGGTATGGTGCAGGGTCCTCGGGGATGTTGAGCTTCGATTTGCGGCCGCGGCGTTTCTCGCGGTGGGATTGCGACGACGCATTCCCCAGGCTGGCCCGCCGACGGTACTTCTGGTGAACTTCGTGCAGCTTCTCCATGACGGCGTTGTGTTCCCGCGCGGCCTCCTTCTTGCGGGGGTTGTTCTGGTACATCAGGTCCTGGCGGAACTTGGCGCGACGCTCGTCGATGCTGACGGCGTGGCGGACGACCTTGGCCGACGTCCGCGCCGTGTAGGGGAACTTGCTGCGCTGCATCCAGGCTGTCTCGAAGCGCGGCACGCTGTTGACCGTGTCAAACAGACCGAGGAAGCGGATGCGCCGGACGGGTCGCGAGAAGGTCTCGCGGAAGCCCTTCATAAAGGTGTACATCTCCTTCTTTTTCTGCACACCCTCCGGTGTTGTGTTGCCTTGGCGGCTCTGCCAACTGGAGAAGGCCTTCCACGCGAACACGACCATCTCCTCATTGCCGTGCGACAGCAGTCCAACGTAGTCCAGCATCTCGGCCAGGAAGCGCGCGATGTAGGCGCCGCGAGAGAAGCCGAAGATGTAGATTTCATCACCGGGGTTGTAGAAGCGCATCAGGAACCGGTACCCGCCGACCACATGCTGATCAAACGATGAGCCCACGGCCGAGTCCTTGGCCTTCATGTACCACGACTTGACCCGGGCGACGGTGCCCGTGTGCGTGAGGCTAGTGGACACGACATACGTGCCGATGCCGGCTGGTGATGTTAGATTGCTATGTTTTACGACGACGCTGCTTCATGCAAGTTGACTTACGTTGATAGTAGTGGTCTGTCCTCGTCCGTCAGCATTGGGAATCTCGGGCAAAGCCAACACAGAGAACACAGTGTGCGGAGTGGGGCACGTACATTGATCACTGGCCGTTCGGTCCAGCATACGAAAGATCTTGAGGATGTTGCTGTCGCTGTCATCGCCATGGAACTTGTTGCCGGTGCCGTCGAAGCACAGCACAATCTTCCGCGGCTTGCGGTGATGCGAGCGGCTTTGGCCTTCGGGCCCCGGCCCCGGCGATGCGGGACGCGACGGCAGATGGGACGAGAGGAATTCTTCGTGCGAGTCGCGGGGTGCCTCGGGCCGAGCATGCCCGTCTTGGGCCAACGGATTGAGATGTGTCGGGTCCATTGTGTTCACGCTGTGGCAAGTCCCAGAAGTCTTTTCGGATCCTTTCTCAGATCTCGTAAAGACGCGAGAGAATTTCCGTCCCTTTTTTTGGCTGCGATGGAAGACATGAACGACCTGTCGTCATCCAACGACTTCCCAATTAATCGGGCCCTGGGAATGCTGGGCTCGGCATGCCTTTTGATCGTTATCCGTGCACCGAAGGAAGAAACACGCTGCCTGGGCTCTGCAGGCCCCCTTCCGGTTTCCCGCCCGTTGCCCGTCGCCCCGAGGTTGACCCCCCCGCTCCATGATGCCGTTTCTGATGACTGCTTTGTTCCATCTGTTCTGCGACATTGTCGATCCTCGCCCAATAGATGCAAAGTTTCGATTTCGGATCAGCCACGTCCCCCCCTCGCAAGCCCAGTCGAGCCCCTGTCCTATCACAAGCCGGGAGCATGGCACAGAATGTCGGAGCAATTGATCCATTTGATCCATTGTTGATCCAGGACTTTTGCCAGCCCACGTTTGGCAAAGAAAGGGCAGGAAACGCACGTACCGCAAACGCACGCAGCATGAGGGCCGCAGAGGCCCGCAGAGGCCCGCATGTTTGCTTGCTCGCCGGCATGCCGGGACGTGGGCTCCCGAGGCATGGTGGTGAGTCGTGACTCTGGTGAGCCTATCAGCGCCGGGTCGATGCCGGCCCCCGGCCCTCAGCTGGCCTCCGGCAGTGCACGCCAGACCAAAGCGGAAAGCCAGGCCCACTTGGGCCCTCGGCGGCGGTAACAGCGGCAGGCCCAAGAAGCCGGCCGACAGGGTGGATTGATCCACTCAGAGCGTCAAGATTTTCATCATTTTCGGGGTTTGCGTGTGACGAGTTCGGAGCTGCGAGACTGGTCCGGTTCAGCAGCGACGTGATGCGCCCAAATCCTACTCTGACCGTCGTGTTGATATCATCCTGCGTTTTGCCCCGCGGCGATCATGGAAAAGGGAGAGGATCCGAGAATAGCATTTGACCGTGGCGTCTTGTTCGTCCTGATCGGAAGAGAACTTCCTTTTCACGCTTGTCAGTGTTTTTTCCTTCCTCCGTGGGGCTTGGGCCGTGGGGAACGTCCCGTCGCGTTCCGGCTACCGACTCCCGAGGATACCAAGAAGCTTGGTTGGGGCTGGAAATGTGGGAACATCCCGAGGGCTCTGGTTCCGTCAAGGGAGGATCTGGGTTTCTGGGTTAATCCGGTGGGCCAATGGTGGACGAGTCCGCGGATCCGGGCCCTGGCACACATGAACTTTCGGGGTTTCGGTGCTGGGGTTCACAGAAGGTGTGTTGGTGTTCGCGGGGCTGGGTGGACTTTTTGACCCAAAGAGAAAGGACCGCTGAAAGCAGCGGTCTTGCGCACGGGATTGAGGGACCAGATATATACTGCTCAACAGCCCCGGCCAAAGACACAAGGCCTGGTGTTGATCTGGAAGATAGTTACTGCGCTCTTGCCCTTGATGTTTCACGGCTACATGCACAGCATCCCGCGTCCGCTCAGCTTGTCTAGGTTGTTGTGGAAGTACCGATGCAGTGATGGACCGATGAGCCTCTGTGTTGTATGTCTCCTCGGAGTTTTGGTTGTAAATTGGAAGTGGTCTTTTTGGGGGTTGGTTCGTCCGAATTGGCTCCAATGCCCAGCGATCTGCGCCAAGCTCGGGCCGCACCCTTCCTCGGTTGCTCGCCGGGCTGATCCGCCTATTGGCTTTTGGTGCCAGCTGTAGACCCACATGACACCCCGCCGATCGACAGGACGAACAGGGATCCGGGGTGGACCCCTCCACGGAGCGATCAGTGCATGCACACACCCAAAAGTTTGGGCAGCTTACCATTTTTGCAAATCTCAGAAGCAACCTCACACACGCAGCGGTCAACAACCGGGACGACGGAGTGTCAGCGGCCAGCGCTGGGGTGGGATCGCCGGGGGTGAAATTGGGGCATCTTTTTCAATGACACTTCCGTCTCCCTCAGCTCTTCCCGGCAATCCGCGGCATTCCTGTCGTAGCATCGCATGGCGTCGAGCAAGCGGCTGAAGTGCAGAGATACGCAGGCGGCAGCCAATTGATGGACGCTCTTGGGCTGATTGCTCATCGTGCTCGCCTGCAATGGCGTGTCGCTCTCGAGACTGGACGCTTGCAGGGTCGAACCAGAAAGGCAAAACCCATGCAACACAGCAGCACGCCCAGCCGACTCCGCTTTCCACAACACGCCCATCATTTCCCTCGTTCGACATGGCTCCGTGATGGCGGCGGAGATGGTCTTCAGTGACTGGACCCTACCTGGCTCCGAGGCTGTCACCAATGACGTCCGAGAGATTTTGCCATTGAGCTGCTTCCTCACTTCTTGTCTCGGATGGTGGAGGGGTTGATGCAGCACCCCGGTCTGCCGTGCTGGCATGGTTTCTCTGGGCCCCTGTCCGTGAGCTGTGTTCCCCGGGATCATCATTGGATTCGACCGCCGAACTTGCGAGCTGGAGACAGGCTCGACAAGGTGCAGCGGGCGACCTGCACCATGGCGTCAAGCCGGCCAGACCGGGGTCGTCGAGAAGTTCGCGCGCGCGCGATGGAGATGCGGACAGCGGCGGTTGTTACACTGGTTAGATAACAATGCACTACTCGCCGCCACTCGCGTGCTGTCTCATCTTTGCTGTCCCTCCCTCTTGATCTTTTTCCTTCTTCCCGTCTTTCCTCTTCGTCCTACTTCCCAACTTGGCGATACCGGTCAAGTTATTTGTCGGGAGTAAACACAACGCACATCATGGCGTCCGCACAGAACGGAGAGAAGCTCAACGGCCACGGCAAGCTGCCGAGCGCTTCGAGCACGGCCATCTCGGTGTCCGCTGCCGACAAGGCCGAGAGGCTCGCCAGCCAGTCTAAGCCCAAGCCAAGCGCGCTCAAGCTCAAACCCACCAAGGCCGACAAGAAGGGCATCGCAAACGCCTTTGAGCGTCACGGCCAGGTCATCCAGGCGCGCGTGAAGCCACTTCCTAACCAGTCGGGTACCGCGGGGACGTTCTACGAGACAAAGCGATGGGGGAGACTTCGGGACGACCTCAAGACCCTGCGTGGGGCTGGTAAGTTGCTGGTTTCCCAGCTTACCTGCTATTGCGACTTCACAGGGGGCAATGGCTGACGATTTGCAGACTTGAAGACCCTTAAGAACATGGTGGTCGCCAAGGTCAAGGGCGAGAAGCTGTCGGATGACAAGACCATGATCATGGAGCGCGTCATCCAGCTCGTGTCCAACCTGCCCAGCGACTCCAAGCTCCGCACGGAGCTGACCAACACCTTCCTTGGTGAGCTGTGGTACTCGCTTGAGCACCCGCCCTCGCTGTACGTCGGTGAGAAGTTCCAGTACCGCCAGGCTGATGGCTCATACAACGTAAGTTCCGCGAGGCGCATGTCGCAGGTTCTGGTAGAAACGCAGCTAACGATGTTTTCTGCTAGAACATCATGTTCCCACAACTTGGCGCGGCCGGCACGGCGTACGCCCGCTCGGTCAACACCAACGTTCTGCGCCAGGGCGCGCTTCCCGACCCGAGCCTGATCTACGACTCGGTCATGAAGCGCACAGAGTACAAGGACCATCCCAACAAGGTGTCGTCCGTTCTATGGTACTGGGCTAGCATCATTATTCATGGTATGTCTCTTGTCGCTTTTACACAGAATCGTCCGCGATCAAACCCTAACACCATGTCCGCGCAGATCTGTTCTGGACCGACTACCGCGATATGAACAAGTCCAAGACCTCGTCGTATCTCGATCTGTCCCCGCTCTACGGCAGTAACCAGGAGATGCAGGACACTATCCGCACCTTCAAGGACGGCAAGATCAAGCCCGACTGCTTTGCCGACAAGCGCCTGCTCGGCATGCCGCCCGGAGTTGGTCTTTTGTTGATCATGCTTAACCGTGTCCACAACTACGTGGCCACCAACCTCGTCGCCATCAACGAGGATGGCAAGTTCACGCCGCCACCGCCGCACCTCCAGGGAGAGCGCGCCGAGGCTGCGTACAAGAAGTACGACAACGACGTGTTCCAGACCGCGCGCCTGGTCACCTCCGGCCTGTACATCAACATCACTCTCCTCGACTATGTCCGCAACATTGTCAACGTGAGCGCGCACTTTCTAGCTATCTCATCATGGCTTTTTCGACTTGTAATACTAACTTGACCGCAGTTGAACCGTGTCGACACGACCTGGACGCTCGACCCCCGTCAAAATACCGGTATCGATGCTGGCACAAACCAGGGTGCTGAGCGTGGTACTGGCAACGTCGTGTCCGCCGAGTTCAACCTCTGCTACCGGTGGCACAGCTGCATCTCGGCGAAGGACGACAAGTGGATCGAGGACTTCTACCACGAGCTCTTCGGCAAGCCGGGCTCTGAGCTCACGACCCACGACCTGATCATGGGGTTCGCCAAGTACGATGGCCTCATTCCCGAGGACCCATTGGAGCGTCCCTTCAACAAGTTCAAGCGCGGTCCTGACGGCAAGTTCAACGACGATGACCTGGTCAACTGCATGAACGACTCCGTCGAAGACGTTGCCGGGTCCTTCGGCGCTCGCAACGTGCCGCAGTCCATGCGCGCCATCGAGATCTTGGGTATCATCCAGGGTCGCAAGTGGAACGTCACGGGTCTGAACGAGTTCCGCAAGCACTTTGGCCTCAAGCCGTACGAGTCGTTCGAGGACATCAACTCTGACCCCGGTGTTTCGGACGCTCTGCGTCGTCTCTACGACCACCCCGACTTCGTCGAACTCTACCCCGGTCTCGTGGCCGAGGAACACAAGGCCCCCTTGGTGCCCGGTGTCGGTATCGCGCCCACCTACACCATCTCGCGTGTCGTGTTGTCCGACGCCGTCTGCCTCGTGCGTGGTGACCGCCACTACACAGTCGACTACAGCCCGCGCAACCTCACCAACTGGGGTTACAATGACGTGCAGTACGATCTCAACGTCAACCACGGCTGCGTCTTCTACAAGCTGTTCATCCGTGCGTTCCCCAACCACTACAAGCACAACTCGGTGTATGCCCACTACCCCATGGTGGTGCCCTCGGAGAACGAGAAGATCCTCAAGGATCTCAAGCGCGACCACCTGTTCGACTTCAGCCGTCCCACGCGCATCAAGCCCGACACCGAGGCGAGCTCGGTCGAGAGCGCCCAGCGCGTGTTTGCGAACCCGGAGAAGTACGAGGCTGCCTGGCACGCCGGCATCGACGCGCTCACCCCCAAGGGCAAGTCGAAGCTCTCCGGCAACGCGGCTACCCACGACAAGCACCGCAGCGAGACCAGCAAGCCGCTCGTGACCCCCGAGCTGCTGACCGCGGTCAAGAAATTCTACGGCGACCTCACCGACGAGCTGCTTTCCAGCCAAGGCTACAAGCTGGCCGACCTCCGCATGGCCGACCTCGTCCGCGACATCGCCAACATCGTGCCCACCCACTTCGCGGCCTCGCTCTTCAACCTCCCGCTGCAGACCAAGGCCAACCCCAAGGGCCTTTACAGCGAGCACGAGCTCTACGCCGTGCTGTCGGCCATCGCCAGCGCCGCGTACACCAACCCGGACCCGGTCAAGAAGTTCCCCCTGGTCCAGGCCGCCAAGACCGTCGCCGAGCAGCTCGCGTCGGCCGTCGAGCGCTCCGTCAAGAGCCCCAAGGCCAAGAAGGGCGATGCCATCAGCGCGTATGGCGCCCAGCTCCTCAAGGATCTTTCCAAGGCCGGCCTGAATACCTTCGACATCACCTGGGGCCACGTCCTCGCGACCTCGGCCGCCATCGTGCCGTACCAGGCCAAGCTCGTAAGCACCCTCATCCCTGTTTCCCGTTTCCTATATCGTATTTACTAACGCTCCCTCCCCACAGTTCACCGAAGCCGCGGCATTCTACCTCGACCCCAAGAACGCCGCCCACCTCGAAGCCATCCACGCGATCGCTGCCCAGCCCGCCTCGGAACAGACCGATGCGCAGCTCTTGGGCTACGCCCTCGAGGGCGTGCGTCTGTCCAGCTCCACCAAGCTGCACTTCCAGGCCACTGCTGCCGATACCCTTGCCGGTCCCGACGGCACCGAGCTGTCTGTGCAGCCTGGCGATCGGGTTGCTGTTACTTCCGTATGTTTCCCCCCCATAACCCCGAATATTCACTCTCAACACGATGACACTAATCATATCCTTAGGCTGCCGGCACCGACACCGTCGACCCCACCCGCGCCCGCGAATCCTACGTGCACATCGCCGCGCTCCCGAACAACACCCTCTCCCGTGAAATCAGCGAAGCCGCGCTCACAGCCAGCTTCCGCGCGCTATTCAAGCGGCGCAACGTGCGACGCGCGCCGGGCCCGCAAGGCGAGCTTAAGAGTGTGGTCGGTGTCAGTGGTGTCGAAGGCGGCGTGGAGTACCTGCGTGAGGACTGGGGGTCGAAGACAGAGTTCCCTGTTACGCTGAAGGTGGCGTGGGATGATTGAATCGCTGTTGGGGGGAGGAGTCGATGGGGTGTGGATGGCGGGGAGGGGAAGTGTTTGGCTTGGTGGGTGTAGGAAGGAAGGAGGGAGGAATCGTCGATACCAGTTTGTTTTTCGTTGTTTTTCTCTTGCGTAATTAGTTAGTGTTGGTATGTTGGACATTGTATGTAATGGCAAGTCTCAGTTGGATCAATCGCTTCACCATCCCCCATGAAAACCTGACATGAACTTGTTCCCTTCCCCCCACTTAAGTCTGTTCCGATTTCCCAGGCCGGGCCGGGCCATTCTGCCTGCGTGTGTTCGTTAGGCAGTTCTCGTGAGGCGTAGGTATTGAGTACCTACCTACATGTTGCATTTCATTCAGCGGTAAGGACTCAGGGGTCGGTTGGTCGGCACGCTCCTTCCCGAAAAACTTAGCACCACCCTCTGACCCAATCACAGCAATATCCAGTCCAAAACCACCACAGAACAACTCCCAAAATCACTACCATCGATTCAACAACCCCAAAAAGAATGCCATCGCCGACAGCCAACAAACCAAAATATTAGGTCGTGCCCGGAATCGAACCGGGGTTGCCGGAATTTCCGTGTGTTTTCAGAATCCGGAGTGATAACCGCTACACTACACAACCGAACCGGTTGCTTGGTTGGTTTACGGCGATCGGAAATGGAGTTTATGAGTGGAGTTCTCCACAACGTGTCTTAGAACGTCGCACTGCTGTGGGTAATTCTGTCGTCGAGCCAATTCTGAGGGTAAGGCTTTGGATTCAAGTGATAATTTTATCGTGAAGGTAAAATCTGAGGCAAGGGGGGGAGCGAATGATACCAACATATAATTCCTTGTCCCAGCGTTCTCGAAAGGGTGGAGGGGTAGTACCAGGAGCCACGACAATAGAAAGTCGGAACCCGCAAACAAAAACCTGTCGCTAAAACCATGCCGCGGTCATTTCGAACTGTTGACTGAAACTTTGGCGTCCGGTAAAGTGATAAGTTGACGGGCAGCTGTATGCAGGCCCATTGGGAGCGGTGTATCGCCCAAGTTCATTACTTTGGGCCGCGCCGTACTTTTCACGTCCATCGATGATCGGCTGGCGGTCGTTGCTAACTGCCTAGTTGAGCTCCAGGAGCTGTGACGGTCAGTGAAGCTTGGTCACCGTGGTGCAATAACCACTCTTTCAAGTACGGTGTAGGCCGCTCAAGCGTGGGTTCGACTAACACCGTGTATTAGCCAACTTCAAACCGTGAACGGGTCCCTCAAATGCGCGGTTGCCAGCCAGCTCTCGAGTCGCGAGCCGAATCCTGAAGTTTGTTTGTAGATGCTTGGTGGGTCTCACTGCCGCCTGCAAGTCGTCAGCTATAGGTTATACGTGTGCCCAGTCGTTGCTTTTGACGCCCCTCCATTCCGCGCCGGTTGGGTTCGTGCAAGGCTTTCGAAGCCTTCCCACTGCAAGCAGCGATGCCCGATGGTAACCTTAAATGAGAGAACTCCGGTTTTCTCTTCCTTTCTCTTCTTCTCATCTTTTCGTAGTCATGTGTGCCTCCAAACCAGCGTTAGCGAGGGGAACGATAATTCAACAAAGCAATAATGTCCGCCGACACTGGTAACCGCGTTTTGTTTCTCGTCGCAACTCCCCTAAGGCAGAGCTTTGACTGGATCCTGTGCAAATTCCAGGCCATAACACCCTCCACCGCCCCCCCAATCACTTGGGACAGTCCCCTCGAATCTCCTCTCTCTCTTCCAAAAATTACAAACCACCTGTGCTTCGCAAGACATTATGCCGTGGGTGTAATGGACCGGGGGCACCGGGAGGACCCAGACCTGACGCCTCTAGAGAAGTTCAGTCGGGCACACTTCTGGGAGCACCGTGGGCCGACCTGCGATCCGAATCTTGGGGGGACCTGGGAGGAACAGGATGTCCGCTCAATCGAGGCTGTCGAGTTTCTGTGGTACACTGATAAGTCAGATGGGACTATCTCGGATGAATGTAAGTTTTATACCCGTCCCAAGTAGGTATAGAATAAAGGAAGCCATAGTAAAACTGACACTGGTGGTTTCCTTATATTAGATGCCTCGGTGCTCCTTGATAACTGGGCGTACCTGCCGGTGTGGTGGAACGGCCAGTCCTTTGCGACCCGCTTAGCATTTCTTCTCACCGAACTACAGGTTTTCCGTGACTGCATTGTTAATCTCGCACGAGACATTCATACCGAAGTGTTACGGCGAGTGATCTCTGCCAGACAGGAAACAATCAAGATAGTTTCCAAGTCTGCCAAGATAACAAGCCTTGCGAGTTGGGTGGGCGGCGCAATAATGGTGGCTGCGTTCCCGCCAACGATAGCCGTTTTTGTCACAGGCATGATCGGGTCTTGCTGCGTTCGTGTTGGAGCCTCTATTGCCGAGGAGAACTTTCACAGTGTAGATCGGAGGCGAGCTAAGGAACTTCAAATGAATATGGAACGGCTAGAGGCAAAATTTCCTGTGCTGCGGGGATTTCACCGCAATATCTTAGGAGCAGCCGAAGTGGTGGGTCATTCTTTGGATACTCACAGCGGCGTGAATAATATGTTCGATGACCCATGTGTTTGGGGCGGAGAGAATAAAGCACGTGCGTAACTCGGCGATTGTCAACGTTAGATGAGGTTATAGGCCAGACTCGTCAACGGAGCTTAGGTACCCAAGTTCAGTCGGTGCGAGTGGTAGTTGTTGTTCTGTAGCGTCGGCCCACTGGGTGTTTCCCTCCCTCTTCTTCAAATTGCTTCCCTCGGAATTAAATTGTTGATACTTACCTTATTGGGGCGGGTACATTCCATTTCCTGACCCCGCGGGCAGCGCCTTCCTGGGATACTGCAAAGACCTGGGCTTATCTTTGCCTTTCCGTGCATCCCCCCAAAATGGAAAGGACGATGCTGAACGACCCGGGCCAGGAGTTAATCACAATGTTTGGGAAACCCGCATCCATGGCGCCTTCTCGATTGAGACAACACACAACCAAATGAGCATGGCAACCACGCCTGGTCGTTTCAGTCCTTAAAACTGCATTCCTCTCGCCCGCCCTCGGCCAACTTCCATCAACTCTTTTGCACGCATCTTCAGTTCCAACGTCTCATCATCGCCTTTTTGGTTCATCGCTACCATTTGCCACTCATCAACGTTAGTTGCATTTCCAGAATTTCCATCACGGCCTACGTCGCTACCATCACCATGCGTTCCTTTGCTGCTACCATTCCGGTCCTCGCCGGTTTCCTGGCCTTGGCCGCTGCCGGAGAGATTCCTCTTACTCCTGTGGCCACTTACCCTGCTGTGCGGCCAACCCTGAACCCCGAGAACCACAACGCTCCCATCGGGCAACGACCTCCTTTTGCCGGCAACAGCAGCCCGTCCGGGCAGCCGTCGGTGTTTGTCCTGACGCAGGTCTCCGACAAGCCAGCGCAGACGAGCACCCCCATCAACCCTGAGAAGTGTTCCCAGGTTGCTGCCCGCATCACTCCTCAGCTCACACCCACCCCGACGTACTCGCCATCCCTCAAGGGCCTGGCGGACAAGCTGGGCGGCGTTGACCGCGACACCTGCGGCGAGATGGATTTCAAGGCCCGCTTCAAGACGGCCCAGACGGACGACATCAACCGCTTCAACCAGGCCCGTCACTCGAGCTTCATCCTGCCCATCTGGGCCAAGGTTTCAGAGCTCTGGAACGCCTGCGGCGACGAGACACACAAGATTTCCCAAATTGCCAAGGAGCCGTGCTACCGCTGGGCCCTCGAGCTGTCCAAGGCCTCGAACAGCTCTTTCGGCAGCAAGGCCAACCAAGGTCCCGAGAAGCCCCCGACAACCGAGGTTCCGGGCAACATCAAGACTCCTGAGCTGGAGAACGGCGCGGCGGATAGCGGGATCTCGCACAGTGCTGCCATTGGCTTTGCCGGCGTACTCGCGTTTGTGTGGGGGATGGTATTGGCGTAAGGGGGTAGTGGTAAAGAACACAGAGGGTATGGTTGGGTGTTTGGATCCTTGTACTCGTGGTTTCAACATTTCTTTAGTGGTTCGTGTCGTGGGGACCATGTTTGCCGGCTTAGAGTGGGAGGTTAGACTGAGAGGATTGGGATTCATGATAGACGGGCATGCCTAATGCAGTCTTTTGTCAATGTTCTGATATCCCCAGTCCATTTGTGCGCAGTACTTTTCCACACAACGAACCCATGAGCAGCCAGGAACAGGTCAAGGGACAAATTCTACAACGCACAGAGGCCGATACTAACCGTTCTACTTACACCACAGCCATAAACACCTCCATCTCCCCCTCTGCCTTCCACTTCACCCCAACCCCCGGCGCCACAAACCAAATCGACCCCTCCGCCAACTCCATCACCTTCCCATCCGCCTCCATCTTCCCCTTTCCTTTGGTAACAATCATCACCCCCGGCCCATCCCCCGCTTCCATCTCCTCTTCTTCTTCTTCCCCCGGGTTGCCTCCCAACTCCACCCGCAACATCTCAAACTCCCTCATCGGCGGCTGATACACCTGTATCCTCCCTCTCTTCCCCCTCTTCGATACCGTACTAGGCAACATGACATCCTGCCGCGAATGCGCCTGACTAAACGTCAACGCCTCCGTAAACACCTCCAAGTTCTTGTTATTCTGGACACGTTGGGACGGGTCACAAAACCCGGCATTGAGAACATTGTTGCTGCGTGCCATGCACTCGACGATGTCGCCGGATAAGTAGGCGTGCGGCGCGTCGGCGGGGATGTAGAGGGCTGAACCTGGGGAAAGGGTGAGGAAGTTGAGGGTTGTTAGGGCTACGAGGGTGCCGGGGTCCGGGTTGTTGTTGGCATCCGGGGGGTATTGGGTTTGGAGCCGGGTGAGGAGGGTGGTGTTGATTTGGGGGGGTTGGGTGGGGTCGTTGCTGGGGTCGTTGCTGGGGGCTGGGTTGGGCGTGGGGCGGTGGAGGAGGGCGTGTTGGGTTTGGTGGATTGTGGCTGGGTCGGCGTGGAGGAGGGCGTGGATTACCGCGCGGAGGGTGGTGTTGGTCCAGGGGTGGGGGGCGTCGGCGGGGATGAATTGGTGGAGGGCTGGGTGGTGGCGGAAGAGGGGTTCGATTTGGGAGAGGGGTTGGAAGCCGGCGAAGACTTCGAAGTCGGAGAGGGCGATGGCGATTTCGGGTTTGTGGTTGGGGTCTGGGAAAGAAGAGGGGTCTTTGGCGTGGAGTTGGGCGGCGAGGGTTTTGTCGGGGTGGATTTGGAGGGGTAGGGCTTTGGCGATGGAGAGAATTTTGGGGAGGAAGGGGAGCTGCGGGTCGAGGGTGGTCAGGACTTTGTCGCCGAGGAGGGTTTCTTTGTTGCGGGCGAGGACGGTGCCGAGGGCTTCGCCGGTGGAGAGGATGCGGGCGGGGAAGTCGGGGTAGTCGCCGAACCAGAGCTCGGAGTAGGGTTGGGTGTCGTCGATTTGGAAGTCAGGGGTGGTTTTTTGGCAGAGTCGGGCGGCGAGGGAGTCGTGGCCGTGTTTGCCCCAGGGGTAGTTGTTGCAGGTGCCGGAGAGCTGGAACACGCGGTCTGTCATGGTGAACATGAACAATGAATCTTTATTTTGTTTGGTGAGTTTGTTTTGGTTAGTGTGAAGTTTGTTTACTTTCGTTCTGGAATTGAGTTTTATGGTTGAGATGGTGGATGTCGTCATACCATGGCGTCACGACTCCGGATGCGGCCGGATGCGGGCCGAAGAGTGGGGCCGGAAATGTGGGGCCGCGGCCGAGCCCCGGACCAAGCGGAGGAGGAATGTAACCCTAACCCGGACTAACATGACAAGCTCAACAAGATAGGAAGAGGAGCCTTTGAACGACTGTCTCTCCGGAGTGATTGATTTTAGTTTCGCTGTTAAAATTGGAACGTGGATAAGAGGCTTTTATACCGTCTAGCATGATGTCCATGCCGTTGCCGTTGTGGAGGTAGACGCAGTGGGTGGTTTAGTGACACTCAAGTAACTTTTACACAGTCACAGATATCGCGTCAGTCAAGAAGTGTGATAAGCCCACCAGTGGCTTCATCTTCTCTATCTAAACTATCTCAGGCTCAACCACCCGGGTTATCCACAGCCCAGCTGCGCCGTCATCCACTCTCTCAACACCCACAACACCCCTCAACCTCCCTCAAGACCCCTCTCATAGAACCACGGAGGAACAAAAGTCTAATTATTCCACCCCGGTCCCCACCCCCTGCTCCAAGTCTGAATCGGGTTATCCCCCGCCACCGGCCCCGTCAACGGAATCTGCACCGGCGTGCGCTTCACCGCAATCGACGAGTCACTGCGCGTGACCTTCGGGCCGCCCCTTGAGTCCCGCGTCACCGTATAATGATACTGCCACGTCCACTGCGCAACCAACTTATTCTGCGACTTGTTCCACAGCGTAATCAAAAACGTCTCGTCCGCCTGCACGCTTACCAGCGGCTTCTTGACCACCGTCGCTTTGTCCCCCTTGCGCTGCGGTGGGACGGTGACGAGCGCGTTGATAGGGAGGTTCCACGACGGATCGTCGTCGATGTCCAGCACAAAGGACATGGTGGATCCCTGGCTGGATGGGGTGGGGACCCTCTGCTTGATACCAGAGCGGTTATCGTAAAACGGCAGCGTAGCCGGGTTCGCCATGCCGTCGATGCAGGGGAGCCGCTCGGCCGGGTAGACGGTGAAGGTGCCGCCGCCTTCGTAGGTGGCGACGCGGCGGGAGGAGACGAGGGTTTGCACGAGGCCGATGGTGTTGCCTGCTTCGGCGTAGTCCGGGCGGGCGGCTACGCGCTGGCGGTTTTCGCTGCTTGGCTGGACGGTGATTTGCGTGGTGAATTTGAATTCGGTTTGGTGGCTGATGTTCCAGCCGTCGCTGTAGGTTTGGACGAGGACGTCCTTGAGCCGGATGTTGGTGCCGGTGCGGGCCGTGAGGGTGACGAGTTGGGGGGGCGCGGGGGGCTGGGGCTGGGGCTGGGGGCGCGGGCGAGACATGGTGTCGTTGGGTGTTGAGATTGGGTGTGTTGTTGTGTTTTTGCTGTTCTTTGACAGAGAAGTCAAGGTGAGTGATGCTTATGAATGGATGTTGAAGAAGTTCCGGCTTCTTGTTATGTGGCGTCTTGCGGATGAGAGAAGGTGATGAGTGGATGGTTGATAGTTGTGATATTGATGGGAGAATAAGGTGGCTTTATACATCTTGGACTCATCGTAACGCGGTGAATTCAACTTCGACACTTGCAAGTATTACACTCTCAACGCCCCTCTGACCTATCTCAACTGCCTTACAACCTGCTTTACGAGGATCAAAATAACATCATGGCCTCTGCCTTCGCCGTGGTGCAGGCCGAGACTCTCACCAAAGCAATCCCCCACAGTTTCGCCTGACGCCACGACAACCACGGTCACCCACACCATCATGGGCCTCGCCAAGTTCGCGATACGACACTGCAAGTAAGAGCGGCCCTCGTTGAGAATCATCAGATTTGAGTGTTTCAAGTCTACATCAACAGCACGCCACAAAGAAATAGCCGAATAGGCGAGTATCAAGCCGGCCCAAGGCTTAACTAAGCGAGTCGTTGACGAAGGATTCGGATGGTGTCAGCAAATCGCGAAAACGGGCAACCACCAAGACCAAGCTGACTGATCGCACCACCACAGGGCTGAGGCGCATGGGCCTTGGCCGGGAACATCCGCGTGAGGCATTTGATTCCACATCATTTTTTGACGAATGAGTCGGGTTGCACAAGCTGCCTTGGGTACGCTGTGTCCAATGGGCGTGTGTGATCACTGTGGTGGGAACAACTCAAGACGGAGATAAGGTGATTAATAAACTGCGTCGCTTTGAATCTTATTTCAAGATACCTTTGAGCTGTTTATTTTCTAGGCTTTAATGAATCGGCTTTAACTCAGCAATGTTTCAACATCAGTTACGGGACTGAAGCGCCCGTAGCAAACGAAGGCATTTCACGTGTCAATCAATTACGAGTATTAATAACTAAGCCTCGACCGCCGCAGCGCGGTTGGTTAACATCTCTTCAATCAAATTTGCTTTACGCCCCACAGTCTTATCCCAGATATTATCTCAAAGTTGCGGAATATAACCTCGGTCATACTGTACAATACGTTCAAATGGTTCAAGGTGTCAAGAAATGAACGAACAGAGCTAATAGCCGATACCGACTTGTGTTAACGGGCATAAAATGCGCTGATTCGTGATAGAGTGAGTCCATCTTTACTCTTAGCCCTATTTAGGGTAAGTTTTTACAAGTTTTACTCACACACGCTTTTCAGAGTCCGAACAAACCTGATGATTATCGCCAAGGGATCATCAAGATACCGAGCCCCTTATTTTTAGACATGACATACCCCCTATCAACTCAACTGACAAGCTACCAATCGCGCGACAAACTACCTCGATATTCACATTTACAACCCCTACTCCGCCTTGTTAAACTGCCACCAGTCAAAGTTATAGTTCCCCCCCTGGAACGTAAAAAACAAATCCTGCTGATCCGTCGCGCCCGTCACCGGACAATTCACCGTCTTCCACGTCGTCGCCCCTCCCGTACTCGCCACCTCACAGCTGGCAATAACCGTCCCATCCTGGCTCCCAACCCTCAACTCAATCGTCCCACTCGCCCCCTGCGCCGCGGCCACCGACACATCCACCGACGCGGCACCATCCGCTCCAAAATCCACCCCCTTCACCTTGATATAATCCCCCTGACTAATCGACGTCACATAAATCCCGCCATCCCCCGCCGCCGCCGTCGTCAACCCAGACGAAAATGCAATCGTCTCCGCTTCCACCCGCTGGTATGGGTTCAGCGGCTCTATCTGCGCGGCACCTTCCGAGGTCATCTTCAGCAGTGGGATGGATCCATCGGCGTTGTACTCGAATTCCTCCACACACACCGACCGGCTGTAGGTGCCGCCTCCGGGCAACGCGCCGTTGTGGTAGAAGAAGTAGCTGCCGTTCTTGTAGTCGATGATGCCCGCGTGGTTGGTGAAGGAGTTACCCTGCGACGCCATGATTTGGCCCGCGAAAGTCCAGGGCCCTGCCGGGCTGGTGGACGTGGCGTATTTGATGTCTTCGTTGCCGTTGCCGAAGGAGGAGTAGGTCAGGTACCATTTGTCGCCGCGCTTGTGCAGCCAGGGGCCCTCGACGAAGTTTTGGAGGTTTTCTTGGGCGATGGAGCCTTCGTAGGAGATCATGTCGTCGTTGAGGACGATGTGGTAAGCGGGGGAGTTGTGGCCCCAGTACATGTAGACTTTGTTGCCGTCGTTTTCGTCGCGGAAGACGGTTGGGTCGATGCCGCCGTTGGAGAGGAGTTCTTTGCCGAGGGCGTCGGTGTAGGGTCCTTCGATGGTGTCGCTGACGCCGATGGCGACGGCGTAGCCGCCGCTGTTTTTGGTGACGGTGGCGTAGTAGTAGAACTTGCCGTCTTGTTCGATGACTTGGGCCGCCCAGGCGTCGGCTTTGGCCCAGCTGAAGGTCTTGAGGCTCATGGGCGAGCCCCAGTCGCGCCAGTTGACCATGTCGGTGGTGGAGTAAAGGCGCCAGTCGCGCATGTCGTAGTTGCTCGCGCCGGTCTCATCGTGGCCGGTGAAGAGCCAGAGGGTGTCGTTGTATACGACGGGAGCCGGGTCTGTGGTGTAGAGGGTTTGGATGATGGGGTTGTCGGCTAGCGCCGACGGGAGGTGGCTGCCGAGGAGGAGCCCTGCGGCGGCGAGCACCGACTTGGTTGTGCCGAACATGATGACCTGACTGTCAAATAGTTGACTTGTTGGCGAGGTAAAGGTGAGCGGTGATTAGACCACCGTGAATGAGTGCGAAGCACGGGTATTTTGTACGTATTTATATTCCAGCCCGGACCGACGAATTCTCAGATCGTGTAGTTTCTCCGCCGACCGTTTATCGAGCGGCCCCGTCCTCCGAACAAACCGGCCTCGGGATTGGAGCGCGAAACCAGGGTGCCAGCCGAACTGACCGTTCCGGATGTCACCCCAGCGGGGATTGGCTCGGCTAGTTGTTCATTTGAGCTGATCGCGACTACGATACGGGCGGTTCCAAATCCTGGGCCATGACGACCGCCGATCCGAACTGCCGGGTAAATTAAACTGTCAAAGCAAACCTCAGGGGACGTTCTGGTCCCGAGACGTTAATCCGGGTCGACAAGTAAACACGGAAAGGATCTCGGGAATCCGCAACAAAGTGGGCCGGGTGTTTTTACTATTTACGAAGTACATAGTACCGTTGACTGTGCCGGTGTTGCCACGGCCTTCTTTGGTCGTTGCGATGGCGATTTTGTAGGAGACGGTTCGAGGTATTTATTGGGTGAAACCGGGAGCATTTTGGATGAGCAGATAAATACGTAAATACCTAATTATGCATATAATAGCTTCTTCATCTCCCCGTAACAATTCTGAGGGAGTGTATTAATAAAGCTAGATCGCATGTGGTCTTCATGCCAACCTTAGAAACAAAGAGAAAGAAAGAAATACCCAACGTAGGGACTCATTTTCCTAGCTATTCAATCCAGCGCGCAACAACTCCCACCTCGAATTTACCCCTTTTCCTCGGGAAACTGTCTCGAGCTTAGTGCGCTGAACTCGATAAAGTCAAAGCCAACTGATTATCTACGAGGCTGCCAGCACCGCCTCCCTTCGTAAGGTATCGT
Source organism: Chaetomium sp. MPI-SDFR-AT-0129 (assembly GCA_020726445.1). Taxonomy (NCBI): domain Eukaryota; kingdom Fungi; phylum Ascomycota; class Sordariomycetes; order Sordariales; family Chaetomiaceae; genus Chaetomium; species Chaetomium sp. MPI-SDFR-AT-0129. The sequence goes on along the minus strand of JAGJXA010000008.1, from coordinate 1,690,157 downwards.
GAAGGGAAAGGAAGAGGGAAAAATTTCCCTTAGTATACTGGGCTCCTCGTACCGTATTTTTAACTGTCTCTCCAATATATTCTGCTAACCTACTCTCGTCGCCCCTGAAATGTCGAACCAGTTGGACGGTGGTATTGGGTTGGTCGGGCTGCGGCCCACGTAGTTTAGGTGTGTGTAACCCGGTTCGACACACAACGCATCGCCCCCAAGCACCACACCACACACCATAGGCCGCGCCGGTTGAGGCCGTGATGCAAGTTGGGGGCAGAGCAGTATCGCAAGCGAAACAGCAATAGCCGAGGGGGGGCGGCTACGGCTGCATAAACGTAGACCATTTCACGTTGGCCAACCCGTCGCCCCTGAAATCTCAGCATTTGGCGGCCTTGTTGCTGCTCTCTGGCCGACAGCGTGGCCGAGTCGGGCAGACCAATGCGGCAATTGCTCCTGGTTCACGGCACTATGGCGAGGCTTTGGTCTTAGAAGTTGGCTTTTCCTGAGGCAGGAGATGGGTGATCGGGGTCGCTGCAGATGGGGTCGAAACCTTGGTTGTATAGGCCACTAGCTTTGAGCCATATGCCTAACGTCGCCGTCTCCGACTCAAACACGGGCCGGGCCGGTCAATGATGAGTTGGGGGTTTTCAAGACATGGAGGAGGCCCAATTTCGGACATCTCGAGGACGAGCTACTAGCTAGGGCTTTGATGTTGAAGAGAATCATGACGGGTATATAGTTCGGCGCCGAGTCACCATCTTCCAAGATCTCCGAGCAGGCCTTCAGTTTTCTTTGCATTCAACAACAGATACCCCCCTTCGTTTCCCCTCCGTCCAACAAGTTTGCCGCGCCCCGCTTTCTCATTTGTATTCGGTGCATCGACAAGAGATTCGTTCTTAGCTTTTATCCTTGATCTCTCCCAAGTAAGTTTCCTGTCACGGCCCCCAGCGTTCTTCCCAAACTGACAAAAAGTTAATAGACGACTGCACAAGATGGTGTCCGCTGCTGGAGCATCTAGTTCCGGCAGGAGCTTCCGCCCGGGAACCGGCGGCGCGCCAGCTCGCAGTGGAGGTGGAACCGGCGGTGGAAGCCGTGAAGGATTCAGGGGGACATCCAAAAACTATGACCTCGTCCTACGCCCTCGTCCATCCTGTGCCACTTGTCGAGGAACAGGCTATTACCGGCCAGTGCTGAACCAGACCGGGGGCTGCACCACGTGCGGCGGCACCGGTAACGTCCCGCGCCGTTTCCCATGCACCTGTCGTGCCGGAGGGGGAGGAGGTCGACGGAATAGAGCCACTTGCGGCTCTTGCGGTGGAACGGGATATATGGTGTTCGGGGAGGAGCCGTGCCCGGCTTGCGGCGGTGCTCCAGCTCAGACCTTCAGGTGCCACTGCTGGGGTTATCGTTGATGATTGATGGCGGGATGGGGGACCTTCTTAATGCTTGCGTTGTGTTTCTTCACGGGCTGGTTCTATGAGGGTTTTGTATTTCGCAATAGATTTGGAGCTCGGAAATCTTCCGCTGTCGGGACCATGGAGGAACCGTTTCTTGGCTGGTCCAGAGATCCTACACTCTGTGCTTAGCATATAGGAATGATTATCGCTGCCCTTCCTTCAGCGAGTCCGGATCGATCCCGCCCCAACAATTATGTTGCAAAACTGCCCAACCTCACTCTTGCTTTCATCATCCGCGGCACTCGGAGTGCGGGGCTTTGGCGCCTCGACTTCGGTCCGATGGGTACGGTAGAGATAGCTACAAGGTCGTACCTATATGCTGTCCATCTGCGGTGTTGGATTCGCATAAATGGATGATATAATTAACCTGACGTAGCCAAGCTGATCTCAGGACTTAATTAGTCTAAATATGGCCCTTCCGGCTCGAGTAATAGCTTCATCTTCTCTTCGACCTTCGCCCAAAGCTCCGGTGGGACCCGTGCCTTGACCCATTCCGCCCCGTCAGGGAAATCCTGCGCAAATTGTAAAAGCTCGTCGGTCAGGTACAGGTTCTCGAGCAATGTACCACGGAGCATGTGTCGCTTCACACGTACTTCCTCGTCGCGGGATTTGTAAATCCTTCGAGGTGGCCGTACAGGGACCTTCCGAGTAAGGCAATGGTGCGGAATCCTTTCAAAGGGATAATGCCGGAGCTCACGACGCACTTTGCCAGGGAGCGGGATCTGTATCGTTATACTACATTCCGTAAGTCAAACGGCTACAACAAAGGGGAACCGGAGAGGTCGAGGGAAACAAACAATTCTGTTCCGGTCCATCGATACCATACAATCGGGAGATCCGCCGGGAGAATTGGGTGCGGGCCGTGGTGGTCGACCAGGAACCAACACTCAACGTTGTCCAGGGCAAAGTGGCAGTGGTAGTCCCAGGGGCGCTCACGGAATTTGTCGAACTCGCGTTGCCAGACATGCTGGCAAATTAGGCTCAACATCGCGTCGAATCTCTCTCCAAACCTAGTCGACTTATCGCCGGGAACATGGTGCGTTTGGGTTTGCACCAATACTCGGACTGGGCTGTCATGATCGGTGGTGTTGGTCGCATCGACAGCCGCGGCCGAGGTGGGGTCGACGATATCGGGAACGTCCATTAATGAGCATTGAGCCATTGACGGGGTGGTTATGGGAGTGTGGTGAAGAAAGGCGAAACCGTCTATATCATGTACGTAACAGTACGTTCTAGAGTCTGTAGAGTTCAAAAAAAAAGATACCTAGGGTGCTTGAACAATTAAAGCGAGAGTGGAAAGAGGAGTGATCCGAGTGAAAGCGGGGGATTCTAAGCCTCTCGCCCTGGGAGGTCAGGCCAACATCTGTTGGGTCTGGGTTTGCAGCAAACCCGGCGCGCCGGGCTGTGACGTTGACACAGCACCCCGCACTGTCGAAAGATCCGACAACGGCCGGGCGGCGCGCTGTCCAGCTAAATTCTGCGGCGGGCCAGCGTAACGGTGTGAGAATTAAGGTTGCCGATACTTGGTGTGTTGGTTGTTCCAAGGCGCCGCCCCCACCAGGCAATGCATTGTTACGCTACAAGTTGGACAACCGTTCGTGTGGCTCTTGGGCATTCTGGTTCACTCGACCCGGGAGGTATCTAACACGGCCTACAGCAGAAACGGGGGCCGAATCCAAGAATTGCTTGTAAGCTTCTCGCAACCCTTGCCTCCATTATAGATAGCGTTGTGTGAATCATTTTACAGTTCTCGAAGGTTGCCTTGCATAGGAACCAGTCATTTTAGCTTCCTACATGGTATTATTGACCTGGGGTCTTCGTTGCTGAAGCTATCTCTGACACTGACAGTGCCATCGGACCGTTGCGCAATAGGCGGCTAGTGGTTGAATCAGTCTCATCCTCATTTAGTTTGCAAATAAATCATTTGTACATGTACCCCATCTTGCTTGTTTTCAAGACTGAACAAGCATTTTGAACCCACGTGCCCTTGACCGGTTGTGTCAGTGGGAGTGATGACTGAAGGCATTTTCCAGAAGGAGTTATCGTGTGTTGGTTCCGAACCTTGGGGGCGGAGCAAAGGAACCCCTCTTTTGTCCCATGCTCGCGAAACAAACAAAGAAAGTGTTTTTGTGCGAGTTACACCTGACCAAATGTCACGTTCTTACTCTTGTTTTCGAGAAAGTCAAACGGCAGGCGCCATGAGACGAATGCACGTGACATCGACTAAACGCTCACAAACGAGCGTAAAATCCCCCCCAGATCACACACGCTGCAGGTTGACCTTTGTCAACGACCATCCCCGCCATCGGCAGAAGGATGATGACTGCTGTTTGTTCCCATGCTCGTTGCCGCGCGGTTGGATGGCACAGAGCAGACCGTCGTTGAAGCAGCCAATGTGGTCGAGCTGGGGCGGGCCGACGGGGCCGTTGCTGAGTTGCTCGCTCGCATTTCATCAGCCCAGGGCGCACCGTAAGGCTGTTCAGCCCCCAGCAAGCATCATTTTCCAGCGCGACATCGGAAAGAATAGCGTTCCGGCCGTCGCACTCGGCCCAGAGAACCCCCGGCCCAGCGAAGCGGACGAGGTGCCGGCGGCTCGGTGGCGCCTGCAATGGAAGCTCAAGCTCTGTCCCGTCCCCGCCAAAAAGTGAACAAAATGAAGCCCGGAACGGGCGACCTCCCAGCACGATTGGCCGCAACTTTCGCAACTGCCCCCTGAACACGGGCCCCTGCGCCCCTCCTAAAGCGCTTCGCCACGGGAGGCCTAAGAGGGGAACAAAAAGGCCCACCATGTGGTGCAGGGCCAATGAGACAGCCGCTGGCCGCCTGACGACGGCCCTGCGGTCAGAAAGAGCGCGTGCTTCTTGCGCGTTCGGGCAGGGGGGCACCTGGGCAAGAGGGAGGTGAACATGAGACCACTCACGCAGGCCGTGAGGGTGTCAGGCATGAGTTTCTGTGGGGGGTGATACTTAAACTGCAGCTCTCCACCAAGGTGTTCTACCTCGAGGTACAGTATTGCCCACCTCGGAAGTCGTTTCTGTTTGTTGTCTTTGTGGACAAATGATATTTGAATGAAAGTGCCGCATTGTCTCTGCCGACTTCGCCTCCGCCACACTGATTTTTTTTCTTCACATTTTACGACTGCGCCTTTTCGCTTCTCGGGTTATTCAAACACCAACTCACCGAAACCACGGCGTTATCGCTCATTTATTGACGTTTTATCACGGCACATCTGAGAGATCTAAATCCAACTCATGCCAGTCAGCACAAAAAGTGTAGCGAATCAACCACCGCCAAGATGTCAACCTCCTCAGTCACCCCCCCGCCTTACGCGCGGGAACTCCTCGTCGCACAGCTGGCTGTGCAGCGCGCTGCTGTAGCTACGAAACTTGTGCTCGCGACCATCAACGCGGCCAGCGTACAGCCCAACAACATACCAGCTCCCCCCGCTCTCTCCACCGAGACCTCAACCGCCACGGAAGCGACCGCTTCAGGCCCACCCACGCCCACCCGCGAAGGAGGGTTTGAAGGGTTTGAATGCACATCGCCGGTGATCTACACTTCCCAGTTCGACGACGACGACACGAACAACGACCTGTGCATCTCCCCGGCGTCCGAGCTACCGTCAGCCCTTGTTGCGGATTTAGCCCAGGACCCAAGTCAGAGCCAAAACATCGGGCAATACCTGCACCCGTCCTCCTCCCCGCTGTCCCCCATCTCCGACCCCTTCGCCGATATCAACCCTTTCCCCACTTCTTCCTCCACCTCCCGCAAGCAGGCCCTCAACTCCGGAGTAACCAACACCAACCCCAACACCAACAACCCAATCCGCCGTCTCTCCCTCGCCAAACCCGACCTCTCCCCCGTCACCATCGCCGACCTAGCCGCACAAGCCCTCATCATCGCTGCGGTTCACGACGCCTTTCCCAACGACCTCATCCTCGGCGAGGAAGACGCCGCCGCGCTCCGGGAAGACCCTGACTTGGCCGCGGGCGTGTGGGGCGTGATCCAGGACGCGCTGGAGTACCTCGACGATGTGGCCGCCACGAATCCCAGACGTGGCGGGATTGGTGCAGAGGAAATCGAACTTGCCCGGCCGCGGGACGTGGCTGATATGATCCGGTTGATCGAACTCGGCGGTTCGACCGAGCAGGAAGCAACAACCACAACATCAACAACACAAACAATAACCGCAGCAGCCGGCCTGGCCGCCGGCCGAAGGGTATGGTGTCTGGACCCTATTGACGGCACGAGCGCCTACATGCAGGGTGGGCAATACGCCATCTCGTTGGCGCTGCTGGAGCACGGCCGGGAGGTGGTCGGCGTGCTGGGGTGTCCGAACTGGGCGTATGAGGCGGACACAGAACCGGGCGCGTGGCGGGTGGTTGAGAATGAAGTGGATCGGGACGGGATGGGGTTGGTGATGGCTGCTGTGCAGGGCCAGGGGGCGTGGGTGCGGCCGATGTGGGTTGAGAAGGGGTTGAAAGTCGGGAGGAAGGTGGATCGGAGACACGGGGCCTCTCTCCAAACGACAACGACAACGTCAACTCAAGATTTGAGCAACCTACACTTTGTCGACTCGCAAAAGAGCCCCGCGACACTATCCCAAAAAGTCCAGGCCTTCGCCGACCGCGTGGGCGCCGAATACCCAGGCACCAACCTGTACTCGTCACACATGCGGTACGCAGCCATGGTGCTAGGCGGTCGGGAATTTGTACAGATCCGGTGGCCGAAGCCGTCGAAGGGCCCTTGGTCCACGTGGGACCATGCCGGGTCGCAGCTGATTTATGTCGAGTCTGGGGCTGGGAGAGTGACGGATCTTGATGGGAAGGCGATTGATTTCCGTGCGGGGAGTACGATGGCGCGGAACTGGGGGCTGATTACGGCGGATGGGGAGGTTTATGAGGAGGTTTTGAGAATTGTTAATGAGATGCGGAAGGAGTGAGCGATAGATACTTTGGGGGCGGATAGTCGGGGGCTAGATACCCAGATACCCGGATCAGATGAGGATAGATATTTATGAGGGATGGATGGGTTTACGAGGAATGAATAGACGAACGTGGAGTTTGGGTTTGATATTCTGCTTTTGCTTGCTCGTTTCTGCTCTCTTATGCTTGTTTCTATTTGCATTGACTCTTCTCGTAACTTCGTGTTTAGCGTTCCAGGCATATTCACATTAGACATCACCCCATTATCCATCATCCACGAGACATTCCTTCATCCATGCAACCCTCCATCTCACCTCGTCTCCCGTCTCCACAACCTCGTAATCCCCCTCTTCAACCCACCCCTAACCTCCGTACCCCGATGCAACGGCAACGCGCCGCTCGCGATACTATCCCCATTAACATACTCCGACGACCCTTCCCACTCCTTCTGCTTGGCAATCATGAACTCGCGGATAGCGCGCGGCGAGGCCGCGGCCAGTTCGCTACTAGCCCCCGGCTTGCCCTTGACGGGACGGGCGACGAAGCGCAGGACGGACCGCAGGGTGCCGAACACCATGGCGCGGGAGGAGGAGCTGAAGGCTAGGCCGAGGGAGACGGAGACGACGACGCTAGAAAGGATGACTGTGGGGAGTTGAGTTGTTAGTTAAATATGAGACGAGACGGGTGGAGGAAGCTGGGGAGATGGTTGGAACTGGTGACTAAACGTACACATTAACATGAGCTGTTTGCCCATGCTCATTGTGCCACTGTCGAGTTCGCGCGAGTTCATGCCGAAGATGGAGGCGAAGAAGGAGAGTGGGAGCTAGGTCGGGTTAGACATGGTTTGAGGAATGGATGTGCCAGGCCAAAAGTGACTCACGAAGAAAATGGTGACGACGGTAAACACCACGATAGAGCGTCCCTGGATGACCGACTCATCAGCTCTTCGGATGGCCGCCTTGGCTTCGATGATGCCGGCCTGTTGTTGTTTCATATCCAGGAGTTCACGGAGCTGCGTAGTGGTCTCGGTTAGTTACGTCATCCACCCCGGCTCCAATACATCCCTAGATCGAAGTCAACAGATCCAGGTGAACATAACATACCTGACTCCGCGTATTCGCCTGCCGCTTCTCCAAATTCGACAGTTCCTCCTGACGCAACTTCATATCCAGCAACAATCCCGCCGCTCTCTCCGACGCCCGCTTCAGCCCCTCGTTCGGCTCGCAGCTCAGGCCCCGCAGTGCCTTCTCAAAGTCACTCATGACCGAGATCTGCTGAGAGTAGATCTCCTGCATGATCTGCAGCTGGTCGATCACGTTCTGCGCCTCCATCAGGGCCGACCACTCAAATTTGATGTTGAGCGTCTTGCGGAGCAGTTCTTCGGCTGTCTGCAGCGGGTCCTGCGTGTTCATGCGTTTGACGTCGCGCCCGAACCGCTCGTAGGCCTCCGTCTTCTTCTCCGAGATATTGGAGATGGCAGACCCGAACATGTCCATCACTTCGGGCCGGAGGTCCGGCTTTGTGCGGTCGAAGAAGACTTTGGAACACTCGTCTATGATGATCAGGGCGAGGTCGTAGATGGACGTGATCTGCTTGCTGTCCATGGCACCGAGGTGGTCTCGGATTGCCCGGTGCACGGCTGATGGGTCGGGGTTGTTACGGCCCCAACGTCGGGGGAACGCCGTCAGGATCGTGTCTGTTGGGATTGTTAGTATCAATGGGTCATTGGGACAGTCAAGGAAGGAAAAGGAAGGAAAAGAAGAGAAAGAAGAGAACGGAGAGAAAAAGAAAAACTAGAAAGAGTCGTCTCACTTTCGTCCAGCACCCACAACCACAACTGATCCACCATAACCACCCTCGCAATCGCCTCAGGGTCATTCCTCGTCCTCGTGCTCCGGTATACCACCTGCTGTCGATCCCTATGCGCCGTGTCCTCCGAGGTCCAGTTGTAATACTGCTCCAGCGTACGTCTCGGGTGCATGGGCGACGGTGTGCCGAGGTGGTTATTAATCAGCCGCCAGTCCGCCGCCTCGTCGATCAACTGATACAGCTTCGCGGCGAGCCATAGGTAGCTGCCCAAGGCTGACTGCGGCCGCCATGGGGGCGAGTCGTCGTTCCAGCCTTCGATCTCCGAAGCTGTGCTGTCCATGCGGCTGGCCATGGCCCTGGCCCGCTCGATGACACTGTTCCAGGTCCCTTTGCGCTTGTTGACGCGCTCGAGGTCGAATCGTTTTTCATTCAGGTAACGCGTTTTCCGGACGACATTAGTCATGCGGACGAGCCGCTTCTCGATTTCCCAGTGGAGGTAGGGCATCTACAACTGGTTAATGAAAGGGACTATCGATATATCAAAACAAGTGGGAGCTGGCTCACAAAGAAAACGATGTCGTTAGCCTCCGGTGACCGAAAGTAAGTCTTCCGGACCGGCGCCTCGATCGACTCGTTCACGGACACGCTCGCTGAAGCCAGGCCGTTCTCGCCCTGCTTCCACGGAGCCGACGGTACAAAAGCGCAGCGCGGCCGTATTTGGCGAGAGTGGGGCGGTAAGTGCGAACTGCCCCCTCCCCTCTCTTGCCCGTGCCATAGCTCACGCTTCAACAGCTTCTCCGTGTTGGTCTGCTTCTTCTTGGTGACGGGTTGGTACCGGCCGCGCTGGGACAGTCCCCGGTTTGGCTCGACCAGCTCACAGCAGTCTTCTCCATAGTACCTAGCGATCGCGTCCTTTCATTTGATGTCAGCAAGAACCTGACATGGTCGCCACGGGTGTACGTGGATGATGAGTGCTATGGAAATACCTCGACCCATTTCATGTTGTTAGCCTGAAGATGGAAATACCGGAGCTGTGTTCGGTCGGAAGACCGCTTTAACGGCGTGCGTTCCTCGTCATACAGCAGCTTCTGCATCGCAATCTTCTGATGGGGAAATTTGCCATGACAAAGCGGGTGGTCCAGCGTCACGCCACCCTGGCCCTTCTTGAAATTCATCACCCAGCCGTTGCACCCGTAGTTGGACTCGGCCGGGTTGTCATCCAAGCCATCCTCAGGGCCGTAAAGCCCCGGAATGTACGTTTCCGGGGCCTGCTCGGTCTTTAACGCAATGTCCTCTGGCGTGCCCCATTGCTGTGTCTGCTTGACGATCAGACGCTGGCGGTTGAGGTTCTGCCGGCGGTAACCACTGGCCCTTGCGATGCCGACCTCGAGACGGTGGAGCTCCTCTTTACACCCGCTGCCGGCACGGTGGCGCCAGTCTGCATGGGCGCGGTCCAACGAGGCTAGGAGGCAAGATGAGTCGGTGGCCGCGAGGCGGTGTTCTTCAAAGTAGTCGCGTAGATGCCGGATGCGCCGGAGCTCCTTGCGCACAATCTTCTGCTCGTGCTCCGAGAAGCCCTTCTCGAACAGTTCCTGGCGTTTGGAGAATCGGGCGGCGAGGAAAGAACCCCATGCGTCGGTTGGCGGGGTCGGATCAACATATTGATCCTCGACAAGGTACGGCGCCATTGAGGCGCAGTCTTTTTTTTTTTTTTTTTCTTCGCTTTGATAATTAGTCTGTTCCCGACAATCCGGCACTCGGGACTCGGGACTGCGAATGCTGCGCTGCCAAGTACGTCAGGTGCACGATGAGAGGGCCGGGACTCAGAAAAAAGGTGGCAGTGCCTGCGAGTGTGAGTACATGTCGTAGTGCCGGAATGCCGGGTGGTTGGAATGGACCGCCAGCAAGAAATAAAAACATACAAAGGCTCCGGCCACCGCGATGAAGCGATGCGTTGTCGAGAAACCTGGCAGCCAATCCGCGGCGGCACACAGTGGGATCGGCCTCACCAGACTTCTGGCCTCTGGCCGTGTCAAGCCCCGATGCGGCCGTCACCAGTAGCCGGAAGCTTGGCACACGACACTGAGGTCCGATGCTGCATGTTGAGCCGGCCAGAGCTGCAGAAGCGGGGTGGCGGTAAAGGGTGGTTGGTCAAAAGTGGCCATGGCCGGCAGCGATTTCCACGATCTCTGCATTCCGCAAAATCCAGTTTTGCCCACTGAGCCCACGCCGGAAGAAGGCCTAGCGATGGACCCCACTCTTGGCGTCTGGATGGGGGACAGCGCACCCACATGTCCAACGGCCAAGCAAGGCCATGATAAGGTTGCCGACCAACTTCTATTAGTAAACAAGGCAACTATGTCCTTGAAAACGATGGCCTTGGAAACTACAAAAATGTGTTAAGTTAGAGGCGCACATAATAAAATATTCTGCGCTGTAGGTTAAGGGGTTGTGCCTTTTCCCTTTTGTTGATGATATCAAATCTCATTTTTCATTGAATCACCAAGGCCTGGATATTTCATGCAGGTTGCAAGTGACGGTGAGACTTGGTGCCCGATTCTGGCAAGGGAGTCTCACGACCATGCGGGTTCTAACCACTAAACAACATGGAAAACAAGTTAAGTAAGGGTCGGGGGCTCGGATTGTTGCAGGACTGGTTTGATAACAGGTGGTATCCCGAATCACCGCGTCGGTCGACAAGTTAGGCTGAATGACTCTCTCGTCGAGAGCTGAAATCGATAAATAGTCTCACCTATTGGACAATATGTAAGACCTGGGTTAGCTGCTAATGCACAGGATTCGGTGACAGTAAACCAACCACATAGGCAAGTCAACCGTCAAATATAAGGGAGGAAACGCCGTGAATCGGTTCGTCTGCGGAGATGCACAACCCAACCGGAGTTTGACTCAAAACGGATCATGATGAATTTTTGGACTTCGACGGGGTGCAATGGGTAATGGTAGACAATGTCCATCGGGGGTCGTGGGGGTTGAGGAATTCGAGAAGGGGCCTTATCACCTTTTCGACACGGAAACAACGGTTTAAATCTAATTAATTCAAGACTCCGTCAGGGACCCATCTGGGTCGTTGTCAATGTCAGCGCACTGTGGTTAAACACTGTGGAGAATGGCGGTCGCCGGGGTGTGGTGAGATCGACGGGAACATCCGCAATATATTGTGTTTTCAGAGCGAGATCACGGTCCATCTAGTTACCGCAATACCTTTTCGTACATGAGCTTCTTTGACTACTGCCGGGACGGAGAATCGCGTAACTGACTAGAGTCACTGTTTCGATAGTTAGACAAATGCACCGTTCGATAACCCAGAGTTACTGACGGTAAGGTTATCCACCAAAGACCCTCGCATTGGAGCCGACTCATGGACGCACCTGCCGCTTTTGGTCGTCAGACCACGGCACTAGCCGAAAGAGGAACTTCACCATTCGCAAGCCCCGCCGATTTTAGCGTCATTTCAATGCTTCGTCACGTTCCCGATTGCCATTCCTCGCTTCAACCCGAAACCATTTCATTCCATCTTAACCCTGATGGATGGAAGAACACCGGGATACTTGAAAGTCTGAGCAAACAATCACGATGGACGACAAAAGTGGACTGCCGCCTTACCAAGCTCACGCGGAGCCCCCGCGCTGGCGACGACATAAACCGCGTCGGGCCAGGGCATTTCGCTTCTTGGCACTGGGTTGTTTGTGCTTCATCGCGTTCGCCCAATGGAAGCAGCTGTCGCAACGACGTCCCGTCAATGCAGAGCTCACAGTACACGGTCTCTCAGTAAAGCGACTGCAGGAGGATCTTGCCGTGTGTGCGAAGATCAACAGGGTGCCAGATGATCCCATCGGCGCTGGGAGAGAGCGTAATGCGCGGTACATTGATGGGCACGCGCCCACGCTGATCAAGAATGCTACGGTTTGGGTGGGCGAGCCAGCGCCTGGCACCTCTGATGAGGATGCTCGCAAGGGGGTCGGCTACTCGTGGATTACCGCCGATGTGTATCTCGAATACGGCCTCATCCAGAGGGTGGAATCCTCTATTGCCGTCTCTTCGGTCGCTTCCAATGCCCTAGTCTTCAACGCCGAGGGCCGGCCCCTCACCGCGGGCATCATCGACATGCACAGCCATGCGGGCGGCTCCCCCCTTCCCGAGTCGTGGGGCAATGAGGATCTCAACGAGATGGCGTCCGACATCACCCCCTACGTCCGGTCCATCGACGGTATCCACCCGAACGACCACCAGATCCAGGTGATCAAGTCGGGCGGCGTCACCACTAGCCTGATCCTGCCGGGGTCCGCTAACAATATGGGCGGCGAAGCCTACGTGATCAAGCTAGCCGTGGGCAAACCCGACGGCCGCAACGAGACGAGCGCTGTCGACCTACTAGCCGACCCGGACCGCAACTGGCGGTTCATGAAGATGGCCTGCGGCGAGAATCCCAAGCGCGTGTACGGTAAGCCGGGCACGCAGGGCCCAACCAGCCGGTTGGGCGAGAGCTGGGAGTTCCGCCAGGCCTTTGAGCATGCTACCAAGTACGTGCAGGAGCAGAATGACTGGTGCACCGCCGCGGCTGGGGGGATCGAGCAAGTGCGGACGTACCTCCCGCAAGAGCTCCGCTGGGAATCGTTGGGCGCCCTGCTGCGGCACCAGGTCCGGTTGAACACACACTGCTACACGATTTCAGACCTAGAGGCGTTTGTGGACCACACGAACGAGTTCAAGTTCAAGGTCCGGGCGTTCCACCACGCTCATCAAACTTATCTTGTGCCAGAGGTGAGATAAAGAGTCCCCGTCCCCTCCTTCCCTCCTGCTTACACGTAACAAGGGATCTGGTAAGACTAATAAGCATTCTAGATCCTCAAGCGGGCTTACGGCGATGAACCCCCAGCCTCAGCCCTGTTTGCCGACAACATGTGGTACAAATCCGAGGCCTACACGGCATCGGAATACGCCGGCAAGATCTTGTACGACGCCGGTTTGGAAACCGTTTACGTCAGCGACAACCCGGTTCTCAACGCCCAGCACGTGGTCTTCGAGGCGGCCAAAGGGTACAAGTACGGATTGCCGTACCACGCCGCGCTCGCTGCCGTTACTACGGGTCCAGCTGCTCGACTTGGCTTCGGGAACCGGCTCGGCAAAATCAAGCCGGGCTTTGACGCCGATGTCGTCGTCTGGGACAGTGATCCGCTCAGCGTGGGTGCGACGCCGGTGCAAGTCTGGATTGACGGGACTGCGCAGTACGAGAACCCGGTGGTACTTGAAAAGGGTCCCGCGGAGGTGATTGTGCCGGATACATCTTTGGCTAAGATTCCCGGGGAACCTGTGTCTCTGGATGAAGTTATCTTCACTGGTGTATCTAAGGTTTTCTTGGCAGACTACGAGGAGCGCTTGTCTGCGAACAACACTGTGGTGGTATCCAATGGGGAGATCACGTGCATCGGGGCCTGTGAAGCAGAACTCCGTGCTGCCACGGAATCAAAGACGCTTATCATCAAGCTCAACAACGGGTACCTTACCGAATCGCTGACGGCTTTCGGCTCGACGATCGGGCTCAACGCCATTGACGCTGAGAAGGATACGGACAACGGCAACAACGGAAACGCATTCACGCGCGCCGAGGACGGACTCGCCCTCGACACCAACAAGACGAACACAGCCTACAACTACGGCGTCACCAAGGCCATCTCCGCCCCCAAACTCAGGGGCCAAGACACCCACCACGGTACCAGCGTCGGCTTCCTGACCGGCGCCCGGACTCCTTTAGACAACGATGCCATCTTCTCCCCAGACGCGGCAGTGCACTACACTCTCACCCCAACCATCAAATCAGCCGGGCAGCCCGATATCTCCTCAATATCCGCCGCAGTCGGCGCCCTCCGTCGCAAACTCCTCAGAGCCGTATCCACCCGCACCGAGTCCATCCCAGACACCTACTCCGAGTCCTTCTACCTGCAGCGTGTCGTCAACGGCACCCTGCCGCTCGTCCTCACCGTCCACTCAGCCGACGTGATCGCCGCGGTGCTTAAGGTCAAACACACTGTCGAAGACGTCCTCCACCAGCAGGGTGATACCACCACCACCCTCCGTCTCGTCATCCACGGCGGCGCTGAGGCACACCTGTTAGCCCCGCAACTCGCGGCCGCCCACGTCGGCGTCATCCTAGCCCCGCTCTTCTCCTACGCCGTCACATGGGACCAGCGCCGCGCCCTCTCCGGCGCGCCACTGACCAACGGCACGGCGATCGATGCGTTAGTCGCGGCCGGGGTGCGCACGGCGGTGGGGCTGGAAGAGGACTGGTGGGTGAGGGATCTGGGGTTGCTCGCGGGGATTGCGCATAAGAATGGGCAGGGAAGGATTAATGAACGGGAGGCGTTGGGGTTGGTAGGGGGGAATTTGTTGGAGTTGTTGGGGGTTGAGGAGGAGTCGAGGCCCAGACATTTTGTGGTTTGGGAAGGGAGTCCGTTGGAGATTGGGGGACGCGTGAAGGGGGTTAGTGGGGGGAGGGGGTGGGTGGATGTTTGGGAGTAGTTGAGGAGGATCTGAGAAACATTTTGGAGATTAGTTTGGAGATAAGTGATGTGTTGTGCATGTTAGTTAATAACGATGACTGGGCGGATGATAAATTGGGAGTGTAGTATCCGATCTTGTTTGTATGTTTGACAAATGTACATGTAATTCGACGCCGTCATAACACACTACTGCAATGTCAGCACTACGGGTGAGGGGGCAATCGCAGTTCCGCCCTGGTTTATTTGTTCCAATCCGTCCTCTTCATCCTCCTCGTTATCACTCATCACCGCTGTTCCACGTTTCTTTGGCCAAACTGTGGAGAGGTAGATAAAGGTTGATAATCATGCGGGACGTCTGTCGTACATGGCTGTAATTATGACTGCGCAAGTCTTTGCGACGGCGCACTTGGTGATTGGTTGCGAGAAGGGTTCCGGGCCGCTGGCTTGGTCGGCATGGGTCCCAACGAAGAAAGCACAACCTGTAAAACGGCTTGGGCATTGGTTTCGTTGAGTCAGTACTGTCTATACCTATCCACCGGCGTCTCCGAATAGATCTCCCATTGAAAGAATGTATAACGAGATATTGATTGGGAACAGTGGTTGGGTTTGGCGCTTGGTTTGATAGTTGTTTGAGTTTTCTCTTGCTGGAGGTCTGGCCTAACAACGTTCGGACTTGCAGATAGATTTCAAACCTGTCATTGATTAATTGATTTAGGTACTGTTAACGGGCTACTCTTGAGACCGTTTTGGTCGTTATTTCTATTCATCCTGCCTCTGTCCTTTATACACCTTCATTGTTGCTGCTCTCTACCCCTGTTCTTTTCTTTTCTTTTCTTTTCCTTTTCAATTTACTTTCGTCTCCTCGTTGAAGTTCCTCTTCTTTTCTTACCTCAATCTCTAGGACAAGCATTGGGATTAGGCCAGTGTATTGTAGGGTAATTCATTACTACAGAGTCATAGATGTGAGATGTTTTATTATTCAGATCGAAAAAACTCGGGGCCACAGATGCCCAACTAATTTAGCACCAGACTTTGCTGTGTCTCCTTCTCCAGTCATTGTCATCAAGATCCCGACTCGGTTTGTCTGACTATGCCTACATCTCGCGGCTTCAGCCTTTTAAGCTATTGAATGAGAGAACCAAAATATTGAGATCATGCAGAAGTGACAAACTTACGATGATTCCAACAAGCAAAATTAGGAGCAAAGGCAATCCAAAAACATAAAAAAGACATCAGGGGAGGAAACGGAAAAAAGGGGGCATCATCTGTGAGTACCTAACAAGCCGAGACCGTCAAGTGTCGCGATATCAGGGGCAATTCTAGACCAAAGCTCACAACAGATCTAGAATACTCTCGAAAGAGGCTTTCTAACACTTTACTTCTCATAGGGCTACTGTACAGGCTGCTTAGTAGATAGATTCTTCTTTAGGTAGGTAGTCGTGGATGCGTTAAGCCCTGTGACTCACTGGAGTTACCCTATATTTTAAGTCCTCTCTCAAGCTAAACCCATACTACCCCTGTAAGCCGACCCTTATCTATATTTCTGAAGATCTCGAGACCTCCCCTATATAATCTTAACCCTACATGGGTAGCCCGATGGGTTGTGGGTTGCATTAGGTCCCACCCATATGGAGACCCACGTGTAATTCCCGGGCCTACCTGGCAGGATCGAACGATGTGAGCTGCTACATTATTGTCCGCCACGCTTTTGAAGACCTTGGAAGACGATTGTGTTTGATTCATTCTGCCCTGCTTCTCAAGTCTTCCAACACTCTCATTACCCCATCATCTTTCCTCTTTCAGATTCGAGCCCAGTCACAGCAAAGATGAAGGCTTATTCCGAGACCATCAAAGACCGCAACGCCTTCAATAAGGGCCGGCCGAATGACCAAGACCTCAACAACATACCGAAATTGCCCGCCGCAAACAAATGGTCCAGGGAACAACTCTTTGCTGCCCGGCTGGTGATTCGTTCGAAACGCCCTAAAAAGGAGCTCAACCACCTCTTGCCGAGTCTCCAAGGTCATGTGAAAGATTTGGCAGCCGCTCACAAGTGCAAAAGTATCCAGGACTTTGTGGATGGGTTCGAACAACAGGGGGTTCGTCCAAGCATGTCTGAAACAGAAGTTGCCGCCGAGTTTGGGCAGGGGGTAGCATCATGTTGGGCGGCGCTGGCTGCCTTCCGTGATGTTGGCGGCGGTGGGACCACGGGGACTGTTGGACTTGATGGGGGACATGAGGATGATGCCGAAGAGGATGAAGCGGAGGAGGACGACCGGGGTAACCGAAAGCGCCACCGTTCCCATGACTCTGACACGTCGACGCACCGGCACCCCAAGCGGATTCAAACTAGGTCCATGACTCGAAACAGCAAGCACAGAACCAAATCGCAAACTTCGGACTCCAGTCTGAACCAGTCTTCCTCCTCGCCCTCGGAGCCTTCACACGGCTCCAGTCCGGGACACATTGACCTCTCACACGACGATGATGACGCGCCAGAGATGGCAACAGTCTGGTCGGCGCTCAACCTTTTTCGTTATATACTTCAATCATCCCCGCGCCAGCGTACAATGACCGCTGGTAACAAACCAAAGGTTCTCGTCGAGGTATCAGCCGCATCGCGCCAGCTCTCGGGCCAGACGGCTGCCGGAGGGTCTATCCGGGCCACGGCAGATGGAGAATTCGTTCTCCGTCACCTCAATCATCAAGATGTTTACGAGCCAACAAACTGCCGACCCGCTTTGATAGAAGCGAAAAAGAAATTCCAGAATCTCCAAGACGGCAAGCCTAGCGTGACGGATGAATTATTGGGGCAAATGACCTCGAAGCGCTTTCCCTGCGGCTCCATCAACAAGAGTTGAATATTGACGAGGAGAAGTAAGTTTTTGATGTCTGTCTGTGGTGTGATTTTATTTTCTGACTCATTGCTAATGATGCCGGTGTGTGTGTACGGTAATTAGTATCATCGTCATCGCTGTCGTGCGGCAATACGTGCGGTTCCTGGAGTTCCGCATCTCTAGGGCATATGTCGACGAGTTGGCGTCTCACGGGGTCATGACTCAGTTTATCGACCTCTACGTGGGCCCGTTGTTCAATTTGCGAAGTCCTGGCGGTCGGCGAGGCGTGGTGGATAATATTGTGACCATGGTCACAAGGGAGAATGGGAAGGCCGAAGCACGGCATGGAGTGGGACAGGATTGATAGTAAAGTCTAATACATCTAAGAATCACATTGGCTAAGAAATCTCGTATCGTATTGTCGGGTTCGTTCTGTCAATGATTTGTCCCCCATTTCTCCTTTCCGGTCAAGAAGGAAAGAAGACAAGAAGGAAAAGAAGAAAAGAAGGAAAAAAAGAAAATAAGGAAAGGAATAAAGGAAGGAAAAGAAGGAAAACAGGACAAGAAGGAAAAGGACCCCCCTCCCCCCCCGTTCCCCCCTTCTGTGCCTCCCTTCTTCGCTGCCCCTGTCCGATGTTCAGAGCAAGGCCCCCAAAATTAACGGCCTTCCGTCACTTTTTTGGGCTTCGGGCCCGGATTTCCCTTTGGGCTTCGGTTCCGTTTCCGCTCTTTCGCTTGCGGGGCTTTCTCAGCCCGACCTCCGTCATCCGTTTCGCTCGGTACTTCAAAACCCAGTGCTTGGGGAAGCCGGTCTGGTAACGTGCGCAGGGGGTCGTCTGGGATCTTGCTGTGGTAAATATCGAAACCCGGCTCGGCCGTGGCCGGTTGCTTGCTCGGATCGTCTAACATGTCGAGAAAACTGGCGGGGATGCGAGCCCGGAAGATATCTAGGGTCATGGGTCGCCATGAGCCGGGGAACAACAAGCAAACCTGGTGGTGTGTTTGTTGAGTTAGCATTGAGGTCTGGACAGGGAAGAAAAGTCTTGGAGTGAAGTGGGGGTATTGCATACCTCAAAATCTAGTGACCGAGGCTTTCGTTTGGGCGTTTCGCGACGTTGCTTTTGGGCCATGGCAATCAGCAAAGCAACCAAAAACGGGTCTCTTCGGGCTTCTGGACTGTGACGATCATGAAGCCTCATAAGCATACCCGCGTGGTATGTTGCGGGAGGGTCCGTGCCGCGGTTGGTATTCCGATGGTGAAAGAACTCTGATCTCTGCAGGCTGGTCTCGTCGTGATTGAAGAAAGTAAATGACACGGTTCTGCGAACGCCCCCCTCCCGTGTCGTGACGGATATCGAGTACAGTTTTGTGTAGCTACATTGGCTGTTTCTGAAATAGAAATGTACGCTTTCACTGAAGAATGAGTAAATTAATTAGCACGAGCCGTTTCATGTTTCAATTATCATCTAGAGGCGTGGGACAAACTTACCGGGCGAACGAGACACGATGGCCGAGGGAACGAAAACTCATGTTGATTAGGTTGAGGTATGCGCTGTCTTCGGTCTGACCACTCAAGTTCTCGGCCAGCTGCTGTTCGAAGCGGAAGGAAGTCGGGCCGCTGGGGTCGACCCGTCGCCAAGTGCCACTATGAGCGGGTCTTTCTGGCTGTTTATCGAAATGGATGCGGCACCCGAGGAGGTCTACATGTCGGCTGGTCCAGAAGAAGGGGTGCACTAACAAGCGCTCGCGAGGATGAAGGGCGGCCAGCTGGTTGATTGATAAACCCGGCAGTAACTGGGCTGGGCTTGTAAAGTTGGAGGAGGCCTCTGCAACGGTGCCGTCCTCCTCGGTGGGGGGGATCATGGTCTAGGGTTTCCAATGGCAGTTGGGGCTTGCGAGTGGTTGGTCGATGTCGCTACCTGCTTCCGTGGTAGGCAGCTACGTAGGCCAGCCCTGAGGTAGGTAGAGAGAGGTAGGCTGACTTGTAGGTAGCTAGGTACTGAAGTCGCGTGCAAAGTGAGGAAAGGGGATCGATCATCGAGGCCCAGGTGGAAGGGCAGAGGGGGGAATTAAATAGGCCCGCGGCTGCCCACCCACGATCAACCAAGCTGTACAGAGCTACTGTCTACCCCCCTCCCGGGAGTGTTCATCCTTCGATACATCCACTGTGTCCAACGTCGTTGAGTTTGGAAACGGCTTTGGTGCTCCAATGAACAGCTAGTTGAAGGCAAACGCTATCGTCACCCAGTGTGGCAAAAAGCGGGGCCGTCAAGCAAAATGGTGGCCTATGCTTCGCTGCCAGTTGACGACATCTTCACAAAAGAATTGACGTTGCTTTATGACTCTCCAATGAACGGATTAGCTGTAGCAACTCTCCGCCGTTACCTAGCGATTCTTTTTTATTGTACGCCGATTGCCAGAGAATAGAGTAGAGAGACAATACGTCGGCGAGGTTGGCCAATACATATAGGGTATATCTGGAAATTAACGTCTTGGCATGCCTGTTCGCACGTGCCTTGGCTCGCACAACCAGTCCGTTACGGTCTGATACGGCCCGGAACGGTCTGGATTGGACCGATCGGCCGAACCAGTTTCATGCCCGAACAGCCATGCCAAGACGTTCGGTAGGCAAGGTAGGCACCAGGTAGGTAAGGTACCTACCTACGTGAGGAACCACCTCTGTCGGGTCACGCTACCTTGGGGCATATCAGCCCTCGAAAGCAGTCCGGTCTGCGATCCAGAGATAAGGCGGGCTCTATCAGTACTCCCGGACCCTATCTAGAGTGGAGCACAATCAGAAGCGCGTTGCCCTACGATGTGCTTGGTTGGGTGGCTTCTATGACCATCATACGATCTTGAAAGAGGGTCAACTCGGTGTAGTGCCTCGAGGTCATCCGTCATCGGTCATGATCCATTTATTGTCTCCTTAACTACCGATGCAGTCACAGCAACCAACCGACGCTACATAACAATTCCCTCCCCCTACTTACACCGTCATGTAGTAATACCGCGTCGCCTCATCCCACTCCATCAGGACCTCGTCCTCCATCTGTTCGCTGCCCAACACCACCTGCTGCCACACCGCAATCCCAAACGACCCCGGAAAAACAGCCGGCACCACTAATGCGCACAAATACCTATCCCCAACACCGTCGCCCCCAGAACCAGAACCGTCGCCCTCGACACCATCATCTCCAACAGCCAAAGCACCAGAAACCCCCTTACCACCACTACCACTACCAACAACAACAACCCCCCCCCTAAGATCTCGCACCGTACCCATCGATGACGACCCAGCAAAAGCCGACAAAGGACACAACACCATCGCGTACCCCTTTGCACCACCCCCAGCTCCCGCTACCGCAAACCCCGCATACTCCACCACCTTTGCCGGATCCCACGCCACTACCATCCCCGGGCGGATCCGTTCGCGAAACGGTATCCCCGCGGCGTTGGGATCCGGATCGACGCTGCTGTAACCGTTGAAGCCGTTGGAGTTATCTGCAGCAGCAGCAACAGCCGCGTGTGTACTGCTGGCCGGTTGACGCTGCTGCTGGGAATCGATGTGGAGTTTCCAGAGTTTGGCGTGGAACGCTTGGGCGCGGTCAGGTGTGGCCTGGTCTGACGAGGATGTGAAGCAGCGGGCGATGAAGTCGGCTGCGGGGAGGCGGAGGAGTTGCGGGCCTGTTTCGGTCGGGGCGAGGAGGGCTGGGCTGATGGGGGGTGTGCCGGACTGGGGAATGTTTGGTTAGCTTTGTTCTTTCAGGGAGAGTCGAGGGAGTCGAGGGAGTCGAGGGATGGTTGTCGTTGGATGTATCAGGGTTAGGGTATCAGGGTGAAGATTCCTCAGCACGTGCGGGGCACGTGACCAAGGCATTAAAGCAAGGGATAGAGGGGAAGGGTTAGCAACACTCACATTCCGCGCAATCCACTCGCGCAACTGCGCATTATTCCACGTCGCTGGCACGCCCGGCTGGTACGCCGCGCTCTTGGCCCGCGGCACTGGCACGCGCAGCATCTCGGCATACCGCAGCGTGTTGCGGCTGGCGCCCACATCGGCCAGGCACGGGTTGACACACGCCACGACGACTGTCTTGCACCGGCGCCCGCTGGACGCGTCGAACACGTGCTTGAGCGTTTTGGTTAGCGTGCTTTGGCGGAAGGGTACGTAGGGGGCTGGTGCTGATTTGGATTTTCCTCCTTGGGTGGTAACAGATCCTGCGGCGGCAGCGACATCGGCCAGCGCCCGGCCGCGGATGCAGTCCTTGAGCACGGACAGACTCGAGTTGATCTCGCGCGCTTCCTTCATCCGGGTGGTGTCGTGGGTGACCTTGTCGCGCGCGGCTTCGGACCCGGCAAGATCGATGAGGTAGAGCATGCCGTCTTTGGCCGCGGGCTGGGCCGGGTTGCCGAGGCGCACGCGGCAGATGGCGTGGGAGCGGGAGGAACTGTCGTTGCGCAGCGTTGGGCTGGTGCGTCGGAGGGCAGCTGCGGCTTCGATGTGTTGGAGGAAGGTGGTTTGGTCGGTCACTTGGTGCTCGACTGCCCCGGCCATTTGGGTCACGCCGAAGGAGTCTTCGAGGATGGAGATTTGCTTGCGGTTGTTGAGGAGGTCGTAGGCCGTCTGTCCGGCGAGTTCGATGATGGACACTGAGATCGTTCTCTCGCCTTCCAGACTGCCGTTCATCAAGGTCTCTGCCACAAGCCGCTCCAGGCCGCTCACCGTGAGGGTCTTGCCAGACGAGGTCTGGCCGTAGGCAAACATGGTCCCGATGCCGCCGTCCCAGGCCCATGGCACGAGGGGTTTGACCAGGTCTTCGTAGATCTGGTCGGTGGTTGCCTCTGGGCCGTAGAGCTTGTCCACAGTGTAGTCAAAGGACTCCCGGGTGTCAGTTGATAAGGAAACAGGAACAGTTTGTTTTGTCGGAAAGATACTCACTCTCAACTTAGGGAGGCCCCTGACGGGCTGCTGCAACTCGTGCACGTCTACAACATTGGTATTGCCGCGGATGTGCACGCCTTCGGGAAACCCCTGGCCAGTCTCATGGTCTAGCATCGGACGCACTCTAGCACTGACGACCATCTCCGGGTTGGGATCGGTTGCAGGACCCGGTTTGGAAGGAGACGGCGCTGGCTTGAAAGCAGCCACCAGCTTCTTGTAGCGTTCCGCGTTGTCGAGGTAGAATTGCTCCATAATGAGGTGAGAAATTTGCCGAGGCTGATGCTGGAATGGGGTCTTGTTTGCGTTTCTGGGTTTCTGGGTTATCAATGGCGGTTTGTGAACAAGTCAATTCAGAAACTGTCGAACGCTGCCAGTCTTAATACTGTCCATTTTAATACTGTCAATTATCCCAAACGGAGCAGCGCTGCCTGACCGGAAGGGGGCAGAATCTCGGAGCCTAAGGAAACCAATGCTTCCCGTCTCCAGGCAACGGGTCTTGGGTGTCTTACGAATTGGGTTGTGGCAAACGGGTTTGTCGGCATTGGCCAATCGAAACGGCTTAAATCCCACAAACGAAAGGCATCGACTTTTGATCACACAAACAAACTATTGACAATTCGTTGACCGGTGGCTGCGGGTTGCCGAGATTATTACTGGTTTGCTTCGACAGCGATCGCCGTTGTTTTGGAGCTCAGGGAAACCCTTTGATGATGTGAATGTACATGGCTTGTCTCATGAGATGTCGAAGTACAAGCCTGCTGCCTGCTGTCACCGTAAAGATTTAGGGATTGTTATCAAAGCTACAAAACAATTAAGCCGTAAAAATGATTCAACAACACAACCAAACACTGCCTCCCAATTAACACCCATAGAAAGACATGCATCGTCCCGATTGACAGCAAAAGCAAAACATACAACACCAGGGATTCCCCAGTCGTCACCGACCTGAGTACTAGTCTGGCGATCAGCAGTTTGACTCGGGGAGAGCGGACGGGATCCCGTATTTTCTACTGTCTATGGTCGTATGTGATAGCACTGAGGTAGTAACCGGGTTTGTGTAGGCCATGGTTGGGGAGGAGGGGAAGGAGGTTGCGTGGCCCCAGGGAGGTGAACACCGATATAAGGGGAAGCCAAGGAACCATTATAATGACTTGAAGATGGTATTTTTTTGACCCTAACCACGAACGGTCCGCGTTACTCTGAACTAATTAATTGATCAATAATCACAAGCAGCGAGACTGGCTTGGTTTGGGTAAGCACACAGTAAGTCGTCGACTTGCAGAACAATAAGACTGGTAATTTAGTGACAACTCTCTGCTGATACTGACACCTTGTTGGATTGGCGGATAATTACTCGTTGTCATCTCATTTACAGCTTAATTAAATTAATACCCGTAACTAACACACCATCCGATACAGCCTCTTCCACCTTGGCCACGTCCGTCTCTCCTCAGCCTCCTGCGCCTTAATCACCCCCAACCGCCCAAAGTCCCTCCTCCCCGTATCAATATCCATATCCGCCACCCTCACATACCCCGTGCGATACCACAGCTTATGCCCCAGATAAAACACAATCACCACCGGCAGCGCCAAACACTTGATAAAAAAGTTCCTTGCCCGCCACGTCGACCCCCCTCCGTGTCCATGTCCCAGTCCATTCCCATTCCAGTCTTCGTGTCCCCCGGGCCCGTGGTCGTGATGGTCACCAGGTCCATGCCCCGGTATATGCACCCGCGGCAACGGAGCAATAGCCACCCACAACTGCGCCAGCAAAAACACCACATTACACACAAACCCCACCCAACTCCCCCACACGCCCGCCTGCGCAGTGAACGCCATATCCTCTGTTGTCGACCTCCCCCGCGCCGCCCACGCCTTCCGCAGTCTGATATGCGCCAGACAGGTGCTCGCCCAGGTGAACATGGTGCTCAGTCCGGAAATGGCCATCAGCCAGTCGAAGATATCGTCGTTGTCTTCATAATGCGCCAGAAACGCCAGTAGCCCGACGGCGGACACGGCCAGGATGGCGAGTAAAGGTCGCCCGCGCCTGTCGATGTACCGGAAGATGCGGGGCGCGTGACCCTGTTCGGCGAGAGCGGCTAGGGTGCGTGAGGAACCGAAGACAGAGGAGTTACCGACGGAGATGACAGCTACAAGAATAACGCCGTTCATGATGGAGGGGAGGACGGTGGTTCCGGCGGATTCGATGGCAATCACGAAGGGGGAAGCGGAGGCATCGGCGATAGAGGTAGCGCCGAGGAGACGTGGTTCCGTATAAGGGACGAGTAAGCCGACGATGGCGAGGGAGACGATGTAGAAGAGGGAGATGCGCCAGAAGACTTGTTTGATGGCTGTGGGGAGGGATTTGCGGGGGTTGGCGGTTTCGGCTGCGGCGAGGCCGACGAGTTCGGTTCCCGCGAAAGCGAATGCGGCGGCGACGAAGACAGCGCAGAGGCCTTTGAAGCCGTTGTGGAAGGCGCCGGGGGAGTGCCAGTAGGTTCCGCCGATGTAGCCTGAGGTGGGGGTGCCACCGATGTTGATGACGATGCCGAAGAGGCTGTTTGTTTATGTGTTAGGGTCGTGAAAAGGGGGGAATGAACAAGGTAAAAGCGAAGGGAAAGGGCAGGAAAGGGGAAGAAGAACGCACATAAACCCAACAACGGCTGTCACCTTGACAATAGCAAAGATAAACTCGGCCTCGCCATACCCCTTGACGCCCATCAGGTTGATCGCGACAATCACCACCAAAAACACCGTCACAAAGATGGATTTCTCCAGCCCCGGGTTCCAGTACCCAATCGTCATCGACCCGGCAATAACCTCGAGGGGAAAGGCCACGGTCATTTGAAGGAAGTAGCTGTCATCTCACGTTAGTTCCCTCTAACTAGAACCGAGTAGACCAGAGGAAAAGAGAAGGGAGAAATACTTCCACCCCATAGCAAACCCCCAACTGGGATCCAAAAACCTCGTCGAAAACATCGAAAACGATCCCGCCACCGGAAACACCACCGCCATTTCCCCCAACGCCTGCATCGTACACCACAACATGCTCCCCACAATACAATACGCCAACAACAGCGATGCCGGGCCACCCTGACTCAACGCTTTCCCCGACGCCACAAAAAGCCCTGTCCCGATCGACCCGCTGATGGCGATCATTTGCAGGTGTCGGCCTTTGAGTTCCCGCGCTAGGAGGGTGCGTGCTGCGCGGGCGTTGGCTTCGCGGAGATCGTAGTACCGGCCTAAGGCGTGCTTGCGGATGCGGATGGGGTGGCCGTTTTCGTCGAGGGTTTCTTCCGGATGGTTTTGCGTGCCGGCGTCGGTGTCGGTGTAGATGTCTTGGTAAACATAGGGGTCGGGGGGTGGTGGTGGGCGATATGGACGGTGTGAAGTATCATGATGGTGATGCGGGTGTTGTTGTTGCTCCTCATCATCGTACCCATCCCCTTCAACGAAGCGCGACCCGTCCTCCCGACGGAACGAGTCGATAAACCTGTCCATCCGCGCACGCATACGCCCGCTGCTGCTGTGGCTGCCGTCTCCTTCGCCGGAGCCAAGACCCGGAGAGGCTGTCCCGTCCGGGCGGATTTCCAAGGCCCGCGGGGTACGGGCGTGGAACCAGGCCGGTAGCTCGCTGTCGGGCAGACTGGCTTGACTGGCTTGGCTCGGCATGGTGCTGGGTGACGGTGTGATGCTGCGGGGGCGGCGACCGAGCCGGTTCATTTCGATGTCGTCGTCTTGTGGCATTGTGGTGGTGGTTGGGTTGGGTCAGTGGTGTTGAGGAATTGAGGATGTAAAGGAGAGTGTTGGAGACCCAGCGCCATAGGACCAGCCGCGGTGTCGTAGAGGGTGAGTAGTTGAGACAAGAAAAGCTGATGTGGATGTCGTCAACGGTGTTCCCAAAGATCCAAGTCGCAAACAGCTCCCTTCCTCCGAGCAAGATACGCACAACCTCCGTCTAGCGTGATAAGGATGGCGTCCTTCAACGGGTGTCTCTAAATCCGGAAACCCACACCTAAAAAACGCCCCAAAAACGTGCTCGCGTTCGGGTCCGGGTTCGGACTTTGCAACGGTCCTCCGGGCTAAAAGCGTGGCAAGATACGCACGAGGCGTCGATGTCGTCGTCGGCCCTTTCCGACTGAGGTCCAGCTGCTGTGGCTCTGTTGAGTGAGACAGTGAGACAGTGAGACTGAGACAAGACACAGGAGCGGGACGAACAGGAACAGCGTTCGGCTGTGAGGCTTCCCCACAAATGCCACGCTTTCCGGGTTCCCTGTCCCCTTGAATCTGTCAACGCCTGGTCGCAGGTCGGGGCCGGCCGGGTCCTTTGTGGCTTTTCCTTTCTGGACCGTGATGCCTGAATTAGTATAGTTGGGTTCACTAAGGTTAGTGTAGTGTAGGG
Organism: Chaetomium sp. MPI-SDFR-AT-0129; assembly: GCA_020726445.1. NCBI lineage: Eukaryota > Fungi > Ascomycota > Sordariomycetes > Sordariales > Chaetomiaceae > Chaetomium > Chaetomium sp. MPI-SDFR-AT-0129. Next base: position 1,663,276 of record JAGJXA010000008.1, on the reverse strand, counting down.
AGTGTCGGTCAGAATAGCGTAGTTCTGCGGACTGTAAGGCGGATCGTCTTGTCCGCTGGTTTACACTAACTGAAGTTAACGTGTCTCAGCGGCCTGCACTCGAGAGTTGTCCAGCATCAGGGCAATATGAAATGCGGCATGTGGGCGCACAGGTGATGTTCAGTGCAGGACCGGGACACACTGCGAGACGCTTAAAAATGCTGAAGCGAGTGCCCAGAGGTGCCATTGGTTCTGTTCTCTTGGCGTGAATGGCGTTATCGGGCTGTGTTTTGGGGGGTCCAGGGCCTGCATTAGCGCCCCCAGAGCCGATGCCCTGCGTGCTGTTCTGCCCTGAACAGTGTGCTGGGTAGGTGAGTTGGAGGTGTGTTGGGGGTCGCATGCCTTGCACGCATGATGACCGGAATCAGGAGGTCGTTGGTGTGGCAGATATCGCGCAAGTGTTCAGATATCCGTACTCGGCTTTATTGGGAAGACATCGGTAAAGAACAACCTGCAAGTTCAACAAATGGATCTCCGGTCGAAACATACAATACCCACCCTTTGTATCGCATTCCGTACTGTACTGTATCGACATTCCTGTATTCCGTAGTTCCAAAGTAAATAAAATCAGCACGCGACCTCACACATGGGCACGGCACGGAAACCACATCCGCAATGTCAAACGTCTGTCGCCCGTCTGTCCCCCGCCTCTGTCAAACGCCGCTTGCTCTGTATTCTCATGGGGTGTGAAGTGAAAAGACGCAGTAAGTGTCGGTCAAAATCGTCCGACAGAATCCACTGATAGCCCACTGACGGACTAGTTCAGACCTGCTGCGGCTGGCTCGCAAGACGGGCTTCCATTTTGGGAATTGGGAAGATGCAGGACGATGCAGGACCACACAGAACCGCGCATGATAAGCGCATTCGTTTCAAGCCCGCGCCGTCTTTTTTTTTTTCTTGATTTTCTTTTCTGCCTTCCCTTCCACCCATCCGCCAGGTATCGGGACCATCCCGGCCAGGGTGTGAATCCCCGGATCGCCAGACCACGATCGCAGGGATTCCAGGATCCCTGGTTTTCACCCGCGGACCCCGAGCGTTCGAAACCGATGACGGCTGCGTGCACCCCCACCAACTGCACGTGGATGACACTGATCTGGTGGAAAGACTCGGAGAGGACCTTGAAACATTGTGTGAAACATTCGGCTTGCGAACAGACTGTTGAATCTGGTCGTGGAAGCTTGTGATTTTTATGGCACTGACTCGTACGACAGCACCACTGCAGGAATTAATGCAAAGTTGTAATTATCATTTGGATTGTATAATTTGGATTTGGAATACAAGTCATCATTCGCATGTGTGGTATCTCTAACAAAAAGGAAACAAAACAATTAAAAAAAAAACTCATTAAACAATATCATCATGGCATATTCATCAAGACCCGGACCCAGAAACAGTCCCAGACCCAGGTAACCTCTCCAAAGGTCGCAGCGCTACGCTTGATCCCCGTGTATGCCCCCTGATGTCCGCCTGGACCACGCCTTCGGCCGGTTGTAGGAGGGGTCCCCTTTTGCTCGCTTGATCGGTATCTGGGGGACCGAGACCCCCACGGCTATCCCGTCCCGTGGGGTTCGGGTCTGGGACGGGTGATATGGGTGTTGGTGGTGGGTTTGATATGGGTGAAGGTGTCAGGGTTGGTGAAATGCTGTAGTTGTTGTTGGTATTCACGTTGATGCTGTTTGTGTCAATGTTGATGTTGAACCGGCTGCGTGGAATAAGCAGGTCGAAGCTCTCTGTGCGGCTGACGGCGCCTTCCCTGGCGTCTGTCCGTGGAGCTGCCAGGTGGTTGTGGTTGTTGTTTTGGTCACCCTGGCTGTGTTTTACGCCATCTCTGCTCTCCACCGTCGGCTTCGGCATCACAGCCTCCTCATCCGACCACAGATCATCCTCCCCATCCCATTCCGCGGCCAGCATCTGGTGTTTATTCGTCCCCCGCGATGTCCGTCCCGTACTGGCACTCGCACTTCCACTCCCACCTGCACTCCCCGTCCTCCCATGCCCCCCAACACCAAGACCACCCCCCGCTGCAGTTACCGACCTTGCCCCCGAACCCTCCATCACCATCAACCCAGCATTCCCCCCAGCCTCTCCCCCGCGATACCGAAACTTCCTCTTCTTCACCCCCTTATCCCTCACAAACGTCCCCAACGTCAACGCATTCGCCGCAAAAGTCGCCACCAACACCTCCACACTCGCCCACGTCGTCCTCGTCCCCTGATACCCGCCCTCCCTCACAATCTCCACCGCCCGATACAACGCCACCGCCACCGTCAACAAATGCAGCGCAAACAGCCCCGCCAACAGCGCTTTCCGCGGTCGCGACAGCCGACTGCGGATGACGATGGGGATGGGGAAGACGACTAGTAATAAATCCGTGAAGACGTTGCAGACGGTCAGGGTGGTCAGGTAGATGTAGCCTTGGCGGCATTGGGGGCCTGGGTCCGGGAGGACTTGGTAGTAGTGGGAGAAGGGTTGGCATTCGGTTAGGGTGGAGATGAGGACGGCAAGGAAGGTCAGGGCGAGGGAAATGCGGGTGAAGAGGAGGAGGTGGGTGAAGCAGTTGGAGCCGGAGGGCCGGACGAGGCGGTCGAAGAAGGCGACGGTTACTTCTTTGAAGAGCCAGAGGCTGGATGGTGCACTTCATCAGCATCTATTCGCATTTAAAGATAGGATAGGTAAGGGAGAACGTACATAGCAGGCTGCAACACCCTCGTAACAAGCACCAACCGACTGGCCACACTCCTTCGATACACCTCATCCTCCGTCAACGGATGCGCCTCATCCACCAGCACATTGTTCGTGCCGGACAGCAGCACTGGGTGGATCAGAGCCATGCGCAGGACCAACGGCACCAGGACCAACGCCGCGATCTTGTCTTCGCGGAACAGCCGCTCGACGCGCAGGAACCGGCCGACTAACCGTAGGATGATGACTGTCGCGCACATGGCTGTGATCCACCATGAGGTGAGGAGCGTCACTTTGTCGTCGCGGAAGGGCCGGGCGGGTGGTGGTGCGGAGTAGAACGGCATGGCGAAGGTGTTGAAGGGGATAGAACCCGTCATGACGCTCGTTCCGTCGACTGTCGTCGGGTCCTTGGAACCTCGGGTGATGGTACTTGTATCTTAGACGAAAAAGGTGTCGTAGCTCGATCCAGCTCGCCCTGATCCTGATACACCCGCGTTCAGGCCCATGCTGCGTCTGCCTTGTCGCTGCAGTGCCTGCCGAGACATGTATTTCGGAGATGGATTGTCTGGGAATAGCCAAAGGATGCTATCTCTGTCTGTGTTCCGTCGGTATCTGTGCTCTTTGACAGATGGCGCAAGACAGATTCTGCTCCTAGCCTGCCATGGCCCGTGGGCTTGGGATGCGGGATGCCCATCGCGGGTGACCCCTGGTGCCCTGGCCAGCTGCAAGTTGCAACACACCCCTCGTCTGGACAACTTCCTTTCCGGGTCGATATCGCGTTGAGGTCATTGGGCAGCCAAGAGATCCCACGCGAGGCCAAGCCGACCCCTGTACACTCTGTGGCCGTCATCCTCGGGTCCTCGCATTTGACCCCAGACTAACATTTGATAAGTTGATCCTAGATACACTACACGTACGCTCCGAGCCCCGAGATGATATCGCTTCCTCCTGTGATCCCTCGCGAGCCTCAACGCCAAAACACTCAAACACACAACCCGAAAACAAGCGTCGGTGGCGCCCAGGCTTGCCCTAACCGTGCTGGTGGGCCGGGCACGATTCCCATTCCAGCAACGCGGTCCGGCATTCGATTCTGATCGGTGTCGAAGCGAACCCCGGAAAGTGGGGGACAGCTGCTATGCTAGGGGCCCAGATGCGGCCGCTCGATAGGGTATCATCGACCCAGCGATCATCCCCCTGAAAAGACTCAAACACAAATCATCGAAACAACAACTCTCGACAAGGTAAAAGAAAGTAGAATAAAATATAAAAATAAAGATTGTGGCGTCCCTGGGGTCAACGACAACAACCAAGAACACCATCTCGTCCCAGGGCCCTGAGCGCATTCCTTTCACGGTTATTCGACGCCACCATCGGACCAAGTGCCCTTTCCAGAACACTCTGCTGGACCCAGAAAAAGACGAAGCCGGAACAACCGTTCGCATCAGCCCCAGTTGTCTCAGACGACTGACTCTGCATTGTGCTGTCTGTCAGGACTCGGGCTGTCAGGAATTTGAACACCCCCCAAAGCACAAGCCCAAAACACATCCAAGCACCCGTCGATCTCGGCATGTCCACTGAAAGCCGGTGCCAAAACACGCCAAACTCTGGAGAGTTGGACGGGGGGGTGGGGTTACTCGGATGGTGGACCCCACGGTCCCATCCCGAACCAGGGGTCAGGGGTCTGTCTGTCTGTCTCTGGTGTTGTCTTTCCATCCCCGGTTTGGCCCGAACCATGAACCCCTGATGCCGCTGTGCTGTGCCCCTCCACTGCTTTGTGTCGTCTGTCTCGGCTGTCATGTCGCACAACACACACCACGAGCCACGAGGCAGGAGACGTGAGAAGCTTACTTTTTTTTTTTTTTTTTTTTTTTTTTTTTTTTTTTTAAAAAAAAAAATTCTGGCCTGGGGTAGGTTATCAGAAGCGGGCGTGATATCTCCCCATCTTACCCCCCACATACTGTTCTTTCACAGGTCCCGTTGAGATGTTTTTTAATCCCGTTCATTCTGAAGGGATCGGTGGGGGAGAACAGTTTAGTTGCCTTCCCACTTGGGCAGGAGACAACCCAGCAATTGATTGTGTGGAGGGGAGATCAAAGCAGGGCAGACAGGACAAAGCCACAGGACGTTCAGTGCCGTGCCATCACACACACACACACACGCCTGCGCGCGCACACACACACATCCAACAAGCTCCGAAGACCTAGCTTGCGAGCCCTTCGCAGCCGCACGCCGCGCTGTGACGCCTGCAGTGCTCATAGAGGTTACTATTGGTTGATCGATCACTGCAACTTAGACATTGTTGTCAAAGCTCTCGATGCGCTTGGCTTGGCATCGGCGTCAAACCCAGGGGTTGGGAATCTGGCCGCAGTCTCTCATTCATCAGAAGATACACCTGCTTGATGCTCAAGGTGGGGGAACAATTGAGTTATCGCAAGAACCCAAGAAGATTCACCCCATCCCCAGGAAAAACTCTACCCTCACAACCTCTCAACGAGGCGCAACGCGTGCTCATCCCAGGGTGGAAGCTAGGGACTGCGTGGCCGCCCAATATTTACCTTCCCCTTTCGGCGAGCTCCCCCTTCTCCCCGCTCTCTTCTGTCAGAAACCAATCGGTTTGCTACAGAGCCAGAGCCAAATGTCTCTGGTGATGACATCCCTCAGGACGGGACGAGCCACGCCTTTGGCACGCGACAGCGCGAGGATTGAGGATGGAAAATGACTCGTGTGTCCTTGGCAGCCGTTGGGAACATGATACGTGACGGCTGCTTTGACAGGTTCGTTTTGTGTGAGATCCGGTTTCACATCCGTACAAAACGTCCCAGGGCTCTGCCACAAGCTCGATAACGAACGGTGATTGTCTTTTGTCTCAGCGTGCGTCCGGGAGGCCTTCGCAAGAGGTCTACGCTCCGTCACATTTGATAATTGACCTACCAAGGCTTCCCGAATCCGAAGCCTCGTCCTCGTTCTAAAGGCCCCAGATTCCTCATGGGCACTCATTGCGTTAAGATCTAACTAACGAACTAATCAGTAGTTTCTGCCACTGTTTTAGCTCCTACCAAACATTGTATAGGTAATTAACCTGCCCCACGGCAGCAAACCCTACAACATGATACCGTCATGCCCCTCCCACTACCGCCTGTAACCCCCATCGGTCTCCGCGCGGACCGTATGCCAAGGGTAGAGGATATGGCGTCTTATCACGCCTACTTCTAAGTAAGGTTTCTCGGCGATAGCTTGGGGGTTCTGACATGAGAGGTGGGATGCTGGAGGTTGGTGATGTGATCACGGGCATTGACTGGGATGGATGGAGGGGTTGGGGGGGTTCACGGCTGGGTGGGTGTGCCAGGGCATTTGTTACTTGATGTGTTTTTGATTGGGGAGTGTTTGACACTGGAACGGTAGTTGTCAGGGGTTTATCGATGTGGGTGTTGAAATCACCGAGTTGGCTTCGATTGCGGTGTCGTTGGACTACGTTGCTTGTCAGAGGCCGAGCATACACAATGTTATCTGGAATGACGGGTGGTAATGAGTAATCCATGCTCTCGGAGAGGACTGGGTATTTGCTCAGGTAAATGTAAGCCCATTATGAACGTTAACAGGACTCAAAGCACAAAGGGGTGGCCGTTTATGATTCCCCGTATATTCATCTTGAAGCATTGTGGAATTGAACTTACGACTTCACCTGCTGACGGTGTAGAATACATTAACTACTCAGCAGCATGCCCTTGAATAGAATCAACTCGCTTTTGAACCCGGACTTAATACAAGAAAGTTCCACACACTACCAGCCCTTTCGCACGGCACCAATCTCTCGCCCCCTCCTTGGAAGACTGACAAGCACAGTGGCCATTGACTCAACCAGCCCGCTTGTGTCTCTCCCATGGAGTGAAGCACCTATTATTCCACATAGCGAAACAAACCTATCGGTTCACCGTCACTGTTCTCCATCTTCATTGAGAGACGCATGACACGATGTACCAATCTCCGTGAGAAACACAACTGAACTGTACCAGGCGGATTTTCCCCGTACCGAAACAAAGACATTTTTGGTCAGAGATAAAGAGATCGATCGAACAACGTGATCATTTGAGAACAGTTCAAGGCCCCCGAAACATCTCCAGTGTTCTCCTGTGTTCTTTTAATTACAACTTGACTGTATCTGTAACCTCTCAGCGTATCGGGTCGAGGCGTGGATGTTAACCACGCAAGGACCTAGTTAGTACCTATACGGTGCAATGTGTCAACGAGCTGGGCACCAGCACAGCAGAGCGTTTACTTCACTCAGGGAAACGATCAGGTGCGGCTTCTGGTCTAGTTCGTTTATTGACACCGATGAAACGGACGATCAGGCCATAAATACCGGGATGTCATAGAAGTTGAATACACTGTCTTTTGCTAACGCCGTTACAATTAGAGTGTGTTGGGTAATAGCCTGTTGCAACCGAGGCTTTGGTAGTAATCTGAGTCGGGATCTGACTGTTGATGTACTAGAATCTGGTATGTCACTGCCACCTATTACTTGAGGACATGTTAGGAACTAGAGGAAAGGGGGTTTTGAGGGATGCAGTGGGTTTCTATTCAGGGTTTGTCCGGGTTGAGGTTAGGGTAAATGATTATCCTCGACTCGCTGGTGATGAGTAGTTCGTGTAATTACGCCTCGTTGTATCCTATTCTTCTGCCTTTCATACTGCTTGTCCCGTCAGGGTGATTGTTAACATCTAAATGTAACTTCCTGCATAGTATGCTGCAATATCTCTTCGGGTGAAGAAGATCGGTCCACGAACATATCCAAACGCCAGACAGGCACGAGTGCTAGAACCAGCCTCCAGGGCTTGTATTTCCATATCTATATTTCTATCTCTCTATCTTCGAACCCAGCTCGACATCTCTTTCTCATCCCCCCCTTCCTTTCTACCCTTCCCCCTTCTCAATCTACCCCCCTCACACAAGCAAACACCCACACCCCCTCAACCCCTTAACCATCACCTTCGGCACATGATACTCCGCCCCCCACGGCCTCCCATCCGTCACGCTCTCCACTTTATGTTCCGACGACCTAGCCCCCGGCTTAACCCCCGGTCTACCACCACCCGCCGGGGGGCTCGCCGACCTCCTACTCTGCGTTTGCTGTTGACCGTGCGAGTCTGTCTGGGTTTGTCCCTGCGACTGTTGGGCCTGTGCTTGGGCTTGCCAGTGAGCCTGGAAATGTGCCTCTTCCGAACGTGCCTGTGCTTGGGCCTGCGCCGGAGTCTGTGGTCCCGCTCCAGCTCGGGGCCTATTCACCTGCCCCCTCCCAGCCCCCGACCCTGGCACCGACACAGCCACAGCAGCGGGCACAACCGCCACAGGCCCAGGCGTCGGCCCAGCCGCAACAGACCCGGGCACAAACCCAGGACCGGAGGGTTCCGTAGCCGGCGGGACTGGCGCACGGGGATCGATGAGCGAAAACCCGAGGGTGATGTCCCCGCGCTCGGACTTGGTGAGGTAGATCCAGCTGATTTGTTGGCTGAGTTTGTGGGCGACGAGGGAGGCGTTGCGGCCGAGGGGGGAGGACATTAGCAGGGTGGTGTGGTGGTGTTGGTGGGAGGGGATGGAGGGGTCTGCTGGGGCGGAGAGGGGGGGTTGTTGTTGGCGGCGGGTGGAGTGTTGGTCGCGTTGGTGTCGGGATTGAGATTGGGGTGCTGGAGGTTGGGATTGGGGTACCGGAGCTGGGGGGCCAGGAGGTTGTTGGAGGAGGTCTTGGAGGTGAGGCTGGGTTGATTTGGGCTGGGCTGGGCCGGGGATCATTAACCAATACTCTGGCGTCCAGTTCTTGAGAGATTCCAAAAACTTGTCGACAGCCTTCCCCGTCTCGGCACTCTTCTGCGCTCCAGGTATCATCAGCATATTCACACTGGCCGGCTGCACCTGATTCCGCCTCAAACACTCCCACACCAAGTCATCAATACCCGGCAAGTTGTCCTCCGTCGACGGCACCCCCCGCTTATTCTCCATCTGATCCAGCACCAGCATCTCATGCGCCAGGGACAGTCGAATACGCGCGCGCAGGTAGTCCTCGGCTTCGACATACATGGTCGCGAACTGGGTCGGACCCCCCGAGGCGCTGTAAACGGTGCGGAGAAACGGTGTGGCCGCTGTCATGCTGCCGGGGAGGACGGGGAAGTCGTTTTTGCCGGGGAGGAAGATGCGGGAGGACTGGGCGTCGGTGGCGAAGGGGCCGGCGCGCGGGGCGGTTTTGGTTTGGAGGTAGCGGCGGAAGATGCAGCGGGTGGCGGGGGGGCGTTGGTCGCGGGATCGGTGGTCGACTTGGAACCCGGGGGGCGTGGACCGGCCGGAGGAGATGTGCAGGCGGTTCATGCTGTTGGCGAGACGGCTGGAGGAGGCTGCGCCGGCTGAGGGGACGGTGAGGTTGTCTTGCGCTGGTGTTCTGGGAGCAGGCGCGGGGACGTTGTCTCTTCTGACCGGAGCCGGGGCCGGGGCCGTGGTGCCGTCTCGGGAACGGGATACCGCCGTGTTGGTTCCAGAGGGGGGATCTACCCTGGTGCTCGGGGTCCCAGATGCTGGGTTTCGCGGAGCAGGAGCTCGCGGAGCAGGAGCGCGCTGGCTGGATGGCGTTGACTGTGCCGGGGCAGCTGCGGCAGCCGCGGCAGCACGCACGGGGGTGGTCCCGCTCGCATTGCCGGACGAGGGGGTGGACTGGCCGGCGGCACTGCTGGCGGGGGTCCCGATGGAGTCGCCGAGCGAGGGTAGGACGGCGCGTCTTCTACGGGGAAGCATGGCTGGGGTTGAGATAGTGTTGTTGAAGAGAAGGATTCAACGAATAATCTATGGTAAAGAGAACTTAGAAAGGTGGCGGCTAGGGCTACCGAGTCTATTATAATGAAATGAGAACAGTGGATATGAAAGACAAAACACATCGCTCGGCGATAGATCACTGACTTATATCTCTGCTTCAGCTTTCGATTTCACAGTTTAACGATCCAAAGTTTTACAATGCGGTTGGTCTACATGCCTGTTTACGGGCTCATCCTAGACGTTGGTCGTCAAAGTTCCAACTACCCTCCGACATAACTCCTGTGGTGTGCCCTACTGATGCCTGACCACGTATCAACCACCACCAATAAATCGGGTTGAACCTCGTAAACGGGTTGTTGACTTGCTGACATGACCTGGGTGGTCCTAAGAACGACGGCGAAGCCTGCTGAGTAAATTCATACTCGACATTCCGCGCCACAAAGATGACATAAAGATCGCCCAGCTAGGAAATAATACAGATTTTAGCCACGAGATCAGATGGTTTGTTGGTTGGACAACACAATTACCAGACGGTACCTTGTCAGGGTTGAGGAGACATAGAACAGTAGAACCACATGTTTACGAGCCCCGTCATTGCTAAAGACGGTTATATTACCCATGTTGAGACTATGAGTCTCTGATACAAACTTTGGACGAGATTTACTAGAATAGCTCTCGGATACTTATTTTACATGATTGAGAATCCATGCACTCATACAAAATCTGATTCACATGGAAGGAGCCAGAAAAGTGCAACAGTCCGAGAATGGCCACCGTCTGTCACACCCCGGCACTTACATTTTCCCCCGGATTCACCCCGCTCTAAACCTCTTCAACATGTCTTCTCCAACATTTAATCCCTACCTTCTTCCCACACGGTCACAAATGCAACTGTAGCCCGTGCCCGGACCTGCAGGCTGCTTAGCAATCCGTTTGTCTATTCTCAGGGTAGCAGGACATCTGCAGCAAGGTTCGTCCCGCACAGAGAATGTGCCAATAAATTTGCTCTTCCTGTGCCGGGTGCCCGGTCGTTGGTGGAATCCGGGGATTTGACATCTGTAGGGTTGCATTCCGGTACGTGGGTTGCATCTCAAATTTGTGACAGCTTGCCGGCTCGAGGTAGTATCCGCTGGTGCGATGAACTATGAAAGAGTGCATTGGGGTAATGGGGTTTACCAGGCATCTCATAGCCTACTTATAAGAGTCAATCCTTGGAAGCTTTCTCCCACAACAAAACACCAAACCCCTAGCAACAATGTATCCTCTCACCCTCCTAACCCTAACCCTCCTCCTCCCCCCCGTATCCCCCTCACGAACCCTCTTCCCCTTCGAAACAATCCAACTCACCCCCTCCGACATAACCACATTTCCAGCTGTCAAATTTGGCACACTCCCTTACAAACCCCCGTCGACCCAACCCCCCTGCCGCGCCTACCCCTCCACCCCCTCCTGGCCCCCCCCATCCCAATGGTCCCTCCTCAACAGCACCCTCCACGGCGCCCTCCTCCAGCCCGTCCCAGCCGCTGCGGCCTGTTACCCTGGTAATATAAACTACAACGCGACAACCTGCGATTGGCTGATCCACGAGTCGGGAAAGACGCATTTTTGGTTGGATGAACCTGTTTCTACGCTGACGCTGTGGCCGCAGGGGGAGACTTGTAGTTTGCCTTCGGAGGAAGGAGATGGTTCTGGGGATGGTTCTGGGGAGGTTGGGGGGGAGTGTGAGCAGGGGGGGTTTCCGGTGTATGTGGTGAATGCGAGTACGGTGAGGGATGTGCAGGTGGGGGTTAATTTTGCGAGGAATTGGGGGTTGCGGTTGGTTATTAAGTGCGTAATTATTTCCCTAGGGCGACATCTTGGTCTGGGACTAACAGAGTAGAAACACCGGCCATGACTTCGGCGGCCGCTCCCTAGGCGCCGGATCCCTAAGTATCTGGGTACACCACCTCAAAGACTTCGAGTTCCTGCCCGAGTACTCGGTCGGGGAGTACACCGGCATGGCAGTGCGTTTGGGGGCTGGCGTCGAGAGCTGGGAGCACTTCAACCATATGGCCGAGCACAATATCAGTGTTGTTGCGCCTGGGGGGGCTACGGTGGGTGCTGTTGGGGGATGGATTGCGGTGGCTGGACATGGCGCGTTGACGAGCAAGTATGGGCTTGGGGTGGATCAGGTGTTGGCGGTTAATGTGGTGACTGCGGATGGGAGGTTTGTGAGTGTGCAGCCGGATGATCAGAGGGATTTATGGTGGGCTTTAAGGGGAGGAGGCCCGAGTCAGTTATCATCATTTTCGTGTCTCCCACACAACTTACACCACTGACATAAGAACAGGCACATTCAGCGTCATAACCTCCGTAACCCTCAAAGCCCACCCCCCCCTAACAACTACCACAACCTCCCTCCAACTCACCCTCAACCCCCTTTCCCCCACCTCCCCAAACCGCACCACCTTCTGGCGCGCCATCTCCTCCATCTACCACTTCACCCCCCACATCCTCGCCGCAGGAGGCTACACCTTCAGCTACATCCGTCCCAACCTCACCGATTCCACAATCAGCTTCACAATCTCCCACACCCTCCCCAACATCCCCGTCTCGGACTACCGTGCCCTCCTCCAACCGCTGTACACAGAGCTTTCAGCCCTTTTACCCGTCCCGATCTCCCTCCCGGGGACGATCACACCCACGCCCTACGCTGGCAACGGTCGTCGCACGGGCGCAGGCGACACCCCCATCAACACGCGCTACCACTCGCGTTTATTCCCCTCTTCCCTCTGGAACACCAACACCACCGCCTCCCGCGAGAAATGGACCACCCTCTGGGAAACAGAAGGAAAAGGAATACGAGCCGGTGTGGAAGAAGGCGGGTATGTCTTCCACGGGATTGGGTATGCACCGACACGGGAGGTTGCGGGCTGGCCTGGGAGGGATAGTGCGGTGAATCCGGCTTGGAGGGGGGCCTGGTTGCATGGGAGTTTGATGGATGTGCAGAGGGAGGGGTTGAGTGCTGGGGAGGTGAGGGCACGGGAGGAACGGGCGAGGGGGTTTTTGGGGGGTTGTAAGTTTTATTCCCTTTGTTATATTGTGAAGGGGTTAAGGGGGTAACCCTAACCCTGACCTCACTTGACACTGAGCCGACATTGCTCTTTTCTCTCCTTTTCTCTCGTCTCTTTACTCGGTTTGTTGCTAAGAAAGAAACTAACAACCCAGGGAACCTCACCCACGCCGGCTCCTACATGAACGAAGGCGACCCCGGCGAACCCGACTGGCAGTCCCGGTTCTACGGTCCGCTGTACGATGATCTTCTCAAAGTCAAACGAAAGTGGGACCCCTGGGGCGTCTTTTGGGCCAGCACCACTGTTGGCAGCGAGGACTGGGAGGTCGTTACTGCGGATGGATATCCCATGGGACAGAACGGGCGGTTGTGTCGGACGGATGCTGGTTCTCGGTAGAGGACCTTGTTTTAATGCGTAGATTGGCCGTAAATAAGAAAAAAGCATTCGCTAAATCGATATGACGCTATGAACCAGCTATGCCAAACGCCCCTTTCCTTGTCTTTGAGTAACCCAGCCCTCATCTTCGCCCATAATCACCTTATATTCCCCAGTAACCCTACCTCTTCCCCTCCAAAATCCCCAAATCCAACTCCCCCAACCCCCCCAGATCCGGACTCAAAAACCCCCTCAACGCCTCCTCCACCGGCGTCAACGGCCCCCCATTTCCCATCTCTCCATCTATCCCCGACCCAGGTACCCCAGCTCCATCTCCCCCCATCCCCAACCCCAGTCCCAACTCCGGCGACGCCATCTGTCCCATCGCCGGCCCGCCCGGTCCGGGAAGCGCCGAAATCCCCGTTTTGCCGGCGCCGTTTAAGCCCGTGAGGAATCCTGTGTCTAGACGAGGGGGGAAGGGGTTGTTGAGGCCTTGTTGGTCGTGCTGCTGCTGCCTCTGCTGTTGGAGGTGGTGTTGTTGTTGTTGCTGATGTTGCTGCAGGTGTTGCTGATGCTGCTGATGCTGCTGATGATATTGAGGCGGCATCATCTGCGGCGGAAACGGCACCCCAACTCCATGCTGCTGTCCCGTATACGGCGGGTACGTCCCCACCACCCGCGACGATTGCATCCCACCCGGCATTCCACCCCCAGGCATCCCAGGCATCCCGGGCATCCCAGCCGGCATACCTGGCATACCGTGCATCAACCCCCCCGGCCGTAAGCCATACACATTCTGCACTTGAGCCTGTACTTGTGGTGGCATACGATGATGCGGCGGCAGTGGCATACCATTCATCATCCCACCACCGCCCATTGGCATTCCCATGCCCATTCCACCCATTCCACCCATTGCCATGCCGCCGGCCATGGTCATATGGGGAGGGGGTGGAGCACAGAGGTCTTCGATGATGGGACCGTTGGCAAAGTTTGGTGGGGGTGGGGGGACGGTGGGGGTTGTGGTCCACATGTTGGGGTTGGACGCCGTGTTGGGGGAGATTTGGAGGGGGGAGTGGCCTAGGTTGAGTTGGGGGCTGTTGCTGAAGGGGATCATGCCGGGGGGGAGGCCATATTGTTGTTGGTGCTGCTGCTGTTGGTGCTGCTGCTGCTGCTGCTGTTGTTGTTGTTGTTGTTGATAATGTGGGTTTTGTTGATGTGGATGTGGGTGTTGAGGTTGTTGCTGCTGCTGCTGCTGGTACGGATTGACGGGGTACACCGGATTCGGGCTGGGAACGTAGCGGGATCGGTTCATGATGCGGTCTGCAGACAGGTGTGGATGTGTGATGATCGCCTCGGATTCTGTTCTTGGCCAAAGTCAAATCCCAGAGTGTGGGATTGCAGTTGGGGCAAACGGAAAAAAACAAGCGTTCGAAACAAACACGAGAGGGGTACATCCAAACCTTATAGTCAACCGGGTCGTGTGTCAGCCCGGCATGCTCCGGCGTGCTCGGGACCAGCTCTTCAAACATGACGTCCTGGCCGCCCCCAAATCGGCCTTGACTGTCCTTCGGTGTGGGAAATTGGGAATCAACCCGGAAGCGACGGGTAACGTTTTGTCGGGCGGACGTGGGGTAATATTGGGGCGGAGCCGGTATGTTGATTCGGTGGACGGGACAAATATTTCGGATGATGCTGTGTTCGGGCTTTTTTTGCTGACCCCCGAGTGTTTGAAACCGCGTTGGCAGCCTATTTCAGGTCTTGGCCGGGCTAGACCGGACGGCCGGGACCCACCTATCCGGAGATCGACCCACTTTCCCGGATCGCACTCGGAGATGGACCCACTCCGAGCCCGGAACTGCAGCAGTATCAACGGCGACATTATACCATGGAGGGCAAGATGAAATAACCGACCCGATACAAATAATGGTATTATTGAAGTAATTCTGAGGAGACACACCATCTGTGCAACGTTACCCTCAGACGTAGCCCAAAGCACAAGAACGAGGCCAACCCCGGCCCCGGCCCCGGCCAACACACCTCAGCCAGCTCCTGTCCTCCACCCAGCCTACCGACTCCTCAAAACGGCAATATATTGCTCCGGGCGCGCGTTTCAGAGGATTTTCATCGTCGCGGAGTACGACGGGTGTCAAACGGGCATTGTCCCACGGCCTTTTGTCTTTCCTCTCTTTGCGCTTTTACTCTTTTCTTTGTCAGTGTCGTACAGGTCCGCTGAAGTCATTATCATCAGGCCGTATTCGCCTACCCTGGCGGCCATCAGCAATATGTTCTCGTCATTTCCACCCGCCCATTTCCAATCCCAGCAGCGCTGATTTCCAATCTCACCCATTACGAACACCTCTTTTTTTGATCATCTCTCCATCTCACTCCATCTTACAATACGCACAATGTGGTCCCCCCGCGCCCTCTTCCGCTTCAGCATCCTCGCCCGCCTCAACAAACCCAAATTCAAAGAAATCCAGTGGACCGACGACGGCGAAGTCCGCCCCGTGACACGCGGAAAAGCAAAGCAGTTTGGTCTGCCCGAGGCCCGGTCGCCGCGGACGGTGGTGGTCAACGACGGGGCGCCGTACCGGATGTTGTCGAATGCGTCGTGTGCGTCACACGCGCCGTTGACGGTGTCTGCTTCGGAGGGGATTGTGTTGGAGAATGTGGCGAGGGCGAGGACGAGGCGGTATCAGTCTTTTTTGAAGGTGTAGGATTTCTCTCTCATTATTGGCCTTTGCATTCACGGAGTTGGTCAGTTGCTTGGGATTGCATGTTCATCAGATATTCATTGTTTCAAAGGCAGTACCGTCGTTCGACTGAAATATCCCCAACGCCGGGTCGTTATCGTGCCCCCAGTTCGCCAGTATTTTCCGCTACAATGTTCCTAACCCCATAAATCCATAACGCCTCCGACCCTGGCCATAGGGCCCCTAACTCATAAACACCACCCCCAAAACGCCAGCCCAAAACACAAACCCACCCCCATCTAATGAACCCCCATCTAACGCCCATAACCACACCCAACCTAAAATCCCCCAAATCCAAAACCTCAGTCCGCCGTAAACCGCGTCATACTCTCCTCAATCCTCAACTGCACATGCCTCGGCAAACTCGACAACGGCGTCCAATTCGGCACATAATGCGGGCCCCTCTGCATAAACACCCGTGTCCGATCCACATTCCGCGACGCATTGGGCGGGTAATACGGTGTGCGCCGCGCCGTGCGGTAGATCGGTGCCGGTCCTCCCCCCGCTGCTGCTGCTGCTGCTGCTTCGCCCATTGTTAGGTCGGATAGGCCTAATCCGGCGTTGGGGTTGAGGAGGGAGTCGGTGCCGGACATGTGGGTGTCGATGTCCATGTCCATGTCCCTGGCGCCTGGCCTGGTGGGCAGGATGGTGGTGGTGGTGGATGAGGAGGAAGAGGCGGAAGAGGAAGAGGAGACGCTGCGGGAGCGGGGCCGGGTGGGGAGAACACGGTGGATGCGCTGGGAGGCTGTTGGCCAGCGGGGCAGGACGGATGTGGGCGGGCTGGGGGAGCCGGAACCAGAGGCTGGACTGCTGCTGCCGGAGCCGGAGCTGGACCCGGCGCTTAGACTGGGGGTGCTATCCCTGCTGGACGAAGCTGACCTCGCAGTGGCCGATGCAGACGCGGATACCGATCGTGACGGGGGGGAGTGCCTCCGGGTAATGGACCCCGTGGCAGCAGCGCCGGAATACCTTGGGCTGGTAGCCGGGCTAGGGAAGCTGTTGAGGGAGGAGTAGCTGAGGCTGCTGGGGGCTGCGCGGTGTGGTGTGCTTGGGGGCGAGGGCAGGTCGAAGTAGTCGAGGAGCGAGCCGTCGGAGGGAACCAGGCTGGGGGTGGCCCGTTTGGAACCGCCAGGGGGGCCGAGGACGGAAGTGGTGGTGATGTCCTCCATGAGGTCGTCTTCGGGGGCGGAGACGGACCGGAGTCGGTCGGGGGTGTAGCGGCGGGTGGTGAAGGAAGGCATTGTGTTGTTTGTGTTGTGTTGTACGATATAGGGATTGATGGTGTATGTGTTGATGTATGTTGATCAGGTATGTTGTGCCTATCGTAGCTGTTCTGTGTCCGTCAAGATGACGAATCGGGGAATACAATCCAGCAGCCCGGTTGTGCTCGACACAACAAGGCAAACCGTACGACGAAGCGAAGCGAAGCGAAACCACAATGGAAAACGAACCACGACGAGAAGAAAAAAAAAGCCCAAGCAACTGGATGAACGAACGGGTCAACCGTACGACAGACCCAACACAAGGTCATGCATGTCCTCCAGACGACCTGACCCGGTGTCGTTCACCTTTATTGCTCTCGGTCTAGCAGGTGCACCACCCCAGAACAACATCCCAACCCACCAACACCCCAACACCTACACCCGACACACACCCGCCCGGCACACACCCACACACCCCCATACCCCGGTCATTCGACCCGATCCGGGGGGTTAACGCAGGTCCAGCAGGCCATGAGGCTCAGTCCGCTCAGAGCCTCACTGTTCACAGCACCACAGGACCACCTACACAGTACACAGCTTGACAGGCACGGGAAAAACAACCCAAAAACTGTTTCAACATTCGAGCTACAGCGCTAATTTTAGGGTCACCCGCCGGCCTGGGACGAAAGGCCCATTCAGTCGGCCATGCGGGCGGCGTCTCGGGGGGTACGAGGGGCAGGTGGACGAATCAGCTGCTGCGCCGACCACCAACACACACTTCTCTGACTGGCAGGGTTGTTTCACAACCCATTCGATGGGAGCTTGTGCGCGCGGCGCGAAGGCGGGGGGCCCACTGTAATTTTGTGCCGGTCGGTTCGTTACTCTCGGAGCCTCGTTACCTAAGCTTTGCTTTTTGCTCTTTGCTCTTTGCGCAGCGAAGGTTGTGGGGTTGTTCGCGTCTGATGAAACGGGATACGGCCGCCTTGCTTGGCCTTGTTGGAGGTGTTGGCCGGTTTTGCTGGGCAGATTGGAGGGTCTTGGCGTTTGCCGGAATGAGGTCATGCTGGATTTCCAGTTGCTGTAGTCAGCTGATTGAGTGCAAAGAGGCTGCTTTGTCCATGTGCAGATGATCTCCGGCTACAGAGGTGTCGGGACATGTAAAAACGGAAAGTACTGATAAAAAGGACAAGAAGGCGATAAATAGGCAAACTCAGGCGTAAACAAGATGTTGTCGGAGTGGTCTGGAATTTCCCACAGCTGGGACAAATCCCCACATTGGTTGTGCCAAGACTCCCACAAGGACAGACGAACCACCAACAACAGGGCTCCCAATCGGTAACAAATGACATTGTTCCGTCCGCTAACCGCTAGATAGACCAGGAAACATAGCGTTTCCAACCTCCAAAATGCTTTCCACGCTTACTCCTGTATTCCCTATTCCCTACCCCCTTATCCCCCCTATTTCCAATCCCCTCAAGCACTCCTCAACCCCGCAACAGGACACACCGCGCCCTCGGCCACCCCACTAACATCCGGATGCGCATGCATACTCTTCTTATGATGTCCCACCGAAGCCTTGGTCACCGGACAAACCGCCTCGTCCCCCTTCCCCTCCGTCGACGGGTGATCCGGCGGCAGCACCGTCGTCGCGGTACCCACCACAGGACACAAGCTGTCGTCCATCGCGCGGCTCTTGTCGTCGGTGGCTAGGCGTTGGGAGAGCGCGGGGCAGGCGGCCGCACCGTCGGCGGCGTTGGGCACGGCGGGGTGCTTGTGCAGGAGGTTGGAGCCGTGGTGGTCGGTTGTGGCGCCGACGACGGGGCAGGTTTGGCCTGGTTGGGAGAGGTCGATGTCGGGGTGGGAAGGGGGGAGGGTGGTGTTGGTTGTGCCGACTACGGGGCAGTTGGCTTGGGCGGAGGCCATTTTGGTGGGTGTTTTTGGTATTTTGGGATTCTGAAATGGTTTTCGGGGTTCTCGATCGTGATTTTTCGTAGAGGATGTTGTGAGGTCTGTTCTTTTGCGGCAAAGATTTAAATTGCTTGACGGAGAGTTGCCTGGGCGAGTCACCTGTTTATCTTTGCTGGCTGTTGGGTTCAGGCCGCGGGGCATTGCTGAACGAGCCTTGGAGGCATGACGTAGTGGGGTAGCATGCTTCATGCTGTGGAGAGAGGACCAATCATGGCTCGCCATGGTCGCTGAAAGCGGCAGTCTGTGGAGTCCGTTGAGACAGTCTGCCCCACTCTTTTCAGCCTCTACCCAATCATATCGTGGGCGTTGGTCAGACGGTTCCGGCACGGGCGAACTGGTGGAATTCCTTTGCCACAACCCAACCAATGAACCCAAATCTCATTGTTTATCTCGCCATTCGCCCCGTCATCGCGGCCGCTCCAAGGCCTTCCGATGCGCAGACGCCTGAAACCCGTCAATCATAACTTTATGCAGCCAGTTCGTGGCCCTTAACGATCCATCTCTGCCTGTCTTGCCTGTCCACTTGCTAGAGTTGTCGCTGTCGAACCGGGAACAAAGCAGCGCGCAATGCCGCGCAGCGTCTCTGAACGCGTCAACCTCGTCGGAAACTCATTCAAAAAGGAACCGAGAGTTCTATTTAAGCGGATCCCGATCCACACCACTGGCTGGGCTCCTCTGAGCCCTCCGAGTGGTCTTGGTCCGCGTCAAGGTCAATTGGGATACCTTCGAGCCGCTCTCGGTCGTTGTCGTCATCGTCGATGATCAAGATGATAAGGATGTTCTAGGCAGATATGGCCTAGTGGAGGATTCTGCCGTCGTGAAACGGCAGCATTTGTGTCTTTACAGCGTCCTGGAAGACTTGGACTAATTCATGGACAGACTGGACGGTGTTGCAAGGCCTGTAGCGGGGGAAAGTGAGCAGGCAAGTGAAGGTTGTGATAACAAACCTGTCAAACGCTTCTTGAGTGGCTCGATATGAAGGCTTAGAACGACCGGATCAAGTCTTCTTCAGAAACCTTGGAAGAGTCCGAGGTGTATTGAGGGTGTCAACCGCATCCGGGAGCCGTGTTAAGTATCGAGGATCGTTAAGGATGTGGCGAAGTGTGTTTGCCCCCTCCAAGGGAACGCTTAGTGTCTGGGCTGTGTATATACCCGTTGATGTCTTCCACATGTGTTCTATTGTCATCTTCTCCGTATGCTCGGAGAGACCGACCTTTTTCGTGGATCCCGAATTTCTACTAATTACCACGAAACAATGATGAGAGGACGCGATAATAGTCACGAACTAATTTTGGCCAGTCAGTCTTCCATGTTTACTCGCTGAAATTTCTCTGTTTTATGGTACAAACAGCTTATCCGCTTCCCTGGTCTCGGTAGGCTGCTAGGCATTCGGAGCTTCCTACAACAAATTTTGCACTGTGCCGCCCAAATCACCAACAAAGACCGGCACCTATTTGTGCCGCTCCTGTGCCCCTTTGTTGCCCTCCCACCCGGCCCGGGCCGAGATCGCATCCATTGCTTTCCCCGCGATGCTCGCAGAGGCGAAGTCACATTGAAACGGGCGAAGGCTGATCCTTCATGCCATCTCAGTCCGAGCTCGGCCAACTTCTAGAGGAAGGGACAATGCTTTCGTGAGCCTTCTTCAAGCAGTCAGCAGCCCCTCAACGAAGACACCACGGTCCCGTTGTACCAAACAGTCTTACGATCATTTCAGGTTTCTCAAACAGTCATTACTAGGTGATTCCTTTCTTGACAGTCTCGGAGATTCCGGTTAGTGTGGTCGAAGCCCAGCTCACACCCGGCGGGTGCCCAGCGAAGCTTGTTCTGGACATATTAAAGGAGAGCAAGCCTGTTCGTTCTCCGCGGCGTGCCAAAGTCGCGGTTTACACTGATCGAAGCTGTGGCATGCAGTAGCCGCAACTGAGCCAAACTGGTCTGTTAGTTGATGCAGTAGAGCTGGGAGGCCACGAGTATACAAATCCACACGGCGGGCGGCCATGACCTCGCCAGTCCACCACAAGATAGCCACGCCGCCCAGGAGCGCCGGAAATTGGCCCATGATTTGGCAGGCACCCTCCTCGGCGTGCTAGCCAGTGCTCTGGGTAAAGGGGCCTAGAGGTGAGGTCGGCGAAGCTGTACATATCAGTGAAGACGAGGTTTTTGACCAGGTCGAGGTCGTCGAGATCCTTGCAGTCAGGTTGAAGTTGCCGAATTTCCGATTTTCTCGGGCTTGATATCGCCCGGATTACGATTGCCAAGCAGCTAAAACACCGGATTCGTAAGTGCCTTCGTGCATGCTGCAGCATCGCTCACAGTCTTCCCGGTGACCTCAACTGATCGTTTAGTAATTTATTTATCCGGTGCATGCTGCAGTCGCCTTTGAATTTTAGCGAGACGGATGTCCTGTAAAGGGTCGTGGCTCCCTTTTGGTTATTGATTCGCCGGGCAGGGGCAGATAGATGGTTGCAGTTGGGCAACGCTGTTGTCAGGAAGGCACCACATATGACCTGATTCGCCTAACAATGAGATCGCTGACGGCCGGGTCGTGGCACGAATTACACGACGTACGTAAATAAATTGAATGCCTGAGATGGATCATTTCTCAGCGGAAGCTACCATTTGATACGGGTTATCCGATCGATTGGCCAGAATGCGGAAATAGTCGTTAGAAGAGTACACTTTTCCTTCGACTGAAGGTGGGCTCCA
This sequence comes from Chaetomium sp. MPI-SDFR-AT-0129, assembly GCA_020726445.1. NCBI lineage: Eukaryota > Fungi > Ascomycota > Sordariomycetes > Sordariales > Chaetomiaceae > Chaetomium > Chaetomium sp. MPI-SDFR-AT-0129. The sequence goes on along the minus strand of JAGJXA010000008.1, from coordinate 1,641,703 downwards.
GAGGCTGCAGAGAAACATTTACCCCATTATTTCGGTTTATCCCTTTCCCTGTCTCTCAGATTTATCAGTACCGAGATAAGTATCAATATTCTCCGACGGAGACAGTAATTTGATGCCGTCGAAATCCCCCCCCACACATCTGCAGGACAGAGCCCCCTCTGATCATAGGCGGTTGTGAACATCCAATATTCTAACCATGTCAAGCGACTCGATACGATCGCACTGACCTACGACCGTTACATTAATACCAAGGTCGGCCTTTTGTCGGTTTACGTGATTAGTCGATTGACTGTGAGTTCATGCCATCAACAAAAGCAAATAAACATCGGGGACAACTTAGTGTAAACAGAGTCGGTGGGCATCCACCCCCGCTGATCACAGGTCATTGCTCTTCTGGTCGGCTGTCGCATGTCGCTTTTGTGATACAACTGCAATGGTGACGACGCTAAAGTGACCCTGCGGCGGCCCGAAGACGGATCGGCTCGACGCGGAGGATTCACCCCACGCGCTAGAGTTCTGAGAGAGGGGTTTTCAATGCATGGCAATCGCGCGTCTCCTGCATTGGTACATACCTATCGACAACCCCGTTGCCAAAGCTTGCCAAAAGGGGCGTTCAGCTGATGCAGGACGAGCTTCGCAGGTCTGCCTATACTCCATCAAGGGGCCGATCATGGGTACTGCAGGTGCCGAGTCGGCCATCAACGGTCTCTTCATCACCGTAGTTGTGACCCCTTGTGCTTGTGTAGTAGAGGTATTTGGCGGGGAAAACATAGACAAACAGGGATTGTTCTAGAACAGCGTAGGTACCTAGGTAGGTAGTATTAGGCACAACGGCTATGTACCTGGGCCGATTTCAAAATGCAGTCCCAGTGCGTGTATGCCCCATATCTGAGACCTGCAGAAGCTAACACGACTCGAGCACGACTGAATCATGAAATTGAGTGTGTCAATGTCTAGCCATACACCCAAGCACCTCTTAATTATGCAGACAAATAATTCTGAATCAACAGCTGAACTGCACAGGAGTGGAATCTTCAGATCCTGGTTGTGTTTCTCTGATAGGTCGGCGCTTGCCGTAGCCCGCAACATATGTACTCGTGCAGGTTACCCATGCATGAGTGAGCAGAGGTGGTCCCATGGTTGTTGCAGACTTGTTGCAGGCCTACAGACACCCTTACCCAATTTCGAGCTCGGCGAATCCACAACACAGAAGGATGGCTGAGAATCCATTTGATGTTTTGAGGGGCCGGCTCCGAGGTGATCCTGGCCTCGCCGGCATGTGGACAGTGGCAGACAAATGACACGATACATCGGCAACCCGGCAGCAGCTGAGCCCAATGGAAGACATTCAAGACGACGGTCATTTAGAATTTGGAGTCCCAACTAGATTACCGAATGTAGAAACATCAGCTGTTCCAAGCTGTTCAATCCGGCCCGGCAGCCCACAAAATGCCTTCAGAGGTCCGTAATCGTAGGTGTGGCGCTTCGCTTGAATTCTTCTCCAAGCTCCTTGATCTGTTGCAGGGTGAGCAAGGAACCCATCGACAATAATTAGTGACGGGGAACTCACTTCCTTGAACTTTTCCACCGCTTCATCCAGAGCTGTGTTGATCCAGTTCTTCCTGGACTTCCACGCCTTTGCAGACACGCCGGTCTGTAGATCACCCAGGCTGTTCAGGATAAGTTGAAAGTTGAGATCCTGCTCATTGAACAGGTTTTTCAGCTCCAGCGTGGCTTTCAAGGCCACCTCCATCTTTGGCAGCAGGGCCTGGAAGTGAGTGACAAGAGCCCTCACGAGCTCGAGTACGCGGACCAAGTCGGCCTTATCTTCGTTGTCCTTGGCGATCAGTGCAACCATTTCGTCGTACTTGTTCTTTGCCTTGATGGCTCGGTCCGTCTCGATGCCGCTGCCGATCCAGAGCCAACCGCAGAACATGCCAAACACGCCGTAAGTGATGGCCTTGTTTTTCGCAGCTTCCTGTTACAGGGTTAGAATATTTGAAAAAGGCTATGGGAATCCTCCCACGTGCTGCGCACTAGTGACCTTACCCATTTGTCATATTCCTTATCCTTGATCGTGATCGAGTCGCTGATTTCCTTCATTAGGCGTGTGAGTTCCTTGTTCATGACCTCGCTGTACGGCTCTTGAGGCGTGCCATCTGGTTTCAGGACGGGTTTCCCGGTCACGGGGTCTATCGGACCCTTCAGGAACTGCTGCTCAATAGTGGCAACAGATTTTTTGTCGTTATCTGTCTCTGTGTAGAACTGGGACGCGTCCCAGTTAGCCGCGGTGGCAGGTAAAGACGTACAAATGCTTTACTTGGTATATCCCGGTTAAATCGAGTTCAGGTATTACTTACGGCTTGGAGCAAGTCTACCATGGCCTTGGCGTCCTCGCCCTTTTGCTTTGCTGACTTTTAGAGGGTCTTCACTGCCAACGTTGCACTCTCGACGGCTTCCTCAAACGCGTCGTCTTTGGGCGCGGCCGCATACTTTTCGTCCAGGAGAACCTGAAACGCTTCGTACAGGCTGATATCGGCCTTTTCCTTGATCAAGCCAATGCAATGGTCTGCATAGGCAATGGCTCCGTTGGCGGATGTCGCTAGCAAAATGTCAAAGTCAGTGACGTGCCCGTTGCTGTCGGGTAAGAAGGCACTCACTAAGCCTTCCTAGTCCATTGGTATTGAACTCGTTACAATGCTTAGCGACGTTGACGGTTGTGTCGCGGAGGAGCTGTGAACGAGTCAATAATCGCAGGGCAGTGACCTTAGCCAACCTGATTTGGCTACTCACGTTGTAAGCCGATGTATCGATCTTGTCTACCACGGCGAAGGTCGACTTCTTGAATGTTTTCTCAAATTCTTCCTTCGAACTGCAAAGCTTGATGCCTTCCACGACATAAAGGTATAAGTCTGGTCATAGGTCAATGATCAGGCCCGTCAACAGTGGCTGACCTGATGTGATACGGGACACCTACCGTGGTACCCTTGAGTCTGAAGGATAAAGCGGTTCTTCTTTCCGTCAGGGGCTTTGGTAATGACCAAGCTGGGCGATGAGATGAGGGCACCCTCCAGAGCCGCCTTCAACTGCTTCTCCCCCTCCGTGTCGGGCGCCCAGTTGGCGTTGCTCAGGGCGACAGCGACGGCAGCCATGATGAATTGACGATGACCGAAAAATACGTCTCAAACGAAGGGTGAAAGTCTGGTTGAAATGTGGTTTCTGGAGTCAGTGTGTTGCTCAACAGATCGGGGCCCAAGTAATTAGCCTCGATCAAGGGGGTTTTTAAAGGAAGTTGTTCAAGCACACTCAAGGCATAATTTCCATGACGCGCCAAAGGCGGGTAACAAAAATCGGCCACTTCCAGTGTTTTGGGCGACCACAACATGGAGGATCATTCTGTCGTCTGATTGTCCGATCAAGGACCAATCGGACTATACTACGTTTCGTACTGCTTCTTTGGTGGAGGTGCATAAATGCCGCCAGCTGAACGATTCGGTTCCAGGAGCCGAGGACGACGGGTTTGAGACAGCGGAGGTGTTACTACAGGAGGAGGCCCTTCTCGCCATCTCACCATCTTCTTTTACCCTTACAGCTACGCCCACTACTTCAATGGCATCCACCTCGGTTGGTCAGTCATCGCCCATCCATTACCCAGGTTGGAAAATGGGACCTTTCTTGAGAGCTGAAAATGTGCTGGCAGATGTAACGGGTAGTGATAGTCTAAAGTTTAGACCTGAAGACAAGCGGCCACAACGCTGCAAGCGGCAACAGCGCTTAGGCAAGTATTGACCAGATAGGGAGTCAGTTGATCAGAGGCCACTTTGAACTCCGCCGGTCTACCAAACCTTCTCTAGTCTTACGCCTCCCTCCTTCGCTCTCAACTCCATTTTCTGTTCCCCCTGCAACCCAAAGTGGAGACCCGAGGGCAAGCGGTAACAGCGGCGAAAGCGGCGAAAGCGGCAACAGCGCTTAGGCAAGTAATTCCTACCTGAGGGAGGTCGTCGATTGGAGGTCACTTTGAACTCCGCCCCTTTCCCCAACCCTGTCTCCGCCTCCAGTCTTTTCTTTCAATTCCATTTTCTGTTCCACTCCTGGGCCCTGCCCAATAGGTAGGTAGGTACCTAGATACATAGGTATGTACACTTCCATGCCGGCAGCCAAATTCGATGGCTGGGACAGAGTAACGCGCGAGCGGAGTTGGTACCGCCTATACTGTTTCCAAGGTGGGAAAGCCTTGGGAACCACTGCATAATACTACGACCTCTAGCAAAGTGGGCTTCTGCGAGGACCACACCGGATGTCGGGGGAATGTCAATGTCTGATTGCGATGAATCACATTGGGACAAAGCTAAGATGGGAAAGAAGTTTGATGAAGGCTATATAAGGTGAGAAAGGTACGTACTGCTCATCAAATTGGCGGGAGGGCGGGAATCACCGGATGACAAGAAGTGCCAAGGGCCTCTCCATTCGTTGACACCCCGGTTAACAGCTTACGCTTCAATCATCATGGCCTCGTCAGCTTGGTCCGAATTTCACATTGCTATCGTCAGCAATGATAGCACTCTATTTCCTTCCTTTCCGAGCAAAGAGCTGTCCGAAGGCGATGCTGACAAAATATTACTCGCCGATATTCGTAAATATGCAGCAGTGTACGTCACAGCCATCATGTCTTTATCTCAATACCGGTCCCATCCATGCTCACAATTTCTTGGGTTGCTCTAGATCCCCAAAGCTGAGGTTCACGGCGGACGGCAAGACCGTCCTGAGTGATGGAACCACCTTGTCATATTACTTGTCGCTGAAAGATGGCGTACGTGAAACCCCTTAAGTTGTCCTTGGAAGATTCCAAGTGCGCACTTCTGACACACGAAAGCAGGACTTGGATGGCTTGCACAAGAACAATGCACCAAGCGCCGAGGCGGCCAACCCAGCTCCCGAAACGGATGCGCAGAAGAAGCCCGCCGTAGCCACGGTCCAGGTGGACTTGATGCTAAACAGCGCCGGCGGCAATGGCGGCGACGGCAAAAAGGCAAATGCATCATCGGTCGACCTCGCCAAGATCCAGGAAAGTACCTCCAAGATGATTGAGGAGATGAAGTCAGACGGTGCAGTGAAATTGGGCGACCTTGAAAAGCTTTCAAAGAGCCTTGGGGCTCTCAGGACCGACTCAATGAACTTTGCTACCGTGGCCGGGTGAGTCGTTTATCTACCTCCGCCGTAACATGTATGTCCGTTGATTGGTAACGGAGAAACGATTAACCCGTCACAAAACGGTCAATTACCCTGAACCACTCGATCTGAGCGAGTGGCAGTGGGATGAAGTTCTCAGAAACAATCGCGCTCTGCATGGTTGGTTCTACAAGGGTAACATGCTGGTCAAGGCTAGGAAAAGAGGTACGAGATCCGCTGCGAGGCGACGACCCCAGCGCAGCGCACCGCGACAAGACACGATCGTGAAGATGTACTTATCTGACTCTCCTTCAACATTAGCATTTCAACTCACACCGAACCCGGATGCTCAACCCAGTCATCCTCAAAATCCTGTGGGAACCAAGACGACTGGGACGAAAGAGACGCCTGCTATGGTGGTACGTTTTCAGCTTTTTGCACGCCATAACGTTGAGTAACGCCAATATACCGTACGATAGCTGACTCGTTCCCAGAACGTCCCGGCACCTCCCGTCCCGCCATTCTATGTATGGGATGATGCCACTGTCGAGGTCACCGAGATGAAAAGTGCTCTAGAGAAAACCATGGCAAATCAGGGCTTTAGCTCCACGGCGGTCAGGGCTGCCGGGTAAGTGGCACCCTCAATGATTTAGGAGCAGAAGGTCGAAACCGGAGTCTGACAAGTATATGGTACAAGGGGCGGCGGAGCAATGGAAATTCAGGCCACCGCCTCGCTCGCTGTCGAGAAGGAACACTCGACTGCCAGCAAGACACTGACGGCCCAAGAGGTCAACTCTGTCCATGTGTCATACAAGGTAAGCAGCTGCTACATTTAGCCTGTTGAAAGCTTTTTCTGACCGACATTCTCGCCTTCAAGTTCCCTAGGGCCGCAGTCGAAGTGGACGGCTACTGCCTGCAACTGACCGAAGAGGCCAAGCGAGAAGCATTGGCGTGTCGGGTCCGGGAAGACGCCGACTGGTGGGAGCGGGAATACGGTAATTCGGCCATGTTCCACCTATGCTTACAACGTGTTACGTGCCATGAGGCACGCCCAGTCTGCTGACATCAATACTCACTCAGGCACGGTTTTTGCTACCCAGTTTACCCTCGGTGGTGAACTTATTAGTTCGCGCCTTTTCCTTGGCAAAGACGAAGCAGAGCTGTCGGCTTTCAAGGACAGCGTCAAGACTGCTGCGGGTTTCAGCATCTCTAGCCCCTACGGCTCTGGCGGCGCCAGCTACGGCTCTTTTGAGTCGAACGAGTCGACCAAAGGGGAGAAGAAGGCGCAGCAAAGCTTGCGACTGGCCTGGCAGGCTCGTGGAGGAGATACCCTACTCTGTTCTAAGTATGATACGGCTCTGGTCCATGTCTTTATCGGCGCGATGATTTGTGTAATTATAGTTACTGATTTACCTCAACAGCCCGGCCCTGTGGGCGAATACCGTCAAGAACTACCGTCTTTGGCGCATCATGGATGTAAGTCTTTGTGATTTTCTTTTCCGCGTTTCCTTGTGTAAAGAGTTACTCTAACTTCGGCCACAGCAAGAAGGGATGGTCAGGATGAGGGACCTAGTCAAGACTGTAAACCTCAGGGCGGGCCTATTCCTGGAGAACCCAGAGTCAGCCTGGAAGCACGAGTCTGAACATCATGGGGGCGAAGACGATCAGCAGGTGTGGAACATCCTGAGCAAGACGCTGAAGGCTGACCAGCCCCACCCTATCGCGAGCAAGATCAAGGAGTTCTATGAAAGCAAGAGCTTTAGCCTGGATGAGTTCAATGCGTCGCTCGGGCAAGACGGAGCAGAATTAAAGCTGACTGAAAAGTCTAGCTGGCCAGCTTTGGACCTAGAGCAAAAGGTCTATGTCGGCCTGTTGGGTTATCACAAGAAGTTGATCTCGATAGATTAGAACGGACTCGGTAATACCGAGGCTGCGACGTTTCTGGTCACGGTAGCGGAGAAGAGGCCGGGCGGTCCGTATGCGCCATCCATTATTGACATGACTCGTTGCGTCGCTGGGCATTGGTCGCAGGGGATTCCGGTCACTTGTGGTGATGTTCTGGCACTCTGAGAGGAGAACCATCAACGATTTTATATTGGTCTACTCTACACGCAGATATAATAATATGTGCAAAGTCCACCTCAGAACAATACACTTAGGTTTTGAAAAATTGGAGTCAACCTTAAATACCTAAGGTATGGATGTATGTACCTGTTTTTATTGGGCCCGAGTGATTGCTTGTTTTTCCCACCCGATGATTCTGAAGTTCACTTATCATTAAGGCAATAACAACTCCCGCAGCACAGAAAGTAAGATGAACGGTGCAATTCCTGCAAACTTCAGATGCTAAACATTTATCTCAGGAGCTTTGACTAGGTACTTGTGGGCGGTGTGGAGATAATTAACACAATCCATATGGGATTCATCAAATCAGGATTGGTGAATTTGCTTTGTCATGGCAATTGAAGATTGAACCGCGTGTAAACGGTTGATCGGGCGCCAAGCCTGGCACATCATGACGTCGCTCTGACACGCACTTACACGAACGCTTGGGCAGTTTGCCCAGGTGACCTCGAAGAGGGGCAAATTATTGTTTACCACAGGAAATAAGATGGTATATCATGCGGTGATTCCTCGCCAGTGCAAACACTCGACTCTTCATTCTCGCATATCACCGTTTTTCGGCTTGGAGTGGCCTTGTACATACATACATACAGACATACAAACATCGAATTCTAGCTGTAGATATCGTACACCAACACCCAGCATGATTTCCCCCGAGCAAGTCGCCGAGATGCTCTACCCGGCCACCCACACCAAGGGCCCCGGCCCCATTCCCACAGTCGTCCGTACGTCTGCTTCACCAACCTCCCCCCTAACATTTCTTAACCCCCATCTTATCGACCAAGTAACTAACAAACACAATTCCCCAGCAACCCCAACCCACTACGACCTCTCCACCACAACCGGCCACCGCACCCTCTGGGTCCTCTTCGCAGCCATGACCCTCTCAACAGCCCTCTTCGCCCTCCTCTCCTGGAACGTCCCCACCTCCCGCCGCCTCTTCCACATCACCACCACCCTCCTGACCCTCATCTCCGCGCTCGCCTACTTCGCCGCAGCCACCGGCGCCGGATCAACCCTCACCTGCTTGCCCGTGCGTGACCACCACAACAAGCACGGTATCCCGGATACATACCACCGCGAGTGCCGCCAAGTGTTCTGGGCGCATTATGTCGATTGGGCGCTGACGACGCCGGTGTTGTTGGTGAATCTGGCGCTGGTGGCTGGGGTTGATGGGGCGCATACGTTGTTGGCGGTGGTTGCTGGGGAGGTGTCGGTTTTGGCGGGGTTGTTTGCCACGCTGCATGGGACGGCGCATTACCATCATCATGATGGTAAGGATGGTAGTGGTGCGTCTGCTGGGGCGAGTGCGGCGGCGGGGGCGGTTTGGGGATGGTTTGTGATTGCGGCGTTGGGGTATTTGTTTGCTGTGTGGCATATCGGCTTGCACGGGACGAAGAGTGTGCAGGCTAAGGGACAGCGGGTCGCGAGGCTGTGGGCGTCGTTGGCGATTTATACGTTGACTTTGTTGGCTGCGTATCCGATGTGAGTGATCTGATGCCTTTTTTACGGTTATTTTATTTTAATGTCCCCTCTTTGCTAATGAGGCTTTAGTGTATGGGCCATCGCGCCGCTCGCTCGCAAGACGTCTGTCGACGTCGAAATCATCATCTACGCCGTCTTGGACATTCTTGCGAAGCCCGTCTTTGGTCTCTGGTTGCTCGGCAGCATCCGTTCCATTGCAGAGGCCAATATTGACGTGGGAGGATATTGGTCACAGGGTCCGTCTGCCGAAGGTCGAATTCGCATTGGAGAAGAGGACTGAATTGTTCTGAATGTAACACGAAAACCCGGGAATAAAACTCTGGGAGGTAGGGGGGCGGGGCAAAAAGGGTCAGCCTGTCAGGGGCAAAGGGAACGAAAACGTCACAAACGGGCCGTCAAAGATGAATTAAGGCGGTTTTGTACATTGTGTATCGTAAGGGATCTAAATCAGCTCGCAGACAACAGCGTCATCTTGTGTGTACGTTAGGAGGTACTTAGTACGTCGGAATTCAAATAATTATTTGTATGGTCGATCGTCTCGTGCCAAACTTGACGTATTATGATCAAGTCATTTCACCCATGTTCACTACATGGCGCAGGGGGCTATGATTGCGTGCGGAAACCCCATTGTTTCTGATGCATTTGTTAAGGATCGACATGCCCATCTACACGTGTACCATCTACATGGATTGTACAGATATATTTGATACATCCCGCCGTTTTGTAACTTCCAGTTCTTTTCGACACATCGTCTTTTGGCGAGAACCGGAATTAACGTTACGCCCACTGAAGGGTCATTTACCCGCCGCCAGCGCCAAAACTGGACGGGCTCAAAACGATGCGGAAGACAGACTTTCTTCAGCTCGCAAATTATGTCCAATTGCGGGACCCTTGCGCCGTCGTCGGCGACGCAAAGTCGAGAAAGACTAAAACGCGGAACGCAGCACGGGCACGCCCACCGTTTAATTTCGTTTCCGAATCCTTCCAATCGTGATGTGTCATAATTTCATCCTTGGCCCCCAATTCAATGCGCTTGGCCAACGACAAGTCCCCAGCTCCGCCCGGTTAGGCCGGCACATCGTCGCGACACGAGAAGTTTGCTCAACCCAGGGGCAAGTCAAACCCATCGTGGGATATATTCAATTGATTCCCCACCCAAAGACTCTGCCTCTGTTCTTCCACTCTTCCAAATTTTAGTCTTCCCAACCTCAACCACCACAACTTTAACTAATTCACTAATTAATTAATTCCACATCGTCTTCCACAATGGCCCGCTTAACACCGCTGCTGCTCGCCAGCCTATCCTCATTCCTACCCAGCACCACCGCCGCCAACACCACCGACTACCCAGCCCTCGTCGAACTCGACCAAGTCTTCCCCCAAAACGCAACCTACACCCCAGCCCCCGTCTTCCCCATCGTTTTCGCCCTGCAAGGTCTCCCCGCCGCGTGGTCATCCACCTACGTGCAAGTCACCTGGGTCCTCTTCCGCGGCGAAGAGCTGCACGAAGGCCAATACGAAAACGGCACCCTCACCATCGACCACGCCAACTACGCCGACCCTTACTACCTCACCGCTTGGAGCCGCCGTCTCAACAGCACCGATGCCGCGGGATCTTACCAATTGGCCTGGTCCCTCGAATACGCGCAGTGTCTCACTGCCAGCGGCGCCGGTGCTGGTGATCCCGCGGGGGGTCTGATGGCGCAGTCGCGCAACGGCGTGGTGCGGTTCACGCTTGCGGCGTCGTCGGATGCGGACAAGAATGCCCAGGCGCCGGACTTGCTGGCTGTCGTGGACAAGTGCCCCGTCGTCAACGGAGCGTTTAGCATTAAGGGTAGCCTTGCTCGGACGGGCGGTAGCGGGCCGGATCTGATTAACCAGAACCGGACTGATTGCGCCGTGATTGACCGTGCGGAGCCCAAGGGCAACCCGTGTGCGGCGAAACTAGATGAGAAGACGGCGAAGAACATTACGGCTGAGTTGAAGGCTTCGGCTTGTGCTGCTTCGCCGCCGGCGGTGACGGACGGGTGTGATGCGGCGGGTGGTGACCAGCAGAACGGGAACGGGAACGGGACCGGGAACGGGAATGGGGGTCAGGGCGGTAATGGGAATGGGGACGACTCGGGGGCTGGGATTTTGAGGTGGAGTTCGGGGGTTTTGATGGGGTGCGTGGTGGCGAGTGTGATGCAGTGGTACTTGTAGGGAGGTTAATTAATTATCATGCTGTTTGGGGCTAGGCTACGCGCTGATGTGTACCGTAGTATAATGTGTATGTCATAATCAAGCGAGTCTCTTCAAAATCAGTCTTCATTCTCTTATCTATATGATATTATATTGTCGTGAACACATAGATGGAAGGAAGAGACTTATTACCTCGGTGCCCAACGAGTTGAGGACCAAGCCCCTTTCGTTTTCCAAGATCTTGGCCTTTACTTTCCAAGACCTTGGCAAGGGAGCCATTTTCATCCTGAGATACCGAGAGTTATCTCAAAGTTAAATAACTAGGCATAATTTAGTATGTTAATTAATTAATAATTCACCCTTATTCCCCCTTCTTCGCTCTTCTACTTTCTGTCCATTTTTCTCTCTTGACTTGGCCCTTCCCAGAGTCTAGTACTCCTAGATTGTCAAGTTGGCGGTTCAATTGATGGTCCAATTGGATTTAATTCTCATGGAATTACGAGAGTAGTCACTTGGAAGTCAATTGGGTTAAAAATATAGACACAACAATTGGAGGATCAAACACTGGCTTAAGAGGGCGAGGATTCGCCCCATCGGAGCTCTGGTAATGATAGTGACTCCTTTTTGCATAATTAAGAAAGCTCTAACATTGATCGGACTGTACGAGGCGACGCTAGGTAGTCTTTGCTTTGATATTAACACTGTAAGACACGCACATTGCCCCTTCAATTCATTACACCATGACAACAACACTTGGTCAACATGCAAGTATTAATTATCATGTTACGGTCTGTGAAAGGGAAGAGAAGACAAGGAGCAGCCATACCATTCAGGAAGAACCCCACTGAGTTCATAAGACAGAACAGAATTCTTCTTTATTACGGAGCTTTATTAGAGCATAGAATCGAGTCCGTGAGCACATCGATGTCCACCTAATTAGTCTGGGTGAAAAGGCACCATGATTTGGCTAGTGATTTAGCAGCGACATTATAATGTAGCTGAAGGGGAAGGTTTTGTTGTCAATAATTAGGTATTCATCACCGCGACAGATGCTTTCATCATTCACTCTACCAACGAACCCGTCGCTTGCGGCATCCAGGCATCGGCGCTTGTCAAGCCAACATGTGTGAAACTGCCCATTTCAATATCTCCGGGGCACAAAACGCATCTCGGCATACCTAACTATTCACCGAATGACTCTTTGCGCAGAACGCACCAGCGATGTGAAGCACCGAGCGTTCGGAACGAACAAGTTCGGAGGATAAGCCGACGCCAGGCGGCGGCACAGCAGTCTGTTGGCATTGCACGGCCTCACAATTACATGCTAGACTTTTTCGGCCACTCTTCGTGGTGGTGGTGTGGCCTGGTGGCTTAGGTTAAGTTGTTGGTGATGAGTGAAGAATCGCAGCCAATGTAATCAATTGATGCGCCATACCCACCCGACCTTGTGGCCGCGTCCTACCCCTGACTCGCATGTCGCCGAATCACCTGCAGTCCCGGTTCAATGGTTGACGCGCATTTTCCAACCGCCCAAATCCAGCCTCGCGCAGCTGAGTCTAGCCCGACGTCTCGGGAAAGGGCGCTTAATTAGCTGGCTGATGGGTCACAGAGTCTTGGTCGGTGTTGGGACTTTGTGCGTCTTGTGTGCCTTGCCGGAGTGAAAGGAACCCACCAAGGCTGTAACCTTGGACCAACAACCATTATTTTAAGCGGTTAACGCCTTGAGTGCATCGCCTCGGTCTCGGTGGTCGCGATGGGGGCGGCATCAACTCTTTTGGGAGCAGTCGAGACTGGTAGTCTGGTCGAGAGTCAGAATGAGAACCGGTGGTTAAAAGCCCGCTAGACCCGGGAAGTTTTGACTCTGAATCTCTATCCATCAGCCATCAACCATCAGACGACACCCATTCCCTGAACTTGGACCTGCTCCCCAGTACTACCCCAAGACCCAAGAGACAATCTCCTTATCAACAACAATGCTCCTTCTTCGTTGGATTCAGACCCTCCTGCTGCTTACAGCTTCCGTATCCGCTGCCCCCAGCGGCCGCTCCGGTTACAATGAAGCCGACCCTTCAGTCGCGTCCAGTGACTCGGTGTCCAAAAATGGCACATCAAAAGGAGTGGAGTCTTAAAGATGGTAGACTCACCTGATATGCCACAGAACTCGGTTATCAGGTAAGTCAACATTTTCTTTGTTTAGGCAGGGGTTCGATCAGGAGCTGACGACAGCCGGTGTTATCAGGATCCTCGTTTGTTCGGCGACGCGACGTATCGCAACGGTACCGAGTTCGAGTGCAAGGACAAGGGGTTCTCGGGGTTTCTGTGCAGTATGGTAGAAGGGCATTTGAGCAAGTTTGAGGTGAATTGGTATTAGTAAGATTGGATAGGCCTTCGCAGGCAATGGGATATATTAAAGATCTAATAGAAGAAGAGTGCAAACCAGCTCTTGCAATGATCCAACCTTTTTTTTTACACCTTCAATGGCTCTCCCAGCACTCTTGTGTCCACCTCGTGCCTACCATATGGCTAGGTTGGAGTGAGCGAAACATGCTGTAAGATATGTCTATTGATGTCCCGATTCAGCTGTGAGGAATGGAAATCCCGAATTCGTTCAGCTTGTTGCCATTTTCTAACTTTATAAGGGATGAAGAACGGCAAACAAACTCTTTGTGCATACGAATTAGTACAAGACAATACGCTTTAGGAACTGAATAAGACTTCACATCATTTCCAAGGCTTTACCTCCATCATAAAAGGCCCCCACGGACTTCTCAAGGAAAATGGCCTCAACAACAGTCTTCACCTCACCAACCTCCATCTCACAATCGCTCCTCGAGCTCCCGGCCGACAGAGCAACAGCCAACTGAGCCGGCCCAAAACTACCGCCGACCACCACACGTCATTAAGACCACCACCAAGACGACCCCTTAAGATTTCATCAACCACCACCCAAATCCACCATGCGCCCGCACGTCCCACCCCTCCTGACCCTCACCCTCACCCTCACCCTCGCCACCACAGCCACAGCCGACTACACCCTAGCCTGCGGCCACTGGTACCAGCGCCTCAAATGTTCCATCGACGGCGCAGTATGCCAGGATCAGACCCTAGTCACCACCATCCCAGTCTGTCGCGAGAAATGCCAATGTGTGGCGGCCACGAAGGCGGGGGAGGATCAGGGGACTGTTACGATGACTGTTGGGGGGTGGTAATTAAGTTGGGATAGGAGGCTGTGGTAGTTGGATTTTCGGTTGTTTTTGCTAAGCTGTTTGTTGGGACTGTGATGAGAGAGATGAGGACGGAGCTTTAGGGCCTGGCCGAGGTTTACCGTCGAGGCGCCCGGCTCAGGTACCTCTATGATGCTATGGAGAATTACTGGATGGAGCCCCGGGCTTAACGGCCCTTTGGCCGTTTGCGTTGTCATGAACTTTGGTCCGAGCTGTCGGTGGTTCGTTTAGTGCTGTTCTAGAATTTCAATGTACCAGTATCGCGTTCCTGAAGGCGGGTGTTAAGGTACCTTAGTCGCAGCTCCCTATAAGCCGCTAACCGTCGGTACCTATCTATGGACTTACCAATTACACAAGTGTTTATTCCCCGTGCCAATCTCTTGGCCACAGCCTGACCTATCGGTCAAAAGCTTATCTGTTTGGATCGGAGGGATCAAAAAGGACTGGGGGTCTCAGGACCCAAAAACGGGCGCCTCTTTTCTTCTATTGGTGCTGTCCATTTCAAGGAAACGGTGAACCCGGCTGTGCCGTGCCAGCCTTTCAGGTTAATCGTAACGAACCAATCTCAGACCCTACTCTGAAAGGGCTCAAGCGTCCCACCCATATTCCGCCCTCAGAATAGAAACGATGCCCTGAGGAGTAGGTGGCCGTGGACGTCAGTGACGAAGCCGAGGGCGTGAGTCCGGGTCGAACGGCTTCTAGTGCAGATCTCAGTGGTAGTAGCAAATCCTTCAATGAGAACTCGAAGGATTGAAGTGGAGAAGGGTTCCATATGAACAACGGTTGAACATGGGTTAGTCGATCCTCCACGTGTAAGTTCCGTTCCAAAGCGGCACTTGAGTGCTATTTCGGGCTTATAACTGTTAGCGTGTGAATCGAGCCACCTTTTTGCAGCGACTGCCGGGATTCTCCACCCAGGTCACTTTTCTCACAGTTTCTATCGAAAAATGTTTCCGCAGAACATCCCCCGCATTTGCACTGCAGCGTCGCTTCACTGCAATGGGTGCATTCGTGAACAACTACATCGCCCTGTGCCCCGCGGTTCCACCACCTGCAGTTGCAACGGCAAGCCCGAATGCCAAACGTCATGGGTCGTTTCATAAACAGCCCGAAAAGTCGCAGCTGGCACGCGAGCGGCGGGACGCGCTAGCAGCCAATCGCTAACATACTTCGGCGGGTAAGGCTTTGTTGTAAATCCTTTGGCTTCACCGGATCTGTGATCCTTCAGACCAAAATCCGTCCGATCGAACCCTTGTAGAGTAGGGTCTACGATCGATTCGTCACAATGAAGCATAGTCTAGTTGATTTTCTTCCACAATTGGCCCATGTGATTGATAATCGCTTATAACAAAGGATTGAAAAGGTGAGGAGGGAGGATTGGGTACTGATACTCGTACCTATACTTCAGAGATATGGGGTTTGTCTGTACTACGACTCCCTGGCAGCTTCTCTGACGGTGGTTTAATTAGTGCAGGATTCAGTCTAATTTTAACTCTTGAATGGCGGTTGTGACATGCAGTTTGTGTGAGGAGTTGTCCTCTCTGGTGTTTATAAAAGGCCAGGAGATTCCAAGCTTTCACTCCCCTTTCTTCATTCCATCTCACAACTCCCTCTCCAGCTATACAATTCAATCTCAGCCCTCCTTGAAAAATTCAACTACCCAATACCGCAACAATGACTTGCGCCGCCGGATGCCTTCAGTGTAAGCGCGGATACGGTACGCTCACCATGCTGGTCATTTGTTGCGCATAATTACCTAGTTTATTAACTTCCGTCTATAGGGCAATGCGTTTGCAGGGGCGGCTGCCAATGCAATAGTGCCAAGCGTCCCGTGGCGAGCTTTGACGACAACTCCCTCGATCTAGATACTAAGGTCGCTGATGAGGTAAGTTTCTTACTTGGCCCTGGGATCCTCTAGGCTATCTACTGCATAGATACTAACCAGGAGTTTTAGCACGACCAGGAGGTTGATCTCGTTGCCAAGGAGCTTCCTGCCTGCTGCCGCAAAGACAATGTCGAAGCTTCGGATGGCTCCGATAGCGGTATTAGCCAGTAGATGCCACCAAATGGGTCAAGGCGGCCGGTAGGCTACAGCTGGAGTACAGGGCGCACCAGCAGCCAATGGCTTGAGGAACGAATCAGGGGGTTATCACTGTCAAGAAGGAATTATCACCGTTGAAGAGGTAGCTAGACACTCATTATGGGGTACTCAGGAAGTTCCTCAGTAAGCAATTGATCCTTTTCACTCGAGACAAGTTGCTACACCTTGTTGTGACCCTTTTGGCTTCACCGAATGTGTGACCCTTGAGATCTGGGGTGCTCTCGTCCTGTGCAAGGGCCATATTGCGGAGGTCGTTGAAGAGTGTCTCATCCCGTCACATCTAACACAGCTTTTGTAGTGGTAATTGTTTGGAAAACCTTGTATCCCGTCCCTTTCCTTGTATCCCGGCCTCCCAACACCAGACGAGACGGCCATTGTAACAATAGACGGCAAGGTCGACGCCGTTTGGGAGCGTTTTCCTTTTTTCTCTTGACAAAGTGACGGTCGCCGGATCAGTACTCAGGTCGGTAATGATAACAGGGGAATCGCCGGTGTTGTATGTTTTTGTTGTTTTCCTTTCCTTTCATCCTTTTGGGCGCTATTCAATTCGTCTCATGGTGTGTTAGGTCATTGAGGCTAATCGAAGTGGCTGCTTCGCGAAGAACGCCCCCTACCCATTACAACATCCAACTCTAAACTCAAGTAACCAACCTCCCCACCTACTTCTTCTGCCTCAAAATCTTCTGCCCAATCTTCACCAGGTCCCCATTCTGCAGCGTATCGTTCTCAACCCCTTCAACAGCCTGATGCAACAGCGTAGCCGTAATCTCGCTGAGCCTTACATGAGGTTGTCGAAACGTCGCCATCACACCGCGCTGCAATACCGGCACCACCCCGCTGTTCGCCGTGATGAGGCCCGGCCTGGAAATACCCGCCTGCACCGTGCCGTTGGAGGCTTCGGCTGCCTTCAGGACGCCTGTTTCTGCCTGGCCCTGGTTGGGGTTCAGTATCGTGGGGTCATCACAGTGAGTGGAGCCAAGGAAGGATTGTGTTGTAGGGCGTGTCTTACACGGATTAGGAGATATGCTCCTAGAATAAGCGGCTTCTTGGTTTGGTCACGCTCGGCGGCGCTGCCGCTGATGTAGAGAAAGCGACAGGGAGTTTTCTTAGCATCGCTTTCAGGGGCAGCTTGGCGGAGCTTGGAAATGGTTTCGACGGCCCGGACGGGGTAGTCGCGGCAGATTTTGCCCGCCTCTTCCAGAGACGTTGACATCGCCTTGTTCGGAACCAATCCGATTGTCCTGGTGAACTTCGGTTCAGCACCGTGTCTTCACCGACTTATTACACCTGAGAGAGATGGGGTTGATTACCAGATGCAGGCATCGGCCTCGGCAAACTCTTTCTTCACGTCATCGGGATATTCGGCGCCAAAGTCCTTCAGAATCACGGAATTGAACTTTGCGACATTGGCCGTGGGCTCGAGGTTCTGTGGCTCCGGCGTTGCGCGCCGGCCGAGACCCACCACGGAGGTGATGGCTGGGTTGGACAGGGCCTGACGGATGACCTCAGCGGCCACGTAACCCGATGACCCGGCGACAATGAGTTTCATGGTGGCGGCAGTTGTGATCGAGTGGTTTCCTACGCAAGATGGGGGTTGGTGTTTTGGTGTTTTGTAGGTAACTTTGTTCACCCGAGCGGAGGAACGGGCTTTTGGGTTTTAAGTCCGGGGCTCGCAACGGCCCAATCTGCAGGGGACTTGTCGCTTGGAAACACTCCGGCACCAGCCCGGAACGGAGCTTCGGGGCAACATCAGGTGCCATCGCCGGGACCCTGTCTCGGAATTTTGAGACAGGACAACAAACCCGACCAATGCGACCGTTGTATGTACGAAGTAATGATTCTCTTTTAGGGTTTTGTGATTGCCGCAACGAAAGGTTGAGCGGCCACGAACGGAAGGTGCTATTTACCTCGAATGTAAGGACTGTCCTCCATCTTAGGCTGCAGATGGTCGTGTAATTGGCATGCGAGTGGCTTATTGTTGATCTCAACTGGAAAAAGGTAGGAATAAATTGCGTTGGTGGTGTATGTATTCGGTCTCTTAATAATTGAAAAAGGATGGCATTCTTGGCAAGATGCTACAGGATTATACTTAAATTAATAGTAGGCAATTTGCAGCAGAATGCCAGAAACGCATATGTCCAGGCTCCAACCATCACGCAACAGTTGCATCCCTTACGTCCAAACAAATCGCCAGGTCAGCCTCCGATGCTTCCTTCCTCGAACACTCGCGCCCCGGCCCCTCCACTTTCCCGGAGCGGCTCTCGGTCTTGAACCGGCAGGAGTAGCAGCCGGAGGTCCGCACCCTTGACACTACACGATTCTTCCCCTCAAAGAAAAGCGAGGACCAAGCATCACCGACAACAAAATCTTCCCTTAAATCCAAATCTGACGACCTAAGACACCCCGATTATTACAAACACGAATTATCTAACATCATAAGTTGCCCAACGAAGTTAGAAGCTAATTACCAGAATCACAACAACCTCAGCAACACGTATCCTGAGAGCGCCCGACCGAATCGCCCCAGCCACAACTATGTTTAACTTCAGAACAGCATTAGGGATCGCTTTCGGCGGTCTTGGATTTGGTATATTATTCGTCCTAGGGATGAGAGTCACCCGTCGGCCCGCCGTCGTATACAACTTTCTCCGTTTCTTGCCTCAGCGCATCAGAGGGCAGCCCATCCGGCCCGGGGTCAACGGAGAAGCCATTGGGACGCCGGGATCTTGGCTGTGGCCGACGGGCCTCGGGGACCAGTACCGGCGCTAGTGGGGTATCTCGGGCGGCCCTCAGGGAAGCGGTTCGTCGGCTGGTGGTGACGGTCCATCCCAGGCGGGGATCCCGATGCAGAATCTCGGCGCGGCAGACGGGGGAGATTCCGGAACTGGGAATAATCAGGGAGAGTCCGGGGTCGTGCAGGATGAGGGAGGGTTCGAGACCGTCCCTACCGTGGGAGGATCTTGGGTCGCGCGCAATCAGGGAGCGCCTGGGACCGTGCAGAATGAGGGAGAGTCAGAGACCGTGAACAACGAGGGCACATTTGGGAACCAGCGCAACGAGGGAACACCTGGAATATCGGGGATCGTGCTCACAGAGGAGTTCCAGGTAGTGTCTGAACAGGCAAAGGATGAGGAAGACGAGCCTGGTCCGTCAGAGAGACGGCCGAGGGTGCTCAGGAAGCGAGGGGGACGTCGTTAAAGAGAAGGAATGGAGATACGGAGGAAAAGAGGAGTGGTTGAGGATACTGTAACTGGGTTAAGGGATCAAGGGGGTATTGGACATAGTGTGGGTCGATAGAGGGAAGCCGCAAGACCAAAATGGGCATATTCAGACTTAGCGAACATCCTCGAGCGTCAACAGCTACCACGGCGTTCGTTGCGTTCCTGGGCTAATTGTTTGATACAGCGAATACATGGGTTGATTTGACAAACAACGAAAGGGTCTATGGGTGTAATTGAACATGTCAACATGCAAAATGCTAAATTAATGGGGCGTGCTCCAAAGCCACCCGTCAGTGGATGATGGAGTCAGCTGGGCCCCTCAGTTGGTGGAGTTGGGTTCCTGTTTCACGCTTATTCTGAATACCGGATTTGCCACTCTCTAGTGTGGCACAGTACTGCGCGAGCGTGCTGAAACAGGGAACGGGGAAACAGGGATCCTCAGCTTCAAGAGGGGTCCAACTGGTCCCTGGATCTCAAGTAAACTCAACTCACTCAAGATTCTCATAGATCTACTCATTATCGACCTTCAATATCAATAAGTCACGATTCTACGGCACACTCTACAGCCATTTAAATTTTAATTATCCGTAGCATTTTCTATACTAAACACTAACCACCCCCACAACACAATGGCACCCAACCACGGCCTCGTCCATCTCAAGGAGTACGACATCAAAGACAGCAACGTCGAGCTCATCGGCTCCGACCTCGACCACAAAGTCAAATACGCCTCCGCCGCCACCGAACCAGCCTGGAACGACGGCCACGTCGGTCTCGTCCCGGGGCTCTTCGTCTGGCGCATCGAGAACTTCGCTGTCGTGCCCGTGCCCAAGCAAGCATACGGCCAATTCTACGATGGCGACAGCTACATCGTGCTGCACTCGCAGCAAATCAAGAAGAAAACAACCGACCCCGCCGAGGAAAGTGAAGATGATAAAAACAAACTCTCTCACACTATCCACTTCCTCCTAGGCACCCACACCTCCCAAGACGAGGCCGGCACCGCCGCCTACAAAACCGTCGAGCTCGACGAATTCCTCCACGGCGCCGCCACCCAACACCGCGAACTCCAAGCCCGTCCCTCTCAGGGTTTCCTCTCCCTCTTCCCCCGTGTTACCTTCCGCCGCGGCGGCGTCGCTTCCGGATTCCGCCACGTTCCCCAGGACGAAGAAAAAGAGGAGGAGGAAATCCTCACCCTCCTCCGCGTCTTCCGCAACCCGTCCACTTCTCCGGGTGCGGGAGCAGACGCAGTCATAGTCTACGAAGTCCCCGCGACCTGGACCTCGCTGGACGAAAACGATGTCTTCATCGTCGAGCAGGGCGCATCGGCCAATGGCAAGATCTGGGTGTGGCAGGGGAAGAAGTGTTCGCCGATGGAAAAGGCCCGCGCTGCGCAGGTGGTGCACGATATGAAATTGGCTAAGCGGGTGGATGTGGAGGTTGTGTCGCAGGCGGAGGCGCGGTCGAGGGTGGTGGTGAGGATGTTGGGGGGTGGAGAGGAGGATGGGTTTGGGAGTTTGACGGCGGAGAGGCCTTTGGTGGGAAGTCGGCCTTCGTCTTCGGCTTCGCCTTCGGGTGGTGGTGCTGCGGGATCTAGGTCGGGGTCGGGATCGGGGGCTGGGAAGAAGTTGTTCAAGCTGAGTGATGAGTCGGGACGGTTGGAGTTTGGGTTGGTGAAGGAGAATGAGGTGGTGTCCCGTGGCGATTTGGATGGGGATGATGTGTTTGTGTTAGATGATGCTGGGCGGACGATCTGGGTTTGGGAAGGTCAGGGGGCGAGTAAGGCGGAGAAGGCGACGTGGTTGAGGGTTGCCCAGGCGTATGTGCGGAGACTGCAGGACGAGCAGGAGAATGGGGATGCGTATCTGACGCCTATTGCGAAGGTGCGCGAGGGTTCGGAGAGCACTCCGTTCTTGCGGGCCATTGGCGTGGCGTAATTTATTCACTGGGCGGGTGTAAACTACTGTTTCTGGGAGACTTATTTATTTACAATTTTTGAGCGTGGTATGACCTGTATGTGAAGAGAGGCTACCATGCCACTCGGTTGCTCCCATTCTAAACCCAAAGTATCCGACTGACTGTTCGCTGTTAAAGCGCTGGGTATCTACCAAGGTTGAAGCTCATTCTCCAGGATCATCGTTCTTAAACCGACAGGTCTTCGCCCCAAACCTCCTTCGCAATCTCCACCTCCAACTTGACCTTGGCCCACTGCTGCTCCTCGCTCAGATCATTGCCCTCCATCGTGGAGCTAAACCCGCACTGATGCGACAAGCACAGCTGGTCCAGCCCGCGCGGACAGAACTTGGCCGCCTCGTTCAACCGCCGCACAATATCCTCCTTGTCATCCAACTCGGCCTTCTTGCTCGACATGACGCCCAGCACGACAGTCTTGTTCTCCGGCAGGAACCGCAGCGGCGAGAAGTCGCCCGACCGCGCGTCGTCGTACTCGAGGAAGTACACATCGACGTCCAGCTCCTTGAACAACACCTCGGCCACGGGCTCGTACCCGCCCTCGGCGAACCACTGCGAGCGGAAATTGCCACGGCACAGATGCACGCCAATGACCATGTCCTTGGGCCGCTGGCTGATGGCCGCGTTGATGAGCGACGCATAGTGCTTGGTCAGCTTCTGCGGGTCCTCGCCGTGGCGCTTGGCTGCTTCGGCCCGCATACCCTCGTCGCACAAATACGCCAAGTTGGTGTCGTCCAGCTGGACAAACCGGCACCCGGCCGCATACAAGTCGGCGATTTCGGCCTGGTAGGCTTTGACCAGGTCCTCAAAGAAGTTGTCTAGCGTTGGGTAGGCTGTGGTCGAGATCGCCTCGCGGCCACCGCGAAAGTGGACCATAGTCGGGCTGGGGATGCAGACCTTGGTGGTGATGGTTGACTTGGATCCGACCTGCTGGCGGACGCTCTCGACAAACTTGTAGTCCTCGACCTGGATCCCCTCTGGGTGGCCCAGCTTGTCGACAACCAGAATCTTGGGCGGGGTAACACCGTGAGACGTGACATTAGTTGACGACAAACTGCCATGCCGTTCAACCCCAGCCAGATGCTGCAAGAAGTCGAGGTGGAACCACGCGCGCCGAAACTCGCCGTCCGTCACAGACTGCAGGCCACTGTCGATCTGGTGCTTCACGACCCCCTCGATGTGCTCGTTTTCCAGCTTGCGCAGCTCCTCGGCGGGGATCGGATTTGAGCCGTCGAGGGTCTCGCGAGCCCGCAGGATCGGCGCCGGACGGAGGAAAGAGCCCACATGGTCGGCGCGGTAGACGCCCGCGGGGAGAGGCATGGTGACCGATTTGGGGGTGTGATATGGGGGAATATTTGGTTGTTCGTTGGTCGTCAAGTTTCCGACGCCGACAGCTCGAATTGTCTCGGCGATGTGTCGCGGAAAAGGTGACACTCGAGGCTGGTGGTGGGACACGGTACGGGACGATGCGTCGCGGGCCGGGATAATTCGGTCCGTTGGAGTAGTTTCGTACGAAGCGCGGTAGTGGGACTAGAAGGCGCGTAGTATGGCCAGTGACGTGGTCGGTTGTGCGGAATGTGTACCGTTCCCGGGCTTTCGGAGTTGGTATTCCTTGAGAGCGACCGTGGTGAAACGACCGTGATGCAAGGCAATATAATATTTGTCCTCGAAGGCAGGAGAGCCGCGTGACGGACGGGCAGGTGCATGCGAGCTCATATTAGTACACACAACTTGATCCGCCAACCTGTGGATGTTTCAATCCCTGGCCCCTTTGCCCACCCTCACCCACCATCGTCGCTCTCTATACCCGCAATTGGCGATCGGAAAAATCTCAGGGCCATTCCAATGCGAAGCACCCACCGTGCCACGCCCGGCAGTCAGGAAACTCCATCTTGGTTTGCCGTTGTTGACGAATTGGGCGGGGTAATTGGTGCGCGATGGCTCGTGATCCACGCGGGGCAGATGGGGAGAAGCTGGATCGGAGAAACTGATTCCCCTCACGGCAAAGACGCCCGGTTGATTTGGAGCGCCTGATGCTGGCGGATAGCTTGGCCGGATTGCCGAGTGAGAGCAATGTTCAGGAAAAACGATGGGCAGTGGGGCAAGCAGGGCTGAGTTTCGGCGGCAGTTGTGTTCTGCGCCGAGCCGAGGGTTCTCGTGGACAGCTGCAGACAGGTGGCGGAAGGCTGTTTGCCCGATGTGAAGTTTGCATGGAACATTTTGCATGGAACATCTTGAGTAACTACAAATTTGACATAACATTAGTTAGTTAACTTAGCAAAAGCTAGACATGATTTGGATGTAGTAAACTCATTCCCCGAAACGCACTAAATTTTTCACAGGCGGCGGTTAGGCTGATATCAGACGGATGTTCGACTCACGCTGTAACCGGCATTGAGCCAGCCGAGCCAACAGATGGATCACGGAATGGATGATGGTGTGGCACACTTACAATGTTCCGCCACTTCTTATCTCCAATGGAGCCACAACGACCCCTGAAAATCGTCGCCGAACAGGGCACACCCATGGACACGAGGGTCGGGAACCCCGCACACCACAGCGAGGGCTGCAACACAACCACGACGTCGGAACAAAAGCATAGAAAGGGAGGACAAAACTTTGACACGCTCTGCTTGAGATTGTGGCTAGATTAAGGGATTATTTACAAATCGAGATCTTTACAATAGCCCGATGTAAAGAGAAAAACAGAAGAACAGGCATAGCTCATTGCACCACATCCCCAAACAGGTATCGTGTCCTCCCATCATCCGTGACGCGCAAAGAAACCCAACCGGAAAGCCAACGCTCCGCCCATATGTCGCGTATCCAACCTCTGCATGAGCCCGCAGGTCACATATTCAAGTCGTGAAACCAACACAGAGAAGTTATCGCCCGATGTTGTTCATCGCCAAGACGTGACAGCAAGCCAATGGCAAAAGGGATAACGCGGGAACCTGAAATTGGACATTCCCAGACTGGCTTCCCTTACACAGCCGCCTCGCCCTGGGGCTTGAGGTAAGCCTCGTCCGACGCGTGGTGGCCGGCAAAGGTGGAGGTAGGCTTCCACTTGGCCGAGGTACGCGGGGTAGTCTCCTCCATCATCTTGTCAACCTGCTCGAGCGAGAGACCCTTGGTCTCGGGCACAAGGAAGTAAGTGTAGATGAAAGCACCCGTGCAAAGGGCGCCCCACACGAAGAAGACGGACGACTTGAGGTTGCCGCGCTTCTCGCCGACCATGTAAGGAGTAATGACGGCAATGATGGTGTTCCAGAGCCAGTTGGACGCAGTCGAGAGACCAACACCACGGGCACGGATGGGCAGCGGGAAGATCTCGCCGATGACGATCCACGCACCGGGACCCCAGGTCGAGGCGAAGAAGAAGATGAAGATGGCAATGAAGGCAATTTGGGCGTTGACGGCCGAGACGTTGTCGGCGACGGCGCTGTCGGGGTCAGTGGGGTCGAGGAGGTGGGTGTGGTTGAAGCCGACGGTGACACCAATGATGGCGACGAGGAATTGGCAGATCAACATGCCCAGAGCACCCCAGAAGAGGATGGTACGGCGACCAAACTTCTCAACGGTGTAGAACGAGATTGGGGTCGAGCACACGTTGATGATGGTGAAAACCATGGAGATGAGGAAGGTGTTGGAGATCGCGCCAGTCGACTTGAGGAAGGGAGTCGAGTAGTAGAAGATGAAGTTGACACCGGTCCACTGCTGCATCATCTGCATGGAAGTACCGAGGATGGTCTTGCGCAGGTTGGAGTTGGCCTTGAAGACGGAGCCCTTGAAGCAGTTGGCCCAGCTGCCGAACCAGGTGGTCGAGGGGATGAGCTGACGCTCGTACTCCTCGTTGGCGACGATCTCGGCAAGTTCGACCTGGATGTACTCGGACTCCTTGGGCTGGCCACGAAGGCGCGAAAGCGACTCAGTGGCGGCAGCAAGGTTACCCTTCTTGACGAAGTAACGCGGGGAGTCGGGCAGGAAAAAGAGACCACCGCCGAGGATGATGGCCCAGGCAAACTGGATGGCGATCGGAATGCGGTACGAGCCAGTATCGGTACGGCCCTCGGTGGCATACACAACGCAGGCCGCAAGCATGAGGCCGATGGTGATGCAGAATTGGTAACCGGCGACCAGGGCACCACGAACCTTGCGGGGGCACTATGAAACAAAAATTGTACGTTAGCAATGGATTCCCGCTTTGCAAACTCACATGCCGGTGAGAACGATAGAGCGTAGAATAGTATTGAGCCACTCACAATCTCAGACATGTAGAGAATGACAATAGCAGACTCAAAGCCGACACCGACACCGGCAATAAGACGACCAGCGACAATGGCACCAAGCTCATCTCCAAGACCGGTGATCATCTGGATAATCACACCGAGCATGTAGATGAAGCAGCCGAGAATGACAGTCCACTTGCGGCCGATGAACTCAGCGAGGTCACCGGCGATGAGGGCGCCGAAGAAAGTACCGCAGGAGAGAATAGAGACGATCAAGGAGGTGTGCGATTCGTTAACCTCCTTGGCGCCGACGTACTCGACGGCGTCGATGAAGATGCGGGCGCCGAGAACACCGTTGATGTAACCGGAGTCGTAGCCGAAGAAAATACCACCAAACGACGCGAAGGCGCAAATCAGGTACGCCTTCCAGGTAACGGGGGCTTCGATGCGCTCGACATCCTGGGTGGTCGCGAGGTCGCCGACGTGCGCAGCGGCCGGGGCCGCTACGTCCTTCTCGTTCGAAGACATAGTGTTGAGTCTCTCTTCTCGTCCGGCGTGGTCGGAGACGGAAGCTTGATGTTGGAAGAAAGGAATGGGAAAAAAAACAAAAAGAAAAGATCGACAGCGAAAGGGAGGGGAGCAGGCGGCTGGGACTGATATATGAAAAAAACAGACGCGAGGAACCGACGTCAAACGGCCCGGGGGGCAGAGTCAAAAACGAATTGTGCCGTCTGAATGATCAACATGGAATGCCCGTTGAAAGCCATGGGGGCCCGAAGACGCCCCATGCCATGCAAAAGAAGCCTCTGCATGACAGCCCAGGTGTTCCAGGCGCGGAGCGCGTTTGCAGGACCGTGCAGGGGGTCTTCCGGGGCTAGTGGGCCGCTGGGGTTCTGGCACTCCAGCGAGCCACTCAAGACGCGGGGAGGCTCGATCGCCCCCGACTTGGCATAACGTGTGCTTGGGGTATTTCGCCGCTGTCCCGCCGGATCGAATGGGGATGGGGGACGTGCGGGGATCCAGATGGGAAGCACCGGGATTGGACCATGCAGAATACCGCCGAGCTCTGCGGCAACCCCCTGCTCATTGGGGAGTGCCTTCCCCATGGGCCATCCTCTGCAACGCTCCGCCAGGCACCGCTTGGGTTTTCTGACCCCGGCGGCCCTCCAAAAATGTAGCATGACATCTTCAAGATTCAGCACATTGACCCGGATAACCCTCAGAGACGCTGTACAGAGATCGTTCGCAAGATCAATGGGGCGCTCCACGCGTGGGCACGAGTCATTCACAAGAGTCGTGAGAAATATTGCCTACTTTTTCCCCACGGGGAAGTCCAATCGCCCTTCGAAAGGATCAATGGGTCAAGATCGCAAATTGACCGAGTCGGACCGGAGTGTCGCATTCCACTCGCCGCCATGCCGAGACTAACATTGGATTCGCTGCGCTGTCGCCCGTGGAGGGTCGCAACCATCAAAGGACACAACCAACGAGCCGCGGTGAATCTTACATACACTACCTGTACGATACAATACCGCAGCGCATTTCAGCTCGGTTTGGCCGTAGGCTGCAGTGAAGCACTGAGACCTCATCACAACGTCCGTGACAGCGTCTCGTGATACCTTGCAGGGCTGGAATTGAGAGAGGCTGACGTGAATGGTTTGAATCTGCGAACTGCGAAACCAGGTTTCACATCCTCGCGTATTCTTCCCATCGTTTTACATTATAATTCCGAAAATTGGAACATATCTCCATTTCCATCGCCTCGGGTGGCCGAGATGGCCGAGGACGCCAGTTGTGAGACCACATCCCTCGGTCAAACGACCACATTCCTGCTACGAAGTATCCTGCGCTAATTCTGAAACCCTCCCTATGGAATCACAAACAATTGTGTCCGGCCGGCCCAGACACCACTACTCTCTTGTCAGCGCCACAGAGGCGTTGGGTCACTTGACGCCTCCACGAGACCAGTATGTAGTGGAAAGCAGTGGCGAGGATTCGGCGGCGCTCCCTTCAGGCGTTCGGGGCCCCGGATTCGGTTTTCGAGATCTCGTCGCGGATTCGGTCTGCGCCTTGATTCGGTGGCTTTCCACTTCTCAAGGCCGGCATGAGCCTGGCTCAGCCCATTGGGCCGCTGCTTAAGACAGGGACTCGCACCGTCGAAACGGTCCTTTTCTGGGGAACCTCACTCCGCTCGCTGCACCTATTTTGGTCTGGCCCGTGTTCCCCTCGGGGCCCCGACCGGCCCCACATGCAGATTTCGCAGAACATATGGAACTTTGGAAGCATCGCTCCTCTCGCTCACAACGTTACACTACACTCTCTTTGTCTTTGACAGACAACCGCAGGGCTGCCTTGGAGGTTGTCTTAGTGTGTGAGGTTTAGGCTTTTGGCGGTGCGTTGTTTTGTCAACTTGTCTCGGGATGGATTCTCAACGGTATGCCTCCCAAAGAGGGTCGTGTTTCGGAACCCCTCTCACGAAGGGTTGATGACATGTGTGGCTGTCTCGGCGAATACATCTCCAGTCTCCCAGCGGACCGAGCCCACCTAGGAATTCCAAACGTGCCCAACCAGGGGTCTTGTTGCTCCACCACCTCCGATGCCCAGACCCGCTTCCCCAGCACCCCAGGACAGCACTCCAGAGATGTTTCCCCGACCAAATCCACGTTTTTCCCCAGGCTTGAGAACCAAGCTGGGTCCGTCGGGCGCGAGCCCCATGACCATCTCCAGATTCTCGAATTTTTTTGTGGAAAACTTCGAGCAGACATCCACCACAACACCTCAAATTCAGGGCAGCATGTGAGCGCCGAGGTGGAACCACCAAACGGAACTCCGTGACCGCCCCACCGAACAAGCAATCCAACCGAAGCCGCAATCGCTCCGACTCGGCCAGAACAAAACTTCTAGGCAGCGAAAGTCACCACAAAACTTTCGACTGGCTGTCTTTCAGACATCTCGGTCCGACAAAATCACAGATTTGGCTTCACCCACGACGACATGAGACCTCTTTTGGGCCTTTCTCGCAGAGTAAGATACCCCAACTCCAAACGAGCTGGACCGTCCCGTCGGCCTGCACGCCACCGCCGAGTTGGGGTAAATCTCCGCCGCGCTCGCGTTTGAAGGATGACGCGCTGGAGCGATCGGGCCGAAAGTCTCCGCACATGGAGCTCTCGCTGTAAGTTCGCAACTGACAACGGTTCCCTTCCAATATCCAAGGGCCTTCATTGAAAACAAAACAGTCCCCATAGGTGATGACACATCCCTCGTAAAGCATTAAACGACCCTGGCAAAAAATCTCACGTGGCACTTCTGATCTGAGGGCTTGGCTACCCTGCGCTCTGTCCTTGATCCAATTGCTCGGTTCCTCGCATCTGAGATTGTTCGATGGTCGGCGGTCTTCCCGTCTCAATCTCCACCAGCCCGAAAATGGTGGGCTCACGGACCAATAGTAACGCGCTGCTGGTGTGAAAATTGCCCAGAACCGAAATCACAGGGACCTTTTTGCCGTTTCGCTCTCGTGGATGGCCACGGGCAACCGCAGCGGGCTTCCCAAGACCGCCAGGAAGAAACAAATATTGAACACCAACGGTCAAGCCAAATGGCGTTCGCCAAACTCTCGTCAACGCCATCTCCCTAGTGGCGTAAACGCCTCTTCTCATTGCCGAGGCACCTTTCCACCTGCGCCGTCAGGCCGATACTCTTGGCGGCCATCGCGTTGTGGAGAAAAAAAGCTTGATCCGGGCCACGACGGAAGCAAACAGCTCAGCTCGGCGACCGGCTGACCATGGGACGTGGCAAAGTTGCTTTCTAATGCCCTTTCGGGCGTCCCCATCAACATCATCATCGTCGCCGTCGGCCCGACGCTTTTGAGAGTGTGGGCGAGAATTCTAGAAACCTTCCTTTCAGTTTTGCGCTTCCGCCAAAGAGGGGCGCGGATGAAATGCAGCCGGCCAAAAACAAAGAAAAAAAAGGATCGGCCAGGCGGCCAGCGGGTGCAACGGCGGCCCTGCCGAGCCTGCAAATTGTGTGGTATTGCGCGTGCGAGGACCTGCCGATCGCTGACTAGCCCTGCCCGCGCCGCAATGGGACGGGGGAAGGAGTCGTTTTTTTGGTGTTGGTCTGTCTTCCTTTGCATGCTTCGCTTGCGGAAACGCCGTTTGAACCTCCGTCCCGCCTGTATCTCGCCGTGAAACGAAATTTATATGCATGTTGTGATGCAGGTTGGTTACACCGTGAAGTTTATCTGTTCTCATTTTCCCGGACCGGTGGAAACATGGCCTCGTGGCGTAATAGATGTGTCATGATCGGAACTGCTGAACTGCGACGCACTGGTTCCTCCAGATGAGCTCAGTTCTATGTTGTCTGCCACGCACGCCTCAAAGTTCAGCCGACCTCGCCGCAAACGTTCTCTCGGCGAATATCATTTTGAGATATTGCATGAGATCGGTTCAAACAGGGAAACAAACAATTCATTTATCAATAACAAATTGAATCACAAAACCGTGGTTTGCCCCCGCCAATATGATCTTGGAAATAAATGCCATGCCGTTGGATATCAATGCCCCTCCTTTAACGCCCAACTCCGATCCTAGTGTAGAACTTAACCCAACCCAAAAACATCCCC
The DNA here is from genome assembly GCA_020726445.1 of Chaetomium sp. MPI-SDFR-AT-0129. Taxonomy (NCBI): domain Eukaryota; kingdom Fungi; phylum Ascomycota; class Sordariomycetes; order Sordariales; family Chaetomiaceae; genus Chaetomium; species Chaetomium sp. MPI-SDFR-AT-0129. The sequence continues at coordinate 1,611,377 of JAGJXA010000008.1, read as the reverse complement.
AATTCATCAACCAAGTGTTCGATCCCATCAACCCCCATATAATCCAATCCACCCAACCCGATAGTTGTAACCTATGCACGAGCACCATCACCATTCCATACCCACATCCCACTTCGACCTCCACCCCGGCGACCCCGCAACCCCAAACCCAAACACAACAACCAGCACCATCAAAACGACCGCCCAAATAACCCCCACCCAGCGCCATAGTATCGTTTGCCTCCTCTCTTCCAACGCCGACACGTAAAAGTGGTGTGTGCTGCGCGCGAGATTGTTGATTTTCTCTGTTGGTGGGTCCGGCTGGGCGAGGATACTTTGTTGGTATGGTTGTGATGGTGGTGCTGGTACGGGGAAGAACAGATGAGGCGGGAGGTGGGAATGCAGAGAGCCGATGGGCGCCATTGTGTGTGTGGTGTTGACGGTTGTTGAGTCTTGAGTATGTCAAGTTGGATGGGTGGAGTTTCCTGGCGATTAATCTTGTCGCTTAGTATTTCCGGGTTGTGGTGTTTTGTTCGGTCTTTTTAAATAAAACAACAAGACAAAACTGCGAGCTGCGAGTGGCAATAACTTCACGAGACCGGTGATCGGGTTGAAACACGACGCGCATTTGAGACATCATAAACAATTGTTGATGCTATATTTATTTTAGGCGCGGGCTCGGATTGCTTGATTCAGGCAACGACACGTGTGGCGCGCTGGATGGCACAGCCCCAGATCCCTCGAAGTGTCAGCAGCTACCAAAGGCGCCGGTCTTGGCTGCGCTGAGCGAATGAGACATTTTGATATCGAGCAAGGCGCATCGGTTTGGACCTGAACTTTGTTTGGTTGTCGAGCTATTTGGGCTCCAAGGGCTTGCTGGCCGCATGGTGGAATGCAGGGCAGCTGCTGTCGAGCACCAACATCGTGACACTTATTGATCAAGTGGCATATTGATGCAACCTAAACAAGGCTGGATATCTTTGAACAATTTTAGGTTAGGTCGGAGACAAGGGCTGCATTTTCACCATTCTGGGCAGAGGCAGAGGTAATTATATGATTGTGTGATGAATATTTAAGTTGATAATAAACGATCAGCTGTCGACATTAACTTCTGTTTTTCTGTTCATTTTACAAGCTAATTGTCCATACATATCTTAATCCACCCACCGATTAAGATATAGTTCTTTCTTCTTCTCAGCCTTTTCCATATTATGTTCGTTGAGTCATCAAAATTCTGCTCAACTACCTAATTATTTTTCATTTGCCAGCTTTATTTATTAACCCCCCAAAACGAACCGAACACACGACACATGACAAGCCAAAATGAAGGAGGGCATCGCGAGCTAGGCCACTTGACCGGCCTCTGTAAAAAGGTCAACGGGACTCAGAATGGTTCCCAACATCGTCATTGGCAATCCCTAAAATTTGACGCCATCCACAAACTAAGAGATTTAACCCACATAATGGATTGCACAAGTGCAGACTTCCGCACGACGCCCCCTAAAAACCATCCAAAGAGTGACCGAAGAACTCAGATATTGATCCCCAAACGGAACTTGGACCCCATCACGTATGACGTTGTACGCAAGTTTAGCCGTGAGTTCGTCATTTCATCACGGTTCTTCGGCACGCCCTCAAGTTAACAACCCCCGATCTCGGCGCAAAACCGGGACACCGTCAACCTAAAAGCGCTTTCCTCTTTTTCCAGCCCCCAGATCGGACATATCCCACTGCCTATTTAACTCAGGCGCGTGTCCCCCCGGTTTAATGAGACGGGGACATCCCTCCAGGATAATGAGACCGGGATATAGTATGATGGCAGCTAATCGAATTGGCGTCGAGTGGCGTAGTGGTTTAATGAATGGGCAGAGGGTTTAACGTTGGCTGTCAGCCTTCATCCCTAGAGAAGAAGGCGGGTTCAACGTAAGGAAAAAGAGGGAAGGGTCGATGCAGAACCCAAGGTTCGGGAACCTAGGGAAGGAGCCAGGCGGGAGGGACTGTATTTATAATGGGACGTCTCCGTCAAACCTTCCAGCCGGAGCTGCATGCGGGCATTCACGATCAGATGACGTCGAGTTTTAGCTGTGGGTTGGTTGGTGCGCGTCCTGGGCCTAGAACACAAGCCCGTGTTGCATGCAGACCCTGTGACGCCAGCACCGTTCATCTACCTACCCACCTACCTAGGTAATGTGCCGGTAAGCTGCGGCATGCCAATGCCCGTATTTTCCACACCATAGCAATGGGAACTAAAAAGACGAGGGGACAGGAAAAAGAGCAAAAACATACAACACCGGGGATTCCCCAGTCGTCACCGACCTGAGTACTGATCCGGCGGTCGCCAGTTTGACTAGGGGAGAGCGGACGGGATCCCGTATTTTCTAGCGCCTATGGTCGTATGTGATAGTTTGATGCCTTGACGGTCGGTTATGTACGGACTCGTATCCTTGACGGTTAGGTGGGAATGTACTTGATGCAGTCTGGGCGTGGGGAAGCCCCTTTGACCGACTGCCAGCCTACCCATGTTGGACAGCTACGTTAACGTAGAAGTTTGAGGAGACTTGCCGGCTTCAGGTTTACCTTCAGTGAAGAGAGGCAACTTCATTGTATTGCGTATCGTCGGGTTGCCGCAGTATCTGGCCATGGTGGGCCATTTGTTTTTGCGCAGGCTGTGTGCCCTGACCGATCGTTACTATTCGCTGCTTGACTGATCGACCTCAAATAAGCTGACTTGGGGGCTGAGGGGCTCAATCAATCCCAGTATATAAGATCCAGGGCATTGGTTCCGCTGGTCATGTTCCCGCAACCTCTCGCAGTCAATTAATCCTTATCCTTCTTGAGTTCCTTAGGGTATAATCCCGCATAGTGATCATGGACACTGTTGAAGAATGGTGCCTGAAGAGAATAGACCAGTGGCTTTCCCGGGGCCTGTTGAGCAAAGAATCTGTTATGGAACGCCTCGACAAGGCGATCCAGGACAGCTACGCCATCAGCGAGGAAGACGAGGCAACGTTGAACGGCGTCTTCCGCTCGGCTTGCACCGACGGTGAGACTATAACCCAGCCATTGTTCCTCTCTCTCTTACAAACAAAATCGGCCCTGCCTCGGTCCCCCGATGGCACGGCGGCCGGCAAGAGGTTGTACGCCGCCCTTGTGTACCTCAGCAAGTTACCATTTGTGCCACCTACCACCGCGGCACACCCGGACACGACCGGCCTCACCCTCGCTCAACTCAAACGCGCATTGGTCTGGATTTTCCCTGACCGCGACTCATCATTTATCGAAGAGGGGAGCAACTCGCGTATGCGGACGCGGGCGGACCACCGAAGACGCATCTTCCAGAGCTTAGCTTCGACGGTGGTCGCAGACGATGACCATACTCGCATCTACCACCCGCAGCGTGCACGCAGCCTAGCTCTACGGAATGCATTTGAGGTGGAGTACGAAGACCATCACGAGTTCTGCCGACCAAACCATGACGACGACGGAGATGAGATCTACCACGACCTCATCGACCTTCTCTGCGCCACGCAGGAGGTCAAACACCCCGGTCTGGCCACCGTCCCACGAGACGGGTTTCGCGGCGTGGCAAAGGCTATTGCCGCGGAGCACTCCCTTCCTCGCTTGTACAGTCTCGCCTTCCCGGCAAAGGAGTTTGTTCCGCTTGTGAAGGTGCTCCTGGCGCTTCAGTTCGTACCTTCCGCCGATGGCCCCGACCCAAGTATTAATGACCCCACTGGATTTAAAACCGCCGCGGATGCACTTGTCGCCGCGTTCCAGTTCCAATACCACTCATCCCAACCAAAACACTCGGAAGACAATCACGCTAGAGAACAAGATATCACCTACCCCGCATTCGACCACGCGCTGAAGCACATCGCCCCCTTCCTCTTGGACCCCCTCTACGAGATCCTCTCCGTCTCATTCTTCAACCACAGCTATCCCTGCCTCATCGCGGGCGCCCTGGACCTCCCTCCTCATCTTCTAAAACCTCCTCGCAACACGATGGCTCCCATAAACCCCATAAACGAAACCAACCCTTCCAGGGAGGAGAGCGCGTCCCCCGACCCATTCTTAAAGACCCCTCGTCTCGCCCAACTAGTCGCCCGCTTCGCCGAAAACATCGACACCGGTTCCCTGGAACGGGTCTGGGCATACGACCCTTGCGACCACAACCACGACCACACCCAAAACGGAGCCCCAGGCGATGCTCCGGACGTAACCATCACATCAATCTTCCTTGACGCGCTGGAGTCAGCCCCTGACGAGGCGTTGGTTGTCATCGGGGGTACCCGCAGGGAGAGGAGACAAGGGGAAGGATATCCAGAGGGTGAAGAGCAAGGGGAAGAGGATGAATACGAAGAATACGACGCGGACGTAGGAATCTTCGGCTTCGGCTTGTTCAGCTCCTGGCCCGAAGACGACGGAGAGAGTATCCAGCCCGGGGAAAGTTCGCGGAATTCTTCGAACGAGCAGTGCGCGCTTTTTCAGGTGACGCCGGTGCAGGATGTCTTTCGGGGGGTTGTGGGGCGTCGGGGATGGGCAAGGATGGAGAGTGGGGATGGGGTGGTGTTTGGCGGGGAAACAGGTGTGGTGTTTCGGTTGAGGGACGAGTTGGCGCGATTCGAGGTTCGACATCGTCAACTTCCCGAGGGCGGTAGTCACGATGGTGTCAATGGCCATGGTGTCAATGGCCATGGTATCAATGGCCATGGTATCAATGGTCATGGTATCGATGGTGATGGTGTGTATGGTGATGGTGTGAATGGTGATGGGGGTGTGGAAAAGGAGGGGTGTAGTTTTGTGCCGAATCCGTTGAGGGGGAATTGGCGGGCAGATTTTGATGTTGAGATGATCGAGATTTGGAGTGAACCTGAGTGACGAGTGTATACCGGTATACTGTCGACTTGTGGGGGTTTGTGTTATGGTATTGGATTGTAGGGACAAGAAGGCGGAGGCGGTATACCACGGCCAGGCCCCATCCGCACGGCGATCGCCTCTCTGTGGACGAGGAGCTAGCAAGTCCGCCGTTAGTGAAGTAATTCTTACACAAACAAGAGAAGATAATAATTAACTACACATGACATTGGTTCAGGGCAACGATTGTAAGACTACAAGACAAGACTTATTTGCCAAGCCTCCGGGGACGTTCGATGTGAAAAAACGGGGACGGAGGGAACAAGTCCGTGGTGCGCTTCAGCCAACCATGATTCACCATTCCGACAACACAGCGAGTTGGGGCTCTAATTGATGTCCGCCTGGTCGTTGGGCGCGTGTACGGAATGTCAGAGCGTTGATACGAGGACATGAGAGGTGGGCAAATAGGTCGTGAACAACGGACTTTGCCGGGCTCGTTATTGAACAAATTGGACACCGCGGTCCGTCGTCTCCGTGACCTTTTTGGTCAAAATAGCATGCGTGTATATGGTTTGACTGATGTGAGGTTACGGTTCAGCCAGCTATAAGTAGGAGCATCATCAGGGACTTCAAAATGTTCTCCTGTTCCCTGTTCTACCCAAGAGCATAACATTCACCGAACAACTTTGCCCTTACTAAGTCTCGACCCAACAACCATGAAGTCCACCATCATCGTCGGCTTAACGGCTTCGGCCCAGGCTCACACCATCTTCCAGGTCCGTCTCTCAGCCACCACCTCCTCCCAACTGTCAAAATCCCCCTAACAACGAACCCCCCCAACTAACTCGTAAATACCCCCCAGAAACTCTCCATCAACGGCATCGACCAAGGCCAACTAACCGCCCTCCGAGCCCCCTCCTCCGACTACCCCGTCTACGACGTCACCGACCCCCACCTCGCCTGCGGCCTCCAACCCGGCAGCCACTCCCCCACCGTCCTCCCCCTCCGCGCAGGCGACACCATCGGCGCCGGGTGGGGCCACGTCCTGGGCGGCGCACAAATCCCCAACGACCCTGACAACCCGATCTCCCCCTCCCACAAGGGGCCGATCTCGACGTACATGGCTCGCGTGGATGATGCGGCGAACGCGGATAGTAATGATCCTGGGTTGAGGTGGTTTAAGATTGCGGAGGATGGGTTGGATACGGCGACGGGGACGTGGGGGGTGGATCGGATGATTGCGCAGGGGGGGTGGGCGTATGCGAGGGTGCCGGAGTGCTTGGAGGCGGGGGAGTATTTGGTTAGGCAGGAGTTGCTGGCGCTGCATTCGGCGTATGATAGGATGGGGGCGCAGTTTTATCAGTCGTGTGCGCAGGTTAATGTGACGGGTGGTGGGTCTTATGTCCCGACGGAGACGGTGTCGATTCCGGGGGCGTATGGACAAGAGGATCCGGGGGTGTTGATTCAGATTTGGGTGAATGGGGTGCCGGATAATGGGCGGAAGACGTATGTGGTGCCGGGGCCGAGGCCGATGCGCTGTTAGGCCGGCCGTTAAGGGGGATTGTCTCCCTGAAAGTAGGTCACAAACGCAGGACAGGTGCAGGGTCCTGATGGCTGCCAATGCTTAGCTAGACACACTGCCCCTTTATGAACACCGTAGTGGAACGACATAACTCAGGTCCTCAAAATACACCCCTACCCCTGACTCGCAACCTCATCCTCAACATGCAAATCATAGTGCTTAAACTGCCTTGCCGGAACCTTCTTCTGAAACAAGATATCCAACTCCTCAAATGTCCGGCCCCGACTCTCCGGCAACCGAAAGTAGCACCAGCCCAGACAGACCAAACTAATCCCCCCAAACAAGAACCCGGCCTTTCCACCCCAGTTCGCCTCATCACTATTGAAAATATACGGCATCGCGACCGTCGTGACAATCGTCGCTGCGGCCTGCACGGCGGTGGCGACGGCGATGGTGCGGCTGCGCAGACGCGTGGCGGAGATCTCGGCGAGGATGACGAAACAGATGGGACCGACGGTCATCTGGTAGGTGAAGGTCCAGATGTCCATGAGTGTGGCCATGGCCCAGACCGCGGCGGTATTGTTGGTCGGGATGCTGAGGAAGCCGATCACGAAGAGGAGGATGGTCATGAAGATCATGCCGGAGTTGTAGATGGTGCGGCGTCCGAGGCCAAACTGAAGATGTTAGTTCAGGCCGAGTATTCCGTGGGGATGGGACGTACGTAGTTCATGAGCGGCCATGAGGTGATGGTTCCAACGAACCCGAGAGCCGTGTTTCCGACGCCCACTATTCCGAATTAGCTCGGTTGTTAATGAACACCACAAAGGAACTCACTGTTAAACGCATCAGACGACTTCAGCCCCGCCTGCTCAAAAAAGTACGTCGCGTACGCAATCAGGGGATTCCCCCCAATAACCTGGATCAGATATACCATGATGGAGATCTCGGTGCGCACAAGGTTGGCACCCTTGAAGCAGTCCCAGTACGAGCTGCTGGCCTCCAGCTCCTGCTCGAGCAAATCCGTCTGCTCGATGCCCAGGAGCACTTGGTCAACGTCGGGTGGATTCTTGGACGACGACAGCTGGACAATGGACTCGCGCGCGTCGGCGTTGCGGCCCTGTCGGACGAGCCAGTACGGGCTTTCCGGCGCGAAAGGTAGACCGATGAGGATGATGACTGGCCAGAGCCATTGTAGCGCCTAGTCATAGGCAGCGTTAGTTCTCCCTTTCTCAAGGTTGTCCACGGATGGTCGAGAACCTTAAGGAAACACATACAAAAGGCGCCTTATAAGCCCACTGATCCAACCGACTCTCCAACCCAGCCGCAACCCCCTGCGCAACAAACTGCCCGATCACAAACGCCAAGTTCACCGACGTCGTCAAAAACCCTCTCAACGCCAACGGACATATCTCAGACGAATACGTCGGGGCAATCACCACATAAAACCCATACGCCAACCCGCCCAAAATCTCCCCCGCACACAACATCCCCACACTCGTCGCAAAAAACTGCACAAACACCAACCCAATACTCCACACACAACACGCCGCCAGCGTCCACCGCCGCCCGAACCGCTCCAGCGGATACCCGCTCGCCAACGCACCCAGGATCTGCCCGATCGGGTTGCCCATTCCTAGCGCTGTCTGCCATGGCGCTGGTACTTCATACTCGATATCCGACCCCACGGTGGGGGTGTCACTACGACGGGGACTACCGTATTTCTGCTGGAAAGCGGGCAAGGCGTAGAAGGAGGTGATGATTTGGGCGTCGTAGCCGGCCATGACGACGGCGAGACAGAAGAACATGGACCAGAAGGTGGCTTGCGGGTATTGGCGGATAGCGGGCCAGAAGCCGAGGGCGTGTTCGGCGGCCGTGATGTCGCGGGTGGCTTCGATTTCGAGGAGGTCGTCGCGTTTGGTAGGGTGGTGGGAGGGTTTAGGCCCCGGTTTATTGTCAGAGTCGGGAAGGGTGGCCATGGTGATGGATTGAGCGGGATGGGATTGGGAAGGGATTCAGGTGTAACAGTATGTCAATGAAGCCCTATCGGAGACCGATTGCTCGTGTGGCAGTCCTTTGAGTTTGACCTCCACTTGCCCAGCTCCCCGTTCAAGGTGAAGTCTTGGGTGCTGATCTAAAACAACTGGGAAGGAACCACTTCGAAAAGTCGGGGAACCCAAAATTGGGGAAGCGACCACTTAAACACCTGCTTATCTGCCCTCCTGCCCTCTCCAAACGGCAGCATTCCAGACATTCGTTACATTGCACAATTGCCGTCCAGCTGCCGGCCGCGGTTGTGCGACCTTGCAACAAGCTTCGACCACTGACACCCCGCTGCCGATCGTGGCACCGTGGGTGGCCGGAATGTAACGTCGTACCGTGTATCTGGGGATTTGTGGGGTTTTTGTGATACTGAGGGGAAATTCCCCGATTTAGTATGTGCAGAAAGGTTGGGACTTCCAAATCGGTTTAGAGGTCTTGTTTGCGGGTCGAGTTGCTGTATTTTTGGAATTGGTTTGGACGGGAAAGATAAGCTGATACGGATCAAATACAACACAGCTTCATCCTTCACCTCGGGTGCCTTTTGTTTAACACAGCGAGCCGAACAAGCTGTTTGTTCACGGCAGAAACGTCGGGATCAAGCGGCCCAATAAGATCAGATCAGTTTCCTGCATTGAGTAAGAATAACAGGCACACTGTTCGAAATGCCGAGGCTTGGCGTATTAAGGTACGCAAACATCAACCACAGCTGTTAGCTCCTGACTGTTCTTCACCTAACTGGGATTTTCAACAGTTCAAAGTGAAAGGTAGTAAAAAGCCGGGCGAAAGGTTCTCGAGGACGAAAATAGAAACCGAGCCGAACGAGCCGCAAAAACACGGCTGGAAAATGTGAACGAAGGAAGAAAATACACCCGGGATTCTTGACGCAAAGCCGGGGATGGAATAATTAAATTAACCAAGTAGGTTGAAATTCCAACCCGGAATTACCAGAAATTTGCACAATGCGTGCCAGGATGCCTGGGAATTCTAAACCTTCTAGAAGGTATCAGTGGAAACAACACCGGCTGGTTGGGTGCGGCGCACCAGGCGCAGATGTTTGTGAATCGTGATTACGGTCGTTGTTCAGAGGCAGGAGCAGAAAATTCACAGTCAACAGGTCACAGCTTCACAATAAAACAATGAAATAGGTGGAAGATGTTGATTGACTGTGCTAGGGCTAGACGGTGCCTAATTGCCCATTATCATCCCACCCTTTCTAAATCCCCAAAGTGACAGACCCTCCTTCCGAGCCATTCCCAGCGCCGAGACTCCCAGATTGCCTCCGTTGCCGTCCCCCGAAAAGACACCGAGAACTCCACCACCCGATCTGTAGCCGTTCTTTCCCTCCCCTCCACAGTCGGTGTCGCGAAACCGTAATCCTTCGTCGCGGTCGTAACGAAAGGAAGGAAGGAAGGAAAGAAACCCTTCTGGAAAAACTTAGAGCCAAGTCCAACTGCCCTGGATAACCCCCACAGAAAGATCAGCCAGCGCCTGGAACGCAGTCGGGCTCAAGTCCAAATCGCCCGAGTTGCAGGCGACACAGCGGTCGACGACGGTGACATCGACATTGCGACCGGAGAAAGAAGCACGCAGGCGGCGGCCGCACAGAGGGTTGTTGTTTGGGTTGCTGTTGGGGGTAGACGGGTCAAAGTCGGCGTGGCTGAGAGCGACGACCAGGTCGCCGTCGCCGTGGTTGGTGCCGCAGGCGCCCCGGCCCGGGTTGTAGTAGGTGAAGCGGCCGTTGGTGAGGGCCGCACGGGTGTCGATTTCACCGACGGAAACCGGAGAGGCGGTGGTGCCGGCCAGGAGGGTGGCGAGCACGGCCAGGGTGGAAGTGATCTTGAAAGAGAACATTTTGGTTGAGGTGTGTGAGAAGTGGTTTGTTTGGGTGTGTGTGGTTTGAAGGTAGAAGGTAGAGGGTTGGGATTGCTTGTGATTGCTTTGGCCTCGAGAATTGTGTGTGTGTGCGTGTGGTTGAAAGGAAGAAGAGGGCGGGAGGCGGTTGAGAAGGCGGGTATTTATACTCCTCCAGGTTGAGTTTCCGTCCCATCTACAGCCCGCCTGTTCAGTTGCGGGCGGCAGCCCTCTCCATTGCGGGCGGCCGCCCTCACAGTTTCGCATCTACACGTGATGTGTGATGTTGAGGAAAATAGCAAGACCGGGCAGGTGCAAGCACAGGTTTCCCCACGCCAACACCAAGACACGCCGGCATCAAGGTACCCCGACACCAAGGCACGCCAGCCACGCCGATATATGCTCGTCACCGGAACGTGACCGAAAACCGACAGCCAGTGAGCATTCGGAACTGTACGGTAAGCGGCCGACCCTCAGAGACAACGGCCGGCGTCCAAACATGACATTGGCGGGAAATTATACGGAGTCGGCGTTGAAACCACTACTAACGAAGTTCACATAGCTCTAGGTACCGGGAATTACGACTAGCAGTGGAAGCAGTGTAGTCGGTGTTTGCTGCTTTCCAGCGAATCGGTCACATTCCAGTCTCTGACGTGCATTTGAGACAGTCTTCGGGCGATTCAGCAAGGTACGTGACATGTTTGCGCTTTCACATCTTCGACTATGCCCTTTTCTCTCGACATACAAAGAAGTCTGCCAGCTGAACTGCTGTTCCTAGCTTCCAACGACGCAGGAAGCTTGGCATGCTGGTGTCTTGGATTTCTACAATCTTCGTCACGACCGTATCGTATGCTTTATGAACGTAAGCCAGACAACAGGTTTGCATTTCTTAACCCAATCCAGCAGTTACAGGCCCCTAGGATTTGGCATGAGCTAGGATGCTGTGAGTTTGACAATCATCTACAACATCCTTCCCCTTTCACAGCTAACCATTCCTAAAAAGGCCGCTGATTAGTTTATGAGTGAGATGAGCCTAAATTCCCACTGTGTGCTGTAAAGCAAACCATTGTTGCTTTCTGCTTCTATGATCCACGGTAGCAGTCACCTCCGGCCTATGAAATGGCGACAGTTGCGGAATGCGTTCACGGGGGGACCCCCTGATTCTATCTGGAAGGCTCACATATTGTGCCTGTCGATCAGGAGGCGGTGTGACCCAAACGGCTTGCAGGTTGTTCCTCGAGAACGTGCCTCATCTGTAGGTCGAGACAAGATGTTTGCTTCACCTCCCATGTCAGCCGGTGAAGTATCAGACCGAGCCGTGTCCCACTATTTGGTCTATGGCATGTACTAACGCTTCTTCGAGACAGCAGGGCCTATCAAGCTTGTTTATCCCATTCCTCGTCCTTTCTCCAACCATAGGGTGTAGTGGAAAGTCAAGCAAAGCATGCGCGGCTGCTTGGGTACCGGATCCTCCAGGTTGTGGGACCCTAATTCACACAATGCAACTTTACACCTTGGTGTTACTTGTCTTGAGAATACGGGGAAGAGTTAGCACAATGAAAGCCACCAAAATCCCGCTGACAACCACAAAGGACTTCAAGAACAAGAGTGGCAAGAACAACGGCGTCTCTCTGAGCAAATGTGGGAAAACCCTCCAGCCATCATTGCTAATGAAAAGGAAACCCAAGGTTTCCCCCGCTGGTCGGAGGTGTGAAATGCCCAGCCTGATTCACTACCTAGGATACCTCCTGGGACGCCACTCACTGGCAAGGCGGGGGCTCTCGCTATGAGGACCACGTCCCCCAGAAATTTGGGAAATGCCGTGCTACCAAGGCGTCAGCAGAGAGACCAGTATCCTGAAGCAGCATCCCCTCCATCATTGCCTACTTGGCCTTGTTCAGGCCCTGGCTGGAAACTCTGGTAGTCTAGTGTTTGACTACCAGGACCGAGTTCTTGGCCTGTATCTCCGGACGCCGCCATGCCATCACCCACCATCAAGATCCCGGCGGCTCCCCGCCGCTACGATGGCTTCAGCTTCCGCCTCGCCGCGGCGGCAACGCCTCAGGCATTTGAGCACGGCGGCGCCACCTAAGAGTCCCCTCTTGCCGAGTTCAAGGCCCTCTGCCGGGCATACTTCACACACGGCTGACGTTTGCTTTCTAGTCAGGCCCCAGGACTTGCCACCACTTTATTTGTGGTTTCCGGCGTGTCTGTAGAATGCTTGTGTGATGTATGTACTGGTAAACGGCCGGATTTTAGTTTTCGTCAAAATAGAAACAGGAGGAAAGCGATGTTAAGCTGTTGATAACAAGATGCACGGGACCCGCCGTTGCCAGTTCACGTAGACTTGGTTGTTAGACTTGATCTAATTGATATCCCCAACCAGTAATTAACTAGAACCCTGGCCATTAATTACTATAGCACCACCACCGAGACGGCGGACCCTGAATCAACGTAGAACCACTCACTCTTCGCGGCCTGCTAGCTGCCAAACCGGTGATCTCGACGGAGACCCAGTCCAAGTCCGCCGGCTAGTTGGCAGGTTTGTAGAGATTACTAAGGTTCTTGCCATTGGTTGCCGCGTCGCGTCCACCCTTCACGATTCGCGGTTCATTGCCTTCGGTACTCGTCGCTGCTTCTGCAACATAATGCCCGCCGCTGGAACATAATTCCCTTTCTGCCTTACACAAACTGGGTCGATGTTGGACCATCAAGCACATCTGTCTTGTCAGCCAATAAGGTCCAACATCGAACATGTGTGCAGTTAATGCAGACTCATGCCGTATAACATGGCAATATCATGGAAGCTCTTGGCTACCTGACTCTGTACAGTGACAGAACAACATTTCAGTGAATGAACACAAGGGCCATGGTGATGCAACACATGGAGAACAGGTTTCTTTTTTCCTGAGTTCCCACAGTTAAACGAGCAAAAGAATCCATTCTCAACTGTAAAACGTTAAGCAGAAACCAACAAGAGTGAATAACAAAAATGAACAAGAAAATGGAAGTTGAGAACAAGAAAAAGAACAAAACCTAAAAGCCTTGCCAAGACATCTGAGGGAGTGGCCGTCCTGTTTAGGAAAGTGGGTCTCCAAGTTCCCCGCGCGAGCTCGGATTCAGCGTCGCGTGCGTCGTCAGCTTCGGCTTGATGTCGTTGCCGAGCGAGTCATCGATGAGGATTCTGCATCTTGTCGTTGACAAGGCGTGTGTCGCGGGCAAGTAGTCGCATTGATATAGGGCTAGCTTGCCGTGTATGAGGGCCGAAGCGTCGGCTGCTATCAATTGTGTGTGAATCCCCGACCAAGACCATCAAAATTTGCCCAGGCACGTCCTTCACGTCCTTCAAGATGAATTGCGAACGCGACCCCTTACTCCCGGGGCCTCACCCGAACGAGAAGACATCAACGACTATCCACCACAGACCACGCCGCAATGGCTTCACCAAATACGCCGCCGTAGTCACGATCCTCACCATCTCCCTCCTAACCTACGCCGTCCTCATCAAGGCCCCCACATCTCCCAATGACAACACCCCCAATAACCCCCAACCGACCATCTACCCAGGCGAAACCATCCCCTGGACTCCCTGCGGCGCCATCGCCGACCGCTCCCTCGAATGCGCCAACCTCACCGTCCCCATGGATCACTTCGCCAACCCCCCGACAAGCATCGCCTACCCCAGTTCCAAAACCTTCACCATCGCCCTCGTCCGCCTCCGCAGCCGCAACCCGACCGCTTCCACCCGCAACCTCCTCATCAACCCCGGCGGCCCCGGCGGGTCCGGCACCGGCCTGGTCTTCAAACGCGGTGCTCTAGTCGCCGACATCGTAGGCGACGGCTTCCACGTCCTCGGTTTTGACCCGCGCGGCGTCAATGCCTCGTCTCCGCGGGTCACCTGTTTCCCTGACGATGAGGCGCGGCAACGGTTGTCTGCTGGTATCCGGGCCAAGAAGGTTGTGGAGGATAGCGGGGAGTTGTTTGCGTGGATGGGACCGCATGTGAAAGGATGTGCAGAGGTCGCGGGGGAGCATGCGGAGTATGTCAATACGCCGCAGACGGCGGCGGACATGAATTGGATTTTGGATGGGGTGGGACAGAAGGGGATGGTGTATTGGGGTTTCAGCTATGGGACGATTTTGGGGCAGACGTATGCGACGATGTTTCCGGAGCGGGCGGAGAGGGTGATTGTGGATGGGGTGGCGAATCAGTTTGATTGGTATGGGTCGCGGTTGGATCGGGAGATGTGGACGGATACGGACCGGGTGTTGGAGGGGTTTGTGGAGGAGTGTTTGAGGGCTGGTAAGGGGGATTGTGCGCTGGCGGATTTGGCGGGGAGCAAGGAGGAGTTGTTGGAGGTGGTTGTCAAGGGAGTGGAGAAGTTGAAGGATGAGCCGGTTGGGGTGTATGTCAATAGTACGGTGTATGGCGTGTTGGACTACTGGGCGGTGTGGCACAGCGGGGTGTTCCCGGGGTTGTACAAGTCGGCTACCTGGAGGGACCTTGCGGACAACCTGGCTGCGCTGTTTCAAGGGAATGCTACGCCCGCGTACCTGGCGTATGGCCTAAAGAAGGCGTGGGAGGACGAGGCGGAGCCGTTCCAGTTCATCTCCAACAACGACGGCGTCGCTGGTCCCGAATACTGGCCTTCGGACAGGCTTGGCCTGGTCGAGGAACTCGTGCCGTTCTTCAACGAGTCTAAGTTTGGGGACGCGATCCTCGACGCTTACTTTTCGAAGCAGATTTGGTCGATCCCGCACACCCACGAGTACGTACCGGAACGGGGCGTCAAGACGGCCCATCCGGTCCTCATCCTCACAACCTCGTGGGATCCCGTTTGCCCTGTTGTGTCCGCGCAAAGTGCAAACGACGCGTTTGAAGATTCCCGGATTGTGGAGGTCAAGGGTTACGGGCATTGTTCCATCTCTTTGCCGTCTGCATGCGTCGCGAAGCATGTCCGCAACTTCTTGTATGATGGGAAGCTGCCGGATGAACATGTCACATGCGAAGCGGATGGTAACCCGTACTTCTCCAAACCGGAGGAGAAGTCGGCCTGGATCAGCGCGGAGGCTGTTAGCGAGGAGGACAGTCGGATTCGTCTTGCTCAGCACGAGCTCGCCAAGGATTTCTGGCCGGGTATTCGGAGGGGATTTTAAGGGGATTTTATGGACATTCTAGGACATGTGCGCAGATGGTAGTCTGTTTCGAGTAGGTTGAGGGTGCTTCTCCCCTCCGTGTATTCCAATGCATATGGGGAACTAGGAATGGAGGTACATTCAAGTCTCATCGTTTTTGTGTCCCATAATGGGCGGAGGTCGAGCCAATCACCACATTAGTTCCCTGATCCCCTCCATACAGCCGGCCCAGGAATTTCCCAGTCCGTTCTGCTCGAGGTCGGTTCTTCGTAGATGGAAAGATGCAGTTCAGGGTCTGATTCGGTTCATCTATTGTCAGCACACACACGAGGACCTCTTCGTTAAATTAGGTATGTACTCACCCTCCTGCTGCCAAACCCCCGGGATAGCCGCAAGGTGCTCCTCCCCGGGCAACTCATCCCCCGTACCCGTAACATACAAATGCGCGCACTCCGGGTAAAACTCCGGCGTCAACGGCACATGCAGCGCAAGCAACTCATGCCGCAGCAAATACGCCCCCTGCTGCAACCTCTCCGGAATAGTCACACTCCACGTAGAGTTCCTATTCGCAACCATATCCCCCTGGGCCCACACGCCGTTGAGCATCGTCCCCGACAACAGCCCAGCTTGCTCAATCTTGAACCAGTGCGCACCATCAGTGCCGTCGAACTCGGCGCACGATTCCGGCTCGGCGCCGCAGTAGGCCATCCATACGATCACGGGGCCGATGTCGTGCGGCCAGCCGCGGTAGTAGGCTTCGATTTGGGCGCCGGCTGCGACGGTGGCGTATTCTTCGGCAGATGTGCCCGGGTTGTTGCAGACTAGAGACGGGGAGGAGAGGTCGGTGATGGGGCCGAAGTCAATCCAGTGCCGCTGGATGGAGGATTGGCCTTCGGCTGGGTAGTAAGGGAAGAATCTGGGGTTCGCATCGTGCGGTTAGTCTGAGAGAGGTCAGTGGTCCCTGCTTGTAATAAGACGGCACAACACCCACCCGGGCTGCCAATCTCCTGCGATGGAGTAGTTCCAAACCCCTCCGTGCCCGAGGGCAGTTGAGGAGAAAAGTAACGCGAGAGCGCCGGTAAGTAGCAAACGAGACATGGTGTTTAATGTTCAGTGACTTACCCATTGCCTAACAAGTTACCCGCTGGCGGGCGCTCACTTTATGAAGTAGCCCACACGGACACTGCGGCCCGATGCTTATTTCTCTCACATTCTTGCGTCAATCCAGGGTGGAAGAGAATATATTGCTGGATGTTACCCAGCCAGCAACTCTGCTGCTGTATGTTCCGTATCGGGAAATGTATCGGGGGCTCGCTCGAATTGGATCTCGTGTCGGTGGGAAAAACAGGGTGGAAGGCTAAATATAACAACAGAGGCCGAGTCGGCCTCGGCTACCCTAACTCCGCAATCTTGTCCGCCGAAACCCCCGGATGAAGACATTCCAAGCTTGTGCACCTCAATCTATGAGTGGTTGTTGGATGACCATCAGCGTTCAATTCTGAGTCAAGGAGCGGCAAGCTAGTGCAGTGCCGGTATTCAGCAGGCGTTATATCAGCGTCGGTCAGTTGAAGGTGATTACTTGACTCCGTCAGTCAAGTAACTCACCAATACCAGGGTAATTACTGAAACCGAGATGAGAGCGGTGATCAATTGTAATCCAACTCCAATCAAGTTATCCTTTCCTATGAAGTTTGACATTGATCAATCTTGTCAAATCGAGAAGCTACCAAGTGCAACCAATGCAAACTTTAACCGACGCTTTCAGTTCTTTCACATTGCTCCCGGTGCACGCTACCTAATGATCAATTCAAAATTTGTAAATTGGCTCTTCCTTGATCTACAGCTTCCCAGGGATATGTATGGGGGGCTGTACTAGGCTCTGCGAGAAAGTTCAAGATTGATGCTCATATTAGTAGGTATTCAGCATTCCCCTTGAATCCTCATTATGCAGAGCCTTCCGAAGAGAATTCACGATGTTTAAAGAGTCAGTTGTTTTATATTACTGTATGCGTGGTATGATAAAGGGTCTTCAGCTAAATACATTGGCCTCGGTATCTATGTGAGCTGTCCACCGTTCCAGAACCCCCTAAATAAACTGATGTTTGATGCGTGTGGTGATGATGTTTTATCCGGTATCTCGTCACCCGACTAAAATGTTTATCAAGAGCGCTCAACAGTAATTAAGGTACCTTACCTACCTGATCTAAATTTATTTGCCCCACATCGTGTGTTTTTCGATCTACACAGTCAGGTAATTAGAATTGGCGGTGAACCAAAGCCTCTTGCAATAATTACCACCTAATTAACTGTCTTTGTCGCCTTCGCCAAAACACACAGCCCAATCAAACACCAGCAAGGCTTTGTTTTGCACTTTTTTTTACTTCCTTTTGACTCTTGAGGCCGCATGTCACGTTCAAATTCTCATCAACATAACTAATTTTCATCCTCCCCAATACCAGGTATTTAGCGATCTCACCATACGAAATTATTTGGAAGCTAACATGACTCAGGCCCCCCAAGACCCAAGAATATCCTCAGCGAAGCATTACACCGATTACCTCTCGGGGCGGCATGGCGAAGAGCTTCAACATCCACGACTTTACCTGCGAGGAGGCTCTCCTCCCAACGGTATGCTGGAGGGTATCACACGGCAACTCTCAACACACCCGGGACGCATTGACCGGCACCTTGACGGCGGCCGCAAACAACACCAGTTTCGTAACTTCGAATCGCGCCAGGTTGAGACAGGCGGTGGTCGACCATCTCGACTGGCGCTCTTATGTTCCGAGCTGCTTTCTTTCAGTTTTCTCCGAGGAGCAGAGTGCGATTCGGTGGGCGTCGACACTCATCTCGGGCGATGTTACCATCACGCCTGTCATCATCGCCATGCTTTCGCCAGATACCCTCATCTTCGATGTGGAGGAGTTGTGCGAAAAATTGGGGATCCCAAACAGGTATTCTCGGGACGAGTTCCTCATCACGGATTCCTTACCATACAAGTCGCTGGGACACCGATGGCCGCTCCAGGAAGGGGCAGCGCCTTTGAAGGACTTTGGGCTTCTCGACGACATAGAAATAATCCAGCGCCTCAATGACCAAGTCCAACAGCGTTTCAGCTTCGTCAGAGGAAATTCCACGGCTCATACAGGCAGGAGAGAGGTACGGTGCGTGGGAGCTGCTCGATATGACATTCATGTTGGCACTGGAGTGTCAATACGCCATTTTTGAGATGCGGGTACCTACCGTGCGAACCCGTCGTGATCCCAAGCCTGCGGTTAAGCGCGGAGGAACCGGGGCCGAACACATGCACACCTCACAGGCTGATCGGTTATCGTGGTACGTTGCAAACCACAGTTGCGATGTACGCGACACATAACTTTTCTTCCCTACCTAAAATAGGTAATCACCCCCCTCCAAACCGTCAGGAACACCCGCGACGGCGCACGCACGGAGCTCTTCAGCCAGGAATCCGACGTGCATCAACGAAACAGACCAAAAAAAAATAAGAACATAAGAAAATCGCTTAACAGCTCCATTCCGGGTGCGATCAGCGCAATGCAGCAAAGAAGGTTGCAACCGCCAACCAAGCGTCCAGGGGTGCCACGCACCCTGCCGAGCCTGTGAATGCCCTCGCTTGTGTTGGCAAACGTGCCTTGCAGGGGGGAGAGAACCCCAAGAGAGTGAGGGTTGAGGGGTATTTGGGGGCGGAAGGCCTCGAAGCGTCAACGGGGAAGCGGAGGACGACAACGAGCGGAGACTGGCAAATCAGGACACACAATACAACGCCACAGCGTAACATTATTAGCCGCGTTGCCCTTGTGCGACTTACGCCAACGCGTCATGGGCAATTGCATGCATGGCAAGAATGGTATGCCACGCAAGGGGTGAGAAAGCGTGTGGGAAGGGCAGATTTTGAGTTGGCGGGGGACGGGGATTGTCGACCGGGGCGATTAACGGAGGTTGTTGGTGACTTTGAGTGTAATGAATATTTTCGTTTATGTTAGGTTTCTTCCCCTTCTTTTTTCAGTCTTTTCTCCCTAACAACAGCTACCCGGCTTTTGGTGGGAACCGCCGCTTGGCCCTTGCCGTTCGTGGAAGGGCGTCTTGTCGATGATGGTTGCTGAACTTGCTTCTCATGAGGCTGCTCCTAGGCGGGGGGCTGTTGGGTTTTCGTCAGGCTAGATCACTGCCTTTACCGTTGGTAAGTTGAGTTGGTGGGCGTCAACGTTAATTAATTGACAAATCGTTTTCTGAAGCGCGCTCATATAAGGCTTGAGTAAAAGTACTAACTGTCAAACAGTGAGCCTTGTCGCCAACATCGTTTTCCTCATCGGGTGCGGCACATCGACAACTAAGGACATTGCGCTTTACCGAGTCAACGTTGCCTTTGCAGGAGAGTCGTTGAAAGAGCTCGCGTCCATCGACAGCCCGGGTCAAACAAAAACACAACCGCTCGGTTACGATGTGCTACCCACCTATTGGTACTGGGGGATGTCAGGTACGCTCCCTGGCCGCTTTGTACTTGCTTCGTGCAGGCTAAATACGGACCCCGACAGGAATATGTGACGTCTTCGAAACGACCGGCGAAACACGTTGTCGCAAGGCCTTCCCACCAACTCAAAACCTCCTCACAATCCTTCGGGAGTCCCTGGAGGGCAACAAGAATAAGAAGCAGCCCACCGAGGATATCATCGCATCCTGGAACACGACACTCAGCAACATCAACTACAGCCGACTCCGCGAGAAAGAAGGCACCTTAGAGTTGGAAAGCAAAGCCAGCGCCGCCCTGGCCATCATCGCCATCATTCTCGACCTCATCACACCCTTTGTCGCTGTATCCCTCCGTCGAGCTTCGAAACCAAGTCTTCCGTACTTGCTCCCGCTCTTTAGCGGCCTGATTGCCGGGGCTGCTGGTGTGCTGGCTGTTATGTCGATGAAGAGTGGGATTCACGACCTTGCCAACAACGGGGAACACGGGGGCGCAGCAATCATCGTGTTGTTTGTTGGGGCGGCTTTACGGATACTTTCATGCGGTGGTGCTGCGCGAAATCCCCATCCTGCTACCGATGATGTTGCTAGTGCGGAGGAGAGGTTACAGCCACCGCCCGGAGTTCCAAGGAACGACTGGATTGGGTTCCTTGGGGAGAACTATGTCCGTCTCCTGTCTTTATCCTCTACTGTTAAACTCTGTTCCCGAAAACACTAACGTTGGTACCAGATCTACGCGCTATGCGGTAGCCACCTACCGGGGTGGTCTTACGAGAACTGGACTAGCCATCTGCGCAAGTATGCGCAGTTTCCGGAGTTCCTCCTCCCGCAGTCGCAGTTTTCCGACTTTACCTACACAGATCCCTCCGGCCGCATGCCGGGGTTCTTGAGCACCATGGGTGTGCCCGTGTCCCCGCATTGGTCAAGTAACACCAAATACCATCTCGAGGTGAAGGCCACGCCTGGACACTGTGGCGCAGAGTTTTATGTTAGCCAGTATCAAGCCCGGAAGGTGAGTGTCTAATCACCTCCACTCGGAACGTATTAGTTCACGAACGATCATGCTGACAAAAATCGCAGATGCAGGAATATGCCGGTGATCCGAATAACGCATATCTTTTGACCCGCGTGTTCAACCTGGGAAGCTCGCCGGACTTGAGATGCTTCCTTGACCCGTGGTCTCACCCTGCTCTTGCTTGGGGAGAGCAACGCAGCGACGGGGACTTTCCAGTACGCACAAAGTATTGAGCACAAGCATGACAGCAACGGAATGTCTTTATGAAATAATGGATATTGCTTCAAAGAAACTAATCTGATATCATTGGAAAAACAACGAGATTCATCAATTCGTAAAGGACCAACCTACCCAAGCCCAAGTGGTATCTTTCGCAAACGACCCTTATCCCAGCATTCGAGAATCCAGACGCCATGCCATGTACCAACCAGCCAAGCAAAGTCCCAAACCAACCCAATTCCCAAGTCACAACCTTTTTAACGACCACCACCTCGATGATCAAAACCAAACTGAAACCCCATACTCCCTCTCTTCGTCGTATCCCAGCCCTGTCCTCCCCAAGTTCCTCGCCCAGGCACCGCATCAAACACCCGTCCCCTCCTCGATTGTCTTGGATGCACAACCACCGGCTCCACCTCATGTACCTGATGCTCGGCCAGCGGCTTGGGTGAATCCGGTCTCTCATCCTCACCACCACCATCAACAGCGGCGACTGCCGTCGCCTCACTTCCATTGCGAGTGTGCTCCGAGGCGCCCCAGTAGGGTGGGGGGTTATGATGATGATCATCAGCCTCGTTCTGATTCTGGCTATGCGGACTGCGGTACACCCCATCAACAAGATCGCTGGAATCATACTGCATAAAATCAACGCTCATCCTACCCGAAGGGAGTGCATCGTTCAAAAACGCCCGATCACTCCCCGCGCGCGTGGTACCCTCCCAGTCATGGAAGGTATCCAGCAGCGACTCCAGATGGAAAATACTCCTGCGTTTCCTCGCTGGCGGGGACGGCAGCCCGTTGTTGTTGCCGTTACCCATACCCTTCTCCACACCATCCTCCCCCTGGTTCTTGCGCTTCTCCTTCTCGTTGTGAACGAACAACATGCGGAAGGAGACAAGACAAGAAGTGAGATAAGCGGTGATGAACTCGATGGAAAGCCAGAACCAGGCCCAGGCGATGTTTTGCGTCTGCGAGCCATCCGTGGCGACGCGGCCGACGTTGATGGTGCCACGGATGATGGTCACGGCCACGGTGAAGAGGGTCAGGGAGAAGATGCCGGTGAGGATGAGTTTCTTGCGCATTGAGAGGCGGACTTGCCAGAGGATGGCGATGGGGAGGCAGACGACTTTGAAGGGGGGGTTGGTTAGCGGGGGGACTGGAAGAGTCAGATGCAGGGGTAAAAGACTCACTCAGAACATCAGACGCCGCATCGATCGTGCAGTAGGCTACCATGTACGTCCACTGACGCGCCGTCTCGCCGTTTGCCGTGCACTCGAAAAAGATGACTTGCAGGTCGCTCAGCATGCACTTGTACTCGATCAACGCGATGCTGATGGCGTACGAGGCCAGTGTGACGAACGCCACACACCGCCAAAAGATGCGGTACTGTGTGATCGCAGAACCGAGGCGGTAGAAAAACAACAAAAAGCTCAGTTTGACGAGGTGCACACCCGTAATGCTGAGAATGCCCTGGATGAAGATTCCGTGTAAGGCCTTGGGCACGTCATCTATAAAAGTCTCAGGCATCGGGATGATCTGGTTGGAGACATCCTCCAGCTCGTAGACGTAGGATAGTCGTAGTTGGGCAACGATGGCTGCGGCGAGTTGGAGAGCGAGTGCGACCATCATGACCCAGTCTTCGGGGAGCAGCTTGCGGAAGCAGACCCATCGGATGTAGGAGCGAGCACAGAAACCGAAGAAGCAGAGGGCAAATCCAAGCCATATTACTGCCTATTTGACGGACAACGGTTAGGAACTATGGTTCAAGGCATTCAAAATGCGGCTTAACATGGCAGACTTGCCTTCATGGTCTCCACGGGCATCAAGTGCGCCGTGGTGCCGAGCAGCACATCGGGCTTGGCTGGTGATGCAGACATGGTCGTCGGTTGTGGAATCGGTCGGTTGGCAACACCAAGTCAGACCGGACCAGACGGTCGTCGCATCTCAGGCTGGAGTGCGCGGTTTATAGCTCATCTGGAGTTTTGCACTTGAATCAGCGCCTCACTCGCGCCTCTTCCTTGCCTCCTCCAGCACGAAAAAGGAAAATATTGAGGGTCCAGTCATCACTCGTGGCCCCCTTGACAGCCGCGATCCTCACATAACCGAGAGCGTCTGTGCCGCTATGCTGCATCGACCCAGGGTACGGCCCCCAGACCTGCCAGCTGACATCCATTATTCCTTTCTGCTGGATCTGATTCTGCTGTCATCTTGTCACCTGGGAAACATACGAAAATAGGCAGGCCATGAAATTGAGGGGATGAGCCGGGAGAACTCGCAATCTACCCGAACGTCGTCCAACAAGTCGCCAACGCGAATTTTACAGCGGGAGAGAGGAGTTTCCTGTGTCGCCTGTTCCAGAGCCTATCCGAGATGGCGCAGCTCGGTACGTGCCGCTGAACCCGAGCTGCGCTTGACCTATTCGAGTGCTATTAGGGCTGACAGAAATGGGACTGCCGCTGACGTGCAGGCCGGAACATCGAAAGGCTGGGGGGTTGGATTGGAGGTTTTAGAAAAACTCGGTAATTGCCCGTCGAGATCTTGGCTGCTTGATTCGGTTGTTGGCCGTTTTAGTTTAGACCAAGCGGCATTGCGATGCAACTCCATCCATCATCGGATGACTGTCTGTCATTCTCGCCGACAAACATTTCGTCGCCCGGCCCGCTGAGGTTGTTATTCTGAAATCTGAAGCCAAGGGCCAAGCCTGGGCAGGAAACTGTGTTGCGGCTGTGTCTTGGGTCACACAAGCCATGCACACAAATCCCACAGCCAGCCCCAGGCCGCAACATAGAGCAGTTTGCGGCAAAGCAATGGGTAACACGAACCATCTCGGCCGCCAAAGAGCTGAATTGGTGATCACGCAATGCGAAGAGGTCGCCTCCCACCTAAGCCAGGAGCTGTTAGGCATTTGGCAAAACGGGAAAGAACGTCCAGGGATAGGGTTTGAGGCACGGTTAGGGTTGGTTGAATCCGAAAGGGGTTAACTTGCGATTGATTGTTAAGAGTGGGAAAATAGCGATTTGGTGGTTGAAATCTATTAGGTACCTTAACGAAGGGTGCCTGGACAACTTGCCCAGGAGTTGTTTGAACTCATTACCTGACTAAAAGTAGACAACATCAAGCTAGGAGTTTCTAGAATCCCAGAAATGGATCATCAGATTTTGGGTTGACAGTCCGGTTTAACTAAGGATATCATTCAGGTAATTAAGTTTTGGACGTTTTTATAATCAATTAACCAAACGTTCAATTGTTTGTTTTGCCAAGTTTCCAATTTAGCTGGTAACTGTGTGCAATAATCAAGGCCAAAATTGGTCAGCACTGCATCGCCGAACCTCTCTGGATAACATCACGGGCCCGGAGACGGGAGAGGTCTTCTTTTACCATGATCAATCTGCCCACATTTGCTCAACCTTTCCCCGGAGTCCCGGACACAAGAGCAGCTTCAAGAATGATGAAATTGTTTTTCCAACCGTGTCGGCTCTCCAAAGTAGATCCCCCTCTTACCCCTTTCCTGTATCATCGGGTACACAACCTCCAACAGGGCTGACCATTTCACACAGCACACCAAAGCAAACATTTCACTTGACCACAAACATGTAGAATGGTAAAGTCTACCATTCCATGACCGCAAACTCCAAGAAACAATCGACACCCGGCCAGCAGGTAAGTACATGTGACAATCTAGTAAACCACCAAACAGAAACAGGAAAACACCAAATACCCAAAGTAAAAACAATCTCTCCCCCATTCGGACGCTGATCAATATGCCGCACGTTCCTTACGTGCCTGGCGCTCAAGTGCCTTACGTTTATGTCGTTCCTCACGCTCACGTTCCTTAAGTTCCTCGTCCTTACGTGCCTGGCGCTCAAGTGCCTTACGTTTATGTCGTTCCTCACGCTCAAATTCCTCACGTTGCCGGCGCTCCTCCTCCGACACAGGATCGGACACATGCGGCATTGTCTGCATCGGCGTGTTCCCTCCCAAGGTATAGGCGTGGTTCTGCATGTGCCGCGGGTCCTGCGATGTCGACTGCCCGTACGACGTCGGCAGTGCGCTGGTTCTAGACGAGACATAGCTCTGGGGCGTCGCCTGCACGGTGGCCCCGGACGCAACATAGCTCTGGGGCGTCGCCGGCACGCTGGTTCTGGACGAGGCATAACCCTGCGGCGTTGGCTGTACGCTGGTTCTCGACGAGGTATAACCCTGTGGCGTTGGCTGCACGCTGGTTCTGGACGAGGCATAACCCTGCGGCGTTGGCTGCACGCTGGTTCTAGACGAGATATAGCTCTGCGGCGTCTGGCTCACCTGCGGCGGTGCCTGCACGGTGGCCCCGGACGCAATATAGCTCTGGGGCGTCGCCGGCACGCTGGTTCTGGACGAGGCATAACCCTGCGGCGTTGGCTGCACGCTGGTTCTAGACGAGGCATAACCCTGCGGCGTCTGCTGTACGCTGGTTCTGGACGAGGCATAACCCTGCGGCGTCTGCTGTACGTAGCCTCCGGACGGGGTAACGCCGTGGGGCGTCGACTGTACGCTGTTGGCGCTAACATACGCGGCGGTCGGGTTGCGACTGGAGATACTGACAGAGGAGGAGCGGGTCCTACTTGAGACGCGGGGAGGGACGTCAGCCCCGTGCTGGCTTTGTTGAGTAACATCGTACACATATTTCGACGTGTCGCGTGTCCTGGGTGTGGAGTGGTGCCCGGGCACAGCGGTGCGGTCCGGGAGTTGCGTATGAGAAGCCGAAGGTATCACGGGGCTGCTAGAACGGTGTCGGGACGTCGACGAAGATGATGCTATAGCATACCCCATGTTGCGCTCGGCCTTATTCGCGAGGCGCTGCATTTCTTCCAATTGCTTCAGGTATCCCAGCTCAGCATTGTAGTAGAGTTCTAGGTCGGTCAAGGCCTTTTGCTGCGCCTCTTTCCGTTGTGCAGTCTTGGAGCCCGGCATATAGGATTTGGTGTCCCTGATATCTCCAGGTGCAAGGAGGTGTTGGGACCGCTCTTCCTTGGTAAAATTACCGGATCGACTGCCACCCGACCGCTGCGGCTGGGCTTGCATCCTCTCCTGTTCCCTCTGCAGCTCGTCCCAAGCTGCCAGGGCCAGGTTTCTCTCCTCAGCCGCCGCCCGGTCGTGGTTCTGTGCCTGGATGGCCAGCTGTTGCCGGAAGCCGGCCTGGCGGTCAAGCCCCCGTTTCCAGGCCTCATCCCTGAACTGACTATGAGCATCGAACAGGTCTCTGACATGTTTATTCGTCGCTTTGTTGAGCTCATCCAGCATCATGACCATTTTCCCAGCGGAAGGCCGTTCACGGAGCTTGTATTTCATGGCCTGGTCGATGATGTCCTGCAATTCCGAGCCGTATACCTTAGGTATGCGTGCGAATGGGCAGGCAGGAGGGGGTGGCTTATCCCCCGTGCATAGCGTGCTGATCAGCGCCCCGAGGCTGTAGATGTCGGCCATGGACGACTGGTGGTTGCAGAAGAACAGCTCCGGCGCGGACGTGCCCGGTGTCCACGCTGCTCCCGGCACCACGGAGTGGAGCGACCGCTCCTGCATCACCGTATCCTCTCGCGACACGCCAAAGTCTGTGTAGACCACCAGAGTTTTCTTGGTGGTAAACTCGTCCCAAAAGGCCT
Organism: Chaetomium sp. MPI-SDFR-AT-0129; assembly: GCA_020726445.1. NCBI lineage: Eukaryota > Fungi > Ascomycota > Sordariomycetes > Sordariales > Chaetomiaceae > Chaetomium > Chaetomium sp. MPI-SDFR-AT-0129. Next base: position 1,584,635 of record JAGJXA010000008.1, on the reverse strand, counting down.
TCAGGTGTGGAAACAGCTTGTCACTGACCTTGCCGTGATCGGTCAGCTCCCACAGCGCCTTGTTCGCCTCGCGCGTAATCTTCATCGCCAACAGCGCGTTGTCTACCTTGATGTCGCGGTGGAGGATCTTCTTCGCCTGCAACGCCGCGAGCCCCTGCGCGAGCTGCAGCGCTAGCTGGGTGACGATGAACGGATGGATGGGTTGGCGGTTTTCCTTTTTTGGCGCGACTCTCTTGATCAACTTCCACCCGTCCCCCCCCTCGTATAGCTCTGTGTAGATGCGGATCACGCCGTCCGCCGGGCAGTACGACGCGTCGTAGAGCTTGGCGACGAAATCGTTGCCCTGGCATGCCGTCTGCCATACCTTAAGCTCACGCTTGGCCATCCACAGTCGAACCTCGTTTTTGAAGACGTTCTGCATCTTGCAGGCCATTTTCTACGCAGGGTGCCCCGATGTTAGTTCAGGCGTGACCGAATTGTGCAAGGTCAATTCTGTAGGTAAGATACCGGTGCTGGTAGAGAAGGGCCGCAAGGGCCGAATGGAGGAGCGATGGAGGAGTGTCCTTACCTTTCCAGTGGCTCGGTGCGTCACTTCATATACCGCGCCATACCCGCCCTCGCCCAGCTTTTCGCCCAAGCGATACAGGTCCGAGTCGTTGCCCCAGATATTCCGGACAAAGGGCACCACAGGAGGTTCCTTGGGCGGTCCGGCCTGGTACTGCATGATCAGGGGATTGTTGTACACGTGGAGGACCAAGCCTCCTCCAGCGGTTTGAACGGGAATAACGGGTTGAACATGTTGAACCTGTTGAACGGGTTGAACAGATTGACCGTGGTGGCCACGTTGAACGGGTTGAGTGGCGTACATCGTGACAGGAAGGTCAGCGTTTCCGCTGTAACAATATGGAGAAAGGGATGGGCTGGCTAGAGAGAGAAAGTCCGTTAACAACGGAGGAGTGATCGATCTAGAGAATGGGGTTGCAGTACCGGACTGCAGTGATAGAGAGCTGGGACCTGGTGTTAACGGGAGGAGCGGGATGGCCCTGTTTATACTGGATACATTACCTAGTGGATACAAGTCCACCTCTCCCTCCGAGATTTCATTTTGATGTCCTCTCGCTGCTCGCATTGTGTTGCTCACATCCTGTTTTCGGAATCCGGACCCGGGCGTGCTGGGCGGTCTCGAGGCCCGCTTCGTAGCTGGTTACCTTAGCCAGAATGTCTCACATGCCGTCTAGCATACTCCCATCTCCATTGTTGATACAATCAACGATAGCTCAATCTTCGAGCCACCGTGCTGCGCCTGTGCATGTTTGGCTGGGCGTCGCCCGTATATGATTTGGAAACCGGTTTGGACCTGTCACGAGATACGAATATTCCAGAACCGTGCTTGTCGTCGGTTGAACATTGTTTCAGCATGTCTCCGCCGATCTAATGTATAGGAAGCCGAAATCTGTCTGTGGAACATTCGGGCCGTCGAACTGGCCGCTGATTGAATCTCGTTACCTACAAATGGGTTACGGTATTTATTTATTTTTAAGGCAGAGCTGTGCGGCGCAGCAAGCTTCGCGCCAATGCTCGCATTACTATTTTGCAACGGCCCGTGTACCGAGAGCCCACAAATTATCAGACGACATGAGTGATGGTCGTGGCAGATTCACATGACAGTTTGGTCCGTCCTGTAACTTCTGTTTGAAGATTTCCCGGGGGTGAATTGGGCCGCTAGAGTGATAAGTTTCCTATTCGAGTACCCGAAGTCGATTTCTTAGATTGCCTTCTCTAGTGAGCGATCACCTGTGTAATAATTGATGTCTGATGATGCTTTGCTCCATAAACCACTTCTCCATCTTGGTTAAGAATCCAGTGTCAGCCGCAAATCAATGATCTGAACTCGTCGTCTCGCACGGCGCAGCTCCCGCTTTTCTCTGCTTGCTCTTCAACATGACAACATCCGGCTTTCTCCGTTGCCCTTATACCTGGTATCTTAATTGCATCGGCACTTAAATAATCACCTATGTAATTACCACTGCCATCTCGGGATGCCCTGGTATTCTTACAAGATACCACCCCCAACCGTACAACCTCACCTTCTCAACTCTGCACAGTGCATACTTGGATGCACGCATCTTCCTAATCAGTAAACTCCCACCTCTCCTCACAAGATGGCGAGGTAAATTAAGACCTGATAGAGACAGCACGGCGAGTCCGCAGAACATAAGTAGGAGGTTCATGAGCAGCAACGTCTCCGTGTGACCCAGCACCCCACCCGCTTTACTTACTGGACTGCTGGTTCTGGCGAAACCTCCAAGCAAGTCCATCCAAGCCGTTGTCACACCATTCCCCGGTTTACCATTCCCCTCTCTCCAATTCGTTGCCTTCCGTCCAAGACGCCTTGCACCGTCGTACCGGATCCCATGGAAGCCTTTCTTGGCAGTTAGTTATCAAGCGTTGTCCCCACGGCAGATCGCCGTGCCCCGCGGCCCACGATTGACCCCGGTAGCGGGAGCTCAAAACTACCACCCTTCGCAGGAAAGTCGCCAACCCGAAAACGTCGGGCCGCGGAAGTCACGGCACCCGTGATGGCAAGCACAGATGGACAAACAGAGTGCGAAGAATCGGACCTATCAGAGCAAAGGGATTACAACAAGATCCCCACGCAGCGGTGCGACGGCATCGGGAGACTCGTCCGGGAAAGGGAAGTGAGAATGCAAAAGATCTTGGCGTTTGACTTCCGGTTTCGATAAAGATCGACCACGCACGCGGTTTGTTGCATTTCTGGGAGGACTTACACACTTTGGACCTCCTCGATAGGGAAACGGTGGGAATGACCAGTTACAGCACACCACAGAGAATGGTGTCGTCGATCTCGTGTAGGTCGCACTGTCGGGGGTTTTCCCCAGAGACGGTTGCCGATTTCGATTGTTGAGGCGGAGTTGAGCAGTGCAACAGTGGGTAATGTAACAATGTTAATGGGAGTTGACTCGTCGAGGACCACCGACTGCCTTTGCCTTCTCTTGCCCAATTCACGAGTACAAATAGACCGGTTCTGCCAAACTTCCCTGGTACGAGAAAATTCCCAAAAAGCAGTTGAGTTCTGTGATTCAGGCCCTCCTCATTCAACTCTTGGTCTTTCTCTCATCACCCTTGTCCCAGCCCAGCTTCGTCCGTGTCATTCTTCTTCTCATCCTCGCAGCCCATCATGAAGTTCAACAACGTACTGGCCACTGCGGCCACCCTGGCCCCGCTGGGCGTCTCCGCCGGTCCTACCCCCAAGGCCAGCAAGATGAAAGAGATGATGGCCCTCAAGACCAAGCAGTGGGCCGAAGCCCGCGAGCAGGGCCTCTTTGGCGGATCTGCCCTCTACAGCAAGGTCACATCTGCGACTACCTGCACAAACGGCGTCGCCAACGGCTACCACTGCAACAACGTCGACCTGCACGGCTTCCTCAGCCACGAGGACCTCGGTTCGCAGGAGCAGGCCGGTAACGACGTCTGGGGCTGGACCTCGCCCGACGGCCGCGAGTTCGGCCTTGTCGGCCAGGCGGACGGCACGGCCTTTGTCGAGATCAACAAGGACGATGGCTCGCTGCGATACATCGGCCGTCTCAACACGCAAACCACGGCCTCCAGCTGGCGTGACGTGAAAGTCATCGGTGACCACGCCTACATCGGCTCCGAGGCCGCCGACCACGGCGTGCAGATTTTTGACCTCACCCGGCTCCTGCAGGAAAGCCGCCAGGCCACCGTCAACGCGACCGCCTGGCAGCCGCGCGTTTTCAGCACGCAGAACGATCTTACCGCGCTCTTCACCGGCGCCGACGGCCTCGGCTCCACCCACAACATCGTGTCGCACGCTGCGTCCAACACCATCTACGCCGTGGGCGGCGAGTCCGGCGCCAACGCCCGCGACACCCCCTGCGCGGCCGGCATGTACATCATCGACGTGTCGGACCCGGCCAACCCGACATCCCCAGGCTGCATCCCGCAAGACGGCTACGTGCACGACTCGCAGTGCGTGACGTACAACGGTCCCAGCGACAAATACAACGGCCGACAGGTGTGCTTCAACTACAACGAGGACACGCTCACCATCATGGACGTCACAGACGGCCAGAACCCGGAGATTATCTCGCGTACCCCGTACGACGGCGCCGCGTACACCCACCAGGGCTGGCTGACCGACGACACCATGAAGTATCTCCTGCTGGACGACGAGCAGGATGAGATGCGCGGCACGGACCCGAATGCTGACGGCCATACCACCACGTACATCTTCGACATCTCTGACTTGACCAACCCGGTCAACACGGGCTACTACAAGAGCCCGGCCAAGTCGATTGACCACAACCAATATGTTCGTTCCCCTTTCCCTTTTCCTTTCCCCCTTTCCCTTCCAGTTTACCCCCACTTTGTCCCGATAACAGCCTCACTAACCCTCACGGTAACAGGTCCTCAACGGCCTCACCTACCAAGCCAACTACGGCTCCGGTCTCCGCGTAGTCGACATCTCCGGCGTGCACGAGGACCCGACAGGCGGCAACTTCGAGGAAACCGGTTTCTTCGACTGCCACCCAGAAGACGACGACGTCAACGGCGAGGTCAAGTTCCTCGGCACCTGGTCGGTGTACCCGTACTTCAAGTCGGGGTACATCCTGCTTAACTCGATTGAGCGCGGGATTTTCTCGCTGAAGTATACTGGTCGTGAGGCTAAATTTAACAACTAAGTGATGTGGGTGATTTGCCGGGGGGTTGAGTGTTGGAGATAACTCGTGGGAGGTCGATGGACGAGGTGGTGGGTTAAGGGGATGATGGGCCTGAGCCGGGGGCTGTCTTGATGTTGGTCATGACCGATTGTACATAGCTTGTTTTGTGTTTCAGTCTGTAAATAGTCTGTTAGCCTTTCGTTGTTACGAACCCAAATATGCACCGCTCAATAAAGCGGGCTGCTTATCCAAGCCAAACAAAACGTTCAGCTGTCCACATAACTCGAACCCAAGTGCTGTGATCAGTGTTGACAAACGGACCAGACACAGACCAAAAAGACAGATCAGAAACACATCTATCCATTTTCCTGTCCTGGTTCATCACGATGACTTGAGTGACACATAAACTCAACGTTTTCACGTCCCACCCTCGTCTACCTACCCCGCCCAACGCACCCTTAAAACAACCCTAGCAAATCATCGCTCCCCTTCCCCTGCTCTGCCGTCTTCCCATTCCCATGCCCCAACTGTTGTCCCGGTGGAGGCGGCGCACTCGTCCCACTCAGATCCATCCCCTCAAACCCGCTCATCAAATCATTCAGCCCATTCCCGCTCGGCGGTGCGCCAAACCCACCACCACCACCTGCAGCAGCAGCAGCAGCAAACGCCGGGGCGGGGGCACTCGCACCGGCTGAAGAAGGTGCAGGTGCGTCGAAGAGACCCATGATATCCGCCATCCCACCGCTTGGCGCGGGAGCTCCGCCTGTGGGACTCGCCACCCGGTCTGGCGTCCCCGCACCAGGCGTGCCTTGTTCGGCACTGGCCGGTGCCGCTCCGTCGAAGTCAATATCGAGGAGGTTCTCAATGTTGCCGCCCTGTTGAGCTCCGCTGCCGGCACCGGCGGTCCCAGTAGCCGCAGCAACCGAGGCTGCGATGGGGTTCTCGGCCGCGTTTTGACGCTGCTCCTGGATGGCGGCGCGCTGGATAGCCTCGGCGCCAAAGCGGCCCTTGCCAACGAACGACTCCGGTGGCTTGTGGTAGACTGAAGCTAGGGTAGAAAGCTCGGCGAGGAGGTTCTCGAGGAGAATGGGCGGAAGGCTGGAAACTGTGGTGGTGATGGGTGGTTTTTGAGCGAGGACGATGTTCTGTGTGCTGGTCAGTAGGATGGCGCTGCAGAAAAAGGGGTGAATTAGAGGGCTTACCTTGGCAACATCCAGGTCACCAGAAAGAAGGCGCCAGTAGATGTACGCACGATCGCGGATGTCCGGATTGTCACTATCAGCCGTCGCCAGTTGAAGAACCTTTTGCACCAAGCTTTGGTTGTTACTTGGCTTTTTCAGGAACAACTTCACTACGGCGGTGAGAATTTGCAGTTGTGTCTGCCATGCGTTAGTTGTGCTGGCCCAATAACGATGAGGGCGCTCATTGACCGACCTGAGTGAACTCTTCGGCGAAGACGTCAACGAAGCCAGACAAGATGTCGTCAGCGTTGTTGATCTTCTCCGCATACTCTCCCACGATCCAGATAAGGGAACCACGCGCGTTTGGCTCGTCCAGCTCATCAATGTACTTGCAGAGCGTGGGAATAACGCCTTCATACCCGGGATATTTCCGAAGAATGTCCTTGATCACCACAATGACCTCCTGAACGACGTAATTCACCTTGGTGGCGATCAAGTCGAGCAAGGCATTGACGCACTTCTCGCTGGCCGCCTCGATTTTGATAGCCACCTGGCCGATGGCCTTGACAGCCCGCTTGACAAAGTCCATATCAACTTCCAACGCATATTCCTTCAGCTCGGAAAGCAGCTGGTCAAAGTTCTTTTCGTTTGCTATCCTAACCATGATCTCGAGTTTCTGGAGCTTGACGTAGGGCGGGTCGTTGTACTTGCAAAAGAACACTCGGAGCTCCTTGCTCAAAATATCCGGTTTTGCCTGGAGGAGAAGATCGATATTTCGGAGAGCAACGTATTGAACCTCGGGGGCGGAAGAAACGAGAGTCACTGGGAACGGGTCAGCAACTTGCAATGAGGTTGCTCGGGGACAATCATACCTAAAGGAGGCGCCATCTTTTTCAGGTATTGCCTGACAAGCTCAGGGCTGACCAACTTCATGTGGATGAACACCGCCTTAACAGCGGCCAGAACGACACTGGGATTGACGTGTTGAAACTGTGGCAGGCATCGCTCGCAAATGTGTTCGGACTCTTTGGCCTCCGCTGGGGGGTAGTCTGCCAGTGTGCTCAGAATCGTCACACGTCCCCATTCCGTGCACTCGTTCAACGCCATGAGTAGTTTCTTCAACGTGTTGGGTGTGATGACCAACGCCTTGGTCTCGGGTGCCGTCTCCGTGATCTCGGACAAAGCTTGTACCGAATTGGCCACCACCATGGGGTTCGGGTCCCCAATCAACTCCTGCAGCGTCTCGAGGAAGCCGTTCTCGATGCACATCGTCGGGTTCAGGTCGAAAAGCTTGGCCACACAGATGGCAGCGGTTTTCCGGACGTAGGGCGACTCATCCCGTAGCGTCTTGCGTAGTGGTTCTTCCATGTAATCCACCATCTTATCCACACGGACGCAGCCCATTGTTCGGATTGCCAGCGCCCTGATAAGCGGATTCGGGTCTTCTGAGTCTTGGACAAAAGTGTTGACAGCGAGAATGCAGAGGTCCGGGTGTGATTTCGCGTAGTTCCTGCATACGGCCCGTCAGCAGGGTCCAAAAGGGTCCACGAGCGTCGACTACACACTGACTGCGATCAGCACACCCCCGAATAACTTACATGAGGTAGAGGTAAACCAGCTTCTTCTGGTCCAAGTCCCCCGTCGCAATGTTTTTCAACACATCCGGGAACAATGCCGACACATCCTTGCCCAGTGTCATGGCCATGATGGTCTTCTGAATCGCCTCCTTCCGCTCATGGGCATACTGCGACACCAGGCCGGCCCGCAGCTCAAAGGTCTCACCCTTACGCGGGGGCGCAAAGGCCCCGCGGATGCGGTTCACGGCCTGCGCCATCCTTTCGACACTCGATCTAGCGGGGTGTGTTGACGACGCTGGCCCTCGACTCGGCGGGAGTGGGGGAGACGGTAGACCTTGGGGTCGGGGCGGGGCGGTGAATCAGCCTCGCTGGAGCGAAAACGGTGACGCCGTGTGCTAGGACTTGCACTTGATCGTCCACTCGTGACAAGTGGTCGAGTGCCCTATGGCGGTTCGCGATGTCGCGCGGGGAATGAGGCTTCACGAGATGCTGTCGCAGATGCAGTGGGTGGGTTCAGGCGCTCGTGTGTCCGCCGCACTGCCAAATGTTCTGGACGGACCGTCCCCTGAAATCAGAGAGATACCTGTGGCTTGGCGCCTCAATGCAAGCTTCAGCCACAGCGCGATTGGTGGGGTATCAAGGGTGTCTCTGTGGCTGAGGTGGGGAGCTTTCTTCAAATGTCCCACACTCTTTCCCATCAAGCGCTTCCTTTTAGTTTGTGGGATTCTTCCAAACTGCTAGGGAACTTTACGTTTTGTTGTGTGAGCCAACGTATCATGGTAGGTCATGTAATTCGGCCAATTTGGAACCACGCTTATCAGTTTCCAGGCTAACTTTCCTAACCTGAGGCGCCTCTTCATTGAAGCAAGAACGGATAATGAAGAGCGAGATGTTTCTCGGAGAGCCGTACGTCACTGTACTACTCGCGGACAGAAATATGGACTCACACACTTTGCAGTTTTACAATCTTGTTCTTTTTCTGGGTTCGGTTGCCGTTTTCAGCCTCATTGCGCAAAGAATGAATGCACGTTGAACGAATATTACAAGCCGCGCGAAATCAGGGCAGCTCCCGGCCGCGCTTGTCATATCCACGTCCTCCAGCTTCCCCGGGCGATGAAGTGTCTTCAACGAGGCGAGAAAAGTTTACTGTGATCCTGGGGTCACATATCCGTCGGGGGAGGGAATCACCTATCCTCGTCTCGCCCGCTCCGGCTGTTCCGAAAATCGGCGGAGCGCCCGCCGAATCTTTCCCCTGGTGCAGAATCCCTCAAGCCACACGAGCTGGTGGTGCTGAGATGATGATAAACGACACCAATATTCGCAGAACAAGCCAAAACCACAACCGCATCGCCAACCAAAATAGTTCAAAAACGTCACCTGTAGGATTCGAACCTACGCTCCCGAGGGAACTGCCTAGCAGCTAACCGTGAATTAGCAGGGCAGCGCGTTAACCACTCCGCCAAAGTGACTTCTGGGTGCTGCATGATTGCCCCGCAGATGAAGAGGACCGCACCCAAGCTAGACTCCCATTGAATGGTGATTAGAGCCGGAAGGTGGAGACCTCCGTTGCTAAACAAACCAAAACAAAACCCCATAACAATGGCAATCCGAATAACAATGACAATGTACTGTACACATGGAGCTATGAAGCATAAGGGTATCTCGAGACTCCAGGCAACCGCAAAACAAGCTGCATGCGTGCAACGTCCCCGCCTGGCGGCCGACAGACTGAACCAACCAACCCGCCACAAACAACCGCCGCAATATCCCATACTGCCTACTCCGACTCACTGTCATCTCCAAGGAACGCCAAATCTGCCCTACGCTTCGCCGGCCCTTTGCCCCTAACGGCTAGCTTCGCGCCTCCATCTTCCTCACTGTCTTCACTCCCCGCCTCAGTCCCTGCATCACTGCCCGCCTCGCTCCCCGCCTCGCTCTCTTCATCCTCGTCGCTCTTATCGTCCTCCACGTCCTCCTCGTCACTCTCCTCCTTCAAAGCCCTCCCCTTCCCGGCAGCGGCGGCCGCCGCGCGCCTCCTCGTCCCCCTCCCGCCCCCACTAACACCCCAACTCTTCTCTCCTTGCATGACATCCTGTAAATCTGCCTGCAACTCTCGTGCCTCCTTGATCTCTCGCGCCCTGGCCTCAGAGAACCGGCCGCTCATTCCGACTTCGGATAGCATATCCTTCAAGTACTTAACCTTCGCTTTGCCACTATCTGCACCGTGCTTTTTAAATTCGGCCCCCCAAACTTTGCGCACGCCACATTTAGCGAGCTGAGATTGCAGGAGCTTAATCTGAGCTTCCTCAGGGGAGTTGGCAGCGGTGGCTTTGGAAGCGGCGGTGGCCTTCTGGGTCTTCGTTGTGCCACGTTTCCGTTTGGTGGGAGGGCCTTCATCAACAACGGAGGAAAGTTCGCTAGACGAGTCGCCAGCAGTGTCAGTGGGCTTAGGCTTGGACATTGCTTTGGCCTTTGCTTTTTGTTTCCGCTTGGGTGGCTCATCGATTACGTCCGAAACTTCACCCTCGTCCTCAGCAGCGGCCGGATTTGAGACGTCTTCGGGGTCTGATGTCGCTGCGGGCCCGCCTGAGACACCGGATCTGTCGCTTCCGCTGTTGCTGTGGGCAGAAAGTTCCTCCTCGACCTCAGATTCCACAATCTTCTTCTTTGTGGACTTGGCCACTTTGCGCTTCTTGGGAGGGGGTGATGATGCAAATTCCCCCTCACTCAAGTCGCCCGCCCCCGATGCAGCCCCAGAGTGTGACTCTGTCTCTTTTGATGCCCCGCCGCCTGCGGTATAGCTTTTGTGGGAAACTGAAGAAGCGGATTTCGGTCTTCTGGTAGGACTAGCGCGCTGAGGTGATGAAGATTCCGCGTCGGCAGCCTCAAGCTCTTTCTAACAAACACATTGTTAGCATATGAATGTTCATCAGAGACGGCGCTGCGACAAACCAAAGCATCCATGATGATCCGCCTGCTCTTCGCCTTCCAGTCCTCCCTCCTCAAGAATCCTGCTTCCAGCCCCAGTGATTCCTCAACCTGCCGTCGCGCATAATTGACGGTGAGGTCCTCTCGGTCGGGGCCGTGATAGGCCCTCCGTACCACGTCGGCTAGCCCCCGCGTAATGGTCGTGTTATCAGGGGCCATTTTTGCTGGTAATGCGCGCGATGGGTGACAGACCCCTGCGCGAGTTATGGAGAAATAATGGTATGAAAGGATAAAATACAACAGAGGAGTGCTTTTGCCTTAAAGTCGCGGCGTGTAAACATTAAATTTCTACAAGCCGTGTTTCTTGACACTTTCCTGTCCCTTCCCGTCGCGGTGCAAAACGGTGACGCGTGGTGGGGGGCTGCGACCGGGGTCCAAGGGACGAGGGGATGTGCACGGACCATATCACGTACAACCTGGGACTTTCCTGCGACAACGGAACACATTGGGCATGGGCAATAGCGACTTGGGACGCTTCACCCCTTGTGATCAAGACACTAAGCTTGTCGTTCGGAATACCCCACGAGCTTTCTCCTCGCCGGACAGGCCGAGAACGCGGCGGCGGACCAGGGGTTACTCACCACGCACCCTAACCCACCAGAACACCAAGACTGGCGAAAGTCGAGTTTGTTTACTCGCTCTCCAACTTCCCCGCTCACGCGATACTCAGCGCACAAACACAGTCGCGCCCCCTGTTGATCCAGGGTTGGAAGAGATATGCGGGGTGTTTGAAGAGGAACAATCATCTCGCTCGACTCACTCACCAACCCATCAGCCATGGCTCTCTCCAGCCTCATGCTATTCCTCGCGCTTCTCACACCCATCCCAGCCAGCCCCAACCCCAACCTCCCCTTCGTCATCAACACCTGGTCCGGTCCTTTCACCGCTGCCACTGACGCCGCCTACCACGTCCTCACGCACCCCTTCCGCTCATCCCCGACCCTCGCCCTCGACGCCGTCGAAGCCGGCTGCGCGACATGTGAGCGAAACCAATGCGACACAACCGTCGGCTTCGGTGGCTCGCCGGATGAGCAATGCGAGACTACGCTCGACGCGCTCATCATCGACGGCACGACGATGAAGTCGGGCGCGGTGGCTGGGCTGCGACGGATCCGGGATGCGGTGGCCGTTGCGCGAGCGGTGTTGGATTACACACGCCATTCGTTATTAGTTGGGGACCAGGCGACGCAGTTTGCGGTGGAGATGGGGTTTGGTCCGGAGGAGGACCTGGGTACGGCGGAGAGCAGAGCGAGATGTGAGGAATGGAAGGCTGGTGGGTGTAAGGGGAATTATAGGGTCGGCGTGTTGCCGGATCCTGAGAGGTTTTGCGGGCCATATACCCCCGGTTTGGGGGTTGATGGGTTGGGGTGGGTGGTGGAGAGCGAAGGGCAGGCGTCTCATGACACTATCTCGATGGTAGCCGTCGATGGCAATGGTGTGATGGCCGCGGGAACATCAACGAATGGGGCGGCGTTCAAGATCCCTGGCCGTGTGGGTGATGGACCGATTGTTGGAAGCGGTTCGTATGTGGATGGGGATGTCGGTGGCTGTGGCGCAACGGGCGATGGAGACATCATGCTGCGATTCCTGCCCTGTTACCAGGCAGTCGAAAATCTGAGGCTAGGGATGACGCCGACGGAGGCTGCCGAGGATGTCGTGAGGCGGATGCTACGAAAATACCCCAACATGTCGAGCGGAATTGTGGTCGTGAATAAGCAAGGTGAACACGGCGGGGCAGGCTCCGGGTGGACCTTTACTTATTCATACCGTGGCGGGGAGATGGACGCCAGCGAGGTTGTGACCGTACCCCCAATAACGGCAGATGATATGCGCATGCCAAAGCAAGGTCCAACAGAACTTTAGATGGGAACGTTAAACGGTTACGGTACCGTGCTTCCCGGTCTCCAACCCAAATCTCAAGAGATCAAGGGTAGGGTAAAATAGACCGCGGCACAGTCCTTGTTACGGGCAGAGCCGCTCCAGGGTATAGGTTTTTGCGTCTTTTCGATCACGCTCCTACGCGTTCCGCAAAATATTGCCCGATCATCTTCCAAGGCCTTCAAAAATGTGACGGACAATATCACAGTTCGCATCTTTCGATCCAGGTTCCGACACAATTTGGGGTTTTGTGGTATGAACGATAAGATCAACAACCTGCTCCACTTCTCCACGTGCACGGGCCTTCCAATCGGAGATAACTGATGCAGGAACAAGTGAGAAGGGCCCATATTTCTGCCGTACTATTCCTATTTAGGATATCCCAATCTCTGCACAATGCCATCCATGATCCCACTAACCCACGCCGCGCTCGCCGGAATCCTCATTCTTTTCCCTCAACACCTGCTTCCAATTGTCAGGCGCGTCTCATCCTGCACACACACCATTGCCCTTCTGGCCATCGCGCCATGTCCCTCATTTAATTTCTGTCAATGCTTCAATAACACAATTCTTTGCTCCAAGGCCGACCCCACATTCATTTGAAGATCGATCACGTATTATCAAAACACCACATCTTCATCATCCCGGCAATTATGCGCTGCACAGCCCACTTTTTGACTTTCTTTGCCGCCACAGCGCGCGCCTCCGCCAAGACCATCTGGGCCACGCCTCATGAGAGCTACTCGTCCTCCGTCGGCGTACTAGGTTGCAAAGTCGACACAAATCGCATCGCTTACTGGCCGTCTTCCGTGGACTGCAACAAGATCTGCGTGTCGCTTAGCTACGATGGGAGGACGGTTCATCTCCTGCGTATTGATCAGTCCGAAGGCGCTCACGATGTGAGCTATGATGCTTGGAATTACCTGGTCACAGGGTACTCCGCCACCGAGCGGCCCACCACCGGTGGCGCCGTCGCCATGGAGTACGAAGACGCCGACCCGTCCGCCTGCGCCGATCTGATTCACACCGACGGCAACAAGCTACCCCTGAGCGCATCCAACAGCATGAACTACCTTGCCAGCTGCCTATCGAAAGATACGTGGGTTGGCAAGAATCATCTCCTTTACAATATCCTTGACCCCATCTGCTCTTGGGGCACCGACGAGCTCTGCACTCTCGATTGGCCGACTGCCAATCAACCCGCCTGCCCCAGCCAACTGGGCACCCCTACGGCATTAGAGAACGACCCGGTGTACAACATCCAGTACATGACCGGGAACAAAGTCATGGCATCCAACGGCCAAGTTGTCGCTAGCGGAGGAACGGCGATCACGGTGGACTTGGGTCAGAAGTCTGGGGGTCGCATTGCGAGGGGGGATGCGGTGGTTGTCTTAGCGATGAGTCTGACATATTGGCTTATATGGGGTGTCTGAGGCGCGGAGAGGGTCGCTGTTGGGTTGGGTTTACTTTGATTTTTGGGTTGGTGCTTGTTTTTTTTTTGGATACCCCTTACGTACGAAATCTACGCTTCTAATGACGAATCGCTCTTGGGTCAATGTACCTACTTATTCTGCGAGCCGAACCTCTTCCCCCCCATTACCGAGCAGCTGGCGTCAAGTACGCATGAAGCTTCCCTTTCTCCCACAAGTTAAACACCCGCTGCCGACCCATCCAGTCCAGACTGTCCTCCGCAATACGCAAATCAAAGTTCCACAACACTCGAGCAAGAATGAGACGCATCTCAATGTATGCCAGATTTTTTCCGATACAGTTTCGAGGACCAACATGGAACGGCTGAAATGCGTCTTTATGGTCGTCCACAAAGGCCGGGTCACCCAACCAGCGTTCGGGATGGTAGACAAATGGATCTTTGAAGTGTGCGTCGTTGTGGTACATGGCCCATTGATGGACGGCCACCACGGTCTAGTTTCTGGTCAACAGGAAGTCTTTACTCATACGATTCTGGGATGTCCAGCTGCTTACCTTTTCTGGGACGTAGTTTCCAGCAATATTGGCACCTCCTCGGGGCACGACACGCGGAAGTCCTGTCGGGACTGGGGGGTACATCCGCAGGGCCTCATCCAAACACGCGAGGAGATAGGGGAGGGTGCTGACACTGGAAAAGTCGATCTCCGCTTCAGACTGGAATGCTCCTCGGATCTCGCGCGTCAGCTTTTTCAAAGCCTCCGGGTTCGTGAGGAGAAGATATGTGACCCCTGATAGTAAGGTCGCCGTGGTTTCCGATCCACCGATGATGAGGATGGCGCTATTTGCTTGGAGCTTCTCAAGTGTGAGTCCCTACTTGCAGTTAGTTTACGGTCTTGCTGGGAGGGATCACGTCTCCGGTAAATACCCATTCATCCGCTCGCTTCAGGAGTCCTTCCACCAGATCAGCCCTTTCTTTCCCGGCCTCCATCCGCCTCTTCAGCTTTTCTAACGTCATCTGCATATGCCTCTCCCTCTCTTCCTTGAACCCAGACGGAATGAGAGCAAGCAGAAGCTTCACAACAACTGGATAGTGTGCCAAGCACTGAAATACAGTTCCAGCGCGCGCAACTTCGAAGATGGCCTTGACCCAGGGGTGGTACTCCGAGTTATCCAGACAACCAAAACTAGTTAGTGATGTTAGCAGTAAGTCCCCAGAACCAAACCATGAGAAACCAAACCCACCTCTCGCCAAACGCCAAATCCCCGATGACATCAAACGTGGTATAATTATACCACGCGGCCAAATCGACCTTCTGCCCTCCATCACCGCTGTTCTCCATCAATCGCCGGATCAACAAATCAATATACCCCTGAATCAGCGGCTGCTGCTCCCGCATACTCCGGTCACTAAACCCATGTGCCATGGTCCTCCTCAACAACGCATGCTCCTCCCGCCCAGCATTCACAATATCCCGCGGCACGCTTTCCACCGGCCTGTAGAACTTGTCGTATTTGAGCATGTCCTCCTCACTTCCTGCGTTGTTACCTCCGCCACCCTTGTGGCCCATGATATCCTTCCACGCGCGGGGGTCCGCAAACGCGAGTTCGTCTGGTGCGATGCGCACGACGGGGCCGTAGCGTTTGTGTAGTGCTAACACGTCGAACGGGAGGGTCCCGCGCATGTGCCGGATGCTGTGGCCCCAGCGGGTCGCGCGCATCACGAGCGGTCCGGGGTAAGCGCGTAGAGGGTGTAAGAAGACATTGTAGAAGAGGTAGGAGGTAGTGTAGAGGATGAGCTGTCAGGGGTTATTATTTTCGGCTGCTTGAAACAACACGGTCTGATGTATGGGATAGGAGGCGAAGCGACGTACGGTTGTAAGCCCCACGGCGAGAACTTGCCCAAGAGTGAGGGTCAAGAGCGCCATGGTGGTGGTATAGGGTTAATTAGTTGGCCGAGTACAGGCCTCTTTTCAGATGTTGCGTTCCTGCGTGGATGTTCACCTAACGTTATGAGATACAGCCTGGTTTCAAACTTGAATCGCGGGGCAAGGCTGCAGGTATTTATTTGCCTGGACATCCTTGGGGGGTTACATTTGGTTCGCTTTCGTGTTTTATCCTAGGCACTTCGCTCTCGGTTTAACGTTCCGAAACTTGGGTTCTGATTAGCGCTCCCGTGCTTTTTCTCCGAATTGCATTACGAGTACGAGCCGCCCCGGGTTCATGGTGGGAGACTCTAAGCCGAGAAATGAACGCGATTCAATTCGTGGATGAGTCTTGCAAACTCAAACCGGTTGAAGCTCTCTTTCACATAATTAAAGGCTGATATCTTCCTACTTGGTAAATGGAAAGGTGGTGGCTGTTACCATGTGCAACGATCAAGTAGTTCAATCATTCTCAAGAACATTGTTGCTAGTCGGGGATCGCTGTATCGGCCCACACAAAGAGCCGGGGAAGAATACATAACTAATTACTACTAGGTATGTATCCTGGCGTGAATGGCCCTGTCGCCGGATGATTGTGCCCAAAGAATTATCGTGGAGAAAAGCTAGTGGTCATACACATCAACCCTCGTTCTAAGCCCGTTTCATTTCATCAAGTAGATGTCGTCATCAATGTGAGGCCAAGCCTCGAAACTAAACAGCCCCTGCCCAGGGCTTGAGTGTTGAGGTGTAGGTATGAATAACCCACATACTAATAACTATATAGTTTTCGCCAGATGGCAGATTATATCCCTGTTTGATTCAGTCCCTTTTAATTTTGTTGAGGGCGGCAGGTACCAACCAAGCTTTAGACAGATACTAATTGATTATCGTTTATAGCACAGTCCGACATATTATTTGAACATCAGCGTATTACCTTCGGACCTTTTTTTTTCACGCTGTTCATTTTTGTCTTTGTGTGTCAGGCACAAACCGTCAAGACGCTACAAGTTGTCCCAAAAAGCTTGAGCTTTCTTTTGGAGAGTTGGATTTCATTTCGGGAATAGCCTAGGTTAGAATCAGACTAACCTTGTTTTCGTGGTTGCTTGTGTGGTCGGCCGGCGGTGTTAGGGTGTAGAACTTAAACAGCTGATGAAGGATAAGGATCACATTGAGGGGTTCAGGAGCGTCATAAAATCCGTGAAGAATGGTCAGAGAAAAAGGAAGCTAGGGAGCAAAGCGAAAAGCGACGGGGTAGAATTACGCAATCAAGTCACGACCGTTTCGCTTCCATGGGTTGCCACATGGTGGCTGATAAGGCCGTTCGCCATCGACAAACCCTCTCCCAAAGGCGACCTATCGGATTGACAGGGTTAAAGAGGCTCGTTCCTGGTCCCTGGGTCGTTGGCGGAGTACCACAGAGGGAGAAAGAAGTTTCTAGACTCTTGTGCATACCGTGGAGGCGGTGCGGAACTGTTGTTACCATGCTTCAATTACCCATTTGCCATGTTGTCCTTAAGAATGGATTCCTAGGCTCGGCCGCTGGGGTTTCGGACCGCAACGCGGCAGCGCGAGGAAGCCAACTTTTCGCCGTTAGGTGTTGTGTGATACGGCTCGGGACCCTGGGCTCATCGGTTGACGTCGACAAAGGAACAAAAAATGTTGCATAAATGGGCCGGGTTTGGCCCAGGGCGGCAGGAAATGTACGGGAGTGGCGGGCGTGGCCATTCATTGCGCGGGGATTGGTTGAATGGCGGTATTTTTCGTGATGCGGCCGATGGGACCTGCAAAGGGCCAACGGAAAAGTGCGCCTGGGAGAAAGAAGGTCCGAAGACTATGACGGGAGGTTCGAAAAACCTCGCATCCCGTCTTGGACCTCAGGTCGCAACCTGGGCTTTTCACCCGCATCCGGCGTGTCACACCCGCATGTTACCTTGCAGGCCATTTGGTGCGCTATTTCTGCAGCTTCCGCCTGTGCAAACGGCCCGGTAAGCGCGTTTGAGTTGCCTAGAACGCGCCCAGGAATGCTGAGGGTGCCGAGAATTCCTCGTCCTGTAATATATGTATTTTTGGGGGACTGTCCTGTGGAGCGGATGGTGGACGTCACCGTTCCCCCCCATGAACCGTCGTTGTCTCTCCTGGCACCCCTGCTTCGTCGGAAAATTGATTGTCTACGCCCAAGACAGGGTCCATTGAGGCTCCTATTCATCCCGTCTCGTTCCCGTCGGAGTGTCGGGAGTGTGTATTCACAGTCAAAAGCGAGCAACTTCAATGGCGCTCGCTTGTTTGACCAAGGCCCCGAGAAAAAAACAGCGCCCGGCCTCTGTAGAACCATAGCCCCAAGCGGATTCTTCCACTGCGCCGTCGAGTGTTTTACCCCGCTCCCCACTCTCCCACTGTACCGTAACTGCCCCGCCATCGGGTCCTTTGTGTATCAACGGGTTTGTTTCCAAGCTTTTGAGGATCTGGATTTCCATTAATAACGTCACCAAACCGACACGGGAACCGCCAATTTTTTTGGGCGAACTACCAAACCACTCGCCTGCCCTCCACCACCACTCCTCCACCGAATTCCCTTCACTTCCTACCCCGCCATCCGCCGAAGTGTCGCTCCAGCCCTCGTGAAACGCGGGTTCCGGAAACAGTCGCTGGACTCACCCATCCTGACATCGCCGGATTGCCAAGTCCACAAACCGTCACGATGCCTGGTGTTGTCGAGTACCCCGCCTCTGCCTCTGGCCGGCTACTACTTATTTCTAATCGCCTGCCCATCACGATCAAGAAGCGCGCCGAAGATGGCGAATACAGCTTTTCCATGTCCTCTGGCGGCCTCGTCACCGGCCTGAGCGGCCTCGCCAAGACCACAAGTTTCCAGTGGTACGGCTGGCCCGGTTTGGAGGTACCAGAGGCTGAGGCTGGCCCATTGCGCGAGCAGCTCAAGGAGAAGCACAATGCGATTCCGGTGTTTGTCGACGACGAGCTTGCAGATCGCCACTACAACGGATTTGCTAGTACGTTTACGTTCCGCGAGCTTGGCTTTGATATCACGTCCCCAACGCACAGTCCTGTTTTATCTTCTCAGCTACTGACTGTCGCCTTTAACAGATTCGATTCTCTGGCCGCTCTTTCACTACCACCCCGGCGAAATTACATTCGACGAATCCGCGTGGGCGGCCTACCGCGAGGTGAACAGGTTGTTTGCCCAGACAGTTGCCAAAGATGTGCAGGACGGCGACCTGGTGTGGGTGCATGATTACCACCTAATGTTGTTGCCGCAGATGCTGCGCGAGGAAATTGGCAACACAAAAAAGAACATCAAGATCGGGTTTTTCTTGCACACCCCTTTCCCTAGCAGCGAGATCTACCGCATTCTACCCGTCCGGGAACAGCTGCTGCTGGGTATTCTCGACTGCGATCTGATCGGGTTCCACACGTACGACTACGCGAGGCATTTCTTGAGCAGCTGCTCGAGGATATTGTAAGTCATCTTGTTCAGGTTGGTGTACCCGGACAGCGCACAGCCGTCCCGCTAACCCCACACCCTCTTACTAGGCAAACCTCATCAACACCAAATGGCGTGGAATGGAACGGACGCTTCGTGACAGTCGGCGCGTTCCCCATCGGTATCGATCCCGAGAAATTCGTCGACACGCTCAAGAAGGAGGAAGTCCAGAACCGTATCGCTGCCCTCAAGCGCAAGTTCGAGGGCGTCAAGCTCATTGTTGGAGTCGACCGGCTCGATTACATCAAGGGCGTGCCGCAGAAGCTACATGCCTTGGAAGTGTTCCTCACGGAGCACCCCGAGTGGATCGGCAAGATCGTCCTGGTGCAGGTCGCGGTCCCAAGTCGTCAGGACGTGGAGGAGTACCAGAATTTGCGGGCGGTGGTGAACGAGCTCGTCGGGCGTATCAACGGCAAGTTCGGTACCATCGAGTTCATGCCTATCCACTTCTTGCACCAATCAGTCAACTTCGACGAACTCACAGCTCTCTACGCCGTTAGCGACGTGTGTCTCGTCAGCTCCACGCGCGACGGCATGAACCTGGTGTCGTATGAGTACATTGCCACACAGCGAGAGCGCCACGGCGTCATGATCCTGTCCGAGTTCACCGGCGCCGCGCAGAGCCTTAATGGAAGCCTGATCGTCAACCCATGGAACACGGAGGAGCTGGCCAACGCCGTCCACGACGCCGTGACGATGTCTCCCGAGCAACGCGAAGCCAACTTCCGCAAGCTCGAGCGCTACGTCTTCAAGTACACGAGCGCCTGGTGGGGGCAGAGTTTCGTTTCCGAGCTCACGCGCATCAGTGCTGCTGAAGAGGGCAAGCGAAACAGCGCGGCTAACACGGCGAAGCTGGCGTCGAGGAATGCGGCCGAGAGTGTGGCGGGTGCTGCGAGCCAGGCGGTGGAAGGGGTGCAGAGCGCCGTTGCGGGCGTGTCTGGGGAGGGTAATCAGTGAAGAGTCGGGTGAGGATAATAGGCGGCGGTCACGGTTTGGTTTACTCTTCGGAGATGGGCGACCCAGGGAGTCATGGGACAGAAATGCAGAAAATCAACAAAAAAAAAGAAAAGGAACAAAGCGCGGGGATCTCGGGCAGCTCCAGCATGCGGAGAGAAAGCTGTGGTTTCCTCTTCGGGACTCAATATCCCGTCGATCAGCGACACCTGATGATTTTTTTTTAGTTATGCCAGTCTCATACTTTTCTTCTGTTTTTCGAGGGATACATAGAATGGGGCATCAGGCAAAACACGTCGTGCGTGCACAAATCATCTCCCTTCAACGGCTCTGCGTCCGTTTACTACCAGCAAATGATCTGTTATTCCGTCGAAAGCGACATCTCTCTCAAGATTTCGTGCAGGTCGTACCACCATGCAGCGGCAGAAATGATTGGCCCCTCCCCACAGCCCAACCTCCACGTGAAGCCCCATGGTGGGCGGGGTGTCAGCCCTGTGGCCCAGCGGAGAGTTAATTCCCCCGTGTCAGGGTCCCAAACTCCAGGTTTTTTTTTTAGTTTCGTGAACTGAGCCGCAACGATAGGCCAAAACACGACAAGGCCATTTGCATTGCATGCAAAAGGACAATCGTCACAAGGAATGCCCATGAGCAAATCCTTGAGCTATCCTCCACCAAACCCATCGTCTTTGGCCCCTCAGCAAGCCACGATAAAGCCGCAAAACAACTTTGCGAGAGCGACAACAAGCCGTGGAAATGGAGTCCAACGAAGATTTCTTTCCGGCCTTACCCCACCGGTTGTTCTCCAGGAGAGAAGATATCTTCTCTGACTATGAATAACTACGCGTATGTATGTATTTCCGTCCGAGCAAACGCGAAAGGACAGAGCCACACAAGTGCAGAACAGCCCGTCCAGACCATTGGTGTTTTGGAACCCAATCAACAGCTCCTGGCACCCTGCTGGCAAGCCAAAAGAAGGAATGCTAAGCTTTCGGGAGGGCTGAGCTTGGCACGTTCGGCGAGGTGGTGCCGGCTTGGGAGAGGGGAAGCAGCTTCGCCTATCGTTTTTTCTGGCACCCACCCTTCTTTCGGCACTTTCCCACATGGTAAGCATAGCAAGCTGAAGATGTAAGGTTTTTTTTAGACCTTTATTACAAGACGATGCAATCTTGTCGTTGGACAACGCGAGCATCGAAGCGCAGACGGGCTTCCTGAAGAGGGGGTCAAAGGCGATCGTGGAGCTTGTCGTCCGGACTTTTGGGCCCATGTCGTGGTTGGGAGCAACCCGAGCAGGGGTCCTCTTCCCAAAATGGCAGTCGTTTCGAAAACTCGAGGCAACCCATTCTGCCTCACAGGATACCAGATTGGGTCTCGGCGCAACCGACAAAGCTCGATAGAGTACGTCAACGGCTGACGCGGAAGGGAGCCCAGATGTGTATATGTAGTAGAAGAGCCGCCGTGATCCAGAACGTTCATTTCGTTCCAAGCCAAGAGAGCCAAGCATCAACACCCCAGGAACCGAGACATCACCCGCAGCTGGGCAACGTCAAGCTTGCTGGTTGACCCCTAATTGGTCTTTTTATTGTCTTTTTTTTTTCCGCCGCCAAGTCCCGTCACACCACAAACCTTTCCACGATGTATCTCGCGTATAAGCATGTGAAGAAAAAGCGGCAAGCTGCTGCGGCCGAAGCAGCTGCAGCAGCAACTGCAACAGGACAAGCACCAACACCAGGAGCACCACCACCAGAACATGGCGCTTTGCTGGAGAACACTCACCCGAGTGCGGCGGCCAAGGAGACTCCCGAAGAGCGCGCCGAAAAGAAACGCCGGCGTTCATACCGATGGAAGATCATCTTGGGTCTCTTCCTACCCTTCACGTTGCAAGCCCTCGACACCACTATCATCGCGTCGGCGGTGGTATTTATTGCTAATGACTTCAGTAAGTGTCGTCCCTAACCACCCCCCTAGATCATACACACACACTCCCCCTTGAATGTCATCCATTAACCATACCTCAACCCCTGACTAACCCCCCACCTCCAGACCAACTCGCCCAACTCAACTGGATCATCACCGCCTTCAACCTGACCTCCGCCGCCTTCCTGCCCATGTGCGCCCAGCTCGCCGACGTCCTAGGCCGGCACACCACGCTACAATTCGGTCTCGTCACCGTCACCATCGGTTCAGCTCTCTGCACGGCCGCGCCCAACACCGCGTTCCCTATGCTCCTCCTCGGTCGCGCCCTACAAGGTGTCGGCGCGGCCGGGATCAACATCTGCGTCCGTACCATCCTGGCGGACCGGGTGTCGCTCGGGGAGTTTGCGAAGAACTGGACTGTCTTTGCGGCTGTGTCCGGTATTAGTTATGGTGTGGGCCCCGTGGCCGGCGGGTACCTGACGCAGACGAGTTGGAGGTGGTGTTTTGGGATTAATTTGCCCGTGGCGGTGGCTGGGATTGTGTTGGTTTGGGTATTGTTGCGGAAGGAGTTGATCGGGCCGGCGCCGATTGAGAGGGTGTTGACGGGGTTTGGCCCGGAAGGGGGCCCGGGTGTTGCCAAGCCGGAGTCGAGACTGGACAGGTTGGGGGCGAGACTGGCAACGCTGGATTATGGTGGCCAGCTGCTGTTCCTGTGGGGTTTTGGGTTGTTGGTGCTCGGTTTCACTTGGGCGGGTAGCACGTATGCGTGGGACTCGGTACCCGTGTTGGTGACCCTGATCGTGGGAGGAGTGTTGGCGGTGGCGTGGGTGGTGTATGAGCGGTCGATGGCACCGGGGAGATTCATGTCGAGGGTGTTCCCTAACCAGAAGGCCATGATGCCGTGGGGTCTATTGACGGAGAAGGATATCGGGCTGTTGCTGTTCATCAACTTTGCTAACGGCGCCGGCATGTTTGCCATCATGTACTTCATGGACTTGTACTTCACACTTGTCCAGGGGCATACCGCCAGCCAGGCTGGTTTGTCGCTTTTGTACTTTTTGCCCGGCATGGGTGGTAAGTTCACACCCCCGTTCCCCCTTCCCCCGCTTATTCTTCTAAGAAACCTCAACTAACCCCCTTATTCTAGTCGGTGTCTATACCACCATGCTCTTCGTCAACACCTTCCCTCGCCAAACCCTTCCCATCCTCGTCCTCGGCACCACTTGCTCCGCCGTAGGCATCAGCATGATCGCCTACGCCGTCCACACCGACTACCTCAACCTGGTGTACGGCATGATGGCCCTGACCGGCTTCGGCATCGGCGTCAACACCAACCCCAGCACGCTCCACGGCCTTGCCTACTTCCCCGGCAGCACGGCCCCCATCACCTGTCTAGCCTCCTTTGCCTACCCCTTCGGCGGCACCATCACGTTGACCATCATGTCGACCGTGTTCAACAACCGCAGCGGCGCCATGCATGAGGATCCCAAGTCGGGTATCTTCTGGGCGTACATCTCGGTCGTCCCCATCATGTGGACGGGTGTGCTGATCACGGCTTTCTTGGGTAATGTGTGGATTGGGAAGGATGGGAATCATGAGGTTATGCACGGATCGTACTTTTTCCACTTGGTGACCGGTCGTAAGCCTCAGAAGATCACGATGAGGAGGATGGAAGTTGAGGCCCCGGAGGGGGGGAGTGAGTACATTGCGCTGAAAAACGCCCAAGAGGGTTCTCCGTTTGAGGCACGGAGAGATTTGGAATACGGGCGTCCGGTATAAGCTGTGAAGGAGGAGTGGGAGTTTCATAGTTGGATAATTATATGGCTAGTCACGCCGGAAATGATGCATCAAGTTCGATATCATGCAAGATACAGGTTAATGACTGAAGTAAATTTGGAAATGGATTCAACGAAGTTAATTAAGTGTTTGTAAAGTGGAAAGAGGTAAACATCAATTTCTATACGTTAATTAAATTGTTATTTTCACCTTTGACTCAACCTATCTAATTTCCCTACCACAATGACAAACTTCAATTCATAATTGTAGTTAACGTTAAGGCACTGGATAAACACGGAACTCTAACATGATCCAATCCGCCGGCGTTTCCATGACGAAGCATGATGAGCTGAGTACTTCCCATGACGTCATTCAGATCAGTGAGGATATCCTCAATAAAGTGGTGACTGGAGTTTAAAATTGATTCAGAATTCGAAGGCGACTGTTGACACATGTGGCATAAACAAGTTATCTGTAGTTTCATGAACCTGCATCCTAAAATAATACTCACCTACCAAGAATCACTTACGGCAGTTTGACATCGGAAAACCAGACAACCATGCCCTCTGGAGTCAAAGACAAGAATAACGAGCCCATCCAGCCGGGCGATCATGTGTTTGCTCGCTCGCGGGGTGGCAGGCACGAGGGTGAAGTCGAAAAGGTGGTGACCTCACAAAAGGAAGCAGCGAAAGAAGGCGTAAAACATCCACCTAAGGTACGAAGTATCTGACCCATTTTCTAAATAGGGGTTGTGTTGTTGGTGGGGTTTGAGAGTTGACTCACGTTCTAGGTTTTGTTTACGGACCAACATGGGCATCATGTGCAGCATAATCCGCAGGCAGTTGAGCACGGTGAATACAAGAAATAGATCAATGCTATAATCTAGTCATGTTTATGAGTGGTGTCATGTGTAAAGGGGTGCGAGGCAAAAAATGTGGCTTGGTGTTTGTTTAGATATTTTAAAGTGGGTCATGGAGGGGCATTATTAGGGCTGGGCTTTGGGAAGGTGCCCCAACAACAATCCCAGGGTGACTAGTCTAGTGGTCAGGACGCTTCGTTGTGGTCTTCTCGTCCATATGCGAGCCCGAAGAAACCCCGGTTCGATTCCGGGGTCGCCCACTCTTTTTTCATTTCTTCCTTTTGCATTCCCATGAAACTTCAGGTGCTTTTGATATGTTGAACGTCGCTCAGCTGGTCGGGCTGGTTAACGCGACGGAATGTCCATTCCTTTGGCCCACTTCTCGGTTATTTTTGTTCTCATGCACCGGGGCGCTCAGCAAGCACTTGGTCAGCCAAGATCCCCATTTGGTCTCGCGAAAGCGCAACCGTCCAAAGGGCCTTAATTTGCGATGTTGTTGTTGGACCCCACCACTATCTAACGCATAGGGCTCACAAGGTCATCAATAGCCCGGTCCGAGCGAGGACAGCAATTCTTAAGGAATTAACATCTTCTCATGAGCCCGGATATTGCGGAGGTGTTGACCAAGCCTGGTGTTGTTCGCAGGTCCTGCGGCCCGCCTGATACCCAAAATTAGTTTGTTGGAGAGGGGCGCTGGGAGGGCTCGTTTGGAGGCCGCCTCGTTACCATGTTCCGGGGTCTGGGCATGAACAATCCCGTGATCCTCGACGGGAAACGCGGAGTCAATCCCTCAATTGGTCGGACGGTCCTTCCCGAGCTAATTTCTTTCCAAATAACCGGGCAGAGGAATGGGTTGAACTGAGAACGAGTCCTTCTATGCTTCGTTGTTGGAATCATCACCAATATTCTCCACTTAGCAGTGTGGAAAGAAAACGAAAGCGAGTCTTCCAGGCGTTTCCCAGCCCCCGCACTACCCCATCCTGGGGCCCAGTTTCCCCAACTTCCAGTGCGGAGAAAACAGAGAACGACATCGGATGGGTGGAAAAATAACCCCCGATTGACACCGTTTACCGGCTCCCTGCACCCGGTCAGGGTTGGCCACGAGGACTAAAGGTGTGAACTCTCCATAATCTCACCTTGGCAGAGGTTAGTCCCAAGGGAATGATTTAGGATAAATTGAAGAGTGGAAATCACGGCCTCTTGGCAACAGGCACGATGCGACTCTCGAATCCGGCGATCTGGGAACCTCATAAGGCCGGGGGTGATCCTCCCAGCTTTGGGGACAAAGGGCAGCATTGGGACGACACTCTTTGTCACTTCTGACGTCTCTCCTTCCCCTCCTGAACCATGCGGTGCTCATTGCTACTCGCCGCGGTTGTCGGCTTCGCGGCTGCGGAAGATGGCCTGGCCGGATGGCTTCGTTATGCCCCGATCAAGGGAGCCAAACCCCATTCCTACAAGCTCCCATCTGCCATTGTTACCCTCAACGCGACTGAGGGGTTGCCCGTCTTCACGGCCGGCCAAGAGCTCTCCCAGGGCATCGAAGGCATTTTCGGGAAGAAATTGGACGTGGAAGCCGCCGAAGACGTCGGCAGCCATGGGAAGAAGCACACCACCACGGCCACCGTGGGAACTGTCACGGCCTACACCGAGAGCGACCCAGACGCGGCAGCCGACCTGCCAGAGCTCCTCGACGACGGCTTCTACCTCCGCGTGTCCGACGGCAACGTCCTGATCCTAGGCCAGAACGAGCGCGGCACGCTGTACGGCGCGTTCCACTACCTCTCGCTGTTGGCCCGGGGCAACACATCCGACGTGACGGTGACCTCGAACCCGGATGCGCCGATCCGCTGGGTCAACCAGTGGGACAACATGCAAGACGGCGGTACCCACGGGAGCGTTGAGCGCGGCTACGGGGGCGACTCCATCTTCTTCTGGGACGGCAAAGTGCGCGACGACCTCACTCGCGCGGGGCAGTACGCGCGCCTGCTAGCCTCGATCGGGATCAACGCTGCCGTGGTCAACAATGTCAACGCCGATGCCAAGACACTGACGCCGGAGAACATGGATGGCCTGGGCCGCATCGCCGATGCCTTCCGGCCGTACGGCGTGCAGCTCGGCCTGTCGCTCAACTTCGCCTCGCCCAACACCCTTGGCGGGCTCAACACGTTTGACCCCCTGGATGAGAAGGTCATCCAGTGGTGGAAGGACATCACGGATGACCTATATGAGCGGGTGCCTGACATGGCTGGCTATCTCGTGAAGGCCAACTCCGAGGGCCAGCCCGGCCCCATGACCTACAACCGCACGCTGGCCGAGGGCGCGAACCTGTTTGCGCACGCGCTCAAGCCGCACGGCGGTACCATCGTCTTCCGCGCGTTTGTGTACGACTCGACCTCGCTCAACGAGACGCTCGACTGGAAGGCGGACCGGGCGAACGCGGCCGTAGAATACTTTGATGGGCTCGACGACAAGTTCGAAGACAACGTGGTGATCCAGATCAAGTACGGCCCCATCGACTTCCAGGTGCGCGAGCCCGTGTCGCCGCTGTTCACCAAGCTCGTCCAAACCCCAACCGCCATCGAGCTGCAGATCACCCAAGAGTACCTCGGCCAGCAGGCGCATCTGGTGTACCTGGCACCGATGTGGAAGGAGATCCTCGACTTTGACTTCCGCGCCGAGGGAAAGCCCTCACGCACGCGCGACATCATCAACGGCGAGCGCTTCCACCACCGCCGGGTCGGCGGCTATGCGGGCGTCGCCAACGTCGGCACCAACACGACCTGGCTCGGCAGTCACCTGGCCATGTCCAACCTGTTTGCATTCGGCCGACTCGCCTGGAACCCATCGTTGACCTCCGACGGCATCCTCGAGGAGTGGATCCGACTGACCTTTAGCGCCGACCAAAAGGTCATCGACGTCATCAGCGACCTCTCCATGGTCTCCTGGCCGACTTACGAGAGCTACACCGGCAACCTGGGCATCCAGACCCTCACCGACATCCTGCTCGGCCACTACGGCCCCAACCCAGCCTCGCAAGATGGCAACCCTTGGGGCCAATGGACCCGCGCCGACGCCTTCAGCATCGG
Organism: Chaetomium sp. MPI-SDFR-AT-0129; assembly: GCA_020726445.1. NCBI lineage: Eukaryota > Fungi > Ascomycota > Sordariomycetes > Sordariales > Chaetomiaceae > Chaetomium > Chaetomium sp. MPI-SDFR-AT-0129. The sequence goes on along the minus strand of JAGJXA010000008.1, from coordinate 1,556,867 downwards.
CATGGACCGCACAGTCTGGAACGGCACCGGTTTCGCCGGCCAATACCCGCCCGAAATCGCCGCCCGCTACGAAGACATCGCCACCACCCCCGACGACCTCCTCCTCTGGTTCCACCACGTGCCCTACACGCACGTCCTCAAATCCGGCAAAACCGTCATCCAGCACTTCTACGACTCCCACTACGACGGCGCCGCCGTGGCCCAGACCTTCCCGGACCTCTGGGAAACCCTGCGCGGCCGCATCGACGACGAGCGGTTCGAGCACATCCTCTTCCGCCTCGTCTACCAAGCCGGCCACGCCCTCATCTGGCGCGACAGCATCAACAACTTCTACCACAACAAATCCGGCATCGCCGACGCCGACAACCGCGTCGGCAACCACCCCTACCGCATCGAAGCCGAATCCATGACCCTGACCAACTACATCCCCTACACCGTCTCCCCCTTCGAAGCCGCCAGCGGGCCCGGATTCAAGGCAGTCGTCACCAAATCCAACACCACCAGCCCAACCACCATCGGCACAGCCTCTACCAAGCTCCAACACATCGCCACGGGTACATACGATGTCGCGGTGAATTACTACGACATGGCGATTGGCAACTCGACATGGGAATTGTACATTGGCTGTGATCGTGTGGGCCAGTGGCACGGAGATCTGGAGTATAACCTGGGCAGGGCGCCATCGCCGTATATTGATGGCCATACGGCTACACGGGTGACGTTTAAGGGGGTGAGTATTAAGAAGGGGGCGACGTTGAAGATTGTGGGGAGGCCGGATGGGTTGGAGCCGGCGCCGTTGGATTATGTGTCGATTTTGCCGGAGGGGATTGTGGATTAGGGGGTGTCAGTGTAGATAGGTGATTACGCACGTTTGTGTTGATGCTCGCTTTTCTATGATAACCTGCGTCCTCGAGTAAGTCAAGTGGGACTGGAAACATTGCACAGGATATTGCTCGTCAATCTGCTCGCAAAGTTTTGAAGTATTGTAACATTATTTGCAAGGTACAGTACGCTTGGATTGCCAGTGGTAGCAACACCTATCTATTCCCCTATTCATCAGGTCATAACTTCTCCCAGCTGTAATTAGCCCCCGCGACTTCAGTTATCTTCATCCCACCGCCTCTGAGAAATGAAATATGCGTGTGCGATGCAGTGTGTCTGTAGTTCAGTGTTATGGTACAGGGTATCACAGGTTCAAAAGAAAAAGAGAAAGAACGTCCAAGTTCTGTCAACACCGTGCCAATTTCGGCCGGCTCACCAAGTTCTCAGTTCCATTTCACGCCACCAGCCCGCTAAACTTCCGCCTCAGCCCCATCCTATGCAACAACCCCTTACCACCCTTCCCAGCAGCACTCAAATCCGCCTCGGTAGGCGCAAACCCAGGCGACACCAACGACACAGGAAGAGCGCACGGTGGGAGACCGGCCCCACCAGCTCCCATGTTCAAGTTCAGCGGTGCCGGCGTCGTCCGGCGCGAAGCATCCTGCATCAGCCCGAGACCCATGGCTTGGGCTTGGGCCTGGGCTTGGGCCTGGGCCTGGTCTTGTTGCGTCTGCATAGAGACAGGAGGAGGCATCTTTTGCAGCGTGTTCCTCCCCACCCGCATGCTTCTGGGCGTCGCATTGTCTGATACCCGCACTGCTTCCCAGCTGCGCTGTGTATGGTGTCCGCTGAGGTACCCGCTGTCTACTGATTCCCTAACACCTACAGGCAGCGGGGGAACGCCGGCCACGCCCGGCATCTGGGATCCCGCTGCGGCTGCTGCGGCTGCAAGCGGGAGACTGGTCTCGGACATGGACATGTGCGCGAGGATATCCACCGGCGCCCTGGGTACCATGACTTGTTCGCGGGCGGCTGCCCATTTGCGAGCTTCAATAACCTGGTCCTCGTAGCGACGGGACCGGTTGCTGTGGATGGATGCTGTTTCCGAGCTCTGATGGGAAAAAAATGTTCGGGGACTCCGGGGACTTAGTGGAGGTGCCACAGGGGAAACATCCACGTTGCGGAGGGAGATAGTGCGGCTTTGGAACCGGTCTGCCGTGATGTCCGTCTCAGGCGGTGTAGCGGTGGGTGCTGAGTAAGCGTCACGCTGGTATTTATCGCGGTTTTGTGGGATCTTGAGGTTGTTGAGTTGCGGTTTGGAGTTCGTTCGCCTGTGGTGGGACATCCGAGCTGGGGTTGGTGCTGATGGTCGGTTTGGTCCTTGCAACGGTTCGGGCGATGTTGTGGTGGAGGTGTGAGCCTCTGAGGGGGCCACTTCGTTCGTCACTTGGTTCCCCCCTTCTTGAGCGACATGCTCGTCGATGCGCCGCATCATGGGGTCCACACTCAGGTCACGAACCGACCGAGACCCCGTCCTCCGAGCCCGACGTCCAGGTGTGCTGAACGGCATCTCCGGGTTATGATCCGGGGAGCTGTCCGTGGGAGTGATGGCGTCTTTGAGCGACGGGACAGGCTCGGGGTGGCCATCACCCACGCCCCCAAATTGGGACCCTGTCTCACTTCCCCTCCGTTGATCGCTCCCCCGGCGGTGCATATCCGGGCTGGTTGGGAGTCCGACATTGCTGGCCCCGCGTGGAATGTCCAGGGAGGTCTTGGGGCGAGCCAGCGAGTGCCCGGCAGCGGATAACCTGTCATCCCCCTGCACCTCAGGTTCCATCTTCGTCGGCAATGAGAGCTCGCTCCGTCCATATCGCGTCAAGGAGGGCACTGGAGGTGGGGGTTCGATGTCCGCCGACGTGGATCGGTTGTGAGAGCTGGCACGGGACACCCGCCGTCTGCGCGGCTCCGCTGTTTCCCGGTCGCTTCTCCTCCTCGGCCGCTCCCCAGTCCTCCGTCGGGATGAGACTGAGGCTGCTGACTCCGAGTCTGATGACTCCGAGACCATCGCGCGTCTTGATCTCCGTTTTCGCACTTCCTTCCGTGTCGGTTGCTCGACATCTCTCTCCGACTCGCCCCTCTTAGGCGTCCTGCCCCTCGAGGCAGCGCCCCGCCGAGTGGTGCTGCGTGCACGAGTCCTCCCTGGTGCCTCTGGTTCAAACTGTGCGGCAGCTTCAGGGTTTGCTGAATCGAGGACGAATTGCTGAACGGCGATAGGCCCATGGAGAGGGCAGGACAAAACGTTGGAAGACAACTTCCGCAGTTGTTCCACCTTGTGTGAAGTGTCGAGCGAGCAATACCGGCCCTTTTCGGATGCGATGTCGCATTTCACCCATTGGATGTAATAATGCTGCGGGCCACCCTCACAGCCCGTGTAGGGCGTGTAGTCGTAAGTGCACATTGTGGGGAGCCAATGGCAGAGCCTGTGAAGGCAAAAGGCACAAGATGCCGTTTCGTCTGAGTTGTCGACGAAGAGGGGGTTGAGGTCAATTCATGCCATGTCAAAGAGGGAGATCGTCAAGGGTCTTGCCCGCGTGGCGGGTGTAAGCGACCCTTATATCGGAGGTTCGGCAACCCCGTGTGGAGAGCCATGTTTTTCAGCGGTGAGAGCATGCAAAGTCCGAGATGGAACCAGATCACGTTGCCCAGATTTGGACCGTCTTGGCTGCGATCGTGCTGTCGTCGTCGTCGAGTCGTCGACCCTTGGTCAATGGATCGTGAACTGCCCGCATGTTCAGTGGAGTAAAAATAGCGACCTCCTCACCACAATCACGCGATGACGGGACGCCATTGGCGTGCCGAACAGGCCATGTCGATCTTGGCAGACCGTTGATTGGCTGATTCGGCTGCCCGCTCCGATTGCCAGGCCTGCCGACCGCTGAACTCGGCCGAAATTGGCTTGGCGTGGGCTCCATCACAGAGGCAGGTCGTGCAGGCCGGGCGCTTAACAGCTGCTAGTGTGATGTGACAGGACGACAACGGCTCAGAACGGCGATGAGCCCGGGGGATTTTCACGGGAAAAGGGAAAAGGGAAAAAGGCTGCTGATGCTTGTGGCGTGAATGGCCAGAGACATGGCCAGGTGGGAAGCATCGAACGTTTGGCGAACAAAAACCCGGCCGGCAACTGGAGAAATTACCGAATTCGTCCAGAAAAAAAGATTAGTGTCTCAACGCTGGTGAGGTGATGCCAATCAGTGAATTTGCGGGGATGGTCAGCACATTCGAGGATGATGAAGTTCAGCACATCAACTGGGACTGATTCTGTCCACACCATTGAGGTTGTGGTTGACGGAGAAAGGTCAATGGTCTCGGGACCGGCGAGGACAAGCGAGCCATGACCATGAGCTGAGGCGCGAGGGAGTGATGAGGGGAACTTGTTTGCTCCTTTGGGCCGCATTTGCATTGCTGAGGAAGTTGCGATTTGGTGGGAACTATTCTTAGGGCTACGGAGCCGCATTGGGGCCCCCAGAGATCCTTCCACCCACCCGACATCCCAACGCCGAGCCAAAACTCACGTCCAGTCGAAACTCATGTTAAAAAACGTGCTGTGCGGGTTAACATACTTTCCAACGCTTGCATCACCAGTTGGCCAACCAACACTTTCTACCATACGAATAGAGAAGCCGACTTATTAGACGCCCGAAAAGTGGTTTCACAGGCGAGAATGGACGAAAGGGAACGTCATCTCGAACCTGGAAACCATGTGGCAGCGGCTCAGATGGCTTTGTTGGTGATACCAACCAGTCGACTGGGCTCAATGGAGGCCTTGTCGCGCGCTTCGGCTTCGACGGCCGAACCGTGGAGACCACATTGACCACGCCACGCGGGCTGCCATGACCTGCAGCCTCATGCTGCGTGGAAGTCAAGGCCAGACGAATGACACTTCGGCGTTAGCGCTTCTAGACTTGCTGTGCCTCTTCATTAACAACCAACAACCAACGTACATGCGTCGAAATGGCACCTAACCCCAATGTCTCAGCGCTCAACGGCCGTTCCTGCATTAGCTCGCTGCTCCAAGCTGCGGCCATTCCCACGACCTCACCACACCTAAGAGAGATATCGTGGTCTTTCATCCACACCTAAGACATCCGCGCGGCTACAAGTTCCTACGCTGTTGTGTCCTCAAACATGGCTCGGTGAAAGTCCCGCGATTAGCGACGAAACTCCTTACCCTCCAAACGCCAGCAAACCCTTCCATGAAACTGAAGGCAGCCAACTAGATGCCTCTAGCACCGGAAACGAGATAAGGTATAAACCACATAAGAAACTAATCGGTATTTTCACAAGTATTCAGGGGCAATTCGACCAGAGAAAGCAAATGTGAAGTGGGATAGCATCTATCGACCCCCTTAGATTCGGAATGTCCGTATAGGTTCAGAATGTAGGCCTAACCGCTTGCAATCACCAACGACCAACAGCACGGTCGGTCGAGAAATAAACCAAGGAACCACCAACGCCCTGTAGACCCATCTCAACATCACAGCCTTCCTCGGCATCCGCCAGCGGCTACTGTTCCCACCCACCCATATCCGTTCCGGCCATCACAGCACCAACAAGTCTCTTCTTCGGGCTTAATATTCCACACCCCTTATCCACTAACATAGTACCCCCCCTGCGACCGACTCCTCGACCTTCTCCCTTCCACAGCCGGCGCATAAGCATACGTCGCCGACGGCCGTCTCGGCACACCCACATACTTCTCCTCAAGCACGACCGGGCGCGGAGTCGACGACCTACGCCCGCTGTGATAGCGCCTCGGCGATCCATGTCCGTGGTGATGGTGATGGTGGTGACGCCGGTATCTGTCATCAGGCGAGCGGGAGCGAGAACGGGAACTGCGGCGCATCGGTGGCGCCGTGTCGTCGTACCAGCCCTGGCGGTAGGGGTCGGGGGCGCGAGGCACGATGCAGCAGCGGATGATCCACCAGAGGAGGAGGAGACCGACTACGGTGCCGATGACGATGCCGGCTATGGCGCCGCCGTCGAGGTTGGCGCTGCCGCCGCCACTGCTGTTGCCTGGGTCCACCACGACGGTTGTGGTGGGTTGTTGGCGGGGGAGTAAGTGGGAAAGGGCTTGTGGGAGGGTTGGGGTTGGTGCCATTGTGGGCGGCTTTTCTTTGGGGGCGATTCAGGGGAAACGTTCAAGGCGTGGAAGAGTCGTGATAGGCGATCGTGAAGAAAGCCCTGGGAATCGTCATACGCCGTTGGCTAGTGTACGTTCAATGATGGAAAATCTGATATGTTGTTCCCACGAGCTTACGAGCTTGCCCCCAATTTTGTAAGACATGGCAAGTCTGTACATGTTATAGGCCAATCCAAACTTGGCACAATCCACGAAGACGAAATCTAGCGACCAGGAACGTCATCATGTTCTTGGTCTTGGATCTCGATCTTCCTTCTTGCTCTTGATGTAACACCAACTTCGGCGAAAGGTAATTACCGGCTTCCTCGCTCTTCGGGCACGCAGCACGCCATGGTGCCTAGCGTTGATCATGACGCTTGGTGAGGGGAAACGACTTGATACCGATTGCTGTCCCCGTATTCACCGTGGGGGGTGCCACACACGTTGACCAAGCGAGGTGAGCCACACTGAAGAGGCTGTTTCATTGCGGGTGGTTGGTCAAGAGATAAATATTATGGGGCACAGAAAAGACCGCGGGGAAAAAGCTCCTGTGTCAATGACGTCATCGAGAGGCTTGCTCTTGAGCTTCGAATATTTGTAAGAACCCTTGGCTGCATTTTGAACAATTCCAAGATGTCCCCTCGGCCTCCAATACCTATCGATATACAACATACACGTGTATTCTTCCTTTCTTTTCTCCTAACCCAAGTGGAGCTCAAAAGATGAACACTGATGATGGGAGGGAGCTCATCCGAACTCCGAAGAACGGTGGGGTTCCGGTGGTGAATCGGGCCAATCACATCTCCAGGAACCCCGGCCGACATCCTCCCAGAGCAGGGACAGCTCGACTTCTCGAATCTCATCGTGATAAAAATTAAAAGGTGGCTGGGTAAAAACAGCGAGAAAGAACAGCCCAGATCGCAATGTTGGGCTCCGGAAGAATATCTCATTGAGTACGGACGTAGTGGAGCGTACTTGAAAAGAACCAACCACCTCTTAGAAGTGTGTTGAGCCACATGTTGTCTGCGCCGATTTCGCCTATGACGCAAACCTGCAGCTGCTGAGCCACCAACATTTCCTTGGGCCCTCCGAGAGGCCACCCGGCCGCAGCTGGTGTTGAAGGCGCTTTCTCCTAAAATGCAACTCTTGAGATAAATTATACGTTAAGCAGTGGCTCTTCTTGAATAATTGCCCCCAGGAAAGGTTCCTTTAGCCAATTCAGCACCGCGACTTCACATCAAGCCGAAAGAACTCGAGCTCCATCATCCCGGAGCTTGCGCAACATCAGTCAGCATGTCAGACCGCCGTGGCAGAGGACGTAGCCACCATTACGACGACTACGACGACTACAATCACCCAAGCCACTCCAGCGGCAATCCAGAAGCCTACGGCGATAACCGGGACTACTACTATGGAACCAATCCCGACTATTACGACGACAGGGCTCACCACAAAGACTATTACGATGACCGGGTGATGCCCCGCGACAGCTCTCGTTCCCGTCCCAAGCCTGTACGCCGCCCGTCCATGGGCCGCCGCGCACTCAGCAAAATCGGGAGAAGTCTAAGCACCAGTTTGGGATTGACCCAAGACAACCATGACGACGACACCCGCGGCTACCGCAGCAGCAGCAGAGGCCGCCGGGCTCATTCCCGCTCCCGTTCCCGCTCAACCTCCTCCTCTTCGCGCTCCCCACCCCGCCGAAGCCACCATGGTCACGGCCACGGCCACGGCCATAGTCACAGCTACAGCCATGGTCACGCCCACAAAAGCTCCCGCGACAATGACCGGTACTACCCGCCTTCCTCCTCCCGGCGCTACCACAGCGACTCACCCAGCCGTCACCGCAGCCGCTCACGGGGCCGTCGGCAAAGTGTCAGCAGCAGCGGCCACCCGCACGCGTCCGAGCGCAGTAGCAGCCGCTGGCAGCAAGGGATCAAGGCGGCTATGGAGGCCGGTGCGGCGGAGGCGTTCCGTCTGCGCAAGGAGCCTGGCCCGTGGACTGGGGCGAAGGGAGGGAGGATTGCGACGGCGGCGTTGAGTGCGGGGGTGATTGGTGGTGCGACGGAGGGGAGGAGGGAAGATCGGTATGATTCGCACTCGGGGCATTCCGGGTCCGGTGGTGGGAAGTTGGGGTCGTTGGGTTCGGCCGTTGGGGGGATGTTGGTGAATCGGTTGGTGAATGGGCCGAGGAAGGAGGTTAGGAGGTAATCTAGGGGGTGCGTTGGGGGGATTCTCATGACTTTTCACTTCTCTTTAAAGTATTAGAATGGGTGGCATGACGGAGCGTATCCGATGTGAGACGGTATTATGAGGTTATGAGTTATTTATTTACGCATTTTATTTCATGATACCTAGTCGTAGACGCATATCTCGAACTTATTATTATTTTGCACTCCGGAATACTTTTAAAACTTCCTTTTCTTCGTACACGGTTTAAACGAACAATTCAGCAACTCTGTACCACTCGGATTTTGCTACACTCTTCAAAAATAACCCCGAATCTGTTTACATTGTGGGCTGGAGTGATGCATCCCAAGGGCTTGTGGCGAACGGGGGAATCCCGGGAATCGGGGTCCAGTCGTTTGACGTCATACCTACCGCTTTAGGCACTCGATGGGTCATGTAAGTCGAAACAAACTGGCGAGCAGCTTCAACTCCGCCGCGTTCTCGAAGGAAACAAGAAGTTTCGGTTGCAGAAATATGGGGAAATGCCGTATTTGCCGCTCATCCGCCCCAAACGCGCATATTCTAGTCGCCAACCGTCGCGTACATGACGTTTAGTGATATCACCAATGATGATGTTGGCTGGTACAGAACGACATGATGTCCCTTCTCGGGGATATATGAGGGGGCCTTTGCCGTCTCTAGATTTGGCTTGAGTTTGATCATTCTCTACTGATCATTAAAGACAAGATATCTCATAAACATTTATCACGTTTATTAAGAACCAACATCCAAAACCAACCACTACCCGTAAACACACAAACTTTAACACCACCCATCATGTACAACAACACCCACGAAGGCGGCATCCGCCGACAAGCCGCCCCCAGCGGCGTCACCTACGGCCAATCCACCGCCTCCGGTCCAGCCCCGACCACAGCCGGCCACCACAAGCACGACATCCTCAACAAAGTCGACCCCCGCATCGACAGCACCCACGACCACCAGCCCATGGCCCAACCCACCCACAACATCCCAGAGGGCACATACGGCCCCCACAAGTCCCGCATCGCCAACGCCCTCGACCCCCGCGTCGACTCCGACCTAGACAGCCGCCGCGCACACGACGGCGGGATGGGTTCCCAGGCTGTACACGCACAGACTGGACACCACCACCACAATGCCGGTGTTGGTGGTATCGGTGCTGGAGGCGGACTGATGGGCACGGGCACGATGGGCGCCGGATACGGGGCGGAACATAACACCTACGGCACCACTGCTGGTGTTGGCGGTGGTGCTCCCGAAGGGACATACGGCCCACACACCTCGCGTCTAGGTAACGCGGCCGACCCGCGCGTGGATTCTGACCGGGACCACCGACATGCTGGTGCTGGTGTTGGGCACCACAACCACCACCAGGCCGGTATGATGGGAGGTGGAGGAGTGAACCAGCCGACGGCCACACAGATGGCGGGTACGGGGGTAGGTGCTGGGGGGCCGATGACTGCTGCGCATACGTTGGGTCCGCATAAGTCGGATTTGATGAATAAGTTGGATCCGCGGGTGGATAGCAAGACGGGTCAGATGAAGGGCGGTGCTGGGGCGGGGAGGGGGACGTATTAAATTGGGAGGGATGATGGGGTAGAAGATTAGCACAAGATACCAAATTGATGTTTTGCAGTAAAAAAGATTGCAAGTGTATATTGAGTTGAACCGTCAGCTCCAAGCTGTGACATCTACATACATGACAAGTGCAAAAGACGTGGGTGCAAAGAGCAAATCCATTGCTCCCCACCCGCGACTATGGGGCACCCAACTTGAACTGCCCGTCAAAAGCCAACCGAGATGTTGAGTACAAACTGTGTGTAAACTAGCTACCATTCAACTCGGACCGAGGTCCCCCGCCCGTTCTTAAGGAGGAAGAGGAAGAAGGGGAAAAAGAAACGCAATTGGAGGTATCGACCTGGCTACTTTAAGTAACCTTCAACAAACACAAAACATAGGGGACCAGTAACTCCAACATGGAAAAGAAAACGAGATAATCATCGAAGGTGCACTGCCGCGGTATCATCCCCCTAGAACGCCTCCTTAACCACATCGTCCTTCCCCAACTTATATCGCCCACTCCCCGGGGTACCAATTCTCCCTGCGGCCGCGCGGCCCGCAATTCCAAATTCGCCCGCAATACTCTCCCTCGTGGGCCGCTTCAAACGGGCATGGTTGACCATGTTGACCTCATGTGGCAGCGCCACAATGACATTCTTGTCAGTGCCGAATTTGAAGTCATCTGCCTTCACGTCGTCTGTGTACCGCTTGATCAAGTACGGCGCTTTGCGCCCGCTGAGGATCTTCCTAAGGCTCCACTCAATAATGTACGGACCTGTCGCGGTAATGATGCTCGTCTCCTCGGCGCCCTCACCCGTGTTGAACTTGGCCGGCGTGAAGTCGACCCCCTTGCTAGTCTCGTAGGCGAATTGCGCGACGTGTTCGGGTGTGAGTGCGAGCCGGCGCGGCTGTGGTTTGTCGTCGGCCGCAAACGGCTTCTCAAAGCCGAGCTTGCCCTCGTTCTTGCCAGACTTTTGGAGCGCGTCGATGAGAAGTAGGTAAGTTTTGCAAGTGGCGAGCACCCAGCGGCCGTCAGCCGAGACGTCGAGACCGATGATCGGCTCGCCCAGAGCGGGAATGTGTGTCTTGGCGTTGATACCCAAACGGTCAAAGAGTCGGACGTCGCCCTTGTTTGAGGCGACGGCAATGTATCCTTTCTCGGTCGTAGCAAGGGCTGAGAAGTCATTCTTGCTCGTGTATTGCTTGAGCTGAGCATCGACGAGTTTGCTACCGGAAAGACGCGGGTCCACACGATAGAGGGCGTTCCTGCTGATGCCTAGGAACGTTGGCTCGTGTGTCATCTGCGCAAACTTGTTCTCCGGAGCAAAAGTGATGACTGGGATGTCCTCGTGGATCTTCCACTCGTCCACTACCTTGCCATATTCAAGGTCCATGCGGAATAGCTTGTTGGGATCCGAGTCCTTTTGCAGAATAAGGTTCCGGTCCTCATTGTGGAGCATGACCTTCTTAGGAGAGAAGAGTTTGCCATCGGGCGTCTCAACCTTGGAAATGTTGGTGCTGAATTCAAGGTGGTTGTTGGGGGTGTGTTTGAACACTCCGATCTTCGACCCGCGCACCACAAACGACCGGTCGTGCTTGTAACCAACGGCAAGCTGTTTGTTGACATCGGAGTCCTTCGGTTTGTAGTCAACGTCATCTGCCTCCTCGTCGCTGTCATAATGCTCGGCTTGTGCCCGGTCATCATCGTCCTCGGGCTCCTCCTCAAAAACTTCTTCCTCCTCTTCTTCGTAGGGCTGATCGGAATCCTCCATCGTCAAATCGTTGAAGGCATCCGCCACGTAGTCCCGGTCCTTGTCCTTGATCTTCGACCACTTCGTCTCGTTCAGTTGTTCCCAAAGTGCCTGCAAGAGGCCGGCTTGGAACCGCTCGAGCGTGGCGTGGTCCTTGAACCGAAGAAGCCATGAGTAAGCGGAGCCATTGTCGGAAAATTGATTGAAGATAAAGGACAGGAACTCGAAGTTGAAGACCGGGTTGATGTCTGCAACCACTGGAATTCCTAGCCAGTCCCGATCGGAGCTCTTGATCTGGAGCCAGTATTGCCAATCGCCGGTCTCGGTTACCGTCGCCGTGACGGACGCATCCTGGAGAACGAATGCCCCTGACGGGAAGTCGAAGAAATGGAGCTCCGCAACCTCCCCGGCCAAGATTTCGCGGGCCTCAGGATGATCTCCTACGGCAGGTGGCTTCATGTCCCTTACTTTGCCCTTCTTTGTCGGCGTGGTGTCAGGATCGGGAAGCGCCTCGCGCTTCACGCTGGTATTCGCGGTAGCCTGTCCAAGCGACATCGAGTCGGACATGTCGAGTGTTCTCACAACGGTTGGGCTGTGGAGGGGGCTGGCCTGCGGAATGGGTTGTTCGTCGAACTCGAACTGCTGTAGGTCTTCTTCGCTGGCTGTCGTGTGTGGTTTCCGGTACTTGCGTTCGTATTGGCACCGTTTCGCGACTTGGTCGAATTGCTCGACCTGCGCTGGCAAGATGGCGGGGTCGCACACGAATTCGTAGACGTCGCCCGCGTCGCCGCTGAGATCGCGCCAAGCCAAAACCCGTTCGCTTTCTTGGCGGTTCTCCACACGGAAATGGAGGGCCTCGTCGAGCAGAAAAGTCTTCTCGTCTCGCTCGCCTGCAAGAATGTCCGCGTCCGCTTCGGCGTCGTCACCCTCTTCTTCGGCGAGCAGCTCCGCTTCTCCCTCTTCGTAGACTCGCTGGACTACGAGTTGATATTGGAAATCTTGCGCGGTGCGTCGGATTCGGGCGGAGGCGTCCTTGAAGATAAGCTCGGAATACCCTTTGGGCGAGAGCGGTCGGACGAGGTAAAGTTGGCCTTGTGGCAGCTCTATCATCGACTCCTGGTTGGTGGAGCCGAAGAGTAGCTTTCCGACTGGAAAAGTGCTGTCAGTTTGATTGTTGGAAGAAAATGAGACAAGGGGTGGGCTAGGCTTGACGATCCTGGAAGCGTGGGGACTGACCATTCCTGAGCATAAACATTTTGCTTCGTTGGAGTTTCTTGCCGGAAAAAGATGTGGAAATTGCAACCCAAGGGACAAGCTCCGAGATGGGAATGCACAAAGTAAAAAGGATAAGAATGGGGTGACCGCTTGTGCCTGCCGCCTTGAATCGCTTTGTCGTCAGACCACACGACGAAGGAGGCAGCTTGGCTTTGTGCAACCTAAGCTGAAGACTGCGTCATAAGAATCACATCTGCAGGACGTCTGGGCGCCGGGGCAACTGACTGGAGGGGAAGAAGTGTGGCGGTGCATTTAGACAATCGCCACAGCTCTTGAGGCGGATCCACCAGGAAGGCCAGGCAGTGGCGTTTATCCTGACCCAAGCCATCTGCTCCGAAGTGTCGTACTGCCTGTAAACAATTCAACACGCGGCAACGTCCCGTTCCGTGAGGAGACGAATGCAAAGTTCCATCTAAAATTTGGAAATTGTCGACAGAAAATTGAATGTTATTATTACCTTATGGTTATTTAAACTGTCTCAGTTGCTAAAATAGAATCGCAAAGCTACCGTCAACGCCGAGTATTCCAATCCCTAAAGTCCCCTGCCTTCTTGCCGTAATGTACCATACGCCCGCCAAACAGAAACTGTCCGTCTACCCCAAAACATTCTGTACTTGTTCCCACATCAACGCATCCCCTGTCTTGACCTCCACCGGCCCTGTAGGGGTCGCTTGTATGTTGTCGATAATCAGGCGGGCAATGTTCTTGCCGGCGAGAGCATTGGTCTCCATCGTAGAGATAAAACTCTCCATGCCCGACGTGTAATAGACACCCGAACCAACGATGGGGTCTTCGAAAGTGGTTCGGGGTGACGTCTTGGGATAGGAGTGAAATACGTGCGGGACGTACCACGAGATCGGGCTGTCCTCGCCAGTCACGCCAGATGGAACGTCGGTTCCGAAGAGGCGGCTGTCATCGCAAGGACTTGTTAGTGTCCATGATCAGGGTAACGGAGGAAAAAAAAGGCATGAAGGAAACGTCGGGTAGAACGATACCTTAGTAATTCAGGGGTGACCGCGTCAGGAGAGAAGATCTTGTAGACATTTTCCTTTTGCTTTGTCTCTGGGTTGATTGCCGTGGAAATGACGCTTAAGCTGTAGAAACCCGGCGTCCCAGCTCCTTCCACACCCGAATCCGGCCCATCACCCTCCGCCAAGGTCGTCAAAATCATTGCTGGGGCCGTTGCCGAGTCCGCGAGGTTGAAGTAGCGGGGGCTTGGAAGGGATGCCGATGAGAAGATAGTGACGTGCAGCTTGACATAGTCGATCTTTTCGAGTGGCTTTTCGAAAACACCCTTGCCGGCTGTGATACCGGTGAACTGGAACGGCCCGGCTACCACCACGTTGTCAAAGGTGTCGGACTGGGCCGTGGGCTTGCCATGGGTGTTTGTGAACTTTGTTTGCACGGTGTACTTCCCGGCGGGGGTCTTGTCAATCTTGGCGACCGTGGTGTTGAGAGCCAACCGCGCGCCAGACCTACGGGCCATCTCGTGGAAAATTTGCCAATTGCCGCCTTCGATAGCCACGGCGCCTTCAGCAGCCAAAGAGACCTGCGCTGTGGTGAGACATTGTACGACCGATTGAATAGCCCATTCCCACTACTTACCATGGTGGTGAGGCCGTGGAGATTGGGGAGGTTTGAGGCGTAATTGACCCGCGTGCTGGCCTGGATCAGGTCATGAGCATAAAGACCACCGGCCTGTAACGTGTTGATGTTAGTTAGCAACGTAAGAGTCACTCGTTGGGGATGGACCTACGCCGTTGTTATCAAGAAGTTCTTGACCAGTGAGCTTGGTCACCTCAACCAACCCGAGCTGCTGGGCCCGCTGGGTGAGCGATTCGAACGGGAAGAACTCAGAGTCATAGATGCGAAGGAATTTCCCAATGACGTCGGCGGTTAGCTGTTTGGCCTTTCGCGGACCGACCAGCCCGTACCGGCGGATAACCTTCACGGTGTTCCACCAAGATGGCGAGCTCTGGTCGATGGTGAACACGAGGTTGTTCCCGTCCCAAATCCCCACCGTAGTCCCTGCATCGGAATCTCTTCCGGTCGTAGCAAGGCCAAATTCAGTCATCGCATTGTACATGATCTGGTTTACTTGGACGAAAATGCTGGCCCCTTGCTCTACGCGTTGCGTCGGGTCACCGAATGGGTTGATGGTGCGGGTCCGGCCCCCGATGTGGTCGGTTTTCTCGAAGAGTGTGACATTCAGCTTGACGCCGGCTTCCTCTGCGAATTGATGAAGGAAGTACGCAGTAGATGCGCCGCCAGCACCGGCTCCTGTTTGTACACAGTGTTCATGAGCGTTGTTCTCCAGGGCGTGTCTCAACTGCGCTGCGCGCATCCAGGACAGTACGAGAAGGAATGACACGGTGAAACAAACATACCGATGATGGCGATTTGCTGAACATCATCACTTGTAGCTTGGACAAGTCCAAGCCCAAGCAGCCCAGCGATGGCCGGGATAGATTTGATGCCGAATTTCATGGTGGAAAATGTGAGACTGATGATGGTTCTGGCTTGAGTTCTGGCTGGGGGAGGGATCAATATGACGGGTGCTGACGAGCCGGGGCTGCGTAACTCCGGTTGCGCGTGGGGCCCGAAGGGATAAAATGATGGTACCTGTTCACCTCAACAACGAGTTGCTGACGAGATCGGTCGCGGGGTTATATGCCTCAAAATGCGGGTTTGTCAGGGTTAATTTAGGCGTTACTCCTCGTTGACTCAGGATCAGGATCACATTTGTATTCTTTGGCGGATAAACAATACCAAGGGTTCTGCGCGTGGTGGGAGCGACAGGGAACTTGTCAAATTTGAGGGGGAACGGCGTCACTGACTTCGCAGCACTACTAGTGGTTGGTCGCATTCCCATCCGTAAGATGTCGGGTATGCCGTCGACGAATACGTGTCTCAATAACGAGCGAATGCGAACGTGAATAGCGCCATAGGCGGAGAAAAGGCAGCTCGGGAGATGCCAGGACCTCTGATGAACATGCGGCGCCGTCTTGGACCCTGCTTTCGCACTGGTCGCCCGGTCTGAGCTTAGCCCTGGCTCTCCAGTCGGCTTAATGCCTTGGCGACCTACGAGAGCTCGCCAGCTGGGTTACACCGCACAATGAGCAGGACGGAAACTCGCTCGGCGATGAGACCTAGGTGAGGTTGTTCAACTTGTAAGCTGGATGTCAAGGAGGGGCTTGAAGTCCCGTCGGCAGTGGAGGTCCCTGCTCGGTTGATGGGTGCCCCTGGGAGGGAAGGTTGTTTGCCGGAGAGTGGGCAAGTCCGGACGATGGCACAGTGCGGCGACCACTTACATAACCACCTCCCGGCAAGGGCCCCGCTATGTACGCTGCCTGGCCCCTCCTCCGCCCCAAACCCACAGAGCAGCAGTGCTTGGCGCCTGGAATGGAAATCCGCGAAAAAAAGTTGGAGATCGCCAGGAGCTCCAGCCCAACAACCCACCTTTGCGTTCTTCCTCCCCGCAAACTATCGGACCTGCCTCTTTCCCAGCCACCATCACCATGTCCGCCGCACAGCTTCTGAACCCGAAAGCCGAATCGAGAGTACGCTACATCCTGAAACAGGGGGAAGCCGCCGAACCAGGGGGTTGCTAACGGACGTGTTTACAGAGGCGGGGTGAAGCGTTGCGGGTCAACATCACCGCGGGTGAGGGCCTTCAAGATGTGCTCAAATCCAACCTTGGCCCGTTGGGCACGATAAAGATGTATGTCACAGTTTCAGAATTTCAGAGTAGGCTGTGAAAAGCTAATAGCGGGATGCAGGCTGGTGGATGGTGCCGGCCAGGTACGATCGAGCTCGTTTCGCGGGGCAACGACCTGACCGCAGCTGACCACTTTTTTGCAGATAAAATTGACCAAAGATGGAAATGTCCTCCTCCGCGAGATGCAAATACAAAACCCGACCGCGGTAATGATTGCCCGTGCAGCGACAGCGCAAGATGATATTTGTGGTGATGGTACAACGTCGGTGGTGCTGCTGGTGGGCGAACTACTGAAGCAGGCCGATCGCTATATTCAAGAGGGCTTGCACCCCCGTATCATTACAGACGGTTTTGAGATCGCCAAGAATGAGGCGTTGAAGGTTTGCTTTCTGTGGTATCGAGGAACCGGGGGCCAACTAGCTGACTTTCGTAGTTTCTTGACCAGTTTAAGCTCTCCCGGGAGGTCGACCGCGAGTTGCTGCTGTCCGTCGCCCGGACTTCCCTTGCCACCAAGCTCCCCGCCACCCTTGCTCAGAGTTTGACACCCGACATCGTCGATGCCGTGCTTGCTATTTACCAGGCCCCGGCCAAGCCCGACCTGCACATGGTGGAGATCATGAAGATGCAGCACCGCACCGCATCTGATACTCAGCTCATCCGTGGCCTTGCCCTCGACCACGGCGCGAGGCATCCTGACATGCCGACCCGTGTCGAAAATGCCTACATCCTCACCCTCAACGTCAGCTTGGAATACGAAAAGTCGGAGATTAATTCGAGCTTCTTCTACTCCAGCGCAGAGCAGCGGGACAAGCTTGTCGAGAGCGAGCGCCGCTTCGTTGATGCCAAGTTGAAGAAGATCGTGGAACTCAAGAAGGAGGTGTGCGGCAACGATGGAAAGAAGAACTTCGTCATTATCAACCAGAAGGGTATCGACCCCTTGTCTCTGGACGTATTGGCCAAGAACGGGATTTTGGCTCTCAGGCGAGCTAAGCGGAGGAACATGGAGCGCCTCCAGCTCGTGTGTGGCGGCGTGGCTCAGAACAGTGTGGACGACATGAACGCCGATGTTCTCGGTTGGGCAGGTTTGGTTTACGAGCAGCAGCTGGGCGAGGAGAAGTTCACCTTCGTTGAGGATGTGAAGGAGCCCAAGTCGGTGACTCTTCTGATCAAGGGCCCCAATCAGCACACCATCACCCAGGTGACGGATGCCGTCCGCGATGGCCTACGGAGCGTTTATAACATGATTGTGGACGGGAGCGTGGTGCCAGGCGCTGGTGCGTTCCAGGTTGCATGCGCATCCCACTTGAAGAGCGATGCATTCGCCAAGACAGTGAAAGGGAAGGCCAAGTGGGGTGTTGACGCGTTTGCCGATGCTCTTCTAATTATTCCCAAGACTCTTGCCGCCAACGCTGGCCTGGACATCCAGGATGCCCGTAAGTCTCATATATCTTGGGGTCTCGGGGTAAGGTTATCATCACCATGCTGACATTTCGTACTTTAGTTGCTACTCTTCAAGATGAGCACCGGGACGGGAATGTTGTGGGCCTCGACCTTGCGACAGGCGAGCCGATGGATCCCACTCTTGAAGGCGTCTACGACTCATTCAGGGTACTGAGGAACTGCATTGCCTCTAGCTCTGGCATTGCGTCAAACTTGCTCCTTTGCGATGAATTACTGAAGGCTCGGCAAATGGGGCGATCAGGTGGACCGGACCCTGGTGCCGCGGAAGAGTAAAAGGGTCCCATCTATGTCCATATGATACCTGTTTAGATGTAACTCATGGGAATAGACGTGATGTGCTAAAAAATCCAACTGGAGTTGTCCATTGTTAAACTTTTGCCTGGTAACCAATGTTGGCCAGAACTTTCCTAGGGCAGTGTGGTCCCAGGTTGATGTCAAGTGGGATGGCGGGGCAGAGATTTGATTTACCCCGCCAAAAATAAAAATTACAAAAGCCCAACCACCGAGCCATCCTTAACAGAACGAGACTTCTATACAAGCACGATGGCGCCTTATGACAGTGACTCGTCGGGGGGCGAAGAAGAGGAATACACAGAGACCAATGTTCTTCTTGGATACGCTTCCCCCGACGCCAATGGCGAGGAAATCAGCAAACTTGGAGGTTACCCGGTACGCGCCCGCAGTTCCGTAATCCGCCTTGTCTACGACAGACTATTAATTTAATTGCATGTTAGGACTGGATCGACACAGAAAAGCCCCCTTCGGCCGCCCTGGCAAAATGTAAAGTCTGTGAGGACTTGATGGTCTTGATGCTGCAACTCAACGCCGAGCTCCCCGATCGCTTCCCGACACACGAACGAAGATTATATGTTTTCACCTGTAAGAGGAAGAGTTGTCGGAGAAAGGAAGGGAATATCCGCGTCATTCGGGGCGTTCGTGCCACCGCGGAAGCGCCATCTGCTACCCCAGAGAAAGAAACTGAGCCTAAGGACACAACACCAGCCAAGGCGGTATCGCAGGGTCTCGGCGAAGCGCTGTTTGGCGTCAAATCGACGGCGGCTCCTCGTGCCAACCCCTTTGCTGCACCATCTACCCCATCAAGCAATCCATTTGCACCCAAAGCGACAAACACGCCGGCCAGCAGCAACCCCTTCGCAAAGTCACAACCCACGGCTGAGAAGGCGAACCCATCTCCCCCACTTGCCGTTCAGGAGGCTCCCAGCGATCTCCCCAAAACCTTCGCCGAAACTCTCTCCCTGAACAACCCACAAACCAAAGGCCCTCCCCCTCCACCTGAGCCATGGCCAGCCCAGTCTTACCTTCCTACACCTTACCCGATCCGCTGGCTCGCCGACGCTGAATATGAAACCCTCGACCCCATCACACTACCAAGTGCGCCGACCAACCCGGGTGTGATGGATCTCGATTCTAATGAAGCGGGATCCTCGAGCGGAGGTGGGAAGGACAAAGAAGACAAGGAAGTCTTCGAGTCCAGTATGGACGCAACATTCCAAAAGTTTGCGGACCGCGTGGGGCAGAACTCGGATCAGTGTATTCGGTATGAATTTTCTGGGCAGCCTTTGCTGTATTCTAAAGGGGATGCGGTTGGGAAGTTGTTGCATGCGGCAGCAGGTGGGCACGAGAAGGTCATGACTAGCACAGGGATACCAAGATGTGGTAATTGTGGTGCGGGCCGGGTGTTTGAGGTGCAGCTGACACCACAGGCGATTCAGGAGTTAGAGTGTGAGGAGGATAGTATTGATGGGATGGACTGGGGCACGGTAATTGTTGGAGTATGTGAAAGGGACTGTCAGGAACGCGGGGTGTTGGTTGGGGAGGCCGGATATGTCGAGGAGTGGGCTGGTGTCCAGTGGGAGGAGCTGACCATGAAGAGGTAGTGGATTTAGTTGATTAATGCGTGGCAGGAGTCAAGGCAAGGGAAAGACATGGCTTGGATCAAGAAGGGAACAGTAGATGGTCATGTCGTCGTGTTGGCATCTGCGCATGTATGAGGCTATGATCTTCCAACATAGAACCCATGGTAATCCAGCTAGATACCCCTTTATCACCCACCGGCGGCGTACCCTATGCCGCCGCAACCCCTGAACGCCGAAGCTTTTGCCGCCTGATGCAAGAATGAAACTTGCCGTTGAACAAGGAAGAGGAGGAAGAGTGGGGGCAACGTTGGTTCGTCGACCACCCCGTCGAAATTATGGAGTAAACCATTGTCAAGCCCGAGTATAAAAATGTGTGAGCCACCATTACGCATTGTCCTCCCATGACCGCTTGATGACACGGCTGAACATATCCACCGTAACGTCTTCGCGAATCTCAGTTTTCTTGGCCTCGTTCTCGGCGTTCCTGGGTACCTGGACGATGCCACCTTCAGCGACCTTCCAGCCGCATGTCTCAATGACGAACTTGTGCACTTCCTCTTCTCCGCCCAGACCGAGCCAGCCTTCTAGAACGGATGTCTGCACCTCACGGTATGCTTGGCTAATGAGCTGAGCGATGCGGACCCGGATCATCTCCTCGAAACCCGCAATATCGGTCGTCAAGTCGGCGTAGATATCGTCGCTATCGAGGGTGGCCCAGAAGCGGGCATACTGCGCGCCCTCAAGCTGCGAGTTGAGCGCTCGCAGTTTTGCTACGGCCTCGGAGAGGTCTGAGGATGAGTTGGGCCCTGGGTTGGAGTGTGATGGCGAGAGGAGGTGGAGGGATAGATCGAACTGTGGCGAGGGAAATTGTGTCATTGCCTTGACGAGGATGTTGGTGATCACTTCATCCTTGATCTTGTCGGGGTTGAGTTGGTACCTTTATGACGCAGTGATTTTGGTTAGCACCTGTCGCCCGCGGCTGTAGGGGTAAAGAAAAACAGCGAGTGCGAATGCTCTTCGATTCAGGTCGGATATGTAGACCTCATTGAGGGCCGGGTTATTGTTCCCAGCCGTAGTCAGGCTAATAGGAAACGTTGACAAAACATCATGGAAGAGAAGGGGACACGCAACATTGGCGATACCAGTGCCATGCTGTAAAAGAGCGCAGCTGGGGGGCCCGACTCACAGCTTCAGGAGCGCCCGGTTGGCGTTGCTGTCACAGAATTTCTCCTCGCATTGCTGTTGAAGGTAGGCCTCAAGGACCTCGGCAGCCTGCGGGTTGTACCGTTCAAGGCCATTGATGATGCCCCGGATTTGCTCGGGCCGCTCCTGGGGGTCTTCGCCGTTGCCGTTCATGGTGGGCGGTTGTGATTTGCGGTCGCGGGGTTGTAAGAGGAAAATTCGGTCCTTGGGGGTTGGGTTCAACCCTTCCTAGTGGGGCCCCAGATTTGGGAGCCATTTTGTGTGTGGACCAAATGAGGAAGGCGGTGTAATCGACTAGCATAGATCTGCCATGTGGGTCATGTGCTTCCGTGCCAGGCTCGCGGAGTCAAACGCGCAACGAGCGTGCTCACGTCATTGATCACTTCGCCTCTTGATTGGAATCTGACGGCGAACCTCACTTCCACGGCCATGGCGACGCTGGAATTTGATGCGGTTTTCTTCGTTTCCCGCTCCTTGTCGTGATTTGACTTTCTTTCGAAGGGGCTTCGCAGGTTCAGATAGGGCTTGCAGTTTGGTTCAACATCTTCATCGCGTTCACAATGTCGAGCCCTGCAAAAAAGAGAAAATTAAATTCGGATGGGAAGCAGAAAACCACGCCCGCCAAGGGGCTGGAATACTTCTTTGCGAAGCAAAAGCAGAATGTGTCTGCATCCAAAACCTCGTCAAACCAAGAGCTTGGCGGCCAATCATCCAATGTCGATGACTCCTTGACAGACGAAGAACTAGCCAGGAAACTCCAGGCCGAGTGGGATGCGGAGGTTAGACACGGGTCTTCTTCTCACTCTAGTTCTAGTTCAGCACCACCTCAACCCGGACACCGGAATGCTGATGCCGATATGCCTACGCCAATCCCTACTCCCACTCCACAGGCACCAACCATCCCTCCGTCGCCACTTGGATTGCAAACTACCAAAGGGACAAGTACTTTGTCACTTTCGTCAGTCACCGCGTCCGGGGATCAGACTACAGCATCTATCCCACTAGATGAAACACCACTCACTTTTGATCCATCGAAATACTTGCCTCATTTGCAGCAATCTTGGGCTTCCGAGGGTGGTAACGCCTCGTACGCCTTGTTGACGCGTTGTTTTGTTCTTGTGAATGGAACACAAAGCCGAATCAAGATTGTCGACACTCTTGTCAACTGCATCCGTCTACTGATAGAAGGGGACGCCCAGAGCCTCCTCCCGGCCGTTTGGTTAGCCACCAATGCCATATCACCGCCATATATTTCCATGGAACTTGGTCTCGGCGGTTCTGCGATCTCCAAGGCCTTGAAGCAAGCCTGTGGACTCGACAATAGGGCTCTCAAGGCTTTATATAACAAGGTCGGCGACCCTGGTGACGTAGCCTTTGAGGCGAAAAAGAAGCAGAGCTTCACCTTGCGCAAGCCGAAGCCGCTCACCGTGAAGGGCGTGTTTGCTTCTTTGGTCAAAATTTCGAAAGCTCAAGGACAAGGGAGTGGGGATGCTAAGCAGAGAATTGTGGATAGACTACTGCAGGATGCCCGCGGAGGTGAGGAGAGTCGATACATCGTGCGAACGTTGTGTCAACATGTAGGTTGTTTCAAATCGTCCCAGTGCAATCTTGATGCTGATATGAAACAGCTCCGTATTGGTGCAGTGAAGACAACGATGCTTATTGCCTTGTCAAGAGCGTTCTTGTTGTCAAAACCTCCGGGCGCGGACTTCGCAACACGGGATCCGCAGGAGTTGGCCAAGCTCAAGAAGGAAGACCTAGCTGAGGTATGGGCAAGAGGGGAGGAGCTTGTCAAGGCTTCATACGCTCGACATCCCGATTACAACGATCTAATTCCCGTTTTACTGGAAACTGGGATATCCGAAGAGCTCCTTGTCCGCTGTGGGCTCACAATACACATCCCACTGCGGCCTATGTTGGGAAGCATCACCCGCGACCTGTCCGAGATGCTGATCAAACTCCAAGACCGCGAATTCGCTTGTGAGTACAAATACGACGGTCAACGAGCCCAGGTACACTGCGATTCCAATGGGAAGGTGTCCATCTTCTCGCGGCACCTGGAACTCATGACTGACAAGTACCCGGATCTTGTTGCTCTTGTCCCGAAAATTCGTGGCGACGGGGTTGACAGTTTTATTCTTGAAGGCGAAGTGGTGGCTGTCGATCGCGCAACTGGCGATCTGAAAAACTTCCAAACACTCACCAACCGAGCTCGAAAGGACGTCGCGATCGGCGCCGTCACGATAGATGTTTGTTTATTTGCCTTCGACCTGATGTATCTCAACGGACAGTCCCTTCTTGAACAGCCATTTCGAAGGAGGCGAGATTTGCTTCGCTCACTGTTTGTGGAGATCCCGCATCATTTCACTTGGGTCAAAAGCCTCGACGCCACCTCTCAGGACTCGGAGCGTGTATTGGAGTTCTTCAAATGCGCTCTGGGGACCAAATGTGAGGGTATTATGGTTAAGATTCTCGACAATCTCCCTCAACGGAATGACCGCGACCTCGATACGCCCGAACCGGCCACGGAACCAATACCTAAGAGAGATGTCAAGGCAAAAGAAAGCAAACCAACCGGCATAGACACAGCACCGCCCAAACCCTCACGCCGCAAGCCCCTCCTGGCAACGTACGAGCCAGACAAGCGGCTCGATTCTTGGCTGAAAGTGAAAAAGGACTACTCTGCGACATCCGAGACACTCGACCTCATCCCGATCGCGGCATGGCACGGGCAGGGGCGCAAAGCACGATGGTGGTCGCCTATCTTGCTGGCGGTGCGAAATGATGAGACGGGGTGTCTTGAAGCCGTGTGTAAATGCATGTCGGGGTTTACAGACACGTTTTATAAAGCGAATCGGGCGTTTTACGATGATGGCACTGGGAATGGAGATGAACAGGAGCTTCCGGACGCAGCTGACACCGAAGATGGGGAGGAAGGGCAGGATGAAGACGGGCCTGGAGCAAGCAAAAACACGCATGCTAAAAAGCCCAGTTTCGTCGAGTACGCCGGTGGGATTCCCGATGTGTGGTTTGAGCCTCAGGAGGTTTGGGAGGTCGCGTTTGCGGATATCACGGTGAGCCCGACGTACACAGCGGCGATTGGATTGGCACGGGAGGATCGTGGATTGAGTCTGCGGTTTCCGCGGTTTTTGCGGAAGCGAGAAGATAAGGGTGTGGAAGAGGCTAGTACAAGCGCATTTTTGGCGGAATTATGGAGGAAGCAGGAGGCAAAGGCACCGGCTCGAGACGACAGGGTACCGAAAGGGGACGATCTACGGGAGGAAGATGACGCTTTGGAGTAGATCCATTGGCTTGTAAAGCTTTGTTATTTTGCTCGTCTCTGGTGAAACTACCGGAGAGCTAGCCAAGTCTTCCATTTGACCCTTACTCCTGCCACGCACGGTACACAATCCGGCAGCCGTACTTCTCGCCCTTCTTCAACAGCATCTGGCTCTTCCACTCATCCACATTCGCAGCATTTACCCAGCGGCTGGGCTCCACGCAGAACCCACTCCGCGCGTTGCGAGCAGCGACACCTGCCACCTCGGGAACGCTGATGTACTTGCCCGTGTAGAATTGGAAGGCCGGCTCGGTGCTAAGAACCTCGAGGTGGATCTTAGACTCCGGGTGATGGGCAGCAACGAGGCGGGTTAGCGGCTCCCCGCGCGTGTCGAGGGGCACCGTGTTGGGGGAGTCCTCCAGGATGAAGCAGTCATCAATGTCGGGCTCCTGGGCGCCCAACACGAAGGCCTTCCCGCCCTCGATCTTGCTGAACGGCTGCGGGCCACCGGTGGGGATGCCGCCGTCGTCGACGGGAAGGTAGTTGTTAGTGGTGAGAGTCACAACTGTGCCTTCGATGGAGGGACCGCCGGTGAGGTTGAAGTACCTAATGAAAGGGGAGTTTCGTTAATGATTCCGTGTATCACCTTATTTGGGGGCTTGAGACGGTCGCGGGGGACTCACGAGTGGTTGGTCATGTTGATGACGGTCTCGTCGGCACCGCCAACAAGCTCGGCCTCGTACTCAATGCCCAATACCGTCACCTCCTTCCCGTTCTGCACTTGCTTGCCGACGGTATACACCACGCTCGCTTCCACGGTTCCCGGGAACCCTTCATCGCCATCCGGGCTGACCAGCGAGAACTTCACGCTCTCCCCTCCGTCCTGGAGTTCCGCGCCGGGAATCTGGCGCACACCGACGGGTGTCGGTCCCTTCCAGATTTTCTTACCCCATCCGACAACCCCACCATGCAGGTTATTGGGCCCATTGTTGGCGGCGAGGGTGTATTTCTGGCCGCCGTTGAGGGAGTCGAGCTGAGCGTTCTTGATGCGGTTGGCCACGCGGCCGATGGTCTCGCCGAAGAAAGGGTCGTTGTGGCTCTCGTAGTGCGACTGCTCAGGGAAGCCCTGCACAATGTTGATACCGGCGACGCGGAGCTCTTGGATGATAGCACCCAGGGGCAGGAAGGATACAGGTGCGTCGCTCATATTGGCGGGGGGCGTTTGGTAATTCCAGTGGTTTGTTGAAGACGAGAGTCAATGGGCGACTGCGATGGTGACGTTGGTGGCTGTGATGGAGGGGTCGTCTTTGGGGAAAGAGTTGGGGAAGTTGGGGGTGGTAAAATGCAGCTTGTAAGGGCCGGTTCGTGCCCTTTAAAAAGGCATGCAACCTCTGCTCCATCGCCTCTCGCCAGGTCGGCAGGTACCAGCCATCGTCTAGGCCTCATGCGCGAATATGAGGCGAACAGCTTCTCGTTGCACATGACGCCAGGCTGATTCAGGCTATTTGCGGGATGAAAGAGAGTCCCCTCTTTTGGTGGGGAGCCCAAGACGGCTCCGCTGCTCGGGCGTGGGGAGCTTTAAAAGGAGTCAGGGTTAGGGTCCAATTAACTAACGTTAGGTTATCCCCCGCCTTACGACAGCTCGGTCTGGAGCAATTCTTCCAGGAACCTCATTTCCTGGTATTCACGGAAACTTGCTAGTCCAACTACGTTCAGGTCCCGAGAGCTCGTATTATCAGCCATGGAATCCTTTACATCATGACGGAACGCTATTCATCGTAATCTCCCTCCCACGTGAGCGTCCGAAACCGAAGGATTCGACGCGACTTGTCCGATTCCAACCGTGTGCTCAATCCCCACAATCCCACAGCGCTGCAGATCCGATGTGTTGCGCCGCCGTGTCTCGGATGTCGGGCATCAGCGCAGCCCAGCGGACTAGCGCTGAAGGGTACCGCATCGCCTTTTCTTGCTGTATAAATTGCGCCGTCCCACCGCAGGTTGATTGATGACTTGATGAAAGAGAACAATTCGAGCTGAGGTTCAGCTACACGCGCAACTTTGTGACAAATCGACGCACCGCCAAGATGGCAGAGACCAAGGAAAGCCTATCCTATCTCAATGGCGGTCCGCAGCTCCCCTTTAAAAGCTCCGTTTGGTCGGTTCTGCAAAGCGGCACCGATGTCAACCCGGATCGCGCCGCCCTCATTTCCGTTCAACAATCGCCCAACCACCTCGCACGCCTAGTTGGGCCAGGACCTGTCCAGACACCGGCCAGCCGCGGCCCGGATGAACTCCTAACGTGGTCCTACGCGCAGTTGGGTCGCGGCGGTGCCCGTCTCGCTACGGTTATGGCTCGGCATCACGTTCCACCGCACTCGTTGTTGCTCAGCTTTGTCCCTCACAGCGCGGACTGGGCGTTGTTGGTTTGGGCCGCGGCAGTCCAGTGTTTGGGCGTGCTCAACCAGTTGCCGCAGCTGCTTCGGACGACACACCAACAGGAGGAGCTGCGCATGTGTTTTGCGTTGAAACCCACCGTAGTGGCTGTCGAGGACGAGGCGGCAGTTCAGCTTGCGGACGAACTGAGGGCAGAAGGAGCGGATGCCAGCCAGCCCACGCCGTTCCTCGGCATCTGCCTGTCTCGGTTGAGCAAACCCCGGGACGGGTGGGTGAGCCTCCTCGACATCGCCGAGATGGAGTTTACCGAGAGCGAAAGCACGGTCGATGCTGCCACGGTCGATGCCACTGATTCGCCCGACCGTATCGCCCAAATCTACTTCACCAGCGGCTCCTCTGGGACCCCCAAGGGCGTTCTCAAAACCGTTCGCAACCTGACTGCCAGCGGTCCGGTTGCTGGCGCCCGCATAGACGAAAACTTTGTCTCCGTTGCGCTCGGCGCTAACTTTGCCGCCATGGCGTCCAGCCTCCCCTACATCGCCTGGGCCATGGCCGGCACCGTCGTGATTGCTTGCAGCCACTTCTCATGGAACGCGGTGGTCAAGGCGATCGAGATCTGCCGGGCCACGAGTGTCGGCATGATGCGCATACAGCTAAGCCACCTCAAAGCGTGTTCGGAATATTCGCTGGAAAAGCTGGCGTCGTTACGGCTAGTAGCGCTGGGCGGGGAGATCATGTCGGAGGAGTTTTTGGCCATGGCACATGCCGTGGTTCCCACCGCAACTGTCATCCCGGCATTTGGCATGTCGGAGGTATTTGGCGCGGTGGGTTGGACCAAGGGGGTGCCTCCGCGGATTCCAACTCATTCTGGTGTGCTTTCCGTGGGGACGGTGACGCCTGGAGGACGAGTCAAGATTGTGGATGAACAAGGGACGGTGATTCCGCGCGGTCAAGTTGGGGAATTGCATCTGGGGCACCATGCGGTATGTGGGAGGTATCTTCTAATGGGGTCGGTGGACGAGAAGGTGAATCGGGATACCTTTTATGAAGAAGAGGGTCTCCCCTGGATTCGGACCGGCGATTTGGCTACTATCGACGATGACGGGTGGGTGTATATCGTCGGTCGCAAGAAGGACCAGATCAGACACGTCACAGGTATCATCCAGCCGTCAATGATTGAGGCTGTCTTAAGTGCCGCGTTTCCCGTCGAGGTCGGTCTTTTGCTCCTATGACTTTTCTTTCACGCCTAACAAGCACTGACAAAACCAACAGATCCAAGTCATCGGGCTCTCATCACCTATTCATGGCATGGTTCCTTACCCCATCATCGACCGCTTCCCCGATGGTGTCACAGAAGGTGATATGAAAGAGCATTTCACACACAAAATTGGTGCCAACTACAACATGGGTGCCATCCTGACACTGAAACAACTTGGGCTAGATGCCTGGCCGATAACAGGGAGCGGGAAGGTCTCTAAAAAGGAGCTGGCAACGATAGCGCTCGACTATATGCGGGCGAACCCAGACGCCAGCTTTTCATCATATGCTGTTTGCTGATCATGTCGGTCTCATTGTACAATACAATAATTTGACATTTGATCCGGGCCAATTCAGACAAAAGTCGCCGCCCCTTGGCGGTCCCCACATTGCAACCTCCTCGATCACTACCTATCATAGTTCCACTGTGTCAGATGCTTCGGCGCTGGGTTCCTTAAGCTCGAGGAGGAAGCGGACAATCTAAAATGTTTGTCAGGAAGATGCCGGCGTTTAGGCGGATGTGAATTGTTGACCATAATATGACTTACCTCTTGGTTTGTCAAAGTACCCTCCAGATGCATGATGAGGAGTGACGACGAGGTGTCCACTTGCTTCTCCAATTCCTTGACGCGGTGCTTTAGTTCGGCAATGTGGCGAGTCTGTATAACCATCGCCTGGGTTTGTTGGTGTAGGGCCTGCCGCAACTCGTCAAAGTTGGCTTGGGCCGTGTTGGCCTCTTGACGAGCCGCGTCGGCCGCACCCTCCGCTCTCTCGGCCGTCGCGCCAGCTTCGGCAGCCTTTTCATCCGCCATCATGAGTGCGGTGCCCAGGAGGAAAGCCACCGACTCGGGCGAGTTGTTGATTCTCAAGGCAACGTTGGCGAGCTTTAAAACGTTAAAGTCGACAGCCCGCAGCAGGTCGCGGAGGTTCTTCTCGGAGGAAGTGACCATCGCAGCCCCGAGCGCCTCGCTGACGAGAGACATGTCGAAGGAGTCGCTCTCTAGCTCGGTATTTTCTGCGGGCTAAGTCCAGTCAGCAAAGATGAATCAAAGCTGAGTAAGTCGAGGAGAACCGAAAGCCGCGATGTATTGCCGCACCATCCAACCGAGGCTTCTGGATAATAAAGTCGAAGGCGAACACTGCTAAGCAGCGAGGGTCATCAACTTCGTCTTCCTGAGCCGCCGATACGTCACATGACTTCCCCGCCGCGCAGCCACGCAACGACCGAGAAGATAGATGATGGTAAGATTGCTGGTGTCTCTATTGGACGGGCGCAGGCAACTCAGAAACCGGACGGATTCCGAATGCCAGGCATGCCTAACAGGCTCGCCGCTCGCGCAGTCCCGCTGACGTGAATAGCCCCGTCCACCCAATCTAGCGCATATGTCCGGAATGGAAGACAGGAATGACCGATTCGTTGCCAGGATGTAGGCGGACTTTAGATTTGTCCAGAGATGTTGTGGCGGCACATACAGGTGCAGGGAGAGGAAAATGTGAGGAACGGGGTAGGAAGGAGGTGAGGGATGGGATAGGGAGGAGGTGAGAGGGGAGGTAGGGGAATATTGGAGGTTGTGTGTGGGAGCAGTTCCGGGCCTGGAACATCGAAGTGATCGATGGACTTACCGCAAGCGCGTTGGAAGGGGGCGCGTCCTCAATTCCATCCCGGCGAGCTTTTCTACCATCAGTTTTAGGTTCTTCGAGAGGTCAAGAGGGCAGGTAGACTGCAAACTTACTTGGGCGCCCGCGGCAACACCACCGCCAGGGGTGGTGTTTGACGGCAGCGATGGGCGGGCTTGGGCTGCCCGGGCGGCTTTGCGTGCGCGCCGTTCGTCCAGTTTACGGTAGGGCATTTTATTTGTTTCTGTGTGTTTTTTTAGCGAAAAGACCAGGAAGGAATGTGAGCTTAAGTTTGATGAATAAAAGCTCTAGTTCTCGATGGATGGGACAAGGAAGAACCATGAATACTTACTTTGGAATATTTGTCCTGGGGCTGAGTGAAAGGGAAAGTTTTTGAAGAGAGAGAAAACCGTGACGAAAAAAAAAAGGGTGCCGAGGGGGAAAAGCGTGAAGAGAAAGGTGGGAGGAGATTTGTGGGAGGAGATTTCTGGGAGGAGGGGGGATTAAATACCTTTCTAGTTGAGGTGGGCCCGGAACAATAGTTTACTGATTAAAAGTATAATAGTGTTCCCAATTCAAGGCAACAATAGGGCTGAATAGGCGTGCTGTAAAATCGGAATATCGAAACGCGAAAATTCGGACGCGTTGGGAGGTGGAAGGAAGGCGCGGAATTTTGGTCGAGAAGGTCAACGAAGCCACCTGGATTGGGTCACGTCTTCAAAGAAATCCATCGAGATCTTGGCCTTGATTTCATGATTATCAGAATAAAAACAGACAATTCTATCTGAACTAGGAGGTACATGACACCGAATGGTAGGTTGATGGGGTCGGAGTTATGGTGATTATCTCGGAGATATTAATTATAATTACCTTAGAATTAACATTCAAGAAGGCAACCCTACGGAAGCTCCTTATATAAAAGCAGCCCCGAACTGATTACCATCATCACTGATCACAGACAACGTCAAAGACGAAGAAATGCTCGTTCTGCATAGAATGTTATAAGAGCTAACGTTGAGGAACGCTTCTCTCGAATTAGGTAGGTCCTTGAGCAACTAGGTAAATAATTAGAGGGCAGGGGATGTTTAGTAGAATAATTATATATTTTGTCTGGTCCACTAGAATTGTATTGCTGATATTGTTTGTTCAAGACACCTTACCTACTTCAAAAGCCTCCTCGTCTTTCCCAATTTTAAGAACCATCCACACAACCCACACAACCCACCCTCCCACCGTCCCTATCTTAAAAAAAAACAAAATGGGTAGCAGCAACTACCAAGAGCGGCGTCGTGTCAAGTCCCGTTTGAGGCGAAAAGCTCGCCGACAAGCCATTGCGGCCGCCGCAGTCGCCGCGCCCGCCGCGCCCGCCGTCCCAGATCTCCCCGGTGACGGACAAAATGCCGATTCCGAGATGGAGGTAAGGACCAAATCTTTCGGACCAACATACACAATTACTAACATGGAAATCGGTTTCTCAGCCTAGTCTTTCAACCAGGGTTCGCGAAATGGAGGAAACTATCCGGCGCATGGAGGAGCGAATGGCTACGCTGGAGGACCAACACAAGAAAGATGTCACCAGGGTAATGGAATTTGGACGGATACTGTTGGGGGAGGTGCGGGACCTTGAGAAGAAAGTTGAGACATTGCTTCGTCGATAAAAGTATGGAGGGGGAGCCGAAGAAAAAAGGCTGAGTTTATTTCAATGACAAAACCAAACGCCAGCAACCGGAAGAATTCCGGCGAGATTGGGCTTCCCGACCAAGTCTTCCACCACAATTGTGAGACGCAAACCGGCGAGCCACCTCGGGTATCATTCCCACTAAACGCCTAAAAATTACATAACGATTTGCCCGGTCCTTTAACAACGCGTAAAAGCTTTACTCCAAGTCAGGGAGGTCAAGCTCCCTGACTCGGGAAGTAAACTACACAGATCAATAAAGTCAGTCTACCGAGGAAGAAATTCGGGGCAATTATTTCAAGGGTTGATCATTGTTACGTACCTCCTCGCCATTGATGTCACCTTCCTGGTGAGCCACCAGCCAGGTTCGCATCAAGCGAAACTTGGTCGCCTGATTGCGGAGCTGTTTCTCAATCGCAACCAACCGGTCCTCATGAGAGTCGAGCTGTTCCGCGAAGCCGTCGACCTGAGCGGCCCGCGCCGCGTCGGTGCGGGCAAACTCCCGCATGGCGTCCTGCGCCTGGACCTCACTGACGTGCTTCATGCGCGCCACGGCGCGGTCCATGACGTCGCCACTGGGGTTGGCGCTGTGCCCTTCGCGGCGGACGGCTTGGATAACCTCGTCGTGTTGGGCAACCTTCTGCTCCAACATCTCGTAACGATAGTTGGGGACATTGAAGACAGTGTGGCTGCTGTCAGTACCGGGACTCGCGTCCGCGGCCGAGCTGGGTCCCGTTCCCTCATTGTTCACCTTGTGCTCGATGGAGCGGATACGCTGATACAACTGCCGCATATGCTCCCACTGCGTCAAGTGAAACTTGTTGCTTTCGCGTTGGCCCTCGAAGGCGTGATCCCAGCTTGTCTCGACATAACGATGCAGGCGCCTGAGCGCAGCGATGGCGAGGACCAAGGTGTCCTGCGCGGACGCTTGCTCGCTCATGGCCATCTCCAGGAGGTTTTCCACGTCTTGATATTCATTGGGGAGCTGCGGAAGCGTGCCACCTGCGGAAAATTTGTGAACCACGCTTGCGAGGGCCTGCTCAAGGATTTCCATACTGAAAGGCGCAGCAGGGTTGTTGGATGGGACTTCTGTGGTAGCGTCTGCAGTCTTAAGTCCAGTCAGCAATGGGCGAACAAAGCTGAGTAAGTCAAAGATAAAAACTAGGGAAACGTCGGAAAGCTGCATCTCCAACAGACAACTGTTAAACCAGAAGGTTCTTCAGAGCCAGACGGCCTGTCTAAGCAACCGCGCGGCCAAGCAACGGTTACGACCCGCACCGTGAGGTGACTTGGAGACTCTTCATATGGACATCTGACGGGTGGCTCCGCTGAGGCGAACACTGAAGCAAAAGCTCCACGGCCTATAGAACCAGACGCTCGGGAGGTTTCCCTTGCCTTACGCCCCCACCAGCCAGCTCTACATGCAAGAAATCGTCCCGCCGATCGGTCCAGCGCGTGGGTCTAGATCGGGTAGCGGGAAAAGGGTGCGATTTCTCCATGTCTTCAGGCGAGCTGCGGGTCATGCCCAGAAGATTGTACCGGCAGCAACGATACGAAGAACGAATGTGTGTGATAATGGGGTAGGGGAGTACGAGTGTGTATGGAGACGTCCTGGGTCTGGAACATGAAAGATTCATGGACTTACTGTAGCAGTGGAATGGGGACCGTCGCCGGTATAATCAGTGTCGCGGTTGTTGTCGATATCCATAGAGTTGTCATCCTTCATTAAATCCATTAAATATTAGCAATGATTTAATTGCAGGGAAAGAAAGATAAAACACGAAGACAGAGTGGGAGGAAAGAAGAACGAAGAAAATGAGAGAAAGGAAGAAAGAAGAAAAACGAGGGCAGGGTGGAAGAACGTAAAGCAGAAAAGAAAGAAAGGAAAATGGAGAAGATTGCTTACTTGGGCTTGGGCGCCATGGTGCTGGCGGCGTTCGCCACGAGTGTGGTAGGGCATTTTGGACAAAGGTGGTTGATAGTCAGGTTTGTGAATGGAAGTTGTTGTTGGAAGAGGGGAAGAAATTGTTGTGGGAAGAGAAGAAGTTGTGTGGTGGAAGAAGAGGAAAGGTTGTGGGTGGAAGGATGGGGAGGAATTTATACTCGGCCGGAACTGGGGTTCTGGAGTGCGCTGATTTGACATACAATAGGATTAATTGGGACCAATAGAACCTGAATAGTTCTGAATAAGTCCCAATTGGGAAGGATAGAGAATTTTCATGGTCGGCGGCGCGTGATATCAGAAATCGAGCGCGTTCTTGCCCGCCCGATTTGGGGGTTGTAAAGCGCGAAAAATCAGCGGCCCCCGCGCCATAAATGCACTGTCTCGCCACGAATCCGGTGTACACAGTCTCTGGACAGGATAGGTAGCAAACCGCACAAACAGTGAGGGATCCCAGTGGAAACGGATTTAATAGAACACAGATATATGTCACTGCGGCTTTCCGTAACCACATCACAACACAGCCGTGTTGTGTAAGCCATCTACACTTCCCGATTAGGAAGGTGCGGCTCTACAATAACAGGTATTATCACATCTCACACTTGGTACAATAGGTAGGTAGGCAGACCGTTCATTATTTCCCAAGATCACCTTTTAGTTCTGTCATGTCACTGTCCATATCCTTCGTTACTCCCCACCAGGAAATCACCAGCCCCAACCACGACGAACGTTGTCGAGTCTCCCCCCTCCCAAGCCACGAGCCTCGTCCAAAACAAGATGGCGACGAAACCGGCGAAGAAGCTCAGTTACAAAGCAAACAAACGCAAACAGCAGCGGAAGCGCAACCGGGCCAGACTTGCGGCAGAAAACAGCACCGCCGTGGAGCCAAAGAACGAGCAGGGACCGGTGGAAGCAGACAAGATATCGGTAGACAATACCAACCAAGCCGTGCCGTCCCAGAATAAGGTCCGTGTGTTCATTTATAATGGTAATATTGGGTTCGGGTTCGTTTAAAGCTAACCTCGGTGTGTTTACAGGGCAACAAGGCGAAGCCCCGCGCGGAGAAACGGAACCCACCCATCATCACCATAGGGATGAGAGAGAGGATGAGGATTTTGGAGAAAACGGTGATCTGGGCGGTGGATAAATCCGAGAAGGAACTACGTCGACAACGCGTGCTCACTCAGAAGTTGGTGGATAGAATGCTGTTGCTGGAGGCTCGAGTGGCCAAGCCGTTGGTGGTATTGAATGAATCTAGCCACCAACATGGACGATAGTTATGTATTCAAGTCACCCTGTGTGGGTTGAGACGTGTGCTATTTTCTTGCATCCGTCTCCTATCTTCACTGCAGCCCTCGTCAATCCCAAGTCATTCCCATCCGTTGCAGAAAGGACCATAGTGATCCCTTAGGCACATATCCCTTGTATGAGCTCTGCCACCAAGCCGCGAATGACCCTGGTATCGTAACAGTTAGAAACACCACAATACGTCAGGCGAAGAGGACGAGGTAGGAAAGAAACACTCACCTTCCAAAGGCCCCTCCTTCGCAAACCCCAACACCCTCACAAACACAGGAACCAGCCTAGCCAGCACGCCCAGCGCCAACACCGTCAGAAGAACCATAGCAACCGTCTCGTACGGGTGCTCTTTGGTATACTCCCACAGCGCGGAGAGCTCAGCCTGAACAGCTTGCACGGCATACGCGTATGCGTCGCGCAGGGCTTCGCCCCACGTCTCTTGCTCTTCGGCGACGTGTTTGATGGTTTCCTCGAGCGCGCGGAGGACCCGTTCGGCGAGGTAGGACGTCCAGTCCTCCGCGCGGATTGGGGTGCTGTCCTCGATGAGTGGGGTAAGGTCGTGGTTGATATGGTGGCTGGGTTGGTCGCCCTTGGGCGAGGGCCGGGGGGCCGTACGGATGATGTCGATTATTTGGCTAGCAAGAACGGCATACTTGTCTTTGGAGGGCGCGGTGGAGAGAGCGGTGGTGGGAGATGGTTCGAGAGGGGGCTTTTCAGTGATCAGGCGGTAGCTATTCACGTTGAGGACTTGGTTGTGCCTGCTGGTCCCGCAAAGGCATTCGAGAAACGCATCTGAGAGATCCACGATGTCGCTGATTCTACGTGCTGTGCAATCCGGGCCCGTGTGGTCAACCTGGTTTGTAGAGCGAAAAGCGGATGACGGAAAAGTGATGGGAGGGTCGTTCAGATACTCCGACGAGCTCGTAATTAGCCATTAAATGAGGGGCTTGTGTTGTCGGCAAGTGATCGAATGTCCGCGTCTGATTTGTACGACTTGCCCGATGCACAGAGGCCTACTGCCTGAGCCGTGGAAGGATCGAGCGACACCCGTGTCCAGGGAATCATTGGATGCATAATTAGGTAAGGTACCTTGCTAC
The DNA here is from genome assembly GCA_020726445.1 of Chaetomium sp. MPI-SDFR-AT-0129. NCBI lineage: Eukaryota > Fungi > Ascomycota > Sordariomycetes > Sordariales > Chaetomiaceae > Chaetomium > Chaetomium sp. MPI-SDFR-AT-0129. Next base: position 1,521,246 of record JAGJXA010000008.1, on the reverse strand, counting down.
CTAGGTCCTCCGACATCGATAACTAAACCAGGAGCCATCAACCTGTTTGGGTGATTGGGTTAGTCGAAGAGTTTGCGTCTTGCTGCTGCACCACCACCGCATCATGGATATCTTCCAAACACTCCTTGACTGATTCAAGAGACCTGTCAAAGGGCAGTCAAACGAAGAGGGGTTTCAATTAGCAGCACAATAGGCACGCATACTGAGGGCCGAAACCCACCAATCAGCTGAGGCTTCAAGCAGAAAGACCCTTCTGCGTGGGCGGGCGAGCCGCTAAATCCGCCTCCAAGACAACAAAAGACTGATCTTTCGGCGTCCACAGACCACAAAGAAGAAATGGACAAGTCTCATCCCAGCACCAACCTTCAAACAGCAACGGAAAATATATCCTTCTCCCGCGAACCAAACGAACCCCTCTGCCACTTCCTCCAACGCCTACCACCACGAGACCTTGCGTCGACCACCCCATCACATCTTCTCCCACCATGGTTGTGGATCACCAACCCTCATCTCACGCCTCAAGATCGCAAGAGCCCACCCGACTTGGATGCTTTCCTCCGTGATGGCGGGGACCTGTTAGCGGAGTTTCGGGACGCTGCATTGAAGATGGCAGCGCCGACACCTCAAGATCGTGGGAACATGGCTACGGCGAGGATCATGGAAGAGCTACGAGAGAGGTTACGGAAACGGGTCATGGACGTTGCAAAACACTCGGGCGTTACTAGTGGAAAGGTAAGCAGCTACAGCGCTCCGTTTGAATGTGTCCACGGGCTAACAAGCAAAGTGGATGCTCTTCCCCCATGAGAAGGAGGTCAACGAAGTATGGCGGACGGTGTGTGAAGGGGTGGAAGCTGGACGATTGGGTACCGGAGCAAAAGTGGCGACTGCGGGGATAGGGCAGAATCCAACGCGTCTAATATGCGTATATACTGGGGACTTTACGGACATTGCAGATGTGGGAAGGGTATTGCTTGGGTTAGTGAATTTGGGCTTTGTGCCAGCGGACATATCGAGGGAAATCACGTACAAGTGTGATGCATACACGTATTTGGGGATTTACGGCGGAAATGAGTATGGGTTAAGACAGAGTATTTGGGGTAGTTCGGAGATCATGTCGATGATTGGGGAGGAAATGGATTTGGATTGAGAAGGTGTGCGAAGGGCGTCCGGATTCCTGAAACGGCGGCGGTGTGCATCAGCATGCGGCCATAATATACCCCCTATCCAATATAAACCTGGCAGGAGAAACATCGAGAACCGAAAACTCGACCGTCCATTTCATGTTGTGCCTCGGAACCGCTGGTAGCTAGCCACGCCCAAGACATTTCCTTGGCGTTATACGATCGTCGTTACCCTCGTGATGAAACAACATAATTAATGGTAAGAAAAACATATTTCGTTGTCTTCGATTACTCTCGTATTCCGATTTTGTGATGCCGAGGAGACGCGACAGGACGGTGTTTGCAAAGAGGGGCCTGCAAGCTGATTAAGCGACGACCGATCCCGGATCTCCAAGTCCTGATATCTTCAACAGCTTCCCTTTGGCTCCTTCACACATCACCGATCTTCATTTTACAGTCTTTTTTCACCTCAAAAGTATCTACAATCACAATGGCCGACAACGAAGTGTACCAATACTCCATCATATCCGCCCTCGTGGACGGTGTCGCATCATACGGCACGCCGATCTCCCGCGTTCTCGAACATGGCAACCACGGGTTGGGCACCTTCCGCAACATGAACGGCGAAATGATTGTGCTTGACGGTGATGTCTACCAGATGAAAGGCGATGGGTCTGTCCTGCGCATCGACCCAGAAGAAACGGTGACGCCTTTTGCGACGGTTACCCGATTTCAACCTGAGGTTACATCGAAAGATACGATCTCGAGTAAAAAAGCATTTGAGGACATTTTGACGGGACTTTTCCCCAAGGCGCGGAATCACTTTTTGGCCGTGAGGTTGGACGGTGTGTTTCGGAAGATTGTGGTGAGAACTGCAGGTGGCCAAATCCGGCCGCGGGAGGGAATGGTGGACGTGTGCTCGCGACAGACAACGCACACATTTGAGAATGTGACGGGCAGCATCGTTGGGTTCCGATGCCCCCAATATGTCATGGGGGTCAATGTGGCCGGGGACCATTTCCATTTTATTACAGACGACAGACAACGTGGTGGGCACATCCTTGAGCTGCAGTCGGAAGGGGAAGTCGAGGTTGCGGCTGCGCAGATGTCCACGTTTCACATGGAGCTACCGACAGAGGATGACGAATTCAACGAGGCGGAATTGAGGCTGCAGGCCCAGAGCATCAAATCAGTTGAGGGCTGAGCAGAGCCAAGTTTAAGGCTGTCGAATGACAGCTCAAGGTTTTCGCGGGATCGTCGTCCCGGTATCGTTAAGCTTGGTCTAGTCGAAAAGAAAACTCATTTCTTTTATACCCCGCATCCTGCAGACATGCAGACAACTAAGACTAAGACGCAATCACATTTGATTTTGACATTCCACGCCGAAGCTCAATTTTGAAAGAAAATGCGCCGCTTTTTTCGCCGCCACCGTAAAGAAAACAAGGAGAACAATGGCCAGTCCTCGCCATCTCACTCGCGGACAGCAGGCCCAGTCCGATCAAATGAAGCGCCGTTTGTCCCACAAGTAACACCCCCAGGTTGGCATGTCTGCACTTATGCTTGCGCCGGTCTCGCGGGCATGCCGCCAGAGTATCATGAGTCAATCATTGCCGAGATGACCCAAAAGCTCGGGGCAGTTCCTGACAACATCCGGATCGACTCACTCTCCATGGGCAACGCGCGCCTCGTACCTGGCCAATCTCGCGATATCGTGTCTGAAACTCACGAGCGGCGGGATATCGAAGGCAACACCGAACTTGCGCACATCCCGCTGGACTTGCCCACCACGCATCGTTACCAGCCACTTCCGACCGGCCACGCGCGGTTCCTTCGCCTTGGTGGTTTGGGAGCACATCCCTTAGCTTACCTGGAATCGCACCCGCTCAGCAACCCGCCACCGTACATTGCTGTGTCGTACTGCTGGGATCCAACAAGTGCGAGACGCGGGATGTTTTTGGATCGGCAAAGCTTCAGTATTTCCGAGACGGTTCTGGAAGTGCTGAATCAGGTGCAGGCGTCGCAGAATGCGACCGGATCGAGGGAGCTGCTGTGGATCGACCAAATTTGCATCAACCAAGCGGATGGCGCAGAGAAACTGGACCAGATGTACCGGATGGGAGAGATTTACTCCAAGGCGACCAAGGTGTTTATCTGGCTGGGCCCGACTGCGAATGGGAGTGATGCCGCGCTGGAGAAGATGCCCCAGATGCTGCGGGAGGTGGTTGCGTTAAACCAGGCCACAGAGACACGGGAGGATGTGCCAGAAGATGTCCCGGCGTTGATCAACACGGATCATGGGCAATTGTATGGCCATTTATTCATGAGGCCGTGGTTCAAGAGGTTGTGGACCGTCCAAGAAGCACTCCTGGCAAGGGAGCTGGTCGTCATGTGTGGCTATCGGGAGGTGGACTTTGGCCTGCTGGTGGAACTGGCGTCTCAAATTCTGACTTACGGTTCTTTGGACCTGATCCAACTCCCGGGCGCTTCGGAAGACGAGATGACCGACGCGATCATCGGCGTGGTAAACCTCTCTGCACTCCGTTTAGGAGACGCCCCCGTCGAACAGATCATGCAGGGCCTCAGCATGGGGGCATTCCGATCTCTTGTGGCCGAGGCCCGCACACGGCAAGTCACCATGGCACCGGACCGTGTCCACGCCATCATGGGCGTCGCCCCTCGACACATCCGCGAGCGCATGGCCAACCTCCAAGTTTCACAGCCCAGTCACAATATGTGGCACCTCTACGCTCAATTCGCCAAAACCATGCTCGAAAACGACCCGGAGTGGTACTTCCTCTCGTCCGCCCCATCCAAGGACCGCCCCGATGGTCTTCCCTCCTGGGTTCCCAACTTCAACTCGCCCGCCCCTTTCGCCTCCGAGCTAGCCACGCCAGGACGCTTCTCCGCCGGAATCACCCCCGCCACGCGCCACCTTGTTCAACGCACCATCACCGAGGACGAACTCACCGCACACGGCTGTCGCATCGACACCATCACCGAAATCATCCCCCAAACCGCCTTCACCGAAGCAACCCAAAACACAAAACACAACGACGTCTACGGCGACGCGGCGCGCGAGTGGGAACAGAACTGCATGCGCCTGTGCCAGAAGATCTTTGGTCTCGGCCCGGAACAGTTTCCCCGGCTGCACGTTAACATCCTACTTGCGGCACCAAGAACAACATCACTGCAGCAACAATTCGCTCCCTCCGAACCCGCGCCCATGCCCATGCGCGGCCGCGCCCTGGATGCATACCACACTTTCTGGATGGGCTGTCGACTCCGCGGCGAAGCACTCCGACAGATCCAGTCCGGAGATGCCCCGCTGCCGGAACGCTTCCAGGGCCTGCCTGACGGCGCGGAGCGGTTTGCGGACCAGGCGTTGCGCATGTGGCGGAAGCAGTTGCCCTTGGAAGAGTATGCTCTCTTGTTGGAATTTACGTCTGGGATGAAGAACATGTGTTCGGGTCGGCCTTATATCGCGACAAGTACTGGATTGTTGGGGCTTGGGTGTCCTGGGGTCAAGGAAGGGGATGTGGTTTGTGTGTTTTATGGGAGTACGGTGCCGTATGTGTTGCGGCAGAGGCGGGATGGGACGATGGAGTTTGTGGGGGATGCGTATGTGTATGGGGCGATGAATGGGGAAGCGCTGACAGGGGCAGAGAGGGGACCGGATGAGATCTTCCGGATTCGGTAGCGCAGATAACCAAGAGTTGGCAATATTTCTACAACGACTTTTTCCAATGAATTTCTTCATGAACAGGTATTTGTGCCAACAACTCTTGTTCTGGGCCTTCAATCTGTCACAGAACCCACATCGGTACGCATATCCGAGTACCTACGCTTTCCTTCTTTCGGACGATGGGACGGTGATTCGCGCTTTTGACCACTTGAACATGCAGTGTTCCTCCACGATAGCTGCATTTCAGCGTCGTGGGACCAATGAAAAGAGAACAACAAGTCTGCACCTGGTCACATTCAGGAAAACCATCAACGATCGGCAGACTACCGAGGAGGGGCTGAAAGACCCCGGTTTCGCCTCACGAACCTTGACCACTCAGACCGGCCCAACGAATGGATCACCATGATCGCTGTGATATGCACCGGCGATCCTTGGCACAGCAGGTGGTGGTCTTGACAGCTTGGCGATGGTTCGATGGGTTCAAAATGTTTATCTCCGCTTTCATTTCTCGGGATTTACTCCTACTCGTGTCCTGTTCTTCTCATACCGTGCCAGCGTGTCGAAGCACACCGCCTGTGGGATATACTTAACGATAGAACCGGCGTTCTCCCTTCGAAATTATCTCCATAAACAAAGTTAGTGAACACGACCTAGTTTGGCGCCATTGGAGGGACCCAGCCGACCTCCGTCACAATGGCATCACTTGCGCGACTCACAAGCGCCGGCCTAGTAGCCCTCGCAACACTCTCCTCCGCCACACCCACACCCAACAACGCCTTCCGACCAAGCCACGATGCCGCCCGACGAAACGCCTACGACATCTTCAACGCGATCCACTCAGCCATGCGTCAATGGGGCTCCTCTCTCAACCACAACGGCATGTCCTCCTTCGTCGTGACCATCCCACCAGGTGTCCTCCTCCACCACGGCACACGCCAGCCACAAGGCCCCAAAGGACCAGAATGGCTCGCCTTCGAAGTCGAACACGCCGAACTCTTAGCCCATCCACGTCCGCCGCACACCCCAAGCCTCCTTTTCGACCAACAACCAGAACAACAACAACAGCAACAACAACAACCCATCTCCTCTCAACACCAACCAGAATCAACAGACGACGACCCCCACGGCTACCTCTTCAGCTACCTCACCACCTCCCCCATCCCCCTCCTCTACCTCGACGGCACCTCCGCCGGCAGCACGGACATGGGCACCCTCGACACCCAAGACATCCTCCTCCGCCTCAGTCCCAACTCCTCCATCTGGGACGAATACCCGCGCGCCTTCGACCTCTGCGACATCGTCACTCCCTGGGGGCTCCAAGGCATTCTGCGTATGGAAGCCGGATTCGAGGTGATTAAATGTGATTTTGCCCAGGGGATGGAGATGGTTAGTGGGAAGGGGATGCGACGGCCGGATGTTGATGGGGGGCTGGAGTCGGAGGTGGATGTGGATGGTGGGAGGAAGGGGTGGATGTTTGCGTTGGTGAGGGCGGTTGGGCAGAGGTTTGGGGGGGTGGGGGCCGGGAGGGTGAGGGTGGATTGGGGGAGTATGGTGTCGGCGTGGTTTTGGGAGGGGTTGGATTTGAGGGGGAGTGGTGGGTTGCCGAGGTTGGTAGGTATTGGGGGGAAGGAGTTGAGGGCGATTCGGGGGAGGGTGGAGGAGGTTGTTAGGGAGAGGACTGGGGGGAAGGGGACTGGGGGTAATAACGTGGGTGCGGTCGACTGGCAGGGGGTGGTGGACATGGTGGTTAGTCGGTACGCGGACAGGTTGAGGTACATGGCGGAAGGGGTGCACGATGCGGAGACGATGCGGATTGAGTTGAATGGGGCGTTGAATACGCACATTGACTATTCCATACAGGACACGGAAACGCGCTCGGAGGCAGCCATCGACAGGTGTTCCGGTTTCTACACCCTTGGCGCAATGCCACAGACGCTAGAAGACGGCTTGATTCTCACGGCTGTTGAGACAGCCACTCGAGATATCTGCTCGACGTTATTTGAGGCTCGCAACTTGTTCGCCGAAGACCCCACAGCAAACGACAATGCTGTTGCCAGCGCCCAAGAAATCATCCAACAGCTTATGAACAGGCTAAAGTGGACGGAGTGGAAGAAATGCCCAGCATGTGGGCTGGACGAAGTCTGTTGGGCCCCGTTGTGGCCGCTCGGCGACAAGCAGTCGCACGAGAGACCAAACTGTCGGAATGCCTCGGTGATTGATAAAGGCTGGTGGGAGCCTGACACGCAGTATTGGCAACCGGCGATGCAGAAGAAAGATATGTGGGGGACTGTTATGCCGGGTAGGCGTGGATAAAGTAATAATGGACTCGGTAATGGGTCTGCAATAGTGAAAAAGAAAGAGAAAAAGAATGCGTCAGCCGCGAATCGAACGCGGGGCCCATCGATGGCAACGATGGATTTTACCACTAAACCACTGACGCTTCACTAAATGACCTGGAACTCGACACTCACATGAGACGAGACGCCAAACTCAATGGTAGCCGCTGGTCATTTCTGGTCACCACCATCTAAGGTATTCTTCAAAGCTCAACCGTAAGCTCTCTATTATCAGACAATTTCTAGACTGGTACAGGGACACACCGTCGGTGTCTCGTGTGATCACAACTTGAAAGCCTGTTATGCGTGTATACCAAGCCCTCACAACCCCCGCAAATACGTTCCCAAAGTCTCTCCAATTCCTTCCTTTTCCAAGAGCAGCTCCTTTCTTCCACCGTCATCCTGCACTTCCACGCTGTCCACACCGGGCTGCAATGCGAGCCAAGCCGCCAATAACACGCGGTCCAGATCCCAGGCAAGGCGGTCCGTCGGATCCGGGAAAAGCGCTTCATGACTGTCGGGTTTGCAATCTTCCCGCTCGAAGGCCTGTTCGTATCTCTTCACCCAGTCGTCCAGTGCCTGGAACCACACTTTGCCATACCGTTCCTCCAACACCTCGTTGTCCACGTGCGATTCGTCCTCGGGGTTTCCGGCCCAGTCCAGTTCATAAAATACGAAAGCTAATTGGTAGTCCGGCCAGAAATAATAGCGGTAGCCCGGCAGGCTGGGATTTGACTCCGTCGCTTGTTCGCTGTTGCTGGGGGGGTTGGAAAGCCGAACATCGAAAACGCCATCGGCGGTTTCCTCGACCACAAGACCGTAGGGAGTATGAAAAGCAAGGCGTGAAATGGTGGAGCTCGCGTTTTTGCCGAGGGCAGAAATCAGTGTAGGTGTTTTGAAATTTGCCATTTTAACTTTATCTCAGGCAACAGTGCGGTTGATTCTGTTTGGCTGACAAACTTGATTAAGCCGAAATAAAACTTTTGGACGTAGGAGCTGAAGGTGTTGGAGAATTGGAAGAATGAGAGATATGGATAGCAAGCATAGAAATAGAGGCCCGGCGAGCAGAGGTTGGTTGCTCAGCCACCTTTGGACCGCTTTGGTGACCACGGCTGCAAGGAGTCATGTCTGTTAGCCGCCCATTCAGCCCTGCCACCCACACCCACTGTTGGCACTGTACGTTATGCAGACATTGTGACTGATCCCCCAACGCGACCCAAACACACGCCCGTCGCCCCCTGCATATTCTCGAGATACTGGGCTACCTGACCGACGACCCTATAAGGCAAGGTACCATGTAGGCGCCGAGGTAATTAATCGAAGCATGCGCAACGCCACTCTCAACGAATAATACCAACGGGAAAGAGATATTTTTCTACGCCGTAAAAACAATGCCGCGCGGCTATATCCATCCACGCAAGATCGCGGAAGCCGGTGAGGTCTCAGCGCCGTTGAGATGCTGCATCACGGCCCCCAACGACTCAGGCGAAGTTCTGAAACAATTCATCACGTCTGAGGTTCGACGCCGACCAGTAGCTAACCGCCCTAGCGTGGGCCGAGAGCTTTATGGCCACCTGAATAGATGGGGGCTGTAGACATGGTCCATTCTACGGCGGCAATGATGGGATATTAATAACTGATGAGCGACCTCACGGTGATGAGCCCTTTGCTGTCTCCGTCCCTCATGTATCATCCGCGAAAGCAGTTCTCAGGCGAATGAACACCCGCAGTCCCGACAACTCCACCGATCGTTGCTCCTCTCCTTCCGTTGCAGGGCTTTCTCCCATCAGAGCACCATGAGTCAAAGGTACGGAGCTCAAATCCAATTTTCTGACGGTGGTCTAACACAACATTTGGCACGTAGCGAAGAGACAAAGCGGATCATCCAAAAAATCCAGGCCAACGGCAAAAAGATACAACCCAACGCAACTGTGAGGGCGTGGAAAGTACCTGCAACCAGCGAAGTTCCCATGGCAACTCCGGCCCCAGAACACATGTGGGTTGAAACCGGCCATGGTAAAGCTGGGCTGGGACACATGCAATCCGAAATCAAAATCAGGCAGTTTGCAACGGACGGCATCCCGGAGAACCAGCAGCGAGAAAAGCTTCCGGTCCTCGCCCAAGCCCACACCACAGTTGGACGGTACCTCGGAGTGCAGGGACGGAACAGGCCTGTCATGGCCACCCATATCGATGGGCGGGTGCAGAAGCACGGGATTACCGTTGCTGATAACGGTTATATCGTCAGTATGAATACGGTGACCAGTGGGAAGTTGACGCTCAAACCCGGTGCCCCGCCGCCAGTGAGCGACAAGACGATAGAAACACTATACCGATATCCAGCAAACTGCCCGGAACGGCGGGCCACGGGAGGAGTGGATCAGCAGAAGGATGATGGCATACGGCCGCCTAAGCGGGGGGACACGGCGTGAAAACGTCGATACATTTCACATTGATGGAGGCTAGGGAACGGCGCTTGGGACGATGAATAACTAGGTGTTTGCTTTTAGTAATTAATTAAGTGCGCATGTAGTTATAACAAATACCCGCTGTCCCCCACACTCACATGCTTCACAGCCATTAATCTTGAGTGACCTTCGGTCTACGATCCCGTTCGTTCTTTCTCGTCCACCCCGGATGTCCAAACCACTTACACTCCTCCCCCGTCCGTGAATTCACCCACCACTTAACCCCCGTTACTGGTAACACCTTCCGGCAGCGGAAACACGCCATCGGTGACCTTGCCTGGCGCTGAATCTCGGCCAGATTCGTCGCATCCCGTATCTCCGTCTGTTTCTGTCTCGACAGGTTCAAGCAGGCATGACATATTTCCTCGCGGGATGTATCTTCGGCTTGCCCGAGCCGTGCCCCATAACTATTACTCTGATAGGTGGGACTATGTGTTCTTGCAAGCCCGTAAGAAGCGCCTCGGAACCTCCGACCACCGTTCCAGCTCTGACCTGGACGGGTCGGCTGGGGGCGGCTGATGCAGTTGTGAATGAAGAAGCACTTGGAACAGGCCGCTTGGCAGCCGGTGAGGTGCTGGAAGGCTTCGGAGCGGGGGATGGAGGATTGATGGCGGCATCCCTAGTCAAAGGTCAGTGATGGTGTCCAACTGTCTGGCAAGCATCGGTGCGGCTGTACCTGACACGTCTGTATTTTACAGATCTCACAGTTGATGGAAGGGCCGCCGTCGGCGCAAGCGAATTCCTGGAGGTCTCTAGCCGTCTGTATTGGATCGTTGTCGCCGAAAAAGACAGCCCGGAAGTGGTATGAAGTCTGGCGCAAATTGGCAAGATCGGTATAATGGAGATCCTTTACTATCAGTATCGTCAACTCCATGGGTAAGCGTAAACGTGAAAAGCGCCGGGCTGGTTTGTGATCCAAGTCCTGTTGCCTCTCGTGGCCTTTGGGATGTGCCACGGTCCGGTTGGCACGCTTCTGCCTGCCCAGGTATTTCATAGTGTAGCGGGACGGGAAGATATAAATCCCTCGGAAAATCCGGAAGACCAAGCACAGGAACCGAAACGGGAGTCGAAACGGGAGTCGAAGTACCGCCCAAAGCAATGGGAAGCCGTCAAGATCATACTGAGAGGTAGAACCAAATTCAACCCTCGTTCCTTTCTCCCCAACGCAGCCTGAACGAACATTTAAAACGCCGCATATGATGTAAATGATGCTGAAAAAAGGGGTGAGCTTCCTCCCTCAAATCCAGGAGAAACTGCGGGAAATGACTCGAGCTGTGCACTTACACGACCACAATACTCACGATCCAGCCCTCCACTATCTTGTGGCAGATTGCGTTCGCGTCATCGTCCTCTGGAAAGTTTCCACTCGCCTTTGCAACAACGAAGAAGTTGCGGCCGTCAGTGCCATTGTTCCAGTTTGACGCCGTTTCGCACGGCCCATAGTCGCCAGGTAGGAACCCTGATGCCAAGGCAATTCCTATGATGAGCGGAATAACGAGGGCGAGATCGACCACCCCGATCAAAGCAAGTAAGTAACCGCGACAGAAGGGAGATGCTCCAAATTGAAGGAAGTTCCAGGCAAATGTGGCGATTCCCTTCCAACGTCAAGATTGGGTCAGCAGTTGGGCCATGTACTCATGAGAGCGGATGTCAGGCCGTAGCAACAGGAACAGCTCACCGCACCGCTTAGAATGCGCATCCCCTTGAGAAAGTCTCTGCCGTGGGGAATCACATCAAAAATGTCGCCTGAATCTTTTGAGCCTATGTAGCCTACCAGGCTGTTGAAACCAGACAATCCCGTGGGGACGGCGCAAATGAAGCGGATGATGCATGACGCCACACCAGGTGCTGGCATTATGACAGCTAGTACGTAGCCCTAGGTTTTGGTTTTAGGATACAAAAAGGTGCCGTGGTGAGAGAAATAAGATTTGTGTGAATGAGGCGAGCTGAGTGAAGTCTTTAACACCTCAACCAACCAGGCTTTGAGATGGTTTCGACGTGGATGTTTTGACGAAAACACCGTCTGTCTCATGCTTCATAATTAATCAACTGACGTGTCATGCTTCTCGTCTAGGGCGGGCTCTTGTAGAGCCTCATTGCCCGTTACTGGTTTCAAACTGCATGGTTTGGTTTGGATGAACTTGTACATTTCTCAACACCGAAGCCAAACACGGAAGGGACGCACAAGGTCGTGGCTGTGCACAAGGCGCACTCGAACCCCCTAGCCCATTGCGGGGTGATTTTGGTCCGGATTTCCCAGCTACCGGTACTACTTCAGGAAAAGCGCTCTTGCGAAAAGCACTTTTGGGGCCATAGTTATTGGGCTTTTCTAACTCATTCAAGCACCGAGGATATGGGGACTGGGCGCAAAAGTTGGGGTGATTGGTAAAGTAGAGGTCTGGCAAGCCGCAAAAGGCCCCAATAACACCCCTCAACCACAACGGGGATTTTGTGGATCCCTCACAATAGTGCTCGCACAGGAAGCCTTTTTGGGTTCCCTTCAAGTTCGAGAAAGAACAAACACAGTATTTAATTTCTAGTTCATCGAGCAGTTATTTCTCTCCCCAATATCGATCACGACCGACACCGTTTGAAAGTATGGAGTCCACAGCACGCGGTACTTCACGACCCGGCTTGTTGTAAATTCACAACCGCTTCAGCTGGCCTTAGAGAATGGTTGTCGTTTCTGGCGTACCCAACGGGAAATTTGAGGACTCCGGCTACAAGGGTATATGCAAGGTGGGGATAAGGGGTCTGGTGCTGCCTTTGAATTGAAATGTAATACATCACATTTGGAAGTCCCAGATTGCCTGGAGTTCTTTCGTAACTTTGGTTTTAACATTACTTAGTGACAGGATGGGGGTGGACTGACCGTTTAAATTTCCACGGGCTCAAGCTATAGACTCGGGCTGCATCGACACCAAAGGAACAAATAGTGGCATACTACTTTGGCCCCTGCTTGATATGTGGGCGAAGAAAAACACTTGTTTCTAACCATGTTGTCGCAACCGTTTCAAAGAAGACGAGGCCTACTTAAGGCCATATTCTTTACTGGTCTGGGGCCAGCGTAGCACAATGCCAATGGTTACCACAGAGCCGCGTTTGTTAATACATTCTGATTTGGCATTTTCCTTGTTGAACGTACGATTTTTGAGTGTGGGTTGTAGCACCTTGAGCCGCGCTCTTACTAACCAGAAAGCTCACCTTGCTGTGGGGAAAGATCATACGTTCCTCAACTGAGTGAGAAAAATGTTGGGTCCGAGATGGGCGCTAACTGACTGGAAAAGCAGAGTGCCAGTAGCTTCTCCAGACGTATCTGCACTGCTTATAACTCCTGAGGGGGTTGTTTGAACCAAATCTCAGCCTACTCGTTGGCCTTTTCGCTTACATCGTCTCTTATGTTCTAATGCCTTCTGACTAGACTTTCGGATTTGGGACTGTAGAGGTTGAAGTTGAGATGCAGCGGATACGCTATGTAGCAAGAGTATGAGAGATATGTCGGTTGTAGGTTTGGGTCGGTTACAGATAATTAGAACAATGTGTCGGGCGAGGCGGCGGAGGAAGGGAGGAAAGGAACAAGGTAAGGTGATGATATGAGGACTTTGGGAAGGTGGTACATCTACATGGTGTGAAATGGAAGTGAAATATCTGAATTAATGCGAAGGGAGCTTGAGGGACGGCGCAGAAACTTATGTGAGGACTGGATTGATGTTTGAGGAGCCGGGCCGAAGCGGCCAGTAGCGTATTAGCTTCCGGGTGATATGGATTTGTGACGCCCGCCAACGCCCCTGGCATTGTTTCTTCACCTTCAAGCAACCGTTGGGTATCTTCATTCTCGTAGTATGTTGGCCAGCGTCGAGGCCCGTGGCATTGAAGCTCCTGCAGGTTGCCAGATGAGCTGGTTAGGCAAGCACAATCGAGGATCGTTCGAGTACTGATCTGTCCAATGGTGAGCCATCTCGACGCAACGGTTCCTGGCTATGGGGAAAACTTGGAACACGGAGTATGATGTAAAAATGCGAAAAGAAATCTCTAAGATAAGGCAGTGGGACTATCGTTTTAGACGTGGAAGAACAGCAGCCCATAGGCTTGTGGAAGACGTGGCGCTGGTTAGCCCTTGGTGGGGGTTGGGCAGATGTTGCAGAATCGTGAAAATGCTTTGTTCAGCATGTTATAATTCGAGTTGGGCATTTCCTTTGAAGTTGTGTCGCTGTTGGGTGAGGATTCAATTGTGCCCATCCCACGTGGCAGTCTTTTCACCGTGTTGCTCTGGGATGAGAGTGGGAGATCGAGGCTGTCGGGTGAAGTCGTACAGGCGGGGCATCTGACGTGTGAAAGCGGGGCCCGCGCCGTGTGGAAACTGCTGCCGATCCACTATCCGGGGCTGACGATCCACGGGCATTGGCCTGCTGAATGCGGCGTGCCCCTGCACTGTGCTGCAGTTGGGGAGACAACAATGAATTGGCCGGTCATTCTCCTAATGTTCGGGAAACAACGTCGGGTCGGAGGCCACAAAGTGGTTTTGTAGAAGCGTCGTTTCGCTGCCCTCCGCTCGGCCTTTTGTTTTACTTTATTAACCAGCGTCTCCTGAAACTTTTGGAAACATTCGTTCGAAATTCTTTGAACCACGATCCGAGCTTTGTTCCCCTGCGTACCTGAATTCGGCACGGCAATTGATTGCATCGGATAACAGCAGCTAGCCGCCAGGATGTCCGACTCACCATTCACGACACCCAAGCGGAAACGTAGCGAAATGCTCGAAGATGGCGCTCTCAAGCTTAACACGGCCTCTGTATTCACATTCGACCCCAATTCGCCGTCCGAGGACGGAAACGACAGCCCACGCACACGTGTAGCACACAGGTTTCGAGGGCTGGCGCTTGGAGGTGGGGGCGGGGGATTTGGGTTGTCAATGGACTCGGCGACGGTGGATAACGACAATGAAGATGCGTCTCGCAAAAGGGTTAAGCTTCCGGATGTCCATATGGCGGATGTTGAGACCCTTCCGAGCCGGCCTGCCCTTCCATCCCTGCCCCGCCGCCGCCCTTCCATTCGGAGAGCCAACCCGATTGCTCCGAAACCGCTCGAGCTTGCTCTGGATGAGGCAGTTGTTGGTCAATCGGAGACCATAGCCAACACCAGCGCCCATGACGACGATGATAACGACAGCTCGACGACCTCCACTACAGCGCCCTCACTCGCCCCACCGACACCTCCGCCGGTGACCGCAGAGCCGGTTTCTCAGTCTCGCAACCGATCGTCTAAGAAACGGGCCGGAACCCCCCCATTTCTAAGCGCAAAACTAAACACCACAAAAACTTCCACAACCACGTCGAACATCATCGACCCCCTTCGGGCATCGCTCACCTGGCACGACGACGAAATCACCATCTACGATCCCGACGACTCGGATGATGATGGCACAGGTATCAACGGGATCGGCTTCAAACCCACTCCCGCCATCGCTTACGCTCGCACCATGCGCCGTCGCCAGCAACTAGCCGAGTATCGCAAGCGGGAGGAGCGCGAGGCCCGTGCTAAGAGGAGCATGCGCCGTCGCGGGGCGAGTCCTGCGCCGGGATCGACCACCGGAGCGGCGGCTGCGGGGGTGATTGAAAAGAAGAAGGTCGCGAAGGAGGAGCGAAGGAGGGTGAGATTTTTGGAAAGAGAGGCAGCTGTAACAGCGGCAGTCGGGGAGTTGATTGGGGTTTAGGATATATCGACTGCTATGGCGTCGCTTCGGGCTTGGATCGGGGCTCCGGTTCTTGGGCGTTTCTCTGTTACCAGGCGTTTTTGGATGGTGTCTTGTCGTGTCGTTTGGCTTTTCACCGATGGGCGGCTGTTTTTGGATCGATCGCGCTACTTCTTTTGGTCTTTCCCACTTATGGTATTTGGGGTGATCCATCATTATTCGGATTGGCGCATTGGTGTTTAGCCGTTGGTCGCGCGGGTAGTGTATGGGTTGGATTGAACATCAAGCAGCAAGTCTCTTTTGTTGTAATTTTTTGGCGTTGCAACGCGGGTTCTCTTTTCCTTTCATGAAGGATATAACCGTCGAAACTCGATAACACTTTGTCTGCGGGGAACTCTTGGTGGTTTGCATCCGCCTGTCCACATGGTTCCTTCGCCTTAGCCTGTCCAACTTTTATCCATTCCATATGTACATCAATATCATACACCCCCTACTTTTATACATTTCACCAAAACCTCCAGCCCCGACCCTTTTCCCTTTCCGCTTCTATTTTCCTCGCCTCCTCCGTTTCCATTGTTCGTTTCCTTTCTTCCTCTTCCTTCTTTTCCTTCGCACGCTTCGCCGCATGTACTTCCACCACCCTCTTCACCTTCTCTCGCTCCTGCATTCGCCGTAGTTGGCAGTACTCATATTGTCCGATCGCTGCCAACACACCGCTGCCTACCGCCCAGTTTGCCGCGCGCGGAATGGGCAGGCCCATGATCCATCGCACAGCACCAATGGCAGCGCCCGCACCGATACCTGTTAACAGGCCGGTGCGGGCGCACGGCGCTTGGTGGAAGGTCAAGAAGTCGGCGGGCTTGATGGTCTGCGCCGCTTGGGATATCGTTGGGGGCCGGGGTCGGGGACGCGTCGAAGTGGGTTGGGAACCGTCGTTTGAGGATTGTGCGGTAGACGGGGATGGTTGTGGTGGCTGGGACGATGTTGTGGAGGAAGGAGTGGTTTGTTGAATCCACGATCGGTTTGGGTCTGCGGGAGGTTCGCCCCGCGTAGGTGGTTGTGAAGTTGACATTGCAGATGGAGGGAG
Organism: Chaetomium sp. MPI-SDFR-AT-0129; assembly: GCA_020726445.1. NCBI lineage: Eukaryota > Fungi > Ascomycota > Sordariomycetes > Sordariales > Chaetomiaceae > Chaetomium > Chaetomium sp. MPI-SDFR-AT-0129. Next base: position 1,504,860 of record JAGJXA010000008.1, on the reverse strand, counting down.
GTGAGGACCAAAAATTGATTCGAGACAAGCGACTGCAAACAGACCGAGAAAGCTCTCGAACACTCAGTGTTAGGAAACACAAGACGGATGGAACGGTTCAAACTAGGTTATCATTTTACATTAGCAATTGGCTACGTTGGACAGGAGACTCTCTTTGTAAAAGGGTACCTTTGTGGTCGAGGAGGTCGTCGGCTGTGTTTCTTTTCGCGTGATTCCATCCGTGGTTCGGCCCTTGCTTGCCGAAGACCTCAATTGCGGGGCATTTTGCCCGAAGTCAGGGTTAGGGTAAGGTGCCTTTAACCCCTGCGACTTGTGCCCCGCCGAGGGTCGCGTTGTCGCGTCGGCCAGTCGCGTTGAGCGCGTTTGCAGGGAAGCAGTTTAATGGGATTTGACAACTCAGAGCAGTCTGCTGCAACACCCAGCACAAACCCCCTTTAGTTACTTCACGAATTCATGAGAAAACCGGGGGAATTACGACGCTTTCCATGAGTTTAATATCTTAACAATTAACATTCTTCCTGTCTCCATACTGGTGTCCTATCGGTAGTCCTTTCTTCACCGCTGCTGCCCCCTTCGAGGGCTTCGAATCCACGATTGCTCCCAGTCCAGCACCCTCGGGCACCGCGGCCCACCCCTAACCGACCATGCCCAACACATCCCTTCGACGACCAAAACAAGGCTACCGCCGTGGCGGGAAGGTTGCCTACCATGGCCCCCGAACGAAGACCTTCGCGGCCACGTCCAATGCCCGAGGCGAAGCGACGTCTATGGACGAGAAATGGGAACGGACTGCCCTTGCGCACCAGATCGATGAGAACATGGGTTTTGCGCGTTATGATGCAGGGAAGAAACGTGAAGGCTGGCTGGTGAACATTCAGCCCACATCAATCGACGACCCCCGAGTACCCGGCGGCGGGGGTCGGGCTGCCCTGGACTGCTATTTCATTGAGGAGGATGGCGCGACATTCAAGGCGACGGTGGAATATGAGCCGTACTTTGTGATTGCTTGCCGCAAAGGGCACGAGGGCGAGGTGGAGGAGTGGTGCAAGAGGGTCCCCGGAGGCGGTGTCGTCAAGAGCCTTAGGCGAGTGGAGAAGGAGGATCTCAACATGCCGAACCACTTGCTCGGGTACCGAAGGACGTTTGTCGAACTTAGGTTTCACAATGTCCAGGATTTGATGGCTGCGAGACGGGATATTATGCCCATTGCTGAGAAGAACAAGAAGGGCATGGATGCGATGGACACATACGCCGAGGTCGCAACGTGGGTGCATCGACCGGACGTGAAGATGTTGCAGAACTGACACAGAGAACAACAGAGCGAACGGCAACTTTGATCTGTTTGATGACGAGCCACGGAACGACGATCGACGAAATAACCCAGCCTTGACCGAAGCGAGCGACTTCATTGTCGACATTCGAGAATACGACGTCCCGTATCACGTACGAGTAATGATAGACTTGGGTGCGTTCGACTAAATCAGGACGTTCGACGCCTATGCTAACCCGTAACAGACATTCGAGTCGGTAATTGGTATTTTGTGGAGGCAAAGAATGGAATAACGACAATCCTTCGCAACGGGGAGCGATTGGCGCCTGCGGATCCCGTCGTCATGGCCTTCGATATCGAGACATGCAAGGCTCCCCTGAAGTTCCCTGATGCGGCTGTTGACCAAATCATGATGATTTCTTATATGATTGACGGTCAAGGATTCCTCATCACCAACCGCGAGGTTGTCTCAGAAGACATTGACGACTTTGACTACACACCAAAACCAGAATACCCAGGGCCCTTCATGATTTTCAATGAACCCGACGAAAAGGCCGTTCTGGAACGGTTCTTCCTGCACGTCAAGGAGGCACGACCGACCGTTATTGCAACATACAACGGCGACTTCTTCGATTGGCCATTTGTGGAAGCCCGTGCCAGCGTCAACGGCATAGACATGTACCATGAGATTGGTTGGAGGAAGGACAGCGAGGATCAGTACAAATGCAACTACAGTGTGCACATGGACTGCTTCCATTGGGTCAACCGTGACAGTTACCTTCCTCAAGGGAGTCGTGGTCTCAAGGCCGTCACTGTCGCCAAACTAGGGTACGATCCTGACGAGCTTGACCCCGAACTCATGACGCCATACGCCAACGAGCGCCCGCAGACACTTGCCGAGTACTCCGTCTCCGACGCCGTGGCGACTTACTACCTGTACATGAAATACGTCCACCCGTTCATCTTCTCACTCTGCACCATCTTACCGCTCGGGCCCGACGACACTCTGCGAAAGGGTACCGGAACGCTTTGCGAGATGCTTCTGATGGTCCAGGCATACCAAAAGGAGATTGTGCTTCCAAACAAACACATGGCCCCCAAAGAAGCTTTCTGGGACGGCCATCTGCTGGACTCGGAAACATACGTTGGCGGGCACGTGGAGAGTATCGAGGCCGGCGTTTTTCGGGCGGATATCCCGGTGAATTTCGCGGTTGATCCAGGGGCGGTCGACGAATTACTCCATGATCTGGACGCTGCTCTTACGTTCAGTATCACGGTGGAGGAGAAAAAGTCTATGGACGATGTCACCAACTACAAGGAAGTCAAACAGCAAATAGCAGCCAAGCTGCTGAACCTCAAGGAGACGCCAAACCGCAACGAGCAACCCCTAATTTACCATCTCGACGTCGCATCCATGTATCCTAACATTATGACCACCAACAGGTTGCAGCCTGACTCCATGATCTCGGAGTCGGATTGCGCGGCTTGCGACTTCAACCGGCCCGGGAAAACCTGTGACAGGCGAATGCCGTGGGCGTGGAGAGGTGAATACTTGCCGGCAAAGCGGGATGAGTACAACATGATCAGGCACGCTCTGGAAAATGAACGATTTCCTGGCAAGTTCGCCAACAGTCCGGTACGCTCATGGCAGGACCTGAGCCTCGACGAACAAACCACTCTCACCAAGAAGCGGCTGCAGATGTATTCGCAGAAAGTTTACCACAAAATTCGCGACTCGACGACCATCGTGCGAGAAGCCATCATTTGCCAGCGCGAGAACCCTTTCTACATTAATACCGTGAGAGATTTCCGTGACCGTCGGTATGACTACAAGGGCAAGGCCAAGGTCTGGAAAGGCAAGACGGACGCGTTGAAGAGTTCGGGTGCAGCTGCCTCGGAGGTCGAGAGCGCCAAGAAAATGATCGTTCTGTTCGACTCCCTGCAGTTGGCGCACAAGGTCATTCTGAACTCCTTTTACGGCTATGTGATGCGTAAGGGGTCTCGGTGGTATTCCATGGAGATGGCTGGCGTGACCTGTTTGACAGGCGCTACCATCATTCAGCTGGCGAGATCACTGGTGGAACGGCTGGGCCGTCCACTGGAACTGGACACAGATGGTATCTGGTGCATGTTACCAGCGACCTTCCCGGAGAACTTCGCCTTCAAGCTAAAAAATGGCAAGAAGTTCACAATCTCCTACCCCTGTGTCATGTTGAACCACCTGGTTCACGCCAAATTTACGAATCACCAATACCAGACGTTGGTCGACCCCACAACCTTCAAGTACGAGACACACAGCGACAACTCGATCTTTTTCGAAGTCGACGGGCCTTACAAAGCGATGGTCCTCCCTACTTCGAAAGAGGAAGACAAAAACCTGAAGAAAAGATACGCTGTCTTCAACGATGACGGCAGTCTGGCAGAACTGAAAGGCTTTGAGGTCAAGCGAAGGGGTGAGCTGAAGCTCATTAAAATCTTCCAGCAGCAAATCTTCAAATTTTTCTTGGAGGGCACGACTCTGGCTGAGTGCTATGGTGCTGTCGCCAAAGTTGCCAACCAATGGCTTGATGTGTTGCACAGCAAAGGCGCGACACTTGCCGACGAGGAGCTCATGGAACTCATTTCCGAGAACCGCAGCATGTCCAAGACGTTGGAAGAATACGGGAGCCAAAAGTCGACCTCCATCACAACAGCCAAGCGTTTGGCCGATTTCTTGGGCGAGGGCATGGTCAAAGACAAAGGTCTGAACTGCAAGTTCATCATCTGCGCGCGGCCCAAGAGTGCTCCTGTCACGGAGCGTGCCGTGCCAGTCGCCATTTTCTCCGCTGAGGAGGAAACGAAGCGCTTGTACCTCAAGAAGTGGCTGAAGGAAGAACCCGCCGACACCGACCCTCGAGCCCTCCTGGACTGGGACTACTACCTCGAACGTCTGGGGTCTGTCATCCAAAAGCTCATCACGATTCCGGCCGCGCTGCAAAAGGTCCGGAACCCGGTGCCGCGTGTACCGCACCCAGATTGGCTTCAGCGCCGGATCAACATCAAGGATGACAAGATGAAACAAAAGAAGCTAACGGATCTGTTCGGGACATCCAAGAAAGGCGGTCCGTTGGAAGAAATCGCTATCCCCAACAGCAGCCGTCTCGGCGACCTAGAAGACATTGGGTCGCTTCTGAAGCCCAAGTCCGTCAGCTCTGCGATCTCTGCATCCCAAAAGGCCCCGTCTTCGCAGAAGCGCAAGTCTCCCGAACCAGCGGAAAATCAAGACCCATTTGCGGCGCTGCCGAAGAAAATGCCATCTCCCAGCGAGGACTACCCGGAGTTTTTGGAGTATCAAAAATTGAAGTGGAAGCTCCAAAAGCAGGCTCGCGCTCGACGGAGACACTTGTTTGGTGACAGGCGTAAGAACATCCAAGGGAACATCCAGCAGACGTTCAGGAATCAAGCAGAGATTACCTTCCGAAACACCTGGCAGGTCCTCCAGCTTCGGGCCTCGGACAATCCTGGCATCGTCCTTGCCTATGTGTTGATCGACGGAAAAATTCACAACGTCAAGATCAACGTTCCTCGCCAGGTGTTCCTCAACCTCAAGAACAAAGAGTTACCGGATATTGAGGTCGATGGTTGCCAGGTGGAGCAAGTTTACCATACCCTACCCAACGGCCACTCCTCCGTTCATCTATTCAAGCTGAGCGTTCCCGAGGAGATCTACTTTGCAGAAGCCGAGAAATTCTCGTTGTTGTTCAACCACCCCAGTGTGGAAGGTGTGTACGAGAAGCAGCTCCCGCTCAACCTTCGGGCGGTTCTTCAACTTGGCAATCACTGCACCATTGATGAAAGCCAGCCTGGCGTCCTCGGCAAAGGTCTCGACCACGGATTCGATCTTTCCAGCTTAACCAAGCCTGCAAAGCCACAGCCTTACTTGGATGGAGCACGCATGTCATACATTTACCTCTCCCATATCAGCGCGGGCGAGCGCCAGATTTTCGGACTGTTCTCCACCACCGGTGACCAGGCGCACATCATTATCCAACAAAAGAGCAAGGATGGTGGCCAAGAGCTACCCAACATCTCCAAGTTGTACTTGGACTTCCTCGCGCGTCGGAGCCGGGAAGAGGGTGACGACTCCAACTGGCAAGCATGCTTCACATACCAGGAAAAGCTAGCGTTCAAAGTCACACAAGTGACGACCCGTCGAAAGGCCTTCCTTGAGGTTGGTGATGTGGTGAAAAAGATGAAAAAGGATGAGTCGGGGCCTACCATGATGGTCATTCAGTCGTCGCAGCGCAACCTTCTTGTCCACGACATCCCGATCCTTGGCGAATTCCCGGTCCTGCCGCTGCGGTACGACCAAGCTGACGGCTCGCTTCCCCCGCTGGGTTGGCAGACTGTGGTTGCTCGGCGTCTGGTGAACCACTACCTCAGTCTCGGGTCTTGGATCAACCACCTGACTGCCCTGGCCAAATACGGGGACGTCCCGTTGTGCAACTTGGAGCGTGACGATCCTCGATTCTTGATCGATGTCGCTTATGCTCGGCGGCTCCAGGCCAACAATGTTGTTCTCTGGTGGTCTAACAGTCCGCGGCCCGATCACGCTGGGTATGAGAAGGACGATGTGGCCGGCCCGCTGGAGCAAGTCCAGCTGCCATCTGTCAACAATCCCGGCACCTTTGCCTCCGTCTGTATCGACCTTGAAGTCCGCAACCTCGCCATCAATACCATCCTTACGTCTTCTCTCATCAATGAACTAGAGGGCGCCGACGGCATATCATTCAACCCGGCTGGTGACGGCGCTGCGGATGCAAGTGAATCATTATTCTCAGAGAATGCATTCGCCAACGCCGGTGTCCAAGTCCTCCGAGAAATGGTCAAGTCTTGGTGGGCCGAGGCTTGCAAGGGCTCAACAATGGCCGATGTTATGGTGCAACACCTCGTCCGCTGGGTCGAGTCGCCAGCATCATGTCTCTACGACCGAGCGCTGCACTACTACGTGCAAATGATGAGTCGCAAAGCCCTATTGCAGCTGATGGCGGATTTCCGGCGGGTTGGCTCCCAAGTCATCTTCGCAAGCCCCAACCGTCTGTTGCTGCAGACCACCAAATCCGAAGTTGGAAACGCGTATGCGTACGCCCAGTACATTCTCAAGAGCATCAAGGGCAAACCCCTGTTCCACTTCATCGATCTAGAGATCAAAGAATACTGGGACTACCTCGTGTGGTACGACGAGTTCAACTATGGTGGCAAGGGTTGTCAGCAAGTGATGGAACGAGATGAACAAGACCTTCAGACGATCATGCATTGGCAAATGGCCGCGTTCCTCCCCGTCCGGCTCCAGCCCATCTTCCGAGACTGGGTTGTCGAGTTCGTTGAACTGATGCACGGCATCAAGCGGCCAGCGACAGGGAGCGATCCCACTGCAACTCCCCGATTGACCCAACTCCCCGTTCGGAGCAGCAACGCCGGTCTCGCCGAGGACGCCCCCGGGCAAATCATTCTCGGCAAGGTCTTCGAGAAGCCTCTCAAGAAGGAAATCACCTCTCTCATCGCCGCGCAAAAACGCGAACTCCTTCACCCGGAACTCGCGGTCGACTACAACTTCCCATCTCTCCCTGGCTCTCACCTGTCCCATCTCACCCCGCAATCCGCCTTATCGCACAGCCGCAACGACAAAAACAACAAATCCAGCAGTACCGCCAACCCCGTCCTTGAACTCGTCAAGTCCTTGATGCAAGTCCTTTCCCTGGACAAGAACATCACTCTCGAGGCCCGGCTCCTCCGCAAAGAGCTCCTTGCCCTCTTCGATGTGCGCGAGTTTTCTCGCGACGGGGCGTTCCAGAACCCCTCCGAATCTCTCCGCCTCCCACAAGTCAGCTGTGACAACTGCACGATGGCGCGTGATCTTGATTTCTGTCGCGACGAGGACCTACTCCCAGCCTCTGCTGCTAACGGCGGCGCAGTCGATGCGGAGGACAAGGGTTGGAGCTGGCGTTGTTCGTACTGTGAGGCAGAGTATGACCGCAACGAGGTGGAGGAGCGGTTGCTTGGGGAGGTGGAGGCGCTTGTCTTGCAATGGACGACGCAGGACTTGAAGTGTGCGCGGTGTGGTGCGTTGAGGGTGAATGAGTTTATGGAACACTGCACTTGCAGTGGGGAATGGAAGGAAAGTGTAGGCAGGGGAGAGGTGCTGCGGAGGTTGGGGGTGTATGGGAATGTCGCGAGGTTTTATGGGTTGAGGATGTTGGGAGGTGTGGTTGAGGGTGTTTTGGGGGGGTTGTAAGGGGAATGGAGGTCAACAGTCAGTTCTGGTGGTTGGTGAAGGGAGAGAGATATTAGCTAGGGATCTAGTGCCGGTTTTTGAGGAATTGTCTAAGAATGGATCATTCAGCTGTCCCATGCCATTCTGGCACTTCGAGGTCACAAAGTCATTGATCCTGTCTGTTCTTTTTGTCGGTCATGGCTTGCCAATGTCTCTCTTGTCTTTGGGTACCTAAGCTCCGAGAGCTTCTGGTGGGGTTTGGCAAACAAACAAATGGGAAACAATTGGTGGGACGTGGCATGGCGGGGGTGGGGCCTCCTTGTTCTCGCCCTAGGACACCGCTTCTTCATGTGTGGCACTCCCATCCGTTTGATCCCTAGCTTGGTCGTGACAAAAAAACACCCGTGCTCAGTTTGGTTTGGTTTTCGTTCCTTATTCTTCTGCACTTGTTTGTTTCGTACTTTTTCCCCAATTGCGCACAAATGGGCAGCCGTGACTGCGACTCCTTTCCCCCCCCATTGTTTTGCCCGGCGCTTCACTTTGCGCTCGATTTTGGTATGGAAGTATTCCACATGCATCGGAGATCATGTTCCCCTGGTTCATGCAGTTCAGACTAACCCGTACCCGCCACATTAGCATGCACGATCAACCACACCTGTTGCGATGCTTAGCGACCAAGCAATTGAGCAGGCTGCGGCCAAGCTCGCCGCCTACCAAAGAAGCGACGCCCTGTCCCAACTTCTCGAGGAATATGCAGTTTTAATCGACAATTACAAGCGACTCAAGAGCGACTATGAGGAGGAACGTGACTCGCGGGAAAAGTACAAGCAGATGGCCAAAGACCAGGAACGCAACCCCTTCGTGTTAGTTCTTGTGGACGGTGATGGTTACCTTTTCAACGACACCTACTTGTCCCAGCGTTCGGAGGGCGGCGGACCCGCGGCACAGGCACTTAATGATGAGATTAAGGCTAGTTTGCGGCGCAAAGGTCTTGAACATTGCGAGGTGATGATTCGCATCTACGCGAACGTCTTTGGCTTGTCCAAGGTACTTTCCAAGACAGGCGTCATCGGCGCTGATAGCCGGTCAATGGCCCCTTTCATCGCTGGCTTTAACAAGTCGTACGGCCTTACTGAGTTTATTGATGCCGGCCAACTCAAGGAGAATGCCGACTTCAAGCTCCGCGCCATGCTGCGCCTCTACGCCGACAACAGCCAGTGCAAGCACATCTACTTCGCTGCCTGCCACGATGTCGGCTACATCTCCGAGCTGACGCCTTACATGGGCCATAGCTCCAAGTTTACCCTAATCGATACCCCAAGTGTCCGCTTTCACGATGAGTTCCACAAGCTAGGAATGGGTATCGAAGAGTTCCGCAGTGTCTTCCGGCACGCTCCGCTCGATAGCTCCGCGGCATACCGCTCTGTTAGTAACGGGTCGAACGCGAGTCCTGTCAAACCCGTCTCAGGCCCTGGCCGGCCTGCATCTCCCATTAAGACGCCATCTGCTGTGCCTCCGACACACAAGGATGAGCAAAAAACCACCAATTGCCTGTTCTATTCGTTAGGCAAATGCCGCTATGGCAAAACTTGCAAATTACTACACGTCAACCCACCCGGCGATCCTAAAACCAACAACAGCCATCAACACTCGGACACGTCCTCCCCACCGAGTCCGTCGGCAGCTAAACACAACCCATCGCTTTCCCCCGACACCCACCCGTCTCATCTCCCACAAGTCTCGAGCATCCCTCGCGGCCAAGTCATGGTCAACGTGAATAACCACCGGCTTGACCCATTACTCCGCCCCGTCAAACCAGAACTCGTCACCCGCCTGAAGAGCCGTATTGACAAGCGCCGCGTCTGCAACAGCTTTCAGCTTCGACGTGCCTGTGACGCCGGCGACAACTGCGAGTACGACCACGAGCCAATCGAGCCGGAACTGCTCCCTGCCCTCTGGCAGCTCGCGCGCTCGCAGCCCTGCGTGCGGCGTGGTGGTTGTCGTGCCAGCGGTTGCGTCAACGGACATGTCTGCCAGAACACCGACTGCAAGCACCGCGGTGGGAAGTCCTATTGCCGCCTCCCGTTTCTGGCACACCTGGAACCATTCGTCGACGTGCGTTTTATTCCAGGTGCGCCGAAGCCGGTTCGTAAGGGCATCGATACAGGCAGTGTTGAGGGGAGCAGCAGCTCGGGTCTCTAGGCTGCTCTAAAGCAGTCGGGAGTGCGAGCACATTCCCGCCCCGATATTATTGTGATATGCAACATGGCCCCAGGCGTTAGGATCATGCCGCCGTCTACACTTAGCGGCACACATCACAGGCTGGCGATTACAAGCCGGCGTTCTTTGAACCAATCCCCGCAACGATAAGTCAACGTCTCGGAGGGAACCGCAACCACATGCAGATTTTTAAACTCTAACGACCGCGGCATTGTTTGACCACGGTCCCAGACAGCTTATCTAGGTCTCCCATGGGGGCAGGTATTCTGCATATTCATGACCCCGAATCTTGATATATGACTGGGTCATTCCACATCGTTCGAGTTTGTTTAGGAAAGGATATCACAGGGTGGGATATCTAAACAAAACCATGTATTCCTTTAACTTGTAACTAGATATCCAGTGTTGTAGCCCAGCGCCTGCGGGTCTATCTGTACGGCCTGTTGGATTGTAAAGATTTTAAAAGGTGTGTAGCTCAAATAAAAGCAGTCATGAAACGCGAGCTCGTACAGTACCCAATCTGAGATTGAAGCGACACGGCTCTTGATCCCCTGCCTCTGTGTCTCAATGCATACACATACAATACAGCCGCGACCACAAAAAAAGAAAAGGAGGTCCCGATTCCCATCCCGCTCAAGTTACACAAGCTTTTCAAGCCCCTGCCCTATTTTCCTACCCACTTTCCTTTTTCTCTCCAGCCCGATGGTAAAAACGCGCTCTGGTTGGCTGTGGTGAACCAACAGCACCAACACCAAAAATATTTCGCGAGCCGCACCCCTGCCCGAAACTCGGGCCGAGACAGACCCACTTAGGCTCCACTTCGGCCCCACCCGGCCGGCCGACCGGGCAAGTTGGCCGGAGACCGGCCGTCGGCGAACCGCGTTGGGGGCGAGATGGGTTAACTGTGGTTCAAGGTCGTCTGTTTTGCTGGCGGGAGGCTGTTTCAGGGCCGTCCAGTGTATGTAGCCATGAGACGAGACTGAGTTCAACAACCGCATGTAGACTACACCCGCTCCGGATATCAGGTCCGGGCATGGTTCAGGGGCTTGGGCCTGGGACTGACTGTTTCTTTTTGGGGCCAAATTCATCAAATTGACCTCTACATTGTAAAATGTCAATACCTTGGCGGCCTTTCTTGATGCGATCGCCAAGATCTCTGATGTCTATATAATGTGGTTGAGATCAGGCGAACCCATTCATCTTGCTCTCCTCATCAAACGGTCCATCATCTCCATCACGCTCAACATTGCCTCGCTCAAACCACAACTACTATTTGCCTTTCCAACTCCCACTTCAATATCAATCTCAACTGCTCCAGCCTTGCCCTCTTCCCACCCTCAACACAATGCATCTCATCGCACGCTCCCTCCTATTCCTCCTGCCCCTTGCGGCTGCCCACACCACCACGGCATCCACCACCTCCACCAACCCCTCCGCCGTCCCAACCAACAAATACGCCTCCCGCGGTTTCACCGACAAAGTCAAAGGAGCCTTCGGCGACCCCGTTGCCCTCGCCAAGGACCTCCCCCCCTGCATGGTCAACTGCATGTACCCCATCGCCATCGCCATCCGTCTCTCCGACGCGGAAGCTTGCTCCGGCAAAAACACCACCATCTTTGACTGCCTCTGCATGAAGCCCAAAGAAGGGGACGGTAAACCTGGCGCGCTGTGGGGCAACACCACTCAGGCGTGTCTGGCCGATACTGAATCGGCGCAGTCGTCGAAATCGGAACTGCTCAAAAGTTGCACGGAGAAGGATTATGACGAGGGTAAGGTGTTGGACCTGTGTGATGCGGTGATGGGGGAGTCGATGGACAAACAGAATGAAACGTGGGTGGCGTTTGTGGACAACTTGGAGGCGGTTAAGAAGGGTAACGTGAAGAAAGATTCGGAAGCTGGGGTGCAGGACGGTAAGGTTAGCGGTGCCGTTCCTGCTCCCGGTACGCTCGGAAGGGTGGCGGGGCTTTTGCTTGTTGCTGGATTGGGTTACATCATGGTGTTGATTTGATGTGGATGGGCGAATAAGCTCTGGGGTGGCCGTGAAACCGGTTTACAAGCGGTTATTTTCATATGTTATGTGTCCTAGCTACAGCCTTGGTTTTTGATAGACTTGCCTTTTACTGTCAGAATCGTGGCGTTCGTATGCTACCCGTCTCTTAAGTGAAGTTCAAATGTACCTAGAGGGAAGACTACGAAACCTTCGGCCAAGTAGCGTTATGCAATCAGGAGTATATCCCCGCGCCGTAAACAGCTCCCAGCCTCAACCAATCTCGTTGATCAAGGGCTCATTGACGCCTATATGAGATACCCCAGCCGAATTTGGCCATCATCTCGACACCTACGAGTATTAGAAACTGATTTGTCAACTCAGAAGGAGACGTCAACGCGACGCCGAAGAAAGATATCTCAGAGAGCCTTCGGTGTTGTGGGGAGGCTCATGGGTATTGAGTTAATTAGCACATTGTTGGGGTTATGGACATGTGACAAGCATTTAGTATATGTTAATCTCAAAAACATAGATGTAATTAACGAAAATTTATGGCGACTACCAACTTCATCCTTCTTTCCTTTGCTTTTCCTGACTTGAACCTAATCCTGGCACTTCTTGTGTGATTAATTGATTACAACGTACAATACGTTTTGGCTACAAATAAATACAACCGACACGTAAAGAACAAATGGTATCTTTCCCAACCAAACTCCAGCAACGCCAACAACGCCAACAACGCCTTCCGTCTCATCAAGCCGTCTTTAAAAGTCATACACTGTTACCATATCGCGCATCATACCCGTGATTTCCCAAGGGCATGCCTGATATCTCCCCGCCTTGTTGGTTCTCTGGAAGAATGTTCACCGGCACGATCCTACCGCCCGGTTGAATATAGTATGCAGTAATTGGCTCCTCCGCCTGTGAGATCGTTGGATGGGTGCCCCCGACAAGGTTCTGCTCTTGGGGAGCCATGGGCATTGTACTTGGCGCTGTGTAGGTGTGGGCAGCCGGGAATGTTTCTGGGTGCGCATACCCGTTGTAGTTAACAGCGCCAGGAGGAGTGTTCCAGTCCTGCGAGGCTGTTGGCGATGGCCCAGCCTTTATCGCCGGGCGGCTAGGGTTCTGAGACCCGCGAAGTGTGTAGCTGGACTCCAAGGATTTATCCATGCTGTGACGCTTGATGATGAGGCTTATGAAAAAGGAGGCGATGGCAGCGCTAGTAAGGGCCCAATAAACTCCGTGAAATCCAGCAATGTCTAGCTAAGTCAGTATGGAATTCCTCGAAACATATTATGGGCCGGACTCACAGGCTAGAATAGCTCCAGTTCTGACGGGATCGGTCGGCGATAGGGCCGCCATCACCTGAACAAAAGCCTCGGAGTTGTGGGAAATTTCCTCAGGCAGCCCCAGCTCATGAAGCTTGCTGCTCATGACGTTTTGGAACACGGTACCACCAACGGCCACGCCGAGCGACATTCCCAACGTTCTCATGAAGGCGTACATGGCAGCAGCCCGAGCAGCATCTTCAACTCGGCTAACGGCCTGGACTCCGATATTGACGCTGGTGAGAACCATGCCATTACCAATACCGAAAACGGCAAATATGACAGCCCAGATACGAGTTGGGGTGCTTTCATCAAGGAGGACCAACAAGCCGCCAGACACGGCTGTGATAGCCCAACCCATCCAGATGGCCCATCGGTACCGACCAATCCGAGTGGTGATCAACGAGATAACGATGCTTCCGGGGAGAAGGAAGAACGTAATCGGAAAAATATTCAGACCAGTTATCGTGGGCGACGCGAACTTAATCGCCGTGAAATAGAAGGGAAGGTAATAAAGAGCACAGAAAAGCTGTCATCAACGTGTTAGTTGATTAGTTTTGTCAACGTGGAACAGTAGGATACATACAATAAAACCTTGGAACAAGGCGCAGGAATATGTGGCAATAGCCGAGGCTGAGTGAAACAGTGAAGGTCGAAGGAACGGCTCTTGTGCGCCGTAGATTTCCCAGAAAATGGCGATGACGATACTAACAACGCCGACCACCATGGGGGCGATTGTCGCGGCGCTGTTCCACGCATACTGCACACCGGCCCACGATATTCCGATCAGAAAGCTAGTGAGACCACCGATGAAGAAGAAACCCCCGATCCAATCGACACGGCCGAGCTTGGATACTAGGGAGGACTTGGCCGTTGAAAGTTTGACGTAGATGGGGACGAGGACGAGGCCGATGGCACAGAAAGGCAGCTGTGAAACGCCGGTTAATTGTCCGCCGCATGGTGCAACACCATGTACCCCGAGGCATACTTACATTGATGTAAAAGCACCAGCCCCACGTCGCATGCTCGACAAACAACCCACCCACAAACGGCCCTAGGACACTACCCAATGCCCAAGCCGCCATGACCAGCGAAAAGTACTTGGGCCGCTGCCGCAACGGGACAATATCCGCGAAGATGACCTGGCCCATCGTGATGATGCCGCCGCCTCCAATGCCCTGGATGGACCGACCAACAAAGAGGACGGCAAAGGTCTTGGCGACCGGGGCGCAAATAATCGTGCCGAGGGTGAAGAGGACGATGGAAACAAGGAGCATCTCCTTGCGACCAAATATATCGGACAGGGCAGCAATGAAGGGTTGGCACACGGCACAAGTGAGTAGGTACGAGGTACCGGCCCAGAAGGCGTCAGTCGCGGTGCCTTGAAGATCAACAGCCAGAGTCTGGAGTGGAAGTTTGTCAGTGATTATTGCTTGACCCTCTCTTCTTTGGGAGAACATACTGGAAGAACAGAAACAAGAATCGTCGCATCAAGTGCTACCATGAGAGAGATGACGGCAAGCGTGAGCATGACAGCGTACTCCTGCTTCCCAGGCTTCCACTCTGGTTCCTGTACCAGTGCCTTTTCCATGTTGGATGAGTGGCTGTCCCCAGAGCCGATGGAGGTTGAGCTGTGGCTTCCTTCCATAATGGCAGAATACATGGCCTGATTGTGGGTAATTGGGTTTGTTTGGGAAGGGTCCATTTTGCTTGATTCGCCGGGGCAGGAGCCACCGAGTTGAAAACTTGAGACCGAGCTGACTGCTGGAGTGGGAAAGCAAGCAGCAAGTAATTAAGTCTTCACCAGAGGAAGGAACGACTACGAGATGAAATGCGGGAAGCTTTTCACTGTAGTCTTCAACGTCCGAACCTCATGGAAGGTTTCAGATGTGTAAAGAGAATAAGGGAGAAAAGTCGGAGGGCAGGCTTTTCGTGCCTCTTGAATCTTAGGGAAATCAGATGCTACGGGTGACGGCCATCCATACTTAACGATCTGCCCGGTAGTGTCGGTACTCGGTACCCACTAGTTATTCGCTTAGAGTCTTAGAACATCACCGGTTGCACGACGAACAGTATCCAATCACTTGTTGGCCAAGCTATGGGGGAGAGCGATGTGCCTGACGGGCCGCGGACTGGGCCCCGGTCTGCATCACGACGGATCCTGACCTCCGAGGTGGGCGACTTTCACATTCCTGCGCCGCGCTCCATGGCGGCATGGTCCCCATCGGACTATCGCCAAGTCCACCATTGCTGCGTTCAGCTGACAGCAAGTTCTCTTGCGAACAGTAAACATGATCAATACGTGCAGTTTCTCGGGCAAAGGAATTCTTGTGGGGCATTGAGGCGCGGAACCCTTGTCCCGCCCTATTAGTGGATTCCGACCAGTGTGAGCGGGCGATGTTTGACAAATCAGGCAGCCAGTGAACACACCCTCAATGTTCGTTGGGTACCTCGTAAAATGACCTCACCTCTTGGACTTTCGGACCATCCATTTTGGCAGACGATGTTACCCACCGCGCTTATCGTGTCTAATAATTGGTCCTGGTGCAACTCGTTGCGTCTGCATTAGTCCAACTTTTCACAGTCCTTCCACTGCACAGCCACTCATGTATCACCAGCGGGGTGACGATGTGGTCTGCCACACTACGGAAAGATGGAAACACTGGGAGCTTCACCGGTGTTTTGGTGTATTCAAGATGCTCGCTCCGCCTAGCACACCCACTTTGGTGTGTGCGGGTCTTGGCAGTTTGCACAAGTGCGTATTGAATAAACAACATGTATTCGGTGTTGTAGACACAACGTTACAAACAAGGGTCATTGCACTGCCAGTTACGCTGTTCCATGAACCATTTGTGCCAATGGAAGGGAGCTGCAAAATTCGGAGGTACCGAGCACACGTCAAGTGTTGCGGCACAACGATCCCCGAGTTGCGCATAGGAAGGTCAGATTAGTGTTATTGAGCCTTAAAGAGCGCAGCTTCTTTGTCCTGATCTAAAAAGACGGCATGGCAAAGCCCTACATTTGAAATTCATCTCGTTATTTCTAGCGTTAGGTCAAGGACTTGAGAAACAACACGAGCAATAGTGTTGTGGAGTTACAAATTTCAACTTCTCACCTTAGCTGGGTTTTTTTTTTTTAAACCCGCGGCGCTCAAATGCTCAACGAGGTCAGACAAGCATGGCATCCGTATTTGTGGGCGATGTCGGGCCCATTTGCGTATTTGGGCGTATTGCCCTTCTTCTGACGAGCTCCGATACAGAGTAAGCGCTGTAAGCGGCACATCTGAAGGAGCGACGGGTCGGCTTGCCCAAAACGGGTCACCCCCCGCGCTGATTAGCCGCCGCTGAGCTGCGGATGTGGTGTGAAGCTCGGTCCCTCAGCCCCCACCTGCCGAACTAGGAATCCAGGAATCCATGCTGCTTCTCTGCATCGATCGGAAGCCGCAAGGAAACGATGTCTCGATAAGGAATCGGTGATTCCAGGGAATCATTGGATGACGGGTATTTCCGATTTTAGCGTTTTCGATGAGTGAGATCGGGTTATTAAGGAGCCTCTAAATCTAGGCTACGAGAAATATAACTAGGGCGAAATCCCCACTCGAGAATCTCACTTCCGCCGAAACGCGGAACTAGCTAGAAAACACGTGGGGCGAACGGCCGAATTCTCTTGTGTCCCTTCCCGCAGAGAACGCACCCCACCACACCACACCACACCCACACCAATGCGGGAATGCCAGACTGAGTTCTTAGCTCCGCGGATACGGCCGCCCGGCATTGGGCTGCGCCATCCCGCACCGTCAATTTGTTCGATGAGTTCCATGGATACGCCTCATAGCCACAGTCTCCGTCCGACCTCTGCGCACCGTGGTTGGTGCGAAGATTGGGCTGAATTAGCTGAAAGGAATCAAGGTCACCTTGCGCTGTAACCACCCTCGAAACACCATCTTTGAATGTCCCGTGCAGGAAAGAAGGAAGGGCGGATGCCCAGACCGGGAAAAAGGTGATGACAGAGGGGAAACGCGTGCGATGGGGTCCTTGATGCCGCGTTGCCACCGAGGGTGTTCATGTTGGTGACAGACTGGGCTGATTGCGACGGGACTTACTCCGTCGCTGGGCCGTTGAGTACGGCGGGGTTAAACGGCGATTGTTCGGAAATTGCAGCTGATGCCAAGCTTTACGATCCCAGCATCGTGAAACTTTCAAGCCACCCCCAGGACCGTTGTATCTTACATTTGGCTCCTTCTGTATGACCACAGCGTAAAGATGGCCTGTGAGAGGCTCTATTGCTTTACAATCCCATCAAGTTTGATCAAAGGAGCGATTCAACAAGGAACCGGATAACGTAACTGACAAGTAAATAAAGAACGTGGCTGAGATACGGTAGACCATGTGATGAAGACCGGAATTGTGTCGATACCGGTGATATTACCTCCGCAAACGGAATGTACAGCGGTAAAAACAACGGTATCCGTATGTCGCTTAATCATTGGACATGCGGCGTTAAAGACCGCCGTATTTCACATCGGCGTTCCCTGGCTTGGGGTCTGTGATGTGATAAGCGCCTCTAAGGTCGCCCCACGGGAACGATCACGGGTGGGTGCAAACAAATTGGGCTGGGCCAACCCCCTCGCGAGACACCCGCTTGTATATTTGGAGGCATGTCATCCCAGGCTATTTGCCGACTAACTACGCCTGCGACCTTCACGCCGACTCATCACTGCACTTACAGCCATGGGCAAACCAACCTCGAGCTTCTCAATTCCCGGCTTCATCCGCCTGGGGCCATCTGTCTACCTCCAAGAACCCCACCTCAACTCTGGCACCAACATCTATCACACAAACCAAACCCCTACATTCCCGAGCGTCCCTCTTCACCAACACCCGCCTAGCCCGACATCAACATACCATGCCAGAACCAACAGTAGTAGCACTCACTCCAGCGAGGTCACTTCACCAGATGTCATCATCCTTACCTCCTGGACTGGCGCTAGTGCTAAACACGTCGCCAAGTACACCAATGAGTACAACGCGCTGTACCCTGGCGTCCCTATCTTGCTCATCACCACCGTGGTCGCCGATTTCTTTCTTCACTCCACCGCCCACAAGCTCGCTGCACTGAAGCCGGCTGTTGATTATCTCTTGTTATGGCGGTCAGGCTACGACGCCGAAGCGGCCGAAGAGGCGGAAGACCCCCTACAATACTTCTATCCCACCTACGCGCCGACATGGTCGACGTCGGCGTCAGCCATGTCGTCTGCGTCCTCGGTCCTGTCCAGACCATATTCTTCTCGGTCCGTATCTACCACGGCAACAGCGGCTATCCCTTCCTTCACCACTGCCACAGAACGACAGAGGAACCCAAGACAAGGACACAGACAACCCCCCTCCGTTCTCTTACACGCCTTCTCCGAAGGCGGCGCCCATAAGGCAGTCCTCCTAGCCCGCGCATATCGGGCCGCTGCTACAGCCGCTGCACAAAGCAAAGGCGAGAACGGTGACGGCAGTGGCGTCCCAAAGATACCCGTACGCGCCTTGCTCCTCGATTCCACCCCTGGTACACCCTCCTTCGCCAGGATGACTACAGCCTTTGCACGGGCTATGCCGGGATATTCGCCCGGCGGCTCGTCCGGGAAAAGAACGGGTTCTGGAGTCGGCGACGGAACATCGGGCGGGACAAACGAAGTGCAAGAGAAAGACGTACGTAGTGGCAAGGCTAATCTCCTCGCACGTGGCCTTGCACATGGCGTCGTCGGCGTCGTTTGGATCGGCTTGCATGTGCGGGGTCAGTACGGCGAGAACGATATTGTCTCGGAGACCAGGAGGGCGCTGAATGACGGGGAGTTGTGGGATTTTTCGGGGGAACAGTGGAACATGGATGGGACAGACAACGGTGGGTTGGTTCGGACTTACCTCTTCGGCGAGGAAGACGACGTTGTATGGTGGAGGGACGTGCATGAACACGGCGTGGAGAGTGCGAAACAGGGAAATACGGCAGGAGGGGGCGGACTGGGGAGTCTGATGGTGCGGTTTAAGCGGACAGAACATTGTGCGCACGCGAGGGTGAACGGGGAGGTGTATTGGGGGGCTGTGAGGCGGACATGGGAGATGAGGGCCGACGGCGGGATGGGGCTGCGGATGGGGTTGGGGAGGAGGTTGAGTTTGGATTCCTTATGCTTTGACGACGAGGGGTCGCAGTGAAGGCATGATCGGAGCTGGGAGAGTAGTTGGGCTTGGGTAACTAGGGGTGGGCAATCTGTAACCTATGTTATTTACTCGCAATGTCAGCCAGCAGATACAAGGAACCAGTCTGCGTAGCATGTGGCTACCACGTCCGTCCATTAGGCTGGTCCAGCGACTGGATCTTACCTTGTCTCGGCATTAGCAACTGTCTTGGCCGGGTCCCGCTGTGGTTCCAAGTGATCCATCCCCACGCTTCGACGGGAGTGTAAACGACATGTAGAGTGCCTGCAATGACCTTGTTGTCTATACAGCCCAATGGGTTCTCGGCCCTACCCATGGAAAAATAACGCACACATAAAACCTGGCGAGTCCAGTCGGCTCCAGCCAATTCATGTACAAATGGCAACCAACTCCAGTAAAAAAATGCAGTCCTGTCGCGCACACCCAAAAACCACACATGTTCCGCCCTCGTAAACCCATGCCCAACCATTATTGTTCATTTAGCGCATCATAAGGCCCTCAATGCTCATGTATTCCTTGTAAAACCATTGTCTCGTTCATTCATCCTCCACTGTCGCTTTCCTCGGCTGACTGCTTTCCCGCTGAGACCGGGTAGGGTTGTGACTTGGCGGATACGAGCCTTTGTCGCCGGACTGAGAGGAAAGCTCGTCAAAAGGCGCAAGGTGGCTGTCGTGGAGATGCCCTGGTGGTGGATATTTGGGTTCGGAGCCCGTTTGGAGGGGCTCACGAGAACGTCGGCCAAACCCGACCGGCGAACCGTTGCTGCTTGAGGTGGTCCCTTCTTTCCTCCCCGCTCCCACTGCCGGAACTTCATCCAGTCCGTAGTCGGCCATTTGGAAGCGGTCTTCCATATCCTCGCTCTTCTCCCGCCGCTTGCGCCGGAAGTGGAAGTACAGGAGGAGGCCTCCTGTGACGACGAGGACGAGACCACTGTAAAAAGTTGTGTTAGTGAGGTTATCCATGGGTTTAATCAGTAACAAAAGGGCGATTCTAAAACATACAGCACAACGCCAACGATAATCCAAGTGATTTGCTGCGACGAGATCCAAGGTCTTGCACAGAGGTCAACGTCGGGTTGTGGGTGGCAGTCCTTGTCCTCGCGCTTGGCAAGGAGTCCGACTGTCCGCTTGAGGGTGCTTGTAAATGACCCAATTGGCGTAACGGGCACGCCTACCCGTGGTTTCGGAAAGACGGCCATTGCGTCGGGTATTTGAACGGTGCTTGGCTTGCAAAATTGAGGTCGGTCGCTGTCTTAATTGGGGCGTTTGAAGGCTCTAATCGGGTTTCTTTTGGTAAAAGTAATGGTCCCTCCAACTCGCGTTCCATGGACTTCGTCAAGTTTGCTTATGGTAGGCGTCTCAAGTCAAACTTGTGTTGGCCAACGGTGTGACCCGAATCACACTGCGGCGCCAATCGCCGATACAACGGCAGGGTCGATCGTGGGGGCGGGAGGGATCAACGCCCACAATCTGCGCCGCTGCGCTGTCGTGTGCTGCCGTCTCGTGGAGGTGTGTTAACGCTGTGGGGAAGTCGAGAGGGCCGCTGTAACTGATGGGGATGTGGTTGGTTTTCTTATGAATCGCAATTAGGGAAGAACCCCTTCGGTGTGACCGATCCTGGGTTTTGTTCTTAAAAGATTTTTTCTGGAAACGCGCAAGAAGTTGTTATCGAACGGGCCGACACCGAACAGCGAGGTGTCTACCCATAAAAAAACCAGAATCGGAGATCCAGGCGGGTGACGTCGTTGAAAGGCCCACTTCCCAGCCGGTCAGGGGTATCGAACGGGCCATCGTCTCAAGGGACATTTGCTAAATCGCCAGCCAACGAGGACCGCCGATTGCCTGACTGTGGAATCAGACGGCACCGGAATCCCGAGCAGAGCGATCCTGTAATTGCAACGTTCCGCGGATGATTGGAGCAGGATGTCACCAACGTTGTTTCCTGTTTCATGCTGACAGGAACCTGAGTGGCCGGCAACATGACACACGACGCAATTGCCGCAAAAGCAAGGCCGTTCGCGCGCTCTGGACGTTTTCGCCTCGAGCCCGTCGGTGTACGAATGCTTCTGACGGTCGTTACACCTATAGAGACAGAACAGACCGATTTGCAATCGGGATTAGCACGCCACTACCTGTATCTGCGACTTGGTTCTCGGGAACGGCGCCCCTACGTCATGCGTGATTCGTAACGGTTGAGAAACTCTCGATCATATCGATCCACAGCATAACTTTATTAATTCGAGCCTCCGAAGCTCAAATATTGGACCAATTAGCGTCCCATTAGCCGGGGACATCGCCCGGGAAGCAACCGCCAATGGTTTTGCTATTTATGGCGAGGAAGTCGGCCTGGATGCATAGAAAGAACCTCCCTCGCTGAGGCCGAAGCTAAGAGCGGCAAACTAAAATAGATAGCTTAAGTCTAACCATTAACATTCGATGACATCATAATAGATTTTGATTGATCTACTTTGTTCCGTCTTTTATTCATTTTTTTGGTATATTCTTTTTAGTCCTTTTTCCCTTTTGTAAGAAAGTAAGTTATTCAGGGATTTGGGCTGCCGCCTTTTTCGGCCACTGCGAGCACATTAATGGACATGTGGAGGAAAACCTAGGCCATTGATACGGTCGGGACAATTCGTTACCTGAGTAAACGCTGAAACCCGCCTGACCGCCTTCACTCGATGCTTCTCGGCTGCTGAGAATGTTGAGCTTGGCAGAGGAACGAAAAGGCATGCGGGGTGTCTGCAATGGGCAGGTGGGGGAGTCCACTTTGGGCCTCCCACATGGATCTTGACCTTAAGGCTCTCCTGCGTATTGTCGGGTGTGAGGCGTGGGATGGTTAAAGGCAATGTAAACAGAGGGAAGGCCATTATGTAACTTTTCTTGGGAAAACGGGTTAGGGTTAACGTAGAACGTGAAAATACATGCTTGCCAGGGGGACATGGGGAGTATTTAACACTTAGTGTTAGCTTGGAGGCTTCTACCTTTCCTCGTTTTTAGCTGTGTTCCCTCACCCGACGACTTGAAATGTCCATATTGAGGGCCTTTGGTCCGTCTTCTGCCAACCCCCCCATACACTCATACTATGTACACTCGGCAGTGTGGTGCAGTTGATGTGCTGGCACCGCTGGGTAGCGGCTTGCTCCGAAATGGCAGCAATTTGGGCGCCAGTGGTCCGAGCGTCTCCTGCCAGCCTTGCCCGATTTGACCAAGCCCATCCCGTGTTTTTCCTTTGTCCGCCCGCCCTGCTCTCCCTTGGCCATCCGATCCACCGTTTCATTGGCCGCGGCTTGCAGCTTCGACGACTGACCGACAGAACGCAAAACTCGGAGCGAGGGGTCGATCAGTGCGCAGACAGAAACGCAACTTTTATCTCCGCACCCATCCACCTGCACACGCCGTCAAGAGCTGTCCAACACCGCCAGCGAATATGTCAGGAAACCCAGGCACTCTCCGCGGCGGTCGTAACCAGGGGCGCGGCTCAATCCCCTTTGCCAACAGCCCCGGCAGCACCCCCGATAGGCATTCGGCGAGCGCGGGGCACTCAGGCCACTCGGCGCACCCGGGGCAGTCGTCCGCCATCCCCCGGCCTGTGCTCGAGAATACACCTACACCCAGCAGCGAGGTGGGCACCTCGGCTCTCAGCACAAGTCGCCAGAAGCAGTCCAAGAGAGATGAGGTGCGTGCCCGACCATGATCAGAGGAAGAGGCCGAAATGGCGTCCTCTTGGGGCCTGGAGTTTACTCTTTGGATGGTGAAAAATATCACTCACTGACTATGATCGCTTAGGCTATTCGCCGGAAGATGGAGAATGATCTCTCCAAGAAGAAGCACCTGACGAACCGCGCCCGCCAGTCTCGTAAGGCCCCGCCGGGCACCGTTCTCGCCCTCAAACCGAGCCAGGCCCTCCAGATCAAGCCGCAGACCACCGTTGCCGAGGCTGCCCAGTTGATGGCAGCCAAGCGTGAGGACTGCGTGCTGGTTACTGATGACGATGACCGCATTGCCGGTATCTTCACCGCCAAGGATCTTGCGTTCCGTGTTGTGGGCGCAGGACTGAAGCCGACCCACGTTACAATCGCGGACATTATGACCAAGAACCCGCTGTGTGCCCGGACAGATACAAGTGCTACCGATGCGCTGGACCTGATGGTCCGCAAGGGTTTCCGCCATCTCCCTGTTATGGACGAGAACCAAGACATTTCCGGTGTGTTGGATATTACGAAGTGTTTCTACGACGCCATGGAGAAGCTCGAGCGTGCCTACTCTTCCTCGAGGAAGCTTTACGACGCCCTCGAGGGTGTCCAGTCTGAGCTCGGAACCAGCCAACCCCAGCAAATCATCCAATACGTAGAGGCCTTGCGGTCCAAGATGTCCGGCCCTACGTTGGAGTCGGTGCTCAACGGAATGCCGCCCACAACCGTGAGCGTGCGGACTTCGGTCAAGGAAGCGGCACAAATGATGAAGGAGAACCACACCACTGCGGTCTTGGTAACGGACCAGGGCTCTATTACGGGTATCTTCACTAGCAAGGACGTCGTCCTCCGTGTGATTGCCCCGGGCCTCGACCCAGCGACGTGTAGTGTTGTCCGTGTAATGACACCACACCCCGACTTTGCCCCCATGGATATGAGCATCCAGGCGGCCCTGCGCAAGATGCATGGTAAGGCGACATCCTCATTTCCGACCCCGTGATTATGCAGGATGATTAACGGTTTACAGATGGCCACTACCTCAACCTCCCGGTCATGAACGACGGCGGCGAGATCGTCGGTATGGTCGACGTCCTCAAGCTCACATATGCCACGCTAGAGCAGATTAACACTATGGGCACGGGCGACAGTGAAGGCCCCGCGTGGAATAAGTTCTGGCTCTCTCTTGACCACGAAACCGAATCCATGGTTTCTGGAGACGGCTCGCACCATCACACACATCCTACCCGATCGCTGATGTCTCCCGACACCATGCGTAGCGAGCGCCACTTGACAGATAGTGTTGCGCCTGGCGACTCCGCCAGCCATGTCGGTGTCGAATCCCCCCACCATAGCGCTATCGGAATCGCTACCCCCGAACTTTCTCCCGCTGAGACCCCATTCCCCTTCAAGTTCAAAGCCCCGAGCGGCCGCGTGCACCGACTCCAAGTGACCGCCGCCCATGGCATGGCTGAGTTTGTCGCCCACGTTACCTCCAAGCTTGGCTCTGAGGTTGACGCCGTCGGTGGTGCTCCCGTCCTTGAGGATGGCGAAGTGTCAGGAGGATATGCTCTCAGCTACCTCGACAACGATGGCGACACCGTGTCTATCACGACCGATGAGGATCTTCTCGAAGCCATCATCCTCGCCCGCCGGAGCCACCGCGACAAGGTGGACCTCTTTGTGCACGATCCTAAAGAACCCCCCGTCGCCCCTGCCCCAGAGCCTGCTGCCCTTCCCACCCCGCCGGTATCCTCCGTTGTCCGTGAGAGGCGCCGGCATGCGCACGATGATGAGGACGAGAGCAACTCAGAGGAAAGTGAGGACTCGGATGACGATGCTTCGTCGCACGGGCGCCGTCATAGGCATGGGCGTTCGCGAACTGGGCATCACCATCACCACCACCAGCAGGCGCAGCAGGAGCTGGTCGCGGGTGTGCCGAATGAGTTGTTGCTTCCAGGCGCGATTGCGGTACTAGCGGTGGTTATTGTGGGCGTGTTTACGCTTTCGAGATTGTCGTCGAACCGATGAGGTTGTTAGTCACCGGGTGCACGACGGGCAGGGATATCTGAGGGCAGGCAACTGGAAAGCTGGAACAAAAGGGATGTTAGTTTGCGTTGGGCTTGAGGAATTACGACGCCTCTTATTTTTCTTCTTAAATAGACCTTCCCAACCCTGTTTCGAGGGAGGCAAGGCTAAAAGCCACCTTCCTGAGTCGTAGATATTTTCTTTTTGTATGGAGAGGTTGTCCTGCCCGAGTTCTTGATTCCATAACCCATCTCATAGCCTGCGCCGTGTTTCTGCATTTATCTGAATGGTTCTGTCAAACAATTGATGGCGACTCCAACATATCCCTCCAGACTTTTACAACTACATTAAAAAAAAGAAATGCATTGTCACCGTCCCCATTGCAACCGTCAACCACGCGATAAATACCAAGCCCACAAGGATGGATGGTGGGGGAGAACAGTAGAAAGGTGGGGCATATCCCAACCTAATATCGCACGGGCCACTTCAACACCAAATTGAGAAAAGTTGCTCGGCCCGCCAATCCTCACCATCGTCTGGACCACATGATTCTAACATTAGTATTCCCGCCATGATTCTCAGGAATTTTGGCGCACGGTATGGTACGTGGACATCTCCAATTTGGAATGCATATTTCCGGCGATTGACACAATCCAGGCCGCCGGGCGCTGGCAGCACCGATCTCCCGACCATGTGTTCGACCGTTATCCCAGTCCATAGCAAGGGCATTCGCAGCGCCAACAACGACAGATACAGCAGCGCCGACCGTCGATGATTCCCTTCAAGGAACCAGCAATAACCATGCATTTACTACCGCCAAGGAAACCTCCCGGCTGGAACGGCTCGCCGAAATCGAAGCCAACTACCACGAGTATGAGCGACAGCGAGCGGTCACCCATAACATCGGCTCCCGTGTCGAGTCCCGCTACCATCCGGACCAGTACCTTCTCGACCCCCCGTCGGACGCGACACTCGAGATGCTGATGGCCGCCCAATGCCACATGGGCCACCACGTATCGCAGTGGAACCCGGGCAACCAGCGCTATATCTACGGCGAACGCGCGGGAATCCATATCATCAGCCTAGAAACGATACAGGCACACCTACGGCGAGCCGCCCGTGTGGTTGAGGAGGTTTCCTACCACGGGGGGTTGGTCCTGATTGCTGGCACGCGCGATGGCCACATGCCGATCGTCGTTCGAGCAGCAGAGCTAGCGGGTGCATGTCACTTGTTCCAACGGTGGACACCGGGTGCGATTACAAATCGGGATGTGATTTTGGCCGGCGCGCCGCTGAAGATTGTGGGCGCGCAAGACCAAGAGATAGAAGGATTCGGGGATCATGTCCGCGACCGCCGGCCGATCGCGCCGGATTTGGTGGTTTGCCTCAACCCGCTGGAGAATGAGGTGTTGTTGCATGAGTGTGGTGTGGCGAACATTCCGACGATTGGGGTCATTGACACCGATGCTGACCCAACTTGGGTGACGTACCAAATCCCGGCTAACGACGATAGGTGAGTCGGGCGCTGCCATATGTCCTTCACTACATTCAACCGCCCCGCTTGACCTGCGCGTGCCTTTGTAGCTAACCTACCGATGTATAGTTTGCGGTCCATCACTCTCCTCGCCGGCGTTCTCGGCCGAGCAGGGCAGCGTGGACAAGCACGGAGACTAGCAAAGGCTCGTGACGGGCTTCTAACCTGGCAAACGCCTTCCGACGTGCAGAAATATATCGACAGCGATGCCCATGAGAAGGCAAGGGCGGCGAGCAAGGCAAAGGCGGCTGCCGAGGAGGCGGGCGTATTAGAGGAGAAACCGCTCCAAAGGGAAGACTTCATGACCGACGAGGAGCTTTTGCGGGAGATCACAGGCATGCCGGGACAACCTCCTGAGAAGCTATAAGCCATTGCCGCAGTCACAATCTTGTACCATAGTAAATATCATGAGTTGTATGTTGATGCCAAGACCTGCCGAAAATCGCCCGTGTTTAAGGGCATTCCCTGTTGGCTGACTCAGCGACTGCGTCTGTCTCTGTTCTGGACCTCAGGCGCTGATCCATGCCATGGCCAGTCCAGCAAATTTCCTGCCGAATTTCCCCTCCCGGGCACAAATCATCACCACGAACATTTCAGCACAGCAACGAAAACGCACGTTTCCGTCACGTCACCCTGTTAGCCTGTTTCGCACCACTGATTGGTGTGCCTTGCCTGGTTGGGCCACGAACAAGGGGCAAGATCCAGGTACGGGCCACCGAAACAGGCACTTCTTGTTAGACTATCCGAACCTTCTGGGTAGCTTCAAGCGGAGCGGCCCGGCCGGGTCGTCGGCGAAAGTGGGTGTCTGCGCGGAACCAAGCCTTTTCGGTTCTGTGCATCTAGTGCGCGTTGCGGTTGTGTGAAGACGGGAGTGCCGGTCCTCGTTTCGGGTACCTCAACCCGCTGTAATGTGGGAATCATGTGCTGCACTCTTGCTTAGGCCCCCATCCGACTTTCTCGTGGACGCCCAGGGCCGGCGACGAGGATATCCACGTCGTCAAGGCTAAAAATCATGATAAACCAGGAGCTAATATGAATGTGCTATCACAGGGACCACGAAGGTCTCTGCACCTGTCTCGCAGCTAACGTCAAGCGCGGTGGCGGGCTGAGCTCGATCCGGCAAAACTCATCTACGTAGAGGACAGGATGCCCGCCATCATCAACGATCCGGACACCCCAACCATCTACCGGGTCTCAGGGGATGCTCCGTTTCCGGACCCCGCCAATCCGGCCATACCGCCCGCCATCCAACCCCGCCAGGTGACATTGCGAGACCGCCTGACGGTTGCGACGATCGTCCCGGTTGCTTCGCGGGATGATGTACCCGAATCTCTTCTTCGCTATCTCAGCGACCAGTTCAACAAGGAGATTGAGGGTGGTGACACCTACCCCATACTAGAACCCATGACCCCCGCCAAGTTTGCCGCGTACTGGTTTCAGAACTTTGGCGGCATCATGTTGCTCGGCCACCTCGAGAGTGCCGCCGAGGTCGTTGAGGGCATGGACTGGTCCAAGGAGTGCCTCGGTACCTTTTACATTAGACCCAATTACCCCGGCCGCAGCAGCCACATCTCCAACGCCGGTTTCATTGTCACAGACGCCTCCCGTAACCGCGGCGTGGGCCGGCTGTTGGGTGAATCGTACATGGATTGGGCCCCAAAGCTGGGATACAAGTACGCTATTTTCAACCTCGTTTACGAGACCAATGTTGCCTCGTGCAAACTCTGGGACGGTTTAGGCTTCAAGCGCATCGGGCGTGTCAAGGGCGCCGGTAACCTTAAGAGCCATCCGGACCGCCTCGTGGACGCTATCATATACGGCCGCGACCTAGGCGATGCGGCGGGGGGTGTCGGCGGTGAGGAGCTTGTGAGTGAAGAGCGTTTCGACAAGATCAAGTTCTACCTCAAGTACGGCCGATACCCCACCGGCGCTGACCGAGCCGAGAAAAGTAGGCTGCGTAGTGCAGCAACACACTACAAGCTCCTGGACGGCGATGTCTTGATGCTCAAGGACAAAGAGGTCATCTCAGACCCCCAGCGCCAGTACGAAATCGCCAGGATGGTGCACAACCAAGCGCATGGTGGCATCAACAAGACCACAGCCACCATTGCCGAGCGGTACCACTGGAGCCGTATCAAGGAGACGGTCTCGGACGTGATCAGGAACTGTCCTGAATGCAAAGACGCCAACAAAACCTCTACTCCAGGCGTACAGCCCTCCCTCACCTCCGGGATCATCAACGGCCTAAAACGGGCGAACCCAAGTCCCACCTCTGGCTCTGCTTCCAAGCGCGCGTCCCCGAGCCCGTCAGCCCCCGGGCCTGCCTTGGAGTTTACGACGGGAGGCGAGCGGCCGTCTATCTCAGATCCGTCACCGCTCGCGGCGTTTTCTGTCTCCTCTCACCACCAATTCGCGGACCCCAGCGCTATCTCCATACTTTCAGATCCCCAACACCACCACTCTCTGACATCGCCAACCGGTGCTCCTCTGGCCAGCCATGATGCTATGGCCAGAGATGCCCACAATCCGATGCTACAGTCGCTCCACCCTCACCATCACCCACCACCACCAGGCCATCCAGTCACGATTTCAGGTCTCGACGCGGGTCCTCATTCAATACCAGTCCCGGACTTTCAGCCCATCGACCCGCAAATCATCGCCCAGTCCACGGCCACCGCTGGCTTGCACCACCATCAAACACACCATCATCACCATCATCATCAACCACACGCCCACGACCCATACCCATTTTCCCATCCTTCCCCGCCATCCCACCATAATCACGATCACCACCATCACGACCCAGATCCTGACGCCGATGTGGAGACCTTCCAAGCCTTACTTAACGCCGCAGTCACAGATGACGAAGACGATGATCAGGCTGCCGTGGATCATGCCCTATCGGTAGGAGCGAGAACAAGGTCCGATATGATCGGTCCTGTTGGTACAGATACGATGCAGCACCAGGAACAGCAGGCGCAACACCATGGAAACCAGTTGCGGGAGGATCATGAGCACATGCATGGCCATAACCAGCACCCACATCATCCAGATATCCATGTGCCAGCCACATCACACCAAATAGACAACGTCCATCCCTCAAATCGGAACAACACTCAAGATGTCCTAGCCTCAGCCCCACAAGATGGGAATCCACATGACCACCACCACCAAATACACCACACCCAAACCGAGGCAATTGCCCAAGAGGACCTCGATCTCGAGATGTTAATCGGCTCACACGGCGCCGACGATGCCGATATGGACTCCCCATTGGACAACCATCATCAACCAACTTCGTCCAGTCCGTCCCCATCTCCTGGCTCAGATCCGGATTCGCTGCACGTAGGGGAGAGTGATGATAGGTCTGGAACTGGTGGGGTGGATGGACGCCGCCCGGGAAGAGTATGAGCGGACTCACAAGCATACTAGTGGCGAGAGGTCTGGGCTAAGAGAGTGACAAAAGGTGGCGTGTTGACAGGTTTAGTTGACAGTGGGAGAAGCCGACCATGATAGAAAGGAGGCACAGGTGGCGATGAGGATTGAGACCTTCGAGTAAAGAAGATGACGGACAAGAGGGAGCTTGGGGTTGGAAGCAACAAATCAGAACTTAATTAATTTACGTAAATACCGTTTAGCTGCAAGCTTTACTGATTTGCCTGGAGACTGGGAAATAAATTAGAGAATATGACTGCTTTTCTTTTCAGCGTCACAGCTACTGTCCACCTACATCGATATATGCAGGCATATCGAGGGCCCAGGACGAAGAACATTGTTGTAAGTGGCCCATATCGAAAACCAGCGTAAAATTATATGCCCCTTCTTTTGTCATGTTTTACAGTGACATATGGTCCATGCGTGGAACAGAGTTTCTCCGGCACGGAACTTCAAAAGTCTATCACGAGCTTCAAGTTCCATGGACTCGCCGAGTACCGCAGAGGGTGAACTCTCCAGATCGAGATCGGGGCTATGCCAAACATCCACACACCATTTATCACGCTTATTGTAGAGTCATAGTTTACATGACCAACAGGTATTTTTCATTTCTCATATCGAGTTTATCACATTTACCGCCTCGGCATACCACGCCCACGCCCACGCAGCGCACGCTGGGCCGCTCCCGGCGGCAACGGTTTGCCGGGTGCCTGTGGTGCCTGGCTCTCTTCGTTTTGAATCGTCTCGTCCACACCCAGAATCAAGCACGCCGCCTCAGTCGCCGCCTGGATAGCGTTGACCTTGACAAGCGCAGGCTCCCACACGAACCGCTCCATCATGTCGGTGACACCTTCACTCTGGAAGTCAACACCGGCCCAGGTGTTGCCCCGGCGATGCTCGACACGTAGGCGGTTGAGGATGTCAGTGGCGTCAAAGCCGGCATTGTCGCACAGCTGTCGCGGGATGACCTCGAGCGCCTTGGCGAAGCTCTTGATGATGGCCTGTTGCTTGTTGCGCACGTCCTGATCGGCGAACCTGTGTAGGTACGCCGACACTTCCATCTCGGTGGCACCACCGCCGCCGACGATGGTCTTATTGCGGATCGCCCGCTTGACGATCATAATGGCGTCGTGGAGTGACCGCTCCACCTCGGCGATGAACTGCTCCGCACCACCGCGCAACACCAAAGTGCATGTCTTAGCCTCTGGGCAGTCCTCGAAGAAGTTGAAACGTTCGCCACCGATCTGCCGCTCCTCAAAGCTACCACAGGTGCCTAGGTGTTCCGGGCGAATATCAGAGCAGGTGCTCTGGATGGTAGCGCCAGTCGCCTGCACCACGCGCTCCATATCATCGGCGGAAACACGGCCTGCGCAGAACACGTCGCGGTCTGCGAAGAACTGCGTAGCCAAGTCGCCGATAGGTAGCTTAGACAATACAACCTTCGCGCCCGTTTTGTATGCTGCCTCGAGCTTCTTGTAGATAATCTGCCATTCGGCGTCGACGATAGCCTGGTATTCGGATACCTGCTCGACACGGACCTCCGCATTATCCTTCTCGGCCTTGAGCTCGAGTTCGACGTTGAGGCAGACGATCTTGGGCTTTTTAAACGACTTCGGTTGTTGTTCAAACCCGGCGTAGGAAAACGTCTTCTTGAAAGCCACACCATTGACAAAAAGAGAGTCCGTGAGGGAGCCGCCGGGAATCTTCTTGATGCCTATTAACTTCTCGTTGAGGTCGTCCTGGTCAAGGGAAAGAACGGCGTCCACAACCACTAACAACAATTAGCCATAAACTTGGGTCTACCCCAGCCCCACAGAAGCTAACTCACTCTTTGTAAAAAACTCCGTGTTGCGCTTGATTAACTTGCTCGTCATGGCGGTGCCGGCCAACTTGTTCAACGTATCCCTCCTGTCCGCCTCATTTGTACTGACTTGGATCTCCTTAATCTTGTTGACAGCCATCGTCGATGCTCTCCTTAGGCCCTTGATAATGATCTGTGAGCTGACACCTCCCTCCACGTGCTCCTTAACCTCCTTCAGGATCTCGCCGGCAAGAACGACAACGGAAGTTGTCCCGTCGCCCACTTCGGCATCTTGGGATCGCGCGATGTCGACGAGGATTCGGGCTGCAGGGTGGACGATATCCAGGAGCTTTCCGCGGTTAGCATCCCCCCAGGTATTCGTGAGACAAGGGTGGTTTCATGGGCACACCTTCATGACGGTGGCTCCATCGTTGGTGATCGTCTGTTTTCCGTTGGCATCCACCATCAACAAATCACCGCCATAGGGACCTAGTGTCGATTTGATCGTGGCCTGCACGGCCAAGCAAGCGTTTATGTTGGAAACAATTTGGCCCTTGCCCTGCGAGGTGTCGGTTCCTGAGAGCAGCGGGTCAGCAGGGGGCTTGTTTACCAGGGAACAAAAAGGAGGGGTTCCGGACCCTCTTTCAGGACGATAATCGTCGGTGTCTGGCCGCCGAACGACATTTTGGCGTGGATTATCGATTCGGAGTAGTTCTTCCAGTCAAGACGGAGCTCCAGGCGCGATTGCAGTGGGAAAGAAGGACGTGTGGTGGGATGGTGACCTTTGCGGTGAGCTCGATCTCTTTAGGCCCCGCTGCTTCCAAAAAAAATATCGAAGCCTGTCGGTTGGAGCTCGCAGCCTGCAGTCCACAAGCGCGAGATGGCGGGGGAAAGGGGAAGATCACGTGCAGCTCCGCGAGGTTCGCGTCTCCAGATGGTAACCCTAACCCTAGCTATGTATGTACGCAAGTGTACGTAAATGGCCCCAATCTGAGGAACTTAAAATGATCGAACTACCCCGTATATTGATGCTTCTCCAAGGTTTGGATGGATTCAACACGCTAGTAACGTTAAACAGACTCATCGAATCATTTCATGCGCCACAAGGGGTCCGAACCCCAAACTTCCTCAGGATCGAGCGCTTGATCTTCTCACTTGCAGAACGGATACCAAAGCCGCTGGGCCCTGGCCCAAGACACCCTCAAGATCTCCAAACAATAATACGACGGCACCGGTCTACTTGTTCAAAAAAAGACCATTTGGCACGGCCTATCAACCCCGTTTTGTACTGTGGGACTAGCGCACCTAAAAGCCACCTCTCTCAGGTACCTCGTCGTTGCGGTTATTATTGCTTAAAGAAAAGTTGAAAGAGGACCCAGATGGTTAACTCGGTCGGAGTATGGCCTTCTTAACTCTGGGACATTGGACCATCTGGGCCAATTTCCATATAAACTCTGGCTCATGGGCCCAAGGCATGACGCCTGGTGTATCAAGATTTAGGGCTTCTTTCTGCTCTCTTATTGGAATCTGCCACCGGAAGCACTTCATCTTCTACCAATGGGATCAGACATGCTTAGTTGACAGGGGCTTTCTTTCCACTTTACTCTTGGTAGAAGGTTGTAAAATCTGGTTCTCGGTCATCTATCTCATTATATCTTTGATCAGCATCAGGATCGGACGGTTCGTTAAGCTCGGCTTTTAGACCGTGTTACCAAGTCATTTAAGAGTCATCAACTCACTCGGTCTTGGGTTGTATTGTTTTCACGTATTTACCAATCCAGCGTTATACGAGTCTTGAATTTGCCGTTTCCGTAAGCTCGCACATCTGTGGTTCACGTCTATATGTGGTCTTCACAGCCTTTCTACCACAAATAAACATGAACAATTCTCTGCCCATGATATTCGTTCCCATCTCTAATCTAGGTTGTAAACTTAAATCCTTAATTCTTTTTCCATACTTAGAGGATATCTACAAACGTTCGACTTCATCTTTTCAACTTTTTCTCTTGTGATTTTGTTACCAACCTTCCACAACCGCCATATGGTCAACGATCAGCGGTTTAGTTGGATGTCTCTTTTCTAACATCTGGATTCTTTTCGTCTACCGTTGTGGATTTGGGTGTTGTACCAGGTACCGTTCTTTTCACTTTGTTCCAACGTCCCGTTCAATTGTTCGCACGTTTAAAAACAAAACAAGTAAAATTGGCGCGTGACCCAAATTCTTTGTTGGGCGCTTCCGTAGCCGCCCAAACTTTCGAGGTCGCTTAAATCACACTTCCCAACCTTGCCCCTGGGCTTCACTTCTCCATTACCAACTTCAACAACTATTCAAACACCAACGGTGTGGTCATTCCTGTGAGTGTATATTCTATGACCAGTTCGGCAGTCCCGCAGTGCTCGTGGTCGCCGTAACCACACCAAGTTATTTCCCATATGTCATCACAATAAGGCATTTCCCTTCAATGAGATCACGCCCAGCTAACAGGCAAAAAAAGGCTCCGAGTCATTCAATTCTCACGCGGGCCACATGCCATCACAAAGAACCCAAATAACAGCACAACAGAGGGGTTGAGGAACAGGTGACTGTATTTTTGGCTATATACGTGCACACTTTTTCATGCCTGTTGTTTACGTCGGTAAAACACACGGATAATCATTTGGGAGTACCAATACCTTCGATTAAGACAAATGGTGAACACAGGTGTGTGGATATCTCATCTTCCCCCTTTCCTGTAACTCTGACGGCGTTAACCGACCCCCCGGACGTACTCCGACTCACAGCTAGAAGTGCTAATTAACACTTTGCCGCACAGAAGGTGTACCGCCGAGCGCCGAGTCCTCTGGGATTCCCCTGCCGCTGGGCGAGACAACCGGCATGATGCGCCTCCCGACGGAGCTCCTCCTGCAGGTGATGGCTGGAATGCGGGAAGAACAGCTCTGGGCGCTCACGCTCACCAATCGACGCCTCTTCGTCGCTGCCAATGCGTTATTGTGGGCAGGCCTGCACAACGACCCGAGGAGGTCCAAGGAAGTTCTTCTGTGGGCGGTCGAGGCTGGGAACCACAAGCTGCTCCGCCACATGTTACAGAAGGGCAATGATCCCAACTTCTTGTTCTTGTCGGGTATTCTGCGAAGTAGGCTGCGGGATGCCCTCTCTGCCCAGGGCCGGCGTCACGATTTATACCCCCGTCTAGAGTCTAGAGAGATGGTTGCCGAAGTCTTCCGCCAGGAATACTGCGGCTACAGTACAGGGCGAAACCACACCTGGCCCTATCAACGCAAAGAGAGGCTCAACTCGGCAATAACATACGATAATCTGGATTTGGTTGTTGGGCAGATGACTAACCAATTCCCATGCCCGCTCTCTCGTAGGCACGGCATTGATAAAATATGGGGTGACATCAAGGATCGCCGCTACTGGTACGTGATTTTGAACTTATTTTCACTCGCCCCTCCAAAGGCATGAATAGTTAACAGATGGTCAATTGTTCGTCGTGCAGGTCCTGGGGCGCTCTCCATGTTGCTGCTTTCAGGGGTGATAACGCCGCACTCAAGCTGCTCCTCGATCACGGAGCAAATATTGATTCTCAGTGCAACGGCGTGTGCGACTGTGCCCCCCCTTACATGAGCGGTAGTGATGTTATAGACTGCGAGGTAGCGTCACACCATAACCGAGTTGCTTGGACGGCCCTCCACGTTGCCATGTGCCAAGGCCACGATGACACCGTCCGCTTCCTAGTTGCTAGGAGCATCTCGGGTCTCGTTGCAGCCAGAGTATACCCAGTTCCCGACCCCACTCGGTACACACCTCCCATACCCGAGACGGACTGGACTCCTTCTATGACCGCTTTTCACAATGCCGCATGGATAGGGTCGGTCACCAACTGCCAACTCTTTCTCGAGACACACCGCTTTCACTAGTACTTGAACGAGTCCACAGGCGTCAGCTCGGCCGTTCACCTTGCTGCTGCGGGAGGAAGCATCAGGACAGTGGGAAGACTCTTGCTTGATGTAGTCCGACCGCCTGACGCAGGACTCGGCCAAATTTTAGAGATTCTCTGCAAGAGGTATCAGTTCGGCGATGCAGAGTGGCTCGTGAACTTTTATGGAGGGGCGCTCGCGGAGGGACGCATTGATACTCGTGTATTCCACCAACGTGCCCTGGCGGTGTTGTGTGAGCACGACAGACCCGCCATCTACAGCAAGTTATCGAACCGTCAGCGCCAGGATCGCTTGTACTCGTTGACTCCTGATCAGCCGGGCTACAGCTACTACGGCGACTGTGAACGTACCCGAGAGGAACAAGACATCCAAAACTCCCTGGGCCAGCGTGTTTCGTTAGCCAATAAGTTCTTAGCCCTCGGCGCAGATCCCAATGCAGTACAGCCCACCACCCTACCTAGATCTCAAGGAGCATCTTTCTACTTCGGCCCCATGGACTCGGATAAGCACGACCGCACACTGCTGCAGATTGCAGCAAGCTGGAGCTTTACAGAAATGATTCAACTCCTCCTCAAATTTGGCGCCAATCCTCTTCCCGTTAGCGATGCCCAACAGGAAGAATGTATCAAGCGGTTGCCAGTGATCATCGCAGCCAGGCACGCCGCACGCGAGGATTCAGGGAGTGAGAGCGTCGTTGAAGTGCTACTTGAAAAGACCCCATTAAGTGACATTGGGGGGCAGTCGATTCTGAGTGTGTTACAGGAGGATCTGGTGACCGACGTCATGACGGTGCCGGGGCGCGAGAACTCTAAGAAGTGGGTACACATCATAGAGTTGTTTTTACAGCGCGGGGCGGCTACGGCAACCAGCAACGCCAACTGGGGCGCTGTGATCACGCAGGCTTGGAGTCATCACTGGTTTAAGTACTGCAAGTGGTTGGTACAGTTCCGCCCGATTCACGAGCTTCAGCCTCACACATTGCTGGCCTTGGTCACCACTACCTTCCGGCAGAGCTGGCCCGACCGGTCTCGGGAGACTCAGAAGAGACGCGTGGAGCAGCTCAGGTGGCTGTTGGCCCAATTCCGGGACGGAGCGGGACGCTTGACGGTGTCAAGAAATAGCTTGGCCAGAGTGGCAGCTCACCCAGGCCACCGGAATGACAGATTAGAGAAAATCATATACGCCTTCCTAGATTACACCCGAACCTCACCGACCAATCCCCGATATTGGAGGGTCCAAGCCCGGCGGCATCGGCTTCACGCTCTGTCCCGCCGCCGGGTTAAGCTCAGAGACTTCATCCGCCCTGCATGTAATCGCTCGCATCCAGGGTCACGTCAGCGCAGAGATAAGAGCGCTCACCGTCGGTGAACCGCCCACCGAAAGACAGGGCCGATTCAGGGATGTTTGGCCGTTTCCTCCCCTGAATATCACCCGCCACAATCCTAGCCGTGGTTTGCGACGCATGGCTTTATAATAAAAGGGGACGGATGCACAGAAGGGTGACACGGGAAGTCCGGTGGGTGAGGGGAACAGGGCGCAGTGCGTTCCACGGAGTGAAAGACTAGAGAACTGGGATGTTTCCTGGAATGGGAAAGGTCGGGGGAATCAGCAACGGGCGAGGATTCTAAGACAGCAATGGCTCGAGTGATGAACGTGCTCGACCAAGCGTATATAGTCGTGCTCAACAATGCCAAAAGGGGAGATTCCGGACTTCTGAAGAGGCCCGATTGATTCCGAGGAGATGTGCATCGTAGAGCGTTCGGTACCGCAGTAGTGCAAAAGTACGAGCGCCCTTCCATCTTGCGAAGTCAACCATGTGTTGTAGGGTCCACAGACTAACCGCTGTAGCAGCGGCAAATGAAATAACCGATGATGCATACAACAAAGTGATCTGAATTGGTGACTACGGCTCTATGAGGCCGATTGGGCCGAAGGAACCCCCAATTCCCATTCCCGTGGTTGCCAGGTTTGGCATGCAAAGCCGAATCATGATCTCATTATTTTTGGACCATCAAAACCACGCCCAGTACCAGATGCCGCCAACTCAGAACGCCAAAGCAGGAAAGGAATCAGTCGCCCTAAGCGGTCTTAGGGCCCTGGGTGGGGGCGACCTTCTTGCCGTCCTTGTTGTAGCGGACACGCGGGGGGGGAGCACGGTTGCGGCGTCCCTCACGGGAGCGGACACTATAAAGATTTCTGTCAGCCGGGGGCGGTGTTCTCGATCGAACGTATGAGGGGTAACTAATGGCGGAGGTTCGACCAAGGTTCTTCTCAGCCGCCCACGTCGCCAAAAAGGCAACTGTGGTTGTCCCCGCCACGCGGACAAACGTACCGGACAATCTTGCCGTGGATGGCGCAAGAGACACAGTACTGCAGCTTGAGGTACATCTTGGGAACCGTGTACTCGGAGAACACCGAGGCGTCCGAGATATCACCTGTAACAAATCGTCGAGTCAGCTAAACCGTATCGCAGCCGAGGATCGTCGAGGAAAGAGATCGGGTCGTCGCCATGAGAGGCCCGAAGAAACGTACGGATAGCCGCAGACTCAACCATGTTGCGGATGGTGAACCGCTTGATGGCCTTATCCTTGGGGGTGCATCGCGAGCAGTTGGAGCACCGGATGGGGTTGACGTGGCCGCGGCCTGCAAATTGATCGGTTGGTTAGTCGGTCTGGAGAGAAATCTGATTGCAGCTGGAATGGAGTCTCACCCTTCTTGTTGCGGCCGTTGTTCTTTCTCTTCTTGACCATTTTGACGGTGTCTTGAGTGTGTTGGTTCCCAAGAGGTTGTGTGAGTGAAAGGCGAGAAGTTCAGAAATTCCACTGGTGCTGGAAACCTAACCAATGGGGAGACCCACTTCGAAATTTCCCCACCGATCCAAACCGGACCAGCAGGAGAGGGCAAGCTTTCGGTCTTGCCCTAAGGCGGGCACAAAGTCAGGTGACCCACCGAGCGAAAGTGGGGCGTTCCCAAAAGTTCCTTTCTCTCAAGCGGCGCAATTCAAATTCCTACCTTTTCTTTCCTCAAGCGCAACTTCACATCTGCAGCCTGCTGAGGAAGACATTGTGTCTAGGTACGTCTGTACGATGTTGCAAGCCGGCGCGAGCCTCCCAATTCCTCTCTTCTTCATTATGGTACCGCTTCCTGCTTCCGCTGCGTTTGCGGCGACGGGGCTCGAATGCTGCACGCATCGGTTGGAAATATCGATGGGCGTGGTTTCGGGTTGAATGCTGCCTACAGATCCCCTTTCCCAGCTCGCGCCGGTTTGGCTTCACTGAAATTTTCTCCCCCGCGTCTAACTCATCCTCACCATTTGTCAGTAGGCACCATGCAGATCTTCGTGAAGACCCTCACGGGCAAGACTATCACCCTTGAGGTGGAGTCGAGCGACACCATCGACAATGTCAAGTCCAAGATCCAGGACAAGGAGGGCATCCCCCCTGACCAACAACGCCTGATTTTCGCCGGCAAGCAGCTCGAGGATGGTCGGACTTTGTCCGACTACAACATCCAGAAGGAGAGCACCCTCCATCTTGTGCTCCGCCTGCGTGGTGGTGGCAAGAAGAGGAAGAAGAAGGTCTACACCACCCCCAAGAAGATCAAGCACAAGCGGAAGAAGACCAAGCTCGCTGTCCTCAAGTACTACAAGGTGGACGGTGATGGCAAGATTGAGCGCCTCCGCCGCGAGTGCCCTAGCGAGACCGTAAGTTGATGAAGGTCCCTACCCATCTTTCCAGGGACGCAAAAGCTGACTCCTCGTTCCTCTCAGTGCGGCGCCGGTGTCTTCATGGCTGCGATGCAGGACCGCCAGTACTGTGGCCGGTGCCACCTTACCTACGTCTTCGAGAAGAGCTCCTAAACAAATGGCTTTCATCGGGACGGGCGTTTCGGGGCGGGAACATGATTGCACGGAGTCTGGTATGAGCAACGGTCTCACATGAATCGGCGTTTATGTACCTTAAGAAGAAGGAAGACATGGGCATATGCGAGCTCAGCCAAGGCAAGGAAAATGCAATTTGGGATGCCATCAAACAGATGTCGGGTGACGAACCCGCCACGGGTGTCTCAGAGGCTAAGTAACTTTGGACATGCAGCTCAGCGCAGGCAGCTAGCTACCTAGTTTATTTAGCTAAGTTCCCGTCCCAACCAACCGCTACATTAATTATTCGGGAAGCCCTCCCGGAGGTTGTCGTATTTGGTGAATGGGTAGGTCACGCAGTTCTCCCGCCATTCAAGCGAGGCCGGCCCCCCCAGAACCTCAACCACGTTGCCGATCAAACTCTCCGGCCCCTCCTTATCAGCACTACTCTCCCACCACATTCCACCACCCAGCCCCCGCTGCTTGATATACTCCGCCTTCCTCCTCGCCATTTCCACCGTATCATAACTCACCAACACCTTGCGGTTCGGCTCATAGCAGTAACTCGCACCAGCGTCGTAGTCAATTCGCACCTCCGCCCCAGGCAGCGGCAGCTTCTTGTAGTCGTGCACGCCATTCTCCCACGTACCCTCGCCCACGCCACTATACGGCTGGCCCAGCCCCTCCGTGCCCTCAAACGCCCGCCCATACAACGGCATCCCCAACACCACCTTGTGCGGTGCCACGCCGCGTCCGACATACGCCTGGACGGCCGCCTCGGTCGAGAACGGCGTGCGGGCCGAGTCTTGCGGGGACGGGAACAAGTTCGCCTGGTGGCCGGCCACGCGGTCCCACGAGCCTGCGTAGTCGTAGGCCATGAGGTTCCAGAAGTCGAGGTAGCGGTCCATGCCGGGAATATCGAGGTTGTTGTAATTCTGGGCGCCGGCCGGGCAGGCGACGGTCAGCTCAAAGTGCGGCCGCTGGGGGGCGTTGACGGTGGATGCGTGTTCGTCAAGGCCGGCGCGGAGCTCGGCGAGGAGGGCGACGAAGTCGGCTGCTTCGGAAGCGTTTTGCGGGTACTCCCAGTCGATGTCGAGGCCATCGAAGCCGAGGCGGGAGAGCTGGTTTTGGGGAAGGTGTGTTAGTTACTTACGCCTAGAAATCGCTAGGGAGGTTGGGGTTAAAGTAAGAGGTTACTCACGAGTTCAATGGATGACTTGACAAAAGTCTGGCGACCCTGCGGCGTCGAGGCAGGCTGCTTGAAGTTGCTGCTGTAGGTCCATCCACCAATAGACAACAGGACCTTGAGGTTACGGTTCCGTTTCTTGAGCAGATTCAGCTGCTTCATACAACCGTAGAGGTTCGTGCCGGAATCGTTCCAGCTGTCGCCCTCCCAATGGATGTCGGTGTCGGCCCATTGGTCGGTCATATAGACCTCTCCCGAGTCGGGGCGTACATTGGCAAAAGCATACAACACATGTGTCAACCGCTCAACAGGCAGGTCCTGCGGGCGATGCTTTCTTCCGTAGATCGCCCAGTTAACGAAGTATGCTACCGAGCGGTAGCCGCCTGCTGGTCCGCCGCCCATGGTTGCTTGCGGTGTTGATGTTGACGTCGGTTGTGTGTGAATGCTTGGCGTAAGTGGGCTGAAGCTCTTCGGGTTCAAGAACACGCCGATGAGCACCGCAGAAATGGCAAAAAATATGAATCCAAAGTAAGAAGAAGCTCTGGAAAGTTGCGGCATACGATAGCTTTAATACAATTCCTCAAGTTGTCACGTTCCAGATTGGGTTTCCTGTTGGAGCTCCCAGCCAGCTTCATCTGAGGGCGCCCAAGGACGCCACCAGGCCGCTCACTCCATTGAGAGCTGTCGCCAAGCGAGGGGGAGGGGCAAGACGCGTGCGGGGGCCCACTGTAACTGCACTCCGCCACTCACGCTTCAGCGCAAGCCACAGTGACGTTTGCCCCTGATGCGTTGTCGATCCCTTCGACGGTCGAGACTTCCCAACTTCGCCGGCTCACCGGCACAACGAAAGCCGACAAGTATTCGGCGCTTGCGCGCATTTGGCTGGGGCGCGACCAGTTCGTGATCGCTTTCAGGGACATCGCATCAATAGCTCTCTGCGTATGCGGAAGGCGCGGCAGTAATTTGTCGGCTGTTTCTTCACGAACCTTGGAGAAAAAGCTTCCGTACGGCAGTTTTGGCAATGGGAAAGCGAGCCCGAAGGCCCCAAACAAACCGAAAAATTACCAGGGGAGTCATCCTCTTGAGCCTCCCTTTAAACATACGGAAGCGCAGGAGATGGGCAGGAAATAACATTACAGGCAAAACCAATGTTTCACCCCTGGGCTTCTCGACCAGCCTGTATCAGACCTTAGGTAGTGTAAGACAGTCACGTTTCCCAGACCCCGAAACCATAACACGGGCCTTTAAACTCCATACAGATGTATCATCGCGAATCATTCGTGGACCTACGTCCTTCATCATAAATCGTCAACATCCCCTTGAGGCCAAGGCCATTCTCGTACGACTTCAGAACCACGTCGACAAGTTTGAGAATATCCCAAAATACTGGACAGGAACTCACTGGTCTTTCATTAATTACCACTTTGTTGTTTACCCCCATGCACCATTTCTAGGTTTATCGCTCCGTTTGCCCCTCTTCTTCGCGGTTTTCTGTGAGATTGCCTATGGAGAAAGAAATTGTGGTTTTGTTCTGGAACCGCTGGACTAAGGTGTATGTCGCGCTGAGAAACCGGGGCAGGGGGTAGTGCAGTCGGAGGTTGTAGTGTTAAGGAAGAGGGAGGTTGTGAGGAGTTGCGGCCTATTGTTCTCCTACATTTATGCCTTTTTCCGTTCGATGCTGGAGCTGCCGATCCCGTCCCCATCAGTACGTTTGTTGCCCATGCAAGGGTTTTCTCCATCCGGCGACGCCCTCTTTGCATGATCTGCCAAAGGTCAGCCGCCGATATTTTCACCTCCTAATTGATGTGAGATCCGACCCTGCTCTGTGGCGTCACCACTGCGCTCTGCTGCC
This sequence comes from Chaetomium sp. MPI-SDFR-AT-0129, assembly GCA_020726445.1. Taxonomy (NCBI): domain Eukaryota; kingdom Fungi; phylum Ascomycota; class Sordariomycetes; order Sordariales; family Chaetomiaceae; genus Chaetomium; species Chaetomium sp. MPI-SDFR-AT-0129. Next base: position 1,462,274 of record JAGJXA010000008.1, on the reverse strand, counting down.
ACGACCTTGGCCAGCCTCGAGACCTCTTTCAACGTCTGGGCGATTTCCCCTTCCCCTTCCGACAACCCTTCCCCCGTTCCATTGGCAAGTCGGGTAAGCGTTTGGAAGACGGTTTCCTGGGTCATAGCGGGTGCTTTATCCTCGGTGGCCGGAGCACGTCCCGCCAGATCTTCCTTAGAGCGCTCCAGGTCCGGATTGATGCTGTCCTTGGAGACTCCCCCAACGAAGTCGTCTTGTGGGTGAGTCATGGTTGGTACTTGATGCTGGTGAGATCTGTGTCGTGGTATGGAGGTGTTCGGTCTCTAGATCATAAATGAAGCTAAAGCTTTGTTGGTACCTAATTATGGGTTGGTCAAGAGCATCTGTGTGTTCTGTGCACCTTAATCAAAAACTTGTTGTTAACGACAAGTTCACTGGGATTGTTCCATGGGAACCTATGATAATTATAAACTTCCTACACAGTACCCAATATCCCATATCCCGTCTCCCCATTTAAAAGTCGCCTGTGTTTGTTCTGTCCACAAACATGAAGCAAGCAGCAAGCGTTTCACTGAGTGACAACTGCTGGGTTGTGAGTCACTGTGATACCAATGGTTTCCTCGCCGCCTTAACAGACCTGTACATGGACACTGCATCACTGACGAGCGTTGGGGTTAGAGTTGGTACTCACACTGCAAGTACCCCAGGTTATCGTTTCCTTCCGGGGCTGTTTTGTCCCATTATCTTCTTTCTCTTTTGATTCTTCCTCTTTTGTCTCGTCGGATGTTTTGTTTTTGTTTTTACATGCCATCGTTGAGTCAAGTTCCCTAGATACACTCCTAGTAACTCCTTTGCACCTTCTTTGAAGATGGCAGCCCCTAACGGTCGTTCGTGTTCCTCCCGATGAGGTCACTTGTGCTATAATTACAGCAATGTTACTTTGTGGACGGTGTGGCACTGTGGCTGATCCTTCGTTATTCCCGGAGTATAATACAACGCCGTCATCGTGGTCGGCACGGTTAACCGATCAGCTTTCCATGCCAAGAGGTAATTGGCTGTAAATACGGACCTGTGAAGAGTGATGTTGTGGTTCCTATTGGGCGGTAAGTTTGCTCCGAGACATGACGGAACTTTAGGGATTTTGGACATCTTGGGCCATCCACGTTCCAGCATCCACATGCCTCTGGCGCTAGGCTTACGAGATGAGCACGCGTTCAAAGACCTTTGCGTAGAGAAACAACCTCCTTCTCGAAGTTGATACATGATAAGACTGGATAGGAGAAGTTCCCTCAGAGAGTTCGGGTGACGTACGATTGAGCTTCAGCTGGGGACGTTGAAGGACCGGGGTATCAACAATGGTTGGATGCCTGGTACCTACGGAAGGGACCCATTCTCATTTTTTCTTACGTTCAACTTTTCAAGTGATGCATATCATCGAGAAGCTGACGACACGTCCGAATCCTACGGGCGAACATCTCCACCGCCATCATGTTTGGCTCCAGAGTCCCATTTTTTGCCCATGATGGCGCCTATCAGCAAACGCCAGCCCGCCAATCCCAATTACTTAGCCTCAAGACGCCGGAAATAAATATCATACTCCCGCCATCCCATGGGAGAAAGATGTTTACCATTGTCTCATCACCTCACCTCCTAATTGGTACCTAGCCATCATGAAGGGTCTCCTCTCCGCCCTGCTTGTCGCCCTCGCGACACACGCTTCCAGTTCCAATGCCTCACCAAACCACCCCAACCCACCCATCCGCACCGTCCACACATTCCCCAACAACACCTTCCTCGAAAACATCGCCGTGCGTCCCAACGGCCACCTCCTCCTCACCTCCGTAACCGTCCCCTCCCTCTTCACCATCGATCCCACCATCCCCAACCCCCCGGCCCCAGCCCTCTACACCTTCCCCAACGCAACCGGTCTCACGGGCATCACCGAAATCACCCCCGACATCTTCGCCCTCGTCACCGGCACCTGGGACCTCTCCACCGGCCGTGCCGCTTTGGGTTCCATCGGCATCTGGACCGTCGACTTCGCCAGCACCCTCTTATCCCCGTCGAGTTCCCCCAAGGTCAACTTCGTCACCACCATCGCCGAGTCGACGGTCATCAACGGTCTCGCTCGCCACCCTACCAACCCGCGTCTTCTTCTCGCTGCTGACTCGGCTCGTGGCGCGTTGTGGCGGGTCGATTTGCTTACTGGTGCTGTTGATGTCGCGTTTGAGGATGCTGCATTGTTTGCGCCTACGGGCACGGGGTCGGGGAAGAATTTGGGGATTAACGGGTTGAGGACGAGGGTGGAGCATGGGAAGGGGTATGTGTATTTTGGGAATCTTGCGAAGGGGTTGTTTGGACGGGTGAGGGTTGACGAAGAAGGGGCGAAGGTTGGAGACGGGGAGGTGTTGGCGACGAGGAAAGGAGTTGTGGCGGAGATGGAGTATGATGATTTTGCGTTTGAGACGAGAAAGAACGTGGGGGGTAGAAAAGGGGGGAATGCGGTGTGGATGGCGGCACATCCAAGTTATTTGGTGAGGGTGGACTTGCCGAGCGGGGAGCAGTGGGTGGTGAATGATACGGAGAAGCTGTCGAAGCCGACGAGTGCTGCGTTTGGGAGGGGGGTTCGGAAACAGGAACGGACTTTGTATGTGACAAATGGGGGTGAGCAGGTGGGGGGGAACCTGGTCAATGAGCGGCTTGTGGCTGTTGATTTGGGCGGCTGCTAAGACGGCTCGATATCATGTATTATGTAATTACTAACAGAAGCCGGGTGTCCTCCAAGAGGGAAGCTTCGAAGGCGGAGCGTTCTGTCGTTTTAAATAATTAGATGCGGGTGCTGAAATCACGCTGGCTTCTTTTGAGGGGCTGCCTATAATAATCAGCTGGTTCCTGGAGAAATCAAGTGTAGTGGAGAGAAACACAGGTCCTGATAGACATTCGCCGCTGGGTTATATTCGCTGCTCGTTGAGATAGGGAGGTATGTATTTGCAAAATCCGCTCTTCGTAGCCCCGACAAGGATTGCAGTATGAGCTGTGATCTAATACGCGCTCTCGGTATGATCCAGTGCGTCCCCGTAATCCCCGCGAATTTCGTAAGTGACGACCATATATAACCCTAACTTTCCCTCATCCGCAATCTTCTCCCCATCGGCAACGTCCTTTCCAAACCCTAGAATCTCCTGTCGCAGCTCCTCAAACCCCTTAGGGACCTCGGCCGGCAGGTCCTCATCTAATTTGATCTCGCGGTGTGCCAGCACCCCAGCCCATGCATAGGCGACATATGCTGTCGTGCAACGGCCGGCGCCCTCAACGAGAGGGATAAGGACACGGAACTTGTTCTTATCGGCATCCGGGTCGTGCTGGGAGATCTTGGTGAAGAGAAGCTTGGAGATGGGGTCTTCGTCTGGATGGCGTTTGTAGAAGGGCGGCGTTCCGTACGTTTCGTAAACGTTGTTGGCGCGAAGGAAGGCATCCAACGTTGCGACCGAGACTTTGAACCCGCGGATGAGAGTGGTTGAGCCCATGGTGGCGACTAATAGTTGTGGATTCGACCGTGCGGTGTTTGATGTGAAAAGCGTTGCAATCGCGATGAGTGTTCTGTTGTTAAGACGTTGTGGGTGTTGGGTTGTGAAACTTGTGATTTTTTAAAGCTGAATTTGGGAGTTGAGGGGCACTAGGCCGCCACCTGTGCCGCGGGGCTGTGGCCAAGGTGAGGGACGCCAAATCCTGCGAAATCCAGAGCCAGCAAGTTGGCAGGGGGGTTTCATGTAACTGCCTACAGTGCACCATTAACCCACGTTAATGCCATGGATCTTCTCTGATTTCATTTGCCCGTGGGCAGACTTCAGAAGTCCATGTGTAAAGCAGCCGGAGTTAGCGGGCGACGTGACCCGATTTCACACGTCCAGGTGCCGGAATATTCTGAGTTCTAACAACGTCAAGACAAGTTATATCTTCTGTTGTTTTTTGTTTATTTTCCGTTATTTCTTTCTTTTTCTTTTTCTTTTTCTGTATTTTTTCCCTTCCTCTTTTGTCTCGGTGGGGGTTTACTTTTTCTTTTGTTTACACGCTCGGAAGGGCTCTAAACCGGTCACTCTAGGGGAAAGGAACCAGTAAGATAAAAAGACATCGCTATCAATTACAGGGAGGATTTCATGAATTTGGAGCCAGTATTCGATTTCTATTTTGGGTGGAATTGCTGACTCCTGATTATGGTCTTTCTTGTAGTGCTATAATGTCCGCTCACTTTCAATCCCAGACTGAGCTCTCCCCCTTCCGCGTAATTCACATGCCCAAGACCTCAGTAGTGTAATTAGGGGCGAATATAACCTTTTAAAAGTGGGCCGGGTTCCATCCGACGTACTGATGGTTCTGGATGATGGCGAAGAGGTTCTCGAGGAGAGTCAAGTCGCCCAGGTGAGCCTGCAAATTGGTGGTCGGGTTGACGTCCCAGTAATTCAGGGTATACGCCAAATTGGTCTCGATCACGTTGTTGACAATATGGCGCTGGCCTGGTAGAGCAGCGGCTGGAATTGGCTGAATCCGGGTGTCGATATCGTCCCAGAAGCCTGCGTTGTTGGCCATACGGAGTCTCAACCTCTGATTTTGGGGAAGCGGCGCGGCGGGATTCCAGACAAAGCACATCCACTTCATGCCAATGGCCAGGATCAAGAAGACCTCGCGGTTTGTATGTGCCGAGGCGAGGCGATCTGTCGCTTCGCCTAACACCGTGTGCCATCCGTGGGGCGCCATTTCAACCGGTGCCTTGCACTCTATCCAGAGAACATCCCGCTCCTGTGAGCGCTGCGGGCGCTGTCCAGGGGTTGGCTGGGCCGGTGGAGGAGGATGGCGGACCCTCACGACGATAACATCGGGAATGTGCTCGGTTGTTTTGGCCTGTGGGCCGCGGTACGCCTCACGCTCGATAGCGTAGTGGTCAGTACCAACAGGGGCGTGATCGGGGAAGTAAGGCCGCGGGATGTGCTCCCAGGCGTGCCAGACCGCTGCTTCCTTCTTCTTTTGTTGGGCATCAGTGGAGAATTCATCAACGACGATGATCCGGCTAGATGCGGCCTCCGTTGGATCCCAGAAGTGACGTTGAGCCATGGTATTGGCGTGGGGGCGGGTGGTTGCGCTGCGTTGATCCTAGAGTGTGTATGGTCGTTGCAATATGTGTGCAAGATAAAGTTGTTGCGGGAATCTCTGATGTCTGATGTGTGATATTGACTCGAGATTGTCCCACGGCGTATGGTTTCGCGGCTTTCTATATGAAATACCGCCCCCCATGTCTGTCCGTCCCTCCGAACAAACTTCTTGAGGGAGTCTAAGCTTTGTGAAACCACGCGCCCTCCACGTCTAGCGCCGTTTCAAGTCTCGGGGTTCCCAGTGAATGCGACCAGCTGCGGTTGAAACGGCGGCCCAGTACCGATGCGGCGTTCCTCGGGAAGTTCCATTTTGCGGCCCCGGAGGCACTTATATTAGCCTGGAGTTATCTGATGTGGCTCCGGGCCCGGCCGTAGCTAAAGGAACAAGCTCCGGTGAGAGGAGCACCCTCGAGGGATGGATAGGTCATCAACACCAAGCGAGTCTGCACCTAGCGTGAGGCATCCGAGGCGAGAGATGAAAACACTTACGGCTATGCTCGTCCCAATAATTACTTCGTGGATGAAGGTACATGGGACTATCGGTTCAAAAATGGACGTCGTAGTCAGAGTCTCGACAATGGATTGACTGGCCACCCAGCTAGTTCACCTATGCCAAGTTGCTGTGTCATGGGGTTGGTTAGCTGGTGCTGCGCGGTTTGCTGCCCAGCCTGACTAAGCTGAGCGTCCATTCCATCCATTCATGTAAGCCAAATTTTGTAGGATGCCCAGACTCCTTGAGGATCAAAGAGAGGCTGATCCTAACTATGAAACAATCATCTCCCCCATCATTTCCCCCCCAACGAACCTGCTTCGTGGGCGGCCGTCTAAATCGCCCACCAAAACTCGGGATAAGCCACGCCGCCAGTGAGACTCCTTCTCAAGACATCACGATGAACTCGGGCTTACCTTTTTTTCGTTTGACCATTGTTGCGGACCGGCCTTGAAGTTTGAGATCGACTCCCAACAGCTCCGACAACCCCTTCTCAGGTCCCTCCCTCCCGATCCGAGGCGATTAACACACCAACACTTAGGTACTTAACACTCCTTCAGTTCCTGTCGATATGAGTCTGAGCAACCGACACCAACTCCCTTTCCTGAATCATCAACTTTCGCATCTTGCCTTTTGCCTTCACGAACACCAACGAGAGTTACGATGAAGAAATCCACCAACCCCCAGCCGACTACTGAGACAAAAGCTTCCAAGCCAGCTGTTCGCAAAAAGGCTACCCAGTCGACTGCCAACACAACAGCTTCACAGTCGACTACTAGCACAACAGCTCCCAAGCCAACTGTTCGCAAGAAGGCTGCCCAGTCAACGGCTAGTACAACAGCTACCCAGTCAACTGCTAGTGCATCAGCTACCCAGTCAACTGCGAGTGCATCAGCTCCCAAGCCAACGGTTCGCAAAACAACTACAAATGGTACGCCCTTCCAACATTGCCCAAAAATTCTCCATTTCGAGTCTGGTGCTAACATCTTTTCCACCACGGTGCAGTGCAGCAAGTGGCCAACGCCCTGGCCAACACAGCCATCGGCAGCTCTGAGGACGATTTCTGGGAAGAGCTAAAGCTCAGGAATCCTGCTATGTACGCCAAAGTACAGAGGGGCTTTGCAGCGAGCGCTGCTGCCATCAAGGGGGGAAAGATCAAACCCTTTAAGCCCGTTATTGCCAGGGTCAAGGCAAAATAGACTCTAGAGGGCTCGCAGCCCAACAAAGCGGCCATGTCCAAGATGCAGAATTGGGGAGAGGGAGTAGCTTGGAACCAGGAATGATTGGGGGCATCTGTATAGGTAATGCAGTGGCCGTGACTTCAGGCCGTGCCGTTCGAATAGGATGACTGGTTGGATGGGTAGAAACAAAACATTTCTCGGCTGTGCCACCCTCACCCAGGGCCCACTACAATAAGTGTGAGGCGAAGCTTGGTGATAGTATTGTCGCAACCCACGTTCCGCCCCATCCTCCTCGCAACTAATATTACCCAGTAGTTGGCGACCCTGGACGATGGCGCTGGTCGTCGAATTGTAGCGGTGTAAAGAGGGCGGGTCGTCGGGGATATATCGCGGTACAGCTTCCCATATTGAGGGTTTGGCGGGTGGGCGGGTTGGTAGATATGTTGAACGTTTGATAGGCGTGTGGAAGGCTTTGGGAGATGTGATGGGTGTGTTGAAAGTGTGCTAGGTGTGTGTCGAAGGGTTGGTGGGTGGCACTAGGTGCGCCCGAAGTTTTGTAAGATGTGGTGGCTACGTGGGAAGCTCTGCAAAATGCAATGGGTACGTTGAATGCTGGGTGGGTGTGCTGAAGCCATGGTAGGTGTATTGCAGGCTCTGTGAGTTGTGGTGTTTCGTTTGTCGAGGGCTTTGTGAGATGAGGTGGGTAGGCGCGTGGAAGGATCTGTGGGGAGTAGTGGGTGCGTAAGCGCCGAAAGCTTGGTAAGTGCGTACAGTTTAAAGAGGAGGAGCGTCTATGGACCACTACGCAAAAAGCAGAGGGAACACTGGTGATAATCCATTACCTAGATACCTTAAGGTAGGCACGGCGCTACCATATATGCATGGCAATCACCTAGGTACCTTAGGGAGGTACCTACTGATGCGAGATCGTGTTGGTCGACTGTGGCACCATCACCGCTCCCCGGCTCCTCCGAGAACTCTAGAGGATTACCCTCGTAAATGAAACCAACCGTTCCTTCCCCGCGTTTTCAATGTGTATGACACATCTCAAAAACTCCGCTCATTAAGAAGTTTCGCTTCAACAAATGATGCAGGCTATCACCCTAGAGCTTAGGTACCTACCTAGTTAAGGTAGGTACTTACCTATCTACGTACCTTAGTGTTGGAAAGGGAATGGGCGTGCATTAGGGGAACTACAGAAGTATCATAGTCATGTGCAACTAGGTAAAAAGCAAGTGAGGTGCAGCAGAACAACAATCGGGGAGGTAGACGTGCAGAAAGTGATTCAATTGGAGTTGTTAAATAAAGGAAAGAAAGCGTGCACTTGCACCAAGTCTATTTCTGTATGGAACCGGGCCCTGTGCTCTCAATCCAGGTTTGGCGCCGACTTCCTCCAACCATTGGGGCCGTAAAACATGATTTTAAACTACAATACTAACACCATATCGGTATTAGGGTTTTGGGATTCTATTCCTAGTTTCAACGTCAAAATCGGCTAAGTTGGTATAGTATTTTGAGCCATGGTAGCTGTTTGGTGTGCCGCTTTTTTTGCCCACAGCGAGCCGCGACGGTGACGGGCGAGTGGGATGAGTGTTGCCAGGGGGGATGGAAGAAGCTTGCGTCGTGGTTCCCAGGAGAGGCCAATTCGAAGCGGCCGACCCCGTGTGTCCGCTTGCGTCATGGCTGGCGGCGGAGGAGTCCGGTGTACCCAAGAACTCCTGCATAGCCTCCCGGATGGTAGTCCGGATCACCTCCGTCATGTCGCCTTTGATTGAGGCCCCTTTCAGCCCGACACCAAGATGGTTGTGCATGTCAGCGGTAATACGGGACGGAAGCTCTTGCTCCAAGAACGCGCGAAACTCGCTGACTATCGCCGAACGCGGTAGTGGATCCTGGTCGGGGTCATGATCTTTCCGTCTCGGGCGTCAGCACTTATTCTCAGGGTGATTCTTCTATCTTTCTTGGCTTACATGGTGATGGAACCTGGTCGTCCGCAACATCAGGGAAAATGATCTGGAAATTGCGGACCCATAGCTTCTGTTCGGTGAGGTTTCCGCGTGGTCCCTTTAACATTTTCTCCTGGGCCTGGGTGACATGCATGATCCCTTCGTAGGGCGATAGCATCGTGTACTCGGGTCCGCTTGCAGCTCAGAGGTGTTTACAAACCCAAGAGCCGTCATCAATTGAGACGGTGCATATGCTGCACCATCTTGAATGGTATACATAGATGTGCTCTCTGTTGAAACCAAGGGTTAGCACCTGAACAGCCCAACCGCAGTCGTGGTATTGCAGACGGGGGACCTACAGTATCTGATACATGAAAGCCCGGCCCCTTTTGCACGACTTGTCAAGGTCCATGCTATTGGGATATCTCTTGTAAAACGGGCATGCAAAACTTCTGGGAGGTGCTTGCAACCCAAACCTGGATGCGGAATCCATCCTGCTTCTTTTTTCGCGGTCATTATCCCCCCGACGACGGGCAGCCTCATGAAGCGCGCGATGCCTGTGAATTAATGGACTTGTGGCGGCGGATATTTTGTCTGCATTCCTAGAAGGGAATTTAAAAGACGAGGGACCAAACTCGCCACCTAGCGTTAGGCGCCCTTGGGTCGTGGCGATCTGGACCCGTTTGAAGCGATTGATGCTTGCACTCCTGTTTGCAGCGTCAAAGCCAGGGAGCGAGCCCTCTATGTCTTTGTAAAGCCTTTCGGATGTAATCATGTGCGCATAGGGCTCGCGCTCATAGACGGCGATAATTACTCCATACAAGCGGTCCCCGCGGACCACCCACGCCCCGGACGTTCCTGTGGCTGATAGTGTAAGAGGTTGGGGTTAGACCTGCCGGTTTCGGGTGACAAAAAGGGACTGAAGATACTAGGTAACTCACAGAGTGGAGCAGATAATTCAATCTTCCTGGTCTGTACATTGTCTTTTCCAAATCTGATGTAGGTTTCACCCGGGAGGAGATGACCTTCAACGGGATCTGCCGCACTGGCAAGAATTTGGACAATGCCAGAGAAAGAATCCCCATATCCTACGAGCGGCCCCACGGTTTGGCGGAGTGGGCCTAGACCTGTTCCTTCTTTTCCATACCAGTAGTTATTTAGCAGGTTGACCGATTGGGGGATTGTTAGTAATGCGAAATCACCCCCTTGGGCCAGAAAGGCTGGATTTTTGACAATCGTCTGCAGCTCTGACCACCACTCTGTTGATTGGGAGCGCATTCCCTGTGTCACTCGACCGAGGAAATTGACTGGTCCTGTAGAGTTTATGGGCAACCATCTCTTGACGCTACATGGGTTCTTGTAGCCTAGGGAACCGAGCCCACCCGGCGGCAAGGCAGACGAGAGTGACGAATCGGAGCCACAGCAGGAGTGGGAATCGTCCGTGTCGTCGCCTCCAGGTTTGGAATCATATCATATAAACCAAATACGATTTGAATGCTTGGGTAAGTATTTCTTCCTTTTTGATCTTTTACAGTTTTTACTATCGCCTTCGCCGGGGGCAGATTCAGTTTCAGACTCATTTCCGGAATCCGAGTCAGAACCGCACTCGGTCTGGCTGTCGTTGAGACTCATATTCTGCCTAGCCTGGGCCATGACGAGAAGTTGGTGTATACCATGCGCCGTGGTGACACCAAAATTTGTCATTCGGCCATTGCCTCAATATCCAACATGCCTCCCAGCCTCGAGAAGCGTTGCACAGGTTCGGAGTTGTTCTGAAGGAGAGTGAAACAACAAAGCCTCCCACATGCCGAGCCAGCAGACCCCTCATCATTTTCCAGGTGAATGTGCAATCGAATATTGTCCGAAATGGAAGAAGGCAAGGGGAAAGGGTGCCCGAGGTCCAGGTTGTCCAGGGGTACCGACGTGGGCTGTTGTGACGCGGCGAGGATTGGGGCTCCTCTGTGTATTTCGATTGCGTAACTATTAAAGACCCGCAACCAAGTCAGCTTGGCCACCTCTTCCTGGATCTTCTTCTTGCAGTATCGGCTACCACACAGGATCCAGATGGCGGGCGACAGAGTGATTGCTATTGCGCCAGATTGCGCGGTGCCGGACATGCGCAGTTCCAACTCAATGGCCGAATCTTTTTTCTTCCGCGCCACGCCCTCTTGCACAGGGACCAGGTCTAAAGACAGACGCGTCTTGATGTCTTGGTCCCACGCACGAGTTGCGACCTCGGGGCACTTGATCTTGGTGTGGAGACCATAGTAGAGATTTTGACGAAAGCAGACCAAATCCTTTCTTTGTGTGGAAAGGTCGATGGTAGCTGTCAAAGCTTCCGTCTCCAAAATGCCGTTGTTGGCAGTGTTTTCATTGCCGCTCGGAATGTTTTGGCCAGGCGAAGAGGATATCGCACTAGCAGGCGCTGGTCCCGAACGCCTCCTCGCTACTTCCTGGAGGTACCGGGCGGTCCATGATTCGACGGATATCATTGGAAACGGCGCCTGCTGTTTCCTCGAATCGTCCCGTGTGTCGCAGGCAATAACCGGTGGGTGGAGCTGCGACATCGCCGCCAACATCACATACCAAGAGAGAAACTGATTGCTGAGGTGCTTGGAATGGGGGGTGAAAACAATTCTCAAACCACAATTGCCGGGACTCAGGAGGAAATCGGGAGGAAATGAAAAAATACTGCAAATATCTCGGAGCCTTGCTTGAGATTGAGGGGAGGGGTAAAGGGGGGCGGAGCTGAAGAATTGTTATCGACCCCCGCCGCAAGTGCAGAAGCCTTCCCATGCCGTCCAATTAGCTCCATTTCCGATCGCGTTCAAGAGCAAGAACGTGAGGCTCAGCCACCCCCCTGATTGGGGTTTGGCCCGGGGAGAGATGTCAGGTGCAGATGGCTGTCCCTCATGGGTTCAGCATTACCACACTCCAAGAAAGTCTTGTCGCGGGTAAAGATGACGCCCAACGAAAAGGATCTTCGGATCCTCGGCTATATATGGCCAAACTTGTCAGAACAAGAACTGTCCGTTGATTCTAGGGACTACGCCAGGATACGGGAATACCTGTCGGGCAAGGGCAGAGCCCTGGATGCCCCTTCGAGCACTCTGAGTCCGCTGTCGCTGAACGACGTACTCGGCATAATCGACGACATTCGGCGTCTAAGCGCATCCAGGAGATGTGAAGTTGTCCAAGTCGTCGGCAAGAAGCTCCAGCACAAAAGTCTCACACTTCCTGTCGTGTCAAAGGCGGTAGACTTGGCGGTGAGCCTGTGATTGACTGTGAACGTCCGATCAACCGCCGAGCTGCTCCATGCCAACTTCCCAGTGCTCGGATGGGCCGAGGACCAGACTCTCGAGGCCGTGCTACAATCCGCATTTCAACTGCCCAAAGAAGGAACGACCAAGACGGCTGCCGCCACAGTCGAGATCAAAGGCGACTTGACAATGACAAACTTGGTCACCAACTTCGGCTTCAGTATACGCTGGACCCACAACCTCTTTGAACACCTCTCGATCGACTGGGTGGGAAGGGTCATCACCATCTACGAAGACAAGATTTGCTTGTGGAACCACCTCCGGTTCAAAGAAGATTCACCTTTGCCTCCCGCCGTGCTTGAGGAAGCCATCGACACCCTAAACCTGCTCTTCCCGTTTGGGGATTCCGCCACGGAGGCTCTTCTTAGAAAGCATGGCCGCCCCTTCTACGGCCTCGGTTATTTTGGGCGGAGGAGGGCTCTCAACATCGACCACTATTTGTACTGGCGCAGGAGGATCGAGGAGCTCCAGCAGGTTCTCGATGGACCGCCGAGCGGACTGCAGCAGCTCGCGTTGGACAAGAACCGCAGCAACATGCTTGCTTTTACCACCTTTTGGATAGCCACCGTCGTTGGGGTCCTGGCGGTTATGGGCCTGGCTGCTGGGGTTGCGTCTACGGTGTACGCTAAGAAGCAATACGATCTCGCCGTACTAAAGTATGCGTTATCACTTGCTCAGGCCTGTGCTGCACCAGGGGCAGTAGAGCAGCTCCCGGAGTTTTGTTCATAGTTAGAGGATGTACTCTCCGGGGACTCTCCCGTACAATTTGCGTGTCCCAATAGAATTTTTATACCATGAGACTACTCTCGTTTCTCTCTGTAGCATAGAAGGCATTGTTTTACGGGGTTGGAGGATGCCCATCCTACAAGAATGTCATTTTCATCCTGTACCTTGAGGTACCCCCGAATGCCAAGTCTTGAACCGGGCTTCACAGACATGGTTAGGCACTGCCAGCGGTACTTTCAGGGCCATTTTGCGCTAGGTAGTCAATGTTTATAGTCATTGATACCTAGTAGATTTGAAGTGTTATTGGAACATTTTCGGCGTTGTACTATGGATGAAGGGCTTCCTTCCTCTGCCTAGGTACTTTCCGTTCTCTGCCTGCCCTGCGCCTGTCTACCCGCCTTAACGTTAGTAGACGTACCTCCACCCCCTTTCATTTCCGCAGTGCTGAGACCACCCCTCGGCCTCGTCCAGCCTCTTATTCAACTTGGCAGCCCTCCACCGCACCAGCAGGGCCGAGACGACAGTCATCAGACACCCGACCAGAATCAACCCGCCACCAAGCCTATAGAAGGGCTCCTGGCTCGTCGGAAAAAAGTAAGGGCTGAACCAGTGGCTGGTCTGACTGACACAGTTCGCGATAGCGATTAGCGCGGCCTTCTTGCTCCTAGGCGCGGGCACGACCGTCGTCTCCCAAGAAAGCTGCAAATTCAGCCCGTTGTACGTCCCCAAGATGAGGAGGGCCAGGCCGAAGTAACGCGCCCCGACGTTGAGGGTGCTGATTAGTACGGAGCAGCCTACGGCTGAGGCTACGATGGGCACGATGATGTGCCAGGTTGATTCTTGGTTGCGGCCTGACGACCAGGCTAGCACGCAGGCGGCGGCGTAGGCGAAGGCATAGAGGGGGGCTTGCACGAGGTAGGTCGTGAGTTCGTTGAAGTGGAAGGTTTTCATGATCTGTATGACGCACGTAGGTTGTCAGTCAACCAACCTTCTTGAATGGATGGAGAAGGGAAGGAGGGTGAAAACTCACCGAAGGCAAGAAGTCTTTGAACGACTGCGCCGTGTCAAGGGCAAAGTGCATAAGGCAGAAGAACCATGTAAAGGGGTCTTTGGCAGCATCCTTCAGCCCGTCCCACGTGCCGCCGACGACTTCCTCCTTCCCGCCGTTGGAGACCAGCACACGGTACTGGGCCATCTCCCTCTCCTGCTCCGTAAGGAAGCGCGTGTTGTGCGGCCAATCCGGGAGGACCAGGTAGGCACTCAACGCTATGGCTATCGAGGCAGCCCCCTCAATGATGAAAAACCACTGCCACGAGTGCAGACCCAAGGTGCCCTTCATGGTCAGGATGCCCGCGGCAAGGAATCCTGAGAGAATGTTGGAGATTGTGTTGCCTGCGTGCCACACTGCCATGCGCATGGGGTTTTCTTCCTTGGTGTACCATGACGATGTGACTAGGGTGATGCCGGGGAAGAAGGGGGCTTCCGTCAGGCCGACTAGGAAGCGACAGACTATGAACCCAGCGCCGGTGGTCATGGCCGGCATGCAAATGGTGCACACGCTCCAGGCGAGCATGACGGTGGGGAGGAACCACCGCGGGCTGCTGACCTTGGCGAGCAGGAGGTTTCCCGGCAGCTGGCCAAAGAGGTAGCCGATGTAGAAGGAGGAGATGCCCGTGTTCCAGACCGTGTCGTCCATATGTAGGTCGCTCTGTAGCCCAGCTAGACGGGCATTGGAGACGTTTATGCGGTCTAGGTAGCTGTGACATTGGACCTCAACAATGAGTAAGATTTATCCGGATTTCGGAAGGGAGACTCCCTCCAAGACCAAGACATCAATGCACTTACGACATGAGGAACATCAGCGTGATGCAAGGCATCAACCTCCAGTCGATTATCTTAACGACCCTCTTATTCAGCGCGTCCATCTCCTCCTTGCTGAGATCACGCAGCGTCTCGAAGCGCGCCTGGATCTCCTCAGGGGTGATGACGCCCCTTGGCTCCGTGGCATGCTCCTCAAGTTCGACATCGATCTTCTCGTCGGAGAGCGCCATTGTGTCTGTGGTGGTGGAAATCCCGCGCAATCGGTTGACTGGAGTGTCGAATTCGAGGGGAGAGCAAAGAAACGACATGAAATGGCAAAAGGATGCCGATGCTCTAGTGGGCTGAAACTGGCCATGACGGGCACTTCTTTATGGTAATGGCGCTGGGTACGAATATTGGGGGTGGCATATCACTCTCACCAACGTAAATACCCCAATACCCCAGGAAAGCAGGGTAGTCGCGAGGCTAACGGCTAACGGCCCATGCCAATGGCGGGGAAGGTGGAGATGCCGAAGGCCTAGTGTCAAGATCAAAATGCGGGGGTTTCAGTTACATCCCGGGCTGACCCTGCACCATGGGTCAAGACAAGGGGAAGATTCAAGAGTTTACCGCCTCCTGGGACCTGGGTGCTATGTAGCATCCCACGACCTACCCATCGGGCTGGGAGAAAATCCAAGTGCGGCGGATAGAGGGCAAGCACTGCACCGTCGGGGATGACAGTTAAAAAATTTTCTTTTCATGAAAGTCAATTCCTGCGTCTTAGCCGGACACTGCGTTCGGTAACAGCGTACGTAGCGAGTAGGACTGGAAGGTGTATTGGTGAATGGTGATACTCTAACTGAACGACGGTCGCTGCCAGATTTCTTGTTCGCGCTTCATTCAAACATTCGGACCGCGGATGGCGCGGCCACGACTTGCCGTGTAAATATCCCGCGGGATTACCACGGGGCGTGGGGGCTTGCACCCACTTCCCGCGGCATTAACTACGGGCCCGTGGAACTTCAAAATCGATCGAGCATACCCACGGCCCCACAGGAGCTTGTACAAAGGCTCGGTGCTGTGGTATGTGCGTGCGGCAAGCCTGGCCGTAATGTCCGTACATTCCAGGAGGTTACAGAAGTGTCCGATTCAGCTGTTTCTGATGTAATTGTAGCTGGTTCGTGGTTTTTTTGGGTTGTAATTGAGGATGGCTGTACTACCAAGAATACCTACCTTATGGTAGTAAAAAGTGTCTCGCTCGCTTAGACAGCACGTTGGTTGCTGATGATAGCCATTCAATAGAAGCAATCACCTGGGATGTGATACCTATTGGAAGAAGTATTCTGTCTGTCGACCGCATCGTTTCTTTGTGCCCGAATTAACCAGAAGGAACATTCAGAACCATCCGTTTCATAGCAAAGTATGGAGGCTTCTATTCTAGAACGTCGTCTAAGGGTATTTGCACCGGATATCTGCACAGGCCGGGACCTCTCCCATCTAACTAACATGGCTGATCCTGCGGCATCAAATCCACAACGACGTTCCCCTCAAACAGCCTTCTAGCCGTCCTCGCAACCTTGACATACTCAATGCCCAGTTCACCGTCATCCTCATACCTCGTCATGACACACGCGTCTATCAGGCCAGAGCTGTGCTCGATGACGACTCTCCGCTCACACCCAACCCCCCCGACCGGCTTCAGCTGCTGCTGCTTCCCCAACGTACTATCCTCTTCTTCCTCATAAGAGCTGGCAGAGC
Source organism: Chaetomium sp. MPI-SDFR-AT-0129 (assembly GCA_020726445.1). Classification (NCBI taxonomy): domain Eukaryota; kingdom Fungi; phylum Ascomycota; class Sordariomycetes; order Sordariales; family Chaetomiaceae; genus Chaetomium; species Chaetomium sp. MPI-SDFR-AT-0129. The sequence goes on along the minus strand of JAGJXA010000008.1, from coordinate 1,445,927 downwards.
TGGCAGGCGGGCTGGGAGGAAGTCCATATTCCCCTTCAACAGTACCTGGCGCGCACAAGCCCGACAGCTCCGCTGGCACGGTGCCGGGTACGCAGAGCGCGGCGGCGAGGCACACGGCGCCAGTGAGCTGCAGGCTGGGGTGGAGTTTGCCCATGCTGTAAGCTCGCGCCTGGATGATAACGCTGCCAGCGCTGCCAGGACTTGGGGGCGGCGGCCAAAGCAGCATGATTTTGGGGGTCCCTCGCACAGCAGCCGCCTCGTGCGTGCTGCTGGCGAGGCCGAACGCGACCGCCCCGGCACGTCGAATTGCCTCGACGGCGGCGAGCGACTCGGCTGAGTCGCGGGGCAGAGCCAGAATGGATTGCGGGAGTGATGCGGCGTCGACCAAGATGAATGGGTTGGCTGCATCGACGAGGGAGACACGAACTGGAGTAACTGGAGTGACAACCCCGTCGACCACCCCGGCCCCGAAGTCGACGAGCAGCTCCTGCGCCCGCCTACCACCGGACGGGAACAAGGCGCCCGTCATGCTCCCCGCGGGCTTGACAAAACTGACGTCGATTCGCGACCCGAGCCCTTGGAACCCGCCGATCTGACAGGCCCCCGACGGATCGAAGCGGCCTTGCTCGTCGACTGCGACGGACTCGACCAGCAAGCGGCCCGTGTTGGTGTTGTAGACGCGGACGTCGACCCTCCGCCTCGGCCTTTTCTTCCCGTCGCTTTTGCCGTTATATTCGTTGTCATTGAGGAAGTCGACCAGCCCCTCGTCCACAGCGAAGGGGCCGACTCCGCTCGCTATGTTGCCGCAGTTACCGGAAAAGTCCAGCCTGCCGCCTTCAAGGGGCACCTGGATGAAGGTGTAGTCTACGTCTACGCCGGGCCTGCTGGACCGGCTGACGACGGCGCACTTGGATGTTGTTGAGGTGCCTCCTCCCACGCCGTTCAGCTGGCGCGCATCGCCGTCCAGGGAGCCGAACGCGGCGAGGATGATGGGCGCCCAGTCTGCCTCGTCCGCGGGAAGATCGTCGCGTCGGAGGAAGAGGCCTTTGGAGGTGCCGGAGCGCATCCAGACCGAAGGGATCCGCCGGCGGTGCGGTTCCGGCCTCTTGGTCTGGTTCGGCACCATCATTGTGTGTGATAGTGGGAAGGGCGTCGGCTTCAGGCGGGAGAGGTCGTGAGATGTGATCGGTGGTATGTGGGGTACCGGGTGTCCTGCCTCTAGCGTGGTGGCCGATATTGCTGCTGCTACAAGGCGACTGAGTCGTGGTGTGCGTGAGAACATCTGATGTCAAGAAGCTTTGGCGGGGGGTTTCGTCTTGTTTCGCTCCTCGTCGTACGACGTGGCCGAAGGTACTTGCGCCCGAGGGCATCTTGGTTATATATCATGTGTATACCTACATACTGGGCTCGTCCATCTCGGTACCTGGGGTGACATGGGCTGTGGAGTTTGCCCCTGTCCCTCGCCTTGTGTGAATCCCATACTCTGGGACTCCGAGAGACATGAGCGACAGAAAGTACATGTCAAGGGGCGGGCATCCCTAACAGGCACTGCCTTTCTTTGATGCTACTAACGTTAGTGAGAGTACTCGATGGGGGTGTGGGATACCCGGCGTGGGGTCGGGGCTTCCGAAATGCCGCGGAACGGCTGAGAACATGCCGTCTCCAGTACGTCCATAGTCCCACTGTGGAGAACACTCCACCGACAGTGCCGAGCGGCACTCCAGGCCTTCCAACGGCAACGGGACGGGACTACCTTAGGTACCTTAGGTACCTAGTACCAGGCCTAGCTATTCCACCAGTTGCCATCCCACCCGGCTCTGTTGAAGCCGAATAAAGCGTCCCCCGGCAGCAAATCATCAGTGAGAAGCGACCCAGGAGGCCAACCGTTCACACCTTGGTCGTGCCTCAGGAACGGCACCGGCACATTACTGTACGACTGCTGCTGCTGCTGGTTGTGTTGGTGCGGTTGCATGACTCTTACCCCTCCTCCGGCCTGGTAGAACTGCCCGTTCGGTGACATGTGTACCGCCCGTTCAGTGACGTCAGTGGTCCCGGCTGTACCGCTGCTAATTCCCGCGCTGCCTTGCTCGGTCTGCTGGTCCTGCATGAAGCTCTGAATGATGGCGTCCAGGTCGATGTCCGGTAATCCGCTGAGCTCCCCACTTGGCCCCATGGAGCTCGGTTCGTCGTGCGTCAGAATGGTTGTCGACCCATCCTGAGGTGAGGAGTCGGCACCGTCCCAGCTCTGATGAAGCGCAATGCTGCGGCGGGTGTTCCTCCCAATGGATGGTGGGCTAGAAAACTGCAAGGGGCCGCTGCTTGCTGCTCGCACCACCCCTCCATCATCATCACTCGTTATTATAGCGCCGTTGTTCGAACCAGAACCAGAGCCAGAGCCTTGGCCAACCCTTTCAGCAGCAGCCTCGACACCCTTTTCCCTCCCTATAAGCTCAACACTCACACTCATCCGCTCCGCAAGGTCGATGATAACCTTCCTCGCCTTCCGCACCGCCCAGTTCGTCTCCTGGTTCTTCTCCAGCACCGAGAGACAGGTCCGCAGGTTAGTGTGCGCATCGGAGCGGGGGTTCTTGCGCTGCGCGGCGATACGTACGAGGATGGTGGCGCTGACGTAGGTCGCGTAGCTGACGAGGTAAGGCGCGCTCTTGATGGAGAAGGCTTGGTCGTAGACGCGCAGCAAGTTAACAATGCGCGTGGCCGCTGTCGCGCAGGCGGCGAACGCCTCGGCCACAACCGCTGGGGAGTCCGAGTAGAGGTGGCCCTCCGATACGAAGGGTCGGTTAAGCAGGATGAGGAGGACGTTGTGCATTGCCCTAGCGCGCGCGCGGCTTGTGAGCATACATACATACCGAAACTCGAGTAACCCACTCCCTTCGCGCCCCTAATTATTCAGGGCAGGGTAGGGCAGGGCCTTGAACTTACTGCAACGAGATAACATGAGGGGGCGGCACTGCCTTCTTCCCCCCCTTGCTGATGGATCTGTAGACAAGATGCTGGGGCAAACCCTCGCTCCACTCTTCCAGTTGCTTCCCAAGCATCTCCCTCGCGGCGCACAGCTTAGCCGAGCCCTTCCTGGCGCTCTTCTCCGCGTAGACCTTGTTGATGATCCTGTTCATGATGACGCACAACCTGCACAGCTCGCTGAAGGTGCTGACGCTGTACGCCGGGGATCCAGGGTAGTTCCCGGCGTAGTCGTTGTAGGCAAATGGCTTCCAGTGCTCCAGCTCCTCGAACTTGTCATTGAAGAGTACGGGGACGTGGGTGTGGTGGTCCTGCAGGCTCGGGGGCCGGCCTTGATACAGCGACTGGATTTTGTCCACAACGAAGGCGCCCCAGAAGACGCGCCGGTGGATCTCTACATCTTCTTCCGAGAGGCCGTAGTTGCCGTTCACGAACCCGCCGGGGGCGACGGGGCGGTCGACGTGGATGCCTAGATCGACTATCATTCTGAATGCGATGCCGGCGTATAGCCAGGCTGCGCTTCGCTCGTCACTTAGGGCAAAGAGAGAGTTTGTCATGATCAAAAGGGCCTGAATCGTTGTGATCTCGGGCCGGTCGAGCGCATCACCCAGCAGCTCCTTGACTCGCAGCCGGAACCTCCATCCGGCTGTCCGGACGTCGTCCCTGTCCCGCCGCACCTCCAACCTGGGGCTGAACTTCGACGCGCCGTAGTAAATTGCGTTGAGGAGCAGCTTGGAGAAGTACTTGCCGCCGCAGGCCATGTCCCGCATGAATGCAGGCCTGTAGGTAAGCAGGAACGAGTGGTGCTGCCGGTTCCAGTGGAGCGACAGCAAGTGCCGTCCTAGCTCTGGCTCTACGCCGTCAAAGTCGAGCTTGCCGGCGTCGTAGTTGATCGCCTCCATCTGGAGCTGGTGCGCGGCCTCGGCCATGAGCACCTTCTCGACCAACTCGGGCGGGACTATGCGGGCGGAAGCCCCTCCTCCTCCTCCTCCGCGGGTCCCGGCGGGCTCCTGGAAGTGGGCGCTCGTCGGGCCATGGTAGTTGGTCCGGAGGGGGCCGGAATTGGTGCTGTGACTTCCGATGGCGGCTGCGGCTGCGGTAGTGGGACCGGGGCCGGCAGGGTTCGGAGGAGTTCTGATGAAGCCGTTCTGGCCGTCGATGCCGCTAGTGGTGGCGGCGACAGAGTGACCGGTTTGACTTAAACTGGCCGGCCGGCTCTGCGCCACCACTTGCCGGGCTTCCAGAGATGCTTGCGCGGAGCGGTCAATACCGCTGATGCTACCGTCATGCTGAGGGCCTTGGTCCTCATCTGCCGCCAACGGCGAGCTGACAGAAATGGGTGTTGTTGCCCGTGGTCTGGTGCTGGCCGTGGATGACCGGGGCTTTCGCTGCACGTAAACGCACTCTTTGCCGTAGGTCCTGCAGTTGCCACACGTCGGCTTCTCGGCGTTGCACTTGATCTGGAGATAGCGTCAAATTGTCAATGCTGGAGACGGCCAAATGGGCATGGAGACAACATGCCAGGGATGGAACCGGACTTCGGGAGTTGCCACGGCTTACCTTACGGAAGCGGCAGAATCTGCAAGCTGCCGCGGCTCGGCGGAGTCGCTTCAATTGACCATGTTCCGCTTCCATCTCGTCATGTCCTCGACTGGTCAACTTCTCTGACAAGAGGGTGGCTTGGCTCGCAGGAAATTTCCGTTCACCTCCGTTCCGTTTAGAGAGGCGCAATTGGGACAGTGGTACGAAGTATTACAATTCCGTCCTTCCCAGCTCTTGACAAAACTTTCCGCGGGGGTGGTGGTCGGACACTGGGAATGTGTGGGCCTCATGCCGGGGAGAGCAGGCTCAGGGGTCCAGGCGCTAAGTCCGTTCCGCGGAATTCATTCCCCACATTCACGTACCGAGTTAAGTCCGTTCCGCGGAATTTTGCGCCAACCGTCACACTTCCTTCTCCCGTTCAAAGCGGCGACGGCAAGGTGGCCACGCGCATTTACAGACCTTTTACTGGTACATATCTTGTGCAAGCGCAGTTTTCCGTCCACTTGCAGGACCCTAGCATCTGCCTGGATCTAGCCGCGCTCCCAACCCTAACCCCACTGTCACAAACATGGACAAACACGTGACCGCCCCGACATCCGAGCTGCCCCTGGCTGCTTTGCGGAGCCAAGTTGTGCTAAAGTCAAAGCCGAAAAAGGTAAACCACCAACTGGAACGGCTATTCGATTAACATTTTAAACTAACCCCACCAACACCACAGCAACATGTCCCTCCAGTCGTTTCATGCCTATCCGGGGCCGTCGCCGGCGCCGTTGAGGCTGCATGCACCGTGAGTTTTTTTAGTTTTTTTTTTTTAAAAAAATGTTGGGTCGCCCCTTATTACCTCATGAGCACAGCACCTAGTTAGCATTACATACTATGTAGTAACTCTCCAACCAGTATCCTTTCGAGTTTGCCAAAACCCGACTGCAGCTCGGGTCCTCCCAATGCGGGCTCCAGTCCCAAATCTCCAACCCGGTATTGATGATCAGGCATATCGTCGCCAGCGAGGGCGTGCGGAGTCTCTACGTTGGGTGCTCAACGCTTATGGCAGGCACCGCGCTCAAAGCAGGCGTGAGATTCCTGTCGTTTGATGCCATCAAGGCCGCCCTCTCCGACGATGACGGTCGCTTAACAGTCTCGCGCTCCATCCTCGCGGGCATGTTCGCCGGCTGCGTAGAAAGTGTGACAGCCGTGACGCCGACGGAGAGGATAAAAACCGCCATGATTGACGATGCACGAGGGCCGAAGCGATACCGTTCCGCCGCCCACGCAACAGGCCTGCTGGTCAAAGAACAGGGCCTGATTGGGGGATTGTACAAGGGCCTGGGATCGACAACCATGAAGCAGTGCGCCACCTCGGCCGTGAGGATGGGCAGTTACAATACGATGAAGCAGGCGTCGCAGTCGTATGGAATGCCGCAGAACAGCGCCACGACGTTTGGAATGGGGGCCTTGGCCGGGACCATCACCGTCTACGCCAGCCAGCCTTTCGACACGATCAAAAGCAGGACGCAGAGTGCCCAGGGGGCAAGCACGACGAAGGCCGTCGCGAGTATATGGAGGGATGGGGGCGTTAAGGGGTTTTGGAAGGGGAGCACTATGAGGCTGGGTAGGCTTGTGTTTAGCGGTGGTATCGTGTTTACAGTGTATGAGAAGGTGTCTGGGATACTAACACCGATGATGAGGTAGCTTCAATGGCCTATACAGCTGTTGAATAAGCTGTCGTAGCGTATCGGAGGATCCAAAAGGGGGCGACTTAAAGAGGAGAAACAATGATATATTTTTATTATTCTACACCAAATTGAGGTTCATCGACGTCCATCCCAAGCTGTAGAAAGTATTGCCAGACCCGTCAAAGGCACTACTAGCAAGCAGCTCATCCAGCCAGCCGGTCTCTTGTGTAGGCGACGAAAAGAAGGTCAGCCCTGGGAAGTCCCACTCGAACACAAACTCTTCAGGCACAAACGATTCCAGCTCGGTTTGGGATTCGTCTGGGGGCCATCCCTCCTCCTCGTTTCCGCTCCCCCTTCCTTGCTGGGCGGCGCCGTTTTGTGCTTGGGCGTCGACAGGCTGGCCACTCTGGCTCCTCCCAGACCGAGACCGGATAGCGTGACTGAACTTGTCGATACTGACCCGCACGAGATGAAAGTACAGGCTGCTCGTGCTGTTGCGTGCCGCCCCCCTATCCCTGTTATCCCTGTCCAGACCTCCCCCGGCTTTTCTGAGCTCCTCGACTAGCATCCTCCCTTTCTCGACTAGCTCCTCCCCACCTCCACCATCACCAACAGCACCACTCCCCGCTTCATCATCGTCGTCTGGCAACAAAAGAGACAGTTTCAAGAGTAACAAGTAACAAAACGCATTCTTAGCCCACACAAAATCCATAGCATACCGGATACTGCGCAAATAGACCCTGGGCTCCTGGAGAATAATATCGAGATGCTGCCACAGCGAGCGCTTAGCCATACGCAAGATGGCGCGCTGCGTGGCCGACATGGCGCGGACGTTCTCGATCCCCGCGGTACGCAGCGCAGCGCACATGGCCATGCTGTCGGCCCAGCAGCGCTGCACGGCCAAGTTGGGCGCGAGCCAGGGCATACGGGCTGTGTGCCGCTCGTAGATGCGCGTCCAGTCGTCGAACCATACGTTGATGTCGATGCGCGCGTCGGCTACCATGCCCATGATGATCTCGTCGTCGTCGGCGCTGCCGTCGTCGTCGTGCTCGTCGTCGTTGTTGTGCGTGCGCACGTAATAGTGGGAAAGGGCCGAGTGGATGCGGGTGCGTAGTGCGTTGAGCTCGACCTGGGAGAAGAGGTACAGGTCCATGTCGGTGGAGAAGGGGTTGTTGTTGAGGAGGATGCGGCAGCGCTGAGCAGCGCCGGCGCCTCGGAAGCGGAAGCCGGGGGCCCCGCCTGCGTCGACGTGCAGGATCTGGCCCATCATCAGGAGATGCAGCCACGTCCGGGTCTTGCGCATCAGCGTCGCACCGGTATCGCCGTTGCCGTCGTCGTCAGCAACAACAACTCTGTCGGAAGAAGAGGACCCAACTCTCGGGTTGGCGGCGTTGGCCACGCACCAGGTGCTGAGCACGCCATAAGCTTCCGGAATGCCTATCTCTATGGCCATGCGGGTGGCCACTGCAACCAGCAAAGACCGTTCAGGGGTGTAACAAGCGCGCACCAGCAACGCCTGCACGGTCTCGAGGCCGCAGCGCCGGGTTGGGGCAGCGACGGCGACGTTGACCATCCGCTGGGCGTGCAGGCCCAGTCGACGGGTCTGGTGCGACTCGGCCCCGGTCATAACGCGGCAGCCAACCGAGCAGATCACGCTGAAGAGGAGGGTGCTGCGGGAGCGAACGCTCTCAAAGGTGTCGTGGAGTGGATCGAAGACGGGCACGTACCGGTTGCAGCCAGAGAAGAAGGTGTGGAAATACGACTGGGCGGTTTCCACTGTCATCAGGCCTGCACCGATGGGATCGAGATCCGGGATAGTGGGTGGAGTCCCAGCCTCGAAGTGCGCTCTGCTCCGCTTCTTCTGGGAGCCTGTATTAGACGTAATACTTGCCGACGCGATTGCTGCCTGCGCCAGCCGGGTGCCGTCGGGAATCGGAATCGGAATCGGGCCTCCAGCAATGTCCGAAACCGGGGATACCGTGGCGTTTGACGGAGTACGGTGGAGGGAAGAAAAGGTCCCTCGTGAGCCGCCGCCGTACGATATCGGCGAAGGTGGTCTGATGTAGCCCGTAGTGACTTGTTCTCTGCCCATCGGGACGACGGCAATGGCATCATGTCTCTGCCAGCTGAGACTCGCCCCAGCGGCCCCAACGGGCATGCCAGGCGGCCCAGGCCAGGTGCTAGGGCTCGGGAGGGAATTGGATGTCATGTTGTTCACCTGTGCCTTCAGCGCCTCTACTTCCGACTCCAAGGCCTCTACTATTCTACCCCATGTCTTCAGTCTCTGCTACTACAAGGCCGTGGTGTGGTAGTGTGGTGGAAGAGGAGTCTCACGATTCATGGGGATCTTTTGGCCGCTCCACAAATTCGCAGACCTTGCGCAGGGCATGGCAGCTTGTGATAATCAGAATTGTACGTATCCAGGCTTTGTCTGTTCGTCATCGGAGAGGGAGTACCCACCGAGAACATGGCCGCAGTCCGTCGCATTTCACCTAAAGGATCAGTGAGTGGAATGATCAATGAAATAGCAGCCGGGTATTACAGTACAACGATCAGCTCACCTTAGAGACTCGGCAGGACCCGCAGGCTTTCTTGTGGCCGCAAATCGAGACGTCAGCAAACGCAACTGGGCCATCATCGCTGATTCATCGGTCGGTGCTGGGCTTGCCCGGTCGGAGTCGGTCGAGGTGTAGTGATGGTGCGGAGCAAACATACCGGAATCCGTTTCTTGCGCGCCGGTGGAGTGGACTCGGGCATCTAAAGATATCGGCGTACATGTATAAACGGGACCGACCGAGGAACGGATGTCAATCCTGCCCATCAGGTCGGTGTTGTGGGGTTCTTCTCCTTTTAACTCTTGCCCCGCAGGTGGACACTGGGATGCAAACTGCAAGGGGGGACTCTGTGGGGAAGTGGAACGCTGCGGGGAAGTGGAACTCTCCAAACATGGGCCTGGGCCCGGCAGATGAAATTAATTTTAGCGGGTCCTGGGCCAGAATCATCAAAACTTCAGGGAATCATTCATCGGCCGATAAATGATTCCTCCCCCCTATAGTTAGAGCCCGGCTGGGGTAGTTACATGATTTGTTGACTGACGGACCATTCATCTAACAGTTCTGGACAAGGCAGGCACAGGACATCCGTCACCCAAGGAGGGCTTTTTTGGATTCGTCTTGATGACTGCCAGCGTACGACGTATTTGGTATTCCATATAACCCACTGACTTTCTTCCTTCACTCACACGCACATCACCCCTGCAACTCGAACCGATTCCTACCCTGCTCATCCACCCCAACTTCCACCACGGCCTTTCCGTCGTCGCGGACCACTTTCCGCTCATCACCAGACGGCAAAATCACCACAAGCGCCCTCCACGGCGCCACAAACCCCGACGACTCATCCCTCTCAAACCTGACTCGGATCTCGCCCGCGGCGCTCGCAGCACCCGTAGCGGTGTACGCCAACGCATAAGACGACACGCGGTTCTTGCCCACGGCCGACACGCCGTCATCCTCGCGCCAAACAGTCACATGCCACTGCCCGGCCTTGCTCCGCCCACGAGGCGGGAAGATCTCGACGCCGCGGTAGTCGTCCAGCGGCAGATCCGCCACGTTCTCGCTCTCGCCCGCCGATAGCACTTGCACATCGCGCCCGACGGGGATCGCGGTGCCCACGCGCGCCAGCACAGGGATGCCCGCGCCGTGCCACTCGGCGTCGATGTCGACCCACTGGCCCGCCTCGAGGTACTGGAACGGCGCGTTGGTGTTCATGTACCCCTCATCGCTATCTCCATCAGCCGCCCGGGGCAAGTACATACGGCCCTTAGACACCCCGGGCTCGTACACGCCGCCGACTAGCAACGCGTCGCCGAGCCAGTACTGCGTCTCGCCGTCCGTGATAGCCGGGTTCGTCCACACTTCCGGGTCAGCTTCATACCCCCACCCGGTCCAACGCTGCGGCGGCGCCGCAGTGCGGTGGCTCTCAAGCATGAGCGCATAGAGATACGGGATCAGCGCGTACCGGCGCTTGATGGCGCGGCGGATGAGATGTGTGATGGATGGGTACATCCAGGGCTCGATGACGTCGCCGACGCTGTTGTTGTCGGCGGCCGTCTTGAAGCAGTTGATGGCGAAGCGCGGCGAGTGGATGCCCAGCTGCACCCAGCGTAGTAGCAGCTCCGGGGTGGGCTGGGGGCCCTCGAACCCGCCGATGTCGTGCCCGTAGCACTGGAGGAGCGACATGCCTGCGTTGAGCGACAGCGCGTTGGCCCCTTTCATGCCTGCCCAGCTGGTCACGTTGTCGCCGCTCCATGTGCTGGCTGCGAACCGCATGGTGCCGGCTGTGGCGCTGCGCGTGAGCACGAAGGGCCGCACGTCTGGGTTGACGGTCACCAGCGCGTCGTGCGAGGCTTTGCCGTGTAACTCGGTATGCATGTTGCGGCCCCAGACGCCGACCTTCCGAGAAGCGACCCCCGGTTGTGGGATGGGGACATTGGGCAAGGAAGAGAGCAAAGGAAGGTCCAGCGCGCACTGCCAGTCGTCATCCGGGATGGTATACTCGTTGTTGTCGTTCCACATGCAGTCGATGCCCTGCCGGGCGAGCTCCTTTACCCCGTTGTACCACCAGTCAAACCCAGCCTTGGAGGTGAAGTCGATGTGGCCACCGTCGGCGCTCTCGCCGCCGCCCGCGCTCCACAGCTTCGTGACGGCCGTCTTGCCCGTGTGCGCATCCGTGAACAACGCCCCGGCCGCCTTGAGCTTCTCGTAGTCTGGGTGGCTGCCGATCACATACGGCTTGATGTTGGCAATCAGGCGGATACCGAGCTCATGATACGCCTTGATCCACCCTTCTGGATCAGGGAACCGATGGCGGTTCCAGGTGAAGACGTTGCGCGTCTTGGGGGGCGTCGCCGAGACGGTGTAGCCCGACGACATTTGGTGGGCCGAGCAAGGGATGTCGTGCTCGCGGAGCTTGCGCACAAACTCCATCATGGCCTCGTGCGCGGGCGGGTCGTCGAGCATGGAATACTTCATGCCGCCCGAGAGATAGCCAAATGCCCAACGGGGCACGAGTAAAGGGTAGCCGGCGAGGTCGGCGTACGTGCGCACGACATCCTTCAGTGTCTTGCCGACAATAGTGTACTCCTCCAAACCACCATAATCGTGCCGGTAGACCTTGTAGAACCCCCACATGCCGTCCATCTCGGAGCCGATCGAGTACTGGCCCCGGCCGTGGCTCGTCGAAAAGGTGGCCACGCAGCCATCGGGAGTGGCGTTGATCAGCAGCGGGATGTTCTTGTACAGCGGATCGGTCCGGTACGCGTCGTAGCCGAAACTGTCGGTGGCCGAAAGCTCGAAGCGGCGGCCCGAGAGGTTCATGGGAGCCGCCTTCTCGCCTAGGCCGACGTGCAGGGTGTTGCGGTTGTAGCGCGTGTAGTGGGCAATGCCTTCGCCGTCTACGACGTAGCCCCGGTTCGGGAGGTCTTGAAGGATGGGGAAGTTTTGGCCCTCGATCGAGATGGACACCAAGGGTGTTTCACCGGCGAAGTCGACGTTGGCTGTGATGTCGGCTATCTGGATTTTCCTGCTCTTGTCTGTCGAGGTGACTGTCGGCCGAACGCCCTCCAGTTTCGTCTCCATCGGGAGGACACTGGGATACGGCGGGACCGGGTGTGTCTCGGACTGGAAGATGGTCCTGAAGACATTGGGGCGAACGGCCTCGAAGGAGAAGTCGAATGGTAAGGAGGGGTCGGAGGAGTGTAGTTTCAGCGACGGGCTGTCTCCATCCTGCTGTGACGGACTGAGAGCCCAGGACGAGGGAATACGCTCTTTCTGAGGCGGCATGGCTACAGTCTGTCTGGGGGATGAGGATGAAGGATGAAAGATGAAGTAATCAGACCATTCAGACTAGCTCTGCAAGCTTGAAGGGAGCTGACACGCAGATAATACCAGGGAGAACTGAGAGAGAGGGAAACAGGTGTTTGGAATCTTTGGATTTCCTCGCTGCTGCTTCAGCAAACTGAGTCCAAGACACGGGTGCCTCCCCCTCTTTAACAGGAGGCGACCCCCTCACCCCCACGAGGCCGCGAAACCGGAGGCGTGGAGCGTCGACCAAGGGGGGAAACGTCACGGCCCACGGGTAACGTCACGGGTCCTGCCGGACATTCTGAAATCCGTGTTGAATGGCCTATCGTCCCCAACAACATTTCATTATGCAGTGAGGTGGGTAGTAAGACTCAGGAGTCATCTGGGGGGCCATCAACTTGCGAGCACCGGCGTGGAGAAACGTTAAAGGGTGCGGAGAAGTTGTTGCGGAGAAGTTGCTGCGGTCTCGACTCTCGCGACTGCGGATCCGGCCCGATTGTCCAATCAGACATGTACAAAAGCCCCCTTCTTTCCCAAACGGTCTGACCTTCTCGGAGAAAGCAACCGAAATCCGATCCCTGTCCCCCGGGCTTGGCCACCATAACGAGTCGTCCCCTCTCGGACCTGCTGCCTTTCACCGACCATCACCACGCGCTGACAACGCGACTCGGACATATCCAAGCGATATCCGTCCCTGGTCCCTACCACGGTTCTTGCCCATCTCGGTCGATCTCCGCACCGAGTTGCCATGTGCTCCCCCGCATGCTTGGCACAAGTGGAGAAGTGTCTCGCTCTCCCCATGGGGTTACGGCTTGGCTTCGGCCTCCCTTACCAAGCCGTCAAGTCACGTCCGAGGACCATGCCATCCAAGGACCATGCCCTGTGCTATAAGATATAAGAACACGGGGATCCGCGGAGCGACTGAAGTGCCGATACTTTCTTACCGATCATGAGTTGAGGTGGGCCAAACGGCTCTCTTTTCACCCATCTCTTGTCTCCCGTCTGTGTTGTCCGTTGACTCCGTTCAACCATGACTGACTCAATCGACAAAGACGATAGCGGTCCCGACCGCACCCACCTTGAGCACACCACCTCAAGGCTCGACAGGGACGTCGAAGCCGGCCCAGCCAAGTCCGCCATTGACCACAATGACGATGCCGTCGAGTCTCATGGCCTCGACAAGGCGACAGTTTTCCTAAAGCAAGCGGGCAAGGCGGGCCACCAAGTCGTGGTCTCGCATGCCGACAGCCGGCGTGTAGCGAGGCTGATCGACCGTCGGATCCTGCCTATCCTGCTGTTCATTTACTGCCTCCAGTCCCTCGACAAGAACACGCTCTCGTACGCCAGCGTCTTCGGTCTCATCGACGATACGCACCTCGAAGGAGACCAGTACTCATGGCTTGGGTCGGTCGTCTACGTCGCCCAGCTGGTCTTCCAGCCCCTGGTCGCCTACATCTTGGTCAAGTTCCCCATCGGCAAGTTCTTGGCCGTCATGGTCTTTGCCTGGGGCGCAATCCTCTGCGGTATGATTGCTGCGCACAACTTCACTGGCCTCTTGACCGCGCGACTTTTCCTCGGTATTTTCGAGGCTGCTGTTGGTGAGTTACCCCCTCCCCCGGTTTGAAGTGTGGTTACCTAGGTAGCTGACTAGGAACCTCTCGCACTGTCCAGCTCCTACGTTCGTTGCCGTCGTGCAGATGTGGTACAGACGCCGAGAGCAGACCACGCGGAATGCCGCGTGGTATTGCATGTTGGGCGTCGTCAACATGGTAAGATACTTACTCCCATCCTCTCTCTGCCTTCCCCTGGCAAACGCATTCTAGGCAGTTTCTGCAGTTGGTACAGGTGTGCTGACGAATCAAACGTGATGTCACAGGTGGGTAGTTTGTTGACCTACGGTCTCGGTCATATCCAATCGACTCTACACCCCTACCAGATCATCTTCCTGTTCTGCGGATGCCTTACCTTGGCCTGGTCCATCGTCACATTGTGAGTTCCAGTCCTTACTCTCAGCCCAATGCCCGGTACCACTTTAAAGTGAGAAATGATGATCAAGGGCTGTGGTTGACAAATTTGGCGTTGCGCAGTATCTTCATGCCTGACTCGCCCATGACAGCCAAGTTTCTGAAGGGCGATGATGGCCTGATCGCCATCGAACGCCTGCGGATGAACCAGCAGGGTATCGGCTCCGGTGTCTGGAAGTGGGAGCACGTGTGGGAGGCCATGCTAGATGTCAAGACCTGGCTTTGGTTCTCTCTCATGTTTGTCATCTCGTACGCCCCCCGCCTCCCCCCTATCCTACAACTCAGACGGCGAAGACGTAACTGACTGCTAACGCAACGCAACGCCAGCATCCCGAGCGGCGGCATCTCAACATTCGGCCCCCTAATCGTCCAGTCCTTCGGCTTCGACAGCTTAACCACAATCCTCTTCAACATTCCCTTCGGCGCCGTCCAGCTAATCGCCACCCTCGGCGGCGCCTGGCTCTCCGACAGAATCCGGATGAAGGCTCCCGTGCTAATGCTCCTCTGCGTCGGCCCCATCGTCGGTTGCTCCATCCTCCTAGCCATCGGCCGCGCCCCGAGCGACCGTGCCGTGCTGCTCTTCGGCTATTACATCATCTCCGTCTACCCGGGTATCTCCCCGCTCATCTACTCGTGGTCCGGCCAGAACACGGGCGGCGACACCAAGCGCAAGGTCACCACGGCCATGCTCTTTATCGGTTCCAACACGGGCAACATCATCGGCCCGCTGCTGTTCCGCACCGACGAGAAACCTCGCTACACGCGCGGCCTGACGGCTAACCTGGCCCTGTTTGTTGCGCTGGCTGTCCTGACGGGGCTGGGCATGCTCTGGATCAGGGTCCTGAATGTTAAACATGCCAAAGCGCGCGTTGCGCTGGGGAAGCCGGAGAAGATTGTTGATTTGAGTATGATGGATAACAGGGAGAGTGAGAATAACGAGGATGCCCTGAACCAGGCTGCTGATAATGTAGGCGAGAGAGGTTTCGAGGACTTGGGGGATCTCAAGAATGAGGACTTTATATACGTGTACTGACCGGGGAGCGGAGGTATTTGAGATCAACTGCCTAGTCAATGTAATCGTATCAGCGTTTGCGCCTGTACTCTCCAGACAGATCCCGCGCTATTGTGTCGCAAGTAATTACGGCTCCTCTCGTCCACCTGCGCGAGAGCTGGGTCGAGAAGCTTGACAAGCCACATAGGGTCGTCAGACTCGTCACAAAAGCGGTAGAAAATGAAAAGAGACAGAGAAAAGGAATGGAAAATGGATAAAAGAGCCTTGAAAATATGATTTAATTATCTATACCATTAGTCAGAAGTTAAGAACCGTGAGCCGATATACTCGTGATAGGAGTGTGGATATAGGCAGCGAATATTTCCGCATTGGGTTAGCGCGACTATAATCCGGACGTGCCACAGACGCTGCACACGGCAGAATCTTGGCATCATTTTCCCAGCACCCCATTCTCAACTCATCACCAAACAGACCTCCGACCCTACTTCTTTCGCAACATGGAGGAAATATCCCTTCTTATCCTCGGCGCCGGCTGGACCGCCACTTTCCTCATCCCCCACCTTCAGTCTAAGAAAATCACCTTCGCAGCGACCACCACAACAGGCCGTCCTGTCGCCGACGTCCCAACTCTCCCCTTCAAGTTCGATCCATCCGCGCCAGAGGACGAAGTCCGCTCCGCCATCGCCTCCTTACCCCGCGCCCGCTACATCCTCATCACCTTCCCCCTAAACGACACGGGACCCGCAAAGCTCCTCGTAGAAACCTACACAACCACCCACCTCACTCCAGCCTCCAGCTCGTCCACCCAAACGCCCACCCCCTTCCGCTTCATCCAGCTCGGCAGCAGCGGCATATGGCAGCCCGGCTCCCCCTACCGGACCACGGCGGCACCCAACACCACCAACACCACCGACACCACCGACACCAGCCCCTGGAAAACCCGCCACTCCCCCATCACCACGACCCCCCGTTCCATAGCCGAAACCGAGCTCCTCTCCCTCGGCGGCTGCGTCCTCAACCTATCCGGTCTCTGGGGCGGCTCCCGCAGCCCCCGCAACTGGGCCCGTCGCGTAGCCCACACCAAAGAACTACTGCGGGGCAAGGCCAGCTTGCACCTGATTCACGGACTCGATGTAGCCCGGGCGTTGGTGGCGATTGTGGAAGGCGGGGAAGGGAAATGGGAGACGGTTGGGAGGGGACAGCGGTGGATGGTGACGGATGGGTTTGTGTATGATTGGTGGGGGATGGTTGCGGGGTGGGCGGATGGCGGAGGGGGGGAAGGGGAGGAGGAGAGAGCACGGTGGGTGTGGGAGTTGATGAGGGAGGAGGGGGTTAGGGGGTTGCCGAGGTCGGTGGAGGTTTTGGGGAGGTGTTATGATGCGAGGGAGTTTTGGGAAGCCGTGGGGTTGGTGCCTTTGAAGGGGCATGCGAGTTGAGGGGTGGTGGGTGTGAATATAAAGGTTTCAACTAGCATTACCGGGCTTTGTTGTCAACGTCTTCATGTCACACTTGCTTAGGATGAGAACTGCAACGACTGTCACACCCGTTGAGACAACAGAGAAAAAGTCAAAAGTATGCGTCAGCCGCGAATCGAACGCGGGGCCCATCGATGGCAACGATGGATTTTACCACTAAACCACTGACGCTGTTTCCTGATTGGATAGACTTGAAGTTCGAATCCTTGCCATATTAATCCCACACGTCTCTTGCACACAACCTTTGCGGGCATACTGAGTAACAAAGAGAGGAATAACTAATGCTTCTACTTCATTCTGGACCCGATTGAGAGTGTTTCTTCGGCATTTGTGAGCCGTTACCTCAAACATGGCTTCAATATGCATTTGGTGCTTCTTTACGAGCACTCCCCCACCAAGTGCCGAGATGCCAGGGAAGTTTTCTCCAGGCTCTCAGTCTAAACACAACAATCTCAGGGACATTACCAGAGGAGTGAATAATATATTGTCACGTCATAAGACAGCAGTTAATTTTAAGCGACAGAAAATAGCAACGTATTGTTCGTACGACTCCCCTTTAGGGTTGTGACATACACCACGAGTGTGGATTTTGCCAGCTCTTCAACAGAATAAGAACGCCAGGGCTCGCAATGGAACAACTCAGGAAGATGAAAGTTTGTGTGACCTGCTTATGACCAGCCGTCAAAGGACTTGCTGTGTCAGGCCCTGTGCTCCTTCTAGAAACTCTACGGGCACAAAGAGAAGTGTGTTTCAGCAGACACGAGCATCGGGAGAACTGTGAGGAATATGTGGTCAAATGAGATAGCATATGGGTATAAAATAGCATCAGAGACCAGAGTTGTGAAGGTTGGACACAGGACTGTCCATATATATTCACTTGCTTGTATATACCAAAATACCTTACACTTATCATGCCAAATCCCCCCAAACGCCGTATATCTACGTTCATCCAGCGCAAGTCTCTCCAGTTATCCAGTCGTCTCAGCAGATCCCTTCGTTGGAACGCAGTTGCTCGCGAGGGCAACGGGAGATTCTGGCCCCTTAGACTCATCCACCCACACCACGCCGCGATCTGTTCACCAACCGCTGGAGAATCCGAGGTGCCTACCCCACTCTCCCATATCACTCTCATACCAAGCCCGCACCCCCTCAAGTCAACCCCCTCCTAATACAAACCTCTCCTCCTAGTACTCCTGCTCCGGCCTATCTCCAGACCACCCCGACAGATATATCCCCATCTCGACCGTGCGCACCCAAGCCCGATACGCACTGCGCCTTACCCTCCAATCCAAACAGATACAATCCAGTGACCACCGCTCATACCCCCATCGCTTCCACAACTATCCCAACGAGGGGCTGACTCTCACCACCACGGGGCCGTGGTACGAGTTCCCCATTCGTAATCGCTCGCCGTTCCAGGCCCGTGGTGATGCAGGCGTTGTCAGAGTGGTTTACCCCGCCAACTGGAGAGGCGGGGATGACATGTGGGATGTGATCTATCATGATCCACGGAAAGTGTTGGTTCTGAGGGGAGAGGAGGTTGGGGATTTCTCCATGGCGGTTAGGCGGTACCGGCCGCCGGGGCAGTTGTCGTGAGGTTGGGGGGTAAATATCTTGGATCCAAAATATCGTATAGTTTTGGCTTTCGTCATGGGGGTTGAGTATACATCAACGGCGGTTTGGTTCCATGCCGTTGGAGTTTGGTTCCATACCGTTGGGGAGTTTGGGGTTAGCCTAGTCAATTTTGTGTCTTGAATTAGAAGTCTTGCGTTTTACTTGGGTACATTCCTGAAACAAATGTCTGTGCCCTCGAAAACCTCTAGGTATAAGGCAAGTGACCGGTTAGTCTAGATAGTCTCTATTAGTTCCATCGTTCCTTCACGCCCTGTTTGACGTACCGTAAACTTTCTCTGACATGGCCTCGTTCGAACAACAAAAAACTGTTCAGATTCTAGGTCCCGGAAAGGCGCTTCTCGTAATCAGTTCAGATTGATGCTTATTTGTGACTGATGTTATCCAAACTTGATCAAAGTCTCAATGCCTCGGATGCCGTGGCCAAGGAGGAGAATCGTATGGACGGAACGAGGTGCTTCAAAGATGAAACATAAATGATGAGGAAATCGTTGTTTCGACATTCTCCGCTCCATTTGATGTGGAAGCATGTACGGAAATATGCTCGGGGTCAAAAGCTCCTGTGCCTTCCTTCCCACAACCGCACCGGCGCACATATATACCCAAGTTTGCTCTCTCCCTGTTACCGCCTCCTCCCAATTGAAGTTCAACCCCGGTTTAGCTCAGCGGCATTGGGAGGCAGGTCTGGACCCGCCAATCCCGTCGTAAATCGAAGTGGCTCTGGGTTCGATTCCCAGGTCAGCGAAGCAAAATCTTGAGTTTTCAGGATTTTCGTAACCACCAACCACTATCCCTCCGAATGGGGATAGGGCTTGGCGGTGAGCTTTTTGCCTTTTCATCACAAAATTCACCTACCATGTTTCCATCTCCGTAGAGAGCCAAATTTGTGGATACAGGGGGCCAAATTCGGATTTGGTTTGCTCACATTATTTTACCGCTGTAAGTCTCCTCATGTCCTGCTTGGACACTCGTCGCAGCACCGAGTGAGTGCTGTTAGCACTTTAGCTCTTTACCTCCTGGTTTTTCCAGTCTCTCTCCATTTGGTTCAATGCCCGTCTCATACAAACTCTGTAGTTCTGTGTTCTGTGACGCTCGAAGTTGCCCCTGAGTTGGCATCTTAACAGGTAAATATGCGAGAATGGAGCTCTAATCCCACCCGAAATGACTTATCGCGCTCCAAAACAGCGCGTAACATTCTTCCGTGGCGTAGGACATAACATCGTTGCACTGCGCAAACTACTCCCTTGACGCGCCAGTTCAACGCTCAAATATTGTGTTGTCGTCGTTGGCACAGTGCCCATGAATCCGCCCCACTTCAAATTCGACCCGGCGCTTGTTCGGGGCCCACTTGGCCCAAGCTCCCGGTTCGCGTTCTCCCAGCAGCCGCGAATTTTAGAATGGTTTACTTTACGTCCATCGACAACAGACACATTTACCATCGCGAGATTCCCGCCCGAAATATTGCCCGAGACTGCAACGCCGCGGCTTTCTTGTCAACAACCTCTCAGAAATCTGCCGTCCTTTCCTCTTACCGACATTTCCGCGGTTGCGGCCATGCAACCCATCCCCAGGACGCGGCGCACGGCGCAAAACACCCAGCACACGTATGGTGCAGAAACCCTTAATTCATGTAACTTGCTTGCTGACTAGTAATTGTCGTCATCCGCAGATACTCGTTCGATGGCCGGATACACGATGTCAAAACCTACCCAGTTCGGTCGCCACAGGGCGCCACTATCCTCATCTATGGGCACGAAAACGGGGTCACCATCGTTTGGCGCGGCGGCCAGAGGTTGAAGCCGCCAAAACAAACGGCCAGCGAAAAGCGGAACGGGGCCAAGTCAGACGATGCAGTCATGATCATTGATTCGGACGATGAAGCGCCCAGCATCCCAGCTTTCGTCGACAAGCCAGAGTTCCACGACGTCGCAGCGACAGACGCCTCGACCCCCGAAATTACCCAAACTCTCGATCTTGGGTTCGGGACCGCAGTGCTCAATGTTGCCGTTTTGCCAATGCCGTCAAGTGTCGCCGAAGAGGCCGCCTGGAATGGGGCCAACATTCTGAAGAGCAAGCTCGTCTTCGCAATCACCTGCGCCACTACCGATGTCTATCTCATCACGCTCCCTTTAACGCCCCCGTCGCACGAGAGCAAGGCCCGGCCCGAGCTCCGCAAGAGCTTGCTGGCGGGGAACGCTGGAACAGGTGTCTGGGGTGAAACCATGACCCTGCTGGCCGGCCAAAGCCGCCGTTCTGGAGGACTTGCTCTCACGCTAGTCAAGCCAAAGCAGGGTTCGCGGAGCAGGTCAGTTGACCGCACAGCAGCCAAGACGACGCCGGTTTCCCGCGCAATCGTCGCGGCTCATACCCCAGAAGCGAGCGGCATACTACGTCTTTGGGACGTTACACTGGATGTGAAGCCTGGCGTCATAGCTCGCGTCGAGCCGTTCCAAACCGAATTTCTACCTTCTCCGATCACCGGCCTTGCCTTCAACCCAACACATACCACGCAACTCCTCACAACTACCTTCTCCCAAGCCGTTCGTATCTACGATTATGCCACCGCGGCACTTCCCTCAGACGACGCATCAGAAGGCCCTTTTCCGACCCAGGGTTCCTGGCTTTTGTCCCTCTATGCTCCCTTCGCTAGAGGACCTTCCACGTCGACCACACGAAAACCGGTGGTTGGTGCTGAGTGGATTGCTCACGGCCGTGCCGTCCTGGCCCTTTTAGCCGATGGCCAGTGGGGTATTTGGGATATTGACGGTGCGAGCCCATCAGCCGGTGGTTCTGGAGGACTCTTCAGCAAAGCCAGCGCGGCCCTTCGTGGCTCCGCCATCACAAATTTCTGTGTCTCTGGCCAACTAGAAGGAACCAGCCCGCTCCGTGCGCCCGGAACACAAAAGTCATCCGCTACGCCAGGGTCAGCCAACGAGTTCGTCCCCATGACACCTCACACAAGGCGCGACGCCATTGCCTCCGTGACCACGGGTGGCTACGAGAGGCTCGCAGCTGCGCGAGGCGGAGTCACCGTCACCCAACTGCCCTCAGAAGGCGCTGGCCTAAGCGAAGAGAGCGCCGTGCTGTGGCTTGGCGGGGTCAACCCTATCGTCTCCGTCATCCCTATCATCTCCCGCTTCTGGGACTCCCAACTTCGCCGCGCTGTCGGCGGTGGAGTCAACCTCTGGAGCGGCGCACAACCTACCCGCATGCTCCGCTTTACAGACCTTACCGCCGGGCTCCTCGGTGAGCGGTGCACAGCCGCGACCGCCATTCCCAAGCCGAATCGCACCCCTACCACCACCAACGGCTCGGCATCAAAAGAGGGCACCCCGAACCACACGGAAGGCCTGCCCATCGAAGTTCTGCTCCGAGGCGAGAGTCGGCTCGTGATTGTCCACGAGAGCGAAGACGCAGATACCACCTCGCTAACCAGCCGTCTTCTCGGTGCCCGGAGGAAGCCACGCGGCGGGGAAGCCGGTCCGACGCGTGCCATCCTGGCTTACCCACCGCCCGGCCAGCCAAAGAGCGCCAACGTCTCTTTCAACCTCAGCTTTGCTTCGCGCCCCGGCAGGACAGTAGGTGGGGGCAGCGGGCTCTTCCGCGACCGGCCACGGGTGATCGGGTCGAATAAGGGATCGTTTGATCATTCCATGGACGTGGTGCTACCGTCAACCGAGCTGGGCCAGGAAGATGATGAGGCTGGGGTGGCCGGCGGATTGGAAACGGCGCCGTCGAGCCAACAGGGGCTGATGTTTATCAACGATCTCAACTATGCGGCTGATCAGCCGGACGACGAGTTCGAGGTTGAAGGACGAGATATTGAGCAGGAGCTGATGGACATCATGGAGATTGACCGCGAGTTGGAGCAACTGGAGCATGAACGGCAAAGTGGAGGGAAGAGAGTGTTTTTCGAGGAGAGCTAAGCACGCGTTACGATGCGAGCGATGAAGTGGAGGAACGGTTGGGGAAAGGAATATCCACAGGGGCCGTTATTGTAGGAGTGTTGCCCTCCTCTCCGGCGGGCTACTAATGTCATCTAGCACGACCGATTTTACGAGGATGGGACATGAATGAAACCACCATGTTTAATTGTGTAATTTGGCCGGAACTTTTACTCCCAACCTTTCCTCCGACCCTCGATCCCCGACTGTCTATCCCCTACCCTACCCCAAAACACAATTCCAATCTTCCGCACGGCTTGGTGGAGCACAAGGCGAGACCCATCCTTGATCCAGCTCTGTATTCCGAGCGGTAGAATAAACCCCGTAAGGGGGAGGAAGACGGGAAAGGTGCAAAGGCGCTACTTTCCTCAGATCTTGTTTTTGCCCCTGAAAAGGTAAAGCAAGCTGTAGGAGGAGCTGATTCCTTGCATCCGTACCCCTTCCTTGCCGGTGTCATGCACTCTTGGTGCATTCTTGTCTTGCCTTCGGTCTCCTTCGCCGGTTCTCTGGACAGGTGGAGGAGGGTTTACCTTGGCGGGGGATCCTGGTGCCGGTACATTCTTGCACTAAAACTCAAGGTTGATCAACCTCGTGAAGACATTAAACCTGGCTTCTCACAATACCCCCGGCCTTTATAACGTTTTCTTAAAGAAAACAATGGCTAGAGAATGCCCGTAATGTAGGACTCATCAAACAGCCTCCCAAACCCCCATTACCATCATCATACAACCCCCTCTTCAACCCATTCCCCATTCCCCCATCCATCCCCCCCTCTACGACAACTTCTCCTTCACCTCCCCCTTCACCTCTTTCGCCTTACCCTTAGCCTCCCCCGCCAACTCCGACGCCTTGCCCTTAGCCTCGCCCGCAACCTCGCTCGCCTTACCCGCCACCTCACCACGCAGCTCCGACGCCTTTCCCGTCACTTTGCCCTTGCTCACGTCCTCTGAGGCTTCCTTGATTTTGTCTGCGTAGGCGGCTGCGAGGTTAAATCGTATTAGTGCTTGTTCTTCTGGTACCTAACTAATTAATGGAAGGAGAGTGGGACGGGGGACAAACAGCCAATGTTGATGCCATCTACCAACTTGTCCGAGACCTTGCGGTCGACAGACTTGAGAGTTTCCTTGGCGGAATCGACGGCGGATTTTTGGTGGCGTACTGTTGTGCTGAAGGCGGCGCGGGGGAGGATGGAGGAGGTGGTGGAGGTGGTTGTTGTTGTTGCTAGGCGTCGGGTGACGGTAGCGGTTCGTTGTGTGAAGGCGGACATGGTGGGTGTAGTTGTTGGCTTTTCTGGTGGGTTTGATGGTTTTTGATACACTGAATTGAGTAGGTTTTTTGTGTCTGTTTTTCTGGTCTTATTAAACGTTTTTAGAGTGAATTGAGGTTTAGACGGTGGTTGCTGGAAATTTAGGTCGGTATTTAAAAAGCTCCCCGTTCACACTGCTTGGAGGTGATGATGTCATAGGTCAATAACAGACCTGAGATGCAGGAGCAACCACAACTTGCAAGTGGCGGGATGTCCAATGACGTTCCACGGCGGAGACACGGATTATGGAAGCTCCATGGCGGGAATTCGGCATCATTATTTGAGCGGAGTTACCTTTCTTTTTTGCAGATTCCAATCGAAGCTTCAAGACAGCTCCTTTTTAGTTCCAGGTTGAGCTTCCCAGCAGAGTGGGTCTCAGAGCTACTTGGGCTAACAATGAAACAGGTTGAGCGACAGATGGTTAAGGAATCTTCCGAGCAATTGTTGGGGTTCGTGGGGGTAGATAATTAGTTGGAAAGGTTTTTACGCAAGCGAGAGAGGCAGGCCATATAGGATTTCATGAGCTGTATTTACGCCTCAGTTCAAAAACTCCGAACCACTCCCAACACATGTAAATCACCTCCCCTTAAAAACCGGCTTCCTCTTCTCCGCAAACGCCCTCAACGCCTCATCCCGATCCTCAGTGCTCACCACCCTCTGATACATATTATTCTCCACCAGCTCCCTCGGCTCCTCCACCGCGCGAATCGCCGCGCGCACCGCAATCGGCCCACCCTCGCAAATCTGCCCCGCCAGCCGCACCGCTTCACTCAGCGCACTCTTCCTTGCCAAATCCAACACCATCTTATCCCTCTCCTTCTCCTCCATCTTCTTCCACACCTTCGCCTGCTCCTCGTTCTCCGGCGCGATTTCCACCAGCCGGTCGGCCAGACCCAGGAAATATGCCTCGGGCGCTGACACGCGCCGGCCCGTCAGGATCAGGTCGCGCGCACGCGGGATGCCGATGAGTGCGGGCAGGCGGTAGGTGCCACCTGCGCCGGGGATGATGCCGAGGCGGGTTTCGGGGAGGCCGACCATGGCGTTGGAGCTGAGCACGCGGAAGTGGGTGGCTAGTGCGAGCTCGAGACCGCCGCCGAGGGCGAGGGAGGAGATCGCGGAGATGGTTGGGATGGGGAGGGTGGACAGGGAGGTGAGGGTCGTGCGGAGGTTCAGGAGGAATGCGGCGGTTCTGTGGGTAAAAAGGAAGGTCAGTCAGTTAGCTATTAGCGGGAGGGGGGTCGTGTAGCGGGACTCCCAAACGTACTGTTCCTGGGTAAACGTCTTCCGCTCTTTCAGATCCGCACCGGCGCAGAACGAGGTATCCACAGCCGATGCCAGAATCAGCGCCCGCGTCGGACCCCTCTCGCTCTCCCCCGCTATCCCCCCAAACTTCTTTTCCCACGACGGCGTCGGGATCTCCTCGCCCGTCGCTTCGTCGTATTGCGCATGCACCGCGTCAATTTCCTCGCGGAGGGACGACAACAGCTCTCGGGAGATGGCATTGCGTGCGGCCGGCCGGTTGAGTTCCAAGATGCGGATATGGCCCGAGCCAGGTGCGGGGAGCTCAGTCACGCGAAGGACAGGTTCGGGTTTCGCAGCTTCGGAGGAGTAGCAGCGTCGTGTATTGCGGGCTGTTAACCGGCTGATGCGTAGGGCTGGAGACGCATTGAGCGCCACGGTAAATCTTCGCGGCATGTTAGGCGGTTGGTTGCAGGGAGGGGGTAGTGAACAACGGAAAAGGGAGCAAAGATGTCTCTGCTCAATTGCTGCGGGATGACGTTCTCAGGGGCCTCGGCTAACATCGGCAAGGGGTCCGACACCCTGGGTTGCCTGTGCGACCCGCTCATTGCCGTCACCAAAATACCCCTGAACGCCAGAAGAGAAAAAAAGAGAAATAAATATTGAGTTTCCATGGTCTCTGTGGTGGAAAATGAGGTCATGACATACTTAGAGATATTGTTCTGTACTTTTTTCAGTTCCGCAATAACTACATAAACAGTCTCAAAGTGCCTCCGCTTACCTAACAATCGAACGTCCTTTAAAACGGTTCTTCCCACTAAGTTAATTACTCTGTAGTCAAAGAAAATTGTAAACTTGTGTCAGTAAATAAGAAACGCTTCATGCAATGGGTTGAGACCCAAAACTAACTTTTCCCAGTTACCCTTCCGAATGATAACTTGTCAATATGACTCTGTTGGTAACACACTTTGGGAATGCAATAACGAGAGCATTATTGTGAATAATGGCAACGCGAAAAATGCGATTCTCAATTCCTTGACTCTGTCTCAACTACTTACTACACTCTGTGACGCCGGTTGCCCGTGCCGGAGGCTGGTCACTTTGAGAGCGCCTCCTAAATCTGATGAAGGGGATAAATAAATTACAGAATGATTTTAGATGCTGTTTGTAGTCAACTTGCTGTTATCATGTTTCTCGGAGCAAAGAAGAGGAAGTTTAAATATCACCCATGTATCCATAAATAAATACGTACTGGAATCTGGCTTCCATTTCCAGCCGCGAAACTCACCGCAGTAACGGACATACTCTGTTAATTCCCCGAATGGAATTGGACACCCAACCGTATTTTACATAGTATACCGGTGTCACCAGCAAAGGCTTTCTTGTCGCAGTTGACTTGGTTCAATCCTCCAGACACAAACTAACCCTAACCCCCAAAAGAACCGGACGAATCCCCCCCTGCCACCACAAAACAAGACAACCACCCTCAGTCCTTGGCACGCCAACCCAACCAGGCAAAAACAGCACTTTCGTTTCACAATCCAGCCGAACTCCCTCCCTTTTCGGGCAAACACCTGCCCTTGCTTGTCAACATGAAACAAGGAAACCGCAGCACGCAAGGGACCTCGAGGAAATGTCCAAAAATACAGGGTAGCTTGGTTGCCTCCCAAGTCACGCGACAATGTTGAGAAGACGAGACGTTGGAAATGATCAAGCGCGGGGAAGCCAGGCTGGTGAAATTGTCAAGTTTGGTTCCCCGGCGGTGGTCCATCGACACCCACTAAACATTGTATTATGTGCTGGCAATAACGATATGGTTGACTTCGTAACACCAAGTCAGAACTCACCATCATACACTCCCCCCCACAGTTCGCACTCTGCTCTCTTACACGTTCGGTAACTACACTAGTTATTCCTTCAGACTCCAAGCGACCTCCCCTGAAAAGCGTGACCGAAAACCCAAAACACGACCCAGCCATGGTAATCGGCCCTCCCCAAACAATCGGGATCGACAAACCATCCCACAATTGGGCTTTTCCCGCCCGGCCATCTTTTCCCATTTCCCGGTTCCCGTTTTCCGTTTCCCATGTCCTACACTGATTCCCATTATCATGGACGGTGCTATTTGCGGGGGACGGGACAAAGTACACTAAGGGGGCTGAGGGGCTCGGATCAATAATAACGGTTGACCCGAGGCCAACATCACAAGCGGCACAGCATCAAAAGAGATGAAAGGTGGGGGTATGCCGGGAAAGGGGGGCACAGCCGGGTAGGTATTCAGAAGGCACGGGACGGGAACGGAAGGGAGGAGAAAGAAGCGAAACAAAGAACGAAAGAGGAAGAGAAACAAAAGATGGGATGATGGGATGGAGAAACCGAGGAAGTGCGACCCGGGTATTGTAGGATTTGCCCGCCCGCTCGCTCACCCGCCCGGTTGCTTACCCTCCCTCTCTTGGCCATTTACCGACCGACTGACCGACCTGGTTGATAAGGAGCGAGGTGTGTCCGCTTTGTCGCATCTGCTGCGGCTTTGCTAGTAGATCAATCATGCCGTGTCGTGTTGGTTGTGGCTGGGTAGGGAGATCGCCCAAGCGCAGGGTTGAGATCTTAGGATGTGCATGTATGCATAGTCAGTACGAGATGGGAGGGGATAGATGGCATGATGGAAATAAAAATAACGTTGTTGGTATCTAAGGAGTCTGTCATGTTAATCATATCGCTCAAACGGCAGGAATAGTCGCGTTAGAAGCGAATTCGATGTTGCGTTGCTGGCTAGGAGTATTGGAAAGCACCAAACAGAAGGTCAAGTTCACGCTGTTCAGTCCTCTATCCCGCATCTGGCCTACAGGTTTGGCCAGCCTCGTCTCTGATCAGTAAGGACTAATCCACATTGAAGCCACAACAACACGGCAAATACACATGGACAGCCCTCGAGAAAGTGGATTTTGTTCCCATTTGGTATTTGAATGTGACTCGTTCCGAACAAAGTTGTGAGGCCGGAAGGTCTAGCCGCATAAAGGGTCGGCGTCGGGCCTCCGGCACTGGTCTAAAAAGTGTAGTGAAGGAGAGAGGGAGAGGGCGGCGCAGCACACCAGAACGGGCCACAGTGAAACAAACCGAGGCCGCCGGTCATGTCCACACCGAGGTCACAAAAAAAGGAAAAAAAAAAGAGAACAAAGAAGGAAAAAAAGACGCCCCCAGGTAGATGTCGTTCGCCCGATGACATTGGTTCGATCCACCGCCAAGTGTGCGACAGGATTTGTTGTAGAGTATCCTTCCCCCCCACCACCGCCCTTCCCCAAAACGCCGGTTATGCTGCTGATGTTAAAAGTGTAATAGATGGCGAGTTCGTTTTGTCGTAATAACTGGGGCTGTCGCATTTATGCGTTGGTGACCTGGTGTCAAAGTTAGCAAATAAAAGTACAAGACGGGAGGGAGAACAAGTCAAGACATACGCGAAGAATCCTCCTGGAGTAATCTTCGTTATCGGCAATACTGCCGTCACTCATCCTCCGGTGGGCCATGACGGGGTCCATCCGCGCGTCAGCCATTGAGGTGCCACCGCTGCTTCGGGGCTTGTTGCCGATGAAGGCATTGACAGCAGCGTTGCGGCGATGTTCCTCCTCGAGTTCCAGGTTTCGCTTGCGGCGCATGTAGATGAAGCCGCCACCAATGAGAGCGGCCACGACGACAATAGCCACCACGACACCAGCGGCAATCCCAGCCACGTTAGGGCCACCGCCGCCGCTATTATCATCTTCTTTCGGTGTGCTGGTTGGGTTTTGGGTGACAACAACGGTCTTCTCGGGATTGACCTCAGTTTGGGTCGGCTTCGACGAAGAGCTCGTGGAGTGGGGAAGCTCGCTCATATCCAGATAATCCACAGCAAGATCGATACCAGTGTTGTAAACGGTCCAGAAATTAGGGCCACCACCTTATGCGATAGTTAGTAAATGCTTGCCGTCCTTCTGTTCGACCTTTCGGTCCCGGATCTACTCACATGAATCCTCGCCGAAACCTGTGCACCCAGCATCACAGTGGGAGGGATCCACCAATGTCTCCTTCGGCGGGTACTTTTGCCCGCAGAAGCACTGGTTGCCGCCCATCGTAGCGCCAGCTGGGAAGCCCTTTGGCCGGCAGAGTTCATCGCCGCACTTGCCAATACTGTTCCATTGGAACGTCTTCTGGAAAACAAGGCTGCCCGAGGAGTTGAAGCAGCCCTGGACTGTTGATGTACCGAGCTCAGGCGAGGTGATTGGCTTTTGCTTGCCCTTGACGTATCGCCCAAAAATCCCGTTGTGCCTTGCTGTCCTGGAGCTATCCGGCATGGCCTGGGCGAGCACGGCGAGTGCCGCGGCGACAAAAATCGACGACTTCATGTTGTGTGTGGAAAACGGAGTCGCGGGGACAAGGCAATCGGGTGATGGGAATCGGTGATCCGTCTTCTCCCAGTCGAATGTCGAGGGAAGGTCCGGTGCCTTTCACGGGTTTCTCGGCTTCGTCAAAGTCGCTTTCAATCGGCGGCAATCAATCGGCTGTCGTCGACCAGCGAGCGGCTCACAGCGTCCTTCAAAACAAGTCGGGTATTGTTGGGAGTTCGTCGCGTTATCGAGGTTGATACACGCTGCTGGGTTGGCGCGATGTGGGAAAATGAATGAACGGGCGCTCGCTTCGGCAAAAAATGAAACGAGTGTGAAATGGTTGAACGAGTGTTGGGGTCAGTTCGTCGTCGGCCCCCTGCCTGTTTTACTGCGTTCTTTGTTCAGCGACCTGGCGCTACAACTGAGCGGACATTTCCTGGCTTCCCCAACGCGTGCGTGCTGAGTGGCAGCGATGCAGGTTGGAAGGGCAAGACAAGAAGGGACCAAAGTCGTCGCGGGTTTGGGTGGAGAGTGTGGACTGAACGTACACGATGCTATGGCTCAAAGGAGTGACTGGGAGGGAGTGACAAGTGGTTTTGTTGCAAGGTCGAAGTCAGATGAGGAGGGAGAAAGGGCCCGAACCCACAAAGGCCGCGTCCCACGAAGCCACAGGGGAAGCGAGAACGAAATTGCACTGGGGACCTCGGGATGACGCTGGGGCATTCCTCCACCAGGTCCCCTGTCATTTGGCCGTTCCTGGCCATCCAGAAAGCAAGGCACCGCAGGTCCGCCCCTGGCGCCAAACTGCACCGGGCCTAGCGCGCTGGAGCCTTCACACGGCACGATAGGCCAATCACACTGTGTGCCACCCACCTGCAAAGGGCCGACAGCTGGTCATTGGCCGGCAACAACGCGCCAGCCCGATCCAATTTCAGGGGCGCCGTCGATCGCTTGCTGCGGAGGGTTGCAAAGTCCTGGCTGCCCTCGTTTGTTGTGAAGGGATGCTAATTGTTAGGCAAAGGGCTCATTTTGTGAGGCTCGTGTAATGCAAACTATCAGTTACCAACATCAATAAAGCAGGGCTACAATTTGCGTTTTCTTCGACCACCACATGATTTATCTGCACGCCACCCTCTTTCCGGTTCCTTTCAATGTGACCGTGTCCAGCAAACGCCCAAACAGTTTGTGAGTCTGCACCGGATGAATGGCCGTTTTCAGCAAACCGGCTGGCTGTGCAGCGCAGAGGGAGAAAGAAAGGGACCACTGCCTTTTTATCCATTTGCTGGGTTCCCCCACGGAAACATTTTGTTTTGGCCTTACACTACTGTGGTACTTTGAGGTTCCGGGCGCAAAAGCGACCCCGGCCAGGATCGTGAAACAAGAAACACGGGGAAGGGTGGGGGAAACGGCCATGCTCCGTCCTTCCGAGCTTCCCCTTTGGCGGTGAAAAGGGCGAGAAACGGCCAGACCTTTGGCCCAAGAAGCCTCAGGCGGGGTATCTTTCAATCAGAAAACACATCTGGTTCTCTCTTTGTCCAGCATTTGACGTGTTGTGTTCGGACTGTCCAACGGAAAAACATGGATTTGGAAGCTGTCCGCTGACAGTGCATTGGGGTGTGTGGACACAAATGTCACAAAGCCAGCATGGCAAAGCTGCAAGCAAGCAAGCCAAGCCAGCATTGCCACGCCGAACATTCCGCCCAGAGCTCAACTCGGGAACCGAGCTCCCGAAAAGAATACCGTGTAAAAAAATAAAACACCTTCCAAAAAAAACAACGAAAAAAAAACGCGGTTTCCAGCCTGCACAGCCTCACCAGCCTCTCAGCTCACGATACAAGCATCACGGAAACACCCGTTCGGTTCGAATTTCTCGCGGCGCGTTCCAGAACGGTCTTTTTCGTCATGGTCCCCACTGCGTATTGCCACAAAAAGAATTTGGAAAGGAGGGTTGGGCGAGTATTTTTGTTTCCAGGGCGCGAGGGATCCATGGGCCGGGCTTCATTTCGTCAAAAGCTGGGTTCCGAGCTCCGTTGAATGGTTCCAGACCTTGGGGCCTTGTTTTGTTGGTGTCGTGTCGTTGCTGGTGTGGATTCCATAAGACAGGACAGGGCTACTTCGTACTGCATGTAGTAATCACGTCCACGGCATTATGAGAAGCCGTTGTACATAGTAAGCATGGTTTTCGTGCTAATTACATCGTATACCGGTACACTGCATTCTACAAACCCCAAACTGTCGGATTTCTGAGAGGCAAGATCACCAAACTTGTGACCTCCAAACCATGATAGCTAGCCCCCATCACCAAGTAGGTAGTGAAGGCATCAATCACCTCCTTCAGCGGCCTCTTTCTTTAACTGCTGTGCCGTTTCCATCATCGACATCATCCGTTTGTCCAGGCAGTCCAAACTGTGCTTGCCGAAGTCCTTCTCCTGGCATGCCGTCGAGCAATACCTGACATCCCTGCACTCCTCACACACAAGCAGCGCAGACTTCCCGCAGTTCCGGCAACAGTTGACCAAGTCCTCGGCCAGCTCCTTGGCCAGCTCCGGGCTGATCAGTTCCTCCACCAGGGCCGAGGCGTACACGGGACTGATGGCCACGCGCGTGGCATATCTCACGGCCGTGTCCCAACCGGGCAGCTGGAGATAGTCCTTGGGGAATTGTCCTTGTCCGCAGCCGCAGAGCACTTGCTCCCCATCCACCACGCTGACGGGTACCTTGCCTCCCGCGGCCACATACTCACACGCGTCGCCGTCCCGGTGCATCCACGTCCGACACCGCTCAGCCAGCGCCGGCAGCGTCTTCTTCCATAGCACCAGCTCCTCCGCCCCAACCACCAGCGTGCAGCAGTCCAGCGACCGCAGCAGCAACAAGAACGCATACAGCCTACTGTCCTTGAACTTCTCCTCCGCGGTCCCAACCCCCTCCATCATCTCCCGCGTCAACGGCAAAACTGCCGCATCCAACACCATCCCTCCGCACCCGGCACCTCCACCCCCGGCCGTATCAAGCCGCACGGAACTGACCATAACCAGGATGTGCATCCCCCACGCTGGGAAGGTGTTTGATAGCGCGAACAGTTTTGTTGGTTGACCACCGTGCAGGCCGGTGGCCAGCATGAACATGCTATAGAGATTTTCCTTGAACGCGAGGCGGGCGGAGAAGGGGGAGTTCCCACACGCCGCGCGAGCACTACCACCAGCACCAGCACTAGCAGCAGGACGCTGGACACCCGAGTCCTCGAGGGCCTGCAACTGGTCGCGGAGTTGGCGCTCGCGCGGCGAGAACAGGAGGTAGGTGAAGGTGGCCATGGAGTAGCGGATGCGGCTTTTGCCGGCGAGGGAGAGGATGGGCAGCACGTCGAGGTTGAGATTGTGGATGGTGAGCGTGACGGGGGGCGAGGACCGCGACGAGGATGAGGGCGCCGCAGTGGGGAGGAGGAAGGTGTCGAGTTCCGCCGGGCACTCGCGGGGGATGTCGACGAGGGGCGCGACGATCTCGATGTAGCCTGATGTGCGCTCGATGCGGGTCCAGTCGCCGCGCTTGAAGACCGGCGCGGGGAAGAAGACCGGGCAGGCGACTCTCTCGGTGGTGCCGAGGGTGAGTTCGAGGGCGAAGGGGGAGGTTTGGGTGAGGGTGATGAGCCCTCCGTCGGCCAGGAGTCGCCGGGCCGGGTCTGCCGTGACGTCGACGCGGGCGGTGATCGTCCCGATCTTGCTATCGGCATCGTTGAAGTTGGCCCTGAGGCCGATGGCAAACGGCTCCGGCTTCTCCTGGCCGGCCTTTCCCCCTTCCTTCTTGGCCGCGTTGTTCTTGTGGGTCTGGCGCAGCGAGTGCTCCGAGACCTCCCGGATCTCTTGGTTGGGCCGATGCTTTGTGATGAAGACCTTCTTTCTGTCGTTCAGGGCGAGCACATAACAAGGTTTCTCGCAACCAGGCAACGCAATGTAGCCCTTGTCGGTGAGTCGCAGGGGCTGGGCGAAGATGCCGACTGTCGCGTATTGGGACGTTTGGAACCTCTCTATCATGTCAGTAGGGAGGTAGAAGGAGATGATCATGGACTCGTCACAGCCCCAACCGGCCGACTCTTCCTCGATGGTAAGAGCAAAGTCCTCCTCGTCGCGGCCTTCAGTTTCCGAGATCGTTCCAAATCCCACTTGGATGTCCTCACTGATACACCTGAGAGGTTTCTCAATACAGGGGTGGGGGTTGGGCATGCCCAAGAAGGCGGCGACGGAAGTTTCGCGTTCCCTGAGCGGGATCGGGCCGGGGTGAAGTCTGATTGGGTGCCAGACACGAGTCGGCACGGTGAAAGTGATGGCCAGTTGCTCGGGACGGGCGGACCACTTGTCCCATGGGTAGGACATTGTGCGCGTGAGGCGGTCGGCCGACGGTGCAGGTAGGTAAAACGTGCGCAAGGAAGGGTGGATCTTGGAGATCAAGACCATGGCAAACTCCTGCATGGGGTTCGGGACCTCCGTATCGGTCAAGCCCAGGGCAAACCGCCGCATCGGGTTCGGCCAGTTCGGATCGTTCATGAGACCGAGGAGCAGCTGTCCCCAAACCACTTGCGAATCGGCTTGAGCCTGATCGCACACCGCGTCAACAAGGGCGGTGAAACTTGCAGCCGTGTTTTGCATACGCGGTGTGTATTTGGCGAGGGTTCTGAGGAGGGTCCCCGTCTCTGCGTTCTCAACTGACGGGGACACTTCTGCAAGCCCAAACATATGGCGGTAGACCTTGAGCATGAGTCGGGCTATGGCGTGTTCCCCCAATGCGGGCGTGACGGTCACGGTACCGGTGCCGGCGCCGACAATGTGCTTGATGAGCTTCCAGGCAATGCGGAAGTTGAAGAGTGTCTCCCGTCCCTGTGCTGTGGTTGCCCTCTCCGTCCATACCGCCAAGACCTGGTCGGCTGGCGACATGGCCCTGGCGTTGGTCCAGTATTCCAGGGGAGCGAGGCCCAGAAGAATGGACAGCTCCGTTGTGTGACCGGCCAGGATGGCTTTGAAGTCGTCTTCGTGTCCCATGCGATGATAGTTAGTCGTGTAGATGGTCGAGGAAGGCTTGTCTTTGAGGAGGCCCGAGGCGGAGACTAGAAGGTTGAGCGGGCTCACATGGCCAGCCAGGATGGATGTATCGATGACATCAAACTGCCGGGGGGCGGTTCCCTCAGCGCCGTATTCCGCCTCGGACAGGACGAGTAGATCGAAGCTGGTATTGGCGCGGTAGTGTTGAGCGCAGAGGTCCCCCGACTCCAGATTCAGTCGAATGGTGTGGCAAAAGGCAAAATAATCGGCCGAGGAGAAGCGGACGGTGAGACTTGGGGCAGCCTCAGCAAAAGCCTTAACCCAAGCCTTGAATTGCATCAAGGCCGAATACTCCCATTTCATATCGGTCCGGTTTGAAATGAGCCCTGGATATGGATTTCCCCCGAGATAGGGTGGAGAGGACGGGCTCTGGTTGATTTCTGCGGTTGCCATGTGGAAACTGAGAAGGGGGTTGGTTGGATACTGAAGGATGTTCGGCGCGGTGATCATGGGGAAGAGGAACAGGGGGTTGGGCTGTCGAGATTCGCCTTCGCTAGCTTCGTCAACTTTGTCTTGTACGTGGATCTTGTCCCAGTGCAGTTTCGTGGTATATATCATCTCGTCGGCCAGATCTGCCGCCAGAGGAGCACATGACCGCGAGACGTCTTGCTTGGATACCACTTTTTCCTTTTCGTGGTGGCGGCGGGACATGTACAAGCTTTGACCGAACAACTCTTGAAGGTCAACCTCGTCTTCTGCATCCTCTGCAGTTGTGGTAACTGTGCATCCAAGCCAAACTTCATGGAGCGACGCCAATATGTCATCGTCGCTGAAGCGCAGCGTCGCGCCATAGGGGCTGTCTCGCCATGCTTCTTGGGTCTCCGAAAGGTCGGCCAGTTTCTCCAACTGGTCGGTCACAAACTTGAGGTCGGACTGGACGATCCAAATCTCGTAGTAGATTTCCCACAGCTCAGTAATGTCAAGTTGTTTGTCCAGTACCAGTGTGAGAAAAAGGACGTTGCGAGCTGTATGTTATTGACCTTTTGTCAGCGAGCCCGGCCACAAGATTTTAAAATGAAATCAAATCTAGCGATCTTACCGATGGTATATTTGTTATCGTCGCAGATGGTGAAGTCGATCTTGCGCTCGGGTAGTCCCTTGTCCGCAAACGCTGTGTATAACACATCGCGTAGGTCGCCAGAGCCGAGAACGAGGACGTCGGCATCAACGCCGTGGGGGAATTCTTCCACAAGACTGGCACCGGGCGTGAAGCGGCCCGGACC
This sequence comes from Chaetomium sp. MPI-SDFR-AT-0129, assembly GCA_020726445.1. Lineage (NCBI taxonomy): Eukaryota > Fungi > Ascomycota > Sordariomycetes > Sordariales > Chaetomiaceae > Chaetomium > Chaetomium sp. MPI-SDFR-AT-0129. Next base: position 1,410,563 of record JAGJXA010000008.1, on the reverse strand, counting down.
AAAGGGCGGGCACACCTTCACGTACCAGTTGGTGTGCATCTTGTCGGTTCAGATACGCCAGTGTGAGGAAGGGTGGTCGAAAGAGAAGTTGGAATTCCGTGGTGTGGGTTGGGAAAGGTTTGAATTTGTTCTTGATCAGAAGAGTTATTTAGAATCGTGGTGGGCAATGGGTTGGAAGGCAGGCAGGGCAGCATTTAGAATTAGAGAAAGTCGCACCGTATATCATACACTGTTTTCACACGGTGGCGAAAGGTTGGAGTTTGAGGGCAGCATTTAGAATTAGAGAAAGTCGCTCCGTATATCATACACTGTCTTCACACGGCGGTGAAAGGTTGGAGTTTGAGGGCATCGTGATGGGAGGGCAGGAATCAAGGTCCAACTGAGGCAGTTAGACTAAGGAGCCATTCAGGAGCGGACATTATAAATCTTGCAGTAATCACTCCCGTGGTGAGCAACAGGATGTTAGTTATAAGCGCTTCCTCCTCACCACTATCCTCGGTTAATGGTTACTCTGTAGTAGAGTCGAGGTGAAGGGTGGTGAGGAAGCATTTGGAAAGTTGAGCCGTGTATATATACACATCCGCTGTCTTCACACGGTACGTGAAAGGTTGACTTTACGGTGAGCGCAGTGGGGTTATAGTTAATTAGGTTTGCAGGACGGGCAATTCAACTGAGAAGGGGTGCATGTGGTGTAGTGGTAACACGTTGCGGGAGCCAGGAGGTTCTTGAAACATAAGACCAGGTAAGGGTCTTATGGCCTCTGTAGGGTCCTAGCAGAGTCCCCAGTTCGAACCTGGGTGTTGCACTGTTCTCCCTCAATTTTTTTCTTTTCCTTGAATCGGCCGTAGTGGAGGTCGACTTTATAACCAAACTTGCTGGGTGGGGCGTTTAGCTGAGAAGGGGTGCACATGGTATAGTGGTATAAGGTACTAAAGCAGTGTTGGACTAAGGGGCCATTTAGGAGGGGACGTTATGCATCTTGAAGTATTAGTAACTCCAGTGGTGAGCAACAGGTTGATTGTAAGTGCTTCCCAGTTCATGTTGTTTGCTAGGTAATTACTCGTTGTAGAGCAGATAGACGTGCGGTATGCTCACCACTATCCTGAGTTAAATATTGATACTCCCTGATAGATTCGAGACGGGTGATTGGGAGGCAGCGCAGCATTAATAAAGTCACGCTGTGCATATATACACATGTATTTCACACGGTGGATTGAGGATTGGAGTCGCGGGGCATTGTGTTAGTGCGAGAGTGTGGACACTAGTAATTGTGGAGGCTGTCTATTGTTTGTTCTTGAAATCTGTCAATCGCCTGGTTTCTCGCAAATGAAAAACTGGGAAAACCGGAAATGTTAACAACCGATTTTCTTGTTTGTGGAAAAACGAAGGAGGAATGGCAATCGCCGAGTTTCCTTTTAATGAAAGAATTAGAGAATGAAAATGTTAATCGCCCAGTTTCTCGTAAATAAAAAAGTATAGAAAACAGAAATGTTACCCTCTGACTTTCTTGCTTGTGGTAAAAACGAAAGAGGAGTGGCAATCGCCGACTTTCCTTTTAATGAAAGAATCTGACAATGGAAATGTTAATCGCCGGATTTTCATTTTCCTACAAGCCGTCCGCTTCTCCAAGCCCCAACCTGCCCTAACAATGAGGCGTTTGGAACATTGTGTTTTCGAAATTAATTATATAGGAGAATTATTGCATTATGTAATTCCAAATGAATGAAGGTAACCTAGCACTGTGTCCGACTAAGAAGTGATTCCTAAGCCGATGTTATGGATCTCAAGGATATTCCGGTGGCGAGCAACAAATTGGTTGTAATACTTTTTTCGTGAACGATGTTTGTTAATTAATATTACTCCTTACAAATGTGAGTCATGCGCACTACAACACTCAACCATGAATTACTCCCTTCACGTTGTCACTCAATCAACCTGAAGCACACACTAACAAGTAATCCAAGAACAATCGTATATTCCAAGAAAATCCAAGCCACAAAAAAGTAAGGTATCCCATCCAGGACGCCAGCCGTCCCAGTCCGATACCCAGAAGTAAGTCGAAAAGAAAAAACGCTATAACCAAACCATGTGAAGTCAAATAATTACAAAGGAAAATGAACCACAGAAATAAACAAAAGAAATCTCCCAGAAGCCTGTCCCCATCCCAGAGACCTGATAGTTATCCGCAAGCCAACATCCTGAAATCCCTTTGTTGTACACATCCTGAGAAGAAGACCAACCAGCCGAAATACCCCCCCATCTGACCATCTGGCTGTTTGGCCACCGACCATCCAGTCAAACCACCAACCACACCCCAAATAACCAAACAAAAGAAACCCAAAACGAATGACCCAAACCCATGTAAACCCCCCCAACGTACACACCCCAGCAAACCCAGCAAGCAAGCCCTCAAGCCGTCCCAAAAAACACATCCTCCCCACTTGTAAACATACTCACCGGATCAAACCCCTCCTCATCCTCCTGTCCACCAACCCCCGCTCCAGCAAGCAACAACATCTCCTCCGCCGCACCACCGCTCCCACCACCAACGCCACATCCACTCCCAGCACTCCCAACACTATGCCCAAGACCGCCCGCGATGCCCGAACTACCACCATTTCCAGAATCGAGGTCAAAGAACCGCGACGCGGCCGACGACGAGTCAGACGAGGACGACGAGGACGCAGGGAGAAAGGGCGGGGGAGAGCGTGGAGAGGAGAGGTTATCGTCTGGCGGCGTGGGGTGGGCGTGGGTGTATTGGATGTGAGTGGGGTGTGGTTGGGAAGAGGAAGGAGGCAGCGATTTGGTGGGTGATGGGGGCGTGTGGTGGTGATGATGATTGGGCGGCGGGTTGAAGTGTGTGGTGTTTGCGTAGTGGCTGGCCGTAGACTGCGGGCGGGAGGGAGGTTGGTAGTGGTGGGCGTGATGGATTTGGGGGTGTTGTTGGTGGTGGTGAGAGAAGGAGGTGCTGGTGCTGCTGAAGGAGCTCATGGCTGATGGGGAGAGGCCGGCGGTGGCGGTCGGAGTGGGGAAGACATCGGCCATGGTGGTTGTGGCTGGGGGTAGTGAGGAGGCCGCGGTTAGGGCTGCGAGCGTGGTGGTTGTTGTGACGACATCGGCACCTGTGACACTGGGGAGTGACGCGATGGATGAGGAGAGAATGTCCGAGAAGTGGTCGTCGTCGAGCAGGCCGTCGAAGTCGTGGTGGCTGTTGGGGGAGTTGGCGCCTGAGACGTCTGAGTAGCCGGACTGGCTGGAGGCTGAGTTGGCCGAGCTGGTTGAGCCGAGCTTGTTCTTACGCCGTGTGCGCTCGGCCTTGTCGCGACGCTCGTCCATGTCCGGCCGGATCTTCTTGGGTCGCCCGCGCTTGACTACCTTGCGGACAACACCGTCGAACGCACCGATGCACATGCCGCGCTGTCGATGGCGAGTCAGCGCGTCGTGCCGGGCGAAGCTGTTGCCGCACTCGCAGGGGTACGGTTTGATGCCCGTGTGGATCTTGGCGTGCCGCTTGAGATCATGCTGGCGGACGAAGCACTTCTTGCATGTTGGGCACTGGTACTGCCGGTCGTTGAGATGGGTCTGGACGTGGCTCTTGATGTTCTCCTTGCGCCCAAACGGCTTGTTGCACCCTTCATAGAGGCACCGCCACTTGCCGTCGGTCGGGTCGGGCCCCTGGATGAACGCCGAGATCTCCTCGAGCGTCACGCCCGTTTCTGTCTTGGTCTCTTCGATATTGATATCCGCGATGCTGGCCGCGCTGGTTACCGAGGCTACGGACTCGGTCCGGCGATGGTGCGGAGAGGTACGCCGGGATGGTGTCCCGCTGACTGGGGAAGGGGGCCCTAGATGAGGAATGTCGTTGCCCTCAAGGGACAGCGCGGGGAAGGGTGTCTTGTCATCCATGGAGCTGTCCGATTTCATGAACGAGAACATTGACGGTGCATCCATGGGGCTTTCAGGGAAGCTGCCAAACTCGCGCTCGATCTTCCTGAACTCGGCGCTGATATTGCGCATGTTCATAAACTCGGGCGTCCGCAGCACCTGGTTGTTGATCGCCATGGGGATGTTGCCTGCGCGTGGCGGAGTGTGAGCCATGGCTTCTGCTTGTTGCCGGAGGTCCTGGAAGATGCCCGAGGCGCGGTTCGGGTTCCTGATACGGATCGGCTTGAGGGTTTCTTCCATTGACTCGTCGTAGCCCTCTGAGAATCGACTTGGAGGGTGGTGTGATGTCGCTTCCTGCTTCACCGATGCATCTACTGGTGTTTGCGGGAAGTAATCTTCGCGGTTTGTTAGTCTTTCCCGTCCAACGTGCAACTCTGTGTCAGTTGACTTACCATTAGCGATCTGGCTGTTCGGTGTGCATGGCCGATCTGCACCCTCGAATCCGCTCCCCATCGCGTCAAACTTGGCCGCCTTGTTCATAATCCCGTTGCTGACCCGCCGGGACGACTTCCGCGATGTGCTGGCCGTCTCACTCTCCGAGCCCCAGCCCTCGCCTAAGCCACCAGGACTCGAGTCGGGGAAGGTCAGAAAGCTCGGTGTTGATAGAGCACTGTCGGGAGCGAAGAAGTCAAATTCCTGACTGGGCTCCATGTTGTGGTCGCCTAGCCGGTTGACTGAGCGCTCGAACAGGGCTGGGGCCCCCGCGTAGGTATCAAAGGGAAGGCCGGATAGGTCGGGGAGCTGGCCCTGGCCCGCTGCCATAGCATTGGTGAACCGTCGGCTCTGCGGTGTGACTTGCGGCGAGACCAAGAAGTTGTCCGCCGCTTCGAGTTCCGCGAATGCGGCCTGGCTTAGTGCCGGGCGTGCCGAACGTTGCTGGTGACCTGGCTGCCGCAGCAGGTTCTGCGGTGTCGTGGCCTGCACCGGGACATATTCTTGTCGCAGGCCAGTTGGCGGGGCGGGGGCTAGTGGTTGGTGGTGCGCTCGGGTGTCGAGGCTGAGGCCGCGGCGGTGAGATACAGGGCGACGCTGTTGCAGATTTGGCAGCGGTGCGATCTTGACTGCGTCGAAGGCGGATGGTGTTGAGTTCTGGCGCCGGTGCTGGCGCTGCCGCGAATGATGCCCGCTCATGAGGGGCGGGTTGGAGAGCATCGAACTTGGGTAAAGATTGGAAGTCTCACCACGCGGCAAAACGGGCTTCCCTGACGGAACTGGCGGTCAGGGTGTTACCTCGACGTCTTCTCCTCGCCGCGAGAGTATAATTGATGTTGTTAAAACGATTCAGGGTTCCAAGAACAGGAATTGACAGATGGCAGCGGCAGAAGTATGGAGATGGGTGCAATTGAGGCGCCAGGGTGCTGAAATCGGCGAATTAACCCTGGGGGTTGCAGCGCATTCTTGTTTACCAGCACTGTCGCAGACTGTTGCCAGGGACAACCGATCGCAGCCTTGCTCAGCTGATTGGCGCGCGACACGATGTGGGTCTCGGCTGACACGACGTCATCCCAGCGGCCGGTGCCTGACCCTGGGATTTTTGCTCCTTTGGTCCTTTTCTGCTGGTGGAACACGACGAGCAAGCTTGGGATTTGCTCCTTGTGGAGTCGCAAGGCCGCAAAAGCCGAGGTCGCATCATTTTTCAATTTTTTCTTTCCGGCTCTGGCGCGCGCCTCGTTCCCGGGATCGCGATGTTTCACACGCCAGACACAACACATGCGTGGACTCGAATCGACTGGGTTGCCAAGCCCAGGCACTTGGCGCTTGGAGATTGCCCGTTCTCCGCGCCCACTCGCCAGCAAACGTGTTTGCCGCTCGGATTGGACCACGCTCTTCCCGCATTGTAGCCCTCCCACACCGACAAAACGGCGAGGGCTTGCGTTGTGTGTCTGCGCTTTCATTCAACAGTTTTGTTGTTTTTGCTTTCCGTGCTGCGTGTTTCGGCGAGACGGCGCGGTTTGCCCCTGCGTGTTGGTGAGACACTCGATCGATCCACCAATGGTGTTGACGGTCGGCCGCATTAGGAATGTTAGGCGAGGAGCCACATTCGGCTTTGCTGCGGTTGGGCCTGACTCGAGGCAAACAATCACGGGTACGAAGTATCACAACAAGATTATAACTAAGAGGCGTCTTGACTCCTGCGATACTGCGTATGTCTATCGGGATTCCTGCTCCTCTTGTGCCGTTGTGTTGGGTGCGAGATCACTCGGGGAATGCGGCCGGGCTTGTTCAGTTTGCTGGTATTTCCGAACTAGGATTAGCGGTCCTTTTGCGGCCGACAAATATGAAGTCCTCGTGTGTGCGATAAATAATTACGGATAAGCTAGAGGCTATCGATCCATCTATCATTTCAAATAGACACGAGACAATGGGTCGCCGGTGTTTACCATGAATGGCCAAGCAGTAAGTATCGGTGTCGTTTCTTGTTTCCGCTGTATCGGGGACTTAATTAGAAGTATGTAAATCAGGCTGGAGGTTTCCTAACACTGTTTACTCCGGGGCAGTTCTGCACTTCTTGTGTGTCCTTGATAACTACGTAGTAAGTACGCATCTCCCTATTAGAGGCCTCAAATTGCTGATCTAAACCACCCAGGACATAATTACCTGGTGAGGCGGAATGGGATCGTGCTCCACATGCCTTGCACGGAGGTCTGCGCCATTTGATGATCTTGCCCAAGTATGCAACCGTCGTTCTCCTGCTAATACCCCGAGGTAGGGGAATAGCAAGGCCGGACAATGCGGATTGAAGAATGGAGATAGGATGCCGAGTCCTGACCCGTCGGGAAACGGTGTTGACAAGTCACCGTGGTCTGATCGAGAGAAACAAAGCCATAGTCCGGAACTCAGTTATGGAAATGATGGCATGGAACCTGAGGATTGTAAATTGAATTTTCAGAAATGTCTGGCTCAATTGAGTGGGCATTCTCTGGCTTGCGGAAAGAATTGGGCTGTGTTAAAGTGCACATTGAGGCGAGAGCGGCGACTGCATCGTTGCAATTGCAACTGCTTCAATATTCGACGGGAAGAGACACAAAATGCACCTGCGCATACCCGCCAGCCGACGACAATCTTGCCAACCCTAATCCCCATTTGCTCCTTCCATGTCGTTTTTGCCATTGATCAATTCCCGTCGGGAAGGAGCAGTGTTGGAGGTTCCCGGACATAAGGCAGGGGAATCCCGCTGTGTGGTCCGGTCCTTCCCCTCGATACTCCGACGGCCTCGGAACCCCGAACCAGGAACCTTTGCCCACGAGTATTTTGCACTGCGTTTTTCCCGCTTCTTCCAAACCATACCCAGGTTTCAGTTCCAGCAAGTTTCGCAATCTCAGGTTTCAGACTCTCAGGTTTCAAGCAAATCTCGGACTCCAACACCAATACACAAACTGCACCACTCACACATTCTGCACCACCACAACCATTTCACTTCTTCCAACCATTCAAATCTCAAAATGGTCCTCGCAATCCCCTCCGCCAGCCTCGAAGGCAAAGTCGCTCTCATCACCGGCGCCGGCCGCGGCATCGGCCGCGGCGTAGCCCTCGAACTCGCCCGGCGCGGCGCCTCCATCGTCGTCAACTACGTCTCCTCCGCAGGCCCCGCCCAAGAAGTCGTCAAAGAAGCCGAGTCCTACGGCACAGGCTCCCGCGCGGTCGCCATCCAAGCCGACGTGTCCCGCGTGTCGGAGATCAAGCGGCTGTTCGAAGAGGCCAAAGCCCATTTCGGCCGGGTGGACATTGTCATGTCCAACAGCGGGACGGAGTCGTGGGATAAGACGGAGGAGGTGACGGAGGAGAAGTACGATCATGTGTTTAACTTGAATGCGCGCGCGCAGTTCTTTGTGGGCCAGGCGGCGTTTGAGCATTTGGAGAAGAATGGTCGGCTGATTTTGATGACGAGCATTGCGGCGGGGTTGTTGGGGGTGAAGAACCATGCGTTGTATAATAGTAGTAAGATGGCGGTGATTGGGATGGTGAAGGCGTTTGCGACGGACTTTGGGGTCAAGGGGATTACCGTCAATGGGGTCGCGCCGGGGGGGATCAAGAGTGATATGTTTACGGAGAATGCATGGCATTATATCCCGGGGGGTACGCCGGATATTCCTGCGGCGGAGATTGAGCGGAAGATGGCGGAGCATTGCCCGCTGGGCCGTTGTGCGGTGCCTCAGGATGTTGCGAGGGTCGTGGCGTTCCTGGCGAGTGAGGATGGTGGCTGGGTCAACGGTGAGTGTTTGCTTCACAGAGTTGGGTGGGGGTTCGGTGTTGGCTAATGTTTCTAGGTCAAATCCTCACCATCTCGGGCGGTTCTTCGCAGTAATTGCGACAGCCAATCTCGGTTATCTTATTCTCGATGGGGTGTCACGGGTGATGGAAGAGTGTGATTCATTCACGAAGGATATGAAGGTTGTTCAGGGTCGGTTGGGGGTTACATGGGAATTGGTAATTCAATATGGTTAAGCTGTGACTGGTAATTAATCATCGCCCAAGTCACCACATACAATCTACTTAATTACCAAGCCCGAATATCAACATGACCTTTTGCAAGGCTCGATATGATAATACACGGCTCAGTGTCCCTGGACACGTACCCTTAAATCATGGCGGCTTATTCCTCATCCTCTTCCTCCTCAATATCGCTTGGATCGTCACCCAAACCGCTGCCAAGCTTGATATCGTTTATCTTTCTCATGAGCTGTGAGAGTGTTAGTTATTGCTCGGTACTTAGGTCGGTGAATAGGTAGCTAGGGAATAGGGAGATGGGTACTTACATCAGCGAGTGTCTCCTCCAACTCAGTAATGTCGTCCGCGGTCGCGGCCTTCTGCTTTCCGCTGTGGACGCTGGCAGCGCGGCCATCAGAGCGCTTGCGCTTCTTGGGGACGTTATCCTCGTTGTTAGTATCCCCCTTCTTGTTGCCGGTGGAGGTGGAAGCGGGAAGAGTGAGAGCGGGTAAGAGGAACGGAACGGTGGAGGTCAAGGGACTGGCCGCCATGGTGGTCTCTTCTTCTTCGCCTGCTTTGATCGGGCCATTGTTGTCGTCCTCGGCGGCGGCGTCGCTGCCGTTGCCATCGGCGTGGTGGGCGGACACGGCTGTCACGGCTGTCATGGGAATGGAATCCCAGGGAAAGCCAGCAGCCGCCGTGATAGTTGTTGTGGTAGTCGTACCAGTAGTAGCACGAATCAACACGGTCCTCTTGACCGACTTGGGCTGCCTGATTGGGCGTGGGGAGATTCCGCAGTGTTGCTCGATGCGGGCGAGGCGGGTGTGGATGGTGGTGATGTCGTGGCGGAGAGTGGTGACGGTTGCTGATAGGGCGTCGACACGGTGTTGGAGGGTGAGGGAGTTGGGGGGAGGGATGGGTTGAGATGTAGTGTTCATGTTGGTGGAGTTCATGATGTAGGTTTTGGTGGTTGTAAGTCGTGGTGGTGGTTGACGAAGTGTGTTGTTCTGTGATGGTGGTAGTTATGGATGACAGGAAAGGGATGGAGGTTGTTATGATTAGGGCTAGGATGAAGGTTAGGGGGGAAGGTGAGTATTTATAGTTCGAAGGGGAATGATATCGGTGGGTTTTATGACTCCGAGTCAATATAGTTGTTCAGGGGCAGTCGAGTTCTGTCTGGCCCGTTGGCCCATCACGCCGGTGGTTCTGGAACAGGAAAAGTGTTCATGTAATTATTATCGAAGGATCATTTGGGTGCCTTTTCCACCAGATCATCACTATCTTTCCACGTCGGCTGACCCCTGTTCATAAGATAAGGTAACCTTACACTTAATCCTTATCCTCCTCATTATCATTTTCATCGTCTACTAGACCGCTGCCTAGCTTGATATCGTTGATCTTTCTCATAAGCTGGTGAGAATGTTAGTTATTGTACGGTACTTAGGTACTAAGGTAGCTAGACAGGCATGTACTTACATCAGCGAGAGTATCCTCCAACTCACTAATCTCCTCCGTGGTGGCGGCCTTCTCTTTGCCTTTGCCAGCGTTGATGTTGACGTTCATGGCGCCGCCGCCGGTGCGCTTGAGCTCCATTTCGGGGGTGTGGGTGACGTAGCTGCCTTCGTTGCTACTGTCCACCCTGTTGTTGGTGCCGCCATGCTCGTTGTTGTCGGAGATGGGAGCCCGAGCGGCGTTCTGTTCTTGGGCATGATCGTCGTCCCCGGCAGCGCTGGTGTTGTTGTCCGGGGGGTAGGTGGTCACCATCGTCACGGGACTATTGGAATTCCAAGGAAATTCGCTATTCCAAGGGACGGAGCCAGTGGGTTTGGCTGGCATGACCTGATACCCGCATAGCGCGCAGACCTGGTGGAAGTATGGCATCTTGCTGTGTCTGCCCAAGGCAAAGTCGTAGCTGGCTTGGTGAAGGGATTTGACAAGGATATATATATGTAGGGGAACGGAATCGGAAATCGTAGCGTGTATGTTGATGAAATTAGGTGCCGAAAAGATTTAGGAGGAAGTGAGGAACGAAATTGGAAGTTGTGACAAGTACGTCGACGGAGGAAGGTCTCCATAGGCGGTCGTGTCGATGGACGGGGATAAGTGCGGAAGGAAGTCGAGGTGGTTAAGAGCCTAGGTAACCACTTTGGTACAAACCAACAGCATATTCGGCATTGCATTACTATGGTATATAGGAATGTTCAGGGAGTCCCAAGTAGATTAGCACGCCACATGGTCCTAAAATGGGACCGAAACCCAACACGGCCCTCCACAGCAACGGCCATTGCAACTGCCCAAGCCAGGGATCTCGGGAATTTATCGTTGGCGGCGTTCCAGGGAACTGTCGAATGAGTCCCAGGACGGAACAGGTGATATTTCACCCTCCTGGCAGCCTAAATTAAGGGCCGAGTCCCGATGCTGACGCGCGGTATGCCACCATGTTGAATATATACTGGCGATTCCGGCTAAGCGTCGGACATCTCTCCCGCCGGTGCCACGGAAATGGCACCAGAATGCCGGGTCGGGCGAAATACTCGACCACCCCAGGGGAAAGGTGCCGCTGTCGTTGAGGCACAGGATTTGTGGTGGGATCGCGGGGTGCCACAGCATCGGATCTCGGACGTTGAAACCTGGGTGTCGAGGGGCTCCGAAGGTTCGGATCGGGAGATCCAAAACTGTGGGTTGTAAAAGACGGGCCAGAATGCCCGAGAGGCCAGGCGAGCGCGAAGGGCATCAGGCGTGGGGAGTAAGACCGCGATGGCCATGGAGAGTTCCATTGGCAGTACTAGAAAGGAATCCTTCCTGGCGAGTCTCAAACAGGTATTATATATAGATAGGTAGGTACCCTTGTAGTGAAGCGGTGAGCGCCGTGATAGAGTCACAGCTGTTTTGTTGTCATCGTCGTACCTCCCGCTGCTTCCGCCATTACAGTCGGGATCGGGGCTGGATTGGGACTAGCGAAGGGGATATAAACAGGGGAGTATGAAGAGACGGTTCGGCTGCCGCTGCCATGGCTAGGTCTTGCGCGGGAATGGAGACAGGGCGGGTAGGGTTCAACAACCCATCAGGCTGCCTACCCCTTGTCCGCAGCACAGCGGCGCTGTACGCTGGCTGGTCGTTCGAGGTATTGCCGTTTGACCAGCAACACAGCCTGCCTGTACCAGACCCCCCACCTCGCACGCCCGGGAAGTCTTTAAGCACTTCCCCGCCTGGAATTCGAGACCAAAGGGAATCCGAGTTTCAGCTTCTTCCACAACAGTCTTCTCCGGCCAAAACTTTCACTCCTTCTGAGCTTTCCAACACCGAGACGAAAGTTCAGTCCACGACGATACCATCATCGACCGTCATAAAGTAAGTTCTCCGACCGAATTCTTTGCCATATTTCCATCCGCACATGACACGTCCGGCTCTTTCATAGACACCCAACCCAGCCACAAAGCCGCCCACTGCGGGTGCTTGATGGTAGTCGACCGACCCAGCTAACACTGCTGTTGCTAGTCTCGTCAACAAAATGTCGACCGCATCACGAGCGTCCCTTCGCGCTTCGTGCTCTCCTCCCCCAAGGCGCGAAGTATTTTGCCTTGAAGAACACGCCAGGGAGCTAAGAGACAGACTGGAACGCCTCGAAGCCAAGGACGTCCCCAAGCGTGATGCCGACTTCAAGGCATTCTCGGCAACCTTCAACGACAGGATCCAGGCGCTGGCGGCGCAGCGTGTTGAGCCAGCGCAAAAGGTCGAGGATGTCCTCGATGATCCGTTTACCGGAGAGGTATGTCCATATCCTTTTTCTCGGTCGTTCTCGTGATAATCTCGTCTGTCCGAGACAGCATCACCTGGTGTCGCTTCTTCCGACATGCGAAGAGACAGTCCCCGATTTGGTCCAATCTCTGTTCCTAACAGCACCACAGAAAACCGTAAAACCCACTGGCCCGCCGCCCACATACAGCCGGCTCGTCGGCGCGCCCATCACCCCCTCCCGACCACGACGTCCGCCGCGAGGCGTTCCCCAGCCTGACCGGTATGTACGCACAGCGCTCACGGTCCCGGCGCCGTTCCAGCCAAAGCCAGTTGTTCCGGCTTTGCGGCCCAAGCCCGCTCCTCTTGCTGGACAACCTGCCCCGCGGCGTCTTCCTACGCCGGCGCAGTCTCGTCCTACCGCGCGACCACCTCCTGTTGGCCCGCCCACCTACAACAACGGCAACACCACCGCGGCGAACAACACCACAAGCAATAACGCCATGTACGGTTCCTCCCGACGACCACCGCCGACACAACCACCCCCTGGGTTCGCCCATCGCAGCGACCCTTTCGTCGCGCGGTCCTCCCTTTCGCCGTCCTCATCGGCTCAGACCAGCCTCCCACCACGCAGGCCATCTGGGATTGCCGGAGTGGTCCAACAACAACAACACCAACGAACCGGCCAAGCAGCGGCGACGGCCCGGCCACCGGTCGCTCGCCCTCGGGGTATGGGACTGGGATTGGAACTCAGCAGCGCGGCGGAGCAACACTGTCGAGAGGCGGCTGCTGCTGCGTTGAGGGCTCGTGGGAGGGTTGTTCCGTCGGGGCTGGTCGCGTCCAATGCGATTCTCGGTGAGGAGGGTCAGACCTATGCTGGGGTTCAGAGCCGAACTCAGACCCAGAGCCAAAGCCAAACCCAAAGCCAAGACCAGGGCCAGAAGTATCCACCCTCATCGTCATTGTCGGGTAGTTTCGCCGGATACCCCAAGTCCAGGACTCCAGCAGCAGGACCAGCAGCAGGACCAGCAGCAGCAAGGCCAGGTAGACCGACAACAACCAATCCCCCGTCAACAGCCACCCGCGCTCCGCTGCGTCGACCACCTTCTCCTCGGCCTCCGCATCTCGGAACTGGAATTGCTGATGATGTCCAGTCTGATCGACTGATCTCCCGGCTGATTGCGCGGCGAGCAGAGGCTAACAGACGGCGGAATGAAGAGTTGGAGCAGGGGGAGCAGTTGGGTGGTGTACCGGTGATGATGGGTAGGCCGCGGGTGTCGTTTGCTGATGATGGCGGTAATCTTCCTCCTCTTGGTCATGCTCGCAACGCCGCTCCCAGGCCGGCTCCTGGACTTGCTGCTGGACTTTCTCCCAACCCAGCCCCAGTCCCAACAGCTCCCGTCCCCCAGCAAGCTCCCAAACCATCCCTCAAACCATCCCTCAAACCCACACCCACCCCAACCCCCCAAACATTCACAACAGCCCCCATCCTAGTAGGCCCCTTCCCCCTCCTCCCAAACCAACCAATAAAACTCCTCTTCGAAGAAAACAACATCCACGCCGGCGGACCCAACGGTGGTGGTGGTGGACCAGCCTGGGTAGCGTTACCATGGGATGTGACTAAGATGCGACGGTTTGTGCCGCGGCTGGAGGGGGAGGGGGAGGAGGGGATGAGGGGGAGGGGGTCGCCTGTCGCTTTTGGAGGGGGGAGGGGGGAGAGGGGGGGTATTGTGAGGCCTAGGTAGATGGGAATGGAGAGAGGGGGGGTGGATAGGGGGATGTGGAGGATGGGTATTGAGGGGATAGATAAGGGGATGGGTGGATGGAGAAGATGGATGGAGAAGATGAGTGAGGAGGAATGGTTGTTGAAAGGAGGATTGTGTATTTATATTTGGGAGGTCTGCGAGGTTTGGGTGGGTTGTTTTGTGATTGTCTGTTTATTGTGTGTTTGTTTTGGGAGTGTTGAGAGATATTTGCGAGACGGCGAGCAGACGTTTGTAGTTTTTTGCTAATTATCTGTTGGAGAGCAATCAGGGGGGCTCAGAGCTAGAGTAGGTCTATGACGATGATGTTGGATGGCAAACAGTGACAAATATTATTACTCATTACCAGAACAAGTCAGCAAACAACACAAACACAAACAATCTACTTTTATCCAGCACAACCAGTCTCCCAGTCATTCCCCATTCCAGCCCAGTCATCTATCCATGACCACCATTACGGCTTTGAGCCACCAATCTTGTTTGCCCCACTTGTTTCCATCAATCTTGTTTCCCCCATCCTGTATTTGTCCTATTAAATCCACCAAACACCCATACCCAACACACACCCACCTCATACCTCACAAACACGAGCAATATGCTAGGCAGTAAGCAATCACCTCTTCCTTCTCACAGTCCCCATCCGATCCAACAACCCCAAATCCCACCACCCCTCCACCACCATTCCCCACACCGTCTTCCTCTTCCTCTTCCCACTCCCACCACCACCAACCCCTGAAATTCCCAACCCCAACCCCTTCTCCGTATCCGGACTCACCCCCCCAAACCCCTGCTCATGATCTTGATACCCCCCAGCACCAGCAGAGTAACAAATACTCCCCTTAGCCGACTCCACCTCCCCAGCGCCCTCCTTCCCGATGAACGTCTCTCTCGCAGCAGGGGGATGTACGACCACAATCGGTGGCGGGGCAGGTTTTCTCCTTGTCGTGCCTTTTGTCAGGTTTCGGACACTGCGATGGTGCGAGGAGGAGAGGCCGTGGAAACGGTTTGCGACGAGGGTGGATAGCGCGCGGAGGGGGGTTAAGGGAGTTAAGGGGGAGGTTGGAGATTGAGACGGTTGGGGGATGGGTTTGTGTTCTGATGGGATGACGTCGTCTGTGGATGGGGAATAGACGGATGCTGAATATGGCATTGGGTAAGGGACGGTGTCAGGGTAGAGGATGGTGGGCAGGCCGGTGGTTGTGGCCATGGTTCCTGGGATGGCGAGGCGTGGGAGGGGTGGGACTGCGGTGTTGTTGGTTGAGGTCGAGGCAGCGGTGGTGGTGGTTGTGGTTGTTGTTGTGGTAGTGGTGGTCATCATCTTGAGGTTGGAGATGGGCAGAGGTAGAGGGGGAGCCCGGGATAGAAGAGGGGAGATGCCGTCTTCGGTTTCGGGGCTGGGTGTGCTGTCGGATGGGCCGGTGGTATGTGGCAGACGGGTGTGGATGGGCGGTGGTGGACGGAGACCCCGGGGTTGCGGTGGGCTGTTGGTTCTGTCGACCATGATGGTGGAGTCCTCCGAGTCGCAGCTCAGTCGGGGCGGAGTAGCCGCTGGTGTAGAGTCGACTTTGATAACCGGGTTGCCGCTGTCCATGTTGCGCTCGATGTTGCTGCTGCTGTCAAAGTTGCTCCCGTCATACGGCTGCAGCCCACGAACTCGGGGACGTCCTTCACGAATGGGCACCACCGGAGGAGGCGGGAAGTAAGGATCAGGCTCATCCGGCACCGCAGGCGCACGATTCCACCGCTCCTGCGGCGACTTGTTGAGCTTGATCCTATTCTTCTTTCCCTGCTTTCCCCCAGCAGCGCCCGCGCGCCCCTAACCCTCAAACTCGATGTCCTTCGGCTCAGCCGCAGCCGCCTCACGACGGATACGGTGCCACAGACCGACACAGACGAGCCCGGAGAAGCCGAAGAGCACGCACAATGCGATGGACAGCCCCCAGACGGTCTTGATCTCGTAGCAGGTCGCCTGGTCCAGGGCCACGAAGGAAGGGTAGGGCAGGGTTTGGGTGATGACCGTGCCGGCAAAGGGCAGGCCGCCCGAGGACATGACTGATGGGTTGGCGGCGAGGGCGGATTCCGTGGATAGGATGCCGCAGTTGAGGGTGGAGAGTGGCTTGCCGAGGAGGGCGGCCACGACGATGCTGGCGATGAGCAGGAGGCTGTCGAGGATGGCGGTTAGGAGCAGCGGGAGCATGTTGTCGTAGTAGAGGATGTACGTGATGGCGACGTAAATCACAGACGTAACGGCCTGCTCAAGTTAGCTATCATTTTTTACCTCAAATATCTGAGATCAAACCTACCACTGTGAGCGTCCCAACGAGCTCAGCAGGCGGGTTATGTTCAGCCGTCGCAATGTTGCTAATGAAATTGGCACACATCCCAATAGCCGCAATCAGCGACGCTACCTGGCCCGCCCGCATGATCGTAAACGTCACGCCCATGGCGCCCAGCTGAGGCGACTGGAACCGCATCTTGAGCGCCTCGGGAGCGTCAAAGTTGGTGACGAGCTGGAGAGATGGCCGTTCCGCGCTGGCTGTCCGGAGAGGGAACCGCGCTTTGGGAAGCGGAAGCGGGACCGTCGGGGGAGGCGGGAACGAAGTGTTGGCGGAAATGGTGGGCGATTGGGTCTCACACCGCGTGGTGCGAGGATGAGATGGGAAATGGGTGAGAGGACAGATCAACTGCCGGAACCCAAAGTAGAAAGTGTTGTTGTCGTTGTCGTTGACGTTCGTAGCGTTGAGATTGAGAGTGAGAAAGAGACCAAAGAAATCTTGTTGGTTAGGAAATCGAGAGTCCAAGGAAATGATGTCGTGATATGTTTTTTGGAGTCGTAAGAAACCGGAGACCAGACCCGAGAGACGATAGACAAGACGAGACGAGACCTAGGAAATAGGAAACTAGGAAACAGAGGAAAAAAGGAAAAAAATAAAAAGACCTAGGAAACTAGGAAACAAGATGGCAAATGCAAATGATGTTGAAGAACAGAAACCATCCCAACTCCAGCTTCGCGTGGGACACCACACCTTTATGAACCCGTTACCCGTTCCCGTTCCGCGTCCACGTTCCCACGTTCACCTTCTCGTTCGCGGACACAACGGTCCAGAACCCGTTCCCGATCTCGAAATACCCACTCCCCATCCATGCCACCGTAACCTCAAACAAACGCGAACCCGTCTTGCCCGTCACCTTAGCGCCTTCACCACGCCCTGCACGACATGCCTGATGCCAGCACCCACCATCCATTCGACGCCCAGAAAGCCCGTTCCTATTTTCTGCTCTCGCTTCCCAGGGATCTCGAACCACCCAGCTCCACCCTAGCACGACAGCTCCCCTGACAGTGTCGCACCCAAACCTGCGGGTCAGTGTTAGGCGGACTTCAGCAGCCGCCCGCGGCAGCCCACAGCAGCCCCAATCGGAAGGCCTGCTTGGCCCTGGCCTTTGCAGTGCCGGGGGCCGCCCCACCCACCCTTCGGCGGCTGGCAGAAAACCAGTGTGGCCAATCAGCGATGAGAAACCGATGTTTTGCACGTCTTGGTGCTCGCAACCCCAGGCTCACGCCCGCTCACGCCATGGACAGCTTGAACAGCCCAGGCGAGCAGGCGCGCCAAAAAACTTTGTCTGAAACTTTTTGACGATGGCGGGTGGGGGATGATTGGCTGGGAGGTTTGCATGGCTGGAACGGGCCCTGGGCGATGGGGGAATTAAAGGGTTGTTGTTTAGACACCCTGGCGGGGGGTTGTGTCGCTGTTGTTGACTTGGAGGCTTCTTGGGGGTTTATGCTGGCGACTGTTTTTGTGAGTTATGGGTCGGGTGAGAGGGCCGGTTGACTCATTTGTTGTTGTCTAGATCTTTGTCGTGATGGTTCTAGATTTTGGTTTGGACGAAAATAACTTTGTGAATCATGGGGGAAGGAGACCTGGTGAAAGTAAGGGTTAGGGTTAGTGCAGGGTGTATAATGGACACTTAACTGGGGGAGTTGAGGCAGGTGCGTCCAACGCATTTTTGATGGCAGCTGTGCAAGCGTTTCGTTGTATCGATGAATGTGTCGACATTTCTTCTTTGACCAGATCGGACGAAGGCCCGCTGTCCTTTGCAGAGTTTCAATCCGTACTGGCAGAGTTTCAATCCGTACGGAGGTACTTAAGGGGCGATCAGGCTCAATAGATGGTGAGAGGAGACGCAACTACAAGTATCGGAAATGAAAGAAGAACAAGGGCAGAGGCGGAGGATAAAGTATTTGGATTTGTAGTTGTCAATAGACCCAAGCTCGGCTCCTGTCTCTGATCTCGAAGTCAAGCCAACTCAAACGACGAGTCAGGGTTAGGGTTAGGACACGCGTCCCCCATGAGGTACCGGTCAACATGGTTTGATTGAGAAGCGCAGAAGAACAACAACCTCGCAGATGTAATAAATGGAACCATGTATCTATACTATTCCCGAAAATAACCGGAAACATTCCACCGCCCTGCAAGGCCAAAAGTGGTTCCCAGCTTTCAAACTCCCTCCCCAAGTTGCTCACAAGGAATTGGGCAACCCACCAACCCTCGTCATTGTTCGTGGTATATAGGTAGCGGGGTTCCAGGAACCCGGATATATTTCTTCCCGCCTGCCGATGGTTCATTCACCGTTTAGCAAAATTCCCGGCTCCCAGGTATGAACATTTCCCAGATTTGGACCGTTCATGAACGGCTTAAGACCCAAGAATCGGTTAACCAACCGCTCCTTCCTCAGAGCAGTTTACAGAATAAGCGGTTTGAAGCTTCTCAGCAAGGTCTTGAAGCGGTTTATTACACGGATCGGGGATATATTCTCAAGACGTTAGCTGTACCAGGTTTTTGGCACTCGCTATGGTCATCACCCCCATCTCGGGGACTAACTGAGACCTGAACCCAAAACAAGGCCGAACCACTCCCATGATCAAAGGGACAACCTCTCGGGAACAAACCCGGGGTAACTAATGAGACCAAACCTCGGGGAAGAACTCCGATTGCCTGTTTGCCGTCCTGACTGAGTCGCCTCTATCGCCTGACCACTGATCGACCCATCGTCGACGGTCGATGTGTAACCTGACTTAACTTCCGATTCCAAATCATCCCATCCATCTATCTCATACTTCCACCACCGGGGTGTCCCGACTGGTGTCCCGGGACGGGGTGTTTCTCGGTGATTTCCCCTACTGGGTAATAACTGACTGACCGCCTGCCTGCCAGCTTGCCTGACTGACTGACTGACAGCCCGACAACCTGCCTGCGTGGCAGACACACAGACTAGGCAGATGGACTGACTGAACGAATGGCAGACAGACAGAGCGACTGACTGCCTGCCGGCCCGCCTGAGAGACATACCTACTGACCGAACAAACAAACGAATGCCCCAATCCGGATAATACCTCGCCCCCCCAACAAAACCACTCACTCACTCACTCACCCAACCCCCCCTCCCCTCCCGATCCCTCCCTCTCCCGATCCCTCACATCCCATCCCATCACCCCAGAGCAAAACGGACAACCAACCTCCCCCCTCCCCCCTTCCCCCCCTCCGTTTTACTCCCGTCAACCCGTTATCAAACCCACCGTGTTCCCGCCAACCCACCGTGTTCCCGCCAGTCGATCAAATCCTACCCAAACACGTCGTCGATCCGGTAAGGTAACGTCATGAGAAAAGAAACTAGACACGCGTCTCTCCCACCGGTGACCACCTCGCTGTGGCCAAGAAATAAAAAGAGTGGCAAGCCGAGGAGGGTAGTTTGAGTCCGATCTGTCAATATCCGATCGAATTTTGACGGATTTTGGGGATTAGAATCCGTCAACATTCCATCAAATTTCAACGGATTTTGACGATTAATTAGAACTGGAACAGCTGTGTAGAAGCCTACCGGTAATAACGACACGGTGATTGTATTGCTACCGATGGCTTGATTTATTCTTTTTTTTTTGTCTTTCTTTTTACTTTTGTAAGAAAAGCAGGGCATCCAGAGACTTGGTCTGCCGCTTTTTCTTTGGCCACAACAAGACCACCTACCCACCTACATAGCACAAATAAGCTTCGGGCATTGCGCCCCCCCGCTGCTGTGGCTGCTGCTGCTGCGGCATTTCACGGAGGTGTGGCACTGCGGGATGGCGAGTTTCGTTGACCGGCCTGCAGAACTCTGCAGCTCGGGGACGGGCGAAACCGGGTAGGTACCTAGGTTTGCGCGAGAAAGGCTGGGAGGGATCAACAGAAGGTGTGTGTGTCTGTGTGTGTGTGTGGTGAAAATGTCGCAAGTTTGGGGAAGGCTGTCACGTAATCAGGCGGCGGAGTTAATTGGATGAAGTCACATTTGAATGTTTGCTGGGAAAATGGCTCAATGTTTGAAAGTAGCTCTGTGAAATTCTGGTCTGTTTTATTCCGTGGAAGCAAATAAGTGAAGAAAATGAGTAAAGTAAATTCTGAGTGAATGACAAAAGTGTTCAACGCCAAGGTTGAAGAACATGAGTCTGTGTCATCTCCATGACAAGCAGGATGCACAAACGTTGATAAACATGCAAGTAAAAGTAATGTGTCAGCTGACAAAGTAACCTCAACCTCCTTCATCCTCCTCGGTCCGCAAGTCCGGGAGTGTTAACTACCACCCTACAGCAGCAACCCTCCAACATCCTTCGTCACCGAGCTGATGCAGCTTGATCCTTGATCAGCCACAAAATGGATCGGTGTTTCGGCGCCTTCTGTGAAGCGTCCAGAAAAACACCAAAGCTTAGGTCAAAAAAAGCGCCGACCGAATTCAGGTCCCGGACCATATCGCCCCTATCTGTTCCCCTTCCTCTGCTCTCATAGGGCCTCGGACAGTTTTTTCTCGCATGTTGACATGCAGCCAAGGAGCCAAGCATTCCTCCGTCGTCCGCAGTGGACGGACTAAGCCGTGTGCCCGTCTGGCTTCAACCTCACTCCACCTATCCAACAAACACCGACATAGTAATACCCCGAGACCGAGATCTCCCCTTTGCATCGGGGTCTGCCACGACAAGACAGGAAAGAGAAGCGCAGAGAGAGTGCAAATAAGCATGCCGCGTCTATGCCAAGCGCTGCCAAGCGAGCCAAGCGCCCGTCGAAGGATGCGGGAGGGCGGGACAAGGCCGGGTAGTTGTGTGTATGCGTTGCCCGCGCGGCTGGGCATGATGCTTTGTGTGTCGTCGGGTACGAGTTTGTACCCGGGCGTTGTGTGTGGGATCGCTGTCACTGGGTGCTAACGGGAGCTCGACTTGCGAGCGTGTGTGGGCAAACTCCAAATCTGCCTAAATCTCGCGGGACGAGGCGACAAGTCGTCTTGGCTTGCCGCGAAGTGGCTCGCTTGGTGCCCGTCGGCGCTTGGCGCGAGATGCTTTCGAATAGGGTATTGTCGGGTTGCGTGCGCTTCGACCCGTGACGCTGATCCGCCGTCTTGGCGTCCCCCCAATGTTGCTTGTCTCCCAGTGCTGTCGACCGATGATCCGACATCTTCGACGGTCATGGAAGTGTGTTGCAGGATTGGAAGTCTGTTCGTCTTTGGTCTCTCCATCCTCCCTGGGGCGTGAGTTGATCAACCCAGTGTCGCCGCGGAATGCATGTAGCATCGCGCCAACGATTCTCCCCCCTTCATGCAACGCGCTCGAAACGGTTCAGGCGCGCGGATGACTCCCAGCTGATGGTGATAGAGCCTCTGGGTTCATGGAAACTGGGCCTGGGAGCTTGGAGTTGCTTGTGCTTTGAGAATGGCTTGCGGACCTCAATGTGCTGGACGACGGGGGCTTCAATGACAACGACTTTCTCGCTCTCGCCGATCCGGACTGACGCAGTGTCGTTGGTAATGTCCTCGAGCCGCTTCCGGTCCTCCTTGGGGTATGGCGTGGGTGTGCGGTAGCGGACGGGGTTTGGATTGCAGTGCATGCGCCATCTCGATGGCGCAGTGAGCCAGTTGGGTTGCTTCTCAAAAACCCTTTGGCTCACCTCCGAGGGAGTTGAAGAGCTGGGGCTCGAATGCTTCGAGGTGCACCGAGAAAGTGTGGTACCCATGACGGTGATGTGAAAATTGGCTTGGGAGAGGATGAGAGTGAGAGTGAGGCGAGCTGAGTGCTCACGGCGGTTGGCGTTTAAGTTTGGGACGTTGGTCCACGCGTTTGCGGGGTTGACGATGAAGCTTGTCGCTTTTGATCTTAGCTCCGAACCAAAGGCGTGGGAAAATGGCGCAAAGTGCCGGCGGATTGGATTAGAATAGCAAGTGTCTGAAGTGGAGCCAGAATGTGGTGAAGAGTGATTTGGTGTCGAGATGGTGTGAAGAGGGGAAAACCAGGAAAGATATAACTCAGGTTGGAGGGAGTTTCCGGGCAGACCTTGGGGGAGAAGCCAAGATACTTATTCCCCTGGCGTGTGGTGGTGGTGTAAGAGACGAGTGACCGTTTCACGGGATTGCGCCTATTGCTTGGCTTGAACGGGCGTGCTTTTTAGGTTCTTGGCGGTGATTTACGGAGCGACTGAGAAAGTCGAAGCAATGTAGATCAAGTCGGGCGACAAATTTTTCGCAAGGCGCGGTGGACTTGGCATTCTCTGTGACGAAAGAGTGACCATGGCATTGGATGCGTGGTAGGTGTGCTGGGTGCAGTGATTCAAGTCTGCGTGTCGGACAAGTCTCAAGTTCTCAATTTGCACGGGGGGTTGCCCGAACGTGAGAGCGGAGTTGCAGCGCAGTAGCGGGCCTGGGGAGGAAGGGAACACTGCTCCAGGTGCGGCTGCTGTAGAAACCCGGAACCAAAAGGAAACGGGCATGGCATGGGGACGAAACGGGAATGGAACCTTACCGCGCAGAGCTGACGGTCAGGTCGCGCCTGCTGTAATGGAAACAACCACACGCCCGTGCCCGCCGCAGATAGCAAAAGCGGCATGTTCCGCACTGGAAGTTTTTGGCGAGGTACAATTCGGAATCTCTTGCTCCTTTTTTTCCTCCTTTCCTTCCACAAAAACGCACTCTCACCACATGACGTCCGCCTCGCCGCGACAGCCAAAAGGCTTGGCCTTCCGCCAAGCTGTGCATCCTCGATGCAGATCCTCTCGGCATCGATCGCGGCCCGATTTGGGAAAGTCGACGGAGTCTTGGCTGTCATTTTTTGAGCTGAAGTGTGCCCGAGGACGTGGACGATAGCCACTGGGGGTCGACGACACCATTCGAGGGAGGACGAAATACTCTTGATGGCCTCAGAGACGTTTAGCCTCCATGAGGGCAGTGGTGAGGCTGTACTGATCATTTGTGTCGGGCGAATTCAGAACGATTCGATCAATCACCCTTGTCTTCCCGCTCGCCGCTCGCACAAAATTTTGCTAACGATGCCCATACTGACGCATGCCGCAATACACACGAAGTATCGACGTACGCGCGTTAGGGGCTGTGATAGCTCCGTGGTGCACCCCGACAAATTTTGAAGGCCGGGCAAGCATTCCAAAGGAATACCATTGGAGTGTTACCGGGTTCTTGGCGAGGCTTGAGTTTCCCGAAGGCACCAAACACACCAGACTGTGGCCGTCTCAGATGTTTCCGGCCACCGGCGACGGGTTCTTGGCGCGCGAAAGACCGGGAGCGATGCCATCTCTTTCTCGATAGGAGGTCCGATATCATCTCGAGCGCTTTGGCCGCTTGGCCTGTAAAATGATCAATCCTCTACGCCGTTTCGCTGCGGTGTTGGCTCAGGAGGAAATGGGGTCAGCTTCAGGGGGCACACGAGCAGGCACTCCCCATCTCCAGGCCCCGGCTTGCCCGGCGTCGCCAAGCGTCATTTGCCGCCCCGGCCATGCTTGGCATCCGGTGCGCTGTGGTGGTTGAACCCGCCAAGCCGTTACGCTTGTCGATCAAGACCTTGGCATTCCGCTGCGCCCAACGCTGATTGCAACACCGACGTGGGATGTCTCATTCATGGCGGTGTTCTTTGTTTTGCGGATGACTGTAATCCGATAAGAATGTTACTCGGATGGCCAACTCTTCGAGGACGGGCCGCCGAAGCCGTGGCACCGCCGGCTCTGGGACGCATCACGCAAGCAGCGCTCACTCCCTTACCTAGGGGTCGATGGATCAATGCAAGACAATGAAAACTCAGATTTATTGTCCCGAGTCAGACGTCTCTATTTTAAGTAAGCGGTAGGTTCGCAGACCCAGGTATTGCGCTGCCCCAAACCATAGCTAGGCGGGTTGTTCCCGGCGAGCATCGTCGTTGCGGCCGGGCAGAAGCTGCGCGGATAGAAAATCATATGCCTTTACGCCCCTTATTTCTTACTCTCGGTGCTTTTCTCAGGATATTCTTCAGTTTGGTATTCAAGACGCCATGGCAGCGGTCACCGACATTCAAGCGATGACGGGCTCCGGGCCGGAAGGACGAAACACGCAGTCGTGCTCGATAGTCATAGCCAGTGAGGCCAGTGCTCCGTCTAAAAAGAGGAGTCTACCAAGCCCGGTATATTAATTGCGGGAAGTATTCTGAGGCCGCTTTCCGGTTTCGTTAACCTTGGCAGATCAACAGAAAGTATGGGGTTGTTACTCCTCCAGCCCGGCGGCTGCCCAATCCGAGGGAGTCCATGCTCTGCAGCGTAGCCGGGAAAGTTTGCTCCTCCGCTTGGTCAAGTGAGGATAGGATGAAGCGTACGAGCTTTTGTAGGAGTGGAGACACCTGCTCCGGTGGATTGGACTGGAAAAGGCCCTATGTTTCCCACTACGTTCTTCTCCCCAGCCAAAGGCTCTATGTCTGAGCTGAAACCTGCAGTTCACGGTAATATTTGTGGTGGGGACAAAAGTCACGCGCGTCTACTAGCTCGTCGAGTCTATCCCCGCGCACTTACTCCAGTCTAGATTCATCTCTAGGTCTTAGAGCCTTGAAACAAAGTTTCATCGCGGTGCGTCTCCGGCAAAATGTCGACTCGAGGGTGCTGCAGTGATTCGGGCTCCACCCCCAGAAAATCCAGCCAAGGCCCGAAGACCCACCAACCCGCGAGCCGAGTGAGCTTTTCCATAGGGTTGGTTGATTCGGATAACCGAGAAACATTTACGTTTTCCCTCGACAAACTCTTACTGCTATGTATGTCGCAGATCGTCAATACATCCCGTCATGTTTGCAGCAGGACGGCGGACCCACTGCACGGCAGGGTGGGGCCAGTCGGAGTTGTGGGGCTATTCAGGTCCGGCGCCGGGTTCCACTTAACCCCGAAGTGTGTGTCCTAAAACGGAAGCTGGCACGGGTCGATCGCGGAGGTGGGATTTGAAGGTGAAGAGGGCGGTGAACCGGGGAGATTAGCCCCAGAGTACAACATAGGGACTATTGCGCATCCATAGTATTCTTTTGGGTTAACTTGAGTAGTCTGGGAGCGAGTGTCTCAAATTCGGATCCCAGTGGGTTGGTTTACTCCTTGCGAGGCGCAGAATCAATGTGGGCTGCGCCGCTGGGCCAGTTGGGCTGTCCCGCAATGCATCCTCGGTCCATGCAAATTCCCTTGAGGTTCGCCTTTTTCCTTGAATCTGTTCAAGGGGGTCTGAAATGCGGCCAGGAAGGAGGATTAAACCGCTCCCGCAGCCACGAAGCCATATTTCCCATCCGATGGTACCGCGGCCACATGGTCAGGATGAAGGCTCTCAAAGGCTGCAACGCAAAAGGAATTTGGAAGCCACTGCGCCACAGATGTTGCGAAATCATTGTTGGTGCAGACAAGTTTTGTCGTGTGGGTATTTAGATGAGACTCCCGCCACACTTCTTAGTCAAATGATCTTCTCCTGCTGCATTGCATTCTTCACCGGGTTATATCAGAACCGCAGCTCGAACCCAATCTCCTGTTACCAGCCCTCCATCCGCTCTATCCAACCAACACCAGCTCCCCACCCACCGCCTACGACAGCCAACACACCACACCTCACTTCGTCAGGATGTCCTCCGAAAGAGCCCAACAAGCCCAACAAGTGCTAGAACAGGCCAAGCGCCGCCAGCAAGAAATTCTCGGTGTCACGCCCCAGGCACGAGCAGAACAACAGCGACCACAACAGCCACCCTTCACCACGGCCGAGTCCTTCCCACCCCGCTCGCCGGGTTTGCCCAGGGTGCAGAAGCCGCCCAACGCGCTTGTTAGCATGGCCAGGAGGGTGTTCAGACGGGGGAAGCCGGCTGCGGGTAATGGAGCTAGGGCGGAGGGGAGTAGTCAGAGGAGGTGATTTGCTGGGGTGGAGTACCTGATGGGGTGAGGGGTAAGGGGTGATTGTGGTGTTGGGGGTTTGGTTTGATGGGAGTAGATAGATGGGGGTTGATAATCTGGGACTGGGGCGTTGAATGGTGGGTTGGTTGGTAATCATTGACTTGAATGTCGGGAACCGGAATACAAGCAGAGTAATCAATCGGTTAGCGATGATGAGGTAGTTGTATTTTTACAATAGTAATTGGGCATAAATACGTCAGGGTATGGTTCAGGGAATCTTTATTTTAAAAGTGTTCGTCAGATCGTGTGAGTCCTTGCGTAGGTCATGGGGTGCAAACCCAAAGTAGATGTTGAAATGCAGGATTGTTGCCCTGCAGGAGTCAGCTCAGTGGTCTGAGCTCTTGGTGCGTCAGTACAAGCAGCATGATAGAGTCGGGCTTCTGTGTTGGAGCTGAAGAGTCTTCGGATCTCCCCAGCTGCGATAAGGAACAGTACGGAAGCCCGCTAAATTTGGGGTTGATGTCCTTTCCCCGCCGCTATGGTACTTGGAGAGAGGGACATGACCGGTTTCCTAACAAGGTGTTTTTGGACTCTGAAACGAACCGCCAGGATGTCGTCATTGGAGGAACCTTCTCCGTAAATTTCTGACTTTATTTCTAGAAACCACCAGCTTATCGAGGAACCGAGCACAACATATCAACCACGTGACACTGCTTTTACCATATCTGTCCCACGCTTGAAGAACTGTGTCACACTTACGGTAGAGGACAACCCTGTTGATAACCTCCACTTTCCAATCGCCACGCTACCTCTCCAAGAGATCACCCCAAACCCATTCCCCTATCGCACATGGCATCGTCAGGTGCCATGTCCGTCCCCAGAATCCTCCTCCAACAAGTATTCGACACACAGCGGGTCGGCCCCTGTTCAAGTACGTTAGCAGAAGTTCATAAATGCCTGGGAAGTGAGGTGAACTTACATCTAACAGTCTTGTGGCACTTCTTGGCCCGGCCCGTCTGCTCGATGGAGGGGATTCGCTTGTTGCGCTCGGTGTTCTCGGCCGTTTCCCGGGCGAGCGCACGCTCAGCAGCCCGAAGTTCCTGGAGCACGCAGATAGCGCTGCGAGCCGGTTCGCTTCGGTCGGCCCGGGGATGGCCGAACAGCATCTTCGCAAGTCGGAAGATGCGGCGCAGGGGCTTGGTCTTGGTTGGCTTAACCGCCGGTGACGAGGGCCTGGTTTGGTCCTGTGTTTTGGCGGCTTCTTTACCAAGATCCGTGTTGTTGGGGAATGGTTGCTTGTGGAATTGTCTCTTTCGTGCGTCTCGGCCGGCTTTCATAAACCTAGCGGAGACCGAAACGCTCTCCCCTTCACTCGCGCAACGGCAAGGTCGGCCGTTGTCTGAGAAGGTGCTAGAAGTAGTGTCCAAGGTGAAATAGTATGTTTTCAAATACGGACAAGAGTAGCACTGAAGGTACGTGTCAAGAGTTGGGAAAGTCGAACTGGATAATATGATCGAGCGAACTGTGACAGTGTTGGACTGATAGGAGGTAGGTGAGAAAGGTTGGAAGACGGTAGTCGACTTTATATAAGTTGGGCAGGCCATGTCTAAGGTTTGTTGATTTACCCTAAGGTTGCCCTTGCCAACTCCAATATCCTTCTCAGGAGCTACCCGGCCACTCCCCTGGATTTGATCAAGAAATGATTGAACCTAATCGCCAAACATGGTGGCTAAATGGACCGTGCTCTGGTGGAGCTCTGGAGGCATCGGGCAGGTGCGCTTCGAGCGGCTCCCGAGCGCCCTCGTGTACCGGTGCTAACCAGGAGGATTTTGGTACATAGGAACGTGGATATGCCTGTAATTCCTAGGTACTTTCTTCATCCTACAACCATCAATCGCCCACCCCCGTAGGCAAAACTGCATCACCCGGCGATGTCCGTACCCACGGCCTATATCTACTCTATGTCCCTCCGTCTCCTAACGACCTAAACTGATGCAGATGGCACAGCAAAACCCGCCAGTTGCGGGCGGCACGCACATTCGATTGTCCTCGCTCCCTAAAACCTTCGTCACTCGCACCTTCCCGGCCATCCACGAGAACACCATCATCGTCGCAGCGACCCACCCCACAATACAAACCGGTGACCAGACAAAAGATGGGTGGTTCCTATCCGATTTCTACGCCTTCAACTACTTGTTGAATGGCTCCGTCGCAGACCAGACCTGGCTTACGGCTGCCGATCCAGGGACGCTGGTGGAGCAGTATGGTAACTTTCTCCACGGTCCACCCGATCGAGATCGCAAAGTAGTCCTGAGCCGCGACCTCCTTGACTCGGGCATCACCCCAGTCACCCTCGTCGAGCCTTCCAACATGATCGACAGATTTCTTAGCGAGGTCAATGAAGCATCTTTCCGGGCTAAGAGTAGTGGTTATCCACTTCTTCTCATGGTTTTTTGTCATGGCGTCGAAGGTCACTATTTTTGTCTGGACAACGGCACTCTACACAAGGGCGTCAGTATCGTACAGCTTAAAGCAGCCCTGCAGCCGGGCGTATCAGCCACCCTACTCACGACAGCCTGTTTCTCTGGAGGCTGGGCAGTCACTCCGGAGCTCAATACAACAACGACGGCTGCCACAAAGCCCGGCGATGAATCAGTCTCGTGGCAGTTGTCGAGTAATATGGGGCGAGCCTGCGGGTCCGTGTTTGCTGGAGATACTATCTTGGCTCTCTCGGACGCTTCGACGCCACTGCTTGGGCAGGGCAGCAGTTCGGGACCACCAACATACGAGACCTGCCTCCAGCCCAGGGAGCCTACCGAGTTGCAGGCAGAAACATATGATGAGTTTTGTCGTTCCATCACGGACGTTTTAGGGGCGCGGGGATTCTCTCGCATCCTCTCCGACGACTTCGAATTTAGCGCTCGGGATGAAAAGTGGGAGTATTCTTGGACTAGACGATCAGAAATCCCATTGGCTCATTTCAGAGAGCGCTGGGAAAAGCTGCCCATCTCCGACACGCCTGCCGCCCATCTTATAGGCGACGCCGCCGCCAATACAGTTATCCACGAGATTACGCACGCAATGGCGCAATCACGAGTAACCAGTATGGCAAGACTGTTTTTCGAGATCCTCTGCCCAGGCGATTGGAATAGGGGGCAGGATGTTGCTGTTGGGGGTGGGCTTTTCCAATTCCTTCACAACCACCCTAACGCCGAGTCCGCATCCGAGATTTTCGATATTATCTGCTTCAGATGGAATGCGTGCCTCCTGGTCGATAGGTTTGTTGACGATCATGGCCTAGATCGCCCGGACGGCAAGATTTGCATCATGTGGCATGCTCAGGAGTATCCTGCGGCCATGCGAGATAAATATGGGCGAGGGTGGCGGACGGCGCGTTATTCCCCCGTGTGGCAGGCTTTGTTGGAAGGCGGCGCCATGATTGAACCAGCGGACTATCAAGGGCCCGTGTTCTATCGCCCTCGCAAATATATGGCGTCAGCTATCGCCGAGACATGTACAACTGAGGAAGACACCAAGAGGATGATCCGAGAGTACTGCGAATACGTTTCGAGCATCCGGAAATTCCACCTCGACCGTGCTGTTGAGTCGACAGCTGTTTGGAGCAGGGGCCGCAAGTGGCTGGAATCTCTTGGTATCCTCAATATTGGATCAGATGATAACGGATTTTGACGATTATAAGGAGAATAACTACTGATGGCTTGATTTATTCTTTTTAGTCTTCTTTCATTCTTTTGTTCTATTCTTTTTAGTCTTGTTTCACTCTTTTGTTTTCTTCTTTTTACTGTTCTTTGGTCTTTTTTTTGTTTGATTCTTTTTTGTTTTCTTTCGTTTTTTTGTTTCATGCTTTTTTTCTTTTCCTTCACTTCTTGATTTATTCTTGTTTGTCCCTTTTCACTTTTTGGATTCATTCTTTTTTGTCTTTTTTTCATTGTAACGTGGTATAGGCCGCAGTTGTAAAACGGGGAATTGGAGGGGTAGTGGGGTGTTGTTTGGGCATGGGCCGAGAAGTAATGTAGGCTGTGGGGGGTTTGTGGACTATGAAGGGTTTGAGGCTCTGTACTGGGGGGGTGTTTTCTTTTGGCCCCAACTTCCGTAGTTGGGTTAAAAAGGCGTGATCTGCCAAGTGTCCGGAATGTGGGGTGTCCGGAATGAGTGGGGTCCGACTTACATTCTCAATAAGAGCAATGCAGATAGTCTTGCTGAATTCATCGTCATCTCACCAGAGCAGTTAGTTCACGCTCTAGATACAGGGCATAGCGAATTAAAGGGGTCTTGGCATGAATGGCGGCGTATAAAGACTTTAAGTAGCGACTTCCGTACTCAAGTCAGTCTACCTAGTGAAACTTTCAAAACAGACCAAGGTCAAGAAGATAATGCACGTGACAGGGTGGCGAGAAAGTCATTTGATCAACCCACTTTTGGTTTCGGAGACTTTTTCATTCCTATTCCATGTCGCTTCGCTTGGTATGTACATCTAACCATAACGTAACTAGTAGTGGCGAATGAATTCCAAATACGGCTATCCAGTAATTAACACAGCACATACTGACAGCATCACCATGGCCGATGTCGCTAAAACAAGGCAGTTTTCCTGTCACCAGTGCAGGGCACGGAAGCTGAAGTGTAATAGGCTGTGGCCCTGCGAGAGATGTTCGCAGCTGGGCGAGGAATGCGTGTTTCCCGAAGCCAGACGACGGCCTGGCCATGCAGCCAACTTGAAGAGACCCAAGGTAACAGAACTCCAGGACCGACTGAGTAAGCTGCAACCTGCGGATCGAACACTACCTCGGTTTACGAGTCGGAAGCTAAACAGTAATGACACGGATAGTGGACCTGGAGCACCGGTTCAAGCAACACCGTGAAGTTGAACAACACACCACTGGGGCCCACCTGATAGATGCCCGCGAGCATCTAACCCAAGTGGTGCCTACCGGACGACTTGAGCAACTGCCTCCGCAGCCTGTTGTTGAAGAGTTGTACGTACTATTGAGTACTAGAGCAGTGGGTGACTTAAGATCACTAAATGTTGTCTAGGACAAGCATTTACTTTTCACGACTATATTCGGAGGCGCCCATTCAGGACCCTGCACGCTATCTCGCCTCGCTGCATCGACCTCCTCACATGCAACCGCCTATGTGTCTGCAGTATATCATCCTGGCTCTGGCGGCGAGTCTATCCTCGACGTACAAGGAGCTAGCCCTGCCTTTCTATCACCGGGCACGGAACTACATCGAACACGATGAGATGAAGGGAGGTATGTGTTCCCATCAAGGTTGATGACCGCTACTAACATTGATCGGATGATTGCAGGCTGACGGTCACCACATCATGACACTGGGTCATGCCCAATGCTGGGTCCTACTCGGGCATTTCGAAGCCCAGCAGTTATGGTTCGCTCGCGCATCTCTGAGCGTGAGCAGATGTGTTCGGCTCGCCCAGATGCTTGGCTTGTACGACGTGGAGGCCGTGAATGGCAGCTTCGCGTTGGCACCGACGGACAACTGGCAGGAAAAGGAAGAGAGAAGACGGACGATGTGGGCCATCTTCTGCACCGACCGGTTATCCAGCAGCACCACGGGGTGGCACCCGTTGGTGGACGTCAGGCAGGTAAGCCTTCCGAAAATCACATCCAGTATTTGATCTCGTTCAGGGTCACACTCCTGTCTTGATGGACTTGCTCCGAGTCATGACTGATCATGGCACATAGGTCCGAACGCTGCTGCCTGCTTCAGAAGAAGCCTTCCAGCTTAGCATGGAAGAACCCTCATTGACCCTGCACAAGGCCCTGGGTGATGCATCAGCTATTCTCTCCCCCTTCGCTTGTCGGGTCATAGCCGCACACCTCTTCTATGCCTGTTTCGAGCACAGCTTCGCCGGGTATTCAGACGGCGATGCGGCGAGCCCGCAAGAGAGCGAGTTCTGGCAACGCCACCAGAATCTCGACAACAGCCTGTCGGTCTTGTTCATCATGCTGCCCAACAGCGTGCGCTGCCCAGAAAATCTTGCGAACCACGATGCGGTATTCATCAACCTGAACCTGCATACGGCAAGCATCTGCATCCACCGGATAGGCCTTGTGCGGGCAAAGGGAGGGGCCTCTCCGGATGCAGGCCTGTCGGCAGGGCAAGGCGCCGCTGTCAGGCTGCTTACCGCGGCCAGAGCGATATTCGCTATCGTCAACAGCTTAACCGATCCTCGTATTTTCTTCGCAAACCCGTTGGTGGCGTTTGCTGCACACATGGCGGCCCTTGTCTTCCTCGACGACTTCGCCCTCACACATAACCGGCACAGCGAAGAGTGCTTGAATACTCTGATGAATCTCATGGTCATGATAGCGAATGAGAACCTTATGACTGCGTCGCTGGTGTTGCAGCTGGCTGAGCATCTGAAGAAGAGCGGGATAGACCCGTCTGCCGTCGCTAAGGTAACGTAACTGGACCGATACCATTGCTGCCGTCGTAGAGTATTGTCTAATTCAACTGATTTTTTATTTTTCAGGTCAAAAGTCTTGCTGCCAAGGTGGAAGCGGACGCCTTCGTCACAGGGCTGCACAAGGACCACACTGGCGCAGTTCTTTTCTGTCCGTTTCAACCAAGGGTGCAAGACAAAGTCTGATTGCTTCGAGTCAACTACTATAGAACTATAGATGTCCACGTACACCTTCGGAGCCGCACGAGTCATCTCACAAGAGAAACTCTGATCAGGCCCTACTGCTTGCTCAGGTCCGAGAATGCGTTAGACAAGTGCTCAGAGAATGAACCTGGAAGAAATCGTCCCAGGCACTCACAGAAACATGTACTTGAAGACCTCCTGCGGGGATTGGGCTCGGAGCTCATGCATCTTCCGATGGAGTTCTTCCAAGGTTCCGAGACTTTCGATCTTGGGCTGGATGCCATAGACTTTTGCAAAGCTCTCTGCGATCTGCTTAAAGGACTTCGGTCGCCAAGCACTGGATTTTCCCCAATGTGAGAAAGTCAGAGGAGGCTCCGGGCAAACAGCCCGCCAGATTTGCCCACGGTGCCGCCGATTCCAACCTTGGTAGGCACTAAGCATTTTGAGGTTTGAGGACTGGTTTTGTTTTATTTTAAGTGCGACTAAGGAACTTAAAACCAAAGGCTGTCGATTTGATGTCCGAGGAAAGCACCAGTCAAGGTAATGAGGAAGTACCTTCCTTTTGTTGGAAGACCAACAGCACGTGCCACGGCTACGAAACGGTAATGAATTGGCGTATTTGAACAGATTGAACCACACATAGGCAAAGTAGGCTAAAACAGCGTAATTGAGGCGATTGAGCACTTGATTGATTGCTTGACTACATCGTCAGACTGGCGATGGCGCCCTGCAGTTCCTACGGCCTGATCCGGGACGGGAACAACCTTTCCTCCGGGTCATCACAAGCGCCCCTGTATTCCAACACCTTTATCCACGGCAAAACGCGGCATCCTTTGAAGTATAGCGCCAGGTCCGGTGTCCGTCAATTGAATGCGGATGTGGGTCCATGTTGGTGGAGTGAGGCGATTTCTCAGCATGGTCCGGCCTTCTCGCCGTCGGTCAAAATCACGGAGGCCGAACGCAGCCGGATTGGTTCACACCCGACTCAGAGGGGTCCCGGAGCCGGGCTTCGGACTCGAAAACCAGCAAAGTCGAAATTATCATTTGTCATCTAATATTCGAAATGATGATCAAGTTCATGCGGCAATGCAGCAGCGTCACAATTAGAAATCTGGACCGCTGTTGGGTCTGCATTTAAAGAGACGCTCGGCAGGCGTCGAAGGGCAGGTCAACAGCTCTTTCTCATCTACTACTTACTCATCACTGCCCTGCAATCGTCAACCTGATAATTCGCAACTTTAAAATTACCCAGGCGAATTTTTGCGACGGACGACACTTCCTACGCTTCCTTCACTTGCTACACTTCGTCCACTTCCTTGACTCGTCCACTTCTCCACTATGAACCGAGCAATCCTTGTAACCGGCGCGACCGGCAAACAAGGCGGCGCACTCATTAGAGCGCTGTTGAACGAGAAGGCTGGTTTCCGAATCCTAGCCGTGACCCGCGATAGCAATTCCCCGTCGGCCAAGCGACTGGCGGCCAAATCGTCCGACATCACCCTCGTCCAAGGCAACCTCGACGATACCGAGGCCATCTTCAAGAGCGCCGAGCGCACCACGTCCCATCCCATCTGGGGCGTTTTTAGTGTCCAGGTATGACATACCGAGAACATTGAACCCCCCGTGAGAACTTGGTCATTATGATCTTACCTTACTGACGAGAATGAAACAGTCGCCTGGCTTCAACAAGAATGGAGCCGTCATCGAGCAGGCGCAGGGCCAGGCTCTAGTGGACTCAGCCATAAAAAACGGCGTCAAGCACTTCGTCTACTCGTCTGTAGACCGCAACGGCGAGTCGTCCATCAACAACCCGACCAATATACCCCACTTCCGCAGCAAGCATAACATCGAACACCACCTCATCAACAGGGCGAAGGGCACCAGCATGACGTGGACCATCCTGCGCCCCGTGGCTTTCATGGAGAACTTTGTCCCCGGATTCGTCGGGAAGGTGTTCGCATCGTCGTGGTACGTGGTCGTCAAATCGCGGCCGCTGCAGCTCGTCGCAACCGACGACATCGGCGTGTTCGCGGCCAAGTCATTTATGCAGGTCGACCAGTTCAAGGGCCAGGCCATCTCGCTGGCCGGTGATGAGCTCACGTACGACCAGATGGTGCAAGTGTTCCAGCAGAAGACGGGGGCGGCGCCACCGTTGACATGGAGCCTGGTTGCGAGGATGGTGCTCGGGCTCTCGGAGGAAATGGGCACCATGTTCGCATTTTTTGAGAGGGAGGGGTATGGGGCAAATATTCCTGAGCTGAGGAGGCTGCATCCTGGGTTGAAGGACCTGGGGACGTGGCTCGAGGAGAGCCGCAAGTGATATCAACGCGTTCAGCTAGGTATTAGTGATTAGCCAACTCTCGGGCCACAACCCTGCTATTGCATGGACATGTGCTTTTGATGACATTCGTGTAAATTTACTTCAGACAATCGCTTTTGTAAATAGTTCTTGAAAACCTGTCGCTTGGACAGAAATCGAGCAATTGCTGCAGAACCCATCCCAGCATCGTCGTACACGATAAAGCAGCTTGTCCGCGGGTGGCTGCAGCTCGTGATTCTGCTGGGAATGTTGTCCATTGCACAGCCCGCTGTCTGACAGATTCCTCGGTAATAGGTTCCTTGGCGATAGATTCCTCGGTAGTCCATCGGATAGCGGATCTTTCAGGACGAATGCTTTCGAGCATGATCACGACTTCGGCCCCGTTGAGGAGCAAGAGGAGGAACCTCGAGGGCGGTCACGGAAGCGGAGGTTTAGTTCCGAGGAGCAGAACGACAAGGATTCTAGACGGTCTCATTTGATAAAAATGGCGTTATTCTCGACAGCGAGGCAGCATTCAGGGCCGTAGCAAACAATTTAATTCCACAACCCAACCCTCTGACTGGACCTCAGGCACTGGTTGTAGGTAGCTTCTCTTTTCCCTCCGTAAGAGTGAACAAGAGAGCCTAAGCATCGTGATATTGGTTCACCGCTCTCTGGACATGCTTCCGCTAACCGCTGATACACATCAGCAAATCCCAGACGTACTCTTTGTACGTGCTGACCGTGTTGCGGCTACTACAAGCAGGTGCACGATGTTTTACTTTAGACCACACTTTTGTTTGCAGTTACATTGTTAATCGTTAATGACTCCGTCGACCATACGTTAACCTTGTTATAAACCGTGTTATCATTGGCATTGGCAACCGGTCCTTTTTTGTTACGGGTCTGAAGGAAAACCGAAACTCGGGGCGTGCGGTATTCGAATGCTACACCTCGAGTTACAATGTAGTTGTTAATTTAGGTATATTAGACTGCACCAGTACATGGGTGTGTCCTTGCGGAGTACGCCCCGCCTGCAACAAAGAGTACATCACCCATGTGACTGTCTGTATAACTGGCGGCCGAGCGAGTTCTAAAGGTTAACAATGCTTGTTCCCTCGGGAGGATGGGTTCGAGATCGGATGAAATTGCCCGCTTTATCTGCTCGATTCCAGCAACATCCCTGGCTACCTGGCGCTTAGTAGTGCCCTGGCTGAGAATTCGTGACTCCCTTTCTTTGTTGTGCCTCGTTGTTAGGTCACCGCCAATTTGCTTCTAGCGGTGTGGCCTTGAGTGTCACTCAACATCAGATTATTGTATCCTCTCGCAGGGGTTTAAATACTCTAGTTTCCCCCAGTCTCGGGCCTGCCAATCCTCTTCGCTCGCCCATTATTACCACATTCCCGTTACAACCCGCCACACAACGGCTACGACCCGTTGATTCTCATTCATCATTACCATTCTAAATAAATCACAAAATATCATACCGAGCACAATGCCTCCCACCGTCGTCCTCATCCGCCACGGCGAAGCGGAGCATAACGTAGACAGTGAGTCCCGATCCTGTCCCCATAGCAGAAGACGGGGTTTAAAGTTGTAAATTATTGACTTGGCGGTCCAGAATCTAAACACGACACAATCGACCCCACGCTCACAAACAAAGGCGTGGAACAGTCGCTCGAACTTACCAAGCATCTCGCAGAACATCTGCCGCTGGACGACCGACGGATTGAGCTCATCATCATGAGCCCTATGTACCGGACACTGCTTACGGCGTTGTATGCGTTCCTTGATCTCTTTAGGCGTGATGGCGTGCCGGTTGTGGCGGATGCTCGGTGGCAGGGTGGGTTTAGCTTGTTCTGTTTCCTTTTTCTTTTGTCGATTTTTCTTTTCCTTTTAACGATGTTAAACAAGTGACTAACCCCGAATCGAGAACTCTCCGCCAAACCCTGCGACACCGGCCGCTCCATCCCCGAACTCGTCCAACTATTCCCCGACTTCGATTTCTCCGCCCTCGACCCCATCTTCCCAGACAAGACCTCCCCCGAGGCATCCGCATATCACTACAACAAAGCAGCCGTACTTGCCCGTGGCCAGGCGGTGCTAAAGGACTTGTACAACCGCTGGGAGGATATTGTGGTGGTGGTTTCGCACTCCGGGTTCTTGCGGACTGCGGTGGCTGGGCGGTGGTTTGCGAATGCGGATTATCGGGTGTTTGACTTTGAGAGTCGCGAGGGGAAGGGGGAGGAGGAGCCGTATCGGTTGGTGGAGTGGGAGATGACGAGGGGGAAGGGGGGGATGGGAATGAGTAAGGAGGAGCTGGTGGAGTTTGGGGAGGGGGTGCCTGAGTGATTGGGGTTTCGGGCTGGTTTTGGGTGGATGAGGGATCTTTCTTGGAGGTCTTGAGTTTGCTGCGGTGGTTTATTCAAATCATTATAATTCTATTCTCAACGCCTGCGTAAGATGACCGCGAACCTAACGCCATATCCCAGCCTGAATGTTATAATATGTAATTAATTGTCCATAAAAACAAAACCAATCCCAACCAAAAAACGCCATAATGGTACCGAACAAACACTGTGACAACACCCATATCCTCTCCCTTACTCCCCCCTCAGTCGCCTTCGATGGTGCCGTTGGGACCCGCAGGGGGGTCGTTACACAGGTCGTTGGGTTGGTGATAGACTCAAAGCTCTTGACCCAGGCGAATAACTGGTTTCGGGACCAGGCCCAGACTGCCGTGTCGGTTTTGCCCTCGGTCGTGCTGGTCGACTTGTTGCTGGGCCTGTTATTCGACGGCGTCATCTTAGTGGGGAGGGCGCCGTTATCCCTACTCAGCGGCTGCACCTCCTCGGCTCGGCACGAAACCTCGGTCTGGAACTTGACAGCCTTCACCGCAAATTCCCCCGCTCCTCCAGCACCCGCTGGTGGAGATACCAATCGCGATACTCCCGTAGCGGCTCCGCACCCGGCTCACTCGCCCACGCATCATACAGCACCCCTAGAACCCAGACCATGGCCTCCCTAGGCGGGTTATCCCCCCAATACACTTCCCCAATGGCCCTCCCACTAACCGCCACGGGAATCGAAATCACCGAGCCTTTGCACCGACACCAACACGTCTAGCGCATTGACAGTAAATGCTTGTTTCCGTGTTTGTCTCCCCAGTAACGGTCACACCAGCCTCTCCGCTCACCCAAACCCGTATAATCCCCCCACCACCCTCATATCCACGGTATACACGACCTCCACAACTTCTTCCACCGTCCCCAACTAATCCTCCCAACCAGTCTTTTCTTCGAGGTGGGCTGGTCCGACAGCACGAAAACGTCGGTAGAAGCGAGGGGGGAGGGTTGGAGGGGGATGGTGCGCGGTGTGTGCGGCCTGAGGAAGGAGGTCGAGGTGTCGTTGGGTTGGAGGGTGAAGCTGTTGGGGTTGGGGCTGGCGTCGAAGTCTTCGATGAAGATGGAGCGGTGGGAGCGGGTGCGGGAGAGGGAGGGGGGGTAGGAGCGGGACATTATGGACGGATGAGGGTCGTGATGCTGGACTGAGAGGAGTTGTTTAGGTAAGGTGGGGGTGATAATTGAGGGATGGATGGAGGACGGGAGTTTGCGAGGAGGAACTGTGGTGGATATGAAAGTGATCTGAGATATTATCCTCGGAGCCAGAACTGGGACGTGATAATCCAGACGTCTGACAAGACCTTGTCAAGGCCTCAGCCAAGACGTCAGTCAAGTTTAAGACCCTTCGCACCGCAACGCAGTTCGTACGCGCACCTTTGCCCCTCACCATCGTCGTGGCAGAAACAAATTCCAATAACCCACACCCAAATCCAGGGCGATGTGGCCGGCCACACGCCAAATCCAATTCTTCCACAGCGTTCGACCCAGAGTTGGGCACTGGGCACCACGCAACCAGGGCGTGCTTATCTGCTGCGTGTCGATTCCGTGACCAGTAAAGATGCTGGCTGGGCGATTCGCTGGGCCATGTCGCATGTCGCATGCTCCAGTCCAATAGGGGGCTCGCCTGCGTCTGCATGTGCGGCCGTTTGACGCTGCGTGGTGATAGGTTGTTTTGTTTTGGGGCGGGTTTCTGGCAATGGAGGGGTGGTTGTTGTTTGTTGATTTGGGCGATGCGCCGGGCTCTAAAAACAGTGAAGTTTGTCTCAGTCATGGAGGTGCCTAAGATCTGAAGGGTGACGTTTGTAAACGATAAGAGCACAAGTAGGTCTTGTCAGTAGGTTGGGGGATCAATTTCCAAAATTATGCTCAAAACACAGAACCATCGCTTTCTTTTCAAAATGCCCACTCTGACAAAAACCACCAACGCCACGCCATGCATCGTCTAATAGCAAAACAGTTTCAACCATCCACTGCACCGTCCACTGCACCGTCCACTGCACCGTTCAAACACCATCACTCGGTCAGTCTATCACCCCCCAACAGGCGCTCACACAGCCGAATGGTGCTGCTGCCCCCGGAATGGCTCATATGCCTGCGGCGCATACTCGTTCTGC
This sequence comes from Chaetomium sp. MPI-SDFR-AT-0129, assembly GCA_020726445.1. Taxonomy (NCBI): domain Eukaryota; kingdom Fungi; phylum Ascomycota; class Sordariomycetes; order Sordariales; family Chaetomiaceae; genus Chaetomium; species Chaetomium sp. MPI-SDFR-AT-0129. The sequence goes on along the minus strand of JAGJXA010000008.1, from coordinate 1,371,070 downwards.
GTAGCGCCCACAGTGTGCGGGTTGTAATACGCCGGCGTCTGGGCGGCGTACGGCTGGCTCTCGCCGTACGAGTGATGCTTCTGTTGCGGCGGCACCGGCACGTCGTGGATGCCCTCGTGGTTGTGGCCCCCGTAACCCGTGTGCGTGACCAGCTTGTGGCCTTCTTGGCCCGAGGCCTGGACGTACGCGCCGCCGTTCAGGGAGCCCTTGCGGTATTGATGGTAGACTATGGAGGCGTAGAGGAGGAGGCCGAGGAAAGAGAGGCTGGGACAGGTTTGGTTAGTGCGTATTCTGAGGGTTTGTTTGTTTTTAGTGGGGAGCAATGCAAGGAACGTACAGGATCAGGACGCCGATGGCGATAGACGCCACCCCATTGCGAGCGCCGATCATGGTCAGGATGAAGTTGGCAATGTAGAACGCGTTCTGCACAATGTTGACGCCGAGGAAGAAGGGTGGCGTCAGCGTGCGCCTGGCGCGCATGATGATGCAGACGATGTCGAGGAGCAGGCAGAACAGGATGATGCCCATGATCACGCACGACACGGCCAGGACGCCGTCGTAGGTGAGGCTCGTGTGGTACTCGTCGTACAGGCGCCCCACATCGTCCCGAAATACACTCAGGCCAGTCACCACGATGGCGTACAGGCCGATCTGGATGAGCATGATGATGATGCGGACGACCCAGAACGGAATCAGCACGCGCTTGAGGAAGGGCGACGAGTCGCCGATGATGTATGGGCGGGCCATGTTTTGTTGTTTGGCGTTGATATTTTGGGAGTGCTGTGGGTGATACCGGATATTCGTGATTCGGTTTCGTGGGATTTCAGTGTTTTCAAGACGTCGAGACGAGTGAATCTTGAATTTTGGCACCGGCTGGAAACATGAGCCTCCTCAACTCATATCGAAACTTCAATGGGCGGCCCTGAAGTTAAATGCAGAGGGGCAAACCAGGATTTCTTCTTCACCGTCGGGCACCCATCCACATTTGGGATCATCTTGACGTCCCATCCAATCACCAAGCAACGCTCGAATCCTTTGCCGTTGCCTCAGCCCTGTGGCTGACCGCAGCTCATGGGCCCCAGCAAGCCCAAGAAGGAAAAACACTGGGTTTCGCGCTTGGCGTTGATGCTGGAGCTTGTCGGATGGCAGCCCGCTATTGGCCCATCAAACGGGCTTTGGGGCTGAGAATTTCGGTGCCTGTTGGCTTAACCGCTCTGGCTGCTAGCGTCGAAAACCGAACCTCAGCATTGCGGCCCCGGCATGCGGCTGCCCGAAATTCACCACGAAAGGAACAAGCATGGAGTCAATTACCGTCGCTGCATTTTGGAGCCTGCCGATCTTACGATGTGTTGGCAGTTTGTTTGCGGAAGGCAAGCGTGGGCCCTGGAGGTAAGCTTTGGCGTCTCACCTGCCGCGAGAGGTCGTGGCTTATTCCCGAGGTGCTGGTAGAACTCGGACGGAAAAGAGTGTACACTTCTTCACGACCAAGGAGAGGACAGGGCGCCTCATCTGGAAGTTATTTTCTTGTGGGATCGTGCGATCGATATCGTGTTGCTGTTGCATGAGCGTGGTACCCTGAATAGTTTTAAGTCGCAGTCGCCGCAGCCACGAAAGCTTAATATCACCGCTTTTGGTTGCTGCGCCATCCTTCACTCTCGGAAGACAGCCAGCGAGGATATTTGGGACCCCTGGGCCCACTAAATCCTTCGCAGGGGGTTTGGAATTTTGGGCAAAGAATAAATAGAGGAAATGGAAGCTGAAATGAAAATTATGGCCGAATCCGCGAGGATAGAGTGGAAAGCCATGGGAATGTTTGTGCCTAATCAGGGCTGGATGTTATCCATTGCTCTTGCCGAAATTATGTTTTTTGTACGGAGACAGTTCCGGTGCGGGTGTAAAAGTTATAGGGTGGGGCCCATAATAACACAGAATATCTTGAACTGGCTGACGTCATAGGTGGTTTGAAGATGGCACTGAGAACTTGCTCTGAAGCTTTCTCGCCGGCTCCCCAGAACAAGAAATTTGAAACGGATTGATCAATTCTTGCATGTCAGTTAAAAAGTCAAGGGCGACAATAAAGGATTACCGAAGCTCACAACTTTACGCAACCTGTACAGCAACGCGTCATGGCAGAAGTCGCAGCAGCAGCTATCGCCGCGGAGCAGGCCGTAGCCACAGGCGTTGAAGCAGCAGCCGCCGTGGCCATCGCCGCGCCGACCTTGCCTCTCAAGATATCCTTAACCCACCTCCCAAACCCAGCACCCGAAGGTTCTCCGTAAGTTCTCGTTCCTTACCAAGTACACCATGCTAGCACGATAGCCAACTAACCACTGCCCATAATATTAGTCACCCCGCCCTCGCGCGCTCCCACCACACCCTCACAGTCCTCAACAACAAAGCCTACATCTTCGGCGGCCAAGACCCCTCCGGCGCCCTCTGCCCCCCCGGCATCCACACCATCACCCTCCCCCCATCCAAAACCACTATCAACCCGACCACCGCTTCAGAGGGTACAACTGTTAGGGACAACACCACTGTCGATAATACGGAGAATGTCACCTCGACCTACACCACAACATACACCTGCTACCCGCCCTACAGCCTCCAAGACGCCTCCACCGGCGAGACCCTCGTCCCGCTTCCCCGTGCCGACCACGCGGCGTGTGCTCGCGCAGGGCGGTATGTCCTCATCCATGGCGGGCGCACCACCACATTCGACGGCAACAACAAGCCGGTGGACGAAGGAAACGATATCTGGCAATGGGACAGTCAGGAACTGAGTTGGTCCCGGCTGCGGGGGGATTCCCAGTTGGGCAAGACCATGAGGCCGCGGTGGCGGCACTGGATGGTGGGGGATGAGGAGCAGGGGTTTTTGGTTGTTGTTGGTGGAAAAGGGGGAGGAGGAGGAGGAGAAGGTGAGGGGTTAGAGAGAGAGGTGTGGATGTATGATTTTGAGTCGATGGTGTGGACGGATTTACCTGCGGTGCCCGGGAGGCCGTTGGCTGTGGCGTATGCGGATGGGAGGGTGTATGCGATTGCTAGTGGGGAGGAGGGTGTGGGTAAGGGTGGACGAACAGAGTTGGGGGGTGTGGTGTATTACCTAGATATGAAGGAGTCGGCGACGGAGAGGGAGAAGCGCGGGGCATTGGTGTGGGAGACCGTGAACTACCCGGCCAACCCACTTGCTCCTGGACCGCAGCCGAGGGCGGGCGGGGCACTGGTGCCGTTGAGTATGGGGCATGGACGGGAGTATCTGGTGTACCTGTTCGGCCGGTCGGAAGGGTCTCGTGCCATCGGTGCCGGGGAGGAGAAGTACTATTCCGATATCTGGACTCTTCAGCTGCCGGCGCATCGGCGGTCGGCAGCGGCGGTTAAGGACACGATCCGAGAAAAACTGCCCCGGGTGGAGTCGAACGAGTTTCGGTGGGCGGAGGCTGAGATTGTGCCTACAGAGCAGCTGGCGGAGGGGGGCAAGGTTCATCCGGGGCCAATTGCGGTGTTTGCGGTGGATTCGTGCTTGGATGGACGGGGTGTGGTGTTGTGGGGTGGGACCAATGCGAAGGGGGAGAAGCAGGCGGATGGATGGGTGTTGAGGTTGGCGCATGGGTATGCGGATCGTGATCGGTATGAGTGAAGGTAGTGCTTGATGCGAAGAAAGATGTCATTTTACATTAAAACCCTGATGACTTGTTCTTTGCTGCTAAGTTAGCTACATGCATAATTCGAGCCTTGAAACTACTGATGATTCGTTTTGCAATACCAAGCTAGTTAGTTAGCTCCATACATAACTAATGAGACGCTTTAAATCGGGACTCGGATAAACTCGCAAAAACTTCGACGAGAAATCCCAAGATGTTGCGATTCCAAGAGAAATTATCTGATCTTTTCCTCGGACCCGGCGATTGATAAGACGGTCCGGGTGGGTCTTTCCTTGTTTCCCCCACTCACACCGCGGCGCAACTCCCTCTTCGGATCATGATCCTGGATTTGGCCCGGCATTTTTTAGCATTCCTTGTTGCTATTGGTGCAACCGAAAACCCTCTCGAGGTGTCACAGTCCCATGGCAGCAATGACAAGAGCCCCGCATGTCCCGGTGCCGGCGGTCGTTGTTGCCCTGGCTGGAGGATCTGATAAAGGGGACGTTGGCCCTCTTGCCGATAATGAGCCCATTTTTATCATACGTCGCTTCCTGTTTGAGGAACCACGCGTGGCATTTAGGTGAAGGAACCCGACTTTGCCCGCGTGCTCTCCTCTCCAGACCCACGCCGAGACGATCCCATATACCAGCCCATTGATCCATTCACTCGTTATCCCCATTTTGGGTACATCACATCATTGTTACACCCTTACACTCGTTAAACCATGAGAAGCCGTTTCGCCGGTCTGTTTCGGCCTAAAGAGGTGCCGGTGGTGGCAGAGGAGGTCTTGTCCGAGAAGACCGCGGCGGATAAGGAGGCCAACGTCATTAGCCACTCTCAGAACGACAACAGCCCGCCCTCGGTGGACAAGTCCTCAGACGAGAAATTCGAGACGGATGAGATTCTACCGGATGTCCAGGCGGGTATTCAGGATGTTGAGGCGCTTGCGAAGGTCTGGACTAGGTCGAGTCTGATTGTGGCATACATTACGTGAGTCTCAGCTCGTGGATACCTCTGTTCGAGGGGGTCATGATGTCGGGCTGCTGACGATCGCCCGCAGGATCTGGTTCATCTACTTTGTCGACGCTATGCAGCAAGGCATGTCCACGACCCTCACACCGTACGTCACGAGCACATTCAAAAGCCACTCCCTGACAGCCGCGACGAGCATTTTCTCCAACTTGATCGGTGGACTGTTCAAGCTGCCCCTGGCCAAAGTGTTGGACATCTGGGGGCGGCCGCAAGGGTTCACGGCTATGATGGTTTGCCTGACGATCGGGTTGGCTATGATGGCCGCGTGTAACAACGTCGAGACGTACGCGGCGGGCCAGGTGTTTTACTGGGTTGGGTACAACGGCATCAGCTACACGATCTCGGTGTTCATTGCGGATACCTCGGCGCTGAAGAACCGAGCCCTGATGCTGGCGTTTGCGGCTTCGCCGTATATCATCACGGTTTGGATTTCCGGCCCACTGGCAGATGCGTTCTACCATGGGCCTGGATTTCGCTGGGGGTTTGGTGCGTTCGCCATTATCACGCCTGCGATTTGTACGCCGCTTCTGGCTCTGTTTTACTTCAATTACCGGAAGGCTCGGCAGATGGGTCTCATCCCTGAGCGGAAGAACGAGCGTACATTTATGCAGTCGCTCAAGCACTACACGATCGAGTTTGATGCCGTCGGGCTGCTCCTGATAACAGGGGGGTTGGCCTTGTTCCTGCTGCCGTTCAGCTTGTACGCGCAACAGCCCTTGGGATGGAAGTCACCGATGCTCATTGCCTTTTTTGTGGTCGGCGGCCTACTCATTCTGGCGTTTGCGGGATACGAAAAGTTTGTCGCGCCCAAGACCTTCATCCCGTATGAGCTGCTCATGGACCGCACCGTGCTGGGCGCCTGCGTACTGGCAGGGGTATTGTTCGTTTCCTTTTATATCTGGGACAGCTACTTCTCGTCATTCCTGCAGGTCGTTAACGGACTGGACATCACCAAGTCGTCCTACATCATGAACATCTACAGCTTGGGGAGTTGCTTCTGGTCTATTATTGTGGGCGTGCTCGTCCGGACCACGGGCCGCTTCAAATGGCTGGCTCTGTACTTTGGCGTCCCCGTCACGATCCTTGGTGTCGGTCTCATGGCGCATTTCCGCCAACCGGATGTCAACATCGGGTACATTGTCATGTGCCAGATCTTCATCGCTGTGGCCGGGGGTACGCTCGTCATTTGCGAACAGATGGCGGTCATGGCGGCTACGACGCATCAGTACATCGCCGTCGTGCTGGCAATCGAGTCCATGTTCTCCAATGTGGGCGGCGCTATTGGGTCGACGGTTGCGGCCGCAATCTGGAACGGCGTGTTTCCGAAGAAGCTGGCGGACCATCTGCCGGTGGAAATGCAAGGAAATGTGACGAGTATTGTGGCTTCCTTGGAGACGCAGTTGTCGTATCCGCTCGGGTCGGCGACTCGTGTGGCGATTCAAAAGGCGTATGGAGATGCACAGCGGATCATGATTATTGCGTCGACGGTGATTCAGGTGTTGTCGGTCATTTCGGTTGTGGCGTGGCGGGATATCAAGGTCAAGGACTTTAAGCAGGTCAAGGGGTTGGTTGTTTAGTTTTGTGTGTAAGCGAATATGGAAATGCATGAACGACATTAGTTCACATGACTCCTTCGGCTACGCATAAATTACAAAATAGCTTTAAGCCCCTGAATCTCCACCACAGCCGTTGGTGTTTCCCCCTACCGACTCAACCACTTTGTTGTTGCGGTAACACCGGTTACTGACAAAGACGGGCGTCCTGAATGTTACCTTCCATTCCATGCCGTTGGCATCCGGCTGGTCAAAGTATTCCCAGTTCCACTTTGTGACGCCCAAACCGAGACACCCTTTGGACTTCGGGAGAACGGTATCCTGGCCATAGTCCCAACTGCTGAAGCCGGCTCCTAATACGGGTTAACGTTAGTACTGGGCCATGACCAGTTATTAGGAAAATAAGAAACAGGGAAGGGAGTAATACATACCGTACATCTCAAAATCACTAAACAAAAATTTATACTTCCCCTTACACTGCCCAATCGGCGCGGTCAACAAATTCCGATTCCTCCTCGGACTCAAATCATACGAATACTCCCCCTTCTTCCACCTCCCGCCAAACTTCCAATTCATCGGGTTATCCCCATCCCCAGCATCACACCCATGCACAACTTTCGTAAACGCATCCAAACACTCATCCCGATTCACCGTATCCACATCCCCGCCCTGCAGTATAAACTCCATCTCGTCCGGTGTCCCCTCGTGATACACCTTCGACCGAATCCAATTCGTGTACCCCCCACCCGGCCCTTCAACAGTAGCGCAGAAATCTTTCATGTTCGCATCCGCCCTGTCCGCCGTAACGAACGCGCTCCGCCCGCCAGACCGCCAACAACTAAACTCCTCAGTTACCTCGCACACCTCCGGGACAGCATTCAACACCTCAGCACGTAAATCCATCGTCTTGGCAATCGCAAACGACGCCAGCGCGTTATGACCCAGTGGATTGGGGTGGAAGATCCGGCCGAAGAAATCGGGTAGTAAGGAACCCAGGCTGGGAAGCCAGGAGTTGCCGGAGTCGGAGGGGCAGCCGGGGACTGCGGGCGAGGCGCGGGGGTTGAGGGCGTGGAGGGCGGCTGCGCGTGGGTTGGGACTGTGCCAGAGGGAGGTGCGGTAGATGTGTCGGGGGATGCCGTTGGGGTCGAGGTCATCCTGGGACGTGGGTTTTGGAAGGGAGGCGCGGAGAGCGAGGAGGCGGGATTTGAGGACGGGGTCGATGTTGGGGTCGTTGAGGGGGTCTTCTTCTTCAGGGGGGGTGTCCGGGGGAGGGTTAGGGTTGGGATGGTTGATTGGGGGGGTGGTGGTGGTTTTGACGGTGGCTGTGCCGTTGGTGACTTCGAGGTAGGTGTCTATCTCTGTCTCGTCGCGTTTCTTGAACCCGATCGGGGAACGGAAGAAAGTTTTGCGGGTATCAGGCTTGAAAAATAACAAATCCGGCTGGTACTTATCCGGGTATGCCCCCGACGACGAAGGCGAGCACATCTGCCCGTCGACTCCCTCGCTCGGCCACAAGTCCCAGTTGGAGAACCCAACCTTGTAGTTGACCTCATCCGCCACGTCGTGTACCACGTCACGAATCAAATTGTTGAGTCCCGCCGTGAGCGTGTTGAAGCGCTGGCGACGCGCGATGGTCAGCGGCAAGGGGGTTGACCGGATGCCTAGCCAGGTGTAGCCGACCCAGGCGAAGAGTCCCCAGTCCTGGTCGGTGGCGCATTTCTCGTTATCGGTGTTGAAGAACTGCGCGTAGCTGTTGTAGACGACGATGCCGTCGCTAGCCATCTTGGTGTTGAGCGCGAGAAGCATTTCTTTGATGTTGGTGCGCATGATGTTGGCGAGGTTTTCTTCGGCTTTGGCGAGGATTGTGTTGCAGGTCGCTTCGTCGTAGAAGGCGAGCACGATGCAGTCTTTGATGATGTCTACCAGGCACAGGTCGTTACCGCCGGCTGTGAGGGTGACCAGGTCAAGGTTCCCCTGCAGGGCGTTGATTTGGTTGTAGATTTGCCAGGTTTGGTCGCCCGTGCAGGCCGGGTACTGGAAGTTCTCGATGGATGCCCCGACGTACTGGCGCATCATCATCGGGTAGGAGAGGTCGTAGCGGGAACAGGCCCAGTCGTTGAAGTTGTGGAATAGACTGCCCAGTTGCTCGCCTGAGCCGATGCCGGCTGTGTAGCTGTCGCCGATAGCAGCAAAGCGGCGGACCCAGGTGAAGGATGCTGGGTCCGAGGCTCCTTGCCGTCGATCCAGCTCGTTGGATGAGGGCGTGTAGTTGGCATTGTGCCGTGGGATGGAGAGCGCTGTTGCCAGATGCTCGGTGAGGAGGGCGAGCGAAACGAGTGAGAGTAGAGATATCATGGTTGCTGAGAGTCTGGCGGAGCGTGGAAGCCGCTCCTCTCCCACAGAGCCGTTAAGGAACAAAGAAGCAGGAGACGAGAAAAGGGTTGAAACAGAGGGACGGTGATGCCAAAGCTGTCTTCTGGATCGTGAAAAGTCACAACCCGTGTATGAGAATTCTCGCTGTAAGTAAAGCTGAACTCGACATGACCGCCTATGAGCCTTGGTGATAGTATCTCAATGGACGCATGATTACTTCTGATGCCAAGACGTGATATCCGGTCTCCTCAGCGCCAAAGTCCATGTCAATGTGCTGATGACTACGATGCAAGAAAACCTAGCCCTACAACACCGTGTGTGCACACAGTAACACTATCGAATTAGAGTGGTGTTAGGCAGACGCTTAATAGGAAATAAGCCTCATGTACCCCGAGTTCGGGTCGTAGAGCTGCGAATGAGGAGCCTGATTGCTGGTAACGACCGGATGAAGGAGCAAGAAGGCCGCGCAAAAACAAGACATGTACCGATACAACGTCCGGCAGCGTTACATTACAGCCGAGCTAAGATTCCAGCCGGGATGGGTTGGGTAAGACCTGTCCCTTCTTTCCGGCAACCTCCAATATGGACTCCAACTTCCAAGCGGGATCTCGACCACGAGATGTCCCCAAAACCCCTCGCGTGACATCGTGAAGTTTCCCGCTCAGCCTACGCTAATGCAAGGCACGCAATAAAGTGAGAGCGGGTGCTGTGGTGGATGTGGGATGATTCAGCGCGTCGTGCTTGGCATCAGCACTGAAGAGACAGGAGAGCAATACTCGGTTCCATGTCCCAATTGGGTAGGAGTACGGATGTGATTACTATCACGTTGAACTCCAAGTGTGGGCTGGACGATACTCGACCATACAAACTGGAAGAATGCGTTTTGAGCATTGAAACTTGAGGACAACTCTTGGGTTTACCACCCGCTCACTTCCTGTGTGTATTGCGGTGCTTGCTTTCTCATTGTTATTGAGATTGTGCATTTACGATGCTGTCGCAATCGGTGTTTGCCTCGCTTCTCTTAGCGATCACGGTTCAAGCCGGCAACAGGGCGTGGGAACCCCCTATCCAATACGCCAAAGCCGCGATTGCAGTTCGCGACCTGTCCGGTATCAACAACATTTACTCCAACGGAACCAACGTCTCTTCGGCGCACCACGCTCACCAAAAGCGCTTTTTCGGTCTCAGCAACCCCGCAACCACCGGGTCGTATCCGCGACTCTGGCCGAATGGAAACATTGATGCGTGTTTCGAACAGCGAAGCCATCTGTACAACGGCCAGAACGTGGCTACCCGGGATATCTTGTACAATGATTTGATCACGGCTCGTGAGCTTTGGCGGAATGCTGGGTTGGATGATAGTACGTTTATTTCACTCCGCTAGAAGTCTAATGAACCCGGAGAGTACTGACCGACGGTGTCTAGAAAATGGAAACTTCAGGTTCACCATCCTCGGGGATGACGATCCTGGATGTGAGCGGAACCAACGGTCAACGCATCTTCTCATCATGTACGCCGGCCAAGGTCAGCGCAAGATGAGCACGACCGTGGGCGTCGATCAACCCCTGGCTGCTCCTGAATCTGATCGGTAGGTGCAATTCACTGGAAATATTGAGAATATCGAGAACTCTTCTGATTTTGTGATTCCCTTTGCAGCCCCGACTCAGAACTAGGCCCAACTATGACCCTGACCGACAACATCGACGTCGGTATGGGCAACGTCGTCGCCAATTACGCCCACGAAATGGGTGTAAGTATTCCTCATTCCCCCAGTCTCCTCTCCGACCACGCAACTAACGGATCCTGATCCCTACCAGCACTCGTGGGGCCTCCACCACGAGCATCAAAACCCCAAGTGGTGGTCCGAGACGTTCACCCAAGTCGAGCGCACCAACTACTTCTTCAGCGAGGATAACTTCATCTGCGAGAACCTGCGCGATTTCGACGAGCAAATGGCCCCCTACGCCAGCGACCCGGAATACATCCGCCGTGGCAAGCGCAACGAGATCTGCCGCGACCGTGCCAAGGCCAGCCGGGCCAAGTTTGCGGGCGGGTTCAATTACATTCCGATTACGGATGAGCCGGGCACGATTGATGATGAACGGTCGGAGCCGGATTGGCAGTCTATTATGCTTTGTACGTTCCCACACCCATTAATCGCTCCGTGTTTACGAGTTTCGAGTGAGTTGGTGTGCTAATGAGTTGGGAAATAGACCCGAGCAATGCCGGAGGAAAGGTGGTGGGAGGGGTCAAGCAGAATGTGCTTACCAAGCCAGATGGCAGCATCATTGACCCCGTTTCCAGGCCGAGTAAGCGGGATGTTGCGGGATTGAAGAAGATGTACGGGGTCAAGACCAATTTCTTTGGGAAGTTTCTTGGAGACAAGAGCAACCCACTCAAGAACATCTTTGATCGGACGCGGAAGAAGGATCCGGATTCGGGCTGTTCGTCTTGAGAGATGGCTTGAGGGGAGGTCGATCGAACGAGGATGGGATGTATCTTGTAGTGATTGATATGTTGATGGTAACTATGGATTCATGTTTGAAATCTCAGTTTTGGGGCATTGGTCCTTTGATGAGGGATCAATGATTGTTGAAATCTCAACGGTTGTTTGAACTCATCGAAATGTTGTGACGGTCAGAAGAAAAGGCTTATCACAAGACGCGATCGATACATCATCATAACAACCTGGACTTCTTGTAACTAATCATCTCATGACGTAAAATCTTATGTATTCGCGAATCATATCAGACCATCTCATAGAATTAGGTAACAGTGTCTTATGAGATCTCATCGTGTTTACATTAATTCTGGGATGGTGGTAAACTTGGCAATTCAAAATATTTTAATTCCATTCCTTTACACTCAAACAATTCACTGCTAGATAATAAACTTTATAGCTCATCCCAGTGCGTTTCAAAATCCGGGATACTAGGCGGACGCTGGCCGAGCACCGACTTTGGACGTGACAAATCTGATCCCAACGCATTAATCAACGTCCCATCGTCCAAGTCAATCGCCCAAATCATTGTCCTACTCACGCCCCATTAATTAGCACTAATTACCCTCAATTCCATGAGAATGAAGGAACGAAAGAAGGAAACTTACCCCCCAAGACACCGCAAATTCGCATAATCCAACTTCCTCTTCAACGTCCCCGCATCATCATAACTCACCCACTGATTCGAGTCCCACGTCACAATCTGCACCGCGGCCTCCTCATCTAGCGTCACCGCCGTACCCCCCGCCGCAATAATCGTATTAATCTCCGCCGCCGACAACACCCCCGGCGTACCCGTGCATTCCCCGCCCCGAGCGCCGTCGGTGAATTCGCAACCGGCGTGTAGGCAGTCGGGGGATTTCATGGTGAAAGAACGGCCGTAGAAGCCTAGGCCGAGGACGACTCGGCCTGGGTTGATGTTGTTGCGCCAGAGGAGCTCGAGGGCTTGTTGGATTTCGGTCATGTTGGTGTGGGCGAAGGCGTAGGGGCCGATGGCTTTGACTGTGCTGTCCCAGGTTCCGTCTGGGCGGGGTTAGCTTTTGCGGTTGGTTTGGTGGTACGGGGAGGGGGGTTGCTTACGGATGTCGTAGGTCATGATGTTGAACCTGTAGGGTTAGATTAATCACTCTAGGCGAGATTTCGGTACTTGGGATGGGCACTTACCAATCGAGATGCGGTTCTAAGCGAGTGTGTTAATTAGTGTTTGTTATCTTCTAAGCATCGGGAATCAGGGCTGAGTCTCACCGATATCCTGCAAATTGAACCCACGAAGATACCAATACGAAGCCGGCTGGGACAAGCAAGTTAGCAACAGCTTTTCATGTCCTTCTTCCACAACCCAAACTCACCAAAGTAATCGTAAGCCCATAGTCCCGACCAGACTGGTTCAAACGCTCCCGCAAACGGCGCACCAGCGTCGCATAATTGTCAAAATCAGCCTGAACGCCGCCACGGTCCTCCGCAACCGGATACTCCCAGTCGAGATCGACACCGTCAAAGTTGTGCCGCCGCATGAAGGTGATGAGGGATTCAAAAAAGGCGTCCTGGGCGGATGTCGAGGCCGCGAGATCGGAGAAGGTGGTGCGGTACGGGCCCGGGTCGTTCATAGCCCAGCCGCCGACCGCTGTGTTTCACTATTAGCACTAATTACTCGGCATTGAGGATAAACGGGGGGATTCGACTTACCAATCCAAACTTTGAGATCGGGATCCTTGGACTTGAGAGCAGAAACCCGGTCATACAGCGCCGCAGTATCGGACCCCATATCCTCGATATGAAACGTTGTCGGGTTCACCAACGCAAACGCGTAGTTGATATGGGTGTAATAGCCCAGCGGGATGTCCTCCGGCGCCATTCCTAGTAGTCTTCATCAGCCCATAATTACTCCCCATCCTCTCACTGTCCACCCAACAAACTCACGTCCACAAGACCTCCCCAAATTCCACCCCTCATAATACCCAATCGTCCTCTGATCCGCGCTCTTCCCGCCCGGGCACTGCGGTGAGGGAACAGTCTTCCCATCACAGAAATCCGCCGTGGTGCCGCAGAACCCAAACTTGGAACAGCAAACATTCAGCGGACAGTTGGTCGCCTGTGACCACTCGGGCCCCCAGCCTGGGTCGCAGTCGGATTTGGCGTCGCACTGACTGGTGCAGTTCCCGGGGGCGCAGAAAGTTGGGCCCATGCCGCAGATGCCTGTGTTCGTTGTTGGGTCGCTAGTGACACTTGTTAGTGTTGGTTAACGTAAAGGAGGGAGAGGACTCACATGGGACCGCAGCAACCGAGGGTGCATCCTTTTGTTGGGGAGCAGGTGTAATCTGGGTTGGAGTCTTGGGCGAGAATGGGGTTGACGAGGAGAAGCAGCAAGCTCCATAACAGGAGCGAAGCCTGCCTTGGGAGCATCGTGGGTTGTTGGCGTGGTCTACCAGGGAAGTTACAATCCAGAAGTTCAGTGAAGTGATTTCAAGAGTGCAAAGTGAAGAATTTGGAGAAAATGAAGTGGGAGAGTTTGTTGAAGAGTCTACTTTGGCTGGGAGGTGAGTTACCCTAACCCTGAGCGAGCCGCTGTTGGTCTAGAGGGAGGTCTCCGTTCTCTAGTCCAAGAGACATGAGTTTTGTTGGACCCGTTGCAAATAAGATCGCACAACGTCAGACGCGCCTCAAGAGCTACCCAAAAGCCAAGCAGGCCAAGCGGACGGTGTCTCCGCCCATTCTGGTCGCTGCACGTACCGGTACTTCGATGCCCTCGTTCTCAGCCATACCCACTTCAACTTACACACAAGAAAGGCTAGTCTCGAGTCGAGGTTCTCACATCAGACGAAAGTGGAAAACAGACGAAAAACCTGCAGCCCTACCCGAGGCGGGTGATAGGCATCAGTTAACGATTTTTGGTTACATCCAGTAGCCCGTGATGGAAGGGTTCTCCCGCCTTTCTTCCGCCATGCAGCCGACCCCTCAGTCTTGGCCTTTTGCTCACGATTAATAAACTGCAGGTGGCTTCGTTAACCCCACGATGCGCTGACTGAGCACCACACCCACTTACGCAGGAACTCAGAACTAACCACGATGCAACGGAACGGGCTGCGGGCCGGGCGACACTATTGATTTGTTGGTTTGCCGCCGCGGCAAAATCGTGATGACGCTGGAAGAAAAGATCGCGCGCGCAGCAGCGTGTTGCCGAACACCGAGTTCAGGAATGAGTTACTGGCTTGGTATTACAACCTCACCATACTTCCGAACATGCTATTCCGTTCCTAAAAGAGACGCAATTGCTCGTGATGACTCAGGCAGCCGACCAATATTGATACCAGGCGTGAACACAGTATGAATTGAACTTGACTCAACCGAAGTAAGAGTGGCATCGTGAGAATAATTGAGGGAGGCCGTCAATATCACCCTGTTGGCGTCGAGATATTGCTCGTCTGACCGGGCGCCAAGCATCTGACAATGCCTTCACTTGCCGAACAGAGACGTTGTGTGACTAAGGCCCGTCCCTCAACATCGTGAACTCAGGTCAAGGAAGCAGCTTGAGGGCAATGAGTATCTCGGCCGTCGAGTTTAGGACAGTCCGTTGCCCTGAACGTTGAATGACTTGTCTCTCGAGACTCTTCACGACTTGAATTCTGACCTGCCTCAGCCGCGTCACACACAACTTCGAGTCTGGCCAGCACACGGCCAACACTCGTTTCTCACGATGGCCTCATTCCTAACATCAACCAACACAACACCCCTTGTGCTAAACCTCATCCTCCTCCTCGCAGCCTTCATCAACGCCCAAGACACCTCCCCCAACGGCCCAACCTTCCCCAACATCGCCTCCAACTGCAACGCCTACCACACCGTCGTCGACACCGACGGCTGCGCGTCCATCGCGGCCACCTACGGCATCACCCTCGCCCAGTTCTACGCATGGAACCCCGACATCTCCAACGACTGCGGTACCAACTTCTGGACCGGGTACGCCTACTGCGTGGGCGTAGGCCCGGCCGCGCCGAGTAGCGTGACGTATACCCCTCCGCCGGATACAACGTGTGCTTGTGAGACGAGCACCACCACGGGTACGACAAAGACAAGCACGAAGACGGGGACGGGCACGGAGACCATTACTTCTACAGAAACCACGGCTAGTGCGAGCAGTAATACGGATCCGTACAGCACGCTACATCCTATTACGAATTACACGCTGACGGCGACGTCGACGGAGTTGACGTTTCCGCCGACCAAGACGCAGGCGGGCCAACCGGAGAACTGTGATGATTGGCAGTTGGCTACGGCGTGGGATACGTGTGAGAGTATTGTGTCTAGTAACTCGTGGTTGACGCTGGCCAATCTGTATGTCTTTCTTTTTCTCTCCCTTTGGTTTTGATATGTCATTAACAGCTCCTCACAGCCTCGCTTGGAATCCCGCCCTCCACTCAGACTGTTCCGGGCTGTACGACGGCTGGTGGCTGTGCATCAGTGTCCGGCCGTCATCCAACATCGACATTGGATGGACAACAACTGAAGGCAGCGTGGACATCCCGACCATCACGGCCAACTACACGCCCACCACCTTCCCAGCCATCGACCCCAGCTTTACTGCTTCCCCTACTCAACCCGGAATCGTGAGCGGGTGTCTGTCGTACTACCAGGCTAAGGATGTAAGCCACCTACTCCTTGTCCCACTATCCCCCTAAAATGAACGCTTCTTGCTAATCAACACGATATTAGGGCGACACCTGCCACAACATAGTAGACGGCAGCATCCTAACCGAAGCCGATTTCTTCGCCTGGAACCCCGCCCTCAACAACGTCTGCACCGGCCTCTGGGTCAACTACTGGTACTGCGTCGCCGGTCCCTCCGGCTACGCCATAACCGCCTTCCCACCCACCATCGCCTCGCCCACCTTACCCGCACCCACCCCCCCGAACCAAATAGCAACCTGCAAAAAATGGTACCAGCGTGACGGTGAATCGTGTGCCGAGATTGCAGCCATGTTTGGGACGTTCTCGGAGGCGGATTTTAAGGGGTGGAATGTGAATGTGGGCAGTGGGTGTACGAATTTGGTGGATGGGTGGTGGTATTGTGTGGGGGTGCCGGGGACGCCGACGACGAGATCGGAGCCGGTGCAGACGACGGAGGTGCCGGATTCGACGCCGACGTTGGATGGGATGACGGGGGAGTGTGCGAAGTTGTGGTTTGTGGGGGGGTGAGTTTGCTTTTTTTTGTTTTGTTTCTTGCCCGTGCTGTTTTGTTGCCCGGGCTTGTATCGGACGGGAAGGGATGGTGGTGATGTGACAGTAATGCTAACTTGGCTGAAAGGGGTGACACCTGCCAGTCGATCGAGCTGGCCAACGGAATCAGCGAAGCCGACTTTTTGCAGTGGAATCCGGCACTTGCGGGTACTACGACGGCTTGCAAGCTGGTACGGGACTACTACGTCTGTGTATCCATCGACGGGCCGCCGGTGACGATCTCAACTGTATCCACCTCGAAAACATCACAGACAAGCACTCGCACTAGCACCAGCAGTACTTCACCACCGGGAACGGGAACTACGACAACAACAAAAACAACGACCGCCGCGACGACGACAACGTCTGGTGGAAGTGGACCGATAACGACACCTACTCCGATTCGGGTGAGCTTTCCTGTTCTCCGTGGGGGTTTACCGGGCGTTGATGATATGTTCGGGTGGCTAACAATCCCAGGACGGAATGACATCAAGTTGTCATCGATTCTACTATGCCCAGGATGGAGACGGATGTTGGGCCATTGCTAACGCAGCCGGGATCGATCTAAAGTAAGACCACCTCCTTACATGTAACGTTGGGTTCGAAGTTGCGATGGCACTAACAAGCCAAATAGTGACTTTTATGACTGGAATCCCGCTGTGGGAACAGACTGTGGGGGTTTGTGGCTGGGATATTACTATTGTATCGGCATTGCTGGGCCGACGACGACGATTTCGGATGGGCCGCCTGTTCCCACGTAGGGTGTTTGTTTAGGTGGGTTAAGTGAATGCGTCTTATGCTAAAGTCAGGTTGTGATAATGAATTACTTGAATATTACATTGATGAGCTTGTATGACATTCGCCGTGAGAGATAATCTTGATGTGGGTATTTGTTACGGAACTGATGCTTAGAGCCCCTTTTCAAGGACAACGACTGACAACTGTAGGTCTCTCATAATACCTATTTTGTGGCCTTCATAGTTATCCTGTAGCCATGACTATGGTATCAGCCGTGTCCACTTCCCTCCAAAAATGTGTCCACATGGCCTATGAACACATCTTATTCCCTCCGTTCCACAGTTTGCAATCGCTTTGCCAATGCCCCTCCTTACATTACGCCATCGGCACCCCCAAAGACCAACTCCTCGGAAACTCCATCCCCCACCGTCCCATCAACCCCCTCAACTCCTCCTCCGTCCCAGGCACCACATTCACAAACACCCGATCACCCCCATTTCCATCCCCCTTCCCATCCATCCTCGGCTCCGAATGCACAGCCCCCTCCCTCCCTCCCAACCTAAAAAACACCATCTCCCCATTCCCCACCTGCACCACCTCCCTCCCCTCTAACTCTTTCCCCACCACCTCCCTCACAACCTCACTCGTCCGCCCACACGCCGCACACCTCATCGTCGAACAAACATGCCCTTGCCCTCCCCCTTTTCCCCCATCCCCGTTTCCTTCCTTCTTCGCCTCCTCCAACCGCTGCGCAGCAGCAGCGTCCTTCTTAGCCTTCCTCAACACTTTTCTTGCTAGCCCACCGTCTGCGGCAAACAGCGTACCTGGACCCTGCAAAGTAGCGCAGAGTTTCCACTGGTTGCGGGCGTGTTCGCTTTGGCGCGGGTCGAGGAAGAAGGCGTCGTCGGTGTGCCAGCGGGGGGTGTTGAAGGCGGAGGTGGGCTGGGTGGCGCGGATGGTGAGCCAGTAGTGGGTTGTGTTGTGGGTGCGGAGGAAGGTGTGGGTTGATTGGAGGAGGGGGAGGAGGTGGGTTAGGAGGGGATGGGGGTTTGTTGGTGGGGATGGGCTAGCAAAGGTGTGACGAGCCCAGGTGTGGAAGGACTCTGGGAGGGTGTTGGAGAAGGCGGCTAGGTCGGAGTCAGACACAGAGTCGGCAGTGGGTAGCGGGAGGAGCGGCCCGCAGTAACTCCAGGTTGTCGTGCTCGTTAGTACGAGTGGGGGTGGATCGACGGGTCTGTTAGGGATGGGAAACAAGTGAAAGTCGCGGGGTGGAAGTGGTGCCATGGTGAGGTTGTTGAGCGGTTGTCGATTGATGGAGTCAAGGTGGATGGATGTAGAGGTTTGGTGGCGTTTGTCGCTCCAAAACACCAAGGATCACCAGCCAGGAAGTCCGAGTAAGTTTGGTCGCGGGTGGGTGTTATTTGTCTCGAACGAGCTTTGAAAAATCGCCGACACCTTTTGTTCGATTGAATCCTAGGCGAAACGAGAAAAATATGAAAAGAGCGAACGACACTGCGTTTTGTTTGGGACCAAGATTCTGGTCCAGCGTCTGGCCCCTTGGCTCACGACCTCGCTTAGCGCCAAGCGTGCGGAAGTGGCGTAGCAAATGTGCTAGGATCCATCGAGGCGACGAGGACCCCAAAAGTCAGCCACACCTGAATTCTCGTGGCACAGTGGGATTTCCCGAGAAATCGAGGCCGAAATTCGGAATATGAAAAGCGGCAATTTCTTGGGATTAATTCGACATGGCGTGGGAAATCTATCAACTCGGGGGTAATTATGGCTTGTTAATTAAAGACCAAAAATACCGAGTAATTACCTCGAACTGCGAATACTTCGTAGACGATATCAGCTGCTCCGCCTCATGAGCCAGCCCATGCTACAGGGGCTTGGCATCGGGCTTGTGAATTTAACAAAACCCAGCTCTCAATGTTAATTTTAGTCTCCGTAGCCTTATTTCGATTCCAATACTGCGTTGTGACCGTTAATACCCACGAAAATCGATCAGGAATTAATAACACGGCATGAGAAGAAGTAGCTTGCAACTTATTTCTTTCCGGCGGCGATGGCCTTCCACGAACTAACCCTTTTAACCGTATCCCGGTGTCATTCATACCCCAAGGGTTAACGTAAGAGTCGAGAAATTAAGGGGGGATTCCGCCGCTCTCGCTCCAAGCACAGTCTCGTTTTACGACCGAGAAGGGAGTTTGTAGCCAAGAAAGCAATAGAAAGCCAGGACATGTATGTGTTATTGTATTTCCGTAGATCAAGTAAAATCGGACCATTCGCCTGAAGATATTATCCATAAAACTTAACCGAGCTCACCTTATTCTCAACCACACACCTCGCGTCCATGATAGGCCTCATCTCATCCTCTCATCCCTCGCCCACTGATCTTCCGAGTGCCCATGCAACCGCCGCAAATAGCTATTAAAGTCCCCAACAGACCCCAGGGCCTGACTGAGGTGGCTCCACGCGAGCGTTTCCTTCTTGAAGATAGCCAACTGGCGCGCCGTGTTGAAGACGTTGCGGATTTGGCGCCCGTTCATCTCGTGGCTAGCAAGCTCGTCCATGTGCGCCCGCAATTCGTGCATGTCGACATTCTCCCGGTTGCTCTCGATGCTGCTACTAGCCATGTTGTCAGGGGCCGCCGTGTGCAGCATGTCGAAGAAGTTCTGCCAGACGCGGCGCCGTGAGGCGTTGTTGAGAGTATCGTAGTGTAACGCCACTTGGATCCGGGATGTGAAGGCGGCGTCGAAGATGCCGATGCGGTTGCTGGTTAGAACGAGGATACCCTCGTAGTATTCGAGGGTTCGGAGGAAGACTAATTACAGTTGAGCAGGAAAGCAGAAGCGAAGGAAGATGATGAGATGCTTGAGTTGAAGGGGATCAGGGAGGGGAAGGTCGCCATACCAGAGACGAGACTGTTGCGTTCGAGGTCTGCAAGTGATCTCTCTTCAAGGAATACGTCCGCTTCATCAAGAAGCAGCACTAAAATGGGGTGGTTATCAATATTACGGCGCCCAAAGGATTTGAGACGAGGGAAGTCAGCCACTTACAACAGTTCCACCTCTTCCAAGCATCAGAACTGCTTGTAAGTAGTTCTCGACTTGCTCAGGCTTTGTACCAATATCGCCGCATGTGACGCTGTAAAGGGGCATTTCGGCGAGCTCCGCGACACTTGAAACAGCTGGGGTCAGTATGTGGGGTTTATAGTCCCGTCAGGAACGAGGGGGGTGTCGATCTACCTCTCTGTTGTCATTTGTTAGCAATTGCATGTACGTAAGGTAAGGTACCTAGATAGCTGGTTGACCAGACGTCTCGGGCCGTGTCTGATTTGTGGGTTCCACGTACCGGCTGTCAGCGTCTTCCCTGTGCCGGGCCCCCCATGCAACAGCATAATAAGCCCGTTGCCCTTCCCCGCGATCAAATCATCCCGTATACCGTCGAGCACATGACGTCCCTCCAGCCCAGTGTGTGACGCTCGCACCATGACCAGTGACTTAACGATGTCCTTGATTTTATGTGGGAGGACTAATCGATCGAATGCTTGTTTATTCCACTCTACGGGTTTGATGTTGTTGATTACGAGAGAACCTAGAACGAGATTAATTACAGAGTTACCTGTATCATACCTTGAGTCCGTTTTGTAAACTTAAACTTACTCCAGTCCTTCTTCTTCAAGCTGAACCCGTATATGTCGAATGGCAAGACGAGCAAGTGCTGCTTCTCCAGCTGCTCCCTTGAATTGGGTATGTCTTCGGGCCATTTGTCAAAGGGCAATTTTCGATTGGACGTAAACTGAAACGGGAGCGCAGAAGGATGTATTTGTCGGTATGTCTTGTAGTCGATCATCCATCTTGACTGCTTCGTCTGCTCCTGGTGGTCAGCATAATTCGATCAACAACGGAAGTCAGACAGAATACGGGCTTAATGAGCAGCGGGGTTAGTTAGGTAGGTACATAATAGTTTTCTGTCTTCCAGTCCCACCCGTCATAAGCGACAAAGCTCTGAAAACGAAGACTCCAAAACTTGCGCCCTCTCGACTCGAGGAAGTTCACCTCGTCCTCAGTGGCGAACCGGAGCGGATAAACGTTCAGGTCGCGTATGTTAACCATGGCGTCAGTGGGCTTGTTTATGGTAAGTTGGGATGAATTTCGACGAACGCAGTGCCCATCATAGGCCCAGTTCCAGCACTCCAGGTCAATCGTATTGCCTCTCGTCGGCCATGACTTGAGAACGAAGGCGGTCGGGATTTCATTTTCCTTCGTGACAATAACCTCGTTCGGACAAAATAGGAGGTCAATATCGTGGCTCTTCACCCTTCCCTGTGAGGCGAGTCTATCAACCTCCTCGAACATCTCTCCATACTGTGTGTTGACATACATCCTTAATGCGTCGATTTGGCTCCGAAGTTGCCCTTCAGCCTGGTTTACTGCGTCGTTAAGAATATTCTTATGATGGTAAAAATATTCCATCGTGTACTTGTCTTGGTCGAACCGCTCGTCATCCCAATCATCGTCCCAGGATTGCACGGGCGAGGAACACTGACCGAGTTGATCTAGGGCTTCTTGAAGTGGCTGTGACACAATGGCGACAGTTTCGCCGCATTTGACCTTCGACGGGTCGCTAGCTCGTACCAAATCCCACCGTGTGGCGTCGCTGCATCGGTAGTGTCGAAACACGATGAAGGAGAGGTCGCCAGACCTCCAGATGAACTTGGGAATGTTGTGCACGGCACCTGTAGATGAGTGATGGGCGTTTCCGTCATACCTGTTGGTGGCTGTGTTCCGCCTCCATGTCGGGGGATTTGTGAACAATTTCGCCTTCTCCGCGTGGAAGTCCGATGTACAGATTATCTGGTGCAGGATTCGAAACTGTACATTGTCTAGCGGCTGACTCTCTCCTTCAGGTTGAGGTTCAGGCGCCAATCGCCGTGTTCGTTGAGCTTCGTCTTGTTCAGCAACGGGACTCCCAGTTGGCGTAGGTGCAGAAGTCGTCTGCTGCATTGAAAATTGTGGTCAAACACTTATTTAAATCTCTCGACACCCTCACAGAGATACCTGAAAGTCAACCAAAACCCACTTACAAGCCAAGACTCAGTTGAGCTACTGGCTTCAGTTTGCTTCGCCCTTTTTAGCTTCCCGTTACTCTTGGGGGCCCTTTTTGGCTTTCCGATACGCTTGGTGGCCCTTTTTGGTTTCCTGAGGCGCTTGGTGGCCCATTCCCTGTTATGGGCTGGTTGCCCTCTCTTCAACGGTACGGACGGAGGCAACGGTACGGACGGATGTTCCGGTGCAAACTTTGTGTCTGTGGAGCTTCGCCTTGCCATATTTGGGTACTTCCACGTATCAGCTGTGTCCTCGTCTTGCCGCCACTTGGCTCGTGCGCGCGCCGACTTGGAGGCCAGGGCTTGAAGGGCGACGGTCTCTCTAGCCAAATTCCCATCTGCCGAGTCTCGAGAGATGGTAGCGTTGATGGGTTGTTGCTTCGCAGCCATAGCAGGGGAATGGGGCAGGAAAATTGATTGGTCGTAGAGAAGAGTTCATTCCAGGGAAATAACATTTGGTGATTGCGGGAGAGGTTAGGGGTTGAAACCTGCTTCTAAGGAACTGTGAAAGATCATGAAGAGACATGTATGTGCGGGACAGAAGGAGTGAGTGGCTCGTAGCTCTCTGCGGGGTTAGTCTGCCTTGGGCCGCGTCCTAAGGTCTTCGGGCAGGCCTTGTGTAACGTAGGATTGGATAGCACATGCATAGGCAGTACAAGGCCGTCGAATTGCTGCGCCCCAGTTAGTGTCGAGAGCTGCGGCATCATTAAGGCCAATCGCGTTATAATGGCACTATTGCCGCTCTGCTCCCGATGCGTGTGGCGTTGGGGACTCATTCAAGGGGGCCATAGCATCATACACAGTATCGCACCAATCCCCGGTATCTAGTAGAACATTGTCCAGCACCAGACTTTCGCATATCTTCTGCCCGTTGAGACCATGAGCCGTCCGTTGTTCGGCTACCCCGAAGCCTTTGAACAATCCCATAACAACACTGAGTAAGTATAACAATTGTACCGATAGTGGGGCTTCATTGTCCGTTTTGTGTCGGGAATAATATATTCCTCATCCCAGTGGCGTTGTAATAATATTGGTTCATTCGGACACATGCGTCTTTATGCCATTACAAATACTAAGAGTTAGCAGGGACGCAGCGGACAAGCTTCAAGAGGCGTATGAAGCCGCGAAGGCCTATTTGGGCGAGAACATCGGCCGGGATGCATGGCTTGACAAGTGTTACACCATGGAAGATGTCCAAAGCACGCTTTCTCTAGCGAAAAGAAAATACGAGCTAAAGCCTAGGTCAAAAGTCTTCACCCGGTTGACACGGTTCTCACAGCGAGTCAAGTACTACGGCGCCGTTCTCGACGTCCTGGCTCAGCATCATCCTGAATATGTCTCGTTAGTCTGGGGGTCATTCAAGTTAGTGTTCGGGGTAAGTTGCCGATGCACAATGCGCCTTTCCATGAATAAAACGCTAAACCTGTCTAAGGCGGTGGTAAATCACGAAGATCAAATCAAGCAGCTAGCGAAGGCTTGCACGCAGATAGCAGACCTGCTCCCCCGAGCGGAAATCACGTTGAAGTTGTACCAGACTGACGCGGTCCTGAACGAAGTCACGAATCTGTACATCAGCATCATTGACTTCCTGCGACATGCCGTCAACTGGTACAAACAGGGAAAGTTCCGGCATACTTGGACGGCTATCGCAAGGCCCTGGGAACTAGGCTTTCGAGATTACGTCGAGGACATCGACCTCAGCTCCCGTCGACTTGAGCGACTCGCGCAAGTTTCATCTCAGGCGGAACTCCGGGCCACACATTTAGAGACGAGTCGGATGCGGGAGGAGTTAAAAGAAACTCGGATGCAACTCGACAAGTTACTACAGATTACTTGCCGTGAGTACCTACCTTCTATTTCCTAATCGCTAATATAACTACGTCTCCATGTGTTTCTCTACACACACCACCTACCCTGCAAGCCAAATTTCCTGACCTCAACACGTCTCTAGAAACCAATTCTCTCCAAACCCAGCTCCAACTTGATTTCACCCACTCGCGGGCGGCGATCGCAAGAATCGAGTTCAACCAATTGCTTTCATCCCCAATCTTCTCCCACCTCCCGACTTGCGGCGAGAGCATGAGCTACAGCCGGACTTTAAGAAATCGCCGTCAGAAGAGATTCAAGCTCCCAGGTCCTTCGATTGACCAGCTCCAAAAATGGTCTGAGACCGAGGGTTGTACCTTTGTTCTTACTCAGTGCAACAACGGCCAAGCATCCAAAGACTTCCTCGTCAACCTGCTCGACGTCATCCAGGAAGCCAAACTCCCCTCCATATGGGCGCTGCGGTTTGAGAACTACTGGGATAAACTCCTGACGTATAAAGATCTGTTGAAGATGCTGGTCATGCACTCGTTACAGGTGAAGCCGGACGCGCTCACGACGGGAGCCTTCCCTGTGACCGTTGGCTCGTTTCGTGAAGCCGTTGATGAGAAAGACTGGCTGTCGATTGTGAACAGGGTCCTCAGCGGAATACCGGTCGTGTACATCGTGCTTGATGCCGATGTGATCGGGCATGCGATGCAGTACAACGCTTTTGCAGCCACCAAGCTGCTGGAGTTGATCCCACGGATCATCAGTACGAAGGTCAAGGTTATCGTCTCAGAGACGGCCGTCGACAACGACTACCTGCGGAGAACCTGGAAGGAATCGGAGTGGGCGTATGTTCACATTGATGACATGGGGGGCAAGAGGAAAGGTGGGATTTCCCGATCTATGACGCATCAACGATTGAAGAGAAGACGGAGGCATTGATGGTGTGTGATGATATCTTGATGTGATCGGGTGCCGAGTTCCGCAGCGTCTTGTATTTAACAATAGGTAGCTTCATGAAGATTGACGTGATGCATAGTTCCTTTTGCTTAAAACTCTTAAAATGGCACTATTGGTTAAAGACCTCGTCGTCCTGGTCGAGGGGTAATCAGTCAGTGCACTATCAGCCTTAAAGCGGCATGAGAAGATCATACATCGAAGTCGCTTGGGCATTCAGAATGGTTTCAGGGAGTGACTTGTAGGGGATTGACCTGCTGGCATTGACCTGCTGGGGATTGACAGTAAGGAATGGGAAGCAAGAGAATAGTTCATTGAGTTCATATAAGTTATTCTTCAAGTTTCCAGCAGAAGCGTTATTTGATATCTCACGATCTTGTCCGTCGTACTGATAATCGTATTCTCACTGGCATTGTAACAATGTATCACATCTGACAAAACGAATACTGACACTAACCTTCTAGGATAACTCCTGAGTGATGGTAGAGACTGTGTGATAGTAGTTTACCTTACCCGGCGTTCAATTGCGACTCCCACTCTCGATGTCCACTCTCTCACCCCCAACCGTGTGACCAAGCGTCACCCGACGCACAAAAGCAATGCTGATTAAGACAAGTTTGTCAGGGGATATCCTGGAGCTCTCACGCCAATCAACCAACCCCTCATTCTGTGGCGGGGATGGTATCTAGTCTGCAACTGAGAAACAGTTCTAACAACCGAAACTGTACTGCACTACGCGATCCCAATACGATATTCGGAGTTGTAGATCCATATTATCCGAGAACCAAAGGCGGTCCACAATTCTCGCCCATTAGTACCCCTGACAAGTTACTGAACGAACCAAGCACAGCGTCCTTTCCCGGAAACTGCATTCTGTCGCATCACATCTTGCCCGAGCCCGAGCACAGCTATGATTTGATCATCGCCCTCCACAAAGCTTCCAGTGGAGACTGGAGAGCCTTTGCCGCGGAGGCGGGCGTCAACACACAGGGCCGCATGACCAGCTGCCTGAATCGGCAGTTGGGTGGAGTGTAAGTCGTGCTCTAAACCGCTCCCTAGCTTTCCACCTAACCCTCGTAGGTCAGCGAGCGAGACGTGCACTCCTCCTAGGCGGCCCTTCTGTTCTAGCCACCGTTGTCCGTCGTGTCGCTCGTCGTTTAGTTGGGTGTTCGTCCGCTATTGGCCCATTCCGCTTTCTCTTTTGTTGTGCTCGGCTAAGCTGCCTGCTTGGGAGTTCTTGTGATTTTGTCGAAACCGCTGCAGTCTCAGCTGCCTCTCCGGACTCGGGTGAGGGTAAGTTAGGGCCGCGAGCTGATGTGGTTTCGGGCTCGTCGGGGGAGATGGGATTCGGAGGGGTGGTAACATCGACGTCTTCTCGGTTCGGGGAGAGATCCCCCCTGTTGATCTGGTCGTTGATGGTCGGTTTGGGTGATAGGCTGGGTGTGGGAGGAAGGTGAGAAACCTGGGACGACATCTGTCGGGCAGTCTCTCCCGCGGGGGTGTCATCCCTCTCGGTTGGCGCTGTCAGTGCGGGACCGTCCCTTTGGCTGTCATTTGCGGGCTCCAGTTCCCGGCCAGTATTTTCCATGTTCAGGGCCCTCTTCTCCTCCTCGCGCTCGTCGCGCACAAATCCGTCGAAAAAGTCAATGAGGGAATTGAACGCCATAGTCCGTGAGAGATGACAAAGTGCAGCGCTGCGGGCAAATCGCTTGTCGTTCTTCATGTGGGGTTTTTTGTCCTCCATGTCCAGGGATTTGCAGTCGGGGTTTCCGCAGATCGGTTTCGACCACAGCTGCACCCGCATTCTGGAGCACACCTCAGACCACACAGCTTCGAGCTCGGCCACTCGCTGGTCCCTCCGTTCGGCGAGTCGAGCATAGAAGGTGTCGACATCGGGCGACTCGATAGCGCAGGCGCGGACATCGCAAACAAAGGAATGGGGATCCTGAATGGGGCAAACCCGTGTATTGAAGCGCTCGTGGAGCGTCGTGAACAGGAGGTCGGGCATAAGCTCGAACTTCCACCACGGCCAGCGCCACTCGGCGTCGTATTCGTACTGTGGTGTCGGCAAACTCCCTTCCATCTTTCCGAAAAGGGGCGCGGCGCTGGCAATGATGATGGTGATGTTGTGGTGTGGACGCGGGTGGTGGTTGAGCTTGCAGCTTGCGACCGATAAGTTCGAAATTGTGGAGACAGGCAGCTGAAATGAGCCTAGCACGTGCCTGGAGCATGGGAGCCCCACTAGAAATTTGTCTTGGCACATGGGGTAACGAGACTAACTACTTTTGTCCATCTCTTCCAAGGATGTGAATTCACGACGCGGAAATGACATCTTTTTTCGTTAAAAAAAGAGAAAATGAAGAAAACAGAATATAAAGGAAAAGTGCAGTGATGGGCCAGAAATATAGTCAGAGTGGGATTCATTTCCCGAGACTCGGTGCCCTAGACACAATCGAGTCTGCGATTGTGCAGATTCAGGCAGATGGTTTATGCAGGGCGGGGGGCTGTGTGCAGCGGCGGCAGCAGCCTTGGTCCTGATGTTGGTAGTGAAGAAAGTTTGCCAGACGGGTAGTTGGGCTTCTTGTGGGAGCCTTGCCTAGTGGGTGCCCGACGGACAGCATCGTTGTCCCTCAATCCCATGAATCCCATCTCTCCCCCCTCTCACGCACACGGACATTCACCTGGCTTCGCCCATGACGCCACAGGAGGGTTTGCAACATGGCGGACAACCAGATCCGCCCTGACAATGGCTCCGATGAGACCGAGCGTGTCTCATCAAACAAGCTCTCACTCATGCTCCAGGAACGCGGCATCCCTATTCCTGGTCGACCCGCACCCTTCGCCTCCACGACCTCTTCGGGAGCTACGAACCCCTTTACATCAAGAGAGTTGGAGGATATGCACGGACAAGGCCGTATTGGGTCTGCTTTACCGCAAAGCGACCCTGCTGTTGCCCCCTCGGTTGTTCCCGAAATTGTCCACGAGGTTGTTTCCCATGCTCTTGTTCTTCAGGTCAACCCTTGAGGAAATAGCTAACCAGGTTGTCGCCCCAGAGTGCCCCGCCCCTCCAACCCAGCATCCGAATCATTATCGAGTAATCAGATGCCATATCTGTCGACGTTGCCACCTTTGGGAGCACCGATTCGGATGCATCCCGGCAACCTTGCGTTGAGCTGGACGCCGCCCAATCCAGTGCCGTCCGAAAGCTAGCTGTGATTCAATACAAGAAGGACCTGGGTGTCACCATCAAGGCCAGCACGGCCGCAGAGCAGGGCCTTGCTCTCCATTGTAGGCTGTCATTTGACCCAGCCGCCGACCGCATCGTTATCGTAAACCACTATGGCAAGTCCGTTGTTGCCGAGCCGCTGGATCAGGAAAGCTCTGTCCAACCCACAAAGCAGGCGATCCAGCTCAAGCCGTTCCTCGTCGAGATGTTGGAGTCCGGGGCCTGGGCCATCTGCACATTGTCCGGACATCAGCTTCTGCATCTCTCTATTCTGCCCCGCCGCAATATCACTCTCTTGAGAACCCCGGACCAGGGTATTGGTCTCACAGTCTCGGGCATTGAGAGACCGTACGAGGCCTCCCAGCCAACGACCGGGGAGGCCAGAAGAATCAAAGCAAATGAGGACGAAGACGCGGACGACCAAGCGAACATTGTCTTTCAGCCAGCTCCCAAGGTTGTAGATGCCCAAGCCGAGCCGCAGCTCGGTCCGGCTCCTACCCCGGAGGACGTAGTGTTGGGGCTCGGCCACCCGTTCGAAGACTTACAGGCCGGCGATATAGCCAAGATCATTGGGCCCGACGGCGAGGACTATACACTAAGCTACGACAAAAGGATTTCGATCCGGCGTAACAGCCATGTGTTTACTGCACACTCTTCGAATATCCCGGCCGAGCTGATGGTTGTGAAGGTTATCCAATCACCCTCAGGTCCGGTCGCTCAAGGAAAGTCCCGTCAGGTGGCAGAAAAGGTCCGGAGAACGGGGGAGCTATGGCTAAAGGAGGTAAAAATCCATGCTAAGCTCTCACAACATGTAAGTCCCTTGATCGTTATAAACACTGCCCTACCCCTAAATGTTAGGACATATACCAATCTAAATAGCCACGCGATAGCCCTCGGTCGTACGCCTCTACGACCACGACGCACGGTTTCTCGCCTTGTACATGGAAAACATCGATGCGCCGGCGCTGGACCGGTACCCGTGCTACAATATGACCCCTGCCGACCAAACCCGGGTGATACATGACATGTCCACGACCCTCTATTATATCAACCAGCAGGGCTTCGTGCATAACGATATCAAACCCGGCAACATCCTCTTCTCCCGAGCCCGTGGTGCCGTGCTCATCGACTTTGGCCTGTCATCGGAGCTGACCGATCGGACCATCTGTACTGGAGGCACACCGTGGTATGTTCCGCCTGAATACCTAAGCAAAGGAGGCCAGCGAGGCACGCCCTGAGATATATTCGCGCTAGGCGTTGTCATGTTGTATGTCCTTGGCCATTTGCCGCTTCCGGAGAGGCACCCTGCAAAGCTACAGTGGAATATTGCCGAATCGCTGCATGGGGGGTCGGAAGCGGCCGCTGCTATGGACTCGTGGCTGCGCATCGTCCGAGACGCCGCGGGGGGGGTCGGTGCTTCCAGTCTAGAGAACCTGGTTAAGGGGATGGTCGCGATTGATCCGGCACGGAGAGTCACACTGGAGAGGTTGGTGGAGGAATCGTTAGGTGCAGTTAATACACGAAAGGGAGATTCTGCTTGAGCGAGCGATTGACAAAATCAGAGAATGCGAAACTGAGCTTTTTCCTGATTTATGTTAGAGATGTGAGCCCAAAATCCCTGTATGTCCCACTTTTATGTGAAAGAAAAAGAGAAAAACGAATAAACCAAAAACGAATAAACCAAAAAAAGTGAAAGAAGATGAAAAGGAACAAAGGAGAAAACATGAAAGAAAAGGAAAAGGAATACATGAGAAAACATAAAAGGTCCAAAGGAATAAATCAGGCCATCAGTACCTCCAGTTTAAAACAATATTTTAAACATTACCATGGATATCAGGCTTTTATACAGCTATTCGAGTTATAAGTCGAGTCCCCGCCGCACGGTCACCCCCTAGAAGTGGTTAGCTTTTTTTGGCCCACATAATCCGACAACACCATCAACATAACACCATATATTAGCTATCTAGTGTTGCGCAAATAATGCACGAACCTTGCGATTCGTTAGCCTCGTTATCGCTATCTTCAACCATATCTTCCTCGATCCGCCCAGCCGCGATTTGGGCGCGGTGGATCTGATGCGCGTTGACGAACACGTCGTTCGGATCCGGTTCAACACGCCGCCTCCGCGATGGTTGCAACGCCTCGATCTGGGCCTTTTGAACCTCCTGGGTATGTTGCGAGGATACGGCTTCAACGTGATCTTGATCCTGGGCCTTTTTTACCTTGCGCCATAGTAGGCGGTAGACTTTGCTATCATGGTTGTGGTTAGCCGCGATTTGTAGCATCCTATCGATATCTTTGCCCGACCTTGGTGTTGAAACTACTACTTTGGAGAGCCGATTCGATCCTTGGGTAGAATTAGGAGGTCCTAAATCAGGGTCCTCTATCGAAGGTTGGTTAGTATTGGTCGGCTTATTGGCGTTTTCGAGGAGTAGTCGGCTATTCAGGGGCTTATTGATATTGAGCGGCCACAACCCAGTCCCACGCCACCCAGATACGATATTTCGCGTAGTCATGGCAGCCTTGCGAGCCTTTACCAGGCAAATAACCATCTTTTGCTTGTTGACCACAGAGTTGTCGGTATAAGTGGTGTTCTCGTTGAAAAAGCTTCGATAGGCGTGTTTAAGAGGCGAGAACACGGCCAAATCGAGAGGCTGTAATACGTGCGAGGCGTGGGGAGGCAACCAAACGCAATAGACCTTGTTTTCGAAGCAAAGCCTCATAAAATCGGTAGTTTTGTGACTCCCGTGCCCATCCATGATCAATAACCTCCATTGGATCAGATCGCGTGGTTGGGTCCTTGGTAAAAAGACCTTTTCTAGCCAGTCTAACACCACCACGTTGTTGATCCAGCCGTTATCGGTTGTTGTAAATAGCCAATGCTTCCATTGTTCCTTTTCGATAGGAAACCATTGTTGTTGCACGTTCACGCCCTTGAAAATAGCCGCGGGAGGGAGGTATTGGCCGGTAGCTGAGATACACTCGATAAAGGAGGTCCAGGATCGCGATCCAGGGACCTTGCGTTGAATCGACGAAGTATTAGAGGATCCTACTACTAGGCCGTTCACGCCCTGGCCCTCCATAAGGCCGAATTCGTCAAAATTCCACCGGTTTTCTGGTAAAATATCGTAGACTTCAGGGATCGTAAGGCGTGGAAACCAGGCCTTGATGATAGGCGTAGTCGCTCCGTTCACGCGTTTCGAATCCATGGCGCATTCCTTCTTGGTCCTAATAGCGGGATTTCGAGCGATGAAGCGTTTGATCCAACGCTTGCCGATACATGGTAGGTCTGGGCTTAGTTGTTGGTGTTGGAGAACGTGCCTGGCGAAGATCTTGATTTGGGCGTGCGTAGGCGCGGCGCCGAGGGCCTCCTGAACCAAAATCCAGTTAGTAAGGCGTTCTTCTTGTACGCGGGATAGGATCTGGGCGCGTTCGTGCGCCTCGCGGCGCGAATCGCAACCATGGTATCGTCTTCGTAAGGTAGTATATGGGATGCCGAATTCGATCGAGGCGGCGCGTAAAGAGGCGCGATTTTCGCGCACTTTGGCGAGCGCGTCATGCAAATCTTGCTCCGAATAAGGCATCTTGAACGGTTGAACGGTTTGGTAGGATTTGGTGCATTTTTACCAAGGTTTGGGTGGTATGGGCGCCTTTTTATACAAGTTGAGATAGAACCTTAGGTAGGTAAAAAAGTTGACCACTTCCAGGGGGTGACCGTGCGGCGGGGACTCGACTTAACTATAAAAGTATGTTACGAGTTGATACAATGTTTACTGATGAAACTTGGATTTGTTCAGGTCTGCTTCGTTTTTTGGCCATAACTAGGTAAATGACAAAGATACAGTAGGTAGTTAATTAATATAGGGTGATTGTTCCCAGCCTTTTTATGATTAATGATCTGTTATTAGGTACACAGACTCCAATGGGGCTCTAATCACCTCTGGGAATCAAACAAGGTACCTATGATAGATGTTACAATGAATTGATTATTGTTGTGCTCATCGACAGTGGCAGTGGGCTCACCACATAAACACATAATTACCTATTAATATATCTTCTACGCTCTTCACTTTCCCATTTCCCTCACCTCCCCTGCACAAGATTCATCTGCGAACTCGGCTTCCTCGCCCTCTCCCCCAGCTCTACATCCGCCATCTTTTCCCCGCCAGGCCTCAAAAACGGCCTAGCATGTCCCGTAGCAGCAGTAGAAGCAGCACCACCCCCCCACGGCGCCGGCCCCCTCGTATCATCCCCCCCTTCCCCATCATCACTGCTCTCACTCCCCACCGCCCGTTCCGTCATCCGTCGCCTAGTAATCGCCAAATCCTTCACATGATTCGCCGCCCGTAACTTCTCCAAATTTTTCTCCCTCCTCAACACCTCCGCCCTCATCGCCCCGGTAACCGTCCCTTCCCTCTCCCGCAACCGATTCGCCCTTGCCCTCATCTCCCTACCAGCCACATACATCCCGGACTTGACCGCCAACCACGTACTCGTCGTATTCCACGCATAACTCGTCACACTCCGCAGCAGCAGCACAACACTATTCGTCATCAGCGTTCGTGAGAACGCAAGTAGGAACGAGACGACGATGATGCCGGTGGAGATGGGGAACATGAGACGGAGGAGCTCGGCAAGGGTCAGGTGGCCGTCGTTGAACTCGGCTGCGTTCATGCCGAAGACGGAGGCGCAGAAGGAGAGCGGGAGGAAGATGATGGTGACGATGGTGAAGATCATGATGGAACGGCTTTGGTTGAAGGTGAGGTTGGCTTGTTTGACGGCTTCGCGGGCTTCGATTACGCCGGCTTGTTGTTGTTTGAGGGTGAGGAGGTCTTTGAGCTGGGGGTTGGTTAGTTTGTTGATGGATTAATTAAGTGTTTATGTGGGGGTATGGGACTAGGCGATTGGACTTACTGCGGCAGATGTATTCCGGGCGTTGTTGTCCAAGGTATGCAGTTCGGAAATCCTCTGGGAATGGTCTTGGAGCAGCATTTCGGCGTTGGTGAGTGT
This sequence comes from Chaetomium sp. MPI-SDFR-AT-0129, assembly GCA_020726445.1. NCBI lineage: Eukaryota > Fungi > Ascomycota > Sordariomycetes > Sordariales > Chaetomiaceae > Chaetomium > Chaetomium sp. MPI-SDFR-AT-0129. The sequence goes on along the minus strand of JAGJXA010000008.1, from coordinate 1,337,907 downwards.
GTGTTGGGCGTTCTGAAGATGGGCTGTTACCCCAGAATCCGGGTTGGCTCTGTCGGTAAACGCATCAGGCGGGAAATACCAAGGAGATGAGCCATGAGCCGCAGCCGTCTGATGTGCGCGGATCGCAGGAGCTAGGGAGCGCCGGACGTGTTTGACATAGCAGTCCAAGACTGTCTGCTGCTGCTCTTTTATGCTGCGGATGATGTGAAGTTCGTCGATGATGTCTTTCACCTCCTTAAGTAGCTCGCCCTCCGGGTTGATGTTCAGCAGTTGGTTTTGTGAAGATCCGTCTGAGGCCGTATGGCGCTCTCGCTTGTAATCTCGGGAGGCCAGATTGGTGTAAATAAGGAACTGGTCAAACGCCGCAGTCTGTTTGTAGGTGAGGTCGTTAATGGCGGCGTTGAAAAGCTCAACGGGATTTGGTTGTTTGGTGTTGATCTTGGTGCAGTCGAAGAATACGCGCGAAACCTCGTCGATGATGATGGAGGCGAGATCATACGCAGACGAAACTTCCCCGTGATGTAAGTGGCAAAACCGCCTTCCCAGACTCGTTTGGATGTCGGAGCTATCTGGTCGGTTACCGCCCCAACTTCGGGGGAAGCAGGTGATTACCGTCTCTGCTGTGTGTCAACTTGCGATCGGTAATTACTTAGAAACAAAAGGACTCCACGTACGCTCATCAAGCACCCACATCCACAGCTGGTCAACCATGAGAAGTCGAGCAGTCTTGCAGACATCCTCGTTGCACTGCTGACAAGTTTCGGGCCCCAAGCACTTGTGCGGCTTTGGTGCCGTTCCTCGATACACGACTTGATCTCGGTCCCGCGTACCGGTGCTCCGGAGCGCACCATAGTACGCCTGATCGAGTGTCCTTCGCGGGTGTAGGGGCGGACTGTCGTGGAGATATCTCATGGTGAATTGCTCATCTACATGAGAATCCATAGCCTCCATCAACGCGGCGGCAGTACGGAAGACTTGGCCAACAGCTGTGCGTCGAGTAACATTGTTAAGTCGATTGGTAGATGGTTCCGGTGGAGGCGCAGCCGGCATTGTTAATGTTTGGTGGGTGTCGGTACGTCCCAGCCGGTTTTGGGCTTGTTCGATGACGTCTGCAACGGAATGCAGATTTTGTTTGCTAGCTTCTTTGGCGACTTCAGCGGATCGAACGCGCCCGCGATCGGTCTCCCAATGCAGATATGGCATGTACAAGACCATATTCTGATGGGTCGACGCTCGCGTGTTGCTGCTGGGGATGCCAGCGCAAAATGGCCGCATGTGCCGTGCATGGACTTGCGAGGAATCATCGAAATGCCGTTGCCCATACCAGTAGCCCGGCTTGAGGATGGCTTCAGTCTTGGAGTTGACCCTTCGAAACTCGCCGTCGTGACAGAGTCTGTCTGGACTCGGTCGTTGCTCGCCGTAGTAGCGCGCGATGATCTCTTCGACCCACGACATATTGTTCGCGGGGAGGTGGAAATACCGGATAACGCCTTGGTCCACGGGTTGCATGATCGGGTTAAGGTTGGGATCGTCTGCTATCAAATCTGCGACGGTAAAGCCCTGATCAGGGAAATGGTTGTCGAGGTCTGCTGCATCTTGTGGTTGGCCGTCCCGGAAATACACAACGGGCGCTTTGATTTGATGGTCGATTACCGGGCGTCCGCTGACAAAACCTGGCATCTTGGGGGTTTGCGACCTTGAATATCCCGGGCGAGGAGATTTGGTGTACTGGGCATTGGGGCGGCCATTCAGAGAAGCCCACTGGCCCATTGCTCGTTTGAACTCCTGAAGTCTCGTGCCCGCGGTCGAATGTCGGTCCGTCGTCTCGAGACGGCTCCGGAACTCGGCCGTCTGCTCGTTGGCGCGAGTAATCATCTCTTGTTTTTCTGGCGGAAGATTCGCGAAAAACACGTCCCGTTTTGCAGCCGACAGGCAGCCGTTGAAATGAACCGCGGCATTCGAGCGGCCATCATGGGGCTGGCTGCTCAGGCAGGTCACAGGCCGTTGATAAGGCATGTTGACGACAGTTGCATGGCCAAGGCGCGAGCGAGGTTTGCGGAGACTTGGCTTCTCCACGATACAATGTGAAGAATAACGCGGTATTACATATTAATTGAGGGATAAGGCAAAATGAGAACGCCAAGTGTCGAAGTCGATGGGACGGAAGGATTCGCGACTTTTGCGGCTCTTTCACAGGGCTGACAGCCAAGCCTCCCCGATACAGCCCCTATTCCGACTGCAGGACGGACCCCAATGTCACCCACCCCGAGGTCATGTCACACACGGACACTGGGATCATCAGGCTCGGCTGTCGAGAACGAGACTCGGAATGGGTAAACCTCTCGCCATACTGATGGTTAGGATGAAACCCACTCATTTGAGCTGTCGCCACGGAGAAGGTTGAGTTCAAAGAGGAGCGCACCTAATTTACGTCGTTGTTTTTCAGTTTCTGTCGATGCGAATGTCGAAGTCGAGATAAAATTTCGGCTGTTGAACCCACGCCGCTGTGCCGTTCGCTTGCATGTCAGCCAGTGGTATTAGGGTTAGGGTTGGACGCGTCCTCCCACCATATCAGCGGCGTGGAATTCGGCCGCTCCGACAAGCCAATAACTTTTCTTATTTTTAGTTCGGAAGGTGCGAGTGGCTGATTGTTTTGGGTCACTGCGCCGCGGTGAGCCGAAAGTTCACTTGTTTGTTTCAACACAATGGGGTGAAAGGTTTGAGTTTCGTCCCGTAGCAACGCCACGTTTGTATCCCGCCTTGGCCTGGGGTATTGGAGTCACAAGCAAGTCAGCAAATTTGGTGTTTTCTCACACCGCGCACGCCACCATGGTTTCCGGCCTCCTGGTATTCCCACGGGAGCTGATGGAGCAAGTTGTGCAAAACTTGCCAGCCGAATCCATCCACCACCTTCGATTGGCGAGCAAAGGTCTGAGCATCGCGACAACCGGTCCGCATTTCTATAGCCTGATCCGACGCCAAACCATAAACCTAACGCCGAAAAGTCTGGATTCCTTGGAAGCGCTCATTAAATATGATGCGTTTAATTACAAGGTTCGCCATGTGCGAATCATGGCCGAGACCTTTGCGGTTGCCTCGCTAGAACATATCCTCGCCACAGGGAAGACCTCCCCCCCAGAAATGGTGTTAGAAAATTGGCTCGGAGGTGACTCGGTCGTCCAATTGCGGTGGCCGTTGGTGCAACTTGGCGAAGAAGAGTTGCGGAAAAGAGCCGATGATCTGTCTTGGATGAAAGCGCACCTCGAAACACACGAAGAGTTATTGACATCCGAAGAGGGTGAACAAGAAGTGGTTAACCGGTTGGTAGCGATATTCCGACAACTCAAGGATCTGTCACTAGATACCATAGAGCTCGACGCTCGCTTCGTCAGCGGCCCGCGATCATACTCTCGCCCGGTGGCCCGTGAGATGGTGGATCTGGACCGCCAGCTGCTATGGGCACGAGCCTCACAGCTTTACCGGCTTACCTTGACGGCGTTGGCACGGAGTCAAGTGGCCGTCCCCAACCTGCAAATTCTCTCTCACGCCGCTGGATGCAGCATTCCGTCATACGACATTACTGCAGGGATTCCCGGCTTGCTAGCGAATAACGCAGGAGTCGCTTTAGCTGGTATCAAGCAGTTGGCCTTCAGTTTTTCCAATCGCATGGATCACGGATGGGAACGGCTCGAACGCGTGTACGGCTCGGACGCTGGGAAAAGAGAGAGGCGACGGCAGCGTCTGCAGTGGGCGGAGATCTGGGACGACGTCTACTGGTCGGATCTACACGGGGTTGCTTCGGAGCCAGGGTCGAACTCGGGACAAAACACCGATGACAGCGACTGGGATTCGGATGATTCAGAGTACGACGCACGTATTGCAGCCGATAAAAATTCTGAGATCCGTGGCCGTTACTCGGACATCGCCGTCCAGGCCATCTGCCGCGATAACTTCCCCGGCTTCGCACAGCTTTTGCAACAAATGCGAAACCTCGAGTCCTTGGACGTACACATGTATCAGACTCTGGTGTACGAGTCCAACGAAGGACGTCCGATGTATCATTATTACTACAAAGTGTTCAACAACGTAATCGACCAGGGGTTACGATTCCAGCACCTCAAGCATGTGGCCCTCTCCGGCCTTTGGTTGCGGCCCGACTCTCTGGTGGCTTTCATGCAGGGACACCTACAGGTCACATCGCTCGAGCTGCAAAACGTCGGCATCCCAATGTATGTTTCCGGTCAAACGTCCTGGGGCGTGGCTTTGGCCGAACTGGCACAGGATGCAGTCGCCCAACGCTCGGCTCTGGCGAGCGTGTTCTGTTCGTACCTAGGCAGCGAGCCCCAGGTGAGTGGTGCGATCTCTTCAAATTCCCACAACTTTTTGCGGGTCGGTGAACCTATCCGAGACGAGTGGCTTCACCGCGGGTGGGTGTCGCGGTGGCAAAAGGGGGTGTTCTTGTCCGGTCGTAGAGTGCTGAGAGACGAATTCACCCTCGAGGATGCTTTTGGGCAAGGACGGTCAAGCCGGAGGGGCGGTCTTGTAGATGTACCCGACAGCCGTTCCTGGGGGATGGTGGAAGCTCAGTGGGAAGATCGGTATGGGAGAAACTATCACTGAAATACGGCAGCGAATTAGTTTGCAGCTTAATTATTGATCGATTACTCAGATGCAACGAGCCATCTCAGCCACGGCGTCATTTCTTCAAGGTCCGCTTCCCTCTGGCGGGTACACAACGATCTTGTCCAAATCCGCCCCCTTATAATCAAACCCATTCCACAACCCCCCAACCGTGATCGTATTGCCCCTACCCTCCTTCAGCGTCAAAAGCAGCGGCGTCGAAAGAATCACCCCCTTGTTCGTGTCCCTCTGGAACAACGTTTCGACCTTCTCAGCATCCCCATTAACAACCACACTCGCAACTCGCCGCAACTGCCACGCGCCCCCAATCCGGTCCGGCGATCCTCCCGGCTGATCCCCAAACCCCATGTCGTCCGTGTTCTGGTAATAGAACGACACCCACTGTGGCTTACCCGTGCCCTTGATGTCCTCGAACGTCACGGTACTATCATTTCCGTAGATTCCTGTCGCAATGAGACCCTTGCTGGCGAAGTTCGCTTCTTGCTTGAAGGCATTCCCAGCTGTCTTCGCATCGGCCGCCAAGTAAGTCGTCCCCTTGACAGGCGCCCACTCCCCGGTTTTCACATCCAAGTCATACATGTCATGCCACACCAAGTCCAACGTCTTCTTCTTATCGTCGATCTCCATAGGCAACCAGATGTAGCGGCTTTCCCACAACGAGTTAGAGTCCCACTGATCACCCAGATAGAGATACGTCGTCTTCTTCGTCCCCTTGATCGTCAACGTAAACCCCGACTGGGAGTTAAACGTCCGGGTGTTAAGCGGCGCTACCGTGAACGGCTGCGACCAAGGCCCAGCCAGGGAGTCAGCGCGGAACGCGACTACATTGTTGGGGCGGTATCCTGTTTTGTGGCTCATCAGGGCGTAGTAACTCTTGTCCGTCTGGACGATGGAGGGAGCCTCGAGGTCAAATTTGTCGAAACGGTGGATGACTTCTTCGAGCGCGGTGGTGTCCTTGTTGTAGGCCGAGATGTACACGTCTCGGCCTTCTTTCCTGTCGCCGTTAGAATATAACGCGTAGGACCGGCCGTCTTTGTAGTCAGTGAACAGGCCGAAGTCTTGGGACCAGTTGCCCAGCGGGGCGGTTGCACTATCGAAGGTGTAGGGGCCGGAGATGTTGGGGGAGCGGGCTAGGCCTTGGAGAAGGAGGCCGTAGGTCGAGTTGTCGGCGTGCCACCAGAGCTGCGTGGAGTGTAAGTAATTGTTCCCTGCTCACGTTTCGAACTATGGTGTGTCATTTTCTATTCTTACGTGGTATTCTTTGGCGGCGTGGCTATAGACCACCTTGGGCCGCTGGATGATATTCGATGGGGAAATGTACGGGTGATCCGCGATTGGCTCTATTTGAAACGATCAGTACCCGGAAGAACTAATTAGTGATGAAAATGATGACGAGGCCAGACTAACCGAGAGCAAGTCCATGACTCTTCCAAGTTGCGAGATCATCGGAGCTGTAAACCGAGACCCCTCCGCCTTCGATCTGGCCCTCGATCTTGTACTCGCCAAACAGCCAAAACTTGCCCGTGTCTTGATCAACAGTGACACATCCCGCATGGGCATTGACAAGGTTTCCGTCGGTATCGTGCCATCGCCCGCCAGGCACAATGTACTTTGCGGTTGAAATACCAAGTAAAAGGGACAAGACAGAAATTAGGGACATGGTGGAATTAGTGATCTTCATGCGGTGGTGTGAACGACAAGATCACGTCGTTGACAGCCCACTGATATCACGCCGGCTAATTATACGCCGGTTTGGAGCGTTGCCTTTTCCATACCCTTGGCGCTCCGGGGCCCTTTAACCCGAGGCGATCTCTCCCCGCATTCCATCATCAATTACCCCTTTCTAATTCTCCGCAAGGTACGGGCACCAGTTGGGTGGTCTTTTACCTGGTTTGTGGGGCGGTGTCTTGGCGATGGAAATCGAATCCCGTCAAAGCCATAGAATTGTGAAATAATTAAGTCTCGCTGTTCCGGTTCTCAGCTCTCGCAATCAATGAACCCAACGACAAGTGGAACAGATCCCCCCCAATAAGCTATTTACGGTAAGGATACTGGGTACCTAATCTTGAGCGCTGAATGTACCCACCCTCACAGGTAGGGTTTCATGATAAAGTTTCTGCTTAATTATCGATCGGCTGGTACCTTAATATGGGAGCACGATCCAGATTGCCGTTTATCCTTCTGCACGATTGCAGCTGATCTGCGAGAGCCCATTTTCTAGAACAACCTTATTGACATAATTACTTGGCTCTAATCTATGAGTTTGTTCTGGCCATACGCTTCCAATTTACATTGTGATTCAAATCGTGTTACTTTCCAACGCCATATAGAATACAATGAGACTTATTGCATCTTCAGTTATCCTCAACGCGGTACTGTGTGCAGCAGTACCGTCAGTCCCTCGTCAACAAAAGCCACCGGCATTCTTTCTTGCTGGTGACTCCACCACTGCCTCCAATGGTGGTTGGGGCGATGCTTTCCTAGCAGTGCTAGAAGGTGGTGCCACCGGCCAGAACGAAGGCCGGAGTGGTGCTACGACGGTCTCTTACATTAATGGTGAAGGGGTGGAACTGCTTCAGGGATTGATCACCGACAACAAGGACCAGTACGACTGCTACGTTACTCTACAATTTGGTCACAACGACCAGGTGAGAGAACTACTTTTCCTCTTGTCTATGCACCAAGTATCGGGAACAACGTATCTGACATAAACCCCTCAGGCATCCACAGCCAACATCACAATGGACCAATTCCAATCCAACCTGCAATTCATGGCCGAAGAACTCACCGCAGCCGGCGGGACACCCATCATCCTAACCCCTCTCACCCGCCGGACCTTCACCAACGGCACACTCGATGACAGCCTAGCCAATGTCTCTGAAGCCTCTCGGAAAGCAGCACAGGCTGTAGGTGTGCCCATGCTCGACCTGAACGCGGCCTCCAAGGCATATGTGCAAGCTATTGGATCGTCCGATGCTGACACGTACAACCTCGCTTTTGGCGACTGGACGCATTTGAATGAGCATGGCGCTACGGTGTTTGCACGGATAGTGGCTGATTTGGTTGAGGAATGGAGGCTAACGTTTGATGGGTACATTACACCTGATGAGGAGTTGTCGGAGAAAATCAAGGAGGGGATTTATGCGTGATGTCTGGTATCAGAGTGGTGAGATTGTACATACAGCGATTCGCCAAAGGTGATGAGATCCTCCTATGTAGAATTATGTACATGAATGAGGCAAAAGTAAAATGAAAAGAAATGCGTCAGCCGCGAATCGAACGCGGGGCCCATCGATGGCAACGATGGATTTTACCACTAAACCACTGACGCTTTCATATTCGACACGACCGATTTTAGGATATATCAACCCTCAAAGCAACCTTCAGGAACCTCTCCCGTTTGTTCGCAACCTTGTGCTTCTGTTTGGACTCTGTGCTTCTGCGCGGACCTTGTGAGTGGGACCGTTGCCGCTCTTTCCAAATTTGCACGGGAACGTTATTTTGAGAGGAAAAGAAGGTTCCTCTCCGTTTCCATTCTCCTTTTCAACGCTTGTCTCTCGCGACGACTAAGGAAATTCCGCATGAAAATGACGTTTAATAACAATTGTTTTCCGTCCCCGCCGATTTCCGAGGGTTTGGGACTGGTATCCATTGTATCGCGGTCCCATACTATGTAATTACTCGCGTCCCAGTCCTCACTGGACTGGCGATATATGCCCGCGGTTAATTACGGCGGGAATACGGATACCTACCTAAGTTTGAGGCCGAGGAACCAAAACCCGGCATGTACCCCGTAATTACTCTGTAATTAGTCCTTTCATACCAACACACTCTTCTGTGCGCAATCTTCGGGTAGGCATAATACCACGCTTGGCTCTTCGTATTCCCCCTTTCCCGTTTTTATTTTCAACATTCGTGTAACGTTAACATCGTGACTCTTCGCCGCCGGGTGAAAATTAGTGACCAATTTGGAAGGACGGATCGGGCGATGCTACGGTCTCGGCTCGGGTTGAGGACGGAAGGATTTTGCCAAGCCCCCGGGTGAGATTGAAAAAAAATGCATAGAAACCGCGGCGCGCCCCTGAGCGTGAGAAACGAGTTGGCGTTCTCATTCACTCGTTCAAACAATGGCAGTATTTTCAAAAATCGGCCCCTTGCTGGCCCTGGCCGGTAGCCTGCCCGTAAGTGCCAGTATCAACTTCAGCGGCTTCGCAGGCTACGGCGAAGCCTTTTCCGGGCGCGTTGGTCCGTTTGATTCCAACTCGACCGCGTTCCTCGATGCCGTCGCTGCGTCAAATTCCACGGGCCTCTTCAAGATCCCTGGGTACGATGTCTCCAAGCCATTCCCAGGCAAACCCATCGACGGCTGGACCATCCGCCTCGCGGCCGTCGATCTCTCCGAGCCATACAAATACGCCGGGGATCCCTCCAACCCACTCTCCCAGTACGACCCAAACTTCGCCATTCGGGGCCAACCCATGATAGGACACAGCCTCAAGATCCAAGCCCCGGACAGCCTGTTGGAACCAAACCCGGCCGACAACGGCAAAACCAAAATTGTCAAGACCGACCCCAGCTGGGGCATGTGTCTTTGGGCCTTTGGCCACCCGAACCAGCTCAGCAAAGAGCTCTACAATAACCCCACCCAAAAACCGCTCGCCGCCGACGGTTCCTGCAAGGGGTTTCTCTCCGACGCGTGCATCGCTGCGCTCGAGAAAGACGCAGGCGACAGCTACTCCATCGCCGACTCAGCCGAGTCAACCCGCGGGCTGTTCGGCGGACTGACGACCTGCTCGAGTCTGTCGGTGCCGGACGCGTGCGGCGAGCATGGCCCGGGGAATGCAGGCGGGGAGGTTCCGTCGTACGGTGGGGTACCGGTGCGGTATCTGAACGGATCGGTGACGCAGGTGGATGGGTGGGAGTTTGGGTCGGATGCGGGGGAGTTGTATAATTCGACCAAGGACCTGCAGGAGTATTGGGACTCGATGGTGGTGAATTACTGGGTGTTTGTTACGGCGCTGGTCAATGCGACTCTGGACCCCGAGGCGTACGTGAGTGATTGGGGTGAGGCGCTGTCGAGGGTGCATTGTGTTGCGCCGAATGGGGTTGGGACGGGGAAGGCGTTTACATTTTCGGGGGAGGTGAAGGCCTCGGATGGGGGTGATAACACCGGGGGTGGTGGTGGTGGTGGTGGTGCTGGGGGTGGTGATCAGAATTCTACGGAAGCTTGGAGGCCGAGTGGGTTGATTGTAACGTTCTTTACTATGTTGCCGGTTTTTATTCTTGCGTTCGCTTAGTCGAAAAGTTTTTGATTTTGATGAGATAATTATACGATGTTGGTATGTTATGATACAAATATTACAGGTAATTTTATTCAAGATAATTACTTAATTACCTAGGTAGTAAAATATGTGGGAGAGAGTCAGAGCGGACACTTACTATTTCTTCCGATTGAACTAAGCTTCCCTTCTTTTACATTTTGTGAGCATTGCGTGTAAAACCATGGTCAGCTTGGTGCTCGTTGGGCCCCAACGACGACTTGGTTGCGTTGACATGGTATTTAGTCCTAACAGCTGGAACACAATAATAGCCTCACTTGGTAGGGAAATTGCACTTAATTATATAGGTAACAACGCTCGGCATATCGGCTAATCATGTAATTAAGTGCACAATCTTCCATCGAGTTCCAAGAGTACCGGCTTATGCTACTGCCGATGTCTCAACGCGGTGTTCTTCAGTGATGGCGCCTTCCTTGTCAACAAGCTCTCCTGCGTCATACCGGCTCATGCCCCCGGCCGCCACTTTCTGAAAGAGCCTCGGAGGCACGTTCATGGCATACAGTTGATCCAACTGCTCAAACGAAAGTCCTTTTGTTTCGGGGAACAAGTACCAGCCCCCAATGCCAGCCATCAACCCGGTTGCCAGAAAGATAAAGCCGACCTTACCGCCCAAGTTTCCGGCATCGGGGTTGATCATGTAAGGGACAGTAAACTGCATAATCAGGCCCCAAACGGCATTCGTGATGGTGATGAGACCCTGTGTCATGGCCCGGAGTCTGATGGTCGCAATCTCCGACGCTAGGACAAAGCCGGTGGCACCGATGGAGAGCTGGTAGATAAGCGCCCACACATACAGCAGCCCGACAACCCCCCAGCTGGCCTTGGCCTTGTCCGGCACGCACCCGAGGATGCCGATGATCAGAAGCATCAAGCATAGCGCGAACTGGGGACCGACGATGAGGAACCGGCGGCCGTAGATCTCGGTCAGGGGGAAGGCCGCCATGGTGGCGGCGAGCATGACGGCGTATAGGGCCATGGACGCGGCGAAGTAGTTGCTGATGCCGATGAGCTCGAAGAAATATGTCGCATACCCGATCACGAACGTGGCGCCGATCATCTGCTGCGCGGAAGCGGCGAAGATGGCGGTCAGGGTGCGCTTGCGATTGGCCGGGTCGAAGCATTCAGCTGTTCGCTCCACGTTGACGCCTAAGATCCGCCTGGGCGGCCTGGACTCGGTGTTGCCGTGGAGTAGGTCACTGGTGAGGCGGATCTCTTCGGCCATGCGTGACGCTTCGATCTCGTAGAATGTCTGCTCCTTGAAGCCGTAGATGCGGCGCAACGCCTTTTTGGCCTGTTCTCGCTTGCCGTGGCGGATGAGCCAAGAGGGAGACTCGGGGAAGAAGGGCCAGGCGGCGGTTAGGATCACTAATTCGTTATGGAGTTAGCAAAGCGGTCACCGAGACCCTGCAGAGGGGCACTGCCTAACTTAGCGGACTTAGACTTACAAGGGAAGATGTACATGGCGACGACGGGCAACCACCACTGCCACTTGCCCGAGAGGTGATTGCTCCCCTGCGAGACCACGACGATGGCGAATTGGCCAAAGACGATGCTAGTGTTGAAGAAGCACAGGAAGAAGCCGCGGAGTTCTGGACGACAGGTCTCGCCGATCCAGAGGGGTGAGATGGTGAACATCATGCCGATGGCGATGCCGTTGACACCCCTGCCGGCGAGGTGCGTCCGCCAGTCCGGGGCAAGTTGTTGGAGGATGACGCCGGCGGTCGAGATGAGCGATGCGGCCAGGATCCCCCACTTGCGGCCGTACTTTTCAAGCAGCGGGGCGAAGATGAAGGTGGTGGCGATCTCTGTCGCTGGGGCGATCGAGTTCCAGGCGGAGAGGTAATGTGCCGGGATCAGGTAGCTGCCGTCGCCCTGCAGCAGCCCGAACTTCTCCTTGAACGCGGGCAGTGCCGCGAGTTGTCCACCTGCCACGATGTCGAAGCCTTGCATCACGACGCCGGAGGAGATCAAAAGCGCTGTTTGTTGTGTCCTCGAGCGTTAGAATATATTCCGGATATGGCAGTCAAGTTATCGTCAGGACTCAGGGGTAGGATTCAGGGGTAGTTCGACTCACCCCAAAGCGCAAATCGCGACTGCGATCTCAGCATCTTCCACTTGTTGTCCGGATTGACAACCGAGTAGTCGACGCTGTGATGGAATGCTGGTCAGTTTTCCACTCTTGGCTTGTGTTGGGTCAATATGACAAGATACTCTGCTTACCCGTGTATTAGAGCCATTGTGTGCTAATAACTCGGGACTCGCGGATTCGGTGATGTTGCCGTTGTGACTTGTCAGTTGCAGCGGTATTCTTGTGCCCTGGTGCGGATGGGCTTAATAACATCGGTGACCATGCCGCAAGTCTGATAAACCGATCTGGCAGAAGCGGGAGGGGGACTTTTATCTCCAGTTCTTCAGATATAAGCACCATGAGCATGGCGAGGTACCTCCAACAGGTTTCCCAAATCCGGCAACCAGCCTTGAGCCAAGAGCCCATGGACGCGTTACGGGTTGACAGGGGTAAAAAAACCATTCCCCGCCGAAACCCTGCTGATCCGGGTTGATCTGGGGATTCTGGGGGGAACCTGGGGAACCCTAGGGACCCAAGACGCCGTCTAGGAGGTGCTCCACAGCGGGCGGAGTGCCCGATACCTTTCAGTCAGAATGCGGTCCAGGCTTGGGTTCCAGCTGAATCGTTAGCGCGGAACTTGCCCCACGTCTCTGCCTCCGAGAGCATGGCTTCCCGCGTGGCCACCGCGGGGAAACAGGCCGAGAATTTGCCCCTTTTTTTACACCTCCCATTCGGGATTCAGACAAGCCACCACCTCATCTCGCGATGTATTGGTGTTGAGTCGTCGGTACCTTGTCTGTAGTTGGTAAATAGTGGGCCAATTCTGCTCGTCTTTTTTTTGAGCTCCACCGGCTACCCCGGGTGGCCACCAGCCCCGGGCTAAGCCAACTAAGAATCATGGGGAAGGATAGTGAGTACAGTCTCAGGGCGTCGCGGAGTTCGACTTAACTCCGCGAAAGATGATCACGGGCAGTTCGACGCCACACTCTAGTTAGGTAAGCGAATACATCCCAAGGGATGCGTACGTAAGGATGGGCAATATAAACTCCTTGACAACAAGAAGACCGCGGAGTAATTAGGTACTTCATGTACGAACCGGGCCTACCTACCGCACGCAGGCCATTGTTTCCCTTCCCTCGGCTAATCCAGCGCGGGAAAGCGATTCATTGACAAGTCGGGACGGTTCCATTGGCCCATGATCTGCATTCTCTTTTCTTCCTTTTCACCATGGCACACTTGACGTCAACCGAACAGCCCGGGCGGCGACCCAGAATCCACTTCACTGCAAACAGCTGGATCAACGATCCATGCGCTCCCGGCTACGATCCGAACACCAAGACATATCATCTCTTCTACCAATGTGAGCTTTATCCCTAGAGGCCTTGCACTGCTCAACTAGTAAATCCTGGTGACAAAGACTGACACAATGCCCGTCGCCTTACGTACTTGGCAGGCAATCCAACCAGTTGTGAATGGGGCAACATGTCCTGGGGACACATTGTGTCCCGAGACATGCTACGCTGGACGAAAGCCGAAGTGTCCCCTGCCCTCCTCCCAGACCAAACATACGACGCCCAAGGGGTGTTTACCGGCTGCTGGGTCCCTCCCATCGACGATTCCGACACCGTCTTGCGGGTTGCGTACTCGTCGGTCAAACACCTGCCCTTTCACTGGAGCACGCCGCCATATCCCCGCGATGCCGCTGGAATCGCTATCGCACTGTCTCGTGACGGCGGCAAGACTTGGACAAAATATGCGCGAAACCCCGTCTTGGCGGGCGAGCCGGCCGGTGTCAGAGTCACCGGGTTCCGCGACCCGTACGTGACGGAGTTGCCGCTGATCTCCTACGCCGTCGAGGGCGAGGGCAAGTCCTATGAGAAGGGACCAGTACTCTACGGGTTCGTCTCGGGCGGCATACAAGACCGCGGCCCTACTGTCTTCCTGTACGAGATTCCCCGCGACAATCCAGACGAAGAGTGGAGATACTCTGGCCCCTTGGTTGACCTGCCGGCGAGATTCCAGCCCTCGAAGAAATGGAGTGGCAATTATGGTGTCAACTGGGAGTGTGCCAACCTGGTGGCCCTGCAAGCAGATTCCGCGGTTCGACACTTTTTGATCCTGGGCGCCGAAGGAGATGTCGAGAAGGATCATGTGAGATCTTATCAGAGCCAGCGCCCGGTCACGGCGCCTTCGCGAACTGTGAGGGCTCAGTTGTGGATGTCGGGCCGTCTTATCACGACTCCAGGCGACGACGGCGGCGTCCAATTCCAATACGAGCATGGGGGATATCTCGACCATGGGGTGTATTACGCTGCAAACTCGTTTACGGATCCCGAATCCGGTCGTACGATTGTGTACGGTTGGATTCCAGAGGAAGACCTGCCCTTGGGAGCCGCTGTTGAGAAGGGGTGGAACGGTTCTCTTGCTGTCCCTCGTGAGATTTTCCTCCTCCGGATCCCAAGAGTCGTCGGGGCGCTGCGAAGCGCACTGCGGGATATCTCTCCCTTCGAGCTCAGTCCGGAGCCGGATGGTGGTGCCACGACTACCGTCTTGACGTTGGGCGTGAGGCCGATCGCGGAACTGGAGCAGCTACGTGAGGCCAGCCACCACCAGCACAGTGCAGCCGCCGTTGTGTTGCCGGAATCAGACTTGGTCACAAGCCGAGGCATTTGCCAAACACGAACTACAAGCTGGGAGCTCGACGCCACCGTGGCAATCGGCGCGGGATGTCAAGAGGTCGGCTTCCACTTGCGCCACGATGCGGACCTGTCCATTTGTGCCACGGTTACCTTCTCGACCGCGACCGAAACCATCGTCGTCGATCGTCACGCCTCTAACGCTGACCCGGCGATCAACAAGTGTCCGGACGCCGGTCCGTTCACTCTACTCACAACACGGGGCGACGAGGGAAGAGATAGTTTGGAGAAGCTTCGTATTCGCATTTTGTCGGATGGAGATATCCTCGAGGTCTTCGTCAACGACCGTTTCGCCCTCGCGACCATGGTGTACTCGGGCTCCAGCCCGGGCTTGGGCGGGTTGACGGCATTTGCGAAAGGAAGCGTGGGCAGTGCCGTGTTTGAGACGATTACGGTATGGGATGGGTTGGAGTTGCCGAGTCTTCAGCAGAACACACCTCTGCCAGCCGATCGGTGAGGGTGCGGTGCAACAGGGTTAAGGAAGGGCTAGCCTGTACGATGCGTATGTCGACCGACCTTGTCGATCGGAGGCAGACCAGGAGGTGAGCCCAGTCCACGGCACATCCGTCCCGCAGACAGGGTGTCGCGGCAGCCTGGAGGACCGCCATCGATGTTGTGAAGATAGTAGCGTAGAGCGTCCAGCGGTTGACGATGCAGTCGCGGACTGCCATTAACATACTGGGAATACACTGCATATACGTGTTGAAGAACCTCTCGCAGTGCTCGAGTATCTGTGTGGTAGTGGGTTCGCCGTCCTGGATGCACTGATACACGGCCGGCCAGTAGATGGATATTTTGCAACAGTGATACTGGACTCGCAGGAAGTTGCTAAGTGGTTCCAGGGCAGCCAGGTGGCGGAAGTGGACGGCGTCGGGCAGGAAGCTCTGCCACTCGTCGAGCTGCGTCTCGAGCTCCAGCGCAATGGTTGGCGCGTAAACGATGTCGCCCTGAGGCGTCCTACGGATGGCAGTGTAGCAGCGATGCAGCATGCGCCTGACGGCAATCTCGGCAAGGAAGTATGCCTGGGCCTTGTCCGAAGCAACTGCGCTCCCGTCTGCCGATGCCGAGGCCCCACTGATGATGCCGCCGGGAGACGCTGTCGTTGCACCTGGGGAGCCAGTATCGAGCTGGAAGTGCCATGAAGGGCGGCTGTCAGGCAGGTCAACCTTGTCGTCGTAGTTCCATATTCCGCTGTCGACCATGTCGAGCTGGTCGCGCAGCTCGCTCTCTAGCAGCAGGACGGCCCAATAACACCTCTTTGCCTGCTCGTACAGCTCGTCATTGCCCTCGCCCGCGCATTTCACCAAGTTCTGCACCTTGAAGGAAGCTGTCATAGCATAGTCGTAGGCCTGGCACGGCCGAGAAAGGCAGCAGTGGTAGATGCTCAAGAGGACCAACGCCTGGATGCTCTCGAGGCTCTCGTCGACGAGCACAGCCGGCAGCGACGCAGTCGCGGCCTCCAGGTAGAGCTCGCTGTTCCTTTCGGGGTAGTATGACGGTGAGGATGCCCCTGTTCGTACCGCCTGGTCTTCCAGAGCGAGGGCACCCACCGCTGCCACGGCCAGCATCAAGCAGGACTCGGAGCCGGGCGCCAACGGCCCTGTGAGCACGCTAAGGCAGCGCTCCGAGAAGCCCGGGCGGAGTATCGGGTACCAGATGTGGACATGGGCGGAGAAGGCGTCGAGCGCGGCGAGTACTTGCTGCTGCGGTAGAAAACACAGTCTTCCCGCGTGACTGACGCGTGCGCGGCGCGGCGTAATGCTTCGTTCGAGCAGCACGAGCTCCCGCGCGAAACCGGGGCCGAGACCGAGAACCTCCATCATGCAGTCGGTCACTAGCAGCTGGAATGGCGATCTCTCCACCCCTGTGACGGCTTGGCTCGCATTGCTATCGGCGTGGCTTTGATTCTCCGCGTCAACGACCGGAGACAGCTGTTGGTAATGCGCGGGCGGGGGCGGATGCGGGTGCGCTGGTTGCCCTGCCTGCAAGGAGTTGGTGATGTAGTCTAGCCGGCGGTTGATGGCGGCGAGCTCTGCCTCCACTCTGCAACAGCGGTGTTAGCATCGAGACCCGAACTTGGAAACTCCATGTGGCATGTTCCATGAGGCATGTTGCTTAGCACAGCACTTACCTAGACGCGGCGCTGGTCTGGCTCGGCTCGTATTGGCAATCGAGTCCCCGGGTGCGACAGTAGGTACACGCGGGGCTGCGCCGATCGCATCTCGTCCGTCTCGTCCGGCAGGCGCTACACGCCGTGATGGCCCGGCTGCGACTCTTTCTTGGTGGGTCATCGGGGCCCGGGGCCGGTGGGTTCGCGTCCTCTGGGGCCCCATAGGGGCTCGCTGGAACATCCGGCTCGGCCATTAGATGATCAGACATTCAGACTGGCCGACTGGATTCACTAAACCCGGGCCACGGGTCTCAGTGTCGGTCCCGGCGTGGGTCTCGGTGCGACGGTGTCTCGAGTCTCGGCGACTCGCATGGCATTGCCGGTTCAACAGCCGGTGCAACTGCAGTCGGCAGAGCAGTTATCAGTGGGGGCTCCAAAGAATCCGGGCCACCTAGAGGCTGGGGAAATCGGTCTGAAATACCTATCTCCGCCGACATCGCCTCTTCATCTGGCGACTCGAGTCAAAGTTATGCAGTTCAATCCCTATTTGATTGTTAGCTCGAACCCTCACACGAATTTCATCTCAATAGCCAATCAGAAATTGATATGGATGCCACCGTCTTATCCCTGTCTGACCCACATGAAGTCCCGAGCTCGCCAAAAACAGGGATTGAACTGCAGAAGACCGCACCAGTGCAAAAGTGGGGACTCTCGCGGAGTTAGAGCGAACTCCGCGATGCTACCCCCACGTGATGGACTTGCACGTGACGGCTGTTGAACGCGTGTGACGAATTTCCAGTGATATGGCAGTGCCGCAGTGTGGAGGTGGATCCATCATCCACCAAGACCACTTGTTGAAGGTCGTGAAGCTCCTCGGTCATTGAATGCCGTCGGCTTTCTTTCACGGCAGCAAAGCGGATGTCGAGTTTTCCAAAGTTCAGCCAAACTATAAATCGGACAAGATGTCTACCGATCGAGAACTGTCGACATGCTGTGTTGATTCATCATCCCCAACTAGTGCAGCCACAACGCACAACCTCGGGCCTCCCGCTGCATCTACCTTGATGCAAGTTTCCAAATCTCCTTGAATTAAATACACTGCGCATCAAATACACTACGCGCACACCCAGTCACCTCGACCCACCCCGCCCTCTATCAACAATGACGACCCCGGTTCCATCCTTCACCCGAGGAGATCTGCTGTCTTCGGTGGCCCAGCGCAAGACGGCTCGCACTGCTCGCATCTCCAGCTGGGACCAGTCCGGCCTCAACGAGGATGCCTTCGTGGTACAACCGGGCGAGACGGCGGTCCTCGCCGATCTGGAGGGCCCGGGCATGATCACGCACCTGTGGTTTGTCCAGACCTGCCGCCGCATCCTCGGCCCGGGCCTCATTCCGTACTCCAAGTCGGGGGTCGCCATGATGGAGATTCACAACGCCCTAGGTCTCAGCTACGAGGACAGCGACCCTGACTACTACCGCAAGGTGCTCATCCGCATGTACTGGGACGACTCGGAGACCCCTAACGTCGTCGCCCCTATTGGCGACTTCTTCTGCCTGGGCCATTCCATGGCCGCCAACTTCCAATCCCTCCCCTTCACCGTGTCGGTCAAGCCGTCCGAGGAGAAGAAGTTCGGCGGCTCGGCCGCCTTCAACTGCTACCTGACCATGCCCTTCAACAAGCGTGCCCGGATCGAGATTGAAAACCAGGGTGAGGACGCCTACTTTCAGTACTTCTACATCGACTACGAGTTGCTGCCCGCCCCCTTCGACCCGAGCGAGATCCTCTATTTCCACGCCCACTGGCGGCGCGAGAACCCCACCAACGGCTGGGCCCCGAACGCCATGCAGACCAACAGTCTCGAGACGCAGGTTCCGAACCTCACCGGTGACGGCTACACCATCCTCGAGACGACTGGCTCGGGTACCTTCATTGGCTGTAACCACTCGGTGCTCCACCACCAAGGCACCTGGTGGGGCGAGGGCGACGACATGATCTTCATCGACGACGACACCTGGCCGCCCAGCATGCACGGCACCGGGGGCGAGGACTACTTCACCCAGGGCTGGGGCATGCAGAAGAATGCCTACCCCTTCTGCGGTACCATCATCCATGAAGAGGACGTGCCCGGTTACCAGGTCTCGTACCGTTGGCACCTGGCCGACCCGGTCCGTTTCAACAAAAAGATCACGGTCAAGCTGGAGCACGGGCACGCCAACCACCTGCGCGACGACTGGTCCACCACGGCATACTGGTACCAGACCCTGCCGGGGCCCAAGCTGGATATCCTCCCGGTCGAACAGCGACTGCCCAACAGGCCCACCGTCGCGCCGCCCCCTGAGCCGGCCGCTGACAGGCCCCTGACCGACTTGCAGCAACAGTTGATTAAGCAGCGGGAAGAGAGGCTTGAGGCATTTGTGCAGGACCGTAACCAGTGGCTGCAGAGAAGGGCTGAGGCATCCCGAAAGCGAGCACAAAATAATGTCGAGATTGCGAAGGATATTAGGGAGCGCTTCATCAAGAGCTTGCAAGGTTAGGTAGGTGGTGGGCAGAGGTGGTGAGATTGTCAGATTGTCTGAGTACCTATTTACTAGAGTCATGGTCCGTCGCGCCAATGTAATTATTGCAGATGAGAACTACCTTAATTTAAGTACCTTACCCACAGAGCAAAATCGCCTGGCTGCCAGCTACATGTCATTCATTGATCGTTCTGAGAGTGCATGCTATAAGCACAATATCCAGCTGCTCTTGGGCAAGAAGGTGCAGGTGACATCTAAAGCACCATCGTCGACCTGCTTCCTGTCCTCCTACTTCCCGTCGTCCTCCTTACCGTCCTCCTGCTCGCCTGGTTACGCCCCCATCTCGTCCCTCTCCTCCGAGCTTTCCGGCCTCTCCAACCTCTCCAGCCAGAGTTGGTAAACTGTAAACAGAAGACTCTCACACAGTCTCTGGCAACCGAGGACCGCTCGGCGTCGCCGAAAGCCTGTTTTCTGGAAGCATTCCCTTCTCAGAAAACAGCGCATGCGGTGACATACCCAAGCAGAGAAAAAGTTGTATGTACATACAGCTGGCCTGACCATACCCCGCGCACGTACCTCGCCCCGCTAGAGGGTATCCATGGTTGGTGGAAGCTCGACGTGATGCTTGTACTAACAGACCTTTCGCTTCGCTTCCTGCCCCGCTTTGTTGCGGATGGTGGAGTCGTGCTTGCAATGTCAACGGGGTCTTTGAGGGGAACAGGTACCCCGCGGAGATCGGAGTCCTGGGCCGATGCTGTCCGGAATGCTTGGCACAGGATCGCCAATACCGGTGTAGGTAGGTACCAACTCGCACACACCTCACAAGCGAGACCGAAACGAGTCCCATATTCTGCGCTCCGGTTTTTCTCTCATGTCCCCTAGCACGCATGTGCATCGGGCATCCCGTAGAAGCTGCAAAACGAGACAACCGAAAGCCCTTCATACCTACCTACCTACCTTAGCTTGACGACGGATCTTATCATTTCCCCGAACCCGGTAATGGCTGCAGGGATCTACTGCGCAATATCCGCGGAAAGAAGGAGAATTTTGCGCGAATGCTTCCATCCTGCAGCTACAGGGTACCATTACCGTTACAGCCCTAGCACCAAGGTATTGAATACCGGATTACGGGATACAGCGATCCTTGTCGGGCTTTGATGCGGAGTAAATGCGGGGAAGGGTGCGGGGAAATGTGCGGGGAAAGGTGTACCGGGTCGATTAGTGATCACCCCGAACAGGTGGGAAGCTCATCGCTCGCCCTCTCCACAACAAAAGAACCTCTCCAACTTCCAACGTCGTTCTAGCGCTGTGTTCTAGCGTGTTCTAGCGTGTTACTAGCGCGGCTCGACTGCATCACGACGCACGGTATCCCAGAATAGGATCCGACTGCAGCGCTGCAAAGGAACTGTTGCATCGACAGAGGCCCAAGGGGCGTTGTGTTAGATGGGATCAACGACGTTGTTGTCGAACCAACGTATTGCGAGATATGGGACAACAGTTCAAGGTGTTGAGCTGTCTGACATCGCAATGGCGGCGTCTCCGAGCTAGGTACTGACCAACGGACAACTACCTTCCTTGTCCTCAAGTCGAGGAACCCTAACGTGGTCATAGAGGTAGTGAATGCCTTGCGGAGCTCGCTCCAAGCCGAGAGAATTTCGATACGTACCTTAGTCTGTGCTCCGTCCGTCGGAGAGACTTGACACCGTTAAACAACATTTGAACACACCATGACCGAAGTGGCATGGGATCTGCACCAAACTCCTGAGAACCAAGCTTGAATACGAACCTATCATGGGGACTTTGAACTTTTGAAGGTACCTACAATACGTACCTCCACCGCAAGTAAGGCACAAGGGAACCTCCAGGTGCATAGGTACGTTACCTACCTCAACAGCAAGCAACAGCTCTCGGATTTGGCCCCACTGACCGACACATCAGCGTTGTTAGGATGAGGCTCACATTCAGGGGAAAGGGACCGGTGTCCTGCATATGCACGCATGGTACCGTCCAGGAATCATCGTCTGAACTTTGCGCGGTTTATGACTCGGGAGGAGGAATAGACTCACCCAATCGCCAGCAGCCGGCAGCCAGCAGGGTGGATGTCTATCGTGGGGACGGACGGCACTAGGAAATTACCTCCAGGATCTCTCGGCTTCCTCCGAAGTAGAAAAAGCACCTAGGTATGGATAGAGAGCCCCTTCCCCGCGATTTCCGAACCAATTCTGCGTTCCACCATCTCTGGGGGCTTGGTCATGTCTTCCCCATGGGGTATCCCCACGGGGTATCCCCACAATCTCTTAGCCGATGGTGTCTCAGGGGGCTTGGGTGTCTCCCCAACATGGCTCAGTCGTGATGATCATACCAGTATGGCTACCTATGGTTCCTGGCCTCCGCAGAGACAAGGCTGCCTTTGAGGTGAAAGTAGCATAACTTGGGTAGTAAAGTACATGTACCTACGGAAGTTCTGTGTCCGAATTATTTTCTGCTTCTCCACGTCTAGCCCAAGAATACCGCAGGAGAAGAAAGCGAACTTGCGTTGATGAGTCTGAGTCTTGGGGGGTGATATGTAGAGGTACTAAACATTAACTTCTTGGCCACCCGGGAGATGAAGCTGGGGAGTGGAAACCGCGACAACCAGAGATTGTATAAGAGCCTGCACTTCGCCGCCAACTCAAGGTCTTGCAACGCTCTCACTCCGCATCTCTCCTCGGTCGCCTCTCTGTGACTCCATCCACGACCGACCCGGATGCACCCATCTTGTTACCTCTACCATGGTCCCCTTCTTTGCCTCTGCCCTGCTTTGCGGCCTCTCGCTTTTTCAGGCCGTAGGCGCGCAAACCTACGATGAGCTGTACCGGCCCCGCTATCACTTCACCCCGGCTAAGAACTGGATGAACGATCCCAACGGTCTTCTTTACCACAACGGCGTCTACCATCTGTACTACCAGTACAACCCCGGAGGAGATACCTGGGGAGCCATGTCGTGGGGCCATGCTACCAGCGATGATCTGATCCACTGGAAACATCAGCCCGTTGCCCTCCTTGCCCGTGGCTACCCAGATAGCATCACTGAGATGTTTTTCTCTGGTTCTGCTGTCGCCGACACCGGGAACACGAGTGGTTTTGGCCAGAACGGGACCGTTCCACTTGTGGCAATGTATACCTCCTATGTAAGTCTTATGAACTCCGCACTTGGCATGCTGGCTCCTTCTAACGAATGCCTTTTTTGCTTAGTATCCCGGGTCACTTAACCTGCCCAGCGGCAAGTCAGTCAACGGAGGACAGCAAGCCCAATCCATTGCGTACAGCCTCGACGACGGCACCACCTGGACAACATACGATGCCGCCAACCCCGTCATCCTCAACCCGCCCGCACCCTACGCCGATCAGTGGCGTGAGTTCCGAGACCCATTCGTCTTCTGGCACGAGCCGACCCAGAAATGGGTTTCCGTCATCTCGCTGGCCCAGCTACACAAGTTGCTCTTTTACACCTCGCCCAACCTGAAGGACTGGACTTTGGCCAGCGAGTTCGGCCCGATGAACGCAGTCGGAGGTGTCTGGGAGTGTCCTGGTATCTTCCCGCTGGCCCTCGACGGAGACGCGGCGCAGACCAAGTGGGTGGTGCAGATTGGACTCAACCCTGGTGGGCCGCCTGGCGTTGTTGGCTCTGGAACGCAATACATTGTCGGCGATTTCAATGGCACGGCATTTGTTGCCGACTCCAACGCAGCGGCCGCGGATGCCACATTCCAAGATTTCGAAGGCCCTGATGACTTTGCGTCTCGCGGTTGGGTTGCCACCGGGGGATTAGTCGGGGCTGCACCGGCCCATGGGACACTCTCCGGACAGCAAACCGTCTCTGGCTTTGCCGGCTCTGGCCTCGTCAACACTTTCCTGAACGTAGACTCAACCACCGGCACGCTCACCTCGCCGTCATTCAACATTACTCGACCGCTCATCAACTTCCTCATCGGCGGCGGGAATGCCCCGGGCGTTGAATGCATCAACCTTGTGGTCAACGGCCAGGTTGTCCGCACTGCCACGGGCAGTGACAGCGAGCATCTGGTGCCGCAGAGTTGGGACGTTACAGACCTGATTGGTCAGGACGCCGTCATCGAAATCGTGGACCTCAGCACGGGTGGCTGGGGACATATCCTGGTGGATGAGATTTCCTTTTCGGACATATCGGCTGCGTCGCGAGGGACCAACTGGATGGACTGGGGCCCTGACTACTACGCTGCGGCAGCGTTCAATGGACTTGCGTCCGAAGACCGCACCAACATTGCCTGGATGAACAACTGGCAATACGCGGCCAACATTCCTACCTCTCCCTGGCGCAGCATGTTGTCGATCCCTCGGAAACTGTCACTCCAGACCATCAGCGGGTGGCCAACCCTGATCCAGCAACCTGCCGTCAACTTGACCACTCTGCAGACGGGAACGTATTCCAATGCCTTCAACACTGTGGCTGAGGGGACTCAAGTTATTCCGCTCTCTGGGAAGTCCCTCGATATCACCGCGACATTCTCTGACCGGAGCTCGGCGTCAGGTCAATTCGGTCTCCTCCTCCGAGCAACCTCTGACCTGACGCAGCAGACGCGGATCGGGTACGACTTTGGCTCCAAGAAGATGTTTGTTGATCGGACCAAGTCCGGAAATGTCGGCTTTGACGGGACGTTCTCCAATACGTATTCCGCCCCGCTGGTGGCTGGCAGTGACGGCAAGGTCACGCTGCGCATCCTTCTTGATTCGTCTTCGGTTGAAGTCTTTGGCGGCAAGGGCGAGGTCACCTTGTCGGCGCAGATCTTCCCTCAGGACGCAGGCGTGGATGTCTCTCTTTTCTCAACTGGAGGAAGTACGAATGGGGTCAAGGTTGATGCCAAGATCCTGGGTTCGGCTTTCAACAACACGCCCACGAACACCAGTAGCACCAGCACAACCCTCGGTGGCACCAGCACGACTCTCAGCCCCAGCACGACCCTCAGAACAGCGATAGCGAGCACAACCGCCACCGTCCCCCCATCCGCCACCCCGCCCGTCGATTTCCGCCCTGTTTTCCACTTCGTGCCAGACCAAAACTGGATGAATGAACCCAACGGTCTTATCAAGATCGACTCCACGTGGCACCTTTTCTTTCAGCACAATCCCACCGGCAACTTCTGGGGGAACTTGAGCTGGGGCCATGCAACCAGCACCGATCTGGTGTCGTGGACGCACAAACCTGTTGCCATCTCCAGTGCAGACGGCATCCAAGCGTTTACGGGCACGTCGTATGCCGACCCGCAGAACCTTTCGGGACGTGGATCGTCATCAAACCCACCCTATCTCGCCTTCTACACTGGCTACGACCCATCGACTGGGGTGCAGGATCAGCGGCTGGCGTACAGTGTCGACCAGGGCGTCACATGGACGAAGTACGAGCCCGGTAACCCGATCATCTCGCAAACCCAGGAAGCACCTCACGATACCACCGGCGGTCTGGAAATCCGCGATCCGAAAGTCTTCTACCATGCCCCCTCAAGCAAATGGGTCATGATCCTCGCACACGGCGGTCAGGATAAAGTCAGCATCTGGACATCCAGCGACGCACTCGCTTGGACCTGGGCAAGCGACTTCAAAGCCAGCAACATTCCCAACTTGCCCGGTGGCATCAGCGGATGGGAAGTCCCCGACTTTTTCCAACTCCCCATCAGCGGAACCAACCAAACAAAATGGGTCATGGTCATCACCCCCGCCCAAGGCTCCCCCGCTGGCGGCAACGGCGTCTTCGCCCTCACCGGCTCCTTCAACGGCTCCGTGTTCACCGCAGACCCCGTCAACGACCCCAGCACCTTCTGGCTCGACTACGGCCGCGACTGGGATGGCGCCCTGAGCTGGGAAAACGTCCCCGCCGCAGACGGCCGCAGAATCCTCGCTTCCGTGATGAACAGCTACGGCGGAAATCCCCCGACGAACACCTGGAAGGGCATGCTCTCGTTCCCCCGCACGCTGGAGCTGCAGCAGTTCAACACCAACAAGCTGCGGTTCCTGCAAAACCCCGTGGATGAACTCGACACGTACGGCTGGCCGGTCGCAAACATCACCGGCCAAACGCTGGCCCCTGGCGATCAGCCTCTGCTCACCGACGTGCATTCCCGCACCCTCGACATCAAGATCTCTTTTACCCCTTCTCCTGGCTCTACGCTCTCTCTCGCCGTTCGCAAGGCAGGCTCGGGCTCGGTACAGACCCTTGTCAATTATGTGCAAAGCTCGCAGCAACTGCAGGTGGATCGCAATGCCAGCGGGAATACGTCGTATGATCCTGCCGCTGGTGGTGTTCACACTGCTGCGCTGCAGCCGGGTTCGGATGGGCAGGTGACGTTGCGGGTTGTGGTGGATGTGTGCTCGATCGAGGTCTTTGGTGGGCAGGGGGAGGTGGTTATTTCGGATCTGATTTTTCCTGATGTGGCTGCTGATGGTGTGTCGCTGGGGGTGTCTGGGGGTAGTGTGGTTCTGGGGTCGGTGGAAGTGAGGGAAGTACTTGTTTGAGCTGGGTTGTGAGTACTGGGAAGGGCATTTTTTATCTTGATGTGTCTGTCTTCCTGCAGACCGCCTCGCCATTCTGTCATCGGCCGGGACACTTTCCGACGCGAACCACTTTCTCTTCTCCTTCTTCTCCTTCTTCTCCTTCTTCTCCTTCTTCTACTTCTTCTACTTCTTCTTCTGCTTCTACATAGGTACCTATAGAGCAAATATCATGTACTTTATCATTCTCAGTGATCATCTGACTCCAATAGCGCTTGCCGTAAGTTGTATTCAACTCGGCATTTGTACCACTCTCCACACACATATAGCCGCACGCAAATTATCGTCCCACGAGAATCAATTACCCACATTATCCATTACATGTTCCGTGGTTGGCAGCCAAACGTACTGTCAGGCAGTATATATCATCTAAACGATCGTGTGTTTGTAGTACAGTAGACCTATAACGTAGCTCTCCTTTAGTACTACGGGGCACTGAGGGTCGGTACTTCCGAACATTTGTAATGAGGTTTTAAAGTCCGAAAGGAACTAATGTCGTTGATTACAGTGATAGATCGAGGCTCTGCTGTGGCTAACCATCTAAGCAATGCCGCCGGTAGGTCCGGTTTACGGCAAGGCCACGAGGTAGTAAACCCTAACAGAGCATTTATGGGGGCCTTCAGAATATTCGTCAAGTTCTAGTTCAAACCGACATATTTATGTCATCCTTTAATTTCCAGGTCCACAAACCACTCGACGGAGCCAGTTCGACATTTAATAAATATCAGCCCCAATAGGTAGGTAATTACCTTGTGACTTCGCACCGCCATGTAATTAGGTACATAAGTAGCAGACTCACCAACGTCACCCAAAAAACCGTAAGCGTGAATGCGCTCTGAATATCTACTCATGAAACAGACTAAGAGACACTAAGGGTCTGGGTTAAGGATATTTAGGAATTTATCCGTCGCAAGTATTTGAGCAAGCCAAGTCAAGACAGAGATATGCATCGGGTGGTAGCCAAGTCAAGGCCAAGTATGGCCCTGTATTCTCCTTGTTTGGCGTATTATCTGCAGCCTCGGTTCAGAGGATTCAGATCCAGACGGCCAGGTTTTCAGCTCTTAAACTCTATACATCTATACACATCGTGACCCTTACCTCCCGACACACTGCCTTCACCCTCTCATCCACGAAAACCATCTAAGCATCACCCACCCCTAAACCAAGCCGGCACCCATGTCTAAGGCACGGCCCTGCCCACTCCCCATCCCCATCAGATCTTCTCCGTCTCGGAAGGGGCCTGAACGACGACATCCTCGTGCTCAGACACGACCTTGATTTCCCGGTGATGCTCCCACGTCGAAGACGGGGGCTTCCACGCAGCCGACTTCCTGGCATCACTGACCTCCTCGTACAACTGGTCGACCTGCTCGAGGGTGAGGCCCTTGGTCTCATAGATCATGAGGTAGACAAACAGAATGCAAATGAAGCAGCAGGCGAACCAAACAAAAAAGATCTTAGACTGCAGGTTAGCATACCCCTCGCCGTAATTGACAAGGTACGGCGTCGAGTAGGCGATAGCCCAGTTAAGCAGCCAGTTGGTCGCAGTCGTGATGCTCAGCGACTTGGCGCGGGTCTTGAGCGGGAAGATCTCGCCCGTCACGACCCACGCGAGCGGGCCCCAGGTGGACGCGAAGAAGAAGATGTAGATGCACACAAAAGCCACCGCGGCCTTTTGGCCTGCGAGGTTCTTGACGAAGATCTCTCCGTTATCGTACTGGCCGGTGGATAGGGTGCCACAGACGGCGACGATCAGCTGCGACACGGCCATGCCGACGGCGCCCCAGAGAAGGAGGGGCCGGCGGCCCCATTTGTCGACGGCGTACATGCCGGGGATGGTGGAGGCCACGTTGATGGAGGAGGTGATCATGGCGATGGCGAAGCCGCTGGAGACGCCGGAGTTTTGGAAATACTTGGTGCCGTAGTAGAAGATGAAGTTGATGCCTGCGGAGAGACAGAGCGTTTAGTTTCTGTACGGAATTTCGGACTCGAGGACAGCAGGTCGATAAGGGCTCGGAAACTTACCTGTGAGCTGCTGGAGCGCCTGCAATCCCATGCCGGTAAGCTGTCTCTTGAGGACGGGGGCCCTCAGACAATCCAAATACGAGCCTTGGCCCTTAGTCATCTCAAACTCATGGACCGCTCGGCATTCAGCCAACTCGGCCACGACGGCTTCATGATGGACGGTCAGGCGTCGAAGACGGCTGAGTGCAATTGCAGCCCCCTCCGCGTTGTCCCTCTTGATCAAATACCGAGGCGTTTCGGGGAGAAACAGCAGGCCAGAGAAGAGGATCAGGGACCATGCCAGCTGGATCGCGATGGGGATACGGTAGCAGCCTGTGTCGTTTCGGTTCGCAGTGGCGTTGTTCACAATGGCCGCGAGGAGCAGGCCGATGGTGATGGCCCACTGATACGAACCGACGATGAAGCCGCGGATCCATTTCGGAGCCGTCTCGGATTGATACAGCGGGACTGAGAGCAAGGGCTGTCAGCGGACGATCTTTGGTGGTCATGACACACGACTGGATAATGCATGACATTTGACTTACCCATGGCGGACAACAGGCCGACACCGAGACCGGCAAAGAAGCGGCCTGCCAGGAACATGGGAATGGCTGTGGCAGCGGTGTGCAGCACAACACCCAAGTTGAAGACCCAGGTGGAGATCATCAAGCCGGGGCGGCGGCCCACGGAGTCTGCCAAAAAGGGAGAGGCGAGGGCGCCAAAGAAGGTGCCGGCGGAAAGAATGGACACGATGGCGGACTCCTGAGAGGCGGTGATGGCGGGATTCCCGTTGGCGTCGATGTAGCCCGTGCTAAAGAGACGCTGCCAGTAGGGCATAGCCAAGATTCCACTGATGGTGCCAGTGTCGTATCTACACAAGGCGGACGGTCAGCTCGGCTGGGCTAGATGGGAGTGGACGGATTAATGGCCGCGGATTATGGAACGCACCCAAAGAGAACACCACCGAACGCAACAAACATGCCAACCACGAAAGCAGGCCATGCTTTGCCTGCCACGTCGTCGGGCCGCGCCAGGGAGAGGCTCTTGAGAAAGCCCATGGTGTTGAGATTGGCGTCGGCGTTGGCAGCACGCACGTAGGAACGGAAAACAAGGCGGAAAGGGGAACAAGGAGACTCCAGTCGTTGCAGGTGTTCCTGGACAGCTTGATGATTTGTGTCGGCTACAGAGACAGAGCCTTGGCCCTTATATGAGTTTTATCCTGATGAGTCCATGACGGCTATCACCATTATCTCGGATATCTCCATGGCGATGTAAGTTTGTCTACATTGGCGAGGCTGCTGAAGCACTGGCGATCCACTATTCCACCCCACTCGGCGTTGCCGAAAGGCTGGTCGTTGTTCTAGAAGAATTCCCTTTTCGCACTGCGTGCCGTGTCGACACCATGGTGAGATCCAACACCAGAGCATGCATCGTGCATCGCCAGCGGTTAGCACTTTCGAAGCGAATATGGTGATCCCTTCAACGTTCCTCCACAAATCTTGCGCTTCCCCGTTGCGGACCCCACTCTCTCAGGGATTATTCAGTCAACTCATCCGCGGATTGTGACGTGGCGGAGATAGGAGTCGAAGGCGACGTTAGAATCGGCAGTACTTCGGGGGTTATATCTGAAATGGTAAGGAGCTACATACACTACCGAAACTAGCGGCATCGTGCAGCCTATCAATGCGACGTATCAAAGGATCAAGTAGAAAAACTGGCTTAAGGCGTGAGGGGTAAGGCGCGGAGAAATGGAGAAATTGCGCGGGGCGGGGTAAGTGCGGGGCCAGGCGGGGCCGAGGTACCACCGTACCGAAGACAAGCTTTTTGCTCGCGAGGTCAACCTCTTGAGTCTCCAGCATTCATGTGAAGGGAGCCAACGTTCCAAAGCAGTTCTAGAGCAGTGGTAGCGTGATTCTAGCGTGATTCTAGCGCGATTCTAGCGCGATTCTAGCGCGATTCTAGCGCGATTCTAGCGTTCTTGGGAGCGTCTCTCCCCCGGCATTGCGTGATTTAAGAACCGGCTTCTGTGGAGGTGAATGCTCGATGACTGTGGGGTAGCTCCCAGCCCGTGTGGGTGACGAGTTGAACTTCAGGGCCTATCCTGTGTGGTTTGTGGTTAATGATTGGTAGTTGGTGGTTGGTGGATGTCGGGGGACTGGAATCAGCTCACGAAACTTGGCAGATAGCGCTGATAGTTCGTGATTCGAGGAGTTAGTTCGTCTGGCATCGCGAGCGGCGGCGTGTCCGAGGCCCAGATATTGCAATAATTCATGGCACCCAATTCCGGCCTCGGCGTTGTGTTGTACACTAGGAACTATCGACGGTGAGTTAGTCTTTGACTGTTCGTTCCAGAACGTCCATCTTGCATGTACCGGATTGCACACGAGTCATGAACCCAGTTAGAGGTATTGAACCGCCAACGTGGTCCACCGCGAGCAGTAAATGACCCGTGGCTCTCACTCGGTGACTCCGAGTGGAGAGAAGTGTAAAGAATTTGGACAGACTAACACACTCTAGCGGAGACTACGACGGAGATGGAGGCACACCAAGACGCGCGCACCGTTCGCGTGGCTTGTGTGATCCGCAGCGAAATCAGGGCCCATGGGGAAGCAAGGAAACTCCCTATGGGGACAGAAACCACCCCCGTGGGGACGAAAACCATCCCCGTGGGGATGAACACCACTCTCGTGGGGACTCAAACGCCTCGCATGAGGAAGTACAAAATGGACGCGTTTTCCCCGTCGACAACCATTACAATAAGGTTGATTCACGGCCGACTTCATGATCTCCCGACCTCCATAACCGCTACCCAACTTCTCTTACTTACTCTGAACTCCTGAAAAACGCATTCAGCATGGGAACCTCACGCAACCGACTCATCACGCTTGGCTTGGTCATGTCGGCCGCCTCTAACGCGGTGGCCGGCGTGCTTCCAGACCAAGCGAGCACCCAAAGCACCAAATGGAACAACAAAGCCAAGGAGCCTCTTAATCCTGGCTTCGAGACCGGCAATCTTCAGGGATGGCAAGTTGTCTCTGGAGATGCATTTGGAAACAAGTCCGTCACCGACACGGCAACGTACTGGGACGGGCCTTTCCATCAGGACCAGAAGTACTTCATCTGGGGCATCGCCCAGGCTGGAGAAGCTGCTGTCGGCGAGCTCAAGTCCGGTTCGTTTCGGGCGAGCTCTGTCATGAGCTTCCTCGTCGGCGGCGGCTATGATCCGGCCAAGCTCTACGTCGGCCTCGTCCGAGACAGCGACAACCAGTTGCTCCTGAAGCAGACGGGCACCAACGACGAGGCTCTAATCCGCATCACCTGGGATACCAGCAAATGGGCCGGCCAGCTGGTCCACGTCATCATCCACGACAGCAGCACTGCTGAATCTTGGGGCCACATCAACTTTGACGACCTCCGCGTCGGGCCCAATGCTCTCAGCAACGGAGACGGTCTGACCTACAAGGTCATCGGCCAGGCAAACCAGCCGGCACACAACTCAAACGCGTGTTCGCTCTACGCCGCCGACCCGCTGCGCCCCCAGTACCACTACACCCCCTACCAAGGATGGATCAACGATCCGTCGGGTCTCGTGCACTGGAAGGGACGCCACCATCTCTTCAGCCAGTTCTACCCGGACGCCCCGGTCTGGGGCCCGATGCACTGGTCCCACGTTGTGAGCACGGATGCGGTCCACTGGCGCGAGCAGCCTGTCGCCCTCTCTCCCGCGAGCACCAACATCCCCGGTGATCAGTCCGGGCGGTTCACCGGAAGCGCCATGGTCCGCGGGGACGAGCTGGATCTCGTGTTCACCGACTCCACCGACGCAAATGCCCACCCGGGCGCCATCTCGCAGACCGTTGCGGCCGCCAGCAGCACCGACGGTGTCAACTTCACGCTGTACCAGCACAACCCCGTGATCCCCGGCCCGGAGCCGGGGGCTCCTAGCGATTTCCGCGACCCCAAGGTCTTCTACGACAAGACGGACAACTCCTGGAAGCTGGTCATCGGCGCGACCAACGGTACTGAGGGCCAGGTGCAGCTGTATCGTTCCACCGACGGGGGCCCGTATTCCTGGTCCTACGTCGGCGTCCTGCACACGGGAGACGGGACCACGGGACCGATGTGGGAATGCCCCAACTTGCTTCCCCTTGGCGACAAGTGGGTCCTGTTTTATGGAGGCAACAGTGTCGGCTGGTACGAGACGGGTACCTACAACGGTTCGGTGTTCACAAGCGAGAAGCGCGGCCTCATCGACGCCGGCCCGTCCAGCTACGCGATGCAGTGGTACCATGACGACGAGTCCGGCCGCGACCTCGCCATCAGCTGGATGGGTAACTGGCCGACCCCCAAGTGGCCCACGCGTGTCAACGGCTGGACTGGACAACAGTCTATCACCCGCGAGCTGTTTCTCCGGGAGGATGGCGGCTTGGGCAGCCGGCCGATTGCGGAGCTCGACAGTCTCGCGAGCGGGCCCGCGAAGAATCTGGGCCGGCTCCAAGTCGGCGAGCACACGCGCCGCATTGGAGACGGGAACACGGCACGGGTGAAGCTCACCGTCAACCTCGGAGAGACGACTGCCTCCGGGTTTACCCTGGCCGTGTTCGAGTCTCGCGCCGAGTCCACCCTCCTGAGCTACGACGTCGGCAGCCGGACTCTGACCTTGGATACCGTCAATGGCGGCTACGGCCAGGCGGGGAAGTGGGAGGCCGTCCTCGCCAAGCCCCACGATGAGAAGCTGACGCTGGACATCTTCCTCGACCGCGGAATTTTGGAAGTCTTTGCTGGTGACGGTACTGTCATGTCAGCGACGGTCTGGCCTCGCTACGAGCAATCGACCGGCATCACCTTGGTTGCGCGCAATGGAACGGTGGCTGTCGGGGCTGCCGAGGTCATCCCTCTGGGTTCGAGCTGGTGCTAGATAGTAGATACTGTATTAGGTAGTTGGAAGCATCCACAGGGTTCAACTGACCTGGACTGCCAATCAATCACTTGACACTTTGACACTTGACAGATCCTCCCATGTTTTGCGCAACTGATGGAGTGGTCCGTACTGCCGGGGTCTTCCCTCGTAGCAACGAAATAAGCACGACTCTCAGCAGTGGATCGATTTGGAGAGAGCCGGACTGTCGGCATCGTGCCAAGAGAAAATTAACAGGAAAGTTCCAGTCTCCTTGCATGTGTCCAGATTAATGCGCGGAGGAGCGACCGAAGGACCTTGGAACAGCATGCGGGGTCCCTCGACGCTTCCCCGCATTCCTGCCCCCCTGCTGTATTGTACTGTAATCCGTACAGAGTGGGGTACGTGAAAGTTGATGAGGGGCAAATCCGGGGTTCTGGGATCGGACCTCTGCAACCGTCCCAGATGGACTCGACACTAATACACGTTTGGTCAAGCCCGGAAAGCCACGAGCTTGACATGGAAGCTTGAAAACCGGGCATTGGGCCTATCCCCGCTTTACAAGGTATCTCGTCCTTGTTGGTGTTCTGTACATAATTAGTATGTCTGTGCGGTCAAAGTGGAAAAAAAATCTCAGTCGTAACGTTTTTTTGCGCGAGCGTTGGGACTAGTACGTGTTTGGTAAATGCTTCGCGACAAACGACAAGCTGAAGGGTCGGGCTATCCCCCGGACCCCGCTTTCGGATTCGTTTATGTCCTTCCTCGCAGCTGCATGCATGCAACGGCCGGCCGACGCATAAAACCTCTGCCTTGGCTGTTTCCTCAACTGCACGTGGGCAGGATGTTTGTTACACTCGCATTCTCCTTCCACATCCAGGGCACACAAGCATCACCCACGCCGTCGAGATGGCCGACACAGAAGTCGCTGAGAAGATGAAGCCGTCCGGCCCGGCAAAACTGACCCTCGAAGCATGGTCTCAGGGTTTCATGGTCGGTGCCTTGATCATCATGTGTGGCATCACTCTTGCGAATATGCGGCGGGGAGTCTTGCTCCACAAGCTCATCTTGATCGAGGTCAGAAACCCCCCGAACCCCAACCCACCCGCATACACACTCCACCTGCTGACATTGATGACAACTCGCAGCTTGTCCTGGCCATTCCCAACGGCTTCTTCATCTACTTCACCCCTCCGGTATATGGCTGGTTTCTCTCGGCAACCGTCGTCCCACTCATCTCATCCTGGACGCTCCATAATGTCATTGCGTGGATGAAGAGCAAGCCGTTCCTTGGCCGCCGAGGCAATCTCATCTACATTGGCAGCGTCCTCCTCGTCCAGCCCTATTGGATCCTCGAGATCTATGCCAACTTCACTTTCTTCAGTGGCCACAACACTGAGCTCTTCACGAAAACACGGCCATACGAGGCTGTTTTCCGGTAAGCGGCACGCTGCTTGATGTACTACGGTCCAGTCTGCTAACGTTTCCGGCTTCTAGCGATCCCTGGTGGATATTCACCATCATCAATCTCTTTTACAATATCAAATTCCGCTACGAGCTTGGCTTTGTCGAGATCGTCCAGGTCTCCCCCCGGTTCGGCATCTTGCTTCTCTGCATGACCCTCAGCATGATCAGCATCATTGTCGACCTCCTCTCCGTCACTCCCGTGATTCCCATAGGCGTCATCAACCCGTTCTGGAAATTTGCTTTTGTATTTAAATGCTTCACCGATAGTATCATCCTGGACGACTTCAGGGCTGCGTTGGACAAGCTCAGCCGCCGTCGAATGGCTCATATCCTTCCCTTCAATGTTTTTGCCGACACCATGCCGGAACGGGGGTTCGTTGGCGGCTATCCTAGCGAAGGAAAGCGACACAGGAAGCATGGTGGAGACCTGTATGCACAATCGGTTGCCGAGATAGACATGCTTCCGTCCGGGAAAGCGTGTACGTCGTTATCCGACGTCGGTGGTCTTTGTCCCCCATCTCCAGTTCGAGTCAGTCATGTAGAACACATATCACCTTGAAGAGAGCGAAAAAGACTATTAATTACTACGTTAATACTCTGTACCTTGTGGCGCTGCAAGAGGTTTGGTGCCAATGCTGTCGCGATTGCTGTTTAGTGACATCTCCTGTGAAGGGCCTCCTGATAATTAAGCCGATGGATGAGACAGTATCACTTAGTGCTTGGTCAGCGGCGAGAAAGGGACATCGGTATCGTACTATCCGTTGTGCAACCCTTCATCGACACACACAGAGAATTTCAGCCCTCAGATGCTGCCATCACGTATTACGACGATGCATCCCATTACGATGAGCAGAGAGGGGGGCTTAGAAACCTCCTAGCCCTCAAACGGTCAGTCCGACACAGACCGTTCCGGGCCGTTTCGGACCGTCATGGACTGATCGGCCGAGTGTTCGAGTAGTCATGCCAAGACGTTACGGAATGCGCCAAGCCAAGACGCAGACTCCGGATTCTGGAGCTTGCGTCGTGTGGGGTAACGCTTGATTCTACCATGCTTCACCCTAAAACCACTCTGTCACGACATGACCACCGAAAGCGAGCCGCGGGCTAAGGGGCCGTAGATGGCAGCGTGGGATGGCCGGTTCGAGGCTGCGTTGACTTTCTCTAGGTGGCCGGCGGCCAGGTAGATAGGATGCGTCCGTCGTCTGCGACCCATCCATTTTTTCCCATTCACCCTGCCGGGATTGGGTTTCACCTTTCAGAGCTGCACATCCGGCGGCTACTGCGCGGCTCCCCACCCCCGCGACGGACGCCCAATATGTACAAGGCTCCGCGACGAACCAAGACCGCAAGTCTCAACTCTCGTGCAGTCTGAATTTCCTCCGTACACAACACATCGACATCCCAATCACGCCCCAACCAGCCGGTGAAACTCAACAAGCCGGAGAGCCCAGCAAACCGCCGCAATGGGTATTCGCTCCTTGTTCAAGTCGAAGCCTTCCGGGAGTGGAGACGGTCGAGACAATCATTTTAGTTTAAAATATCTTAAAGTCCGTAAACTTAATAATACTGGAGCCCAATCCAGCCCGTCGCCGTCCATTCCCCTCTCTTTCCCCGATGGGGTGGAGGCGTGGCACCCCAACCCCAACGCCAAGGTCGACATCTGCTTCGTTCACGGCCTGACCGGGAACCGAGACAGCACCTGGACCTACCCCGGGCAGGCCGAGCCGTGGCCCAAAACTCTGCTGCCGAAAGACCTCCCGGATGCCCGCCTTCTGACCTTTGGCTACGACGCTTACGTTGTCAACAACTCGGTCGCGTCGACCAACCGCCTGAACGACCACGCGAGCAACCTCATGAATGACTTGTGCCGTGGCCGGGCCAGCGCGGGCGCACAAGGCCGGCCCATCATCCTCGTCGCCCACGGTCTGGGTGGTCTTGTCTGCAAGAAGGCTATCCTGCGATCGCGCAACAACCCAGACCAGCGGCTCCGCGAATTGTTCGACAGCTTCCGGGGCATCATCTTCATGGGGACGCCCCACAAGGGCTCATGGATGGCTGACTGGGTTAAAATCCCCGCTGGGGCTCTTGGAGTCGTCAAGTCGGTCAACAAGTCGCTGCTGCAGATCCTGCAGACCGAGAACCAGCTTCTCGAGGACGTTCAGATCACCTTCTGGGAGATGATGAGGTACGCCAAATCCGGGTCGTCCAATCCTCCTTCCCTCACCCTTAATAGCTCAGGAATGACCAAAGAGGAAAAGGATGACTGACATTGTTGTATAGGCAACAGCGGGAGAGCGGGAGAGAACTGGAGGTGGTCTGCTTCTTTGAGGAACTTGGCCTGCCTGTCGTGGGACCCATCGTCTCCAAGGCCTCTGCTACGCTCGAGGGCTGGCAGTCACTCAGCATCCACGCCAACCATGCTAACATGGTCAAGTTTCCCTCAGAGGAGCACACCGGGTATATCCGAGTGAAGGATATTCTGTGGGACTAGCAAAACAATATCATCGCCTGCCGGGGGCGGGCTGGCCCGGATGCGAGCCCCTCTCCTCGGATCCTCACACAAAACCGTCATCCACACGCGGTGGACTGGGGCACCGTGATTCCCGAGCAACATGACCTTCAGCTACAATGGCGGGAAGATCCCTCGTCAGAGGAGAGTGAACTACGCAGCCCGGGCGCAACATCTTATGGCTCCCTCCCGACTACCGAGCCATCCGCTCTACCCTCCACAGCAGCATGCCATTCCTGGGATACAGTTAGGCCCAAGTAACGAGATTGACGTTCACCTGAGGTCGGTGTTGCCAGGGGCCTGGCACTGAGACACCGGGGCAGGACCAACGGCCATTAGGAAGACTGCTGTGGGGCACGTTATCACAGCGGCTTGTAACAAGCCCACCTAGAAGTTTCGGATCAACGAATAGGCAGTGGGTTGCAAAATGAGGTTCAAGAAGAATCCCGCGTAAAGTCCGGTCGACTGCCCGGAGGGCCGTCCAACCTGCCCCACACGGATCCCGATCTGGGCTCCACGATTCGGCGCTCGGCCGGGCCGGCCTGCTCCGGCGCTAAGGATGTGCGTACTCCACCCGCTCTCGGTCTCTGTCACCGGCGCCGTTTTTGGTCGTTACAAAGGCGGCGACGGTCCGGGAACACGAACGGGTTCTCGTCGAGCAAAATATCGGGAAAACGTATATAGGAGTCCGGGCTTGCAAAGTTATCATTTGGTCTGCACACCAGCATCGATCTCGCAAATAAGGGACCTGTTCAATTTAATTACGGAGACACAGCATTTTCCGTCCCTCAGCTCCATTGTCACGAGCACCAACAACGCAAAAGTCGAGACATAATTGACTTTTCTGTAGCCGATAATGCCGAGGTTGGGGAGGGAAACTCGTGTAGCCTCGGGATTGGTCTAACTGCTCCCAGGGCTGGCACCGAGAGATATCCCCCAGACTGACCCCATCAGGCGCGGTTGGGCGTGTATCTGCGTCACTCAGCGAGGTTAGGGAGCCGAGAGAAGGGATTGGACCATTCTGCTAGTTCTTCGGCTTGTTAAAAAAGACCTTGGGAAAGACACTGGGCAGGGATCTAGAGTGTATTTTTCTTTGTTTGTTCTAGGAATACTGTACAACCACCCTGCGGGTCGTCGTCAAAGAGCCGTTGTGGGTTATTACGAAGTATTTACTGTGAATGGTTTCGGGCGAGAGAACATGCCGACTAATTAGGTACCCAGACAAAACGTGAAGGAACGAGCGATAAGATCTCGAATTATGCTACCCCGTTTCACACTTCACATTTCTTTTAGGGGAGGTGGAATTTGAACGTCGATTTAATTACCTCGTCCAGAGTCTCTTGTGGTGAAATTAGGTATGTACGTTGAGGTAATTACATTAATTCTACCCGGGGAATCAATTACAGTACCTGATTTCTTCACGATGTTGACTTCACCGATGACTGTCAACCATTTCATTTTGTTGTCATTTTATGGATAATGAAGTGGAGCCAATTCGATCATTATTTCTTTAAAAGTTCAATAAATCCAGCCTACTGTGATTAACGTCATTAACGCTTGTTACGACAATAATACTCATGGCTCAACTCGGCCCCTTTCTTTATCCTTTTCACAAGTTTGCCGACTTTGCCGTAGCGAAACACAACGGTTAACGTAGCGCTGACAACTGAGAATCTGAGACCTGTAATTAACTGACTAATATCTAAAAATCTCAAGGACGAATACAGATGTATTATTCGGCGCTTGTGCTGGTTGTCCATTCAGTTGTCACCCATATCCCAAATCGCAACATGGCTTCCATGATTCGTGACGCAAAATTCAAGACTTGGGACCCGAGTAATAAGACGCCGCGTCAACTCAAAGAAACCCCAAGCTGCGTTGTTCGCTGCCGCGATCGACCGGAAGTTGGATTAAAGTCTCATTCGCCGGCAGCCGGAACGATATTTGGAGTGGTTCGTCGGGAAATTATTATTGGCCCCACCATCCGATGAGGATGATGACTCCGCCCCCGCCATCTGCCGCATGGGACCAATCTGACGATGCTCAGATCCCGAAGGCTCGGTTCAATCGGGCTGGTCGCCCAAAAAAATGCGGGGGCCTAAAAATAGTTAGGCCTGTTCGTATTCACCAACGTCTTGCTTGCTGGCTGTCCAGTGGCAAGCCGCCGTTGGACAGGGTTTGTCACCGTGTCTGCAGTGAGCATGGGAGGGAGTTTTTCTTTCACTTCGTGTCCTGGGCTCATGGGCGTCATCGGACACCAGAAAAGGATTTTGCGGTTCTTCACCTGGTTGGATGTGCCGATATCTTTTTACGTATGGCGTTCGGTGAAGACCAATGATGATGAGAAAGACAACATGCTCACCTGTTGACTGGTCCCGGCCATTTTCCTCGCTGGGCATTGCCTGGAATTTTTACCCAACAAGTTGTGATGGCTGGTTTCTCGTGTTATGCTGGGCAGAGTCGTGGCTTGGCTGGATTTGGGATCTGGCGGTGTTGGACATCTCGTATCCCGATCAGTCACGGGGTCTTTCGAGAACGAAATTCACGACTGAGCCCTAATGCCGATCAAGGTTCTGCCATGTGGACACGCCCAGAGGGTTGGGGCGGGGCTGAAGATGACATGGGCTCCAGAGAGTTAAAATGTGAAGGTCGTGTTGTGCTTGATCTCGAGTATATAACAAGACCAGGACTCCCGTTCAGTTCTACTCATCTTTTGGATCATCATCACAACATCCTCCATTCCAATCACAACATCTTCACACCACAAACCCAACCATCCCAACAACCCAACAAATCCCTCCCATCAAAACCAAACCAAACCAACCAACCATCAAAATGAAGTACATTGTCGCCGCCCTCGCCCTCGCCGCCTCGGCCGTCGCTGCTCCCTCAGAGAAGCGCACCGACACCTGCACATTCGGCACCTACCAATGCAGCGCCACCGCGAAGGGCATCCAGGTCTGCGACATCGACAACCAGTGGAAGTATGTCGGTGACTGCCCCAACAACACCATCTGCGCGGACCTCGAGCAGAACGGCTACACCCTGCCCTTCTGCACCAACCCCCCCGCCGAGACCGTCGAGAAGCGCAACGGTCGCCCTGGCCAGAGCCCCGGCGAGAAGTGCCAGACCCCTGGCAAGTACGACTGCTTTGGTCCCTATGCCATCCAGGTCTGCGACACGCAGAACGTGCTCGAGTATGTGGGCGCCTGCCCGCAAAAGACGCACTGCGAGTACCTGAACGGCATCCCGTTCTGCGTGGACAGCGTCTAAGCGGAAGAGAGAGATAAGAAGATCAGGGGTTGTGGGGCTGTTGAGTCGGGGTTGACATTGCATGAATTGGGAAATGGCAGCATCATTATCGGGTTTGGGTTTGGGAAGAGGAATTCGAGAGCATTGGGTTTCTCTTCGGTCCGCTCCTTTTTTGGCATATTAGCATTTTCTAAACGGTCTTGGTTTCATTTCAGTACTTATTTTACTATGTTGACGCAAGTCGCACAATACACTATTAGAACTTATTTGCACTGCACTTTGAAATGAGTCTTGGTTGTTCTGTTTTATGCTAGTGGATCTCCAACCATGTTTTGATACTCCAACTCCATAACGAATGATACCTTATCCAAACGCCGCTTTTGATGCAAAAGGTCTGTCCCCAGTTAAGACCTGGGTGCGTGTGTCTTCTCCCTGACGGAGCTATCCCCTGGCCCATCCGCCCACTCCTTCACGAGAAACTCGAGAAACCTAATCATCTTAATCGTGGTCTCCTTTGGTGTCCATCCCCGTGTCCAAAGTACTGCCCCTTCTACCTCGTACTTCCCTAGCCAGTAATCATCTGCCACCACCCCGATGACGAACTGCTTGTAATGGTCACGCGCCGTCCCTGAACCTAACGTTAGCGTTTAAGATCACGGAAATAAAAACAAAATGCAGGACACAAACGTACACTCGCTCTTATCGGGATCCAACACCATCTCAAACCGTCGTTCCTCCAACATCTGTATCCGCTCCTCAACCGACTTCTCCAGATCGATAAACTTCACCAAGTCGCGCTTGTCCGGCTCGACCGTGTACCCGTGGGCGAGGTAGTCGCAGATGAAGTTGGCGAAGTGGTCCAGCACGATCTCCTCTTCCCAGCCCTCGAGCTCGCGCACCGTTTCGAACCCCAGGCGCGTGGCCATGCGCTGGCGCGAACGCAGGGCTGCGGAGAGGTTCATGACGATGGACATTATGTTGGGTGTTGGGGGGGATTAATTAATATTGATTTTTTTGACTTTCCAATTGGTAATGTAGCAGTATTAAGTGTATGTTAAAGAAGGGAAGGGGACCAGCCCAGGTAGTAATTAGGCGTATTAGGTGTAAGAGGAGTAATAGTTGGGCGCTGGTGGTGAAGCGCGTGTTATGAGTGGAAAAAGAATCCTTCGGAGAGATGGATGCGGGAGATAAATATCAATTGAGCTTCTGGCTCCATTGCACCGTTAGTAAGGTTCGCAATTGGATCGACGACTTTGAATCTCGCCGGTGGAGTGAAGGACCATGATGTGCGTCGACCAAACTGGGCTAGGGAGAGCGAACGACCAGGGATTTCCATCTACTGGTCGCTGTTGTTCCTCCCATGGGTGTGTAATAGTAAATATGGAGTCAATTGAACGAAAAGAGTCAGGCCGTAGCCATTCTATGAAGTCGACTGAAGCTGGAGGCCGTATTGTGCGGCCAGGTCTGCGGCACAGTTTTGGCGGACGACTGGGTCGTGGTCTTGGTCGTGGCCGCTCACGACGGCCAGATTCCCCAGAATTGGTATTTTCGACAACGTGATCGGCCGAATCTGAAACAGTGGGCGAGCGGTGGCCATGGATATCAAGAGAATTCGAAGTGAAGCTTCTAGATGGGGGAAATTGTTGGTAATTGCGTAGGAGTTTGATTAGGAGGTATTTAACCTCGCCGATGCCCCTTACGATTGAGCATCGCTCTCCCTGCTCGGGTAACGCCATGATCGAATTTGCTAGATTCCTTGAAGAACACCGGTGTTCTGATGATAGGACTGGGACACTGTGTCTGTCCATGGCCATAGTGGTGCAACCCCTTTGGCAAGGGGCACTGCCCATTATTGATGACCCGGCGGCTCCGGGTCATAATGGCCCTGAACAGACGCAGATACTTAAGCAGAGGAATCTAAACAGGGGAAGATTCGAATACTCAAGGTGTTCACCCAAGCTTAAATGGTTCCTCGCTAACAACATCCGTGTAGGTAGGTAACCCGGGTCCCCGCCGCACGCCCCGCCCCCCTCCCCGGGGAAGTGGTCAACCTTTTTACTATCTAAGGTTCTCTATCAACCTGCATAAAAAGGCACCGTGTCCCAAACCGATGTCTCTGTCGGCTATTTAAAGAAGCCTGCCACCCACCACCGCACGTTGGCCAGGCGAACTCTACTAGTTCCGGTTTGTATTTACATCTTTTCCGTTTTTAACAAGGCTGACTGGACAACACGGCTGTTCTCATCTCTTCTCCGAGCGGACGGGTTTCCCCAAGCCCTAGTGCCAACCCAATAAAAACCTGCTCCGTCAAGGTACTTGTCACAACTTCCCACTTTGTTTCCCTCTTCCTCTTCCTCCTGAATTTATTCGGCACCTAATTCCATCAAGGCACTCGTTTCGATCTCCGATTTAGATTCCCAACTTCTTCCTACATCCAATCATCTGCCTAGCTGCGACTTGGACACCGGCAACGACAACAAGATGCCATGCTTCCACCAGTTTTGCGCGCTCTGTGGGTGCCAGATTCTTGCGGCCGAACCCACTGGCCCCGTCCGGTGGAATAACGAGTTTCGTGCAGGTAAGCCAATTACTACTTTCCCATCACCGCCGCCGATGAGACCTTAAGAGCTTCTTCTGATTAAGTCAACTGTAGTCTATGTTCGGACTATTAGAACCCAAGACCCAGTCGCTTTTCTAACCGGTGTCGGCAAACACACCCAACCGGGAAGCAGAACCATCCACGCCCCCTTCGACACTCAAATGCACTGGAGCGATGATAAGTTCCAGCCGTCGACTACAAACTTGATATCGGCCCTCGACCAGAACCCAGTGACCCAAACCGATGTCCCCGTCGGCTTCCTATTCCACGACGCTTGCTGGCGGTTATTTGAAGAAGCCTGCAAGTCAAGGCCCATCCCACTCGACAGGCTGGCTCAGGTTCTCATCTCCCTGCCGATTTATCACCGCGCTGGTCCCAACGTCCTTCTCGACTGGGGCCACAATTTCGGCGGCGCGGTCACCCTACAACCAGAAGACTACGCCCCATGGCAGTGGCACCATGAACCACCAAGCCCCCGTATCAACGGCGGAGGGGCCGCAGTGTTCTTACAAAATCCCTATCGCAGTACTAGCGTGTCTGCTATGATCTCAGAGACTCCGCAACAGCCGCCCGTGTGGCCGACCGCCTGGCGGCTATCTCGGCCGACCTACAGCAAGGAGAAGGACCCGTTTCAAGTACTGCCAATGGAACTCTGCATGGCCATCGCCGTGCTGCTGCCCATGCCCGATGCCCTTCGCGCTCGCCTGGCCTCTCGGGCATTTTGGCCCGTCTTCTATAACCCACAGTTTTGGATCTCGCGATTCGAACCGTCGGAACCCCTGGGCCACTTGTTTGAGGCTCGC
This sequence comes from Chaetomium sp. MPI-SDFR-AT-0129, assembly GCA_020726445.1. NCBI lineage: Eukaryota > Fungi > Ascomycota > Sordariomycetes > Sordariales > Chaetomiaceae > Chaetomium > Chaetomium sp. MPI-SDFR-AT-0129. The sequence goes on along the minus strand of JAGJXA010000008.1, from coordinate 1,294,441 downwards.
TACCGGCAGCCAAGGGATTGGCGATCATTCCATCTCCGGGCTAACACATCTGTAGCCAATACTAGCCCGGACCTTTTAAACCGACGGAGGATCTGGGGGCTGGCTCGCCAACTTTCGGACATCGTCGCCCTTCGCTGGCGAGACCTCCCCGCGGAACCGCCATCCCCTTGGACGACTAATGTGGGGATTCGCGATCGGAACTGCCGAAGAATGGTGGAATGCTTTACCACCCGTCGGCTCATGTGTGACCACAAGCTTGAGTATAAATCACAGGTCATATCGATCCCGATACAATTGGACAAACTGACGATCTTCACCTGTTCCTTCGGGGACGGGGAATACATTGTTGGTCTCTCGTTGGTTGCGAACGGACAAAGCATCGATTTGGGATACGCCTCCCACTCACATCAGTCGGTTGAACTGTCTCGATTGTATGGGTTCCGTGTCTTTGTGGGAAGAAAGGGCGTGCAAGCGCTTCAATGTATGACCGGCCCGGAGGACACAGAATCCCGCTGGCTGGGATCAAAGGGCGAAGGCATGGAAACTAACCGAGTTGTAACGACCGTCCCTATCGATGGAATGAAGGTCGGGTTTGACGTATGAAAGGCCCTGCCCCCGCCAAGTCCGCATTAACCAGAACTAAAAATGCTAACAAGTCGCAGAGCACCCGAATGATTGGGCTGACCGTTTATACGCCGTCGCCACAGCCATTCGAACTGGGGAGTTCACTGCTCTGGCACCCCTCAATCCCACCACAAGCACTCGACCTCAACGACACAGGCATTTTTCCGTCGGGATGGTCGAGCGTCCCGCCAAACCCTGTGTTCTGGTGCCATTTTGGTGGCACCGGCGGGCGAGACCTTGAACGGCTCCTCGGCATCACCATCGCGTACTCCCCACAGTCATTATTTTATCTCGAATTCTTCTTCGCAAACCACTTGGAAGAAGAGTCTCTGATGTTGGGGAGTACACGGGGAACCGGAAACAGGGAGATGGTGACGTTTGACATCGATGGGCCGGGGGGCGAGCGCATCGAAAGTGTCAGAATTACCCACCAAGCGCCAGACAAAGTGGCGATGAGTGTTCTCACAGGGCGGGTGCGACTAGTGGCTTTGCAGGTAATTATTTCATTCCACATTACCTCTTCCTCTTCCCTTCTTACCTCCCAGAATCGTCACTAACCCGGTTGTATCAGATCGTCACCAATCGGGGCCAAATTCTTGATCTCTTCCAGGCCCCCCTTCCATGGGGGGATGTCCGTGTCAATTCCGTGGAAGCCGCACCCGGAACTGTGATCACGGGCCTTTACGGCGCACAGGTACGTCAGATCTAGTTACGAACTCATCAACGCCATCATACGGAGAAAAGCAAAGCTGACAGTGTGTAATTAGTCGGGTAACAAGATCGCCGCACTTGGAGCGATGACTGAGCCAGCGGATGAGTAATTCCCCAATGAAGATTCCGAAGTACTAGTCGACAATCCATTATTGGGGGGAATAGGGCAGATATCAAGTCATGTTGTCGACTGTGTCTTGTCGCCGAAGTAGCGAAGTTAGACTGACCTTTATTGGGCGAGGCCGCGAGGGTGATGGCCACCTGGCTACTTTTAGTTATCGACGTTGGAGGGGCAAAAGCCAGTAGTGCCTGTACTTTGCCAATCACCCCAGGACAGACACCGGTTTTGCCCACAGAAAGGTCGGGTAATTGTTGAGTTGTAGACATAGGAACATGTATGTTCATGTAAATACTTAGACAATTACTACCGGAATTAATCAGCCGTGCTATGAGGCAGGGTGCTTCCTGAATGTCGGCGTTTGAGCAAAGTAGTATGGCTCCTAATATTTCTTCAGCAAGTTACAACGAATTCTGGTTGGATCTTTCCCTGAAAGTCTGAATATGGCACGATGGCGGTATGGCCCGCGTCGCTCCTTCTCGAAGAGGCTGTGGTGACATGTAATTAACTTGCGATCAATACACTTGATGCGATGAGATAACGTGGTGCCTATACGTAATTACACACCCGTTACGCACCGCCACCAGTTTGCAAGGGAGGACCCACTGCTTCCGCCAATCCACGACTCTGATTGGCGCGTGCCAGTCTGTTCAAGGTCGCAGCCTGCTCACCTTTCACAAGTCACCTCTTGACCATCGCCCGTTTTCAACCGACAAGATTTTTAAATCACTGCCGCGGTGGCTGACTCTATTTCGCTATGTCTGAAATTGTTCTATGATCTAAATTTCCCGACACCATGGCCCATATCTGGGAGTCCTGCATCCTTTGTGGATGGATGATCGAGGCGAAGGAAACGAATACCAATCCATCGCAATGGACCAGTGAATTTCGAGGACGTCAGTTTGCCTTGCGTTTTCCCCGGTTTGCTCGGGTTGCTCACTAATAATGACGCCACGTCTACAGTTTGCTCTGATCACGCGGGGCGCGTCCTGACCGGAGTTGGTCAATTTTCCACGATGCTGCCCCGTGGCCGCATCCTCCGCGCCCCTCGCGACCGCAACAAGCGCTGGGACGACCCCAAACTTGGGCCATTGGATATGTACTCGTTCTATGTTGATTTGAACGTTTCTGTAACAACCCAGAGGAACTGGCAGTTGGGGGAGGGTTTTGTTTTCCATGACGCTTGCTGGAGACTCCTGCAAGAAGTCTTCCACCCGCTCCCAATTCCTCTTGAAAGACTGTTGGATGTCTTCCGGTCCCTTCCTAGCGAGTCGACACTGTCGGCTCAGCCTGTTTTCTGGGGTCACGATTATGGAGGCGTTGCTTTGATAAACACTGGAGACTACTTTCCCTGGGAAGTCTCCCCCTTTTTTGCACCGCCAGCGCCCGCTAGCTTCGGTTTGCCTGGATCGGATCCGGTTTTTGAAGATGACCCTTCCCAGCCCGTTGGATTCCATCACCTTGTTCAGCTGAATTCTAAAGCCCCGGAGCAACCACACATTATCTTGCGGAGAGCAGCCACGCAACCATCGCGCCCTTCGGCCAAAGACCCATTTCTGGCACTCCCGAAAGAGCTTTGCAACGCGATCGCTGTTTTGTTGCCGACGGCGGACGCGCTCCGAGCCCGTTTGGTATCGCGGGCATTCTGGCCTATCTTCTACGACCAACACTTCTGGATATCTCGGTTTAAAGCGCCACGGAGCCGGTCGTGGCTTTTCGAGGCGAGAGACGGGCCGGCGACTGACTGGCGTTCCCTGTACCGCCGCACCCGAGATAATGCGCATCTTCCCCGTGATCTGATCAACAGACGAAGGATATGGGGGCTGCTCAAACAAGTGGAAAGCATTGTGGCGCTCACGTGGCATCCCCTGCCCCCATCCCTGCCGCAGGAGTGGTCTTTCGACGCGGCCGTAAACGACACCCACCCGGGCCACGTCCACAATGAAGTTGGCGGGCTGTTTTCTCATAGCTCCGGGATGGGATACACGCTGCTTACAGAGCAAAAGGTTGCCATCCCGAAACTGCTAGAACGCCTGTCTATCCATATCGCTTCGTTCGGCGGCGAAGTGCATGTTGTAGGGATGTCGTTTGCCACGGCTACCGATACGGTTCACTTGGGATACTCGTCGTCTTCCGTGCAATCGGTTCAGGTCAAGGAGTTGTGGGGCTTCCGAGTAGCCCTCGGTTTCCGCGGTATTCGGGGTCTCCAGTGCGTCACAGGGCCCGGGGAGTCGGAGCCTCCCTGGCTTGGATGTTTAGATGATACCCTACAGACCGACCGACTGGTCACGGGGGGACGCGTGATAGGCATCGTGGTGGGGTTTGATGTAATGTCGCTCTGTTCACCCTCCTTGTCTTGAGCGCCTCGAAGTGCGCAGGCCAAGGCCAAGAACGGGGTAATCACCGATGCTAACCACGGGTTCCTAGGCCGGAAAGATTGTCAGCCTCACCACCAAAACACGACTTCCCGGCTCCGGGATGAAGTGTCCAGGTCAGAGCGGACTCCGGGATTCATCGTTATGGTATCCCTCTGTTCCGTCTCAGACGGTCAGTTTAAATGACGACACATTTGTCCTGCAAGATTACGGCGAAATTGGGTTTAAACCCCTCTTCCACTGTCATTTCGGGGGACCCGGTGGGGTGTACCTGCGGCATTTGATTGGGATTACAGGAGTGAAATCCCGCGGCTCTCTGCTTCGAATTGTGTTTTCCTTTGACCGGCCAGTCCCCGAGGCGCATCAGCGCTTCGGCCGTTCACGGGTACGGAGCAACGAAGCTACTGCCTCGTTTGCGATTGACGGCCCCAGAGGAGAGCGCATCGTGGCCATTAAGATAAACTATCTCGCATATCGGTCTGCCTTACGTGAGGAAATAGACTCCTTCGTTCAGCGCTTCGAAGTATGTCTTTTTTCGTTTGTCCTTATATCCTTCACACTGGCGTAATCTTCTGGGTTAGGCCCGCCACTAACAGAGATGATTTGCCAAGGTGCGGACAAACCGCGGGCGAACATTGTGTATTTTTGAAGACAGCCCCATTCACCATCCCGAACCCCAAACAGAAGTCGAGGCTTCCACGCCAGGAACTGCCATCACCGGGCTGTATGCCGTCCAGGTAAGCCCATCCGTCCGGGACGGTCCGGCGGTTTGAACTTGAGCGCTAACCTCACATACACCTAGGAAAATATGACAATCAAGGCCATCGGGATCATGACGGAGAATGTTGATGACGCTCATAATACCGTCGTTGGGTAGCCGACATTTGCCGAGTTGCCGGTAATCTTCAGACCCTCCGGGCGCTTTCGAGGTAGTGGTCATGTACTCTGATACATATTTTTCATTCGAAAAGCGCCCCTGCATGGGTTACCGAGTGCTCGCGTTCTTATATGGTAATAAGCTAATTACTAATATTCAAGCCGTAACGGCAATCTGCCTGTTCCTACACTCCCGTTCCCGTGTCCCCATACGCCGTCGAGTGACCTTGATGGTTCAACGATGCTGTGAAAGATCTCAGACGCCCCGGCTGACCTGGCCTTCGACACCAAATACTTTGGGTGGCACTAGTCTGAAGCCGGCACTACCCTAAAGCACAAGCCCGGTAGCTTGTTAAAAGCCGTTCGTGTACCATTATCTACACTCGATCGCGACATACCTCGCGGTACCAACCCGATGCCTAGAAGAAGTAGGGATGACCATTCATATCGGGAGCGGCCCGATATGTTGTGTCTTGATGCCCTCCTTCCGCCCGTGCTCTTCCGGGGTTGGCTTTCTGCCGGGGGCCAGGACACCCGCACGCCTAGCTCCCAACCGGCTGTGTCTGACAGCTTGCTTGTTCCTGTCAGGCGGGACGTTTCTGTCAGGTTCTTGGCCTAATTCATTTCCGGCACTTGCGGCGCCGGCTTAGCGTTCCAGACGCTTCTCAAGGCATGGGAAGCACGCCTAGTGCTACTCTGCTGTAGCACTTCATCTATTCGGGCATGATTACGTCGACCTGGGTGAGTGAGAAAAATCTGTTCCAAAACGCAACCACTAGGCCCTTGGGGGGTTGGGTCGGAATAGCTATCGCCTAGTAGCTTGTGAGAACCAGGTCTTCGTCTGGTCACCGCAGCAGCCAAGCAATTCGCTGGACCACTAGTGATTCGATGGATAACACAACATGGGCGAAAGACGGTACCTATCGATTCATCATCCCAGATATCGGTCAAGTCGAGCAACACGTCGGGCCTTTTTTCTTTGATAAATGCGACTCTATCCCACTGCCTAACCACGATTATATTGTTCTCGGAGCTTTGAGGTTCCAAACATGGCATCTCCACACCCACCCACCATCCTCCCCAGGACCGCCTCGTGCTCGTTTCTATTTTATTTTCCGAACCCCCATTATGCTCATCCTATCAAAAATTTGCCGTCATCCCGGTCTCGGTCCCATCCGTCGGGCGACCGGGGGCGCTTGGCGCCTATCACAGCATGTAGTCGGGAGGGTGGTATTTGCCGTCAAGAACCGGCTTGAAACGTCGTCTCTCTGCCTCGCTACCCTTGGGATTTACCCCACCGAATCCGGATTCAGCATGCCCGCGTCGAACGAACGTCTCTGATAGGTTCTGGCTTATAGCAACAATATCCGCCAACATATTACCTCTTTACAACCCAGTGATCCCATGGGTTCGGCACTTTGGGTCATGTCAACCAAGCCAGAGTTTGGCGGTTCTGTAAGTGGGGCGTCTCTGGGCATTGCCGCATCGCGCCTGGAGGTTACTTCTACGTCCGACTTATTCGCCGGCCGTTGAGAGTATAAAACAGAACGAGGACGGCCGTTCGTGGAGGATGTCTTTTGGATTCTTCCGCCAACCGTTTTCCTTGTTGCAGTCGTCTCTTATTCTCTGTGTGCTATAAATACGTACAAACCCAAATAAACACCCTGTGACCTTTATCCCAGTGATCCACCAAACCCACGACGAGAACAACGACAACAACCTCTGGACAACACCACCACTCCCAACAGCCAACACAATGAAGTGGACAACCCACTACACCCTCCTCGCCCTCTCGGCAGCCCTCGCCGAAGGCGCACCTCAATTCGGCGGCGGCGGCGGCCTGACCATGCTCCGGTTTGGCTGCGCCCAAGTCGTCATCGACCGGATCGACCCCCTCGTCAACCCCGGTCAGGTCCCTTCGCCACACGTCCATCAAATCGTCGGCGGCAACGCTTTCAACGTCACCATGCCTACGGACGATGTCTCGTCGCACGCCAGCTGCACGACTTGTCAGTTTGCGGATGATTTCTCGAATTATTGGACTGCGAATCTGTATTTTAAGGCGCGGAACGGGAGTTATAAGCGGGTTCCGCAGGGCGGTGCTGCGTAGGTGAATCCGTGTAGAATGAATAGAGATGAAGGAAGGGGAATATGGTATTATGGATATCGTGACTGACACCCGCGTAGACTCCAGTTCAACGACCAGTTCAGCACCCAAATCGCGGGCGGTGTTCTAGTCTACTACGTCTCAGCCGATCCAGGCAAGATCACCGCCTTCAAGCCGGTACGCAACCACCTCCTATGCCCACCCAAACAAACCCACTCAACCACAAAGTCGCAAGTTCTGAGATGGAAGCTAACGCTAGACAGGGCTTCCGCATGCTAGTCGGCGACCCCACAATGCGCTCGCGTCCCGACACCACCCTGAAGCGACAGAACTGCTACCGCTGCTACACCGGCCCCAACTTTGGCGGTGATGTCGGCGCCCCCTGCCAGGACGACAGCGTCGACAGCGAGGCGTTCCCTCAGAAGCCCTGCCCGGGCGGGATTCGGTCTAACATTCACTTTCCCACGTACGTCCCCGTTGCCAAACAATCTGCAAAGCAATATGAGCTTGGCCACAAACAAGAAACTAACGATAACAGCTGCTGGGACGGCAAAAACCTCGACACCCCCAACCACCAAGACCACGTCGCCTACCCGACCACCGGCCCCGCCAACTTCCTCTCCCTCGGCGGCGCCTGTCCCTCAACCCACCCCGTCCGCATCCCCCAACTCATGTACGAAGTAGTCTGGGACACGACCGGGTTCAACGACAAGAGCCTGTGGCCCGAAGATGGCTCTCAACCCTTCGTTCTCAGCACGGGTGATGAGACAGGGTTGGGCCAGCACGGCGATTATGTGTTTGGGTGGAAGGACGATTCGTTGCAGAAGGCGATGGATACGTCGGGGTGCTTTGGGGCGCAGTGCGCGAATTTGGGACGGCAGGTGATTGATACGGCGAAGAGTTGTGAGGTGAAGAAGGCGGCGCATGAGGATTATGATGTTTGTAAGTGATGTTTTGGGGTTTCCTTTTCTTTTTCTTTTTCTCCCCCTTTTTCTGTTCCCCTTACTTTTCCATTCACAAAATACTTGGAATAACGGCTGACTTGTGTGTGTAACAACAGGGCTTGACAAGCTCCCTGGCATGGAGATGTAAGCGGGCTTATAATTACCGTTCGGCGGGCGCCTTGGTGGGTGTATGGATCAGTCATCTGAGTCCCAGGATGTGTTACACACTCAGAATAGACGACGCATTCCTTTTCAAGCGAGCCTACCTCTCTGTCACGGCGGATGTGGAGAATCGATTTCCCGTTCTTTCCCATAATTAAACCCTTGATATTAGTCGGAAGCACGGTGTAAGAGAGCTGCCATCGGCGGCATTTGTCCGCGTTCTTCTATTCTTTCTATTCTTTGGGACAAGATGCTGCCTCGCAGGGAATGCTATAACCACCGCGACCCACTTCCTAGCTAATTACCCCTCACTGAGACTGGCTCATTCCCGGCCACTCATACGGGAAACCTTGGAAATGGCTCAAATCGCCTTCCAGTGGTCCAATGTCCATCATCCCCTGGCTCGGCTCCCAAGGGGCTCTGCCATATTGCGGGGCGAGCCCGTCGAAGGTGACAGGAGGCGCCGAAGGGAAGAGCCCTTCTCCAAACCCTGGATCATCCGTCATGCTCACAGGATGTGGGCCTCCAACAGCGAGACCGGCGGACGAAGAAAATTCTGGTTGGAGGAACGGCTGACTCAGTTGGCCGGCCGGTTGCGGCGCATGGTATGTGTTGGGTTGCCCAAAAGGGTACGCAGGTGAGCTGGGCGTTCCCGAAAGTAGCCACATCGAGTCTTCCGAGTGAGGTCTCGGGAACTGTCGCCCTCGTGACTCCCATGCCTGGAACGCCTTCTGGAGCGCATCGTTCAGGATACCAGGGATGGACTCCATGGTCGGCCCTTCGTGCTGGTGGAGGGGCCGGCTGGCGTGTTCTTCAGCCGCCCTCCGAAACAAGCCAGGCATTTCGGTGAGCAAATAATGTTGAAAGTCTAGGCTGATGTGGGCGTCACTTGTCACCGGAGCCAGGTCCTCAGCAACCTCAGGGTCTGACTTCGTATCAGCACAATGCTTGGCTCGCCACGGCTTGGTTTAAGAAACCCGGTGCAGCGTACTTACATGGCGACGGGATTGGCTCGCCGGGAAAGAGGAGTCGGTAGATATCTCTCCATTTATCTTCATCAGATTGTCGCCTACTAGTGTGTTTTCTCGACTTGAGCTGTTTTTCCTGTTGGATCGTGATGTCGCTAGGGTTGGGGATGTCGTCCCGCACCCGACACCGTGAAAATAACATGTCGTGCTCGGCAAGCTCCCTCACGTCAGAGAAGACAGTCTTACACCGTTGACAATGAACCTTGTAATGCTTGCGGTAGAGATGCTCCCTTCCAAGACGGTTAGCGATTTGGCAAGCTCCTCCAATTATGAAACTGCATCAGAGAGGCGAGAGAAGGCTTACTTCAATCTGGAAATCGACGGCCACACCCTGACCGTACAGATTTCATGATCTCGGATGTTGTAGGTACGCGGGTCATGCTTCCGAAACGGGCAAGCATACTGTTTCCTAACGTCGCTACCGATTTGGGACAACGAAGATGAGGGCTGATTGGAATCCCCGTCGTCATCGTCCTCCTCCTCCTCGTCTTGTCGGAGTGATCGCGAAACCGGCCGGAAGCGTTTGTTGGGGTTGTTCATCGATGACGCCCCTTTGCGCGCCTGGTTCGTGGGCCCCTGATACTGGGTTGAGTCTGGGTTCCTCTCGCCAACACACTGCCGGACAAGAGCATCCCAATCACGGTTGTACCGGCCCCAAAGGCGTGTCATGGCTTGGTCGACGCTCTGCTCGAACGCGTCCCTCCACGGACTCGAGACCGCAGGGTGTCCGCTAGGCTCCAACCATGTATCCGGCTCCGAAAAACTATCGTCGGACACTGGTTCGCTGTTGCTGTCACCGAACCCATGGGACCCTTCTCTGGTATGCGTTGATAGTGTGCTTGAGCTGGTGTGAGGTTTCATCAAGGGGACCGCCAGTCGCGCCTGGCCCGCATCGTCATGCGGCGCAGCTTCCTGAAAGGTTTCTAATAGACGAGGTTGCGGCGCGAGCGCTTTTCGAACCGCCGTAGAAGGAGTGCGCGAGAAGTGCGATGATGGGGCCGTGGGTACGCGCGGCGAGCCAAGGTCAAGCGAGGTGACCTGCCTCGACGAGCTTAAGTCTCGAGACCCCCCAATACGGCGGAGACCAGTCGGCCCTCGAAATCCTAGAGGTTCCAACCGCGCGGAGGCATAAGTCGGAGCTCCATCGGGGCCGGAGAAGTTGGAGGATGACGGTGGTGGTGGTCTAGGCGGCAAATGCAATTGCTCAGAAACGCTTGGAGGCGCAGTCGTTGGTCGAAATGGTGCTGGCAAAGATATAATCGGAGAGACCAAGTCGTCAGTTGTGACCGAAGAGGTTGGCCGCAGCTCCGGTGTCGTTGGCGGTGGGCGTGTTGGTGTGTCTCTCTCACGTATGACCGGAGTTCGCAGGTTGAGTCTGTCAAACAAATCGCTCACGTTTGCTTCCACCCTAACATGGGCACTGGCAAAGGCTAAAGCAGCGGCTTCTTCTGCCCGCATCGATCCCGTCCCGAATACCTCCAGCAGATCCCGCAGGTGCTGGGGCTGCCCAACGCCAGTAGCCCAAGAACCGGCCTCCAGTTGCCAAAGGAAGCTCAGCTTCGCCCCACGCGACTCTTCTTCCTTGGTGACCAGCGCTATCCAGGCCGCGGCAATTTCAGGTTGACGGAGCAGCCCTTCAACAACACGGGTATGTTGCCAAGATGATTTGTCGAGTCCTTCGTCGTAATGACCGCCAACATGCTGCAAATACTCGCCGCATGACAACAGAAGCGCTCCGCAAAACCCACACCCCCGAGCACTCCGCCTGACCCCCAACGGTGCCGGTGCAGCCGTATGGTCGTCTGATCCCGCGTGATGATCGCGTTTAATATGTTCGGTAACGAGGATTGCTCGTGAGAAGACGGCTGGGCAGATCGCGCATCGAAAATGTTCGGGCTGGTCGTGGTTCACCGCTTCATGCAATTCCCAATCCATCTTGGAGGCAAACGCCAAATCACAGAAGGTGCAAGCGTACCGAGGATTTGTAGGGTAACTGTTTTTCCGGTAGTCTTGGTAGTCCGGGCTCGTGGCCGTGAGGGGCGACTCGAGCGAGGATTGCCGGACTGAGTATCTGGTTGACCCGGAGGCGATAGAGGCTCTCACGGAGAAGATGCTGGGCGTCACGGAATCCCTGCTTGCTGTGGTCGAAGCAAAGGATAGCCAAGACTCCCTGACCGGGTCATCTCTTATGACGGTTTCTTCGGCGGTTGGCTTTGATGTGGGTTCTTTTAAGGCGCCCGGCGAAGCCGTTAGGGACCGAAGAACGCCGGGGGTGACTCGAGTTGAAGTGTCAGCATTGTCGGCGGCCATGTTCCTGTTGGAGGTGCCAGACGAGATGTGGCTCCCGTGTTGGGGGTGGTGCGGATCCATGACATTGAAGCGTCGACAGCGACCAAGTCGTGAGAACTGAGAAGAGGCGACAACGAAGGACACGAGCCGCAGAAATCTTCGAACCTTCGTCTCTCGGTGGTTGTGGCCGGTCTGTGGGGTCATAAACTCAGGGTGGTTCGTCTTACTGGAGCACTAAGTGAGGAACTCCGCTGCGCTGTTGGTTGAGATCGTGCAACTAACGAATTGGACAGAAGGAAGGTAATTGGGAATTGGGCCATGGAAATGGGTCGTCAACTCCCCCGCCGCCTTCACCGTCCGTGTGAAGCCGTTATATGACATGAAGGAATCCCTGTTCTCGGATAAGGCTGCCAGGGGCACGAACAAAACTTCCCCATCGCAGCTGCGCATCACTCGCCCGAAGCCGCGATTGGTCCCACCTATCGTTGACGGGCTGACGGACGAGAGCGGAAAGGTGCGAGAGCGGCAGCTGAATCTTCGGGGAGTCGCCCGCGCTCGTGATTGGACGCCTACGTTATTTGAGGAACCACGTTTCATTCCACCACCGTCCCGTCCGGTTGCTCCATAGCCATCTTCCATCGAACAAATAATCTCCTTTTTCGTTGTTCCTGGCCATGTCGAGATTGGGTCGGAGAACCGTGCATGCTCGGCGTGTGCCCGTGTCGGTTCGCCGGCATAGCAGTGTCAGCTGAATCGGTGAATCACAGTGGAAGGGCCGAGTTACATGCAGCCTCTCGGTCAGCCTAATAGCACCAAAATAGTCCGGTTTTCAGTCGATGTCATAGCAGGCAGCGCCGGGTGCAAGTCCCGTGAGGTACAAGTCTCTCGAGATTGGCTGCGAAAGGCGTTGACTCCCGAGAGGTGCGTCACGTCGGCTAGGCAAGAGAAGGGCAAGGAGATTGCAGGCAACCAGACGTGTTGCCCGATCGTCCACATCACAACGCGGACGCGTGCTTCCAGGCAAGGAGCTAATCGTGTATTGGTGGCCGGTGGGCAAGGATTGGAACCGAGTATCTTAACCAATAAGTAGTGGCAGGCCACGGGGAGGACGCCGAAGGAAAATGTCGTCGGGCCGTGGCAACTGAGGTTCGCCCTTCTTTGGTGGGATGCCGAGACGTGAGGTGAGATTCACTCGTTGAGTATGGGGAGGCAGCCCCAAAGAGGAAGGAGGAATCAATTCGGAGGTCAGCAAAGCCGTTGCAGGTGATTGGACAAGAGCTGCGACTTGGCGCAATGTGGGGCCTTACTCGGTGCGCGGACATCGGTGACCCCACATGGACCGTGCGCAAGCTTGCCGCAAAAATTTCGAAAACTTCGACTCTGAAAAATGTCGAGGAAAACGTGCCAACCCGCATCCTGAAACACCAGCAGCCATTGAATCATTTGTGTTGGGTCGCCTCACCACCCACACGCCAAAGAAGACGTATTATCCCCCGGGGATTTCGAATCACGTCTTTTCAAGATGGTGGTCGTCAATTATCTGCTCTTCGAGAGCGCCGTCGGGTTCTCGCTCTTCGAGGTGGTGCACCAAGCTGACACCGTCGGCCTGGAACTACCCGAGGTAAAAGATGCGATGAAAAGCCTCGACAAGTTCGGAAAGATGGTCAAACTGCGTAGCTTCAATCCCTGGACGTAAGTGTGCCGCTTGCTACTGCTGCGCTCTCGTTGTTGGCGCGCAATGGATGCGGGACGCAATCACTGTCCGAAACCTTGAACTAATGCCCTTTAGTTCTGCCGCCCACGGTTTGGAGGCCATCAATCTGATCTCCGAAGGCATCATGCCAGACCATCTCAAGAATACCCTCGAACTCAACCTGCCGCAGACCAGTGGAAAGAAGAGCAAGGTTGTGCTGGGTGTGGTGGACAAGCGGATAGCTGGCGAGATCAGCGCGACATTCCCTGGCGTTCAATGCGAAGCGGCGGACACTTCCGAGGTGGTCGCTGCCCTTCTCCGTGGTATTCGCCTCCATGCGAACAAGCTCCTCAAGGGCTTGCAGGAGGGCGACATCAACCGCGCTCAGCTCGGTCTCGGCCATGCCTACTCGCGCGCCAAGGTCAAGTTCAGCGTACACAAGAACGACAACCATATCATCCAAGGCATCGCTACCCTTGACGCGCTTGACAAGGGCATCAACCAGGGTGCTATGCGCGTTCGCGAGTGGTACGGCTGGCATTTCCCGGAGCTGATCCGCATCGTGTCCGACAACGGTACCTACGCGAAGCTCGTCCTGGCCATTGGCAACAAGAAGAGCTTGAGCGACGAGAGTGTGGACGACATTGCGAATGTCATCAATCAGGACCAGGACAAGGCCGAGGCCATCATTCAGGCGGCCAAGATCTCCATGGGACAGGATATCAGCGATACCGATCTTTTGATGGTGAAGGACCTCGCGTCGAACGTCTCCAAGATGGCCGATTACCGGCGTATTCTCGCTGAGTCGCTCGACAAGAAGATGGGCGATGTTGCTCCTAACCTACAGGTCATCTTGGGCACCCCGGTTGCCGCCCGCCTGATCTCCCACGCCGGCTCTTTGACCAATCTCGCAAAGTACCCCGCCTCGACCCTCCAGATTCTCGGCGCCGAGAAGGCCCTCTTCCGTGCTCTCAAGACGAAGGGTGCGACGCCTAAATATGGGCTGCTGTACCAGAGCTCCTTCATTGGCCGTGCCGGTCCCAAAATCAAGGGCCGGATCTCCCGGTACCTCGCCAACAAGTGCTCGATCGCCAGTCGTATTGACAACTTCTCCGAGAAGCCCACTAAGCGGTTTGGTGAGGTCATGCGTGATCAATTAGAGCAGCGGTTGGAGTGGTACGCCAAGGGCACCAAGCCCATGAAGAACATCGACGCAATGGACAAGGCGGTCAAGGCCGTTCTGGATGACGGTGATGATATGGACATCGACGAGGAGATGGTGGATCACCCGCCCGCCAAGGACAAGAAGGAAAAGAAGGAGAAGAAGAAGGACGGCAAGAAGGAGAAGAAGGAGAAAAAGCGGAAGAGTCTTGCCGGTGAGGACGTTGAGATGGCAGATGCCGACGATGGTGAAAAGAAGAAGAAGAAGAAGAGGAAGTCCGTGACCGCGGAGTAGCAGGTCATTACTGCAGGTTCCTGGTCGTCGTGTTTCTCGTGTTCTTTTTTTTTCCTCTTTCGGTTGGTCTTCACTCTGCTTTCTTGGAGTTCACCTGGGGTTGGGTTGAGGTAACGGAGTTCTTGGGTCATGTCTGGGTGCGAGTCTTGACTCGTTATTCTGCAGTGGGATGTACCATACCATGGCGTGAAACGGAAGCAAAAATCGGATGTCTTCTTTGCTTAAAACAGATTGGTTGGCATAGATCGCTATGGAATAATACGTTGATGTCCGAAACGGCCCAAATCCCTCAATGGGTCGTGCCCCTCCAGGCCAACAACCCGTGCAAGAATCTACAGAGCTCCCATCGTCCCTATCCGATGCCATATGCTTGGACCTGAAAAACGCCGCACGCCGCACAGCAGTACCCGCCATAACAATGTCCACCTTTTCGCAAACGCCAGAACCGCCTGTGTCTTTCGTTATGCTCCTTCACTGCCAAACTCCTTAGTCCAGTCCTCGTTCCTCGACAGATCCTCTTGTGACACCGTCGGTCGGCTAGCCTTGATAGCTCTGATGAAGTCCTTCTTCTCGACCAATGGCTCAAGCAACTCCTCGGATGCCACCTTCTCCCACGTCATCTCCTCCGCCTCAGGGTCGCCTGGCGAGCATGGGGTGTATTTTCTCTGACCATCGAGATCAACCTAGAACATGAATGTTAATTGATGACCATGTAACCCCGCCTAAAGGAATGAAGCCGTACCTTTTTGAAATGCGTTGCTTGCTGGATTTTCCTCACAGGCTGCATCAACGCGTCTTGCACCACGATACTGACATCGGATCCCGAGTACCCTTCCGCCGCTTTTGCCAGTTCCCGGAAGTCCTCCGACTTCAGCGCAGTGTTCGTGTCGCCCACTGCTAGTTTGAACATCGTGGTTCGTGCGGCGAGGTCGGGCAAACTAATATGGACACGCCGTTGGAATCGACGACGGATGGCGGCGTCAAGTTGCCAAGGGATATTCGTAGCTCCGAGGATCAGGACGCCCTTGGAATCTTTCCCGACACCATCCATCTGAACCAACATTTCCGTTTTTATCCGACGGGAGGCTTCGGACTCGCCTTCGCCACGGGGACCGCAGAGGGCGTCTATCTCGTCGATGAAGATGATCGCGGGTTTGTTCTCGCGTGCCATGGCGAATAGTTGTCGTACTAGCCTAAAATGAGCGCCGCATTAGTCTGTTGCAACCACATCCATGAAGGGGTACTCGTGGCTCACCTTTCACTCTCACCCATCCACTTGCTCACCAAATCCGAACTGCTGACGCTAAAAAATGTACTGTTCGCTTCCGTGGCGACCGCCTTCGCCAGGTAACTTTTACCCGTTCCTGGTGGCCCGTACAGCAGAATTCCCTTCCACGGTTGCCTCTTCCCTTGGAACAAATGTGGAAACTTTATCGGCAACAAAACGGCTTCTTTCAGCGCGTCTTTCGCACCCTCCAACCCAGCGACATCGTCCCAGCTCACATTCGGCCGCTCTTGGAGGATAGCCCCAGCCAGAGCGTTACGCAGCTTCTTGCTGTCCTCGTCCAAGCCCTCCGCCCCGTCTTCTCCAGACTCCTTGCCCTTGCCTGTACCACCCGTTGATGTGCCATTAACTCCCACCATGCCGGGCTTTTTCCGTTTGGCCTCGGCATCCGATAGGTGTGCCTTCAGCTTCTCCGCGCGGTCCATGTACTCGCCCGTCTTCGCGCGGATCATCTCCTTGGACTTGGGGTTCTTCTCCCATTTGAGCGCCAGCATGAACAGCTCGAGAGATTGGTAGTAGAGTTGGTACGCCTTGTCATATTGGGCGGCGTTGTCGGCGTCGATGGCCAGGCGGACCTGTTTGATTGCGCGGTCGAGAAAGTCGGTATTCGACATTGAGGGCAATTCGGTTTATCGGATCGGATAAAGGCGTATGTTCAGTCGATAATCGGGCATTCGTGGATGTGTTCGGCTGGTGTTCGGGGCACGCAAGCGACCAGCAGGGTTCCTGAGACGGTTATCGGGTGAATGCGATCGATGGGGCCACCGGGTGAGAAAGTTTGACAATCGTGGACGTTTCGCGCGGGTTGGCCTGTTGGACGCCAGACACGAGCCGGAGATGTTGTGTTTTGGTGTTGGTGTTCGGTTTGGGAAATGCAGCTATTCGTTGGACAGGCTGCAGTCGTGGACCAGGAAACAGGGAGCGCGGGGCTGACGCCACTTTGTGGTTGGCGGGGCGTTCTGGACCGTGTTAAGGATCAGCACAGGATGACCGGCAAATCACTAACAGGCAACTTTGGGAGCTCCAGAAATTCGACTGCGGAGTATCATCCACCAGTTCACCCTGGTCAGGCACACATACCAAAAAACTCTCCTGCCTAACGTGGTTTGACGGACTTACGTTGTCTTCAAGCTCACGGTTTCAAGTGAACGTGTACTCCGCTAGAACGACTAATATCGACGTTCACAATGGCGGAAATCCAGGCAAAACTTCAAGCCCTCTCGGAGGAATTCACCAAGCTCCAGCAAGGTTCGCTCAACTGAACCCCCCCTGTTAAATCTCACGTTTACTTACACCAAACACAGATCTTCAAGACACTGTTCAATCCAGGCAGAAGTTGGAGGCTCAAAAACAAGAAAACGTGGGGGTGCAAAAGGTTTGTCTCGTGAGCTACAAAATGAAATACTATCACTAACCCCGCTTAGGAGTTCTCAAACCTGAAGGAAGGGGAAACCATCTACAAGCTTGTTGGGCCAGTTTTGCTCAAACAGGAAAAGGCAGAGGCAGAGAGTACCGTCAATGGACGTTTAGAATTTATTGACAAAGAGATGTAAGCTCATCGGCACAAGTGACACAATACAAATAAAAGAAACCACCAGCTAACAAAACCGCACCATAAAGCTCAAGGTTAGAGCAGCACATCAAGGAATTGCAGGGGAAAATGGAAAGGAAGAAAGGCGAAATCATCCAAGTCCAGACAAGTGCTCAAGCAGCAGCTCCCCAAGCAGCCGCGGCATGATCTCTACAGCTGGTGGGACATGTAACAGGTTAAGGTGGTCATGGTAACAGAGCGGACTTCTTTATTAACCCAGATAGATACCCCAAAACTCCACGCTTCGCTCTACCCAGAATGGAGATGCTGACACTATTGTACAAAGTTGTTGCAACATTGGACCTGTCCTTTTAGTTCAAGGTCATGATCGTGAATCCCCACGGCAAACCCATGTTCTTACACGGGCGGTCGTTAATGCACGCACTCTCTTCGCTCACCATGCGCTCGCCAACAGGCTTCGTGTCCAGCACCTCATGTTGCCTATTGTCCCTAGTCGCAATAGCCTCCAACACGAATTTAACCAGAGAGTCCTTGGTGTAGCAAGAACTGAACGTTGAGCTGTGCCCAATCTTATCAAGCACAACCCGCCGCTGCTCGCTCTCGCCAAATAACTGGAGCTCCCGGGAGAGCAACCGAGCCGAGACAGGACTACCGGATTGGCTGAGCCGCTGGAAGATCAGGATCATGCCCGCAACCGCCTGGATGAAGAGACACGACCGGTCATGGTCATCAAGGCCGGCGGCAATGCGGACGGACTTTTCCGTGACGAGAGGGACGGAATTGGTGTCGAATATGGTATTGAGGATTTTCTCGAGGTTCGTTGGGTCAGTGAGAACGTCTGAAGGGTCGTCGGGGTTGAAGATGGTGGTGATCTTGGCAAAGGTCTCGCTGAGGAGGCTGAAGAGACAGGTCTCGGATGGGATGGAGAGCTTGCCCAGCGTGAGTGTGAGGGAATTCACTGACGCCTCAATGCTCGCTGGAGGTTCATGGGTCAGTGATGGGCCAGGGACACCAGAAGTACGGGTGCAGTGCTACCTTGGGACTTAGCGGCAGTTTGAGGAAGGCGAGACATATCCATGGTGGGCATGGTGTAGCAGCAAACAAAGACGAGTTGCACAGTGAGCTGGGCTGAGCTTAATGATGGACTTAATGGAAGACGTTTGGGTTTCACAATGGCTTCCACACAGGTGGTTTTATATCTGTTCAACAATTCCCGTCCTCCACTCGCTCTTTTCCAGCCTCCTGGCCTGTCAAAATAAGGCTGAACTCGGAACAGGCCGTTGGCTCGTGGCAGGGTGTGGTTTGTGCCGTGTCCAAAACAAGGGCAGGGGCAAATTTTTGTCCCGACTCATCCCGAAAGGACGCTGTCCCAACAAATCATGGAAGCAAGTTGCTTTCCATCGTCACAGGGGAAGAGTGAGGCGAGATTCGCCTCGTCGGCTCCCTCGCCGACACTCCGGTTTGTTGTGGAGTTGGTACGTGGAAAAATCACTGGTGGTCATATAAGTGGTAGTTAAAACATTTTTGTTATATCTGATTTAAAATGCAAGGTAATAGGCGTCATAAACAAAAAAAAGCAACTACGGCTGCTGCAAAAACCTTGATGGCATGAACTTTATTTCACCGGTCGAGTAGGTTTTTCGATACCTTCATCGACAGTTTGTACCAGTTTCATCCTCATCTGTCAGTGCTGGACCGGTCGTCTTAGAAAATAATTCTTGAAAAGTGAGGTGCAGAAATATTCTAGAAGATGGCCTTGCCCGAACCCCTGCAAAAGATCAGAAAAGGCCCGTGCATGGCGCGCAAGCCGCCAAGGTGACTCCGCTGCCCCACCTGTTTCGAAGCTCCCCCAAGCGCGGTCAAGCTTGGTGGCGGGGTCACCAACATGCAACCACCTTTCAGTGGTACGCAACTTGACCAGGCAGCTTGCGGACGCACTTTCTGTCGCCAGGGTGGTGCGGATCTCCTGGTGACCATCCTTCAGTATTTCAAAAGTGCGTCTTGCCGCTTTTCAACCCGACGATGAACTCGAATACGATCAACGACCTTCTGCACCCGTCGCTTCGTTCTTGACCGGCTGCGCCAGAACCCCACCTCAGAGCATACGACTTGTGTTGGTGCTCTTGTGCCAACGACAATCAATGTCAAGATGAACGTCACGGACTTGAGTTTGGGCCACGAGCCCTTGACAGCAAAGGAACTCACAAACAGGGCGACTGAGTTTGGTTGGAACCCGCTAGTTGGCTTCAAGTACTGGGCTCGTGCCGCGGAAACCATCCACCATGAAGTGCGTAGCAATCTTGGATATCGCGGAGCCCGGAGACTGCATTTGAATGGGAAGCTAACATTGGAATTTAACAGGCCCAGGTGTACCTACGCGAGGGCAATTTGCCCCAGACCTACCTCCTCCTCTACCGATACTCCACGCTTGTCCTCCACTATCTCAGCAAACACCCCCAAGCGAAAGAGCTGGAGTCGCGACGAGCCATCCAACAACTCGGGAAACGCCTCCCGAGGGTTATAGAAACGCTAGAAATATTGCGACCCGAGATTGACGACAACTACGACCGATGGAGGAAGATTTCAGCCGCCGAGCGAGACTTGGCGCAAGATCGGAAATTGCTGACCTCCGGTTCATCACCCTCATACGCAAAGCACGCGGCAAGAGACCCGGCCTTGTCATGGAGCTACAGCTCGCCGGCCGATGTCCTCGACGTCCAGGATTACCAAGATCTTGCGGTGGACCTTGCGAGGAAAGAGATAAGAAACCGGCGTAGGATTACTGCGGGAGAATCGGAGAGGGATAGCTCTAGGATCGGGCGATGGGGCACCTTGCGAACAGAGCAGGAACGCAAACCTGCGCCTGAGCCATACATGGATGACGATGAACTACGGAGGCAAATGGAAGCTACCCGACGGCAACTTGACCGGAGCGATGACTATGCGAGACCTTATGACGACGACCGAGACTACGCCCCGCCGTCAAGCTACTACTACCCATCAATCAACAAGTCTGCCCGCAGAGATTATGAGTATGAGCGCCCGGTATCCCGGGAGCGCCTGGATGGGCCCAGGCCCCAACCCCCACGACCTCCAAAAGAGCGGGATGACTGGTCTCCTCCCCCAGGGCCACCGCCATGGCCCGACAAGGGCTTCCATCAGGAGAGGGACTCTTCGCTGCTCCCACCTCCTCGACCGGGTAAGGAGCTCTTGGCCCCGAGTACGGCCTCCGAGTACAGGACACCGGACGAGGAAGCGCCCATTGTCCCCGCCAAAACGCCCGCCGAGTCTTCCGCGGAAAGCGACAGACGCGTCACCTTCCGTCCGGCCGCCTACCTGGAGAATGGCGATCCCGTCAGGCCTGTCTTCCTCCCGAGCACTCTCCGCGAGCGGTTCCTACAGCTCGCGGCACCCAACACCCGCCGAGGTTTGGAAATGTGCGGCACGCTCTGCGGCACTGCAGTCAACAACGCGCTGTTTATCTCGCACCTGGTGATCCCGGAGCAGACGTGCACGTCAGATACGTGCGAGACGGAGAACGAGTCGAGCATGCTCGAGTACTGCATTACCAATGATCTGCAGGTCATCGGGTGGATCCATACGCACCCCACGCAGACGTGCTTCATGAGCTCGCGCGACTTGCACACACAGGCTGGATACCAGGTGATGATGCCGGAGAGTATTGCGATTGTCTGCGCGCCGAAGTCTGAGCCTTCGTAAGTAGTCCCATTAGACTCGTGTGGTCATGCGTTTCCGTAACTATTATGCGTTGCCATAACTAACTTCCTCACGTGTAGATGGGGCATCTTCCGGCTGACCAATCCACCCGGCCTCCCTCACCTTTTGTCGTGCCAGCGCACCGAGACCTTCCACCCACACTCGGTTGATAACCTCTACGTCGATGCCGGGCACCCGCAGGGCCACGTCTATGAGTCGAGGTCCCTCGAGTTTGAGGTGTGCGATCTGCGTCCGGGGCACTAGGCTCGCTTGGGGCGTGGTGGCGATGTGACTAGGTGTGGGGGCTGGAGTTTGTGTGTGTTGTTTTATCGCGCCGATTTATGGGTTGCCGCTTTGGCGTCTGGTTTGCGTTGTGTTTGGAGGGGAACGAGGAAGTGATCCTATTTCTGCTTTGCTTGCTTTGCCTTGCTTTAAACGGCTGAATGCAAGAGGAATTAACTGTCCATGTTTGTTTCTCAGTCTCGAACTATGGAGGGACATGGGATGGAACAGGTTGCATAGCGTCGGCGTCTTGGTCGAGTATGACTTATGGGCGGAGTGTGGGTCTCTGGGGAGGTTCGCGTTGCTTCATGCTGGCTATTGCTACACGTGTAGTGGGTGAGTTGCTTCCGGAGTGTCAAAGGGAAATCATGGAAACATCAACCACCAAACCAACGGAAGCACGTCCGTTTGCATCTCATTGGGCATGAGAAGTACAGAATTGACTGGGATCGAATGTCGGTGCCTACCTACGAATACACGAAGGAAGATCAACATGCAGCTGTATTCTGTTGCCTGCGGCAAGTTCGCTGTCGCGTCATCACGTGTTTCGTCCGAGAAGCTTGCCAAGGCCTGAATCACGTGCTCTGAGCGAGCTCCAGGCCAGGATGAGGTTCATTTTGACTTGGCTCGGCAATGCTCCGCCCCACTCCGCCACACGCCGTTGACAACCACGTTGCAAGCACTGCAAGGTCTGAACTGGCTCGCCTGGGCCTAAACAAAGCCTTTCATTGGTTCCTTAGGCAGTTTTCTTTCCTTTTCGGGTTATAGCTCAACATTGATGGGCCAGGCAAGCCCGGATAGGATTCGGACTGTGGTGAGTTCGATCTGGGTTGGGTTCCGACTTCCGAGCGAGCGAATCAGTACCATGTTAAACAATGCGTGGCATGGGAGGTTGACCACCGCCTGGTTTGGTTTGCGGTGGTCGGTAATCTGTAATTTGCATGCTTGACGGAAGGATGGGGCTGAAGGACCACTACCATGAGGCTGGTTTGTCGCGGTGAGCAGGTTGACGTCGACAGGTTCAGCAGTTTAGATTCTATCAATGTACAAAGACACAACCGGATCTCAAACCCATCTCGCCTCTCTTTTACCCACCACCATCACCCCCCTCTTCTTTCCTTGTAGCATAACACGATGATATCCTCACACACCCTCATCCCCCTCTTCCCAGCCTTGGCCCTAGCCACCGGCCTCAACGGCCACTGTCCCCCCCTCGGCCCCGTCCTCCCAGCCCCCCACCACCCCAGCACCCACCCCTCCATCTCAACCGCCTCCACCGCCCTCCGCGCCCTCCTCGACGACCTCACAACCCCCTACCAAACCTCCGCACTCGCCATCGGCGTCAAATCGATCCACGAACCCGACCTCCTCTTCGAATACACCCACACCCCGCCGCAGCGAGACGCAAAGGGTGTGCAGGAGGTAGATAGGGATACGGTGTTTAGGTTGGGGAGTCTGAGTAAGGTGTTTGCGCCGTTGGCGTTGTTGATGTTGAGGGATAGGGGGGTGAGGTTGGAGGATAGTGTCACGAAGTATGTGCCGGAGTTGAAGGGGTTAGGCAAGCAGGCGAGGGAGGAGGGGAGTGCGGTGTGGGAGGTGGATTGGGAGGAGATTACGTTGGGCGGGCTGGCGTCGCATATGGCGGGGATTCCGTCAGATTGTGAGTTTTTTTCCTTTTTTTTCTGTTTTTTTCTTTTTTAGGGGGGGTTTCTTTTGTTGTTGATCGGGGATGTGGCTAACGTAAGGCAGTGATCACGGATATCACGCCGTTTGTCAACCAGTCGGCGTACGGCTACCCAGAGGCGAACAGTTCGCGGCTTCTAGGCTGTGCCGGGTTCTTTGGCACACCCGCCTGTAACAAGACCGGTGAGAACCCCTAACTCCCAATAAACCCAGCAAACAAGACCCTAATCATAGTCCCAGCATTCTTCGAACACTTCGGCCAACGCCCCCCCGCACAAGTCCCCTTCTCCCCGCAAACAGTCTACTCCAACATCGCTTTCCCCATCCTCAGTTTCGTCGTCGAGGCCGTCACGAACCAATCCTATGTCGATTTCGTCCACGACAACATCTGGAAACCCACCAACATGACCCGTACCTTTGCCTCCAAACCAGATGACTCCCTCGGGTTCATCCCGGCCAACGATATCTGGTGGCCGGCTGATCTCGGTTTTGAGGGGCCGTACGTACCCATTACCCCCTCTTAACTTCTTCTACCCAATCTAGTGATACTAACATATCCCCAATTAGTAACGGCGGCTACTTCTCCACCCTCACCGACCTCCACCGTCTCGCCGACGCCATCCTCCACCACCGCCTCCTCCCCCCCGTCCAAACCCGCAAATGGCTCAAACCCGTAACCGCCACCTCCTCCACGGGTCTCCTCATCGGCCAACGCTGGGAGATCTTCCGCGCCGAAAACATCACCTCCGACGGCCGGCTCATCGAACTGTACACCAAAACCGGCGACCTCATTTCCTACCACGCTATCCTCGTCCTGATCCCAGACTACGATCTGGTTGTTACCGTGTTAGTGGCTGGGCCTGGGGGGGTGGGAGAGGCGGGGACGGCGGAAACGACGGGGATCATGTCCCGCGTTGTGGAGATGTTGGTACCGGCTGTTGAGGAAGCGGGTAAGGCGGAAGCGGAAAGGGGGTATGCGGGAAGGTATGTAGACCGGGATACCAACTCTACCATCACTTTCGCAGTCGACGACAACGGTCCAGGGATGGCAATCACGGAATATATCATTCGCGGCGTGGATGTACCCACCACCGACCCGGGCAGTACCCTCCCCCCGGCGACACCGCCTCGGCTGGATCCGCCGATGCGGTATAGGTTGTACCCGGCGACGGGGAGTAAGTCGGAGAGGGAAGAGGCGTGGCGGGCGGTGGGGACGAGAGCGACGGCGGAGGAGGTGGAGATGAGGGATGGGCAGTTGGTGTGGGGGATGGGGTCGTGTGTGACGTGGGCGATGATGGATCGGGTGACGTATAATTTGCTGGCGAGGGATCATTTTGTGTTTGGGAGGGGGGAGGGTGGGAGGGTGAGGGGGGTTGAGGCGGTGGGGTATGGGGTTAGGTTGGAGAGGGAGGGTTATTAGTTGATAGATATAAAGATTGTGGTTGTTTTATGTTTCATTAATTCTAGGAAAAAAGGGAAGAAAAAAGTAGCTAATATCCAGACAAGGTCGCGTTCTTGGACCCCTTGGTACCCATCAGACTGTCCATATACTTGGCCGTCACATCGTTCAGGGTTGACCCCCCGTATGTCTTGCCGATGATCACGTTGACGAGTTCGGCGTGTGTGAGAATGCCCATGCGGACGGCATCGTGCATCATGTCGAAGAGGTCGTGCTGCTTGAGGCCGCGCTTCAATCGACCTGTGATGTGTCAGGTGTTGTAAAACTCATAGAATTGTAATGATGGATAAAGGCTCACTCTTGATGGCTGGGTCCTGCGGCTTGCGTATTTTTATTTCGATCTTGCGCAACGCGGAATTGGGGTACTCGGTCTTAAGACTGAAGTTGTGACCGAGGCTGGTGATCCTGTAGTCCAGGCCTCCGCTCTCCTTTTCAAAGCGAAAGTACTTGGGCTGGACTGTGCATATCATTAGACAACGAGCGATGGTATTTGTAGTGAGTAGAAGTCTAGGGTTGAGATACCAGCCTTCCCGTCCGCGTCCACCTTCGTCTTTTTCACCATCTCTAGCCCAATATCGGCGGCATCCACCTTGGCCCTCTGCAGTATGTTACGGATTGCCTCATCATCCTCTACTTTGGATCAGCTTCGTCTGCCCGGGACGCTTTCTAGAAGGAGATGACTCACTGTACACCACGATGCCATGCTTGAACCGCGATTCTCCCGCGTAGCAGAACAGGTAGAAGGCGTCGACAAATCCGACGAGGCGGATCTTGCCGTCCCAGCGCTCTCCGTCGATCAGGATCTCCCAGGGGTCAATTCCGCTTGGGCTTGTTAATAATACTCCAAGTATCACACATGGAATGTCTATACACACTGGTATTGAAACAAACTTACTAGTCGCATTCGGCACTCTTGTCAATGACGGACCGGCCGTGGACTTGGAGAACGCGATGGTAGGACGCCATCGCGATGACAGAAGGTGCGTCGATGGATGAAACGCGGCGGTGTTTCCCTGTGTAAAAATTAACGGTGTCAGGTTCCTGTACTGTCTCCCTATCCTGTGTTAATTAATTAGCACGATGGCCAAATACATGCCACTTACGGAGTTAAAATGACCCGCGTTAACCGTAGGAAATATCTGGCCATCTCTCTCCTCAACGCGGGGAACTTTGCCTCGCGTACTCGCGTGCATATTCCGAAAGCTGAACCTCTGGGACGGTGGACCGCATTGGTTGGTACTACCTCAGGAGGGGTTGGGCATCAACTTCAGCCCGCAACAGGTGCCGGCGACGAAAACGGAAGCGAAATCAGCGGGGTAGTCGGTTTAATTGGACCCGAATGTGCAAGACAGCAGCTGAAAGAAATATCGGGTGGGCAGATCGGCGAGATGAGTGGTTGCGGGAGAGATGCTGTGATAACGCCGAGTACGACCGTACAAGGCTTTCAGGTCTCTGTCTTTTGTCTTCTTCCCCTCTTCCATGTTGAGCCTCATTCTCACTGCCTTGCATGGGTACCCCGCAGAGAGCCCTCCGAAGGTCCCCTCTGTCCCTCCTGTGAAATTGAATCGGGCTACCACTGACTAGCAGAGCTGCACGTCAGCCAGAACCCCTAATTAGCCCCCCTTTGCCTACCATCATTTGTAGTTCCGTCTATCTCAGGAATCATCTCTCCTCTCCCCCCTCGACCATCCTACTCCCCTTAACACCACCACACCGAAAGACAACACCACCAAAGCCGCCACCATGTCCCTCTCTAGAACCGCCACCATGTCCACAATCTCCTCCTCTCTCGACCTCACCCTCGACCTCCCCCTCGCCAAAGCCCTCCTGGGTCCGGACCTCACCAACCTCACCGCCGAAACCCTCCGCAAAACCTTCGAATCCATCGGCGCGAGCCCGGAGAAACTCCGCGCCCTCCTCAACGTCGTCCTCACCCCACTCTTCAAACCCACTTTCACCATCCCATCGCCTGAGGACGACAGCAACCCGCTTGCTGTGTCCTCCTCTGGCCTGGAGGGGGTCGAGTTCCTCCTCGACGGTGGAACTAGCAGCAACAGCAGCGGCAACGAGGTGATGCCGTACCGGATGTTTGACATTGCGACGGGGAATTTGGTGGAGTACCCTTCCGTGGGTGGAGCGGGGCGTGGACAGTATTGTATGCTGTCGCATCGGTGGAAGGGGACGGAGGTGACCTTGGGAAATATTAAGGAGGCGAGGAAGAAAGCGTTGGAGCGGGCACGTGCTGGGGTGGGAGGGTCGTCGAGGAAGAGCGGGGCGAGGAAGAGTGATGTGGCGTTGGTGTTGGAGCAGTGTCGGTTGGACATTTTAGAGCAGGCGAGTTTGGTGACGGAATTGGAGTTGTTGGGGGGCGGTGAGGATGATGAGGATGGTGGTGACGGCCAGGAGATGTCGGTTGCTGTGCAGCCGGTGGGTGTTAGGGAGTTGTTGAAGCGTCGGTTGGAGGCGAAGGCTGCCGAGTATAAGTTGGGTGGGGCGCAGGACAGCGAGGCCAAGGCGAGGTCAGGGCGGGAGTTTGCGAAGATGGAGCAGAAGATGTTCGCTCGGCTTGTGGAGAAGATGAAGGACCAGGTGGGCGGAACTAACGACACGGCCGTTGGGGGAGGGGGAGAACCCGAGACGGTGGTCAAGGAGTTTGACGACAAAGTCAAAGACGCGAGCAAGGCTCTCCAGACCGCCCAAGAGAACCACAAGAAGGTCCAGGACCATATCGAGTACTTCCGGACACATGGCCATCTACGCGACGCAGTGGACGAGATGGTATCCCGCCTGCAGCGGTGGAAGTCCGCGATTAAGCTGGATCGGTCGCTGAAGGAAGCCGACCGCATTTTCAAGACAAAGATGTTCCAGCCGCGAGAGACGTGCTACCTCTGGAGCGACACCTGCTGCATCGACAAGACCAACGGTGGGGAACTGTCCGACTCGTTGTCGCTGATGGGTGACTGGTACGCCGATGCTGAGTTTACGCTGGTACAGCTCGACACCAAGTTTCGCGAAGACGATGCGGTGAAGGATTGGGAGAGATTTGAGGAGGAAGAGAGGAAGGGACAGGGACAGGGGCAGGATCAGGCTCAGCAGGGGAAGGAGCGAAGGCAGGAGGAGCACGACGGGAAAGAGGGCAGCCCAAAGACGGAAGGAAATATTACCACATTTGGACAAATCTGGGGCAGCGAGATTGAGTGGGCCACTCGGGCGTGGACACTGCAGGAACTGGTCATGAGCAAGACCACCTTCTACGTCAACTCGGCATGGCAGCCCCTAAGCCGGCCAGTGGAAAGCCTGGGGTATTTCTACTCGCTGATTCCGTTCTTGGACATATACACGGAGGGTGACAAACGGAACGTTTACCGGTCTGTTTGTGGTGAAAACCAGGCGGCTGGTTACTGGGATTCAGGCGTTTTGAAGGAAATCTTAGGCGACGAGGACGTGCTGGGAAAATGGGAGCGATTCCGAGACAATATCCAGGGAACCAGCATCCAGGGAGCACAGACGATTTCGAACAAGGGGAATGACGAATCCGGCGTCATCAAGAGACTGCAAGTTGCCCAGCAGCTCATCCTGCTCCTGGACTACTTGGGCGTCCAGATCCCGTCAAATCTGACGGTCCACACCTCGACCGCCGCCATCTCGAGGGCCGTGTACTTGGCTACGGCCGACCTGGTCAATAATGAGAACGATGGACTGAACGCGAGGCAACGCTGCTACTCCAGGCTCCGGGACCATCTTCCCAAGTTGTCTCTGTCCGAACCTGCAGAAGGCGACGATGCCGCGCGAAAGGAGCGAAATGAGCACCTGGTCCAGCACGCGATCGGCTTCCTGCTGAGGTGTCTGGTGGCTGAGACCAAAGACCTAGTGTACGCCGATCGGGAGTACATTGCACAACTCGGCCAGATCCCGCAGCTAGAGTCGTGGAAAAAGGGCCTGTCCAGCCGGGGCTTCACAGCCGAGGCCGTGCTCCAGCTTTCGGGCAACCGATTCGCCACCGTGGCTACAGACCGAGCCTATGCACTCATGGGTATCCTCGGCGTCCGGTTTCCCACCTTCCCAGCCGAAGGGCCCGCCAAAGCCCTGGCCCGCCTGCTAGACGAAGTGGTCATCTCCCGCAGCGACGTCTCGGTTTTCAACTGGTCTGGCACCGACATGGGTAGCCCCATCCGTGGTCGGTCGCTGTACCCATCCTCTCAAACGGCGTATGCAAACCAGGGTGACCAGATCGGGCGGTATAACCTGATGCTGGCGGCCCGCGTGCAAGACAAAATGGACGAGGTCATGGCTACGTACCACTCAGTCATTCAGACCCTGCGAGACACCATCGACATTCTCAAGGACAAAAACCGGACGAACCTGCCCATTCACTGGATACAGATCATTTTGGAGCTGATCGGGAAAGTCTCGTTCCGCAAGTTGAGGGTACATCGGGATCCACTGAAGCGGGTGATTACGTACATTAGCCAGCAGTCTCTGAGGGAGAAGATGGCGATCGAACAGGCGAGAAAGATGATGGCGTTGGAGGAGGCGAAGCCACGCCCGGGTCTGCTATCCTCGAGCGACAGCTGGAACTTGAAACGGCCGGCGATTTTGTCCACGAAGTCTCTACCCTCCATGCCATCGCTGCCGTCGTTGAGCAGGACCGGGAGCACAGAATCAACCACGCCAACGGAGAAAAGCTCGTCGTCTAAGAAGACATCGAGATTTGGACTCGGAAAAAAGGCATTCCAGGTAGCATCCTCTGGAATCCAGAAGACGGGTCTCGGGAGCTCCCTGGCGGCCCCGGAGAGCCCTGCCGATCCTCCGCCACCACCGTGCGAGGAGGTGGAATCCAAGCCATCAGAGCCCGAGCGAGCAGGCGGTTTCTGGCAGCACATCGACTCACCGGTAACGAAGTGGCTATCAGCTCTGGACACGGATACAGGGGTTGGCGGACAGGAGAAACAGGACCAACTCCCAGCCGAAATCCAATCCATTCCTTTGAATGAGAGACATGGGCGATCACAGAACGAAATGTATCAAAACCAACACCCGCAGTCCAGCAACATCCGCTTGCTCGAAGACGAATACCAAGGCACCGTCTCCCCGAATCCCATCACCGTCAGCACCTCGGGCATCGAGGGCCTCTTCGACATCCAACGCATCATCGTGACAATGATTGAGCCCGAGAAGTTGCGCCGCCAAATTGCCCGCGCCGCCAGCCGCCATGACCAGATTTCCGGCTGGTGCTCCGTTAGCACCGGCTTTGCTCGCGTCCTCACCAGCTTCCGATGCGAGCGGCACATCCTCGAGCAAGAACTCGACGTCATCGAATCAGTCGAAACACGCGTCGTGTTTCCCAAGCCTGTTACTCGGGGAGATGGAGGGGATGTCCAGCCTTCCAGCGACGACAACCAGGACAACACGGACAACAAGGACAAGAACGCAGGAACGACTGCTACTGCTACTGCTAACACGACGGCGGACGAAGCCCGCCGCCTCCAGCGCATGCTCACCTTCATCCAAAACCCCTCTTTGCACCTCGTCGCAGGCGAATGGGTCCTCGCCCGCTTCTCTCACACCCCCTGCGCCCAGTGGTTCCTGTGCCACTTCACGCTTGGGGCAGACTCGTCTACCTTCCACGGCGTGCGTATCCCGACTGGATCTGGGTTTGATTTTGGTCGGGCCGCGTATAATCTTAGTCCCAGTCCCGGTCACATTTCCATTCCTAGTCCCGACAAGGGTGGCCACGACGGACCGGATGGAGAAGGGAAAGGAGAAGGAACAGAAGGAGAAGGAGAAGTAGAAAAAGCAGCAGAGGCAGAAAAGGCTGCAAAACAAGAAATACAAAAACCAAGCGCAGGTAGCAACGCGACCCTGGAACCGGGGTTCATTGGCGTATGGGAGAGCTACATGGAGCGAAAGAAGAGCAAGATGAGCAAGGTTGTGAGACAGTATATGCGGAGTCAGGAGGCGAAGGAGAAAGCGGGCGACAAGTTTTTAGAAGGGTTGGTGCGTGCACGCGCGGGCTTGGAAGCGATGATGGGAGAAGGGGGGGCTATTTCCCCGGCGAAGGAGGAGGGGAAAAAAGGTGGAGATGGAGATGGAGAACAGAAAGATGGAGAGAAAAAGGAGGGGGGTGGTCAAGACGATTATGAGGAGGAGGAGGAGGACGACGACGACGAAAGCTTGTCCAGCCTGTTCAAGATGGTTGTGGGCCAGGGGGCACGGGCGGCTGAGGCGTGGGGCGAGTCCGCGTATCTGGTGCTCACCGAGAAGCTGCACGAGATGCGGGCCGACCATCTCGAACGGAATCTGAGCAGGGCGGTGCTGAAGCGGACGCCTAAGGTGCTGCGGGCGGCGGTGGAGAATATCCACGATAACAGGAACTTGCTGCCGGCTATGTTTCACTCGGGCGTGAGGGTGCATATGTTTTGATTGTCGGTGAAAATAGGAAACGGTGGCGGTTCAGCCTAGGTACCTAGGTAGAACAAGATGGGCAATAGGGGCGAAATTGACAAAGGGGGTTGATAGCCTGACTGGCAACAGAGAATAGGAAGTCTAATCCACCTTACCTCTTTAACTTGATTGGTTTCCAGCACTTTAAATATACAGTGCGACACTGGCTCAAATGCAGGCGCCAGCTTGATATTTCTCTCTAAATTGCTACCTAGTCGCTGTTTAAAGTGGATATAACCAACCAACTTCCCCCAACTCTCCGTCGCGACATCAGTTACCTACATAAGGAGTTTCATCCATAAACGAACTCTAATCAGCCTCAATGTTCTGGTACGTTCTCCCGACTTATCGTCTGCCTGATATGGCTAACTCTGTCACAGTGAAATGGAACCTCCCATTGGAGTCTCTGTCGCTCGAACGAGCGCTAGTCAATGGATCCTAGGCTCCCAGATGGTCTGCGAAAAGGTCCACAATCCAGAGCCCAAGCCAGCGGACGCGATAGCCAGCTGGCAAGATGGCGACGCTACTTTCTACCTCCGAAAGAGCTCAAAAAACGAGTTATCAGGGGCTGGCGACGTAGAGTCTGACAGGATCTACGCCGCGGGAACTTCCTCCGCTGTTTGGTGTCTCGGCGAGAACGCATTCTGCAAGGTGCATGCTTGGTGTGAAGGACTGGAGCTCGAAGCCAATACTCTTGGCTTCGTGAGGGAGAAAGCTCCCGAAATCCCCATCCCGGAGGTTGTTCATAGCTGGATCGATCACGACCTCAGTAGAACGTTCCTCGTCACAAAACGAGTCCCTGGACAAACTTGGAACGGGCATGGCCGCAGCTCTCCGCAACCCGGCGTATACAGATTGCCGATGAGATTGCACGATTCTGCGCTACCTTAGCCGGTAACACTTCATCTCAGTTCGAAACAATCACCGGACGCGGCGTCTACGAACCCTGGCTAATGGAAGTCGCACCCGACTCCCATCCAACCTGGAAACCCAGAACCCTCGGCCCTCTATCCCAAGAGGCTATGCACACCTACATGACCAAGATCTCAACCGACCCTCCTCCAAATATCAACCCTCTATTCCACTTCTATCATGCCGATCTCGGACCGACGAATGTCATGGTATCGGAGGATGGTAGCGGCCGTGTGACGGGGATTATTGATTGGGAATTGGCGGCGTATTTCCCGCGCTTTTGGATGGCTACTAAGCCGGGGGTTACGGCGGCTTTTCATTTCGAGTGTGAGACTGAGGAGCCGAAGTTGTGGGGTGAGTTACTGGGGAAAGCGCTGGAGAGGCATGGGTACGAGAGGGTGGATGGGGTGTTTCGGCGATGGAGTAACGCGATGAGGTGATGGAAAGGAGAGGGATGGTGTCACACGAAAGGAATAGCGTCATTGAGATAACTGGCCTACCTGTGATTAGAATCGAACACTTCTCTTTGTTGTCCGACAACTGATCAACTTTGGAATTTATTCCGGCCATAACTCGGTACACATACAATATTAACATCAACCAAGAAGTCCACCCCAATCAACCTAAAATCCCTGATTCAATACAACCCCCTCACAACCTCGCAGTAAACCCCTCCCCCTTCAACTCCTCAACCACCCCCCTCGCAATCCAATCCGCAATCGCCATAGTCGTCACCATCGGATTCACCCCACTCGCACTCGGAAACACACTCGCATCCGCCACATACAACCCCTTTGTCCCCCACACCCGTCCCTTCTCATCCACCACCCCATCCTTGGGCTTCGCACTCATCCTGCACGTGCCCATCTGGTGTGCCGATGCAAACGGCGTTACAGGCGGCTTATTACCCAGCGCTTGCAGGCGGGTGAGCCAGGATTCGAATTCCTTCTTCTCCTTCTCTTTTTCTTCCTCCGTCGCGTCCGTGGCGGCCGTCGTTGTCCGGCGGATGAAAGGCGGCATGCCCGCAATGGAAGGGTGGATCTCGCGAGCACCTTGGGCGTAGACAATCCGGCAGAGCTCGATGACGCCGCGGAGGTTGTGGGCGCGGTCGAAGTCGGAGGGACTGTAGACTATGCGCGGGCGGCCGGTGGCGGGGTCCCGGTAGATGTGGCCGGTGTCGCGGTCGCGGCAGATGGCGATGAAGGTGTTGAGGTGGCGGTAGTGGGCGGCGAGGAGCTTGTAGGCGGGGCCGGAGGTCCAGGGGAGGAAGGGGAGGCAGAAGGAGGGCTAGACAGCCAGTATGTAAGTACGGTGAGGAGGAGGGCCAGGGTTAGGGTTAAGATAGGGGGCCGTACCATCATGGACATGCGCTCGAGTTTGACGCCGTGGCCTTTGCCGTCGAGGTTCTCGAAGGAGCCGACGACGGAGGTGAGGGAGCCGCCTGATGTTGTTAGTAAGGACAGGGAGCAGTCAAATAGGTATCGGGAGAGGGCTTACCCTCCCACGGCTGGACGTCCTCGTCAAAAATGCCCGAGACAAAGTTGGTCGGGTGCAAGTACAGGTTCTTGCCGAGCTGGGGGTTCTGTTGCGAGTTAGCATATCCTCCCTATCTTCAACCCTAATACTCCGACTCTGAGATAACTTACCTTAATCCCACTGTTCATCAATACAACCGGACTCCAAAGCGTGCCACAGCTCACCACCACCTTCTTCGCCTTCACGACCACCTTCACCTCCACCCCCTCCCTCGACACCCACTTCCCCTCAACCCCCCTGGCCACCTTCTCCCCCTTCTTCCCCTTCCCCCCAAACACCACCCTCTCCACCGTCATCCCCTCCACAAACTTCACTCCCTGCCTGGCCGCCTCCGGAAACCACCCATTCACCGGACCCTTCTTCTCCCCCTTCCAGCACCCAAGCGTACAATACCCACACTCATGCTGACTCCCCCCACAATTCTGCGGCACCACCTTCGCTTTGTACCCCAACCTCTCCGCCCCCTCCAACAACACCCTATTCCCATGATTCGGCCTCACCACCTTTTCATCACACCCCATCTTCTCCCACATCCGATCCAAACACCCCTGAAATTCTTGGCTTTCAAAAAACCCCATCCCCCTCTCCCTTGCCCACTCCGCTCTCACAAAATCCTGCGGCTGCAAACTCGCGCTCCAATTCACCGTCCCCCCACCACCGAAGCACGATCCGGCTGTGACAGTCATGGACCCGTCGTCTGTTTCGATGACCCCGCCGGCTTCGAAGAGATTGGCTAAGCCGGTGGCTTGGGAGAGGGGGAAGTGGCGCGCGTCGAAGTGGCGGCCTTTTTCGAGGACGAGGATGTTGATGGAGGAGCTGAAGGCGGAGGATAGGCGGTTGGCTACGACGCCGGAGCCGCAGCCGGAACCGAGGATTACTACATCGGTGGTTATTTCTACTGGTTTGGCCGGGGCAGTAGTACTAGCACCGGTAGCGGGGTGGAATTGGAGGAACTCGTAGGGGTAGGACGACCCCCCGTCGGCGGTCCAGGCTGTGGGGAAGACGGGAAAGCCGGTCAGGGAGGAGAAGGTGGTGCTGCTGCGGACGTGGGCGAGTTTGGCGATGGTGGTGACGCTTTTGAAGAGGCCGCGGATTTGGGCTAGGGGGGAGGTCGACCAGGCGTGGAGGACTTTGACGCGATCGGCGATGGAGAGGGTGGGGAAGGCGTGTGGTTTGGTGGTTAGGAGGAGCGTGCCGGGGCGGGTGCTGGGGGGTTACTGTTAGTTGATATACTTTCTGGGTTGAGGTCCTCTTATGACCCCCCTTCGAGGGGGTACATAGACATACTTGAGAACGGACAGCACAATCTTCAGCTCTCGCTTCTTGGACGGCGGCAGATTATGCAGCATCGAGTGGATAATCTCGACAAACGCCGGGTTCGTAGACGGCCTCTCGGCAAGGTACGCCTCGATGGCGTCTGTCTCGATCTGCCCCGGCGACGCGGCACTGCGCAGGGTGCCGGCCGCGGCGGAATATTCGTTGCTGGGGAGGTGGACCGTTGAGAGATCGCGTGCTTTGGCGGCTGGGGTCGTCGGCGGTGTTGGGTTGGCCTCTTGAAGCCGGATCTCGGGGATGATGGTGTCCATGAGGGCCATCAACACACGCCATGACGACTCGCTGAGGAATTCGTCGCCTTGGGGCAGGTCGACGGGCACCGGCGCCGAGAGGGGGGCCGTCTCGGCTGAGACGGTGGCCGACATCTTGAACTCGAAGTCTTGAATCGTCGACTTTAAAACTCTGCTTTTGTGTATCGCCTCTTGTTTCCTTGGTGGCGAGCCGGTTCAGGTTCGTGTCCAGTCTATCGCCAACACATCAACTCAACACGACAGCGACAACGAAACACGCGCAAGGAATGACGAAACTCGTGTCCCCAGACCACAAGAGTGAACCAAGTCAATTAAGTTCGCCATCCCACAACAACCATCTCGCCGAACTCCACGAAGTCCCCACAATGAACCACGCGACCGGCTCGCAAGTTGTGGGGCCCCTCGCTGTACCCCAGTTTCCAGGGTTACATGGTCCATCCGATCCAGACTGGATTCTCATCACTTTCCCGCTTTTGCTCTGTTGTTTCCGCATTGATCGTCATGGGCCTAGCCCGTTGGACATCTCGCAAGCTTGTACCGCGCAAGGAATTGAGGATTGGGGAGGGAAATCGAGGGACGTCACGAAAAAAGTTGTTGGGGTCACAATGCGGGGTTCCTTGCAGCGAAATGTGATCGCAATCGCATGTGAATGAACGCTGGGGGCAGAGCGCGGGGCTTGGCTGTGGGGAACCGAGGGTTTTTCCAGGGGCAACACGGGCAGGTCAGGGGTACAGCTCAACCGGCGGAATTGTTCCGGCGTCTGCCCCCGCCATCTACAAGTCCTTTTTGCGAGAGACAGCTTAACTGAGCATTAATTCGAGGGGTTATTCCAGAGAGATTTTAATGCTTTTCGGGATACACCCGCTTGCACGGAGAGTTTACGTGGCCATTAAGGGCCAACTACCTAAAGACTCAATCAAGGAGAGTCTTGAACCTGCAGTAAATGACACCTGTGGTCTCATCAATACAACATTTCCCCAAATCGCCCTGCCGAGTCTTGTCCAGTACGTCGTACAGAAAGCTTAGCAGGGACAAATCGTGGAGACGTAAGCGTCAGCCGAGCCTCGCATTGTCAATTACAACGTGATTGGCCTGCGGGTATAAAGATGTTGATATAATACAGCCTGGTCGACTTCATGTAAGTTAGGCGATTGACAAGTTCAGAGTGTGCGGCTTGTTGAGTCTGTGCAAGTGAGTTGGTTGGAGGAACGGTCATCAGAAAATGCTCTATAACACTCGTTACTTCACCACAAACCGCCTAAACATCCACCAAATTTGATGATATTAGGTTGTCCAAGAATTAATTAACTCTTTCATCACGCTCCTGTTTAAAAAGATTCGTTTAACTCTCAGTGACGGAGATAACCCGACTCAGACCTCTGTTACAAAAGTGGAGCATGACCGGTGGCTTTCCTCGGTCAGGGCGTTTTGGGATGAACTTCCACTTTCACAAACAATCCTACATTTCCTCATTTCCCCCCTAGTTGTTGAGTCGTCCGAATAGACTCAAGCCTCATGTCTTAGTCCCACAACTGAAACACCCTGGACGCCTCAAAAGCCCAACGACAGGGAAGGCCATGGTTTCTCAGCATTTCCGACCATCTCCGTTCACCCAGAACCCCACGTCGGAACCGTCCCGTCTCTTTCTCCATGGGGCGATCGTCGACGGCCCCAGATTCGCATCCCCCGCATGACGATTTTGAGGAAATACCGAGGTAGGTGGGGATGGTGGTGAATTATTTGTGGCATTTGATGCTCGCTGTGGATAGTATGGATTGCGTGGTCTGGTCGTGGTGTATGATGGTGTATGGACACGGGGCTAGCACAAAATATAATAATATTTACGTCTGAGTCCTACTTTTGGACGGCATCAGATTTAACACACGGACACAGCCGCAGCTCATCAAACCCTCACATTTCCACCCTCTCAACGGCTTCCCAACCTCACTCTCAGCTATTTAACTGACTACCCCTGATTACCTCTCCTCACAATGGCCTCCAAAACACCCCCAGAAAATGAACCCACCCCCATCTACACAACCTTCCTCTGCATCGGCACCGGTTTCTCCGGCATCTGTCTCGGCGCCACCCTAGCCCGGTGGTACGGCCCAGCCTCTGCCCCTCACCCTCCCTCCCAAACCCAAACCCCCAAAAACTCCCCCGTGGACCCCCCCAACAGCTACACCCTCCTCCTCCTCTCTCACGACTCCGCGCCCGGCGGAACCTGGCACACAAACACCTACCCCGGCGCCGCCTGCGACGTCCCCTCAGCCCTCTACTCCTACTCCTTCGCGCCCAACCCTGCGTGGACAAGGGTCTTGCCGCCGGCGAAAGAGCTGTGTGCTTATTTGACGGGTGTGGCGGACAGTTATGTGGGGAGGGATGGGAGGACACTGAGGGAGAGGATGGTTTTTGGGGTGGGGGTTGAGAGGGCTGTGTGGGATGGGAGGAGGGGGGTTTGGAGGGTTACTGCGCGGAGGGTTAACCCTCGCGTGGAAGGACAGGGGGGAAAGGGGGAAGGGGGAGAAACAGGGGAGGTGCTGGTGTATGAATGTCGGTTTTTGTTCTCGGCCGCGGGGCAGTTTGACAAGATCCGGACTTTGGACGTGCCCGGGGCAGAGACGTTTGCCGGACCGGTTTTCCACTCGGCGCGGTGGAGGGGGGATGTTGATCTGCGCGGGAAACGGGTGGTGGTTTTTGGGAATGGGTGTACAGCCGCACAGATCGTGCCGTCGATCGTTGGGGAGACGGCGCATCTGACACAGATTGTGCGGTCGAAGCATTGGGTGTATCCGCCCGTGGACAGGAAGGTGCCGCGGTTTGTGCGGACATTGCTGGGGACGGTGCCGGGGCTGGGAGCGGTGCAGAGGTTTGTGGTGTATGTGGTTGCGGAGGCGGCGTGGACGGGGTTTAGGCTGGATGAGGCGGGGAGGAGGTATCGGGAGCGGAAGAAGAGGCAGGCGGCGGAGTATATGCGGGGGATGGCTCCCGAAAAGTATCATGAGATGTTGATTCCTGATTTTGAGATTGGGTGTAAGAGGAGGATTTTTGATTCCGGGTATTTGGAGAGTTTGCATGCGGAGAATTTGACGTTGACGGAT
This sequence comes from Chaetomium sp. MPI-SDFR-AT-0129, assembly GCA_020726445.1. Lineage (NCBI taxonomy): Eukaryota > Fungi > Ascomycota > Sordariomycetes > Sordariales > Chaetomiaceae > Chaetomium > Chaetomium sp. MPI-SDFR-AT-0129. The sequence continues at coordinate 1,256,501 of JAGJXA010000008.1, read as the reverse complement.
GAGAAGGCGGTCGAGATCTTGCCGCATGGGGTGCGCATGGCGAGTGGGGAGGTGGTCGAGGCGGATGTGTTGGTGTTGGCGAATGGGTTTGCGACGAACCAGTATTTGGGGGGGGTTGAGTTTGTGGGGGAGGATGGGGAGACGTTGGCGGAGCATTGGAAGCCGTTTGGGGGGCCCGAGGCGTATAATTGTACGTCGCTGAGCGGGTTTCCGAATATGTTTTTCCTCTTGGGTATGTTTCTTTTCCCTACCCCTTTTCCCCTTTCCTTTTCCTTTTCCGGTTTTCGTCTCTAACACGTGGATTCAGGCCCCAACACGGCCACAGGCCACACCTCCACCGTAATGGCCATCGAAAACGCCGTCAACTACTCCCTCCGCATCCTACAGCCCGTTCTCGAAGGCCGCGCGGGACTCGTCCGTCTCAAGCGCTCCGCCGAAGAAGCCTACTCCCGCCGCATGCAGGACGCTCTGCAGAAGACGGTGTGGATGTCGGGGTGCAACAACTGGTACATCCGTGGTCCTGGTGGCAAAGTCTGGAATGGTATGACCTACCCGTGGAGCCAGGCGCGGTATTGGTATGAGTGTTTGTTTCCCGTGTGGAGGGATTGGGAGTATAGTGTAAGTTTATGTGGTCGCATTGTTTGAGCAGTGATCAGTTGCTGACTGTTACAGGGCACTGGCAAGCGGGTGATTCCTAAGTCTCGGCGGACTTGGTTGTGGGTGGTCAGTGGACTTGGGGTGAGTGTTATCGCGCTGCTGCTGCTGGCTCAGAGGGATCCAAGCCGCGCTGTTGCGACGGTGTTGGCTGTCAAGGGTCAGTTGTTGCAGTGGAAGGCGTGGGCGACCGGTCTAATCTGTTAGGTTTGGGATTTGCGTCGATTTTGTGTTAAAGATAAAGATAGAGCTGTGATATGTACCATAGAATCCGAACTCCAGGCTATTTTAGTACCTTCACATTACCCATACCCATTAATACGTCCATCCATGACCCATTACCATTACCCTTACCATTACACCTGCATCACACCCATAACTTACACCCTTGACTCATAGACACATAAACACCTCACGGATACAAATCCATCCCCAACCCCCCCGAGATCATATCCAACGACTGATCCCAATTAAACACCAATCCCGCCCCCATCATATCCGACCCCGGCATCTGCCACTGGAACCCACTGCCTAAGTCCAGCGGCATATCCTCCGGGTTCATGTGAAACCCCGCTTGTTGTCCCGCCATCGCAGCTTCGCCGGGGCCGATGGGTCCCGCTGACATGGCTGGGAGTCCCAGGGGTAGTTCCTGGTCTTTACCGTTTATTAGCCGACAACCCTGAACGACCCTGAACGACCCCGAACGAGCCCGAACGACCCCAGGGGAACACCAGAGTAGGGCTAGGAGGAAGAAGAGTAAGAGTAAAAACATACCAGAACACCTCGACATAACATCCCCATGCACCTTCTGCAACAATCTCAAGGACCGCTGCGCAGATACACTAAACGAGGTAAAATGCGCCAGAATCTCCTGACACCGCATCCACGACCGTTCCAGCCGCTGCTTGTCCATGGATGCGAGCAGTGAGGGGGACAGATAGCCGACGATGACTGCGAGGCCGGCTGTGAAGGCGTCTGGTAGGGTTAGGGTTAGCAGTCATCCCTTAATCTACAACACAACACAGGATGTTATCGGAGGAAGGTATCGGAGGGGGTTATCGCAGGGGGGTTATCGAGGGGGAAAAGGGGTGGAAAACAAAAAAGAACGTACACAACCCATCCCACCACCACCCGCCCGAGGTATTCGTCAAATAAGTACTATGCACCAACTCAATCAGATCCACGGCCGCACCCAAACAGATCTTGGCACACCCTGCTGCAAAGGAAGTAAACAATTCCCGCCCGGCTGAGACTGCCGCACTTCCCGTGCGGAGGAGTAACGGTGAGCTGGGTGCTTCTGTCCCTGTCCCTGGGCCTGATCCGGTGGACGCACCCGCGGTGGTGGTTTGGTTTGTGGGGCTTGAGGTGGCTTCGGTGTTGGCGCAGAGTTGGGTTAGGATGGGGCGGTGGAGCATTAGGCGGAGGTAGAGGAAGCTTGTCAACTGTGTTAACCCTCTCTTTGTTGTTCAAGGATGTGGTTAGGGGGGAGTAAAGCGGACTTACCTCCCACGCAAAACAGTCCGCTGCGTGGCAATAATCAACTTCCGCTCTGCATCCAACCCACTAATATCACACGGCGCCTTCCACGACATAATCGCCGGCAACTCCGTCTCATACCGAGTCAATTTAGCATCCAGCCCCAAAATAGCATCCATCCCGTGCGTTTCCCGACCAAACCACGACTGTTGTCCCTGTCCTCCCATTCCCTGTCCTAACCCCAGGCCGTGTTGCTGATGCTGTTGATGAGGGTTTTGGGTTTGAGGTGGTTGTTGTGCGCCAGCTGAGGGCTGGTAAACGTGGGAGAGGATCTCGCCGAGAATGCGACATTGCCGGATGTACTCGATGTAGAAGCACATTTCGGAGGGGCCTCGGTCGGTGGAGGAGGACGGAGAGGAGCCGGGCTCGGCGATGGTGGAGGGGAAGGGGATGTCGGGGAGGTGGGCGGTCATGGTTGGGCGGCCGTAGGTCATGCTTACGATCCTGGGGGGGTGTGAGTAAAAACATGACCAGAAGGAAAAAGAAAAAAAGAAAGAAAAAAAGAGAAAAAGAAAAAAAGAAAAACTCACATATCCAAAATCACACACCCATGCCACGTCCTCCGTCTAACCTCCATCTCCAACCCCGGCCTCCCTTCCCCCTCACTCCCACCTCCCCCCGTCGAACCAGCCCCCCTATCACCCCTACAATCCTCAGTATGCAACCCCAGCCCCTGCGCAACCCTACACGCCAAACCCACCGCATTCCAACACCGATTCGGAAACGGCGTACTCTGCAACAACAGCGCCATCAACAGCAAACTCTGCACCACGCCCACATTGTGCATGTCGATAAAATCCAATCCCACAAACGCCTTGGCACGGTTGAAGAAGGTTTCGATGGCGGCTGCTTTGTCGGGCAGGCTGAGATCGGAGAATTGGGCTCCCAACGCAAAGATGGTGTTGAGGGAGCAGTGGAAGACGATTGTGTGTGCGTCGGCGCCGGGGGTGCTGCCGAGGCCGAGGCCCGGGAGAGGGGTGTTGCTTGGGTTTTGAGGTTGGTGTGGATTGGAGGGTTTGGGTTGTTGTTGTTCGTGGTCGCCAGAGGGTTTCGTAGGCGTGGAGGAAGGTGGGTTTGTCGAATAGCGGGTACAGCCAGTAGACGCGTTCCCAGAAACGACTGAGTAGGTGGTCGGCTAGGTTGCGTGGGGGGAGTGCGAACTTGTCGACTTGGGCGAATTGGGTGAAGGTATGCGGTTCAGACCGGGCAAATGGAGCTAGGAAAGGTTGAGGTCCGTTTGAGAGCGTCCCGTTCCCGGCGGCTGTGGACGTTGTACCGGTGCCTGTGCTTGCGTTCCTCGGTCGGTGCGGCTTGACAGAGGTGTATGCCTCCTTCATGAATGATGCTGCTGATGAACTCCCGTAGAACTCGTTGGCTGCGTCAAAGGTCTGCGGTACGTCGTGCTCGGCGGTCACTGTGCCCATGGCCGTGACGCTGGCCGTCGACTCCGTCACATCGAACCGCTCCCGCTCCGGGGACGCGACGACGGGGATGGGCGGCGGCCGGAGGGTGGTGTTGGGGGATGAGGAAGTGTGGTGGTGGTGGTGGGTTTGGACTGGGGGACTGGGGATGGTGAGGTTGGGGTCTGTTGGTCGACGGGGGCCGAGACTGGGTCCGGAACCTGGTCCGGGAATTGGGCCGGGGAGCACGGGGGAGAGTGGAGACGGGCCGGGCCCGGGGATTTCCCCTTCGCTGCCGTCGCCGGAGTCCAGTGGGGGGATCGGAATGCCGTGGTCGGTGCATGTTTTTTCTAGGCGGCGGATCCGGTCATGCAACACCTTGATGTATCTAGTTCACAACCCAGTCAGCACTACGCCACCGGAATCAAGCCGCTATGCACACCAAAAACACTGCTACAAGACCAAGATAGAAACAAAACACTCACGCCTCACTACTCGCCGTCCTCGCATTCTCCAGCGTATACACACAATGATGAATCGGCAACGACCGCCGCTGGCAAGTGGAGCATATCGGCTTGGCCCCGTCGCATCGCGACTTGCGCTCGCGACACGGCTCACACGCCAGCGGGATCTTCCTCCGCTTGCGCTGTTCCACTGCGCGCTCGCTCGATGCGCGTGCTGCAGACGCCATCACTTCATTGATGGTGTTGTTTGTTTTACACGGCTTACACAGCAGGCTTCGTTAGCAGTCAGGCATCGGAATGGGGCCGACAACAGGGCCTGGAGTGAGTCCGAAACCTGCAGGCGGGTCCTGCTTGGCTGGATCTGGTGGTGTGTGTGTGACTGTGTGGTGGGTGAGTGGGTGTGGACGGAACAGTAGCGAAACAGAAACAAAAAAGTGAAATTGGTGAGCTAGGGAGGCATTGTCGGAAATGAGCCTCGTTTTGGGGTCGCAAAAGGAATTCAGGCTACGGCACCCGCGCATTGCGAGGCCGCGTGTCGGGTTCGGCTTTGGACATTCGTCGGCATCGACGGATGTTGGTGGTCGGAATGGTTCCGAACGGATCGGCGGAGTTCCGAGGAAGCGACAGGGATTGTGTTTGCCACTTTTTTCGCATCCCTGACGGGGGATGTTTTGGCTCGATTTGGGTTCTTTGTTCTTCGCCAAGCCAATCGAAGTGCCGAATGCGCGAATCGAAACCGGGGTTGAGGAAGACGGTGCATTATAGGAATGTCTTTTGAGGGTTTGGAATGAACATGAAGGCCGTGATTGCACATCGAATGAGAGCAACGGACCGTCAGCTGAGGCTGCGACTGCAGTAATTACTGGGCCGTCTTCAAATGTGACACAAATGCCTCGAGGCAACAGGGTGAAGAATGTTTTGCTCAGCACAATGCAGCCTGAGTTGTGAAGGGCAGGGAATGCCAAGTGGTTGAGATTGAATGATAGAAAGGCGGTTTAGTTAAAAGTGTAGTCAAATTAGAGTCATGAGAAATCTCATATCTCACTGAGCACAAATGACACGTGACTAACGCTGGCAATAAGCGTCAAAAGATGACCGGAATTATACCGGCTTGCTGATAGTGGACCGGTTGTAAGATGTAATATAAGACGCTTATCTGAACCGTTAACTTCAGGTTCGTGTTGGTTGTTTTCAGACCGTTATTTAGGATGTTGGGGGTAAGATTATTACAGACTTGGTTTATTATATTATTTCGACAGTTTTTAGAAACCGGACAATCAAAAAACCGACCAATCGCTACGAAAGACTTTCCGTGAAACTTAAATCCGTTTTGTTTCTCAAATTTAGAAAACGGGCAACAGGACAATCGAACAATTGGCACCGAAGGTTTTCCGTGAAACTTGTCTCTGTTTTGTTTACAAAACCTAGAAAACGGGCAAACGGACAAACGGACAATCGAACAATCCGCCCGCAAGATTTTCCGCAAAAATTGATAAGTGTTTTTTGTTTCCAAATCCAAGAAAACGAACAGTTGGCACTAAAGTGTTTTCAACTCACATTTTGAAAAACGGGCAATTGGCACGAAAGATTTTCTATAAAACTTAGCAATGTATTAAGGCCTTATTTGTTCCTCCCCTAATTTACCCCTAAAATCTCCGCTATAAAGCAATGTAATAGCAACCGGCCCTAACTTTTAAACCCCAACCTAAACCATCGCATTACCCCCCCCCCTAATTAACCCCCTAAACCATTAACTCATCGCCCCAAAAAGAAACTCATCCCAGTACTAACCCCCTATCTTACCACCGCCAAAACCCCCTAAGCCTTACTAATCCACAAATAAACCGTCTTCAACTCCCCCTCCACGCGTTCCACCCACCCCATATCCTTCACCGTCCGTCCCATCATCACCCCATCATCCCCCTTCACATGTTCCTTCCACCCCCACACCCCCCCACCCTGGGGATACACCTCCCACATCTGATTCATCCCCGCCTCCGGATTATCCGCCCCAAACCCAGCCAACAACTCGGCCATCGTCACGCTAGACGGCACTTTAGCAGCGTGGAAGGGGATGTCGGTATAGGAGCCGGGTGTGAGTGTCCACGGCTGGGCAGAGCATTTGAGCACGATGATTTTGGCGTGCTCGGCGGGGAAGAAGTAGTTGAAGCCTGGTTCGGCGCCGGATCCGCCAGTGGAATTGATGTGGTTGGCCGCTGGGAAATCGAGGGGGTCGTCGTTGCCGAGGGGCAGGTCGGGGAGGTCCGGGAGGTAGTAGTTGTTGAGGTCGGCGGCGTTGTAGAGTTGGGCCGCTGCGGCTGCTGCGGCTAGGTTGGCTGTGTTGTTCGCTGCGATGGTGTAAGGGGGTGGAGCGGCAGCAGCCGCTGGGAATAGGGGGTTGTAGTAGTACAACGGGTTGAAAGGGTTGGCTAGGTTAGCCAAGGGCATAGCGGGCATGCCGTAGTTGAGGTAGGAGGTTGGTTGTGGCATGGCGGTGACGGTGCCAGGGGGTGGCAGGCCGAAGTCTAAGGGGGCCATGCCGGTGTAGTTGAACGCTGCCAAGGGGGGTGCAGGACCAGCGTCACGGCCGAAGTTGGGGTTGCTACCGGTGGGAAAGTTCATTTCAAAGGTTGTGACCGGGGGTGTAGCGGGATAGATTGGGTGGAAAGATAGCTTGGTAATCTCTGTATATAGGTACGGCTGACGATTGTGAAGTCTCGGCGGACAGGCGCTCGAGATCGTATGCTGGTGGATTTGACTTGGTTATGAAGAGGCTCTTGTGTGGACTTGAAGCTGATGGGTGGGTGAGGAAGGATTTGGTGGTTGAGAGGTGGGTGGGAAGCGGCCTATATATACTTCTCGGCGCTGTGTTCGGATGGCAGCTAGGAAGGGGGCTGCTGAGGGCTGCTCGGGGCGGGCACTGTGAAAACGCCTTCTGCCACGTCATCACCAAAGCCGCTTTATTACCATCTCAGACGATGAGACCGATCCGATGTAGTCGTGAAAGCGGGGGTGGCACGAGGGTAGAACATGAGGCCGTTTCGCGACGTGTCCTTGTGGTTGAGAACGGATAATTACGTACTTCGCTTTATACCGTCTTGGGTATGTGGCATTTTGTCAAGGCGAGATCTCCGATTCGCTGGAAGCGAAGGTCTTCCGGGACGCCGGCTTCGCAGTAAGAAGAGATGGTAGTTCAAACTTGCTTTATTCTCCCACACGTGGACTAGCCCTGACGTCAGAAGCAGATGACTCTGCTATGCCCCTGAGATCCCTCTATGCCATTGGCTATAGGCTACCCAAGAGATTGGATGTTCGCTCTCCCATGACCCCTGAATCGCTTTGTATCACCCACACGTGGACTACAGTCTTCAGATCTGTAGCGAAGACTTTCCCATGATGCCTAGAACAACGTCACTCTCCTTGCATGTAGGCTAGATCTAAGCTTAGGAAACGTGGCCTTGCCATGATTCTTGAAAGCGCTTTGTTTACACCCCACCTCGACCACTCGGAATCGATGGTGACGAGTCTGCCATGATAGTGCCACCGCTTTGTTACACTACACGTGGGTTACTTGGAATCGGACGGTGACGAGTCTACCGGAATAACTGTCACCCCTTTGTCTAACCACACGTGGGTTAGATCTAAGATCTAGAGCTATGCTTGAGAGGCGAGGCTTTCCTGTGATTCTTGAAACCGCTTTGTTTACACCACCCGCGGACTATCTTCGCGATCGGAAGCTGACTATTTCCCCAAAACTCTTCAGGTTGATTTGTAGCCACCACACGTGGACTGCTTCGAACCGGACGATGGCGACTCTATCATGATGAGTAGCGCCGCTTTGTTGACACCGGACACCATTTATCTTCGAGATCGGGACCCAAGGACTCCCTATAACCCCTAAAAGCGCTTCATAGATACCACACGTAGAACACTTAAAATCAGATAGTGGCGAGTCTACCGGAATAACTGCATCAGCTTTGTTGACCCCAAACACGTATTATCTTCGAGATCGGAGCCCAAGGGGTTTCCCATGAGTCATGAGACCGCTTTGTAAATACTACACACGGACGAGAGTTAAGATCGGTAGCTGATGAGCTTCTATGAGGCTTGACACCGGGTTGTTTACCACACAGATAACTGTCAATGAGTTCGGGACTTGGTGGTTCTCTTTTGGTGCCTGGCATCGCTTTGTGGCCACCGTATGGAACGGTCTTTAAGATCGGACGCTTACGTGTTACGGTAACTCCTAAAATTGCTTTGTTTACAACAGAGAGACCTATCATTGGTATCGGGGCTTGATGACTCGCCTATAGCAGTTGGCATCCCTTTGTGGCCACTGTATGTAAACGGTCTTCAAAATCAGATGCCGACGTGTTTCCTGTGGCTTTTGATATCGCTTTGTTTCGGGAACACGTCGACTATCATTGGTTGCGGGACTTGATGACTCTCCCATGGTATCCCTTTGTAAGCACTGTATGTAAACGGTCCTTAAGATCGGACAATGATATGTTACTGTAAGTTCTCAGGTCGCTTTGTGCGCTCAGCATGCCAATCAGAGTCAGAACCGAAAGCGGAGGATTTCGCCACGGAATCTAGGTTTTCTTTATTCCCTATGAGTAACCTAAACTCAAGATCAGAAGCTGACCACTCTCTTACGGACGCGGTCTGGAGTTGGAGTTCAAGTCAACATACATTGCAAAGCCGCTATGTGAGTCTGAGCAGAGAAGACAACACTTTGTGTAAATGCACAGGGGGAACAACAAGTTGTCCGTCACGGCTTCTCATAGCAGCAACGGTCTCATTAGATAATTAGTTGTGATCTCGGGACCTGCCGGCGGCAGCCTCTAGCTCAGACCGGAACGACAACGCGGACAAAACCCATTTTGAAGAGCAATTTCAGTCGTTCACAATCCACAAACTTTGATACGAAATTTAGACTCGAAGCTGTGGAATGTAGTTGTGCAAACCTCTGGAATGCGAGGAGCAGGCGTTGGAATGTTGACGCAGGAACCCCTGACTTGAGCTAAGTTCGAAACTTGGAAAGCATTGCCATTGGACAACGAACCGGACTGGTTCCGAACAAAGGTCTTTGAATGTCAGAAAACTGTCGTTTTATTCGGCCTCGAAAATCAGGGGCAGAGCGGGCGAAAGCTTGTTGTTCGCTTCTTCTCGACTTGGGCGGTCTGATATGTCGAGTGGCCCATTGTTAATAAGGGAAGGGAATGACATTGCAGGTTTACTCAGACAACAACGTAATTTCAATTTCATTGTTACATCTCGATGAGTGTGGGTAATTAATATCTCAACACCTAGCCATTCCTCATTGATGCCACAACGTGCATCTGTTCCCGAAAGAATGTGTGAGAGATAGTCCCAAATGATAGGTCCTGATCGTTGTGTCCTCGCATGTACACTGTGCTTTCAAGGGCAAATCGCCTCAACTTTGTCCTCGCTGAATAACCGTCGCACTGTGTCTGCAACACTCAGTTTGTCAACCGTGAACCTCCTCGACAGGATGCCCCCCGTCATCAATGAACTCCCTCATCGCACAACCCCCTAATCCCCAACATCCTGCCCCACCAACCTAACCGCCGCCCCCGTCTTCCCCCCCACCTCCCCCTCCCTCCTCGCCATCTTCCTCCTCTCCACCTCCCCCACCAACGTCTTCAAATACACCTCCGCCTGCACCGTCGCACTATACGCCTCCGCCGTCCAACTCCACGCATTCGTCCTCCCCGCATCAGCCCCCGCAGCCAACAACGTCCTCAAGACCAACAAATTCCCATTACTACTCGCAAAATGCAGCGCCGTATTCCCGTCCGCATCTGCCTGCGCCAGCGCGGCCGCCGCACCCCCGGGGGCGTAGGTTAGTAAAATCTGCACTGCTGTGTCGTGCCCGTGGAGGCTGGCTTCCATGATGGCGTCGCGGCCGCGGATGTCTTGGCGTAGGATAGAGCGCGGGTTGTGCTCGCTGAGGAAGTGGACGACTTCGGTGTGGCCGGCGGCGGCGGCGAGCATGAGGGCGGTTTGGTGCTCGTCGTTGAGGGCTGGGCTGGGGTTGGACCTGTCGATGTTGTCGGATTCGTGGCCGAGGTCGACTAGTAAGCGGCAGATGGCGAGGTGGCCGAGGGAGGCGGCTAGGTGGAGGTTGGAGTTGGCGTTGCCGGTGAGGGAGAGGTCTGGGTTGTGCAGGAGGTGGGGGTGGGAGGTGAGGATGCGCTGGGCGAGGGAGGGGTCGTTGGCGTGGATGGCGCGCCGGAGGCGGATCGAGGGGTCGATCCTGGATGGTGTTAGCGCTGCATGGTTTTGTGAAGGTGAAAATGGGTTACGGAGATGATGTTTGTCACGTTGTCATCCGACAATCTCATGGGAATAACATGGCGGTTACTTACATGGCTGCGGGGTGGGAGAGTGCAGTGGACAGCGTCACATTCGATTGAAGGTTGGCGTTGGAGGCCAACGAGAGAAATATCAACCAAGCAGTTTCATTGTTGCGGCGCAGGTGATGTTGAAGGGAAGGGGCCACGAAGGGTCACGACGTGGATGGTGGGGCTTAGACGCGTGGAGCCCCGCAGTGGTTGCCGCGCGGCAGGAACCGTTGCACAGTGTAAGAACGGAGCAGAAGGCTTCCTAATTGGGCAATGCCATTGGACTTGCCTTCCCAACAACCATCAAAGGACCGAAACATGGAAAGTGTTGCATTGATTAGCGGGAGCCGGGCCTGATTCATAGAATCTGCATTGTTTCTGATCTTTGAGATAATGACGGTCCGTCTTGATCCTTTGCTACTCATTTTGGTTGCTGTGGAAAGATGGAACTTGAAAGAATACTTCGGCAGATTGTTTCCGGCCCCCATGAGGCGTGGACAAAGGGACCGCCAACACAACGACCGCTACGCGCTGTTGGTCACAAGGAGACCGCCATGGAGGACAGGCCCGACCGGTTCAACTCAGACCTACCCCCGAGCCCGCGATCCGGGTGACCTTTGTTCCAATGACAAGAGAAGCTCCTCGGGATAGTTAATGAACAAGTTGTTCAACAACGACCTCCTACAAAACTTCATTCAAAGCAGCGCGGCAGCACGACAAAGGATGCTCGATAGTGAAATGCTCGAGTGACACGGTAAGATCCCCGTCTGACTTTCTTAAAACACCCATCTGACCTTGGCCATTCTTCCTCGTAGGGGGACGCCTCTTGTTCGAGTACAGTTCGTGTCGGAACAGCACATTACTGAGCATCATGTGTTGCATCAAAAACTCTCCTGCCTCAGGCCTGGAATCGTCTGGGAAGAACACCAGTTCCAGGACCTCGCCAGTGCCCCTGAGGCTTCCGATGCGACCCCGGCATCCGATCTCCGGAAGGAATGTCGCCCAAGCAAAGCCATGGACGCCTGACGAGCAGCCCTTTCCCACCGTCCCATCCCAAGGAGGCTGGAACAAGCTTCCGACCGAGCTTCACATCATGATTTACGATCGGATCTGGACACCACGGGACCTGAATTTGAAAAGCCGGACATTGTTTGACCCAGAGCCAGACTGCGAACCACCATGTAACACCAACACCCACTTTTGCAGCTCCCAAGCGCCTCTTCGAGACAAAGACTGCATTGTCTTTGTACGGGAAAAACACGGTCCCCCCAGCGACCCTCTCGTCACACTACATATCAATTATGAAAGCCGGGAGTACACCCTGCACCGTTACAAGGTGCTTCTCAAAGGGGAGTGTGGCCATGTACAATATTTTCACCCCAAGTTGGATACCCTCCATGTCAACCTGGATTACCATGCTCTGGAGCGACCGAGCTGGCTCACCAGCGCTCCCCACAGACCGATAATCTCCACGATCACACAACTGGTACTGAACGGAACACAGTTCACCAACTGCACATGGGAAATGGTGCGTGACGTTTTGACAGGGCGAGACTCGAGTCATGACGGCCAAGCCTGGGCAGATTATTTCTCCAATGTGAAGCGGATCGGGATGTCGTTTTTCATGCCAGGGACAACGTGGCACCACTTGTCGATATGCAGAGAGCCCAACTGTGGAAAACCGCCCATCCAGAGACCTTGCGAGCTTGACCATCTGGGTGAATTACCGGAAGAGTGGCATGTTCATGTCCCAAGGGTTCAGGATTTGCGCATAGTGCGCGCGGTACCGGTGCAACTAGACCCGGTTGAACTACCGGCCCCAACGGAATCGCCATCGTCAAATGGCTCGTCGTCGACCACTGTTGTGCCTTGGACGGTGGATACGCCTTACGTGCCGGGCGCGGTGTATCTTCTGCCTTGGGCCGCGCGGGAAGCGATGTCCGGAGTGGGAAGTGTTTAGCAGTTTCATGACTGTATTGCGCACGGAACGAGGGCGTGGAATCAGGTTCAAGAATTGTAACGGGAAGGCTGTTGGGTGGTCATGTATATATGAGAATGATAGGAAGGGACCAAGTGCTGGCACGGGGCAGGATATCATGAAATGTTCGCGTCTTAATATTGAACTGAGTTGCTCTTTATAATCCAACGCCAAGCTTGTTGCATACCAATCGCCAGCTAGGAACCTTTATTTGTATCCCAAAACATCCCAATCCAAATCACGCTCAAAGCGCCGCCACAACACCAACAACAGCAACCACCGCAGCCGCCGCAGCACCCACAAACCCAGTCTCCCTCGGCACACCACCAGTCGACGTGCGCGTCGTCTCGCTCGCGCCATTCCCACCAGCACTGCCGGTCCCCGCACCACCTGCACCGCCAGTCTCACTCGCACCACCCCCAGTCTCCGTCGCAGTCCCCGACCCAGACCTCGTCACACCCGTACTCCCCCCCGTAGTACTAACGTCATCATCCCCATTAAAAACAGCCACATACCCCAAAACCGCCTTCGTACAACTCTCCCCATCACTCACCACCAACGCCTCGGCCGCCGCACTATATTCCCCCCCACAACTACTCGCCAAACTATGCGCCGCCGGCGCAATGCTCGAGATCCAAGCCGACGCCTTCGACTGGTGTGTCGACCAAGCGGAGCTGAGCGACGCCGGCGGGACGCGGGTGGCGGTGCGGCTGGGATCGCAGAGTGAGGTCAGCGAGTCGTCGAGGTGCTGGTGGGAGGTCGGGTTGAAGGTGATGGCGTCGCTGAGGTACCAGCGGGCGAGGTCGATGTTGGTTTCGCGAGGGGCGGTGTCGGCCAGGGAGGCGTATTTGGTGGCGCATTCGATGACTTTGGAGACGGTCGCGGGGATGTAACTGTTGTTGTCGTCGCTGGTGTCGTTGTCGTTGTCATCATCGCCGTCGTCTAGCCAGCCGGGGTTGCGGGGTTGGACGAAACGGGGCGCGGCTGGGTGGAGGATGGGGGCCGGGGTGATGGCTGCTGGGTGGGGGGCTGGGTTGGCGAGGGTGAGGGAGACGCCGGCGAGGGCGGTCAAGAGGGCCGTGGTGTGCATCGTGATGGTGGTGATGTCACTGATGTGTGGCAGTGAGTGTGAGTGTGAGAATGAAGTTGGGCCGGCTTATGAGTGTGGAAGATAATTGGCACACAAAACCCGCTGGGATTGATGAGAAACGAAGAAAAGAAAGAAAGAAAAGAGCAAAAACTCTCACAGCTTCAACCGGCCAACACGTCGGCTTTCATAGTTATCCTGGTGAGGTGGCATGGACGTGTAATTTCCGCCGATCCCACGCGGAAGAACGACCCAATCCGCGCGCTGCTTGCGCCCCGCGATAGTGCTAATTTTACAGGCGCAAACAACCCAAGGGAGCGCTGGCAACAGGGGGGCAGTGCTTAAAAAAGAGTCCAGATCGGGCCAACGAAATGACACGGCAACAGGCAAACAGCAGGCATGACCCGCACAAGGCTCGGAAATACCGGCACATTTGTTTCCTTGAGCATTGAATTGCCGCCCAAAACCGAGACATGGAAATGGAAAATAACTTCGTCCACGGCCAACTGTGTCGGTCACTCCGAAACATTCATCCCTAAGAACATCTTAGACAGCGACAACGATCACAATCCAACTGCGAGATCCAACACTAAACTAATGGCACCATCAAATTCCGACCACTTACTGTGTTACACGACACGTAATGGATTCAAACCCGCATGCAAGCTGAACATAAGCCCAGTCGCGAAGCCCCTTTTTGATTGACATATACGTCAGCACTCAGAGATCATCCCGCCTGTTACTGTCTTTAATTATCACAAGGTGTAGAAAAATGGGTTGACCCGGGAGATGCTTTTCAAGACGCCTTTCCAAGGGCGACTGCGTGTCTTGACTCCAAGGTCTGCATTTCATAGTAAGACATTGCTTACTATGACAGGATATTTATAACCATTCACCGTCACTGATCGGCGATGTGACAGCCTGTGGGATCCTGACGCCAAAAGCTCCGACTTCAACCCTGCGACGGTTGACCGCAGTCTGCGCAAGGGAGGCGCATCTGCGTTAGGGTTAGGGTTAGATTTAAGGAGTGCGTCACGAACAGTACAAGGACCGTTTGCACACATCTGCCACTGCAAATCGCCATTTCCGTGAGTTTGCGGGTGCTGTATCGACGTCCAAGGTCGAAACCATCGTCGATTGTCTTGGGTTGAAACTCCAGGAAACTGAGAAGGTCTCCGCCGGCGGCGAGTCGACCACAACCACGGTCGCCGCAGTTGGCCGTTGGGGACTCGAAGATTGAGATTCACTTGGATCTGAGTCGGATGACGGGGTGTAGATGGAGTTTTGTGGATGAGATATACCCTTCCTTGTGCCAGAGAAGCCGAAAAATAAGGTAGTGGGCTTTTAGGGCCTTTATTTATTCGTTTGTTCCCAGAGCCTTTCGTTGAGGCAGTTGAAGTTCGTCGTTATTGGGTACGCAGAGCCATTTCACGACACGAATCACACGATGTTACTCTCAACCATGGGGGTTGGGTCAGGTATCAAGATCATGACGTATCTCCGTTTTACCAGATAATAAAATGCCCCCAGCCCAAACTCCATAAACCAAACAAACCCTAAAGCGCCTGCCCCGGCCCTGACCTAGGATTCCTCAACCCCTTTTCTGAATCCCCCGACGGCCAAGCATCAGCCGAGTGAGCCGACCGTGCCTCCAACTCCGTCATAGGAATCGACACCTCATCAAACCCCTTATTCGGGCCCCCTCCCACCGCCAAATCACTATTCCCATGCGACTCCAACCTCTCAAAGTTCCCCTCCCCAACCATCGCACTCCTCGCCGTCCTTCCCGTCCCATTCCCCCTCCCTGTACCCCATCCCCTCGACATCCGATACTGGCCCTCCCCGCTCGACGGCATCCGCCGCGTCATCGGAATCCCCATCGCCCCCAAACACTTCTGCAACCACCCCTTCATCGCCGGCACACACGCAGCCAACACCCCCAACAACTGCTCCAGCACCGTAAAGGTACTAATCGCGATCCCCTGCGCCAACACATCCGTGGACGACGACCCCAAATCCCTTCCAATCACCCAATTCTGCACCAACACCGTCTTCATCACACTAAACACACTCGCCACCAACCCCATCCCCATCAACACACATACCAACACCCTCTCCCGCAACGGCCGCTGCAAAGTCCACAAAAACGCCACCGCCGGCGCCACAGACAACAACACATCCGTCGCAATATTAATCGAACTCCCCGTGTTCGACACCGCTTTCATCGTCCCCGGCGCTACACACCCCCCTCCCCCTGACCCCTCGGCCGTAAAATTCGGATCCCACGCCGCCTCCAAAGGCCGACACGCCAAAGCAAGCACAAACAACGTATTCCCCACGCCGTAGAGCGTTTGAAGCGTGATGGTGGCCCAGAGGAAGACGCGCCAGAGGACGGGGGAGGTGGTGCGTTGGAAGATCCGCAACAAAGTCAGGGCGATGGAGAGTTTGGTGCAGGTCATGGCGAGACCCCAGACGGCGATGGCGAGCCAGGCGTTGCGGGCTATGGTGAGGGCTTCGGGGAAGGGGAGGAGGCCTGGGGAGGAGGTGCTGGAGGGGAGGAGGAGGGCGTAATCTGTTATTGTGAGGGCCTGGCAAGCAGGGTTTGTTAGTTGGTTGGGTTGGGATTTGTAAAACCTTGATATTGTGTTGGGAGAAGGAATAAACATACAAAACCGGCGGTAATAAAGTAATCGTCGAGACCGACGTGCCATGTTGGGCGTACCCGGTGGTAAATGCGGGTGGAAAACGCGACAAGACACAAAACGAGGAGGACAGTGTTGGCCCCGATGTAAACACGGGTGAGAAAGGCGGCTCGGTCGGAAATCGGCACGCCCATAGGCGGGCTTCCCGGATCTGGCCCAACCATCGGCTCGGGATATTATTAGTATTAAGTAGAGCTGTTGATATAATGACAGATGAATGAGTCGTACAAGATCACGGCAAGCCGCAAAGAAGGCACACAAAACTGATAAAAATGGAGGAGCCAAGTCGAACGCGCGCGAGGGTATATCCCCAGTTAATTATAAAAATAACACTTCCCGTCCCAGCTGCTATCCTCTCTCTCTTTCCCGAGTCTTCCCCCCCAGCAGCCGTTTCAAAGTCCCTTGCACTCCCCCCCGGTCTTTGACCTTTTGACAGAATTACCAACGATCTTTTTCCGTTAGTCGAGTGCGACGTAGGTTAAAAGCTTGCAGCTCCAGCCCGCCTCGGCGCTGCCGCTGCTTTGACATTTAATTACCACCGTCTCGTCTCGAGTCTGATCCCCCGGCTGAAAGGGGCGGCCGGTAACCGGTTCCGGGCCCGGCCCTAACCAAACGGGAGAGGGCGGGATGGAAAACGCTTGAGCGCACAGACTTGAGGGACCTTCACCTCAACGCCACAGGGGTGCACTCGCGAGCACGGTTCCCCTGTACCCCGCTTTCCTATTCCGTGCAGAGTTTAGCGAAGCCTTCGAGAAACGGAACGTAAGCGATCGGGGGAAAAGTTATTGGGAAATGAGCAGCGATCGCGGCTGAGAGCTTCAGCGAGGTGGAGTATAGCTCAAGTGCCGACTGCTTTTTTTCGTTGACCCAAATATCCCCGACCCCAGATCGGCGGTTGGGATCGATCGGATGAACGAGGTTTGACACGCCGATCTTTTTGGGTTTTGTCGCCAAAACAGGGTCACCCGACGACGCTCCTCGTGAATGTGTCATGGAACCGGTCGTCTTCATGCCAAATGATGGATGGCGGCCCGAGCGACGGTACCGATATTGTGGCTGCACCTATTCTGTCGGCCTGCCGAGAGCTCGAGGCTCAAGCCCAACACGTGCCTGCTAGGGTGTCATTCAATCCTGGGCCGAAAGGGACCGGTGAGGCGCATCGGCAACAATTGTATTGACAGGCCGCCGGTAGGGAAGTGCATTTTTCCTTTCACGAAAATGTGAAAAAAAAAAAGATGGTCAAAAAGCTCACTGGCCACTTCCTCCGAGGAGGTTTAGGGCTGTGTGGGATTTGGAGAGAGGAAGGAAGGTACGTAGAGCCGGCGTTTGCGGAAAGGGCAGGAAATTAATGCACGTCACCAGCTTTTGCGAAATCGACAGGCGAAGATTGTTGTACCTAACTAAAGAAATTGAAGTAGAGGTTATGGTTCAGGACTGGGAAAGTTGGTCTCAATGAACTAATTCTATGGAAATGAGCAAAACACAAGAAAATCTTGTTTCTTAGAAGAGACAAAATTGTATTAAACCCTGTTTGACATGTGCGAAAATGTTGCGTCTTGAATCCAAATAACGACCCAGTTGGTTTTCAAAACTCCAAGATTTCTATGCCAAGATATCCATACTCAATAACCTAACTGATTACCCCCCCTTGCAAGGCCCAAGCGACCCATGCTACGAATGCTATCCAGCGCCACCCCATCTCTAACCGATCTATTCACCATCCTCCTCCAACTTTCCCTTCAGAACTGCAACCTCTCCCTTTCGAGGACATAGCAAGGTTCCATCTCGCAATACACGGCAACACCGCAGGCCCTCCGCTGTAACCCAGTCCTGAGGGATAAAAAAGTGGCGTGTTATCGTCGCGGCGTCCTTTGTAGAGAGCAATCCGGGGTCTCCTGGAGAGTGAGGCAACAAGCTGGTACACACCCAAAGCTGGCGGTCGAGAAACAAAAACCGTCCGTCTGGCAGAATCCCGAGAGGATAGGCAACGGCTTCGGATACGGTTGGTGAAATGGGCTGTGATTGGATTGCGGTCGGTGGCCAGGAATCCGTGGAGCCGGTTGTTTGGGCGCACATCGACGTAGTAGGCAGAATGGCGAAACCGAAATGTTGGCGGTTCTGGCGTACGACTGACGTCCGAAGGAGTAGATGACGAAGGGAGTGACTGTCAAGGATGACATCTAGGGCTGTTGAAGAATCCTCACTGTCGGTCACCGGGTCAGGCACGGTGCCGGCCAAGCCCAATGGAATCTGATCTTCTGGCTCAAGGTCGTCCCAAGAATGTGTCGTGACCAACGAGGCCGAGAGTCGTAACAGGCGATCCGGTCGCGATGGGTGTTGCTGCCATTTCGTGGGTTCTTCGGCACCTGGAGATTGACACTCCGTCACAACTCTTCCGTCTGGTATGCTCAAAATTTGGCACATCTTGACCCCGCAAATCAGGAGTCGAGAACCACTCGTGTCAAACAAAAGCTGGGTCGTTTGACCGCGTTGAGTCGATGCCTGCTTCTCCGCATACGAAGTCTCCGCCGAGACGGCCCGGTCGTCTTCGTACTCCAAACGGACGCTCATAACGACAACGCCACCATTCACGACCGAGTAAGCTAGTCGATCCTGTGTGTCGTCCCAGCAAAGGTGTCCTACTTTTCTTCTGGGCATGGCCTTGTCAACCTCGTGTTTTCGGTTGCTGACCGTATCAAAAATGTTAATGGAGCCGTCGTCGTTTGTGTGAGCAATGAGGAATCCGACAGGAGTACGCCCGCAGTCGATTGAAGTGATGGCTGGGCGGCTTTCAACCTGACTCTCCGAGGCCGGGAGAGAAATTGGTGTCCTGGGAATGTCCCCCGTGTCAGACCAAAAGTCATCGACAATGCTGTCGACGTCGCTAGTTTGTTCCTCCTCGGGGTCGGCTGATCGCAACAGACAATTCGGCTCCCAGATGGTGCAGTATGAGCCACGTAGGTCGTATAGTCGGAGGCCATCCGGTGCAAATGCAATTTGGTTGATGCGGTCCTTGGATTTGAGCTTGTAGAGCAGGGACATTGAGCCAAAGTCGTATATTTTCAAAGACCCTTCAACATCGGTTGTGACGAATACCCGGCCATCGGGATTGCAAGATATCCCATTGGGAACAGCACTCGTGTCATCCTGGATCTCGCTGTACTTATCAGTGACATAATTCCATTTGTAGACCCTCCCGCATATTCCGATGACTTCTGTTCCCGACGGATGCCAGACCACTTTGTTGTCTAGTGTGTCTGAGTTCCCAGGGCCTTGGCCGGGTTTGGACTTCCTGTTAAATTGTGCTATCATCTTGGGGGGATCCACGGTCCATATGGAAAGGGGCGCCGATAGGTAAGCCACAGCCATTTTGGTGCAGTTGGTGTCAAATACCACAGAAGACGGCGAACAGAAAATTTGTGGCCCTTGAAGCAATGCCGGGTTCATTTGTACCCATGCAACAGATGATGCCCCGTCTTGCGGGGAAAGCTGATAAACCCTCCTCGACTCGGAAACCATAGCGAGATTGTCGTTATCCTTGAACTTGAACTCAATAGCTCGTTCCTGATCCGGATTCGGAACTGACGCTAACAGCGACCAGTCCTTGACTTTCCACAGCAATGTTTTGGAGACTGCATATGCTGCCATGAGCGCGCCAGAGTGACTGAAAGCGAGCGCCCAAATATGCTCGTCTAGGCAAAGGGTTTTCTGTTCCTCAAGAATACCAGTGTTCCAGACGTTGATGGCCCCCCTGGGCTCATCGCTAGCCACTGCGAGGTGGACTTTGGAGGTGGCCAAGCGTAGGGCGCGTCCAGAACCCCCGGACACACGGGCAATGCAGTCGTCCCATTCGTCATTTGAGATCCCGGAAACGGACAAGGTGGCCACTGGATTCTTGGAAAACTTTTGATGGATAATCGAAGAGGTCGGGCTCAGCGCGGGAATGCAATGATAGATGACCGTTGGGGACTCTGAAAGAGGCCGGCCGAACTTTGCTGGAAGTTTCATCAGGTCCACTGTCCAAGTATCGAGGACGGGGAGGTGGATCCGCCGATCCACCATAGGAGATTTGTTGTCATCTGCTTTTCTACGCTTGTTCAGGTACGCGGAGAGCCTCTTGGACACGCCAAAAAGCTCCGAGACTCGACCCGTCATAGCTAGATATTGAATCCAAGCAAGCGGATATGGGCCACTGAAGAATTTGACCAACGAGTCGAGAACGTCATCGGCCTCTGGGGAGCAATGCTCGAGATGCGTTGCCCATGAGGTAGCGGCATATGACACAAACCGAGGAATGTTGGGCATCTTGAGCGTACGTCTCAGGCCCATATCGCAAAGCGTTGCCATGCATCTCTTAAATAGTTCGTGGTTTCCGCTTGCCGCGTCTAATCTGAACGGGAGGCGTTTTGTTCGCCACAAATATTCTCGGGCGGAGTGATGGACCAATGCTAATTGTCCTTGGGCATTGACGACGACGAATTGCCCGCACACCTGGTAAATAGCGTGGCTGATGTGTAGCATGGAACCGAACTGCTTGGGGTACAGCTCAACAAGGTCTTGCACCAAAATCGGGGTTCTGGCATACATAGCCCATATCAGGAGGATCTCAGAAAGCTCCTTGTCGATGTGGCGTTGCAGACTGAGGACCACGTCTGTCATACGGTCGTATAATCCCCACATGCCGTCTGGTATCGATTCGAGGGCTTGTCGGATGCCGTCTTCATGCAGACATTGTACCACCCGTTTTGTGGCCAAGGTGGCCCAGAGAAAGTTCCCTTGCGATCTTGACATGATCTCGTCGACGGCTTTCGACTTGAACCCCTCTCCAGAGGGCATGTTGTCGATCACTTTTGCCACCACTCGGCGAACATCGGCTTGAGTATCAGGCAATGTCATTTCCACGACTTCGATTGCCTGTCTGGCTAACTGAAATGCGTGACTGATGACGGCTAGCGGCCGACTAAAGACTAGAATCCGGACACGACTGATGAACTCCGAAACACAAGACAGGAGTTCAACGACATTTCCTGCCGATCCGGACTCATCAAGACCGTCAAACACCCAATACACAGGCTTTGTTGTCTTGATCTTCGCAAACACTTTCATCACCAACCTCTCCCACACCGTCGAAGCGTCTGCATTGGAGAGCCTTACTCCTGCTTTGCCGAGCTCCGCTAAAGCGCTGCGATGATCGGGCACCTGGAGGGCAGTTTGGTACGCAATGGACCGTACCATGTGGCTGACCGACTGTTTCATTCGCTCTCCATGCTTGAAGAAGTAGTAAGAGCAATGTTCACCCATTTCGAGAAGGCGTTCGATTGCGAAGGAACACATAATCGACTTCCCGCCACCCGGTTGGGCGTTCACCCACAGAATCTGGCTTGCGTCGGACTTTAGCCAGGCCACCACTTCCTCGCTCGTGAAAAAGCCTTCACAGGTCCCTTGTGTTCGCATTGAGCGGGCGCGGAGAAGATCCTCCTCCTGAATTCCCGTAACCCCCAACAGATGACCTAAATGCTCAAGGTCAGGCTTTAAAGTTTCGTCCTTTTGCGAGGAGACAGACTCGGCGATGCTGCGAAGGGCCCCCATAACCGAGATATAGTTTGAGTCTCTGCGGCTGGTAAACTTACAGACATTATGATGGTCTGCGTTGAGGGGGACTGGCGTCTCATTGTAGTACCCCAAGACGGCGGTCCGTTTGTCGATAATCATACGTGAAAGCAGGCCCCTGGAAGCGGCCAACGTCTCGTAAAATGAGAAGATCTGCAACGTGGAAGCGTGGTGGCGGAACAAGTCGCTCAGGTCGTCAATTGTCGGGCTTCCTCTGGTCAGTTCCATTGCATAATCGTTTGGCGAGTGACCAAAAATAGAGTGGAATAAAAGCCGGCTCCGAGGCTTAGCTCGGTTTCCTCGATGGGGAGTCGCGAGAAATAGTACTCCTTTCATCATGGAGACCAACTCTGCGAACTGATCGTTCTCATAACCCTGGACAAGGGCCTTTTTGAGCACCAAGCCACCCATAGAATGGGCGACGATGATGATCGGGACCTGACCGAGCCGCTCAGTGGTCGTTTCCCCATCTTTCATTTGATGCAGGAGATCTCCAGCAAAATTCTTGATTGAGCGGGACGAGGTGTCCGCCTTAGACGAGAAGCACGTCTTGTAGCCGAACGACAAGATTCGAGCCGTCGGTACGAGTTGAGGAAGCCATAACTTGGGCCAGAGTTTGTCTAGGTCTCCATCGCGGCACCAGGTTCGCAAACTTGAGCCCCCCAGCCCGTGGATGAAAAGAATGTCGACGGTCCGTTCGGATGGGTTGTGGAGGACCACCAGCCCGAGAGGGTCATCTGTTCGGTCCTGGGATTGTTGGTGGCTATGAGGTGAAAAGAGTTGAGAATGAACCTCGGATACGGCCGAGGCAAGTCGTGCGAGTCCAGGTCTATCTGTCGCTCGTTTCAACCCTCGATATAGGAGCGACGGCTTTTCTTGTGTCTCTTCTTCAGGTGGCTCTACCGCGATCCTTGGACAACTGGAAGAGTTCTGTACACATGATGGATGTGGAGATGGCGATGCGGCAGACTCTTCGTTCAAAACTGCCCTCTTGCGAGACCGAAAGCGCTTCCACTAACCCGGATGGGGCCATTGTCAGCAAAAAAAGTCCGACAAAAGTCATGAAATTGAAGAGGATGTAGAATGGAGATAGTGCCACAAGGATGTTTGGGAGGGGTTCTATCTCTTACCATTTCGAATGGTGTTCGGTCCGGTGACTCTGGTCAAAGTGTGAAGGAACGAAGCTTGGTTCAACGTTGCGTCTTCAAACCCCCAAAGACGCACGGCCTAGTCGGCAAGTCCATGGCCTGGGACAAGCCAAAGAGATTTCCAGCATTGCACATTTGTGACCGGTCTGTTCTGCAACTCAGTCACCTCCTGCATATCCTTGGCCAAGATGACCTGTCATCGTGGCCGTGTAGCCGCCAACATGTAGAAGCCCCACTCCCCCACCTTCATCCAGAAGAACCACATCCTATGGCCGACCAGCTCACAGCCTCGTCACGGTCGAGGACAAGGGACTTGACGCACAGTTCTCTAGGCGTGGTATCTATCTTTAGAGGGTGCCCTTCTCTCAAGTCGACAACAGAAATGAAGGCACCCTGAGACCGTTTACCGAATTTCTGCTGCCCTCTTGGCCAAAGGTGAACACTGAGAGATCTTGTGCCTGATATCGAGGTATTCACCCTCCGTTTTACCTTGACTTGCTCGCAATTGGCTCCTTTACCTCTATTTTGAGTCTTTTTGAAGCCTCCATTCATCATGGCGTCAATGTCTGCAGCACCAAGAACGCAAACAAGGGATACTCCCAGAACTGACAGGGAAAACTCGTTGGACAACATACAGGAGGCAATCGGAGAAGAAGTATTGGAAAGCGCTGCGGAGGTACCGCAAGATGCATCGTCGGACGTGCCAGCTCAACCCAATGGTCCCAATGTACCCTCGCTCCAGCTCGTCCTTTCGGCGGCACCTGATCCGGAAATAATCAAGTGTGAGCCACTAAGTTCCCGAATGAATTCTGACTCTCCCTCGGTTAGAATGGTCACTAAAGGAGGTACCTTGATGGTTAGTACTTCCCGCTGGAAGCAAGGTTCTCGGCATTGAGCTAATGCACGGGGTTTCGGACTGGGCATCCACCGCCCAGCTCAAAACCGAGACCGCCAACGGGCAATTGAAAGATTACTTCCTCAAGGTAGGCAAGCACTCAGGACCTTTTGGGGCTATCAATAAAGTAAGATCCTTGCTCACACATACGGGAAACGCAGATACTAGACACGGAAGACGCCTATGACCGCGTGTACGGCGAATACATGTCCATGGCTGAAATTCACAAGACTCTCGCCAGCATTGCGCCAAAGCCTTATGGTTACGGCAAGTGTCACAACCAAGTCAAAAAGGGAGAGGACACAACAAGCAACGCGCATTTCTTCCTCTGCGACTTTCTACAACTCGCCCCTGGGATGCCCAACCCCGTCCGGCTTGCTGAAACGCTTGCAAAGCTCCACATGATTAGCGAGTCACCGACAGGGAAGTTTGGATTCCACTGCACCACGTTCGATGGCAAACTACCGCTTACGACAACGTGGGAGAGCAGCTGGACAGCCTTCTTCACCCGGCTCATCAAGGACGTGTATCGGCTCGACACAGAGGTGAACGGAGTCTGGCCGGAGTTCGACAGTATCATGGAGATTACCGTCGAAAAGTTGATCCCCCGTCTTCTTGATCCTCTTACGGCCAATGGTAGGACCATTAAGCCGTCCCTGATCCATGGAGATCTCTGGGAGTCCAACATTGGAACCGACCGCTACACCGGCGAGATCTACATTTACGACGCGTGTGCCTATTATGCGCACCACGAGAAGGAGATCGCGATATGGCGGTGTGAGCACCACGAGATGGACAAAGGTGGCTACATTGAGGAATACCTCAAGAAATTTCCAGGGAGCGAACCCAAGGGGGAGTTCAAGGACAGAGGGCTACTATACTCTGTTGAGACTCTGTTAATGAACTCGGCCCACTACCCCGGATCGGATACCCGAAAGAAGGCCTTCAACGAGCTGCAATGGCTCATCAACAAGTACCAGAAAGATTGGTAAAACGTACTGGCCGTAGGTTGATTAACATCTGGTGGTATTGGAAAGCTTTCATCTCAATTAGTACTGCAATCCCTGAATGCGACGGCCGCAGCTACTCGCCGACGCTCCTGTACCATTTATCAACCATTAAACACTTACATACATGCACGCCTCTCCCACTATTTTCATCACCTTTTGAACGTTCTCCTTTCACCTTCCGTCTCCCGTTGTCCTCCAGCGCCCATTAGAGGCGATAGCTGAATGGCCACAACAACTATGACATCTATCATGAATAGAATCGATCCAAACGGTCGTTTAGCCAACACCAAGGCAAAGACTGATCTTTGATAGAACCTCAATTTTCATTCTAAGCCAATGAGCCTTGAATCCCAAAGCTCTCCGACGAGAGAAAAGAAAGCACTGCCAGACTCAAATTCGCGCTTGGCTGGTATGCAGAACGTCACGATTAGAGCTGTTTCCCGTGAAGCGCTAGTTCTCTAATACCGTATTAAAGACACCTCATAAACCACCTTCAAACACAACCAAGCACCACCCCAAATACTCCCGTTCCCGTAGCGCCAGTTGGTTGAATCAGATGAGTAAAGTTTGATAGGCCGATCTTTGGGCCGTGCCGAAATAGTGTCACTTGACCATGTTCGTTGCAAGTATGTCAATCGTCGTCCTCATGCTAATAGGTGGTGGATGGCGGTCCGAGCAACGACAGACATATTGTAGCTGCATCTATTCCGTCGACCTCGCGTAGGGCCGCCCGTGCGCCAATTCTGCGCCGGGATCTTAGAACAAACCGTATGGCCAAATATCACAGTATGAAGGGCGTCACTTTGCGGTGGCAAGCGAGGGGCCTGGTTTCATGTTCACCTGACTGAAAACGCGGAACAGATAACTTGGTAGCGACGCCGAGAGAAACCGGAAAAGGGAAGGCAGGAACTGTTGGATGTTAGTTATCCGTGCTCACGCTTCTCCGTCCCTCGATCCTTCCGTTGCGGTCGGACGCCAGCGTCAATGGTTTATCCAACACCATAAATGAGTGTGTTGTTCGTGGCCCCGTCTGCGGTTTCTTTTGTTATCCATTTGAGCCGCGTTCGGAATAACCTTAACGTTCCTCGCGAGGTGGATGTTTCAACTCCCGCACCCACGATAGCGCAGATGGCGCCATTTCAACGCTGCGATGGCGATGAGGCAGACCCGAATGACAATTGGCTTCAGCAGCTCTTGGGGGCCCCGCAAATGCCAAGTTGAGCCCTGAAAATAGGCCGGTCCCTGGCATAATCTCTCCACTGGGCGGCCCTCCCCGCAAAATACTCCCGTAAGCACCCAGCCAAACCCAAAGTTTATCTCGACTTCACACCGTCAGCCTCACCACTTTTGCCGGCTTAAATTTGTTGGTGTTTTTGCCGTCCACTTGCTTCTCAGTTTCCTCCCAAGCGCGCCTGCCCTCGTTTCCCGTGCTACCCCTCACCGACCACTGCAAGACGGCTCTCGGCGCCCAGGTTGACCCGCACGCCGGCCCCCGCTTCCAGGTTGTGCAGTGGAGAGTGGAGTGACTTGAAGCCAACCAGAAGCGCTGAAGAGTCGGAAACCGCGTCAAACGAACAATTGGATTTCTCAGCATCCTGGGATCGCGATCCGTGAGACAACCAGCCCTATGGAATTTGTCAGCTTTCTGGCACCGTGGGAGATGCTGTGGCGCAGGTCTCTCCCCTTTGTTGCGCTTTCCCAACGAGCAGTGTCACTGAGTCGGATTTCGGTGTGAGACGCAGGGCTCAAGTTCCGCCTGGATTATTAATCCAGTTGGTGTCGAGTTGATTTTGCGGCTGGGCTTACGGCCGGAGACATTTACTATGGTGATGGGGTCGAGTAACAATTCGGGATATTGAGAGACAAAGATCAGCCTCACCGGGACTTAGACTCTCCATGGTTGCACCGAGTAGTTATGCCGGACACGGAAGCAGTGCGAATGCCGTTGATGGCAACCTGCGATGACAAACAAGCTCAGGCGTGTGTGCCTTCCTCCTCTCATCGATCGGATGGATCCGAGCCAGAGCTGAAGACCACATGTACATGAGTCCCCACCACCCCCGCATCTGGGGTGAAGCTTGAGGATATAAAAGAAGCCGCCCCAACGTCCTTCCAAGTCACAATTTCGCCACCATCTCCATCCAGCACTCACAAACAACCCCATCAACCTCAACTCTTCACCACCCTACATCACCAGTCTCACAGACTCTCACCCACACAACCGCCAACATGTCTCTCTCCATCTACGACGCCACCATCGGCACCAGCACCCGCGCCGTGCTCACGCTACTCGACCTCGTCAAGCTGGCCCAGGCCCACCCCAAGGGCGAGGCCCTCGCCTCGGCACGCCTAGCCGACGACATGCTCCCGTTCACCACCCAGATCCTCATTGTCACCAACTTCGCCAAGAAGTACGTTGAGCGCCTCGCTCGCCGCGAGCTGCCCGTGTGGGAGGACAACGAGACGACGCTGGAGCAGTGCGTCGCGCGCCTCGAGAAGACGCTCGATCTGCTCAAGACCGTGTCGCGCGAGGACGTCGAGGGCGCGGCGGTGAACGAGGTCAACATCAAGATGGGCAAGGCCGGCAACGCGGATGTCACGACCAAGCAGTATGTGCTGGATTATGCTTTCCCCAACATCTATTTCCACCTCACGACGGCGTACGATATTCTGCGCAAGGAGGGCCTGGAGCTTGGAAAGGCTGTGTACATCCAGCAGTTTGTTAGCGAGTGGAACTTTAAGCAGTAGGAGGCTAGGACGTGATTTGCATGTTGGGACGGATTCGGAAATTCGGACATGGCGGCATTTAATTAGATGGAAATGAAAATGGCAAAAGTTTGAATTCCGTACTGCATGTTCTCCTTATGCGATTTGTCATGAAACCTGCTTGGTATGTACAACTCTTAAGAGAAACCCAGGGTCTTGTTCGCCTCAGCAACCGCCGCCTTGCCATCAACTGTGTCGCTCTGGGTTACGGGAAGCTGTTCCAGCGCAAGTGTCTGGACGCCGGCCGGGGTACAATGCTTTTTGACGTACTCCTCTGTCGCCCGGCCGATATGCCTCGACTCACCCTCACCTCCCGGAAAGTCTGGGCCTGGGGTTCCCCGTAAAAACGCGTCCCGCTGACGAGCGGCATACTCGGCATTCCCTTTGGTGGTGGGACATACCGGGATGTACAAGACGCTGGAATCGCCTGTCCCGTTGTGTTTTCGGTCCACCGCGTGGATTGCTGGGTGAGCAAAGTCAGTATCAACTGCGAAGTCAGGGGCTAGGGAGGAACTTACTATCACAATGCCACACAACATAATCCCCCGGCCTCACCTCCGGCACATGCACCATCGTCCGCTCCAACTCCAAATGCGGATGCAATCCCTCCGGAAACTCCTGTCCACACCCAGGCACCGCACCCTGCAAATCACTCGTCATCTTCTCCCCGCCTGTAAACTCCCAATTTTCCTCCTCCAAAAACCCCCCTTTTCCCCATCCCTTTTCACCACCCTCACCAACAGCAGCACCATCCCCCAACCCCCTCCTCGCCCTAAAAAACGGCCTCAACAGCGCGTAAACAGCCGCCTCCTTAACCAACGGATTAACCAACAACGTCCCCCTGCCCGGCCCAGACTCACTCATAGCCAACCACCCCTGAAACATCCGAAACATACTACACGCGCCCAAGCCATTATACAAATCCGTTACTGCGCTTGCTCGAGCGGTGGCATTGAACGGGTCGTATCCCCCACTGCTGCCTCCGCCGTCTTGACCGTTTTGACTGTCTGGAGATAGGGGGGCGTCCCACTCCCCGCGAAAGACGGCATCATACACTCCATGACCACCACCCGATGAAAAGAGATGGTGGTTACCGTAACCGAATTCTTCCCACCTCTCGACGCTGCCGCCGTCTTGGTGGGGGCCGAGAGCGAAGTGGGCGTCGCCGGGTTGGCGGATGCGGAGGCGGTCGGCGTAGGCGAGGGGGGTGTGGAGGGAGACGGCTTGGGATGGTTTTGGGGTGTCGGGGTTGGGGCCTTTGGAGGGGGAGGTGTGCCAGAAGTTGGCCATGAG
The DNA here is from genome assembly GCA_020726445.1 of Chaetomium sp. MPI-SDFR-AT-0129. Classification (NCBI taxonomy): domain Eukaryota; kingdom Fungi; phylum Ascomycota; class Sordariomycetes; order Sordariales; family Chaetomiaceae; genus Chaetomium; species Chaetomium sp. MPI-SDFR-AT-0129. Next base: position 1,227,590 of record JAGJXA010000008.1, on the reverse strand, counting down.
GGCGCGTTGGACGGTGAGGAGGTTGGGATGGGTGCGGGCGCGGGTTTGGGTGGGGGACCAGTAGAGTTCGAAGACTTGGGGGTTTTCTTGGGGGAAGCCTGATGGGTGGTTAGTTTTTCTAGGGTTTATCTTTACGTGCCGAAAGGTGATGAAGGAAGGTAGGTAAACATGCTAACCTCGCGTTTGCGGATTCTGCCGCACATACTCCTCAATCTCAAACTTATACGCCCTCGCCTCATCCTCAGGAATCACCCCCCTGATGACTGCCACCCCCCTCTTCTCAATATCTGCTTTTGCCCTCTTCAAGTCCTCATCAAAGTGGCTGAAGCGTACTTCGGGAATGATAGCCGGCCCCATCCGCGCCACGAGATCATTTTCCTTCCGCAGCACCGCAAGCAGCCGCTTCCAGCTTGCCACGACAGCATCCTCGTGGCCTTGGACTAGTCGCAGTTTGAGTTCGCGGAAGCGGTCCGGCAGGGGCTCGGCGGGTCGACCGGAGAGGGAAGCGAAAGAGTCAGAGATGTCTCCTTCTGCTTTTGGGAGGTTGTTGGGGCTGGTGTTGAGGGATGCCATGGAGGCCATGGATGAGGCGCGACGGGTGTGTTTTGGGGTAAAGAGAGGGGTGGTGGCTTTGAACGAGATTCCGCGTTGGGAATGACGAGTGAGCTGTGAGAGCATACTCGGAGACTATCAATCAAGGCAGAGACCTCACAAACTTAATCTTGTAGTTGCAACGGTTGGGAGATCTCGAGAGTTGCTGCGGGTCGGAACGTGTGTAACGAAACGGGGAGTCCAAGACAGGACGATTGGTACTCTTAAAACCACCCCTAAGCCCCAAAGATGCTTTCAGAATTCCTAGACTTCCCCATCATAGCTGTGCTTTCCATGCCGAAATCCTAGCACTATCCTCGTCCGTGCTGGCGGAAATGCCGAATCGGGAAGTATACACACTAAGATCGACGTCATATCTTCGGTTTGCTGTGATGGGCAACGAGTTTGTGCCCTCGGCCCGACTAAGATCGGGCGGGGAAATTTACGCAGATGGAAACAGGGTAGAGATGTGAATCACGATTGGAGAAATAAATTCCGCGGTGAATTCCTGTCCTCATTGCATTCACCTCGGCAGGCGGTTCAATATCTTTACATTGATACTCGTGCCAGGTGCCCACAGCCCCACCAGCTGTGAGCATCCGGTGGAGTGGCCGAAAGGAGAAACTCCGGATCGCCACCGACAGTCAGTTCGTTCCACAACCCGAATCAATCCATCAAAGTCGGAAGTCAACTGCAACACTTTTTGGGTTTCGGATGGAAGACGATTCCTCAAAGCGCCATTCTGTGTTACGAGACATCAATTCCATTCATGGCGGGCGGCACCCGCTCTAGCATTGGGCCCTCGGTCAAGTTTGTGGGACACGACGCCACTGGACTTCCCGTGAAGCGCAAACAGGTTCATCAGGCATGTTTGCCGTGTCGGAAGCGGAAAGTAAGTTCAGTCCCGGCTTCTCTCTCACGGCTTTTGCCCAACTAACGAAATAGAAACGCTGTCGCCATGTCGAGGACTCTGTGCCCGATCCTCCGCAACAACCCTCGCAACAGGCCGAGGTCCCGACCAACAACGACGACGACGGAGATCGGAGCAGCCCTTCCCAGCCGGCCGCCGCAGCCGATAGGGACACCTCCGACGCCGCGGCCCAGTTACTCCGCTTCTTCCACCACGGGGCCGACAAGTCCACCTCCGACAATGCCAAGGACCCCCCGGTCCCACGGCCACGGCCCATGTCTCCGGAGCCACCATTCCTAGGAGATCTAAACCCCGAGGGCATCCTTGCTGAGGCTACCATGGCGCCGTCGCAGAAACCTTCGCAAGCTGCGGAAGACGCAGAGCACCAAGTGCTAGGCTACTTACCACCGACTTCACCACGCCAGAGCAAGGGGACTTATAAACCCACAGAAACAGGAACAACGACGAGCGCTTCAGGTTCAGCCGAACAGACATGCGGCCCATTCTTCTCACTCCCCCAGGGCGATGGCACCCGCTTCACGATTCATGTGCAAGACACGGCTGGTCTTGTGGCCATCGCCCAGACCATTGCGAACCGCACGCTTGCCGACAAGGTTATGCCGTCAGCCGCAGCATGGGAAGCCATGAGAGACTTGTTTCTCCGTAAAATCCACCCCATCTTCCCGATCTACGACAAGTCTGAATTGATCAACCTTCCCAAAGACACCTCCCTGCGCGAACTAATCCAAGGCTCGGTATGTCTCGCTGCAGCAGCCGACCCGGATGTCGGGCAGCTCTTGACCTTCAAGTCCTATGCCAACGGAGCTACTACCGACGCCGTCGTGTCGTTTGACGAGTACTCCCGCGAGATGGCCTGCTTCATCAACAAGCGCCTCGTGGAGCTGCAGGAAAGTCGGCAGATCCCACTCATTAACCAGATACAAGTCATGGGCCTCACCTGCTTCTACTGGCAGCCTGCGAACCCCATAGAACGGTTCGAGCCGCTCAACCTATACGCCAAGCTGGCCAGTATTGTGCACACCCACGGCGTTCATGTTGGCGTTCTCGCGCGTTCGGCCGCGGACACGGGGGCGGGGCACGGGAGCCGGGTCTTCAAGTGTCTGTACGCGCTTGACCGGCTCATTGGCGCGATCTCGGCACGGCCGTTGCTGTTTCACAACTTTGATCTGGTTCAGATTCCGCGGCCGGATGTGCAAGATCCGCCGATCTTCAGGTTGTTCATGTCTTTGATCCAGCTTCTGGACGAGGTCATCGAGATGTACCGCCCGCGGCCCAAGGTCAGCTTCGTGGACTTGCCTGTGTTTGAACGCATGGCCATCGAAGCGGGCGCGCAGTGTGAGCCGGAAAGCCTGCTAGGTTCGTTCACTTATCTCGCTTTACTCCTACACTAATATATGACACTAACCCGCTCTCAGTCACCCTCGAAGTACTCTACCACGCAATCGGCGTTCTCTCAGTCCGTATGCCGCGCCACCGATTCCGCACCGCACCAGAATGCGACACGCGCCTCGTCCCGCCGACTCAGCATCTCCCGCCCAGCAGCATGAACGCGCGGAGATCCCACTCGGCCGACCGCATCCTAGACGTCATCAACGACTACAAGCTGAGCCCGATGCCCTTTGTCCCGTACGCCTCAACGCTTTCGCTGAGCGTGGCCTATCGCAAGTGGCGGTTCAGCCGGCTGCCCATGTTTCGGACTAGGGGAGGTGCGGATTTTAAGAAGGTGTTGCCGGTGGTGCAGAAGTTGGGGGCGATTTGGAGCAGTGCGCGGATTAATGGGCAGTTGGGGCAGGCGGTGATGTTGAAGTTGGATAGTAGTGAGGCCGACAGGCAGCGGAAGAAGGGTGATGCGGGCAAAAGGGGGCGGGACCAGTCTGTCTCTCAGACGAGAGCCAAACGAGCGTGCCGACCGAGAGACGTCGCCAACGGTCCTTGCCCTGCTGGAAACAGTAACTCAGCACCAGCACACAACGCTCCCCAGGCCGCGGATCACACCAAGCCATGGTCTCATACCACCCCGGAAACACACCTCCCTTCTCCAACAACCACCACCACTACCTCATCCACCGACCGAATACAACCGACATCAATACCACAGCAGCAACAAATCCAACCGCTCCCGCCGACGTGGACAGCGGCCTGGACAAACGAACCGTCCGCTGCACATCAGCCACCGCCCACATCCTACCAAACTTTCGTCCACGCCACAGACGATGAAGCCATCCCCCTCCCAGGGACCTGCGACCCAAGTATTGTGCCCACCGAACCTCTAGCCTTCACCCATCCACCAACAACAACAATAACCACCGCCACTCCAGTCAACGATAACACCGTCACCAATCCCCCCATCGACTCCACCGAAACTAGACCTACTACAAGCACTACAAGTACTGCGAATACAGTTTCAGCAAACAAACATCAAAATCCTAGATGTGATGACACCGGCCTGCTAGCAGTCGATGACCTGCTCATTGACGATGACGCGCTGTTCTCGGCGTGGGACCCGCAGTTTGCGCAGTCGGTTGATTTTTCGTTTTGCAGTATTTTGGATCCTGGGAACCCGTTTGCCTGGCCGGAGTATTGTGGGTATTCGGGGTGATGTTTCTATCTTTTAGGTATACTTGGCTAGGGATGGATTGGAGTTGGGGTTAAGGTTGGGGTTTGTGGTTTTGGGTTTACAGTTAGTTTCTTGCATAACCCGAGGGTGCCTAGGTGCTGGTGTGGTTTGACTAAGGACAAGAAGCTCAGATTTGTGGTGGTTGCGCGGCTTGGGCGTGAGGGCGGTGGCTGAGCTGGTTGGTTCATGGAATGGAGAAGAGGATGTAACTGAGAAGAGGAGGACATGGAATTGAGGGGTTCTTTGTTGAGTTCTTTGGTATGCTGGGCGTTGTAAGCGTGGATATAGAGCTTCTAGACCATCTAGATGAGGCTTAGAGGCGGTTCGAGCTATCCCTTGGTATCTGAATTTGATGAATTATTAATGACCATTTTCTGACCTGGCGGTTCGATCTCGGCAGCATAGGGAGAGCCCGAACCGGAAACCAATTATTTGTATTACTGATTCCACCGCTTTGTAGCCCATAATGATCTATAACGAGTCTCCTTCATGGCTAACGGTGTTGGCCTCGATTACTCCAGCCGCACCCCTGCAAAATCTTGATGTTCTCTCGCCCGCTCTAATACCAGCAGTACATAACTCCCACGGATACGGCGCGCCCTGCACAATTCACAACAACCCTGCGCTCAGCCAGGGAGGCAAACTTCCACGACCCGCCGTGCCAATGAGCTCAATTTCTTTATCGTTGTGGCGTATCCCGATGGCTGCACGCCCAAATTCCGCCATACCACGTTTGGCGACTTATTTGTTTGCTCTGGGGCTTTGCTTTTGCCATGTAAGACATGACGCGGGATTGCGAAGTTCTAGAAATGTTTCTTTTTCGCGTGTCTCAATTCGCCATGGGCCTTTTCTCGTCTTGTTACACTTTTTTCTGTCTTCAGACTCGGGTTTTCTTGTCTGTCTCAAGAGCTCTAATCACACCAAACCCACGAGATAATCATGAATTAGTCGCTCGATAACAAACCACATCCTAAAAACAGCCAAAGGGGAAGAAGAAACCATGGACCAACCACTAACAATTGCCCGCCCGGTCGAATACCTCCTCTCTGGCATTGCCTCCACCTCCTCCATCATCACGCGCTTCATCCGCACCGTGCGTGTCGCCCACGCCGATCTGGCCGCCGTCACGCGCGACCTGTCCGACCTCCGCTTAGTGCTGGAATTGCTGAAGGAAGAAACTGGGATTCCGCTGGCGCTGCAGGGCCAGATGCTGCTGGTGCTGGAGAGCTGTGGGAATGTGTTGATTCGGGTGGATAGCGTGCTGGCGCAGTGTTCAAGGCCGGAGGCGTGGGCCAGGGTGGGGAGGGGGGAGATGGAGGTTTGTCGCGAGGGGTTGGGGGGGTTTAGGGCGGCTTTGGGGTTGGCTTTGGATGTGGTTGGCGTGTACGTCTATTTCTTTTTATTTAATCTGTTCCTTTGTTGCCCGTGACTTAATGTATTTTGTGGATGAGATCTCTCGCTGACTTGAGTAGAGACGGATTATCGGGGACTCCATACGTTGAGACGGTCCGGGAAAAGATCGAAGCGGAAGGGAAGCGTCTGCGAGAACAGCAAACGACCAGGAGATCATGGCAACAGCACGACATGGCCACCCTGCTGATTTCGTATCTCGATCTCCTCCTGAGTTTCCTCGACGGTTCACCCGCTGAGCTTGACAGCCAACAGACTCTCAATGCGCCGGCCCAAGACGAGGCATGTCCGCAAGGGAAGCAGAGCGTGGACTTGTCGTATTACACTGGGGAGTTCCCAGCTCCAACATTCGACAGAAGCCGGTCTCCATGTCTGCCGGAATCACCCACGCTACCTGTGTTGTTCAACAACAACCCGTTTCCCGTACCCTCCAAACCGATTATATCACCCGTGATACGGCCAGCCTGGAAACGCAACAGCGCTGTGTCAGTGGCCAATTTGGAGTCGGAGTCACCGACGAGTGTTTACTCGGAGGATCGGTCTTCCCAAGCGAGAGACGGATATGTGTTGCATCACTCGCCCGTTCCGTCGCTTTCTTCAGAGTTGTCAAGACGGAGCAGCAGTCGGGTGTCAAATATGAGTGCCGCACTCGGCTTTTTTCCGTCACACAAAGCTGCTGCTGTTCGACTCAACAGTGTGGACAGTGAAACCCCGGACTCAGGCTCACCACCGCCAGAATACCGCCAGGTTTGGACTGCAGCTCCCAGATATCCCCCGCCTAGCATACCTCTACCCCCTGTTTGGCCTGAGCCGCCCGTCCGTCCTAGTCCAGCTGTCCCCGAAATTCCACAACCAGAACCAGAAACCCGCATAGAAATCGTCCCGAAACACTACCTGACCGACAAAATCAAAGCATCCGAGATCCTCTACATCGACACCTCACCCATGTCCCGCTATATATCCACAAAGCACAGCAACAAGCTCGTCAAAATCTGGTCCACACACACCAAAGCCCTGCATACCACCATCAAGACAACTTCATACGTCCAGCCCCGGCCCCGGTCCCGGGAGTACTTTGTCCGCAGCCATGCGATCCTCTCGGAGCAGAACTCCCTCATCGGCATCACCACCCACTTCGGCTTGACTCTCGAGATATGGGATTTCTCCAAACCCGGAACCGGCAACGCCAAAAAGGTCCAGACCATTGACGAAGCCCATCGCTGGGCTGCCAGTCCCCGTGACGCGGTACACAACAATCACGCCGGCTTGGCCGTGTACCGTCCCAAGTACGACCGGATTGACTGCTTTTTCTTGTCTCGCCATCCGGGCGCGAAAACACCGTTCTGCTCGGATCCTAGTCTCGGGATCGAACTACAGAAAGCGAACCTGCCGTTTCTGCCGACATTCCCCGAACTCGCGTATAGTTCCGACCCAAACAATCCCATTCTCGTGGCCGCGGCCGGGCCCCGACCGGGTGATCCCCCGCGAGCGAACGGGACGATTCTCGTGGCCTGGCAGTTGAAGCCTGTCGGAGCAGACAAACTCGTCCACTCCCCAACAACCCCTCAGTCGTCTTCTTCACCGTCGTCAAACGAAGACCGGCACAAACCATACCGGGTGTGTGTCCCCGACCACCCAGCGCTGCGGACCGCGCTGCCGGCGTCTTTGGTCGTTCACGGACAGACAGCCGTGTCGATTTGGATTCCGGCTTCGAAGTCGACCGCAGATGTCAAACACGTCACCAACAGAACTAGTAACAACAACAACAGAAACAACTCGATCAGCAGCACCAGCAGCAAACCAACAACCCCCCACCGAACCTTCTCCCTCGCCAACTTCACCAAATCCCGCGCTGCTCAGAAACTCCACGCCCGCTATCATAATCACAACCACCACCCCTCCATAAGCACCAAGCCCTTGATCTCTCGCCCCAGCCCACAGATGCCCCCGCTGCCGGTCCCAGCTGAAGGCACCGGTTCTGGAAAAAGTCCCACCAGTCCCACTGCGGGTGACGCAGCAGTACCACCGAGACTTCTGCTACTCTGGGACTTACCGACGAATACAACACGTTTGTTTCCTATTCCGGGGGGGAATGCACAGGTGGCTGTGGCGCCTGATTGTGGGCGGTTGGTTTATTATGATGCCAGGAATGATAAAGAGGGGGAAGTTGTTGTGCTAGATTTGAAGGTTGATTTTGGGTCGGGTAGTACTGGGCCTACTGCGCAGGGTCAGGGTGGTGGTGTAAACGGGCGTAGGGATACTAGCGCTGGTAATGGAGCTAGCAATGGGAATGGGCCAGGGATTAGCAACGGCAATGGAACCGGGGCTGGGAGTTCTGGGGCAGCCACAGGAAGAGGACAAGCCAAAGACGAACGGGGTGTCAAACTAAAAGAACTATGGCGGTGGTCAGAACACTCTCACAACGACAAAGACCCACACCAGGACAACAGGTTAAGTCAGTTCGGCCAGTTCACCCCGTTCACCGATTCCGAGAGAACCCCAACCGGCCTCACGCACGGAACTTCCAACACTACCAACACCAACACTGCAGGGAAATCACCAACCGCCTTGGGCTTCTCGGCAGACGGGAAGATGTTGCTGGTGGGTGATACGAGCGGGAGTGTGGGGGTGTATGGAGTGGAGGATGTAAAACGGGAGGTTGGCGAGAACCGGGCAGTTGAAAATACGGATAGTGAGACAGGAAGGACTGGGAGAGGCGTGTTTGAGCTGGGGGTCGGGAATGAGATTGCTTGGGTGGATGTTCTGGATCAGGAGATTGGGAGTGTTGGGCGGGGCGCGGGGAGGGTGAGGGTTGGAGGGATGTGGTAGGGGGTATCTGGGTGTTGATTGGAGGTTGTATGTGGGTTGGTGCTGGGAGGAGATTTCTTTTCTTCGATGTTTATGTTATCTGGGTCCTCTCTCTCCGACGTAGGTTGTAGCGGAATAGATCTCAGCTAAGAATTGACTATCCTGTTTTATGATGTTAGTCTCCATTCCAAGTCAGAGTTCTTCTAGACGCTGATGTGACCGCCCCAAAATAGTTCGGCCATTTCTCCCATAGGTAACTAATCACTCATCACTTCGCCCGCCCAAAATCCTCCCAGCCTTCTCCGCAAACTCCATCGCCTTCTTCTTCCCCTCACTCACCTCCTCCTCCCCAATCCCCCGTACTCCCCCATCATCATCATCCCCCGGCGTGTACTCCTCAACCGGCACACCATCAATCACCGTATCAACCCCAGGCGCGACCTGGTACGTAGAACCCCCGATACTGATTTTGGTTGTGGGTTCCCCCCCGTTCACTTCGGCTGGTGCGCCGCCTGGGAGTATCACCACGCCGTGCCCGCCGATGGTTGTTCTTCGTGTTTTGGGGGGTTGGGAGCGCTGGGATGGGGGGGTTAGTGGGAGTGTAGGTTTGGGCGGTGGGCTGTGGGGTTTGCGTACCTTGCTGTGTTGTATGCTGTCAATGGGATGTGGTAAGCTGCTTGCTAGAGCCAGCAGGCTCAGGATGATCAGATGGGCGGTGATGAGGAACATGTTGTAGAGGGCACAACTACAACTCTAGTTGCGAACAGCAACCATTCCAATACGCCAGCAATCAAGAACTCAAGAGAATACTCCTTGTTTTCACCTTGAATAATATCCCAGCCCGAAACACAGACAAAACACACATCCCCCTTGCCGTGTATCTCCATCAAAACATAGGGTTAGGGTTAACATGGGCTTTTCGAAACAACTGCCACTTCGAGACAAAACACGCGCCCCGGCAACCCAAAGCTGAAGGTAGAGTAGAGCTAATACATCTCGTGCACTCAAGAAATGGAAGCATCATCAGGGGGAAAGACTTCGTATTGTCTATCTATCTTGCCAGTGGTCGAGCCGTCAGCCCCTCCAGTCAAGCTAAGCTGTGATGATGAACGAGATCGACAGATTTAGTCGATCCACAAACACCGTAGCTTGAACCAGGCCGACGCTTCCACCACATATGTCCCCCCAAGAAAAAAAAGTTTTTTTTTTGCTTTTCTGTTTTCTTTTTGGTTTTTGTTTTTACAGTACCCGTGACTCCTTCCCCAGCTACCTCAGCGCTCGACGACTCAGCAAAAAACCAAGTCCAACGTAGTGTTGTCGACGATGAGCGTAGTGGGTTGAAGAAGTCAACAAGTCGTCGCTGTTCATGGTGTTGGTGGTTTGTTTAGTAAGCTTTTCGGCATGTCAGGCCCCAAAAACGGTTGAAGATGGGCCACAGGGCCACGCCGTGCTGCTGCTCGCCGGACAAAGGCTAAGGCAGCAAGCACAAGACGTTTTCCCGTCACAGTTCCTCCTCATATCCGTGTGTCGTGGCTTTGGCCGGGTGACCTGTCCCCGCCGTGAGGTGACTGGCCGTCATCAACCCCAATCCTCCTCTTGTCACCAAAGCTCTAACACCACCTCATCATCGCGCCTTGAAATTTTCTTCCTCCGTTAACCATGTAACAAGCCCCCATCTACCACCAGCCCGGGGTATCAATCGATCCGCAAAGCCCTGAACATTGAGTATTCGAAAGACCCCACAACGCCGTCCTCATCAACCCCACGGGAGCCCGTCCATCGAGTATCCTTAGGAACGCTCCATGGATCATGTAACGGCCAATTCCGCCTCATTCGCCCTACATCTCAATCACCCAGAGAAATGCGCCCGACACCACACCTCGCCGGGTCAATGATATCAGAAAATGGAAAAAAAAGCGCGCTTATATCCGGTTCGTTCCCGCCCATCCATGCGCCGGTGACCATAAAGGACGGAAAATGGTATCCCGTATCATGGCCACAAAATATCCCGTGCCGAAAGCTCCGTCCCCGAAACGCCGTGTATATGATCCCCGATCCGCCTTATGACCCTGTTCCCGCCGTCGAAGGGAGCTCATCCGCCCAATCCGCTGAGGTTCCCGGCCTCGCGCTTCTTTTCGTTTCCGTGCCTTTCGTGGATGTAAAAGAAAGAAATCAAGAACAGAATCATCCATTACTACCCTGAACCAGAGGTCGCGGTGTAGGTAGAACGTGAGTGACTCTGACTGCGGGCAGTTTTCGGCGCAGATTGATCGAAAAGAGAGAACCAGCTGCACCAGGTTGATACCACCTACCAGCCCCCCTGAGAACTTGAACGTCCAAGGCGCTGGCTTTGGGTAGAATAGATCACACCTGCCAACCATGATGCTAGCTGTTGGTACAGTGCAGGTCGATTGTATCGTGGTGTGAGGTGAGGTGTCGAAAATTAGGCGGTGGGCGAGTACATAACAAAAGTAAGATACAATCGATTCCGAGTTTTCGTGGTTGGCGATCGTTGTGAACGCCGGGATCGAAAGAGTTAGAAGGCTGGACTTCCCCATCCAGGGAACCTTCCGGAAGGGATTTAAGACCACAAGGAAAAGAAAAAGAAGGAAGAAAAAGGGAATGGGGAAAAAATGACAAGACAATGGACATAATATGTACAATCAAGAAAGCCGACACAACTAGGGCGATTTCGTACTGATAACACAGCCCCCAACATCCCCGGATGCTGATGGGGGTTAGACTTCTTGTTGGGTGGGAGTGCTGGGCTGGGAGCCCTGGCGGCCACCACGCTGACCGCCGTAGTTTTGGCGACCGCCCTGGCCTTGGAAGCCACGGCCACGGCCTCCGCGGGAACCGTTTGAACCGCCACGGCCACCCTGATATCCCCCACGGCCAGAACCGTTCTGGCGGTTACCCTGTCCTTGCCAGTCTCCGGACTGCAACCCCGGAGATGGTGATTGAATTGGCGGGCTCAGTGGCTGATCCTGCTGTTGGATGGCAGCGGGCCGAAAGTTCGAAATGGGGCGTGGGATGCTCTCCGGGTTATCGTAGACATAGAGGCTTTTGTCGATGGTCGCAGGAATCGGCTGAATCTCGGTTCCTAGGTCGCGCTCAATGTTGTACAGGTTGAAGCGATCGTCCCAGTTGATCAAGTTGATGGCCAAACCAAGATGCCCGTAGCGACCAGAGCGGCCGATACGATGGAGGTACGTCTCAGCGTTCTTGGGGAAATCGAAGTTGATAACGACGTTGACGGCCTGGATATCAATACCACGCGTGAGAAGGTCAGAGCAGACCAGGTTGCGGCAAACACCGTTGCGGAAGTCGTGGAAGACACGGTTGCGAGCCTGTTGGGCCATTTTGGCGTGACTGTAAAAGCAAGAGTAGCCAAGCTCCGTGATCTTCTTGGCCAGGAGCTCGACACGGTTGGTCGAGTTACAGAAGATGATGGACTGGTTGATCTGAAGCTTGGAGAAAAGGGTGTTCAGGCAGTGAACCTTCTGCTTCTCTTCGACGTAGGCGTAGTACTGCGTAATACCGCGCAGGGTCAGCTCGTCCATGAGATTGATCTCGTATGGACTGGACATGTTCTTGTCCGAGAAATCTTTGACGGAGATGGGAAATGTGGCGGAGAAGAGCATGACTTGGCGGTCCTTGGGGTGGAACCTCAGAAGCTGCTCGATGACGGGAGTGAACTCAATCGACAGCAGTTTGTCGGCCTCGTCCATGATGAACATGGGACATTCGCTTAGATCGGCCACCTGCTTGCCAGCCAAATCGAGGATTCTTCCGGGAGTTCCGACCACAATATGGACGGGATCCTGCAACCGGACGATATCGTCACGAAGCCCAGTGCCACCAGTTGTGACCATTACGTTGATTCCGAGGTGTTTTCCGAGTGTCTTGCAGACTTGGGATGTCTGCATTGCGAGTTCGCGAGTGGGGACGAGAATGAGGCATTGAATCTTGGAGACCTTGGGGTTGATCTTTTCCAGTGCCGGAATGACGAAAGCGGCGGTCTTGCCAGTGCCGTTCTTCGCACGAGCCAAAATGTCGCGGCCGGTGAGCGCCACCGGTATGCTCTCTTCTTGGATGGGGGAGGGCTTTTCGAAGCCGGCCTCAAAGATGCCCATGAGGAGATCTCGCTTGAGGCCGAACTCCTCAAACTCTAGGCCTTTAGTGTTGGTTACATCCTGATCGCAAGGTGCACATTAGCAAAGGCGGTCAATACGCCAGTCGGTCTATTCACCACGCACCTCGGTCTGTTGCCTCGTATCCTTCGCCGGGAGCCTCAGGTTTGTCTTCCAATCTTCAGCGGTCGGAGACTCACTGTTCCTCGTTAGCCTAGGTTACACCTCAATGTCAAAAACTAAGCCATTAACGCACTCAAGGGTTGCCTCCTGCAGCTTGTCAACCAGGCTGTCTGTCATGGTGGCTGTGGTGGGTTATGTTGAGTTGTGGTATGAAGGGTACTGTGTGGGGGTCGCGCTGGAAGGTCCGCAGTCGACGTGCGGTGAGGTGGGTTGTGCGTTGTCGTTGTTGGAATTGGGAAGGTAGATCGCTCGCTCCGCCAGCTTGCACACAGAATCGGAAAAAAGATGTCTTCGAATTTTAGCCTGTTTGACCGGCCGGTGCGCAGGTTGCCAACCTTAAATGAGTGGCCGGTTAGAGGGAATCGCGAGACGGGTATGGAGGGGAGGAAGTCGTCAAAGTCGTCGAAATAGGGTTGAGAATTGGTTCGGGTAGACAACGCCTGGTTTCACCAAGGGATCTGGTTGAGCGTGGGATATCGGCAGGTAAAATCGTGGAATCGATACCTCTGTGGGGAGATGTTGCTTGGTTGGTAGTGGGAGTTTTGTAAATTTCTCGGTGCGCTGTGGGAGGGAATTCGAGTATTTCGTTGAGGGCAGCAACGGCGGGGGAGGTCCAGAGGGCTGAAGGAGCTTTTGCGCGCCCCTGCCAAAAAGTTGCGGGAGCTTGAAAACGTCACGTGAGTGTGCCAAGACAAGACCACATCGGTGGACAACAGCGCCCGTGCGCCAAAATGTGGGGTTGACGTGGGGTGGCGCTGCATTGATCGATGCTTCACAGGGTTGTGCGGAGATGCATGACGACGGATCCAGGGACCTCATTCTTGTCCTCTGCAAATAGTCCGGACCACCCGCGAAGCCATACGAATAGTCTGGACCACCGGCCTCACTTCCACGCTCAAATAAACGGGCCGGCGTTATGTCGCTGGGCCTACCAAGGATGTTAGGCCCTATCTAAAACAATGCTTTGCAAAAACACAGCAGCAGCCCTGTCCCGTAACTGTGGCGCTGTACCGATACTCTGCTCGCCATTCTCGCCTCCGCCAAGTCCATCGCGAGCTTCGTCCCGCAATGCCGGGCCCATCTGCTTGCAACAACGCCGGTCAAACGCTTCACTGCATGAGGGTCCGCGAGACCCGCCAGACCAGCATGGCGCATTGAGATGGCCCGCATCAACCAATCCCACGCCATACCAAATCCTCGGGCTCCCGCGGCATGGCTCTTACAACAAAGCTCGATACTTTCAACTCGCGAAGCTCTATCACCCCGACCGCCACAGCAACACTTCTGACGACGGGATTCCACCTCAAACAAAGCTTGAACGGTACCGCCTTGTCGTGGCCGCAAACGAAATTTTGAGCGACCCTCACAAGCGGCAAATGTACGATGTCCACGGGTTAGGTTGGGGAGACGAAACAGATTCTTGGGCATCGAACCGCGACGTAAACCGCAACTGGAGGAGAGATGCAGGGAACGCGAGCATGAACGCTACCTGGGAAGACTGGGAGAGGTGGCGTAAGCAACGGAGTGGCTCGGACCAAAGACAGGAGGAAATATTCACGTCCAACATTGGATTTGTGGCTATCATTTCAGTCTTCATGATTGTCGCAACATGGGGCCAGATGACTAGGGCAGGAATGAGGTCAGCCACCTTTCTCGACAGACGTGATCAACAACACGCCAGCATTAGTAGGGAGTTACGGGAACGACGAGGCCAGAGGGAGCGCCTCGATCGGGGAGGTAGGGTTGAGAGCTTTCTACGGCAAAGAGAAGCGGAGAATTGGGGCTATGATCCCTCTCATGGGGACCTCTCAGTGTCCATAAGCACAAAGGTTCATGAATAGCTTGCCTTAGGTGTAAACATTAATCGCAGATTTTCCATTAACTCAGAACTATTTCCACATGGTCACCGTCCTTACCAGAATAGCGAGAGGGTGTGTTTGTTCTACCAACCAGACAATAAGGGTCACAGAATGGTGTCCCCGGACAAAGTACGTCGGTGGTAGAGGGGGTCACCATCTTGCCAGAGTGCAGTCAAGAACAAAATGGGTACTGACACCTATTGTAGAACCGCGAGGTAACCAATGCTGAGACTGACAACTATAGGATAGCCGGCGCACTGTGAGCTAAAGCTGAGTCCCTAAGTTAGCAATATCAGGAAGTAGGTTGTGTCAAGCATCACGTGCTCATTCCAAGTTCCTCTTTGCGATGTTGAGATTAGCAACTACAGAATAGGTGGCATGCTTTGGGCTAAAGCTGAGTCTTGGTTTGAACGATAGAAGGAGGTAGGTTTCGTCAAGCATCACGTGCCCCTTGGTTTGTTCCCATGGCTGCTTTGCGATGTTGAGGCAAGTACGGAATAAGCAGCACACTGTGGGCTGAAGTCGAACCTTGAACGTGAACAATGGAAGGAAGCAGGTTTTGTCAGGCATCATATGCCTCTTGATTTATTCTCATCGCTACTTTTACTTCCTTCCCAACTCTCCTTGCCTCTACTTTTGCAGTCGGTTAACCGAAAACACCACCATTTTCACCCGCGGTGCAAATCATCACCCGGCTTTCCCAATACATTCTGCTATCATCGTCGTTACAAGCTCGTTACGATTTCCAGCGCGGTTCTCGTTACGACTTCCGGCGTGGTTCTCGTTACTATTTCCAGCGTGATCCTCGTTAGGATCCTCGTCTCTATTTTCGGCACGATCCTCGTTACAATCCTCGGCGCGACCCTCGGCGTGGACGGCGTGAAATACACACAATGGCCTCACAAGAACTCTCTCATTTGGGAGGCCCGAAGAAGCAGCGGATACTCGCTGAACTCTTCGCGGCCTGCCCGGGCGAAATCCAGGAGCAAATTTTGCTCCATTTCGTTCGCCATCCCCAATTTCACGTTCTCAAAACTGCCTTCAGCCAATTCCGGACCAACGTTCCCTGGTCATTGAGATTCACCCCGGTCGTTAGGGCATTCGACAAGTCGGGATACCGACAGTATGATCACATCGGCGAGATCAGGCCTTTCACGCGCCGCTCCATGCATATTGAGCAGAACAACCAACTTCGCCAAGGATACCATGACACACGTCTGCCCTTCATCATGCTCACCGT
This sequence comes from Chaetomium sp. MPI-SDFR-AT-0129, assembly GCA_020726445.1. Lineage (NCBI taxonomy): Eukaryota > Fungi > Ascomycota > Sordariomycetes > Sordariales > Chaetomiaceae > Chaetomium > Chaetomium sp. MPI-SDFR-AT-0129. Next base: position 1,211,818 of record JAGJXA010000008.1, on the reverse strand, counting down.
CCATGCCAACGGGCACGACGACCTCATTGTTTTGGAGCTTTCGGCGCGACCGACCAGGGCCCCGCCATCTTTCGACCCAACATCGGCCCTCGCCCTTCAGTTTGAGGGCTGGAGACTGATCCGAACGTTTCCTCGCGTTGAGAACTTGGCTTTCAAATGGTTCTACCATGGCCACTCTGCTTGCGCGGCCCAGGCGACCTTTAATTGCCGTCACCAAGGAAAAGAACACGCGGCCTGGAAAATGTGCCCGGCTCACCTGGCGCCATTTCTCCATTTCTTTCCGTCCCTGCGCCAGCTTCACTTCATTCTCGAGCTCGACAAAAGCAAGTGGACAAAGTTTGCCGTCGACACCTACATCAAGAACTACTTCACTACCAAGCGAGGTATGTACATTCACAAGAATCTTGGACTCATTCTCTTTCTCAAATCTCCGGTTTCCCGTTTGTTCGGTTTCCCGTTTGTCCGGTTTCTATTCTTTCCGGCATTATTCTCTGGGATCGCTCGATCTTCCATCTTTCCCGTTTGTTCGGTTTCCTTTTTGTTCGGTTTCTGTTCTTTCCGACATTAATCCTTGGGGTCGCTCGATCTTCTGTCTTTCCCGTTTGTTCGGTTTCTTTTCCTTCCTGCATTATTCCTTGTGATCGCCCGATCTTCCATCTTTCTCAAATCTCCGACTTCCCGTTTGTTCGGTTTCTATTCTTTCCATCATTATTCTTCGAGATCGCTCAGCTCGTTCTACCCACCCCTTCCATCTCTACAGAACGCTAACCAATCCACCCGAACCTTCCCACCACAAACAGGCAAGCACATCGATCCCAACGGCCGTCCAACCCGGCACTTCTACGGCACCGACACCCAATACATCCCAGTGTACAAAGAACTTCTCGTCCGTCTCAATGACGACGGCACCGAGTTCCTCGACCTTTGGCTCCGCGAGGTCGGACCCGTCGAAAACATGCTGGCATGCCTACGTGAGGCGTATAGAGCCGACCAGCCTGCTCTTCCCAATATGCTGCCTTGGGACCCGGAGGGTTGGCGCATGTTGCCGGGCAAGGAGAAGCGCGCCAAGGTCACGTTTGGGATCCTGATTGCCGCGCCGGATGATCAGTGCGTGGAGTGGGAGGGACAGGAGCGCGTGGACTTTGTTAGGTTGATGCGTGAGAGGGGGGTCTTTATTGAGTAGAGAGACTGTTTGGAGGCCTTGAGACTTGACTCGGCTTTACGGTGGGGATCTTTCAGGTTCGTTTGGGACTGTTGGCCCGGCTTTGCGGATGTTATCTTTCAGGTTCATCTGGAGGCGTTGGCCCAGCTTTGCGGTGCTTTTCTTTCAGGTTCGCGAGATGCGGGTTTGGCACACCTAGGACAGGCACTAATGCCTTTGGTTTTTTCAGGGCTATCTGATCATGGCCTTTGAACAAATGGGTGCTTTACTGGTAGTTGATTGAATTCTATCTCAAATTTCGAACCAAAACCGAGTGTGGAAACATTGAAAAGATCTACAAGTAGCCGCCGGCCTCGTTCACCTATCTCTGGCTCTTGTCTTCCCGGAACTGCATTTTGGCCACAGCAATTTGCGGCGCGTCAAAACTAAGTACACGACTGGTCAGGGATCGCGGGGCATGATTGGAATTATTCCGAAGCCTTGCCTCAGGCTAAGAGCCACGTGTTTGCCCACAGGTAAATGGTACGAAATAGATGTACCAGCAGCTGGCGGAAACCCTACAGGACGGCCTTTCTCGGTTCATGGTTTGAATCCTGCTCAACTCATTCTCCAGACCGTAATACTAAGTTCAGGTATCAAACTACCAATTGAAGGCTTTCAGGCAGTCACAAATTTGCTAGAATAGGGCAGACCATTCAAGAGCATTCACTTCCCACAAAAATGATGAAAAAAAGCTGAAATTCGAATGTAAGAAAGAGCACAATTCTTGGCCTCCAAGGTGGCAAAAAGAATTCACAGGACACTACGTGCAGCAAAGAACTCGTCAACACGGTCAATGTAGGCAAAACACGTGGCAAGTGACACAATCTGAAACGAACATTTCTCTCTTCTATCATCGTTTTGCACCAGACCCATCTGTATGGCTCGTGGAAATCAAATATGCATATGCACCTGTGCATCCAAGATAAGAAATATGCCAAACGACCTTGAATGTTGAACAATTCCAAGTTTTTGAGCCTCACTTTTCATCAGCGGCTGCAATGATTCACGGATTCAGGGGTCGCGTGGGCAACCCTGATTGGCTAGTTCCACCCAACCAAGTAAACAAATACCCCCGAAAAATGCCATCCCAGCCCAATGTGGGCCGTGGCGTTGCTGCCTGCCAACACATGATTTGCAAATGTCCAGCTAAATTGATTGGGGTTTTTTTGTCTCGTTCCTGCCGTTTTTGTGTTCCAAACCTTCTTTTTCGTTTTCCACAGCAGATTCGAAATTATGGAGCAGAATTTGGAGCAGAATTTGGACCTACCGATTGCGTTGCGGCGCACACGGCGCAGTTTGGGCCAAAGCGTCCAAAAGCCCCAAACAACAACATCAACATCAACACGCGTAACCCCTAAAAAGGTTGCACACAAACGAGATGCCCCGGTCTCGCAAACCCCAAAATCTCGCAAACGACGCGTTAGATTCTCAGACCCAGGCCCTGAAACCACGCGGAATCACCATGCTAGCCCGTCAACGGGCCTAACCCCCCTGATCAAGCGGACAACACTATCCACCAGCAGCAAGACCCCGCGCCGGCGTTCCACCCCAGCTCGATTCTCTCCCGGCAGCGGCAGCGGCCTGGGAGGAGGAATCCCCTTCAATGCCTTTGACACCCCAACCTCCCCCTTCAGCGGCGAAGTCCGCTTCCTCCCCTTACGTCAGGTGCTAGACGGCCGGGTAAAACGGCGCATCCGACGGAATGGGCTAAGCGAGGAGATGAACACCATTTCGGCAGAGAAGAGACGGCGCGCGGAGGAGGCGAGGGCTGAGATGGAGAGGTTGAGGGCCGAGTTGGCGGAAAGGGATGAGGAGATTGAGCGGTTGCAGGATGAGACGGTTGTGTTGGATACGGAGAGGGTGTGGGATTTGGAGAGGCAGGTTGAGAGGTTGAGGAGAGAGTTGGAGGGTCGGTCTGGAGGGGCGGGGGGTTCGGATGATCGGGACAGGAGTGGAGGGTCTGAGGAGGAGGTGTTCACCGACTTTGACGACGATACGTACTTGCCGGATGGGCCCGAGGAGATGGTGTTGTCGAGCACGCCCCCACGGCGGGTGCAGATGTCGTTTCAGACGTCGTTCCCAACGCCGCCTGCGACGAGCCCGGAGCCGGGGAAGATGATGTCCTCGCCACAGACGCCTTCACGACGGTTGTTATTCGACACGCCACGGTCGAGTCTGAGTATTGAAGTGGATCCCTGGGCTACGGAGCGGGAAGAACTGGAGGAGGAACTGGATTCGCTGCGACTCGAAGTCAGCAAGTTGTCGGCCTCGCTAGAGACCTACACAGCCTTGACAACCCGACTCTCCAACCAGCTCCCACCCACACCCACGGAAAATTCTCCCGCACAAGAACCGACCGAACTCCCCAACCTCGAAACCCGCCTCACCATGGTCCTCCACAACCTCACCTCCCAAACAACCACCCTCTCCGACCTCACCACCTCCCTGCAAACCCTCGGCTTCCCCGGCTCCGACGCCTTCTCCATCCTCGACTCCCTCCGCACCGCCTTCCGCACCGCCCGCCTCGAACTCGAATACCTCTCCCCCGGCGAAAACACCCTCCCCCTCACCGGCTCCGGCGCCGCCCTCCTCACCCACCTGCTCACCCAACTCCGCACCTTGTCCACCCAACACCGCGCGGCGACGGATGCCCTCGACGAGGCCCACGCCTCCCAGGTGTCGCTACGGCAACAACTCAGCGCGCGTGCTTCGGCTATGGATACCCTCGCCGCGGAGCTGACTACCGCCCAACACGACCGTCAGCGGGCTGACGCGCACGCGGCGGATCTTGAGCACCGGCTTACGCGGCTACGCACCGCGGCGCGCGCGTATGCGAGTGAGATTGTCGATCTCGAACAGCTGGTGCACCAGCTCGAAGATGAAATCGAGGACAAAGCCTCCACAATCACCGACCTCGACGGGAAACTGGCCGATGCCCTGACACAAACTGCAGCTCTCCAAGATGAGATCACCGCGCTGACTGCGACACACCAGCTTGAACTAGCCGAGCGGGATGGAGAAACGAAAAAGTTAGGGTCGGAACTGGATACGGCAAAGGGTGCGTTGGAGGAGATGAAAGGTGTGGTAGAGGGGTTGAGGAGGGAGAAGGATGAGTTGGGGGCTGTGAGGGCACGGGAGAGGAGGGGGGCCGTGGAGATGATGGGGCGGATGAGGGGGGAGTTGGAGAGGGTTATGGGGATTGTGAGGGAGGGGGAGGAGGTTTGGGGGGGTGATGGAGGCGAGGTATGAAAGGGAGGTATACAGGAGGGGGTGTGGTTGTATTTGTGGATGAGAGGAGGATCTTGGGGGGATTTCTTGGGTGTTGGTTTTCTTGTCACTTTCGTTGGTAACTATCTTTTTCTTTGTTCTTTTGGTTGGTTAGGATATTGCATTTGGATGGGACGCATTTAGAATTGGAGTTGGGATTTGTATTTCTTGACTAGCCTGTTTACAACCTTGTACACTTCTTTGTCAATCTTTTTTTCAGCCTTTTCGTCCACCTTTTCGTCAACCTGATCGTCCGTGACTTTGTTTCCACTTCCATGACTTCATCCATCTTTCCATCTCTGCATCTACCCTGTCTTCCTCCTCGAGCAACATCTTAAATCCGAACCGAGGTCCCAATCCATATCCCATCTCTTGTTCAACGCGTCGTTCCATCGATTCGACTCAGTTCCTTCCCTCCTCGCAGCCAGCCTAGATCCAGTTATTCCACTCCAAAAGAAAAACCGGATACGGCCCCGTGCCATTCTTCTTCCACTCGACCGGATCCCCCTCAAACCCCAAAAACAAACTAAACATGGCCACCGTCTCCCACTCCTCCACCCACCTCTTCCTCAACTCCCTCACCCTCTCCACCGAAAACACCCCCGCCTGCGGCACCAGCCTAGCCTCCTCCACCTTCCCAACCCACCCATCCTCAAACAAATCCAACATCACCGACTGCGCGTCCGCCAACAGCCCATACACCCCCAACTCCATCGCCCCCTCCCGCGTGTCCAACACGCTCATTTGCCCCATCACCACCGGCCACGTCTTCTTCCTATACCCCCTCACCAGCCCCGTCCGCGGCACCTCCCAAAACGGCCGGTTGTCCCCCTCCGCATCCGGCGCGTGGAAATGCTCCATATAATGAAACGTAAACCCAATTGTGAAGCTGTTTCCCCTGAACGCCTCCTGACTGGTCAACGCACCCCACAACCCGGCCCAAAACTGCCCGTTTTCATCGCGGTGAACGTCGCTATCGATGAGGAGGATATCACTCCTCGGATCCAACCACTCATCCCCCCTTCCCCCCCTCACCACCAACCACCCCAGCCCCACCTCCCCCACCGCCCTTCTCCCACGCCCCGAAACCTCCCTTGCCTCGGAGCAGACAGACTCAATAACCCGGCGGGAGCGCAGGGCACAGTTGGAGAGAAAGGCGCGGAGGATTTGTTCGGTGAGGATGGAGTGGTGGTATTGGGAGAGGTGGGAGCGGAGTTGGACGTTGTTGTAGGCGGTGGTGAGGGTGCCGGTGCGGAGGATGCGGGTGGGGAGGGTGAGGGCCCAGATTTGGAGGCGGAGTTCGGGGGGGAGGAGGGGGAAGAGGTGGAAGATGCGGTCGGGTTTGGGTTGGTTGGGAGGAGCGGCGAGGGGGGGGGATGTGGTGAGGCGGAGGACGAGGAGGAGGCGGTTGAGGAGGTTGATGATGGTATCCATTTTTGTGTTGGTTGTTGTGGTTGTTTGTTGTCTGGTTTTTGGTGTTTGGTTTGTTGTGGTGTTTGTTGTGTGAAGGTGGGAAAGGCTGGGAAGATCGCGGCGGGGGATCAGGAATCGCCCTCTAAATAGTTGGCGATTCATGGGGCCCAGTCTCGGCGGTGCTGGGCGCGCCGCGGGAAAGAATGCATAGTCGCGTGTTCATGGTTGATACGAAGGGGTTACGCGGGTAAAGGGGTTGTGAAGTTTGGATCCGGGCCGGGTCGTGGGATCTGGCGACGGGGGAATGCCTGAACGGGTTGGATTTTGCGTGCGTCGAGTTTTCACGTTGCGTCGGGTCTTCCCTTCAAGTCGGGTTTTACGTTGAGTCGGGGCTACACTTTGCGTCGAGGTTACACTTGGAGTCGGGTCTTCGCTTGGAGTCGGGTTTTCACGTTAAGTCGAGTTTTACTTTGCGTCGAGCTTTTACTTTGCGTCGGATTTTCACTGCCAGTCGGTTCTTTATATTAGGTCTGGTTTTCGCTCTGAGTCGGCCTGGTGCTTGGATGACAAAGGACCGACACTTGTAGCTTCGAGATATAACCCCAGATTCCCCAGATTCCAAAGATGGGGATCCTTGGTGTCGGAACATGGCGAATGGAAGAGGACGTGGACATGACAGTGGACGTGATTTTCCGAGTCGAAGCCAGGATCCTAGCAAAGATATAATCTGCTGTGTCGGGGAACGTTTCTCAACTTCGGGCTAGCAACTCGGACACATCATCCTGGACACACTCTTGAAGGGTTAAGACGAACATCAAGAGTTCCAGGGTGGAGCCTCAAGACTCTTCGTGAAAAGTCCCGTACAGAACAGACGACGGATTCCGGGGCCTGATGTTCACATTGGGCAGTGGTCTCTCTTGTGAATGTTAGACTGCTTTGCTGGTCAGTTTCCAAAGACATACTTCCTTCTCAATGTTGGCTCTTCAAAGGCCCTCACCTCTTTTCTACATGACCGCAGGGTTCACAATGTTCAAGATATCCCATTGACCCTGATTCTTGACGAATGATTCGACATTCTTTGTGACTGTCAGTCCTTTCACAGAACGCAGGTGCTTTACGGAAAGACATTAATAGTCGGGAGCCCAAGAACCTCAGGACTGTTTAATTACTACCCACTACCATGAGTTAGCATTAGAAGTGAACACATACAGCGCCAGGCTTATCTCTGAGCACAAGGACCTTTTAATGATCAGAAAAGAGATAAGGGATATGTCTAGATGAAGAAAGCAAACGGGTTGATTAACCTACTGGTAAGTATCATTCACAAAGTCGAGCATGATAATTAGATTCGATCGAAATCAAAATGTCAAGCAAATTAAATTCGCAGAGAACTATAAACTTAAGTCAAGTCTTTGAGAATTAGCAATGCAGATTGTAAGTCTTACTAGGAACAATAGTCTCAAACCTACTTTCCATTTTATTTAAGCCCAGGGCAGAATTACTCGATTAGGCGATTGTCCCTCTGACTGCGGTTTTAGCTCATCGAGTCAAACTTGCAACCTATTATGCGAGGATAGTTGATATCACCACTTGATTCAACAACTCCCATCTACTCCACCGACCGCCATTTATTAGGTACCTTAAGTAATTCAAAGGATCCCACCGGGACGTCCGGGAATTTGGGGTCAACCTCAAGGCAAACGAAGGAAGGAACAATGATGCATTGAATTGTTGAATTGCACAGTGCATAGAGCAAGCGATACCCACACTGTGTTCCTGACGGACCCAGTTCTACCAACACAATAGTTCAGGTACCTTATAATCAGTAGTGCCCCAAAGAAAAGTTTGAGAAGGCTTCATCCCCGAGAGCCTGTCTTTAGATTCGGGCTTGTCTTCACCCTCCAAATTCATCATACAACCAACTTGTCGATGAATATCGGTACCTTTCTTGGGCTCGCTGGCCAATTCCCATTGCCTCCAGCCCTGGCAACCGGCCAATAAATATCGAACCGCGGTCAGTTCCCCACTGAAAAGCAAGCCTCAAAATTTCAATCGCCCAACGTTCTAATTATCGGTCTGAAAAGTCAACAGGATTTCGCCCCGACACACAACTTCATCCACCAGACGATTTTATTTCCTCTGGATGGGCTTCAGAAATCCCTCCCCGTCAAGATTGCCTCCACGTCCATTAGAGCTGGCGACCTGGTCGTCTTTTAGGTGACTTCTTCGAAGTCAAATCACCACCCAACGGTGACGCGTGTTGGCGGCTTAATTATTTATTCAATCAAGGTCGCGCTATCAAGCGGTGGGATCCGCTAAGATGCATCACAAGATCGAGCCGATATATCTCTACGGCTTTGACTTCAACATTCAGAAGCGGCAGCGATTCAACCAGCAATGGGTGTGTGCGTTCCATACTGCCTGGTACACCAACGAACGCCATCCGTCATCGGATGCGAATGACGACCCCAGCAGGCGACGCGAGATCCGGTATGGCAACACTATCTACGTTCTTTTCCGGGCTCTTTTCCACCTCAGGAAATACTATGGCCCGGATCCCTTTTGGGGCGCCGTGAGCAGAGGTTTCAATACCAGCCCGACGGTGGTGCGCGCGACTGTGGACATCCTCACTGAAGCCCGCCGGTCGCACCGTGACAAACCCTCGAATGATGTTTCCGACACAGCGCGCGCTGCCGATGAGTGGATCGACTTTCTCGATAATGAGGCCCGCTCGCGCTCGCAGAGTCTGGACCCAGCTATTCACAAGGAAGCCGAGCGTTTTTTCAAGAGCCAGGAAAAGCTGCACCTCAACGCCTCCAGGGTACCCGCTGTAAGCAGGTACCTGCCTCCGGAAGAGCACGACGCTCCCGACCGGTCTGAGGATCTACGAAATGGGTCTCGCAGCGGCCCATCTGGGCGCAAGCGGTCCGCGTCTCCTCCAGCCGGTCCGGCTCCCAAAGCCAGGCGCTTCGAAGGTGATAGCCGGAGGATGGCCCGGCCTGAGCCGGATAGGCACGGCGCTCTAGATGAGTTGCCTACTATCCAGTCGACTAGAAGTCCTCCGCGGCGAAGTGAGGCTGCTCAGCCAGGCCAACCGCAAGCGGCTCAAGTTCAACCACCCAAATCAAATTCAGCGGCTGGACCTACACGATCGTCAACGTCGACCAACCCGGCTCCTGCATCATCGTTCCTTCCCACCCCGAAGCGGGAGGAACTGTCGGAGACTCCAGGGCTTTCGGCACCAAAGGCGCCACTTGCTTTTGAGCTGGGTTCGTCGTCAAATGGGGCGGCGGGCACGAATCCGCCAACGTCGCCCTCGGGACCAAAGCAGCCTGTACCTGCACCTATACATCCAGCCCGGGCGCAGATGATATCGGATAAGAATGATGTGAAATCTCTACAAGCCCAGATTGAAAGCCTGCAAAATCAACTCGTGGAAGCGAAGAGGGCAAAGCCAACTACTCCGGCTGCGCCAACTCCACCGAGCGCAACCAGCGAGCAGATGACAAAACTAACCCAAGAAATGGCGTCGGCAACCAATGCTGTTAGTACCATCATGGAATCCATGCACGCCGTCGTCGACAGGCTCGACTCTTTGCACGACGTCGTCACCTTGCTCACCACGGAGCAGAAAGAGTTGAAGAGCACTATCCCTCAGATTGCCAGCACGGCTGGCGACGGAGATCGCCCCGATATTAACAGCAGCAACGCAAACCTCGACGCGATCCTTGGCCCGATCCAAGTCATCGCCACAGCCGTTACCATACTGCAAACCCAGGTCGCGGATCTCCAATCCAACAACCCCCAAAACCCTCCCACAACCCTTTCCCATAGCCCAACCGACACCACCGCCCTCGAAACCCTCCTCGAATCCCAAACCACCCGCATTGACACCCTCACTCAGCACATCACTACCCTCCAGCGCCAGCACCTACAACTCCACCAAGCCCAGCAACAACAAGCCCGGCTGTCCTCCCCCAACAGCCCCCATCCACAGCCCCAAACCCTACCCCAGGTCGCGGCCGCGGCGGAGCGGGATCTCAAATACCACTTGGGCGCGATGGAGCGGTTGTACCACAGGCCTGGAACCAGCAAGGCCGTGAAGGAGGAGACGGAAAATTTGATGGCGACGCTCACTGAGGGTGCGATGGCAGCGCATAAATTCGGGAAGGGTTTGTGAGGAAGGGGGGTGGAAATGGGGTTGGGGACTGGGGGGTGTGCGTCATTCTTGCGGAGTTTCGGGTTAATTTTTATCGCTATTTCCTTTAATTTTCTGATCCATTTTTTTTCCTTTACAGATTATTTACACCTTTCAGGCAAGGGTGTTATACTAGGAGCTATCAACGGCGCCTAGAGATGATAAGAAGGCTGGAGAGCGCCAATGGTGGTTGCGAAGATGGGCGGGCGTTGCGTTGTGTTACGCAACAAGGGTGGAAACTCGATGCAACACCAGGGCAGGGCATCACTCAGAATGTTGCCCAACGACAAAGGACACTCGGTTATTCTACATCAGCCCCCTATTTTGCGTGAGCATAATGGGAAGTTGTTAGTCAAGCCTTGACTTGACTAACATCATCGTACGCGTCCGGGGCGGGAAATAGTGCGCTACAGCCTCAGAAAAGCAAACTCCATCACATACACGCACCGCCTGCCTTGCCTGTTTTTATCCAAACCATTTTAGGCACGGACGGGACACTTGCTAGAGAACTTGCGCAAGCCATCCAAGCAACCGAACGGGGCTTGGGCATAAGGGTTGGGCATCGACCTAGGGTCCTTCGATCCCCTTGCTGGGGCCGCGTGACACAGAGTATCGTACCAGACACGCATCACCAAACCCCGGATTGGGAAACCGGATCAAAGGACACGGATGTATCACCAACAACTAGCGAGGGACTCGCCCGTCGCCGAGGCTTGGTGGCGGTGTGAAAGCCGCGCGGTGGGTGACATGGCAGCACGGCAGATGGGGAAAAGCAAGATTGCGTTGCGCAAGCCCAGCCATTGAAACGGTTTTTTTTTCTGTTTTTGCTCTTTCTTGGAAGTCCAAGAAATACGGGAAGGGGCGGTCTGGGCAATATCTTGCTCGGCGCGTAACGTTGGGCTAAGGGGGAAGTGGAGGGAAGGAAGGGGTTTGAGTGCCGCTGAGTCAGCATATGCATGCTGTGGGGGAAAGGAGAATGCCGAGAGAGGGGCCCCGCGGTTCCCGTCCCGCTCTGCACGCGAGATGATCGCGCGGCGGAGCTAGCTACGTAGCCTTTTTAGATCGTTACGCAATTGAGGCGTCGAGTTAACCTTGGTTGCGTTTGTGATACGGTCGTGCTTTGCGATGGGGTCGGTCGGGTAAATTAAATGAGGCAGCTCGGGGATGAAAGCTTAATTATATATTTCCCGAGGCGGGCTTAACTATCACTCAGCGGATTGGTCGGTGAATCTGGGGACGGTTCACACACCTCCACGAATCCTACAGCACTTGTGGAATCCTACAGTACTTGTGGGTTATGCGCTTTGGGGATGTTTCATAAAATTGTGATTCGGGGATTTTAAACGTAAAAAAGTCTATCGTCATCGTTTTGGCCTCGCTTCAGGACCGCCCCAGCCGGTGAGGTGTACCTCGACGGGACTCCCACCATTGCGGACGATCACCAGATGGAAATCGACCTTGGCGGCGTCGATGCCCACGCCGGTGTCGTCGTCGACGGTCGAATCGTTCGATATTTGGTGCTCCGTCCACGCCGGGACAAAAGCAAAATCCCCCGGCCCAAGTTCATGACGTTCGGGCTCCTCTTTGTCCCCGCGCGGTTGGGAGAGAAGGGACCCCTTGCCTGAGACCGCGTAGATGATAGTTTCTTTGGGACCGTGGTTTTAGACGGGGGCAGGTCAATCTGGGGGGACGGAATCACCAACCAACCAACCCGCTGGATACGGCAGGAGGTTTGGGTTTAGGCGGAAAGGGGGTTGCGTAACGCAGAGGTAGTAGGTATAGGTATGTACACATACCTTGTTCGCCATGGTGGCGTACTGAAGTTGAGGAACCGGGTTTTACAACGAGCACTATTGGAGACACACGGCGGGTTTGCATGGGAGGAGTCATCTAATTAAAGTATACGGGGCAAGGGAATGGATGAGAGAGGGGACCAACCGGAGGTGCACATGCTGTCTGTCATGTTGACAACGGCATGTCTGCTGATGACTTTGACGCCCAGCGTCGTCGTGGTCCCGCCGTTTTCTGATTCGATGGCGCGGGTTTCGGGCTCGGGGGGTAGGATGTCGGCCGCTTTGGTGACGGCGACGGATGTGGGTAGGATCATCGGTAGGATATCTTGGATCAGTGGGAGGAAGGACGCCATTCTGCGGAAATAGCCTTCGGTTTTGGGGGGCTGCATTCGTGGGCTGAGGTTGAGGGTGCACGTCACGGTCGTCGTTACCTGGATATGCGGCGTGCGATCTGAACTCTGGGCGCTGGGCGAAGTAATTGTGACAACGGAAACACGACGCCGACCTGGGGCAGTTTTAGGTCCCAGGTTAGACTCTGGACTTGGCCGCGGGGCAAAGGCAGAGAGAGCGCTGTGTCGTTGGCTGTGGTGACAAGAAAATGCTTTTGATCTCTGGTAAATGTCGAGTCTTAGGAACTTGATAGCTGGTGCCAATTGTGCCGGTGAAAAACTTTTCTTCCTAGTGAGATGAGATGTTGATAGTCTGTGACGCGATGCTAAAGCCAAGCTTCAAGCTTCAGGGCCGGAGGCGCAGCCGGCCTGGGCCGAGAACGGATCACCGGGTCACTGTGGGGGCGGGCAATCGCTGTCAACACGCGCCTTCCCTCGACCTTGTTGAAGATTAGCATACAGTGTGAGGAGCCGACATTCGGGAAATACATAGTACCCGTCCACGTAACCTAATTCACATACTCGGGCCCAAGAGGACAGAGAGCAAACATCTATTGTGATCAAGGTTAAGGAATGCATAGGTCTGTTGATGTATACTCCCTGAAGTGACCTTTGTTTGTGCAAAACCTTCCGTCTAGGATAGGTTTCAAACTGCATGCTGCATGTTGAGCGTGTGAGAATGGAGCTGGCTAACAGAGTGCACTGTGTGTGCTGAGGATACGCCAAGTGGGGTCGGGTGTTGTGCAGCGGAATTTATTCCCCACGCCCCGCGACTTTCGTCTCAAATCGGCTCCTGCATCGCCCGAATATCATGCGTGGCCATCACTCATCAGCGCCTCGCCAAATCACCGATCCACGCCATCACACTTTCTCATACCTATCGGTATAGAAACACCTCCATTACCAGTTAATCTGAACTCTTTTCCTCATCACGCAGATGATCACGAGTGCACAATGGCAGCAACCGGCCATACCGACGAGGACCTAAGCTACCCCACGACCCCGCTTCAGGGCGACTCTCACCCAGCGGCGAATGAGACCCTGAAATTGTCGACCTTGGCGCTCCGCACCGCGTCGCAGAAACCCACCGCGTTAGACACCCCGCCGGAGACTCCATTAGACGATGATGTCGGGTCGACGACAAAAAATGGCAAGGGGAAAGAAGCGGCATTGGGTAGGTCCCGGATCGGTCTACTCTTTGTCTTTACCTGGGAAGCTAATCGCATGTGTTGGCTTAGAGCACGACGTCAACCCATTAATCCCATCACGTCTCACTGGACTCCCGGCGGAGCTTTTGGCCAGCATACTTCAGTACCTGGCCCCAACGGACTTGGCCAATATCGCAGGAACATGCCGTATAATGTACACCTATGCGGCCGACGAGCGACTTTGGAAGGCCCACGTACAGGAGAATGTTCCGTGCCAGCAAATCACATCCCCGTACCCATTTGAGACGTTCCAGGAGCTATATGCGGCCAGGGACCCGCATTGGTTCATCCCCAAGTACAAACTCTGGTTTGCCGACAACGGCCTGCCCGGACGCCTGATGGCGGTTCAGTACGACCAGCGCCGGGGCATGATCGAAGGCTTCCAGGTGGTTGCCCGGAATAAGAACACCAGTTTCCACACGTGGCATTCCAACGGCAACACCATCATCTCGGGCTTCAATCCGGATGTCAAGATCTACCATGATAACCCCATCCTCCGTCTCCCGGTAGTCGCGAGTGCCGAAAACACCAACGGTGATGGCCCCACAACCAGCAGCAGCGAGTCTGGCTCACAACACCAAAGGCCCAAAAGGGGCAACCGCTTCAAGCCTGAGTTTTACATGCCGACAACCGACCTAAGCGGCCTACAAAGCAGCTTCGCATTCGCCAAAAGACTGACGCCAGACGAGGTCGCTGCGCGCCTCAACCCACCCTTTCCTTACCGCAATATCTGGCCCCCTCGATCTATCCCGAGCTCTGAACGCGTGATAGGCGCTGGTTTAGACCACCCTTCATCTCTCGACAGCCGCCGAGACCGCCCCGAGACGCGGGGGCAGGTGTGCCAACGCGCGTTCCGCATCCACAAGTGGCTCCATGTGAGCCCCATTGACAACCGCTTTGGTCTGTTTCCTGAACCTTTCGAGACTTGGCAGGGTCGGTTTCCTTCACGATTAACCCTCGCGCTCTACTATTGGCCTTGTCACGCCCGAAACTAACATCTCAACTTATCTCAGGTACGCCACTCCACGCAGCTGGTGTTCCATCGAACACAACAACTGGCCTGTCTATGGCCAATTTGTTGTGGAATAACATCAGCACGATCATGTCGCATCGATTCGACGCTATTTCCGGCCAGTCGCCCGTGGCTGAGGACGTCTCAACTTACAGCACCCTCGATCCGGAGCAGTACACTCCAACTGAGACGAAGCCTTTCCGCGGCATATGGGTCGGCGACTACGGCCTACACGGCCCCGAGTTTCTCTGGATCCACCAACCGGACGACGAGGACGAGTTTGTACCTCCCACCCGTTCCGATGGAGAGTCGGACGAAGACTTCGCCAAGCGCGAGCGTGACGCTGCCAGATACCGCGGCAGGTTAGAGGCGATCAAGCTCACAGGCGATGCCAACATTCCGCGCGGTGAACACTCGTTCATCGTGGAGGAACTGGGCGAGCAAGGCCTCGCGCGGATCGAGACCCACGCTCCGTTTGAGGGTGTCCGGGTGGTACGAAGCGAATGCCACATTGCTGATCATGGGTTTTCTAATGGTGAGTTGCCTATCACTTGCTTACCCATTCCCCTGCTGTATTCTGTTCGGACAGAGTAAGGGTGGCGGATAACTAACAGCGATTACAGCCCGACGCATCGGGGGAGAGTTGTTCTGCATCTCGCACGACAAGCTGGCGTACCACTGGATCGACCTGAACCACATCAGCTACTTTTACCGCGTGAATGTCGACAAGCTGATTGTCCCCTTATCTTCTAATCCCGCAACATAACCTTCCATTGGAGCTCGGTTTATCCGTTTCTCGAAATAGAGATGAATAAATCGGGAATGTGTGCGGCCGAAAACCTTGGCTGCACCGGCCCGGTACTCAACTACTTGGCCGACCTCTCCGCTAATCTTTTGAGGGGATGATACCCGCATTTGGCCAACAGGCTAATAATGCTTCCCACTGGCACTGGCGTTTGTTGACATTAGCTTTGTCTTGTCTTTTTTTTTTTTCGGTCCTGCTCCGCAGGTACGAGGAGCCACCCACCAAGGAGCAACCCGCCGAGGAGTAGCCCGCCTCTCGCTTTGAGCTACGATGATACTACTTGGTATCTGTTGGCAGGAGGATGTTTAACGGAGTACGGAGTGTCACGGGACGGGAAGGTATGGAAACGGAACGGAACGGAGCATAGCCTGGGCGGTGGGCGGAACACTTGTCTGATCAACTTTGGCGGTGGGAGGTTGGGGCCTCCATGTCCCATGTTTTTTCTTCTCATATGTAACTAGCTACTACCCGAGCTACGCTACGCTATCTTGCATTAGGCGATAGTCGCAGCTTTTGTAACAATTGTAATGTTTCTACCCCATAGTAACTTGCTGGTGGCGGACACCGGTGCTGTGGGTAATATATTGCCGTTTTCAAATCTTGGGTTTTATTTACTTGGGTGTTTGCTACAAACAGCCCGAAGATTAATTACCGACTCGCGGTGCCATAGTCAGAGTTGACCATGATGGTGTCAAGGGGAGCGGGAATGATGCGGAACCACCGGTAGGTTAAGATAGTTCAGGACTTGGATGCCCGTCTCCAACGTGTGGTGGTGAGAGAAGGGCAAGCTATAAACTATCCTTGGTAGAACCCTGAGAGGCCTGGTCAGGTGAAGGGCATGCGCATCCCTCACCAAGTTGACGACACCTGACAGTAACGCCGAGCGATGAACCCCTTATGAACAGGTGTGCCGTGTAACAGTGTTGGTCGCAATAACACTGCTGGGGAAGCATATAGTGAGTGACGCTCGTTGAGTTGTGTTGATTCATATTAAACCAGAGCCTACGTGACATTAATCTAGGCCAAGGAACAAAACAAAAGAAAGCCGTAGACAAGGCTTTTGCTTTCCACAGCCCCATCGCCGCTCATGCGAGCCAGAGCCAAGCAAAACAACAACACCAAGAACACCTCTTAACCCTAACCCAACACACAATCCACTCGCTCGGTACGCCAATTAACCACAGAGCAACACAGCAGAGACACAATACCTCAGCACATTCACAGTCCCAGTAGCACCACGGTCAACGCCCGGCTAACTACGAACACCTCACTTCCCCTCTCCACTCCCAACACCACTCTTCCTCATCCCCTCCCCAACTTCATCCGCCTCCTTCCGAAATCCACACCCATATGTCTCCCCCGTCGACCAAGTCACCTGTTTTTGACCCCGCTGCTGCTGCTGCTCCTTCTTCACCGCCTCACCGTCCCCAACTCCACCGTTGCTGCTGCTGCTACCACCACCAGTCGTAGTACACCTTGGACAAATCCTCACCCGATGCCACGCCGTCGCAAGATTCCCACGCACATTATAAATCCCCCGATGCGATTCCGGCTGGGTGTTATACGCGTCATCCGTAGCCTTTACAACAAGGGTCGTGCACCGCTGCTGCTGGTGGTGGTGTTTCCGCCGTCGGACTTTCTGGTCATCACACTCCTCACTGCTCTCCTCTTTCTTCTCGGCCGCATCCGGGGTCGGCAGCGCCAAAGCAGGCAAGGCACCAACATACCGCCAGCGAGTCCAAGCCCAGGCCTTGTTGCCGTGGCAGGGGTTGTTGGGATCGGCGGTGCAGTCGTTGACAAGCTCGGCTTGGTCCCAGGTCTGGCCGCCGTCGAGGGAGACGTCGACGCGGCTGATGGCGCGGCCGCCGCCGGAGTAGGCGTAGCCCTGGGCCGCGACGGGTTCGTTGGCGGGGGTGGTGGAGGAGGTTGGGGAGGAGGTGATGCCGATTTTCTTGGGGAGGGCGGCGATGTCGACGGTGCGGGTGGTGCTAGAGGAGCAGTTTGGTGACTGGGTTGGGTTTTGGGTGTTGTTGTTGTTGCCCATCCAGGGTACGCGGCCGCGGCGTACGCAATCGCCGACCCAGACGCCGGTGATGGCGCTGGTGACGGGCATTTCTTGGATGGATTTAGCGCGGTCCCAGTCCGGGTTCGGGCCTTCGTTGGGGCCGAAGGCTTTGTAGTCACGCCGCTGCCATTGACTGGTGCTCTCTTCATCGGAGATCACGATCTTGCTGAGCCACTTGACGGAGCGTGCGGCGACATGGCCAGGAACGACAGCGCGCAGGGGGAAGCCGTGGTCGCGAGGGAGTGCCTCGCCATTCATGCCAAAAGCTAGGAGCACATCGCCGCGTGGGTCGAGTGCTTTGGCGAGCGGGATGGACGCGCCGTAGGCTTCGAGCCCAGTGAACTGGACGTGCATGGCGTTGGCGTCGACTTGGTCTTCGTCCTGCGGGGGCGAACGGTCCTTTTGTGTTGGTGACGTAGGCTGGAGGACCTTGAGTCCCGCGTCAGCGAGGATATCGGAGAGCCGTACCCCTTCCCACTCTGCGTTGCTGATGGCCCCAACCCCCCACTGCAACCCGTTCGTCTTCCCAGCATGCCGGGTCATGTCGTTTCGCCTGTTCCCGCTACATTGTAGCACCGCAGTGACCTTGTGTACCGGGAACTTCGACTTGAGGTCCTCCAAAGTGTACTGCTTTGTCTCGCCCTCGGGGAGCTCAATGCTCAGTGTATGCTGCTCAGCCTTGGTCTCTTCCACCACTGGCACCCACATGTGGTGTCGGACATAGAATAGTCCGTTCGGGGTATGGAATGCCCGGTCCAGTTCCTCGTTTGGCGGTTCTGCATTCCGTGGCTTGGCCGTGTGGGTAATCAAGCGCGGGTCGCGGACTGGGTCGCTCACGAACGGATCCTCGATCGTCTCTGCGGCCGGCCGACCGTCGGGACCCAGATCCTCCACGTCAATGAACCCGATCAAATACTGCTGTAGAATCTCTCGAACGTGCGGCGCCTTGTGGATGGTGAAGATGTTCCAGTACGGCTCGATGCTAGCCCCGGCTGCGCGGAGGATCACATCGCCACCGGGATGCGCGGCGATCCAGTCTGTGATGTTGTACACCTTGTCTTCATATGTAACCCACGGTTCTCCCGAAGACGCACCGTGCTTCCGGATGTCAGAGAGGCGAAATCGGGGCAGCGAGGGGTCCCGCTCGTCCTTCGCGACCGCAGCTACCTCCTCTATCCTCGCGCCCTCATCGACAGACTGAGAGTAGGCCAGCGCAGAGGCAACCAGCCCGCCCCCGACTAGTAACCCAAACGGCGCCGCTCGCGCCTGGACAGCCGGCCGATGGGGTTTCGAAGGTTTGACGGGGGGTGCCCGGGGAGCATCTTTTGGGGGGCGATGGGTGCCAGTGTGGACGCCGCGAGACCGCAGCCGACACTGCCGGCACATTGTCAACTCGGTGACATCCCGCCGACTAAGCTGGCGTAGGAGGGTGGTGGAAAGGTTTCTCGTTGCCCGGGTCGCCATGGTGTGAGGTTGCCCAAAGCTGGGGGAGCTCGATTCTCGAGAAGCTTATCGCCTTCAGTTCGATAAGTGCGACTTGCGGGCGAAGCTGAGTTGGATAAGGAAGTTGGTTGGGTTTCACGGCGAAGTCACTTAAGATCGCCCAAATGTCAGGCCGCGACAGTAATACCGCAAAACGCCAACCTCAACAACTTGAAAGCTGAATGGTGACACAACAAGCCAGACACTCGATGCGCTTGGTGTGACGCGGCGCGAGATGATTTGGGGAGATTCAGCTCTCGCTCACACAAAGATAAAAAAACAAAGGCAAACCAATGTCAGTCCCCGACCTGCAGCGCTCTGCTCACACCCGAAATCTTGTCTCGGAAGAAGAAAGAGGGAGCCATAGCTTCTTCGACGGCGTCCAGCCACGAGAACCAGTTTGGAAGGAGCTCCTGGACTTTGCCGTTGGGAGTGAGCAAGGGTTTGATGCGGGCTGTTTGGCGGTCTCCCGATGCTGGCCGTCACGGCAATCGGGGTGGATCTCTTTACGTCAGGGGCCTGGGTACCCTGCAGGCTGGAACTGGCGCCGAGGCGCGGCACGTGGTCGCGACCTGCACAGTCGGTCAGCTGACCTCGCGAAAATCTCCGTGGCTTGCCGGCCTTTGTGGCTGCCAAGAAATGGCGGCCGCCAGCTGGTGGCAGTTGGGTGCCAGGAGAGCAAGCCACCGATGGCCGCCGAGAACCGGAAGCTTCCTTCCATTTTGGGCATATTTTCAACATCATCGCGGCTTCGGCTTCCACGGCACGGCAAGAGAATGCTGAACGACTCATATTTGCCTCAAGCACGCAATTTAAGGACCAAAAGTCTAAAAATGATGAAAGACCGCGCGAAATGGATTTTTACCCAAGCCACTCACTCACTGACTGACTCATCGCCACCGATGCGTCAGAACTCAAAATGAAAAACTCGAACAAAAAACAAAAATATCAGCCATGTATCCGTAACTATCGTTCCCACTCCGATCCCCGGAACTCCGATCCCGTACTCCACCTATGCCGAACCGATCCGGCCGAGTCCCCCTCCGAACCCGAACCCGAAATGTTCTGTACACCGCGATACCGTAGGATTTTGCCAGCTCAGTTTTGCTTCCGTCCTCCCTCCTTCCATCGTTAGCTTAGCACTCCCCACTACGACCCCGATGAAACCGTCCTAAGAAACCGCCTTCCGCTCATGGCTCCGCACATGATCGGCCACCATCACCAACCGAGGCGAGTCATCAAAACCACCGACATCCACCAAATTTCTCTTCTGCAGAGCCGATTACTTCCCGTCATCCTTCTTCCCCTTAGCCGTCCCCTTCGCCTTAGGCTTCGGTTTTGGCTTCGTCTTCAACGTCTCGGCCGTCTTCTGCGCCGACGTCACCGCAGCCCGTCTCGGCGCCCGACGTGTAGCCGGGGCCTTTTTAGGTGGGGACTCAGGCTTGGGAGACGCTCTGGAAGTGGGAACTGGGGTTCGCGTAGCCTTGGTGGTGTTGGAGACTGGTACGGCCTTGGGCACCGGCACTGGCGCCGGCGCTGGCGCAGCTGCGGGCGCGGGTGCAGGTGTGCGTGCGCGTGCGGGAGCGGGAGCGGGAGAAGGTGTGGGAGAACGTGCGGGTGAGGAAGACTGGAACCACTCAGCGGGTGGGGAGGGGCGCGGGGGTTTCCTGTGGGGATGCGATAGTTTGGGCATGCTACGCGATGGGGTATCACTGTGGTTCGGGAGGTCGATCCCCTTGTCGGCCGTGGTCTTTGGCTTTGGCCTGCGTCCCGATCCTGCTGCTGCTGCTGCTGCTGCTGTTGTTGTTGCTGCCGCTGTTGGGTTGGGAGCGGGCTGGGCCGGGCGTGATGCCGGACGTTGGGGTTGAGGCCCAGGCGGCGAGGTCCTGGGGCGTGCCGCAAGTTGGGATGGGGTTGCCCGCGGCCGGGTAGCCATCGACAACGAGCCGGCCCCCGGGCCCGGTACGTCTGATTCTTCGTCGGACGAGTCGGTGATGATTTCCGAGGGTGCCTTGTCCGCTTTGTTAGGCTTCGCTAGCTCTGGCATTGCTGTCTTCGCTGGCTTCGGTTGTCCGTCGCCTCGCCGTTGGGAGACCGGCCTGAACTCGCCTGTCGAGTCTCTGGAGTGGTTGCTCGTGGGCGCCGATGAGAGGTCAGACGATTCTTCGGCCTCAGACTCTTCTTCGGATTCTTCCCGGCGCCGTCGCTTTACCCTTGGGCCTACCACTTCGATCTCCGTTCTGCTGTGGGTCAGTTCGACGAGGTCTATCGAATGGATAATGACTGGTTAAGGGGAAACTCACTTTTTCTGCGGACGCTTCCGCTTGTTAGGCTTTGGGGCTGATTTCGCCTTTTCGGCCTTACTAGCCGCCGCAGTCTGAGTCCGAGTCGCACCCGGATCTAGGCCATCCGCTTCGGCCACCATCGCCCGGAAGACCTCCATGTGCTTCTCCCGCATGTGCGCCATCCGCTCCCCAACGGACTGACTCGGCCGCTCGGGGGCGTCGCAAAAGTTGCACCGCCTCACCACGTGCCGTTCGTGAAGATGTCGTTGCAGGCGGTCTAGCTCTCGCCGGGGAAACTTGGCCGGGCAGCCAAAATACGGGCACCGCTCCTCACGGTACAGGACGCTTCTGCGCAGGTTTCTGTAGTCCTGCTGCAGCTGGCGGACTTCGGACGGCGTCAGGACGGAGAGGGACACCCTTGGCACTGTGTTGTGGCCTAGGTTGAGGATATTGTGGGATGTTGTCGCCTCTGGAGTGGTCGGCGTGGTGGTCAGCTCCATGCCGAGGGGGTTGGCAGAGGCGAGTCTTTCACTGCGAGCCTGGGTGTTATTGTCGCCTGCGTTTGGATTTGTGTTGGAATTTGCGTTTGCGCTTGTGTTTACGTTTGCTGCTGCACTTGTGTTGGCGCCCGCGTTTGTCTCTGGCTCTGCAACAGTCCGGCCCGTTTTAGCCCCCTTTTTCGTCCCGCCCCGGGCTGTTTGGGCCATAGAGGCGCTAACTGCTCTGGTGGGTATTTGGTCGAGGAGCGACGACGTCGTGAGTTTGCCCGCTGTGATCTGCTGGATCCCTTCCGCTTCCGCGCTCCCCGGTGGAAGCCGCATCGGGAATCTCTCGAGCGCGTAAATGTCGGACAAGGGCCACGGCTGCACGTCCCACGGGTGCAGCCTCTGGAAGGCGTTGCCTCGCATCCGCCCCTCCATTTGGTAGTCGTAATGGCGTTGGTGGATGGGGATTTCTTCGGGTGCCAGCGCAAAGTACAAGTGCTCTTTAGGTGTCGCGTAGATGTCTCGGTACCCAAAGGGCTGCTCGATCGTGGGGTTGCCGTATAATAGAAGGGGGTGGCTCTCCCGCACGATCTCGCTGACCTGGACCTCCGGCTCAACAATCATCTTGCACATGGCCTTCCACTCGGCTTCTCCGGTGTGTGGCCCGAGGACCAAGATTGGCTTATGGAAGTCCGGTACCACATCAAGGGGACCAAGGTCCAACTCGTCGTCCATTATGGGGTCCTCGTTCCGGCCTTGGGTAACGGTAATCCACGGGTTCCGAAGCCGATCCGCCTCGTCGGACCCATCATCCTCAATCTCCTCCCGCGGCGGCAGACCTATTAGGCCCCTGGCGATGTCCCTAAACTCGGCGACCGTGCTCGTCTTCGGGTTCCAGCGCACGGGTTCTTGCGTTCGCTCCCGGTCGATGACAGTATACTCCGAATACACGGGATACAGCCCTATGAACAGCGGGTACTCCCCGAGCCCGTTGTGCTGTTTAGGCAACCCCGCACTTGGCTGCGACTCGAGCCACCTCTTCCAGGTGATCAAGTGCTGATATACCTGCCTGAAGGCGTAGACCGAGGATGTCGCGCGGCTCAGACCCATCGACAGGACGGGCGCGTCCCCTCCTGCACCCTGCAGGGCAATGCGCTGTCCGGGTAAGTACACCTCGATGCTGTCGAGCCTTTCGCAGGCAACAGACGAGATGGACTCCTCCACGAGCTTTACAATCCTGTCATGCGACCTGGCCGCGCTCTCCACCTCGTCATGGAGGATATAATTGTCCTCATACCCCCCGGTTGCCCCGGCCATGAACAAGTGCCAGCGGTCACTGACCCCGGTCGCGTTCTCCGGCGCCGCCATCACCAATAATTCCACCTCGTTCGGGCCGGAGGGAGACCATTGCCCCGCCCATTCCACCCACATCGCAAAAGGACACACCAAGCCCCCATACATCCCCACCGTGCACTCGTCCATCGTAAACCACGCATCTGGGACCGCCGGTCGGCCCGGCCGTAATATGACGCGACCCGGTGTCAGCACCCGGCATAAGTTCGCCACCCACGGCGCGTACTGGTTGGTAAATAGCAACCAGCCGTCTTCGTCGCGCGGTACGCGGAGGTACGCCACATCTCTCGCATCGTCGGGGCGCTCCTCGACAGGGGGATCCAGGGATTTTGCCATCACCCGCAGCACCCGGTGCTCCAGTTGGGGCTCCCAGATCCACGGAATCGGATCGTCCGGGCCCGCCACAAACAGCACCTTGCACGCGCTGTCCTCGTCGTCATCCGGGGTGTCCAGCACGTTCTCACGGATGAACTTCCACGCCAGCGTGTCATGGCTGTAGTCGCCCGGCCCGGCCGCCCAGATAGTGATGCCGTTTTTGGTGGGGTTGCGCATGAACTCGACCCGGAGCTGCGGGTCGCTGGCGTATGGCTTGCGCCTGTCGAAGAGGTATACCGTGTAGGCGACGCCGACGCGGTTGTCGAGACACAGCAGACGGTCAACGGCGTCAACGAAGGTGCGCGCCAGGTCGGAGCGGAAGTGGACTTTACCCTGATAGCCGTATAGGGGAACCCAGCGATAGGACAGCGCGGGGGTCTTGGTGTCCTTGCGAGTAGGCTGCTCGGGGTTTTTGCCATAGATCAGAGCGACGCTGCGCTGGGCTTGGTCGTCATCCCGTTTGTTTCGTTTACTTGTCGGCGGCTGCTTGGTTTTGTAATGGCGGCGGTTCTCCTTGCTCAGGACGCTCATTTGGTCGGCCTTGTTAAGAACTTCAGGGTCATCCCTCGGCGATGATGGGCCCACGGACACGGATCCGCCACGCAACGCAACAGGCCCCTGAGATGCGCCGTGCTCTCCCTCGCCGTACCGTCTCTGTAACTGCCGGATCTGTCGATCCAGATCTCTCTCTGCAACAAATCCATTGTCAGTCTTGTTTCCCACCAGTCCGTTCTTGCGCTCCTCGACGTCCGATACATACTCGAGTCGGTAAAATCTCTACCAGCGTATGTCCGATCCACATACTCAGCTAAGAACTCGAGCCCGGTTCTCTGAGTCCCGCCATTCGCCGGCTCATCTTCCTCCTCGGGCCCGTTTAGAGCAGCAACAGGCAGCCCAAACCACGCCATCGCCAGTCGCAACGCCACATCCCCACCCTTGTTTCCATCACCCTCCTCGCCATTCGCGGCGTTCGCGGCGTTCTCTGCTTTCAAAGCCTCCTGGAATTTCTTGGTCTGCATGAGCTCGATATACCTCCACCCATTCACCGCGCGAAGCCCAGCTAGCGCGGTCTCGCCGTCCAAGCCGCGAGGAGCCCGAGCCACGCTGCCAATTGCCTGCTGAACTTCCACATCCTCTCCGTCATCATTACGACCGCCTCCACTGATTCCCTTCCCCTTTCCCCCCTGTCCGCCCCGTCTCACCCACAGCAAATCACGCTCAAACGCGGTGAAATGTTGCTCAACAATGCCTTGCACCGTCTGGCCCGGATCCCGCAATAGCAACCAGAAGGCGCGGTGCACAGCTGCGAACTCGGCGCTGGTGGGGTTAATCGCGAGGTCCCAGCGGGCATCAGTCGAGAGTGGGGTATGAAGGGGGTTTGCGAGGTTGACGGGGAGTGGGCCGCCATGGGATGCAGAGTCGTCGTCATCGTCATGTTCGCCGGAGTTGGCGGTACGCCGACGACTTTTGCGCTTCAGAAGGTCGGCGTCATCCTGGTTGGTGCGTTTTCCTCTAACGGAGCTGGGGAGCAGGGAACTGAGGCCCCAAAAAGACATTTTGTGCGGCCGTGATATGGTCTACTGCTCGGTATTATTGATGGTGTAGTCTTTTCCTCAGGGGCAGGACATCGCCGTCGTCATCCAGAGTCAACGGTGGCTTATGTCGAGAGAAGCAACCCGAGAGTTGCACTTGAGCCGTCAACACGGAGCATAAAGATGGGAAAAAAAGAAATCGGATGGTTGGGCGTTTCTGTTGACGCTCGCTGTTAACATAACAGGATAAGGAGACAAAGACGCTGGTTGTTGGAATTTTCACAACTACATTCCAACTCCGCCACGCTCCCCTTTTCATATGCCAGATTTCCATTGTTCTTTGTTGGTAGCTGACGGATTAGACAGAAACACCTGTTGCAAACGTAGATAAAGGGGAACAACGATATGCAAACGGACACTCATCTGACCAGCCGCCCACCCATGGTGAAGACAAGTCCGTTGGAGAGATTCCGGAACGAGAAACATTGTTCCCATACATCTCGGCCACTGGTAAGGACACCTTTTTCCAGAGTCAAACTTAGCGATAGTCGGCACAGACAACCCTATACAGAGCTCATCTACCTTGACAACACCCCAACCAAACACCGCGCCCTCTCCCATCAAGTTGGGGTTTTCAGAATGGAAGATCACTAAGGCAATAGCAACACGGTCCGAATGGCGTACGTACCTTGTAGGCCGCATTTTACGGTCCCGTAGGGCAACGAGACACCCCGTCATGCAGGGTCGCGGATCCGGCCTCCCGGTGCCTCAGAACCAATTGACGTACTCAGGCCTCACGATCTCGAGGCCTCAGTTTGTAGCCTAGGTTGTAATGACCACCAAGGCCGCCCGATATTCCCACCGCCCCTTGAAGATCTCCTAGAGCCGACTCCTGACCCATGATGATTGATCTTCAGCCGGACAGCTGAGAGCACCGATAAACAGGGAGCAACCCCAGTAGGCCAAAGACATAAGACTCGCGATTCTGAGAATTCCTTCGTCGGCGCTTCACAGGCTCAGGTGTCGGGGGTGTGGCTTGTCGAACAGCCCTTTCATGATTGGTGGTTGAGCCGCCTGCACAGGACATCCAGGTGGGTGTGAAAGACAAAGGAAGCGAGTGTGTGTAACTTTATCCCTGGTTGTACAATGTTTGCTCCGAGCACATGATGGAACGAATATACGAATGCTGTTGGTTTCCTGTACAGTGGAAAGAGAAAATAGAAAGACAACAAGAAAAGGGTGCAGAAAGCAAAGGGAGAAAAATCTTGTTGGGATGTAAGTTCCATTTGCGGAAGGAGTGCCTGCCCCACCTTCCCTTTGTGACATTTCAACTGGAATAACATGAGTGGGTCTACGCACTAGCCACACACCCCGCCTCGCCCGCTCATCAGCCACAACCACCCGCCACACTCCAATTTTCAGACCAGGAACACATGGACACAGGAACACCCAAGCTTCCGTTCGAGCTCCAAGCTTGCCGAACGCCAATTGCTATCGAGATGGCGATGCCGCCCGGCACTTGAACTTCCCACGATGCGGCCGCCGATCCAGCGTCTCCAATTCCGGCCGGGCCTCCTGGACAATGTGTGCTGGCAATGCACGCACCGCGCGCTGCGCCAGGCCGACCGCACGTCAAACCCCGCGCGGAAGACCGTCTTTTCCTCGAAACCGACCCTCCCCCGCACATCTGCCAGTGCCGCGCCTGCACTACCGCGACACCGTTTCAAGGCCGGCTTCTTCCTCTCGAATACCCTCCTCGCCCGTACCAATGGCACTTCGGCCGTGGCCCCGGGTACCAACGGAGCGGTCCCCCAACTCTCCAATACCGAAATAACCTCGGCCGCATCCGACATTCCCTCCGACCCCTCTCTCCTTCCGCACCGCCGACGACAAGCCACGCGACGCGATGCCCAAGCTCAACAGCAGAACCACGATGCCGCCTCCGTAGCAACAAACCCTACCTCCGCAACCACGGCGGCTGCTCCCACAAACTCAATGGCCACGTCCCTCCCACCTGATGCATCCTCTCGCCTAGCCGACACGGCCGCCCGCGCGCCCCCCACCTCCCTCCGACGCACGCTCTCCTCACTCCTCTCCCTCTCAAAACCACGACTCACCGTACTCGTCGTGCTCTCCGCCATGGTGCCCTATGCGCTCTACCCCGTTCCCGCCTTTCTCGCCTCCCCGGCCCTCGCATCGTCCGCCCCATCCCTGTCCCCGCTGACTCTCCTCTTCCTGACCACGGGCACGACGCTCTGTTCGGCCGCTGCCAACGCGCTCAACATGCTGTACGAGCCCGACACCGACGCCCGCATGAGCCGCACACGCACGCGCCCGCTAGTCCGCCGGCTCCTGAGCACCCGCGCTGCAGTCCTGTTTGCGGTCGGGTGTGCGGTCACGGGCACGGCTGCGCTGTATCTGGGTGTTAACCCCACTGTCGCGTTTTTGGGCGCGGCGAATATTGCGCTGTATGCGGGCGCATATACCCCGCTGAAGCGCGTGTCGGCGTGGAATACATGGGTCGGGGCCATCGTGGGTGGGATTCCACCCCTCATGGGCTGGGCTGCGGCTGCAGGAGAGAGCGCGACGGGCGACGGGACCTGGGGCGAACTGTTGTTTGCCAGCGATGGGTCGAGCCTGGGTGGCTGGCTTTTTGCCGGCTTGCTGTTTGCCTGGCAGTTCCCGCATTTCATGCCCCTCTCATGGGGCATCAGGGAGGAGTATAAGGCGGCTGGGCTGCGGATGCTGTGCTGGGTGAACCCGGCGCGTAACGCACGTGTTGCGCTGCGCTACAGCCTCGTGTTTGTCCCATTATGCTTGGGCCTATGCGCCGCCGGGGTTACCGAGTGGAGCTTTGCGGTCACCAGTCTTCCGGTGAACCTGTGGCTGGTGCGCGAGGCGGTCAAGTTCTGGCGCCACGAGGGACACAAGGGCAGTGCGAGGAGCCTGTTTTGGGCCAGCGTCTGGCATTTGCCGGTGATCATGGTTTTGGCGCTCGCGCAGAAGAAAGGGATGTGGGCGAGGGTATGGCACAGTATCACGGGGTCGCCGGACGAGGAGGGTGATGATTTGGACGACGATGAAGACGATGAGGATGAGGACGAGGATGAAAAGGATCCCGAATGGATCGCGAAGCCCCGGGCCGGACCCACAGCCGGAAATGTGGGGCTGCCGGAGAACCCCCGGCGGTAAAATCCCCGGCCAAGTCCGGATGTTATGTCGGTCCCATGTAACAACGAATGTACCACTTGAAAGGATGGAGTCGTACTCCATATATTTTATATTTTGCATGACACATGAGTTCCTGTTCGCAATCCGGAATTTACCATGCTCTGCCCCAAGCCACAGTTAAATCGATGCGTGCCTACATACAAGCCCACCCACCTGTTACGGACGGCGACTCCGAGTCCATTGTCCCTCTGTCAGCCCTCGTTTTCATGCCGAGCTCCACACATTAGACCTTCCAGAACTCGACCCAGAACGGCAACCTGTCACGAGCGGAGCCTCATAAATGGAGGAGCCTAGGGGTCGGGGCACAATTCTTTAATCCACTTTCCGGCAGTTGCCTGGCTCGGCTTGGCATCAACATAACGTTAACTGCTGGAACAAACGGCCTCGAACACCGCCGATTCAAAAGCCTCAAACCGATCCAAAGAACTATGTAAACCCGCCCCCTGTCGATCTTTTGAGATTCAAAAACTCAAATCATTCGTAAAAATACCCAGTAAAGGACTGAGCTGAAAATTGTTCCCCGATCTAACGTTGCAGTCCCTGGTCCTCCACAATCCCATGTCTTGGCGAAGCAAGTCTATTGCGCCCGTTCCTGGAATCCATCCCAAAATCCTCTAGAAATTGCGGGGATATGGTCTCGCGTATCGAAACGGAATTCAGGTGGTCGGGGAATTTATGATGTTGTTGAGATGCATCTAGGCATCGTTGAAGAACGTGGAGTTGTGAATAGGCAGGCTCAAGGCAGGCATTCAAGACGCAAATTAAGTGTAGTTATTGCATGTGGAGCTCAGTTTACGCACCACCAAAACACCAGAAAGAAACACTCGAACGAAACATCGTGTCTTCACCAAACCCGCCGGAGCAACAACACCAGTTTGGGGGCCAAAAGTTCCTCGTAGAAAAACCAATCAGACCCAAACCTCCCCTCCATCCAAACAATTAATTCCCGAATACGGCCCCCAAATCGCAATCCCACAATCCCACTCCCACACTTCCAAGCCCCAAACCCCTGGTCCACCCATTCTTACCGTGCCACTTACACAAAACCCACCACAACGGGTGGGTTCTTGTGTCCTTCGCCTATGTATCAAGAGCCGAAAGGCCGCAGCAGCCACCCAACAACACACAATCCCACGTGCAAAACTACCAGCATCTTCCCTGATTACATGCCGCAGCTGAGGCCGTGTGTACGTAGTAAAGTAAACAAAAACGTGGCTGGCTGGTAAAGGAGGGTAGCTAGGTTGGGGGAGCGCAGGGGGAGAGAGAGAGACAAAGTTTGAGTTTGTTCGCTGTGCCGCAAGACCAACAACACACCACACCCAAATTCCCCGCCAACCTCCTACCAACTTCCGACAGCCCCGATACTTGCTGTGCCGGCGCCTCGCATTTTATCTCTCAGCCTTATCTACGTGCACCCCCGGATTCTTTGAGGGTCTGGATGCAGTTTATGTGTGTGGGTAGGTGCGTCTTATTCAGCGAAAATGGAAAATGGAGGAACGGACGGTTTAAAGGTTATGGAATGCGGTAATATCCATATGTTGATTAATTATTACGCCTCGGATGACTGTTATACTCATGTTGCCTATCGCACTGCGGATGCTGCAGGTGGGTTTGATGGTCCGACCTTAGGCTCCCCTTTCGTCATCTTGTTTGCGTTCATGTTCCGAAGAACAAATCGCACTTGGATATCCGTCGTTCCGGAACGGAACCTGCCGAAGGTTAATTAAGTGATTTGAAGAAAAGCCTCAAACTTGAATCAAAACAAGACAGAAACCGGGTATCGAGTATTATGCGGCGCATGCTTCGTCAGTCCTGTTTCGGCCTTGTGACCCAACATGAGTGAGCTTTCCAAAACGCCAATGCTCGGCTATGCGTAAACCAAAGATGAGGTCAGAAACAAACGGAGAACAAGAGCCAGTAGCACAGGAACCAAGAAAAATCATGAGACAGAGACTGGTATTATCCCAAAGGGGAAACCGAAAAAATAGAGGAAGAAAAAAGTAACACAAGTCATTCCCCAAAAAAGAACCCCCGAAACTCCAATACGAACAAAAAAACCGCAACGCTGGTGACAGGAGCTCGTGACCTGTTCCACCAACAATCCAAACAACTCGAGCCGCCCACCCCGAAGCAAACCCCCAACCCCCAACGCCATGTTGCCCAACTGCCAAGAGGCATGAACTCCATCCAACGCCGTGATTTTGTTTGCCGCCCCCCCATTTCCCTTGGTTTCCTCGTAACGTGGCATGACATAACAATTGATGATACTGGCTGTGATGGGCCAGACACTCCTCCCCCTTCTACCCCCTAAGGTAGACTCAAACAAAGGAAAAAATGATGTGGTTGCGTATGCGTGTGTGGTGACGAGAAATTAAATGTAGCCAAAGGAGGGAAAGAAAATGCGGGCAAAGAGAGGACAAAGGGAAAAAATGTAGAAAACCCCCAGGGAAACAGATGCGATCCCGTGCCATGCATGCCATGCAACCGAACACCCAAACCCAAAAAAAAGAAGATGACAAAAGAAAACGGAAGAAAAGTAAGCGAAGAAAATTGGTTCTTCAGCTCGCCTGTCCTCGATTAATGATGGCATCGATCCCCATATCCCCGACGCTCGGCAGGCGCCCGCCGTGTCCCATATACGGGCTCGTCCCTTGGCTGCCCGACCCCGACGACGACTGAACGCTACCACCGCTCCCGCCGGCCGCCTGTTGCTGAGCCTGGTGAGCTCCGGACTGTGACCCGCCCGCACCGCTGTACCCTCCCGCTGCTGTCCCCGTGCTCGACACACTGGTGCTGTACCCATGTCCGTGGTGGTACGCGCCGTACCCGGCATATGCCGCGGCTGCAGCCGGGTGCGGGTGTTGTTGCTGGTGGTGGTGGTGCGGGTTGTGGGCGTGTGCGTGAGGGTGGTGCATGCCTGGGAAGCCTGAACCGGTCGATCCGCCGGAGCTGCCGCCGGGTGTGGAGTGGGCGCCGGAGGTGGAACCGCCGGTTTCGGGGGAGGAGTAGGGCTGGTCGACGCCATCGACGTCGTCGACGGGGGTCAGACAGCCGAGGGCACCGTCGGGGTCGTCGTAGGCGTTCAATGGTTGGCCGGATTCGAGGCGTTCGCGGCGGGCGAAGGCACGGGCGTGGGACTGGATGTTTTTGAGACCGTTGGACATGCACTGTTGAGGAGAGAAGAGTTAGAGAGGGGGGAGCTAAGGGGGAAGAGAGGGGAGAGAGTGAAAACACACCTGCATCTCGACAACGTTCCACTTCTCACCACAACGGGAAGCAAGCGGTTGCCAGATCTCCTTACGCATGCTCATGTACTCCTTGCACAACCTCTCAAGCTTGCGGTTGTCAAAGTCGTTCTGTCCGCGGCGTTCCATCAACCGCTCGTGCCTCTTCCGGCATGCGTTACCGGTCTTACCCGGAAACGCCTCCCGTTGGATCTGGTTCCAGTTCTTGCCCATCGCCCGCAGTGTCAGAAGTGTTCGGTCCTCCTCCTGGTTCCATGCTCCCGACGAGGCCCGGTGCTGTGTCGGCAAGCTGCCCCCTACGGGGCCACCCATCGTGGCGCCGGCTGTGGAGATCTGCAGAGGCGGAACGGCACTGACGGCATACGGGTCGTAACCCGGCATGGGTATCCCACCCGCACCGGTGGAGAGGTCGCCATAGAATCCGGACAGCTGCCGGGGGTTCTGGTAGTAGGACATGGTGGGCGCAAGGGAAACCGGGATGTGTTGTTGGTAATGCTGGTGGCTCGGTGTCCGGGACAAGTCTGGCATGATACGTGGGTCGTCGCTTCAGCCGGTGTCTGTCTCTCTCTTTCTCTTTCTCTCTTCCGAGGGCAATTAGGTGCACAGAAACGAAGGCGTGGTGTCGTGATCGACGGGAGTAATTCTCGGCCGTTGGTGTGTAAGTGATTAGTGGGTGTTCTTCCCTGAAGATCTGTTGATTGACAAACTCGTCGTCAAGCAAACGGCCCGGTTGAACGGTGAGGTCGGTGGTGGGGAATGCAATGTTTCGTATCAAACGAAAGGGCTGGCTAGCAGCCTGCAAAGGAGACGAGAGACAATTGGAAGAATACGAAAGTGAAGGAAATCTATGAGAGACAACCAGGAAAGAGGGAAAGAGGAAAAAGTAGGTCGCGAGGCGGCGGGTCAAGGGGCTCGAGGACTGAGAAATTGGCTAAGGGGCCCGGCCGGAGACAAGAGGAGAGGCGGTCGACTTATAATATCTCCAGGCTCTGACCGAGACCCGGGCAGAAACAACGAGATCCCGTGAGTGGACGGCCGGATTTGGCGGCCCTGATCTGCGCAATGGGTCCGGTGAACAGAAGCGCACAGGACCGGGGTGGTAGATCTGAAACAAGCGTAGATGTGCAGAGCTTTGGTTGATGAAACTGAGCTCGTGTATCTGAAAGACCTCACGGGGGGACCAAGGGCCTCTGTCAGTGGCTGGCGAGTTTCGGGATGGCGTTTGTTTGAAGATGGGCGGCTACAAAGTTGGCCATCTGCTGGGTGGAGGGTACCGAAGGGCGGTTAAGAATCGACGGCCATGGGGGTCTAGCGCCGGGAACGAGGGGGGGTATCGGTAGCATGGATGGGGGCTTCGTCCGGAGCTCCACGCCGGCGCAACAATAACGGAAACATCTAACAGATCCAGGTCTGACGGTACCCGCACACGCCGTGGCTCTGAGAGAGAGAACTCACAGGCAGAGGGGGAGAGTGTGAGAGCCCACGCACTCGTTCGTACCCTGGCGCCATGCCAAGATCGAGGATCCCAACGGAGATCCAGTGCTCGCTTAAGACATGGTGCGGTACTGTGCCGCTACCTCGCCATGGCTCTGTGTTGCGCAGTCGCCGTGGGTACTGGGTACCGATGCAAGGTACCACGGCTCCACGGATCTCGAATGAGTTGATTGCCCAATGGGGTAACATGTGTTTGTGGAGTACAAAAGCGGGAAATGTCAAAAAATAGCACACCAGACGCCAGCCCAGCCCTTTGGGCGGCTCGCTGGGTTTCTTAACCGCTGGCAGCCTCGCGCAAACCTGAAGCCTTGTCGCTCTCGCTCCACCTGATTGATCCGTTTGTCGGCGGCTCGATCCGAGGACGGCTTGTGCTTGGTTCGCTCGGTTTACCGGGCGAATGAGAAGCATCTGGAAAAACAAAACGGAAGCAAACAGCAATGGAATATCCTCAATCAGAGGTACGAATACTCAAAACATCGGCAGCGAGTCTCCGAGAAACAATTGCAGCCTTGTTTGTTCGTCATCCACGGCTGTGCGAAACAAAAAAAACCGACGCAATGGCAGAGAAACAAGTCGGCCGGCCGTTGGCGGGCTGGTGGTCAGGATCTGACCCAATCTGCAACTGGCCGTCGTGTGGTCAAGACCAGCTGCCGCCCATTCTGAGGCCCTCGGGAACCCGACAGCACGGAAGCCTCTCAAAAAAAGGCACTGACAAACGCTCTACTGATCTCAAACACCCGAGAAAGCCCCTTACTCCCGCGCGACAGTGGCAGACGGGCAAGCGTCTCGCGCCAGAGGTTCGGCGGCTGGAAATTGCAAAGGGGTAGCAGCGGGCGACATGGCAGCTCTTGGAAGCAACGTCGCAACGAGCAAAAATAAACAAACGCCGAGAGGGGATTGACAAATTCCGGACCGCAGGGCAAAAATAAAAAAGGTGCGTCGTTGACAAGGGCTTGCATTCTCGTCGTCCTTCAGGACGCGGGGTGCATGGATCTCGACGATCGCGGGCGGCAAGATGTGAGTCTCAGGGACCGGCAAGCGTTTCCACACTCAGCAAGTCGGTCGGCATCTGCTGGCTGGGTCCACAAAGATAAACATTCGAAAAAATGGCAGGGTGAGGAGGTCCGGTGAAAGATGGGATGAAACATGGCTTCCGCGTTGTTGGTTCCGTCGCGACAGAGCGACTGTCGGATTGGTTACAATGGGCTTGCGGAGGAAGATGGAAGTGAGGAAATGGTGCCAAGGTTGCAGTCAAAGAGGCGCGCGTTAAATTCTGGCACCCGCTGGTATGGGGGCCGACGCCAAACAACACCTTCTCATTGGACAATTGAAGATATGGGTCCAGGCACAAGACGCACGGGTCCACTTGCGCTCAGGCCACATCCAACGAAATCAGGCGAAGTGACCTGGGGACGAGCTGGCTTAACAATTTTGGGTGGGGGTTCCACCAAAGCATGTTAGTTAGAATATTGAGCTGCGTGTGATTTCCCAGCTGCGTTGGGGTGTCGCGCCTGCCTCGCTCCAGCCCAACCGAGTAACCGCTTTCCGGATTTGAGCAACAACCACGAGACCCGGCCTCAGTTCATTTTCTCGGACAAGCAACCGGGTCTTTCCGGATTGTCATTTTTCCATCATGTAGCATCCCACAAACAGCCCCCATGGGATCCGATCACGACACGGCTCCCCGGGCATGTGCACCATGTCACGCTTGACGATTCCAAATTGTGCTTCCTCAGCGCCTCATCTCGTCCCTAATTTTTAGGTTTTCCAGGCCGGATGAGCTCATGAGCCCCGGAAACTGCTAAGCTTCTTTCGGCTTGCGATGAGAGTAAATCTCAATTCTCTCCCCAGATGCGTCCATCCCCGCCGGCGCTAGGCGGCACGGGAGCCCGAAAAGCCACACCGATGTCACAAGTGAGTGAAATTGGCTAGTACCCCGTTGCTTCGCCCGACACTACATTCCTCCGGCACTTGATACTTCAGCTTTTGACCGCCCCGGTGGCCCTCCTCGTCCTGTGCCCTCGCACCGGGACTACGGGGCCGCTAAAGGACAAGACGGGAACCGGACGGTAACCTTCGTAGCGGATGGATGTAGCTGCAGTCCACGGTCGGGCCGGGTGGTCGTTTTGTTTCGAAACAACTCGAATCCGGCCCTAGCTCTGTCTCCGAGGATCTCCCTGATCCGTTTTGTGCATTGCGCCAATGACATAGCGCTGCCGACGATTAACAGGAGGCCCGCGATTTCAGGCTGGGCTGCCGGAATCGAAGCCACCTACCTGCCCGAGCGAAGGCCGGCCAGAAAGCGCCAAGCCGGCCGCGACAAGACGTTACTCAAAGGTCCCCCTCATGTTGTTACGTCATTTGGGAGGTGTGTGGAATACATAGAATCCATCAACACCGCGGATTGTTATGAGCGTTTTCCGTCGTTCCTCCGATCACCCACGGGTAAGATTTACCCTAAAACGGCCCTGTTGGTTCGAGTTCAATTTTGGTGCCGCTTTCTCACGTGCTCAGCCCAGGAGTGCGCCGTTTACCATTCCGGATTTCCTCAAAATCCTTTAGCGGCTCAGCGTTACGTGATCGAACCAACACTTCTAGGTTCGATTTTTTATGACTCCACGGAGTGATTGACCGCGGACACATTACGGAACATTAATTTCGTGCCCTCGGATTCGGGATCTGTAACGGCCGTAGATGGGGTTTTCGGACCAAATACCACCTTGGAACAAAGCGATGGTTGTCCATTACCGGCTTTTCTAGGCGCAGGCTCCGCTTCCCGGCCGGGACCCGGGACTTGAAGCCCCACTCTGCGCCGAGGCTCCGGTTGTCCTTCTCGGATCCCGTTGGGCAAGGCAGCGAGCGTGGAATTCCTTTCCGACGGGAAATTAGGCATATATCACCGTGACCGGAAGCCTGGCTCGACGGTTGGAACTTTAGCGAGGCCGTTTCTTTGCGTTGTGTTAGTCGTCAATCGTGGTTGTCTTGATCTTGCAGCCCAGCTCTCCTTTCTGCAGCCCCGAGACACACGCCTCTACGAGAAGACACGGAAACACTGGATCGGAGACATTCTAGGCGTTCTGCATGGCTGAGGCGACCTTTCAACTCTATTCTTGCCCCGATGCCGCATGAAAACCGTCATACAGCAATACAAGCGCAGGGTGGTGTAACTATCGGCCGCTGGGACCAACAACGGACCCTCGACTCGCCTAATCCAGCTCTTTGGTGCCCTTTCCGCGTGGAAAGCCACGCCTCCATGCTGCACATTGTGAGAAGGGGGGGCCGAGTCGTTGGCCCGGCGTAGCACGCCGCCGTCAAATGTGTTGCACTCGTCCACCGCTGGGCGCAATATGCACGTGGGAAGTATTTGCAGTAGCACAAAAGTGGCGATGGTCAGATTCGGGACATTCCCGATGGAGGTTCAACCGGCATGCTATGTAAGACCACGCCAAAATCCACGGATGGGAACCCTACGCGAGTCGGGTCTGTTCAAACTGCATTTGGGGGCCATTCCCCAGCGGTCACGGCCAAGTTTCAGATATCGTGTTTCGATATCAGGAACCAACGTCCCGGTTCGCACCTGCGTCTGAGTTCCATGACCTGCTGTGCAGGATTACTATGACTCGGCGAATAATCAAGGCAGGTTCCGAGAATCCGAACACAGCAAAAAGAAATACGTTCGACGCCAGCTTCATTGCTCCTGCTCGTCATCCCTCATGAGCATGCGCCGTGGGTAAAAGTATGGCCTTGATTATCTCATTTCGGGACCGACCACAGGGTGTTCCATGTCATCATCAATCGGCTTCATGCCAAGCACAAGCCAACCGCAACCAAGCGCCACCAACGGCCGGCATCGAAAAGCTTGGCTTTTTGTTGCTGCCTCTTATCCGCGATATGCGAGTTACTGTACTCCGTAGCGAACACTAATCCGACTACTCACGCACTCCCAGCACAAACAACAAACAAAATCGGATTCGCATTCTCATCACCTCCACTAGTCCCAGCTCAGGCACAAAATATTGTCCAACCCTTCCCTCGGTTCTGGAAAGAAGAGGAAGAAAAGGCCCGATGTCAAGCTTTCCCTTCCCGAGCCAGGAAGCCAGCCAATGTTGTTTTGGGTCATCAATGACCCCGCAATGGCGCCGGAACGGGAGCTGGCCCAATAGCTGAAGGCCGGGCCGAGCGATTGCATTCAGGCTAAAATGGGCACCCGGCTCTCGGCGTTTTGCACCCCATGTCCATGTCAACGGCAACCATGTCAACCCCAATTCTGACCTTCGCTTGCCTCGCCCGTCGAAGTTCCTTTTGGGGGTAATTTTTGGGGGAGATGGTTGGTGAATTCATGCGCGGAACTGCGTCCGGGACGTCCAGCAAGCGCGTTTCGAGCTGCAGCTTGGGCGGTGTTGGTGGTGTGGTCTTTTTTGGGACTCGCTTTCGGGGCTTTCTGCAGGCTGCTTGGCGAGAGCTGACAGCAAGCAGCCCCGGGCCCCGAGAGAACAGCCGGTACCAGTGCCGATGTCTGGGCGATCGAGCTTGGTGTTTGTCGGCGGGTAGTGGCCGCGGGGAAAACGCCACTAAACCCAAGCTCCGAGCAGACTGCTCACTCAGTGCTGTGACAAACAGAAAAGTCCACGGGAATAGCGGCAGAGATATCTCGGCGTGTTCGGCGGATTACAGCTCGTTCAGCCCACTCCTTCCGTCAACAATTGGCCACTTTTCATCCCATTTGTCCCTCCGAGTTGGACTCTTCATCGCCGAGCGAGACCGCGTGCCAGTCATCCCAAGATCCCAGGATGCTGTGTCGCATCACGACGTCCACCACGCCTCCGGTGATCACAGGCCTGGTCGGGCCTGGCCAATGAAACCCTGTTCTCCACCGAGCCCACACTTGCATTCATCCACCCCATTTCATCCGGGGGCCCGGGAAAGGCTGTGGGTTTGTCGTGTTCTCTGGGTTTTTGCTCCGCTTTGCCCATGGGGAAAAGGCAAGAATGGAGGAATGTGCGGAGAAGGTCTCCGCGCGCCCCCCATGGACTCCTCGTGGGATTGGCGCGGTTGAAACCTTGGGGAAGCTCTCCGTGGCTCTTCTGTTGGTTTTCATTCCTCCTCTCGTCCATAGGAGAGAGACCCTCAGGATTTTTTTGATGGCGCGTTTCTACAATGCCTCCGGGGTCAGGCCGAGAACTTGCATCTCGGTGTTTCTAAGACGACAGTTTCTGGGAACGAAAGGGCCTTGACTGTGAGGGATCTCGGGAAATATGTGGATATATCCGGCTTTGTTCCGAGCTCATCCATTCATTCACGCTGTGAATACCATCAGTGTGGTACCGTTTCCCGGAGTTTAATGTACACGTATGTGGAAGAGGGAGTACAAAGTAGAGTGCATGAGCTCAGGACGGAACCCAACCTGGGTGAAGCGAAGGCAATCATGCATCAACATGAGGTGTGGGTGTGACGGGGTCCAGGGTGGGAAATATGAGAGGGCAACACTCTCGGATTCGGGCGCGTGGCCGTTGTGGATTGCCACGGTCCTTCCCGGTGTGGTGTTGCAGGCTTCCATTCATCCACGCGCGTGGGAAGAAGGGCCATTGAGTGGATGAACCGGCAGCAGGGACAGGGGATCAGGGTACCCTCGAAGGAGGATAATACAGATTTGGGTTGATTGCTTGATTCCCCCGCGTCCGGATATCTTGCAGCAAGGTCCCGGGGCCCTCTGGAACTTTTCTGGTTCTTTTCCCTGGTCGTTTTTATACCCTTCTTCCCCCCCCAAGTGAGGGTTCTCTCGTCTGTTTTTTGTTTCCCTTGTCTTGGATATCCCAAAGCGGCGACTCATCAACACCAACCCCGGGGATCACCAACACAGACGCCAATCCCGATCGCCCCGACCTCGAGATACACTCCAGACCACCACACGAGAAACCGTCTTCGAGACAACTCCAGTCACCATGGCCGGCGGCGGTACTGCCGGGACCGGCGTTTACGATGCCGCGCTACACAAGCGGCAGGCGATGATGGGGGCCAGTGGGCCGGCGGCGCTGGTCAAGAACCTCCGCGTCTTCTCGATCGCGGCGTTCGCCTGTATCGGTGGTGTGCTGTACGGGTACAACCAGGGCATGTTCTCGGGTGTCCTGGCCATGCCATCCTTTAACCACCGTACGTGTTTACCCTCCTAAATCTCTATAATCTCCACACAATGCTTCTTGAGATTTGGGGGACATCGGAAGACTAACTGGCACGCGTTCTCGGCGCGAAACAGACATGGGCGACTACACCGATAATCAGACCAAGAAGGGCTGGCTGACGGCCATTCTGGAGCTGGGTGCCTGGCTCGGCACGCTGTTGTCGGGGTTCATGGCTGAGGTCCTGTCTCGCAAGTACGGTGTGCTGGTGGCTTGCACCGTGTTTATCATTGGTGTCATTGTGCAGGCGACGGCGGTTACTGGTGGCCCCAATGCCATTCTGGGCGGTCGTTTCGTGACGTGAGTTTGGCAGAGCATTCCAGAAAGATCTCAAAAATAGTGGGAGAAGCTGACATTGTGGATTACAGTGGTATGGGCGTGGGAAGTCTGGCCATGATCATCCCCATCTACAACTCCGAGGTGGCGCCCCCTGAGGTGCGCGGTGCGCTCGTTGCGCTGCAGCAGCTGGCCATTTGCTTCGGTATTCTGATCAGCTTCTGGATTGACTAGTACGTTCCCCCTCTTCTCATCTGTGGACGCATGTTCGCCAGTCACTAACTCACCACCTAACAGCGGCACTAACTACATCGGCGGTACGGGCGAGGGCCAGACGGACGCAGCCTGGCTCGTTCCCATCTGCCTGCAGCTCGCTCCCGCGCTCCTCCTCTTCGTCGGCATGATCTTCATGCCCTTCTCGCCTCGTTGGCTGATCCACCACGGCCGCGAGGAGGAGGCCCGCAAGGTGTTGGCCAGCCTCCGCGGCATCGACCCCGACCACGAACTGCTGGAGATTGAGTTCCTCGAGATCAAGGCCCAGTCCTTGTTCGAGAAGCGTTCGATTGCCTTGCTCTTCCCTGAGCTGCAGGAACAGACCGTGTGGAACACGTTCAAGCTGCAGTTTGTGTCGATCAAGAAGCTGTTCCAGACCCGCGCTATGTTCAAGCGTGTCATTGTCGCGTCTGTGACCATGTTCTTCCAGCAGGTGCGTCCCCCCCCTCTCTCTCTTGTTGTATCTTGGCCAAGTTAGGCTTCTAGCGAGACAAAAACTGACACATCCCAGTGGACCGGTATCAACGCCGTTCTGTACTACGCCCCCTTCATCTTCCAAGGCCTCGGCCTCGACCTGAACACGACCTCCCTCCTGGCCACCGGCGTCGTCGGCATCGTCATGTTCGTCGCCACGATCCCCGCCGTCCTCTGGATCGACAAGGTCGGCCGCAAGCCCGTGCTCACCATCGGCGCCATCGGCATGGCCACCTGCCACATCATCATCGCCGTGCTCATCGCCAAGAACATGGACCAGTGGGACACCCAGCGCGCTGCCGGCTGGGCCGCTGTGTGCATGGTCTGGCTGTTCGTCATCCACTTCGGCTACTCTTGGGGCCCTTGCGCCTGGATCATTGTCGCTGAGATCTGGCCCCTGAGCACCCGGCCGTATGGTGTCGCGCTCGGCGCCTCCAGCAACTGGATGAACAACTTCATCGTCGGTCAGGTCACACCGGATATGCTCAAGGGTATTCCGTATGGTACCTACATCATCTTTGGTCTGCTGACCTACCTCGGTGCCGCGTTCATCTGGTTCTTTGTCCCTGAGACCAAGCGGTTGACTCTCGAGGAGATGGTAAACTTTTTTTTTGTATCCCCCATGTACAAGATACTCTACTACAAGATACTAATACATGCTCGTAACAGGACGTTGTCTTCGGCTCCGAGGGCACCGCCGCCGCCGACTTCGAGCGCATGGCCACCATCAACCAGGAGATTGGCCTGACCCGTCTCCTGGGTACTGAGGGCGGTGTGGCGGCTGGGTCTAACTCGGATGTGGAGAAGCCGCGGGTTGACACCACGGCCGATGCTACTAAGGAGGTGTCGGTCTAAGGGGATGGGTGTACTGCGTGTGATTACTTAAGAGGGGTTTTGAGGAAGGAGGGAGGGGGTTGGGTTCAATTTGTGTGGTGGGGGGGCCGGGGGGGGGGGGGGGGGGGGGGGCAGTTACAAACATTATACCATTTTGGATTCTTGAATTTTATGTTAATTTAGTGGGTGTTCTGAAATATGTGAACTTTGGTATTGGTTGAGTTTTTGTCATGCTGGCTGAGTGAGTCGCTGAATTGATGACGCTTAATGTGACTCTGTTGTAAACGCCATGTAAGTAAACTACACCGCAAGCGCTTTGTCTCAATGCCATGGAGGTTGCTCAGTTGCTCGGTTTTCCATTTTCTATCCAGCCGCGTATCTTATTTTCTGTCATCTCTTAATTACCACAAACCCCGAATCTACATGAGTAACAATGCAGAGCACCCCTTTCCTAATTCCGGATTAGCTCTACTTTTATTTATTTGTATTCATTCCCGTATCTTGTATTACCTTACAAATTTCATGTATCTCCAAAGCTAACCCGCCAACCATCTTGGGTCAAGATTACTTGCTCACCTGGCTACTGACAGACTTTCTCTTGGTCTTTGTCAACTTATTTACCTACTCACCTCACACTCACTTATCAGTATGCTTACCGCCCCACCTAATTGCTTATTGTTCTTATTGTTGTTCACTTGCTTCCTCACTTTCCCAC
Source organism: Chaetomium sp. MPI-SDFR-AT-0129 (assembly GCA_020726445.1). Lineage (NCBI taxonomy): Eukaryota > Fungi > Ascomycota > Sordariomycetes > Sordariales > Chaetomiaceae > Chaetomium > Chaetomium sp. MPI-SDFR-AT-0129. The sequence goes on along the minus strand of JAGJXA010000008.1, from coordinate 1,170,234 downwards.
TTGTTGGTTTTATTGTTGTCATCATTCACCTGCTTGCTTGTTTGCTTGCTGCCAGCTTACTAAAGCCAGTCAGCTCTCTCTCTCTCTCTTATATGTACATAATAATAAATAACGGGAAAAATGAACGACCCACGACAAAAACAAAAACAAGGACGGACTAAAACCCAACAAAACCGAAGATAAAGCGTAAAAAATGAACTTGAGAGCGAGTAATCGACAACCAGAAACCAGCAACCAGCAACCAGCCACCGGCAACCAACAACCAGCAACCAGCCAACGACGAACAACCAGCCAGCGACGAACAACTAACCAGCTAACTAGACGGACATGGAAAGATACAAGATACAAGATACAACCCAGCCGGCCCCTCATCTCCAAACCCACCAACCAACCATCCTGTCCACCATCCTATCCAGTCCAGCGTCATATCCACCACCATCTTATCCTACACCTGTCCAGGTTTTCCAGGCTGTCCGTCCGTCCCTCCAGGTTGTCTGTTGTTGCTACTACTGCTACTACTGCTGCTGCTGCCGTTGTTGTTGGCATTGGTGTGTCCATCCATGTCTGTTGGCGTCTGTTGCCGTCTGTTGCCGGCTGCTGCTATTGCTCTACTCTTCCTAACCGAGCTTCTGCACCTAAATCTTCGTTATCCGCTCAAAAGGGCCCAAAACTGGTCGCTCTGAGGACAAGAAACCGCCTTCTTTGAACAACAACGAAAATGTCACAGTCTGGCATGTGTGGCTGAAGACTGTGGTGGTGGTGGCTAAACGCAACCAAGGATGGAGGCAAACTGCATCTGGGAGCGCACGGTCCAGTTTTCTCTGTATTTAGATAGACTTGGTGTATCCGTAGCTGCATCTTCTTTTCGTTTGGTCAACAACTTCAATCCAATCTTTTCTGCCTCTACGCTCTCACACTCAGGATCACTGTTCTGCTGCACCACCATTTCCATTTATGCCTACTCATAATTGTGATAGAAGATGAGAACCTATCATTATTACAAGGAGGCTAAGAACGCGATTCTAGGCCTGGCAGTTCATTTTTTAGGGGGTCCAATTACAGGCCTAGGGCCATGCCTCTGCCAAGGCCCTGGTCATGAGCATGGGTAATGGGTACAGGCCCCGCGGGAGGCGGCTCTGGACTCGGTCTGGGAGTGGAGCCCGTTCCAGGTTGTGCACGTACACCAGGGGACATTAGGATAACGTATAAGGAGCCCAGCTGAGGAACGCCCTTGCGTATTTCCCTCTTCTGTAAGCTTTCTCAACAACACAATAGAACGCCTATCTACATTCCGCCATAGGGCCAATTCCTTACAGCGATGCCCCATCCAAGATGGCGGGCAGCAGCAACGACAGGGCTCAAAGAATCATCGAAGAAGCACTTTTACGCCATTTGACGATAGACAGAAGCAAACACAAGCAACTCGTCCGCAACGTCATTAAACATGTATTTGCTGATGGCCACAATTCCCCCGCAGAGGAAGCCAAAAAAAGCTTCTTCCAACAACTAGACCCCAAAGCGCTCGTTGCTCTTGCGGTGCTTATCAGGGTAAGAGACATCCAGGGCAACTCCGTCTCTACTATCGAGAGGCTTTGCAAAAACTTCTGCCTCATCCCGACGACAAGTTGGTATAACGACCTTGATCTGTGGAAAGCCACTCTTGACGTTGTCAGCAACAGCGCTTCATATCTACGGTTTCGCAAAGGTACAGGCTTCCCCTTCTACGCAACATCGCCGCTAATAAGGACATAGATATCGTTGATGCTATTCAGCAGGCGGAATCTCCTTGTCGATCCACGTTGTTACAACCCACGCCGTCACAATCCACGCCGGCACAATCCACGCCGGCAACGCCATTCGGGGATCCGGATGTTAATTCGGGGCCTATTGAGGCATTTACATGCTGTTCTTGCAACGCGAAGTGGCCACAGAGAGGGATAGTTGCCTCCGAACCAGAGACTGGTAAGCTTGCCTAATACTATCTTCCCGTTCCTACTAATGTGCCAGCTTCTGCCGAGTCTGATCGTCCGTTCAAGCGACCCTGTGCGATTGCCTCGCCTACAACGAGAAGTCCCCTCGCACCTGCTGCCGCCTCCACCGATATCACCAATATCCCCGCCCCAGTCGATGCTATAAAGACTCCAGCGCAGCCTTCACGCATGGGCGGGAGCTACGATCACGTCCTTGGAAAACGAAAGAGACCGGAGGATACACCGTCTACCACCTTTCGGGTGCCCTCTATATCATCCGATCTTAGCGTCGCTCCTCTGTACCCTGAACTAGTCCAGGCCCCGTTCACATCCCTGAGCCGGGAACGGGATCCTGGCGCCGAATATACGCCACCATCGCGAATACGCGGGGTACGAGCTGAGGGACTCAATGGGGTATAGATGAAGTAAAATGAGCGACGCTTTCCGGCCTCCGTCGCCGGCGCCGTTTACAGTCGTTACGGAGGCGGCCCCGATCCGGGAACGCGAATGTGACGAATCGTATCAACCACACTCTGAAAGGGTCACTGAAGGTATTGGCAAGGGTTGTGATTCGGTGAAGCCAAAAGGTTCACAACAAGATAGTAATCTGGTCTCAATGTCCGTAGCAATTGGTAGCGAACAAGTTATATTGCTTACTGGAGAACTCCCAGAGTCCTCTAGAACGAGTAACTATATACTAACTAGTATCACTTATTACCTAGTAACACCTGGTAATAATCCTCTATTATCACTAATGCCTAGTAATAATCCTCTATTATCACTGATACCTAGTAATAATCCTCTATTATTACTGATACCTGGTAATAATCCTCCTGATTGGTCTATTAAGCGATAGGCTAGGGTAAGCTGTATTTTACCTATAATATAATGTCCCTCCTTTTATAGCTTTTACCCTAAAAGTCGTTGGTTCCTTCATTCCTATTCTGCCAGGTACTTGCTTAATTGTATAGTTCCCCTCTTCCTGTTAGTAGCCCTTCTATATACTTTTTTTTTTTTTTCCTTTCCTTATTGTAAATATATATTAATATTATACCTATAGAAAAACGTTAGTCTTAGTCTATATAATATTATACTACCTTGGCTGATAATATTGAAAAGAATAGCTTCATTGTTATATCTTATTCTTAGTATACTTCCTAGGGCTTATTATACTATATACTTCTGAAGGTAAAGCGATATAAGGTATATATCTAATAGGGCTATTTATATAATAGTTTAGGTATCTCTATTTCTTAGTATAAGTTATATACCTTCTTCCTTATCTTCCTATAGACTAATAGTACCCTAGTAGACTGAATTATATAAGAGCAATAACGAATTAAATATAAAGAGTATAATACTAAGGAGTTACTTAAAGCGACTTAACGAAAACTAGAGGAGGATTAACAGGCCTTATCGGAGTACCTAGTATAGTTATAGTACCTTTATTAATAAAAGAAATTTTTAGTAGACTATAGTACTAATATAGTAGCTTATAGCTTATCGACCTTAGATATACTAGAGGAGGCTAAAAGATAAAAGGCCTCTATTCCCCTAGGTATCGACCTTCCTTCTACTATAGATCTATTCGATCCTTCCCTTCTTAAGTAAATATCCCTCCTCTTTTTCCAATAAATAAGATAGTTATATAGTATAATAGTAATATATATATACTTTATATTTTAGTGATCTTAAATTCCTAGGTTCAGGGTCATTAGACTATTTATACTAGGTTATAGGTTTGATTCCTATTGTAACTATGCTTGTTTTTTTTTTTTTTGGTTCTGACCGTTATTCTTCTAGTTCCTTTTTGGTTTCCTTTAACGGCGGTTTTAACTAGTCTTCTCTAGTTATATAGGGCGATTAGGGTACTAGCAGTAGAAATCCTATAACTTCTCTAGGCAGTTGACCAAATTTTCCGCTAGCTACTATAAGTTATCTTCAGGTCTAAAGTCCAGCTATTTAACCAAGTATTCGAGTTACCCTTCTATAATTCTTAAGTCGAGGATTTCCTCTATATCCTATTCTTCTTCTTTATCCTCTACTTTAATGTCTTTATCGAGCCTCGAGTTCTTTAATATAGGTTCTAGTAGTATAATGTAAAAAACGTTTATTTATAACTTTATAGTTAATAGTAAGGTAAGGGTATAATTGTTCTTTAAAATCTTTTTATTAATTTTAAACGGCCTAATTTTCCTAAAGTCGAGTTTCCTATTAGGTTATTTGGTTTTAAGATTCTATAAACTAAGGTATACTTTATCCCTCCTTTTTAGATAAGGTCCTTTAAGCCTTTTCTAGTTATAGGACTTTTTTATTCTAGCCCTTATAAACTTAAGCTCTTCCTTAAGCATTATATAGAGTAAGCTTATCTTATCTACTTTAATAGTAGCCTAGGATACTCTAATATCAGGTCCCTAGTATAGGTCTAGTTTATAACTAAAGTTTATAAAATATAGTATAACTTTTATTATCTCTATCTTAGTAGTATTATAGGTAAGTTATATAATAGGTAGTAGCTTAACCTAGTTATCCTACTAGAAATTGATATAAAGTTAAAGATATTATTTAACTACCTAGTTAAATTTTTCTATCTATCTATCTATTTATATATAGTATACTATTAAAAGTTTACTTCTTATACCGAGTCTTATTATCAGGGCTTATTAAAACTTTAAGGTGAATTTAATATCCTAATCTATTATCTACTCTTTTAGCTATATATAAATCGAGGTAATATACCTATAGAAGGTATCTACTAATTGTTCTACTATCTAAGTCTCCTTATAGGGTAGAAAATAGGTCTACTTAGTAAGTCTATCTATTATAGTAAGGATACTATTATATACTACCTATATTATAGTATCCCTAGATTCTAGTAGTTTCATAATAAAGTCTATTATAACTAAACTCTATAGTCATTCAGTAATAGGCAAGGGCTATAGTAGTCTATAGGGCTTATATCGTCCTAGCTTACTCTATCTATAGAGGTTATACTTATTAATGACCTCTTTGACCTTTTCCTTAAGGTATAGGAAGTTATAATACTACTTAAGCTTAATAGCTATCTTTATAATTCCTATATATCCTCCGAGTTTCAACTAGTAGACTTTGAGCATAAGGTCCTTTTAATCCCTGGCTTTAATATAGGCCTTATTATAATACTAGAGTCTTATCCCGTCCAGTTATAGGCTAGGGGTACTTGCCTTTAGGTCTATCTCCTAGTTAGCCTATTCCCTACTAGTAATAGTTCCTTGAAATTCCCGTCCTCCTTTTTCTTCTCTAAAAACTATATAATATTCTATAAATGGTTATAAAGGTACTTTCTCCTCCTTTATCTATTAGTAAACAGCTATAATCTTATAGTCTTTAACCTATTATAAGGTATAGTAAAGGGTACTATCTACCTATTATTATAGTAGTACTAGCGAGTTTTCTAATATATTACTTTAGTAATCTATTCTCCTACTTAGGGTATCTACTTATACATTCTCTATACCCTTTTTATAGTTGATTATAAAATTAAATTCTAATAAGAATTTTACCTATCTAGTTTATTGTCCGTTTAAGACTTTAGTTATTATAAAGTACTTAAGATTTTTATAGTTAGTATAGACCTATACTAGGTAGATAGTTCTACTAAGGTAAGGTCTCTATTCTTAAAATGCTTTAATAATAGTAAGTAGCTCCTTATTATAAATAGGATAGTTAAGATAGGGTCTATCTAGTTTCTTTAAAAAGAATACTACTAGATATAACTTCCTATTCTCGTCCTTCTATCTAAGTTATCCTCCAATTATGAAGTTTGATATATTAGCTTCTACCTTAAAAGGTAGGCTAGGGTCTAGTAATAAGAGTATTAGGTCCTTTAAAATACTCTACTAGATCCTCTAGAATATCTATTCCTAGATATCCCCCTATTTAAACTCTGATCCTTTCTTGGTAAGTTTATATAAGGGTCGTATAATATTGCTGAACTTTAGAATAAATATCTAGATAAAGTTTATAAACCCGATAAACCCTTGAACCTCGGTAGTATTAGTAGGTATTGGCCATTCTATAATTGCCTAGATCTTCTAGGGTTTGATCTTGACTTTTCCTAGCGAGATTTTATATCCTAAGAATACTATCTTCTAGATATAAAATTCGCTCTTTTCCTTATTGACCGATAGTTAATACTAGTATAGTATATTAAATACTTATTATATATACTACTAGTATTCTTTAAATATCTTAGAGTAGATAAAGATATTATCTAAGTAATATACTATAAACTTATTAAGGTAGGGTTAAATAGTATAATCGATTATAGCTTAAAATATCACTAGTATATTAGTAAGCCTAAATAATATTACTAGATACTTAAAATACCTATAGAGTATCTAAAAAGCTATTTTCTATTTATCCCCCTCCTTGATATAAATATAGGTATATACTATTAGTAGGTCGAGATAAATAAAGTATTATATTCTAGCTAACTAGTCCTAAAGCCTTAAGATTAGTAGTAGAAGATACTAGTTCTTGATTATCTTACCATTCAGCTATTGGTAGTCTATATATATCCTAAGTTTCCTATCCTTCTTAGAGATAAACAATATAGGGTATCTAGTAGGTAAGGTTAATAGCCGGATATATCTGATCTTTAGGTTATTATCTAAGTATTTCTTTAACTTAGTATCTTGTTTTTCATTAGTATAGTAGACCTTAAAGAACTTCAGCTATATCCCCTCTTTAAGCTTGATCTTATAGTCCTAGGGTCTATATTCTAGAAGTCCTTTAAGGTATTTAGCCTAAAATACTAGATATCCTTTATATTCTTAGGGAACCTTACCGGTTATAGTAGTCTTTATAGTTCCTTTATAGTAGGTAAACTTACTATTCCCTAGCTCAACATTTATAACCTTATACTTATCAATTCTCCTTCTTCTATACTTAATACTAGCTACCTTAACTAGGCTAACCTATTATTTGATTATAAGCTTCCCTTTTTTATTAACTAAGATAATAGTAACTTCCTAGTTAGTTTATATCTTCTTTTATTATTATAGACTATATTTTCTAGAATCTAGAGCTTACTTCCTTTTACTAACTATCTCTTATAATAGGCCTATAGGGGTTATATTTTCTTATACTTTACCCTATTATAGCTTTTATTCTATACTTCCTATTATATTAGTCAGATATTTCTATAGTTTATATAGTTATAGGTAGCTACTATCCTTCTAACTAATATCTAGGTTATAATCCTTATACTAGGGTAACCCTAAAATTATATCCTTAGTAGTTCCTATATCTACAATGTTAAATACTACCTTTATAGTTTTCCCTTCTACCTTAATGTTAAGAGGTTTAGTTTCCCTTCTAACTATCTAGGTTAGGAATAGTCCTTATACTAGGTAAGGTTCTTTCTTTATTCTCTAGGGGATCCTATACCTATTAACCAAAGTAGGATTAATAAGGTCTACTTAAGACCTACTATCTACTAATATTAAGGCCTATAGCTGATTCTACCTAGTAGTAACCTAAAGTCAATTATCCTAACTTCAGTCTTAAATAGTAGCTACCTTTACTAGGCTAGCTAGGAGGTTATTATAAGGTCTTTATTTATACTAGTTCTACCTATATTATATAACCTATCGTTTGGTTTTTAAGCTTAATAGTTAGTAAGCCCCTTAGAGGGCCTATAGTTATTTCCTAAATCCTTTTAATATTATAGGATACTCTAGTCTATTCCCTAGCTAGTAGCGTTGATAGTTCGGTATTCTTTTAACTACTTAACTATCTATAGTATAGGTTACCCTTATCCTATAAGTCGTTTATTAATCCTCTAAAGTCTTTTATTTTTATACTATCTCTAGTCTAGCTCTTCCTCCTAAATCTCATTATACTCTAGGAATTATTGTTACTTATAGGCTCTATCCTAGACCTGTCTTTATAGGCTGATAACTTCGTTCTTTAACCCTCTAATCGATAGCTAGAGGTCGTCGATCTTATTATAGAACTTAAGTACTTTCTTCCTGAGATACTAGAGGTTAAGCCTAGGTTTTTCTCCTTCCTAGATAGTATACTATTAGCCCTAGGAATCCTAGGTCAGTATCTAGCCCTTATATTTAGAGATATTAGTTCCTTTAAGATAAGGTATAGTCTATCTAAGCTTATTAGTATAGAGGTATTTATTATTGCTATTAATAGGCTTAATAGGTTGTTCCCTATATTTCTCTAAGATATCTAAAAATTCCTTATCTTCCCTCCTAAATCTAAACCTTTCCTTATTATTATAGTCCCTATAGAGTTCTTCTTTATAGTAGGTATAGTTAATATTATCCTGATTGATACTACTAGCAGTAACTTCTTTAAACTTAACTCCTTTTTTAATAATGGTAGTTTCTTATCCTAGTACTAGGGATTATTATCCTAGTATCCTATTCTACCTTTATAGGCTTCTATATTTATATTTATAATAGCCCTTCTTCCTATAATTATAATAGATAACGCTAGTCTTATTATAGGGCTATTTATTAGACTACTAAGTCTAGACTATATTGACCTCTATAGGTCTAGGTTATATACTATAGGATATACTTATATATTATTTCTTCCCCTTATTAGCCTAGTTCCCTCTAATAATTAACCTCTATTGTCCCTTCTTCTACTACTTTCTAGTATAAAGGTAGTTATTAATATAGATAGCCTTAGTAATATACTTATTAAAAGCTATAGGATAGTCCTCCTTATATAGCTTATCTTTAATATCCTCCTTTAGGCTATTATAGAACAAATATATTAGGCCTTCTTTATTAATACTAGCCCTAATAGAGTCTTATTGAAATATCGTTATATAGGTTATAGCTAACTTAGTCTACTAGAGTTAGATAAGTCTATCTTAGATATAGATCTTCTTATCCTAATCTCTAAATACCTTATATAGCTCCTCCTTAAGTTTATTAAAGTCATTAAAAACTTTCTAGGTATATAGTAGTATATTATTAACATTCTAGTAGATAATATAGTCCTTAAGGGTAGGTTTAAACTAGTATATAGCTTAGCTAATAAGCTTTAAAGCTATATACTATACCTTTATACCTTTATCTAGGAACTAAATATAGTAATATTCAATATAGGACATTAGTTCTATAAAGAATTATATAAGGTCCTCTTTCTTCCTATTAAACTTCTTAAGGGCCTTAATCTTAAGTTTACCCCTCTTAATATTGTCGAACTTACTAATATACTTATTGATCAGATCCTACTAGACTTTAAAGCCTTTCTTAAGCTCTATAATCTTATCCTAAAGGGCCTTAATAGTATTATAGAGCTTCTCCTCTAGGATAGTTATATCGAAATTGTCACTTATAGTATTAGATACCTTCGTTTAGACTATAATAGAAATAAAGGGAGTAAGCAATGTATAACGAATCATATCAACTATACTCTAAAAGGGTTACTAAAGGTATTAGTAAGGGTTATAATTTAGTAAAGCTAAAAGGTTTATAATAAGATAGTAATCTAGTCTTAATGTCTATAGCAATTGGTAGCGAATAAGTTATATTACTTATTGGAGAACTCCTAGAGTCCTCTAGAACGAGTAACTATATACTAACTAGTATCACTTATTACCTAGTAATACCTGGTGATAATCCTCCATTATTACTGACGCCTGGTAATAATCCTCCATTATCACTGATACCTGGTGATAATCCTCCATTATCACTGATACCTGGTGATAATCCTCCTGATTGGTCCATTAAGCGATAGGCTGGGGCGAGCCGTATTTTGCCCGTGACAGCGAACCGGTTTCGGGGCGGCAAAACTTCGGGCACGGCGTTGGCCTGTGCTTGCTGAGTCATTAATTGCAGTTGTGCGAAAGCCAAGATTTTGCTAGCGCTGCTCTGTACATCCATCAATCAACCATCCCCCATCTTCGACACTCGCGTACTGTATGTGCATATGCATGTATGTATGTGTTTCCGTTTGTGCCTGTGTGTGCTGCCTGCCTGCCTGCCTGTGCTGCCTGTATACCCGACATAGAAAAGCGACAAAAAAAGCGACATAGAAAAGAGAGACAAGCGCTCCATCCATCATTCATACTTCTCAATCAATCAGTCAATCCCACACTGTCCTTCCTTTCTTTCACCTCCAAACCACACTGGGCCGAGGTTTCACTGTCCCATTTCCATTCACACTTCCACCACCCCCATTCCCATTCCCACCACCATTGTTACTCCCACTCCCATTCAACCCCCCACCACCAGCAAGTCCACTAATGGTAATCCTCCTAGCCTTACCACCAACACCCATCCCCATCCCCTCCGCTCCTCCAGAAACAGACGGAGGACTACCCCCAGCCAATCTCATACTCCCTCCAGCACTCCCACTCCCACTACCATTCCCAGCACCAACCCCCCCAACAATATTCATCCTCCTCGCCTGTCCCTGCGTCAACCCCCCCTTGCCACTCCCACCACCAATCATACCCGCCCCAGACCTCGATCCAGAACCAGACAACGGTGACGAGCCTGCTCCTATTCCCATCCCCGTCCCGGAACCCGAACCCGGACCTGCTCTCGAAGGAGGCGAACAAGCAATCGGTCTCGGGGGGGACCTTTTCCCTCCCCTCTCCGCACTCAACCGTCTGTGCCTAGAAATCCCCGCCCCGCTCGACACGCTCGCCCCGGCACTGACGCCAGCGCCAAGACCGGAATAACTCGCCGACGCCCGACGGTGCGCACCGCCGCCAGCGGCATAGCCGACCGCACCGGAGAGTCCCGAGATGGAGCCGATGGAGGACACCCTACGTCCTGCAGCAGCGTGGTGATGGCTGGTGGCGGAGGAGAGGGAGGTATTGCTGTGGAGGGAGAGACGGTCGCTGCGGCGTTTGGCGAGGTGCAGGGCGGAGCGGATTTTGAGGGGGTCGAGTTCGGAGTCGGAGCCGGAGCCGTAGGAGACGCGGGGGAGACGGGAGGAGGGGGAGGGGGAGAGGCGGCGGGGGGGTTCGTTTTCGTTGTTGTTGGGGGTGAGGCTGATGCTTGTGGATGTGTTTTCGTGGAGGGGGGAGAGCATCATGCTGTTGTGGCTGTTGTTGTTGTGGACGGAGGAAGGCTTGGGACTGCCGTTGGCGCTGACGGACGGTGGCGAGAGGGAGTTAGTCACTCGGCTCACGGGCAGGGAGCGCAACGGTGAAGGGCGGTCTTGGGTTTCGGGCTTTGGTGAGCTGGTCAGTCTCAGGGACAGGGTCGGTGGGATCGGCGAGCCGTGGACTGAGTCGTTGTGGTTCTGCTGCTGGGATGATGGCCGGCTTTTGGAGAGAAACCCTGCCTGGAACCGGTTGTTTGGCTTGCTGAAAGCCAGCGATGACACTTCAGGGGCAGCAGGCAACGTCGGGCTTGAGCTGTGCTGTTTAGGGGAGTCGACGTGGTTGAGGTACGAAGGGACAGGCGGCCGGGCTGGGAGTGTGCGCTCTGGCGAAGGAGGCGATGGCTCCTGAGGCGAGGGGAACTTCTTGGGCGTCTTCTCAAAGTCGGCTAGCGTGCCCTGCTCGCTCTCGTCATCGCGCCATCGCACGCCGCCCTTCTTCTTGATGGGGGTAAACGAGATGACCTTGCGGCCGTTAGCCGTCCTTCGCCGCCTAGGCGACGCCTTCACAGGGGAGGCCGCGGCTTGTTCTTGCACTGCGGCCAAGAAAGCGGGTTGTGGGATGGGCTTCTTCGGGGTCGTGCCCACCGACTTCTTCCGCTTGGGCGTGCCACGCTTCGTTGGCGGGAACAGCTCCACGGGCATGATGGACCCGTCCGGCTTGACAACGTGCGAGGCAGCCGAGTAGCCCGTCTCGAGCAGCCGGCTGATCATGGTCTTGGCATGGGCGACTGCCTCTTCCTCGCTCATGTTCAGGGTCTCGGACATGGACGACAGCATCTCGAACTGCGCGCCCAGGAGCACTTGGACAACCGCCGCGTCACCGGCCTTGTCCTGCTCCAGCACCTCGCGGTATGCATCGCGCATAAAGCTGGCCTTGAGCATCTCCACCTCGCGCGCCAGCGTGTCTCGCTCCGAACCGTCCACGGGCTCCTCACCCGCCGGCTGCAACATCGAGAGGCTGTGGTTCAACGCTGTATCGAGGTGGCGCTCCCAGTTGAATTTCTCGAGCCGCTGGTGGATGTGGTGCCGGCTGCTCTCGAGTTCCATGAGGATGCCATGGGCCGTCTTGCGCATGGCCACCAGGTTTGCGGGCACGGCGTCTTCATCACCCCGGGCATCACACACCGAGTCGAAGGCCGCAATCCATGCCGACAACAACCCAATGCGCCGCTCGATGGCCTTGCGCTTCTTCATCATGTTCGTCTTCTCCAGCCGCTCGGCTGCCGCATTCTCGTACGCGGCCCGCAGTCGCACGATGCCCTCGCGCACCACCACGTCGCGCTTGTCCATCTGCTTGCGGAACTTGGCAAACGCGGTCTTCTCGGCATCCTTCTGCTGCGCCTTGAGCTCCTTGATGAGCGCCATCTGCTCGTCGATCTTGACGAGAAAGTCCTTGACGTGACGGTTAACGTTGAACACGTTGCGCGTGACTTTCGTTTGGATGTTCTTCGCCCGGTTCGCGTAGCGGAGCGTGTTCTGTGTCTCGTCAAAATGCTCACTCGACGGGCTGACGCACACAATCATGACCGTCTTGCAGTTGCCGCCCAGGGAGAACTTGAGCAGCCGTGTCAGCTTGCTGTTGCGGTATGGAACGTGGTTCCTCTTCCTAGGATCGCACAGCGCGTTGATGCAGCTGCCCAGCGCCAGCAGCGACTTGTTAATGTTGGCTCCCTCTAGCAGGCGCTCGCCCCGGTTCTTGGTCGCGCTGGCCCGCTCGCTGCCCGCCAAATCGATGATGCTCAAGGTCGCCATCGTGTGCGGCTCGTTGACATCCGCGTTGCGGTCCTTCTGCGCGATGTTGATTTGCAGCACCGCGTGCGACCGCGACGACACGGCGTTGGCCGCCGTTGGCGACACCGTCCGGTACTCGTTGCCCTGTACAATCATGTCCATGACCTCCTGCACGTCCTTCGGGTGGTGGCTCGTCAGCCCGGCCACCGTCACCGCCTGGTTCGAGTCCTCCCGCAGCATCAGGCCCTGCTTACTACCCCCGGGCACTAGTAGGTCGCGAATCGTCTCGTTGTAGATCTCCAGGTACGAAAGCGATACCTCCGTCACCTTCTCGTCGCTGCGCTCGTTGATTTTCTCGAACAACTCCTGCATCGTCAGGAAGATTATACCGGGGTGCTGGGAGGTGCCGGTGATGGTGTGGGTTTTGCCGCACCCCGTCGCGCCGTAGGCAAACACAGTGGCATTGTAACCGTCGAGGATGCTATCCAGCAGATTCTTGGTCGTCGCCTCGTACACATCGCTCTGCGTCGCCGTCTGGTCGAAGATGCGGTCGAATGCGAAGACTTGGTCCTTGACTTTCTTGCCGGCGGCCGGAACAACGGATCGGGTGAACTTTTGGACCGGGTTGTCCTCGGGGGGGTCGAAAACCCTAAGCATATCAATGTTAGCATCGAGCGCCGCAGCGTGCATGTTTCTACGGTCGTAGCTTCGGAGGAACCTACAGGCAGCGGTCGTCCACCACCTTGATGACCGACCGAATTCCGCGCTGGTTTAGCTTGGGAGCGGGGGCTGCGGCGAGCGAGCCATCGCCGAGAAAGAGAGTGGTGTCGTCGGTTCGGACGCTGCTGCAGTCAGTATCTGTCGCGGGGTAGATCCGCAATTGGCTGGGCTCACAGTTGGGCCGCTTCTCTTATGGTGAACGGCCGCACTCGAACTACAGGCAAAAGGTCAAAGGTCAGTACAAAATAAAAAATACCAGAGTTGAAAGACTCGAAGCGACATTCGTACCTGCGACGGTAATAGAAGAAGCGTTCGGGTCCATGGTGTTCTCTGTTCGCCAAGTCCCCGTGCAAGGAGACAGAGCGAGCAATCCGAAGGGCAAGCGGACGACTCGACAAAAATCAAACGAGGTCTTTCACTCTTTGCTCTCCGCCGTGCCGGTTGACAATTGGATAGTTATTCGGATTCGAAGAAAATGCGCAAGGATGCGAGGATAGTAGTGTCTGGCGACAAAAAAGGAGTAAAAAGCGAGGGTTAAGAAAAAAGGGCACAAAAAAAAGGAGGGGAGAACGAAGCTGTCGCAGATGACTGTTTGAAGAAATGAATGAAGGTCGGTGGCCGTCGTGTCCTGGTGTCCTGGGCTTGTTAGTGTCCGCAACTTCGAGAAACAAGTCTCCCTGCGCGTGGAAGGAAGGGAAAAGGCAACGGAAATGACGTTGCTGGCTCGAATGATGGATCTCTCTCCTGCAATTTCTCGCCGCGGATTGGTGCAGCCACTGTTGACTGTTTGTGGCCTGTTCACGTTTCCCGAGCGACGTGAAAAGTGGGGTCCCCCGCTGTTCCTGGCATTGTTTGAACCAGCTGGCCCAGACCCACCGTGGGATGAACTGGTTTGCTCCACAGAAAGGTCCTGGTCTTGGCGCCAACGACACAGACCTTTGGCAGCGTTCTTGACATCACCTTGTCGGCACCTCGTCTTGCTAGTGTACCTCTGCACCTTTGGTACACGAGAAGCCAGGATCTACACTTACAACATCAAGCCTCTACGGTACCACGAAATGGAGGTATGGTGCATGTTACGCATTCCCGAGCGGACGGGACGCCGACAGGGCCCCCATTCCGAGGCAAGCGGCTTCTATATAGCGCGCTTGTTCACCCATGGATAGGCACAGCTGAAAGAGACCACCGACCGGAACATAGGTGAAAACAAGTTGAGTTTATATAATCCCTTACGGCGCGTGTTCTCCGGCTCCAGACCCTGAATTTGCAACCGGAACGCCTCCTTCAAGAGGCCTATGGTTATGGTAATCGAGCTCAAGGGAATGCTGGTACTGTACGAGGGAAAAGATGGCGCCTGTTGCGAGGAAGTATGAGACCGCAAGACGGGAGCCTTTTGCCCACATATCTAGCTTCTTGAGTGGTAAAATGGGCTTACGGGCGTGTGTGCTTTTACTTCACTGCTTCTGCCAACCTACCGACAAATTGTGTGCCTCTCGAATGAGCAAAGTCCAGACTCGCTTTCTTCTTAGTCTATCTAGTTTTAGGCAGAGCCACAAGCCTTTATCACCTTCCCACCGATCCCCCTTCTCGGCCTGAGACAAACGAATGACACGACACAAGCCCACCAGAAAGTCAAGCTTCCAGCGCCTGAGCATTCCATGGACACCGGCGTGGGGTACAGTATCCTCCGAAACAAGCTATCAAGCACCTCTTCCCCGTCTTCCCGGGTCTCGCCGCCAAAAGGCAGCAAAAAGGAAGGCAGGTCTATGCCGCGGCATTTTGCTAACCTCCCGCTCCAATTTATCCAGCGCGTGCTTCCTTCGGCATTCAAAGCAGCGGCTGGGATAGCTAGTCACGATGACCTCGCTGTTTTTGGTCAAAACGCATGAACCGTAGACGTCCTTTTTCCGGAAATCGCGCGCATTGCATGAGTACGGCCTAGGAGTGGGACGGGGGTCGGAGTGGGGACATTTGCTGTAGACCTGGCGCTGCCATTGGCACATGATGTCGATTATATTTAGTCCAGGGTGTGTGTTGGGGGTGGCTGGCCTGTGGTGGACTGGTTGTGTCGGAAGGGTTGCGGGCGATAGGTGTATGTTGGTGGTGTTTCTCTCGGCCGGAACTAGAAGGGCAGGTTTCCTTTTGTTACTCTGAAGCAGCAGAGTGATGAGATGTTCGGAAATGGGTTCACGGAGTTAAGTCAGTCGGAGACGGAGTGGTGGTGAGAGTGTGTCGAGCTTGGTTCAGCATCATCAAGCCCGTGTCAACGGAGTGCCTTAATATCTTACTTTTGTCCTCCTTTCTCTCCCCTCTTTGTTCCCACCTACGCTGGCGGTCTCCTAGGAGGCGGCGCCGAGCTACATCAAACGAACCCAAGGCCTCAACCCATGAGAATGCAACAGCTTGTCCTCTAGTTGGCCGGTCTCCGGCGGCCCTGGACAGGCGTACCCGAAACACAAGGGACCCTAAATGGCCCGCAAATCGGCTTGCTCGCCAACATTGAGACGGTGAGGAGGGATGAAAGCCAGATCGTGGGCACGGTCCGAACCCCTGACGGCCCTGAAGACCCTAACACTCAGATGACGGACGGGCCATTCGTGGACCAGCGGGTGTGGCCGGGCCGGTGATGCTTCTGCCAGTGTTGGGACACGAAACCAACAGTCTGGCCGAAGCTACACAGGCCCCTTACACCATCCCACGCGGGAGGGAGCCTTGGAGCAGATGCCTTCAGAACCACGGACTTGGCCAGTTGGCAGTTTGAAGCCAGGCCGATAACCGCACTGGAGTGGTACTAACAGAGTTTCATGTTCACCGTGGTTGGGTAAGGGCGATTCTTCCAACCTATGAGCCATACGTAGTTATCGGGGCTTCGGCAACCACTCTTTCGCTCTGGGCCAACAACCCCGACCAAACTTCAAGATCAAGTTGCGACGGGGGCCGTGTGGTTGGGGGCGGTTGGGTTAGGGCCGCCGGCCAACCCCATTTTGGGACGGTAGCATCGGGGGCCGTGTTGGGTGCGGCACTCTAGCTTTGGATCATCCAACGTCCCAACATACAATGTCCCAACCTCGATTGTTCAGAGGGTGCTAAGTTTCCATTCGCTAATCGGCGAAGAGCCGACAGTTGCCTGTGGAGGCTGTACAGCTTGGGTAAGGTTACAAGTCCAAACATCGCCCTGAAAACTCGTGAGGCACGAAACCACCAAACTTAATGGAACTATTCAAACTCTTGAAAACAAAAACCCCTTCATTCGTGAGAAATTACGTCCCGAACCCTGGAGTCCTCATCGAGAATTCTGAATTGGCCGGTCGCTTCTTGATGGTGTTGAGTGGTAACCAAGCTGCTCGGCATGGGATGATTGTACTTTAGAAAGGATGAGAGATGGGACGAGGGGGCCAGGTGTACGGCCCGGAAGGTATTGAATCCGAGGTCACAAGATTCCTTCCGCACTCGCCAAGCAGCAAATACCAGTATCGCGGTGCGAGGTAGGCGACGGCATGAATCTGGGATACGCCAAAAGGATAAGGAGCAATACGCCCTGCTGTGAAAGAAAAGAAGAGAAAATGATGAGGCAGAGACAGAGCGAAAGGAATGGCACAGGGAGGGAGAAAAGTCAAGTTTCCAACCAACAGCTGGTTTTAAATATGTACTTGTGGGGCGAGCTCCCCAACCGTACTGCAATCAGCCAATCGGAATCGGCGTAGAGCACCAGGATTTCCTGATTGAGCGCCATTCCACGGCCAACCTACCCCACAACCTGTCCATCGACTTTCAGCAAGGACTTGCAAATAGCCACTACTTTGACAACTTTGAACAACAATCTTGCTGGAGCTAGTAACAGAGAATTCCTGATGATTCTTTTCTTCAAAGGTCTTGCCTTATTTATTATAACGAATTACCAATTCTCGATTGACCCTCCCCGGCCGCTGTATCATTTTCTTGTTTTAGAGCTAAACCCTACATCATCTTGAATTTAGGTTAAGAAAACCCAAAATATGTGTTTTTAATAAACATTAAACAGCAGAACAGAACAACCACCGATCAGGGACCAAGTCTCATCAACTAAACTCGTCATTAACAACTACGATTATCCCTTATCCAACCATACTCATTCCAACCCCCCTCCATCAATCCCTCCTAACTAATACCTACTAACTAATACCTACTAACTACTAAACAGCACTCGTCCCCTCCCTGCTCCCAACTACATCCCCCCCCACCAAGAAACTCACCGGCGGCCCCAAATAACTCGGCCTAACCCCTCCCAAATCCACCACCACCTTCTGCACCACCAACCCCGGCAACAGCGCCCACACCCTCAACTTATACGCCCCCTCCCTCTCCACCGCAAACCGACTCGTCGTATAATTCCCCGTCCGCCCCCACACCCCATCCGCCACAGCCCCCTGCCACCCCGCGGGCATGTTCCCGCCGACTGTCGCGCCGACGGGTTGGACGTGGGTTACTGCAACCTGGGACGTATCGGGAGTGTCGGCGGGGAAGAGGGAGATGGCGTATTCGAGCGGGGTGGCGTCGCCGAGGTAGTTGAGCCCCGGGGAAAGGTAGAGGGTGATGTTGGCTGCAGTGGTGTTGGTGAAGAGGTAGAGGTCGTATTCGAGGGCCGGGGCGGTGGTGAGGGTGAGTTTTTCGGTGTTGAGGGGGATCAGGCCGACGCCGGTGTCGGTGCGGCCGTAGTTGGTGAAGGTGTGGTAGGTTGGTTTGGTGGTGGTGTTGGTGGATTTGGACGAGGAGGAGGAGGAGGAGGACGGCGGGATGATGGTGCTGTATTTGGCCGCGGGAAACGCGACGTGGCCGTCGGACTCGACGAACCCCTTGGTGAATGACTTCGGCACAGACCGCGCGCGTACCGGGACGAGAACGTGCGGGTCGCTGAAGCCGTACTTGTCGAACGTGCGGCATGTCGTGACGTTGACAGTTACCGTGCCATCAAACCCAGCCGGAACAGCGGCCCAGTCAACAGACACCAGCACGCGGGTGTCGGCGCTGTCAGGCCCGAGTGTCCCCTTGGCCGGGTCCAGCTTGAGCCAAGGCTGGTTGGCCGCCAGCGACCAGTCGCAGTCCTCGACGCCGCGTGAGAAGACGTCGATGTACCGTGTGGCCGGGCCGTAGGGCTCGAGGATGGGCAGGGAGAGGTCGTTGGCGCTGTTGCCGTGCCACCGGTCGTCGCCCTTGACTGTCGCGTTGGACCCTTCGACGCCGATGCCGATTTGTCCGGCGAGCGCGGCGAATTCGGTTTGGACGTGCACCATGGCGGGGAGGGTGTTGCGCATGGGCTGCTGCCAGTAGCCGGAGTAGCCGAGATGGGTTTCTGGGGGTGCCAGTCAGTCAGTCGGTTCGCTACGGGAACAAAAAGGGGTAAGAGCGGGACAAGAACTTACGGTCCATGAAGTGCTTCCACTTTCCATCCAACAGAGCATCCCAACGACGGGTGAGGTTGGCATCAGCCGCCGAGTACTTCAACACGTCTTGAATCACCTTGTTGGCCGAGTTGCGCCCCTGACCAGCAAACAGCAAGTTCCGAGCACCGCCAATATTGATCTGCTGCACAATTTGACCAGCCATGGCCGGGTGTAAGACCGTCTGGAAGAAGGCCGCCTGGGTATTCGCCGGCAGCTTGTCATAAATCCCCTGCGCCTTCTCGACCAAATCCGCCCATTGCGCTAGCACGGCATCGGCCTCGTTGTAGTTGATCACCGAGTACGACGACGGTTCGATCAGCTCGTACTTGCGCCGCGCCGCATACATGCCATACTTCAGCAGCACATCAGCGATCTCCCCGGCGTGTTCCGCCCCAAACTCCCGCGCGGCCCACGCCTCGGCCCATTCCGCTGTGCTCTCGATGTCCCAGCGCTTAGCGTCGTAGGCCAGATCCAGGAAATGGCTAATCGGCACCTCGAGCGCCTTCATATCCCCAACATTAACAATCCACACCCGGTCGGCCCCGCGAGCATACGCCAGATGCATCTGCTCGGTCGTCTTAGCCAGTTGGATGGTGTTGATCCATTTATAATCGCGCGGGTCACCGACGTAGTCGAAGTGGTAATAAATACCGGCACCACCAGCCCGGCCAGTCTCATTCCGCAGCGG
Organism: Chaetomium sp. MPI-SDFR-AT-0129; assembly: GCA_020726445.1. Classification (NCBI taxonomy): domain Eukaryota; kingdom Fungi; phylum Ascomycota; class Sordariomycetes; order Sordariales; family Chaetomiaceae; genus Chaetomium; species Chaetomium sp. MPI-SDFR-AT-0129. The sequence continues at coordinate 1,150,573 of JAGJXA010000008.1, read as the reverse complement.
CAGCCGCCGGACATTACCCCAGTTGTCGTCCGCCCACAACAGCGTCACATCATCGGGGACCTGCAGCCCGGCGAAGATGTAACTCATCACCTCCTTGTACAAACACCACAGCTGCGGCACCGTGCTGATATCCTCCACCCCCAGCCCCGTCGAGATAATATCCCGCTGGTTCTTAACCAAAACCTCCAGCATCTCAACAATATACTCCACCCCCAACCCCTCAATCGCCGTGTCCCCCGTGCCGCGCATCCCCATAGTCCACAAGGAATTCCGCGCATACGGCTTGGCGCGCTGCACGCCGTAGCGGAAATAGTCGTCGATGGTTTTGTTATTGAGGTTGTACGCCCAGGGGCCCTGGTAGAAGTGGCCGAACTCGTTTTGGGCGCGCATGAGGGGTTCGGTGTGGGACGAGCCGATGACGACTTCGAAGGCGTCGGCGAGCGGCTGGTTGGCGGGGTCGTCCACTTCGAACATGGTTGCCCAGACGGCGGGCCAGAGGTAGTTGGCGCGGAGACGCAGGACGACTTCGAAGATGAGACTGTAGAAGGCGGGGCCGTAGCCTGGGCCGTAGGGGGTGTCTTGCCAGTGGGTGCTAGAGGACTCGTTAGTATGTCGGTGTATCAGAGCCGAACCCAAATCGATCTCAAGACCATAAGAAAAAGAAGAGAGAAAAAAAAAGAAAAACAAAACGTACGCAACCCAGTTCGTCAACGCCGGCTGCTCATCATTCAAAAAGAACCCACGGTACTTCACCGACGGCGGGCCCTGCACCTTCTTCTTCTTCGTCACATAAAGCTTCTCACTCTTCTGCACCGGCGTGTCGGTCCAAAAGTACCACGGGCTAACCCCAATCTGCTCGCTAACATCATAAATCCCAAAGATCGTCCCGCGCGGGTCGCTGCCGGCGATCACAAGCGCCTTCTTGACGCCCGCTACCGGGTGCTCGATCACCTGGCTGGTGAACGACTCCCATTTGCCCTTGACCCCGGACACGTCGAGCGCGTGGGAGGAGACGAGCTTGTCGATGACGGTCGAGTGGCCGATGGTGCCTGCGATGATGACTACGTCTGCGGGGGCGTAGGGCGAGTACTTGGGGCCGGTGAAGTGGGCTGTGCCTGTGGTTGAGTACTGGACTGATCTTAGTACAGTACAACATACTCGCATCATAACTCCCCGACGCTGGACTACTCACCACAGTGTTATTCGTATTATCCACCGGCTTATACTCATACCTCACCGCCTCCGACACCTTTCCCTTCTTCCCATTACTCAACGTCAAGTTCGTGCCCGTGACACGACCAAAGTCGACCGCCAAGTCGCCCGCAGCGCGGATCACGCCCCAGTACTCGTTCTCTGCCACCAAGATCTGGCCAGACTTAGACCCTCCAGCCAATTGCAGTACCGATCCGTGGCTATCCGTCGATATGATCTTTTCTTGGCCGAGGGCGGCGGCCACTGAGCTGAAGGCTAGCCAGAGGGCTGCCTTCACGCCCAGGCCTAGGGGATGCATGGTGGTGGTGGTGTTGTTGTCTTTGGTGTTGCGTTGTCGTTGTTGTTGCTGTTACACACAAGAAACGTACCTGCACGCACTCACGCAACGGCGCTGGTCTCACAATTGGTAGTCCGTGACGACAACAAACGCGGAAAGACAGAGCGAGTGCAAGTGCAGATCTTTGCCTTGATAATTATAACCACTATCCAGCTCCCCGGGTATGCAAGGAACATTCCGCCCGTGCCCCCCCCCCCCTTCTCTCCCCCAGGAACCGTGGCAGCCATGAGGGAAATGGGCCCGGTTGCAAGGAATCCAAGGCCTCGCGTTGGTGGAAAAACTTAACTGGGACCCCGCGGAAGAGAGAGAATAGCCTCATAGCTTCCGCCATCGCTAGCTTCGCTACCAAAACGCAGGCTGGGAAGTGAGTGGGAACGGGACAGGCGCGTTGTTGGCCCTTCTTGGGTCTCCTCCGGGGAAAAAAAGGGTTTGTGTTGCAGCGCCAGGAACGCATGCCAAGGATTGGGGAAGTTGGATTTGGAGATGGAGCTGGGGGAGCTTCGTTTACCCAGCTCTCGCGAACGCCACTTGGTGAAGAAAAGTAACGGCCGGGCGGACGGATAAACTCGCGTGAGCGGAACTCGAGGAAATAAACCTCGTAGCGAGCCCGAAGCTGAGATTATGGAAGAAGGTTCTTGAGTTCTATTGACAACTGATGGGCTCGTAATTACACTTCGAGTCGAGAAGCTGAAGCGCTTGAGAGGGACGATGTACCCCACAGCAACATCCCCCACAGAAATCGATGACCATCGCAAAGAAGGAAAGAGCAGTCCTCTCTGGCGAACCCGCCCTAACAAAAACATTAATGACGGTACCTGTGGCAAACTGCGGGTGTACTATGTATACATACCTTAAAAGCAACATGCCATCTCTCACATAAAGCGAAAACAACACGCCCACAACTGAGAGCGAAACCTCTCAACGAAACCCCCAATCACTCCCCGAGTCCCCAGATACAATACAAACCAACAAACGAATCCAATGCGGAAACCATCTCATCCTCCTCCGCATTCCCCGCATTGCCCTTGCCCATTCTTGGGGGACGAGGGGGAACAAGGGGAGCGCTGACCGGCTATTTAGCCGAGAGGACGATCCACAACTCGGCTTCCTAACCTTGACACTAGCGCTTGGTGCTTTGCCCTTCTTGGAAATGCAGGGCGCGACGCCACGCGAGGTGGAAGTTCTCGAAGGTTTTGGGTTCTTCGGCTGGGAAGCGAAGGTGGACGGGGGGTGAGAAAAGAGTTTGTAGCTGGCGAGAGATCCAACCCCCCGCGACCTTGCGTCAACCCCCCGCCATCTACAGTCCTGCGAGACGATATTCGGAAGTTCTGGAAGTGTTTGAGATTGAGGTTGAGGGGAGGGAACGAGCCTGCGAGATGGGAAACGAATGGACAGCTGCGGTTTGTTCCGTTGCGGTCTCTAATAAACTAACGTCGTTTCCCTTTCTTTGTACAGGAGAGCTTGGGGAAGAATTGGAGGGGAGAATAGTTGACCGGGCTCGTCCACGTCAAGGACTGCTACTCTGTATGTCGTCTTCATTTTTTTTATTCGGTTCTTCTCTCTTGAGTTTGTGTCACAAAGGATCAACATAGACAAACATATAATAGAGCAAATAAAACAACTATAAGTAAGCATTTGATAAAACCAATAAAACAGGCACTTGTTTCTGAAAATCTGTTCTCTCCAACGTCAACGTCACAAACCAAGCAAGGAGGTCATGCCCTACGAGACGTCAGCCCAAGGGGTTTGGGATACGGGCCTAAAAGGGCGTTTATCAAATGTTGACCGTCGACACGATCACCACGTCCGGGTTTCCCAAAATGGGAAACTCTTTCCCCAACGTAACGCCCTGAGTCGGTTGCTCGTGTGAACGCATCCTTTGATTAAGCTCTCAAAGAGGGGTTGGATGACGATGGGAATAAAATAGAGATTTGTTGTAGAGGAGGTACGATCACCGTTGGGTTAAGTTCATCTGTTTACCTTAGATAACTAAGTAAACTCGCCTGAAGGGTCCCAAACGTCGCGACTCGCCCGATGCGAGCGCCCTGCATTTTCTAATCTTTTGTGTACACAAGCACACCTAAGTAAGGTAGTTAAGTACTTCCTCCCAACCCCTCGATCACTTCCCGCTGCATCGTACAACCCGACCCAAAGCCCCTCCACAGCTCGAGCCCTTCCCCATTACCACGGTTCAGCAAAGCCCCTCCAACACCCTCGCCCAATCACCCCCTCATTAAGCCGCCGCACCCTCAACCCACCGATACCGCGGCAACAGCGCCATCTTCTCCTCCGGACTAACCTCCGTATCCCCATACACCATCCTCGACCCCTTCTTCCTCTTCTCCCCAGCTCCACCCGTCTCCTCTCCCGCCCCCTTCCCAGCCGCCGCCGACACCGACGGCCGCACGCCCGCCTCAGCCAACCGAATCATCTGGTCAATATCATCCCCACCAGCCCCGCCACGGGCCGCATTCGCCACCAACTCGTCGACTGTCGACGGCGCGCCGCCGGGATATCCCGGAGGGGGCACGCCTCCGGCGGCACCGTTGTAGTAGTACGGCGGCGGGGCTCCGCCGGCTGCGCCTGCTGCTGCGGAGCCGCTCGGGGGACGAGCGGGCAGAGGGAAGGGAGCGGTTGTGCCGGCTGGGGGGGCGCCTGGTGGGAAGGCGGTCGTGGCTGGGTAGCCTTGTGCGGGCGGGTAGGGGTAGCCTGCTTGTGGAGGAGGGAATGCGGGTGTCTGGTTTGGGAGTTGTGAGTTGTGAGTGCGCTGACGCAGGAAGGTGGTAGGAGAATAGAGAGGGACAGGGTAAACTTACGGCTTGTGCTGGACTCTGGTTCTCGGCTGGAGCAGCCGTAGCCGGCGTGCCGTTGATGCCAGCGGCCTTTTGCGCGGCAACCCTTGCGCGGTGCTCGGCTAACCTCTTTTTGAGCTCCTCGGGTGTCTCGTACTTCAACTTCTTCGTCGGGCCCTGGCCTCCTGATAGGCCCCGTGGGGGGTTTCCTGTCGCGGCTTGACGCTCGGCTTGGGCGGTGTAGAAGTTTTGGATGATGCGCTGGTGGTGCTGTTGGATAATATCCTCGGGAACACCTTCCATACCGAAGATTTCGATATCGAGTCCTTGTCGGTTAGGGAGCGCATTCTCGACTGTTGTGAGGTTTTCCTTGTGGACTTGGTTCATGTGCACGGAGAGACCTAGAATGCGCAAAAATGTCAGCCATCATGGTCGGGTCTGATAGAAGGAAGGCTGGCGCGTGACGGCGTACCTCCCGCCGTGTTCAATCGCTTGCCACATCGGTCACATTTGAAGTGTTTCGCCTTCTGATGCGAGATGAGAAGCTTTAGATCTTCAAAATCACGTTCACCTATCACAGTATTAGCCTAATTCGGACGCGTGCAAGCTCTGATGAACCAACAGTAGTAGCACCACGGTCGAGTCAAAAGCTCCTCGACGTCGGGGTGACCGCGCTTCTTCTTGCCCATCTTGAATCGGTCGCGGAGTCGGCGAAAATAAACGGTTGGAAACGTGCAATATTCGAATTGGCGCAAATATCGAGTGATATCGCGGGATGGACGAGTTCCGAGATGGCGGGGATGGATTTCGCGGCGGTTGCTCGAGCAATGGGAATCTTTGGTGTTGACGGTCAAGCTGCGAAATGTTCAGCCTCTCGGTGGCACGGTGCGCCACAGCGACAGCCTTGCGCTGAGAGTGGGCCCTATGCCCCTACCCGGTTAGGTATCATATATCGCATACATGCATTACTTTCCTTCCCTAACCGGAATAAGGAATTGTCAAGTTCTCAACCAACTCCCACCAGCCGAATTGAACTTTCCGACTTCGCCAAAGTCCAGGACTTCCACCAGGCACCCGTATCAGTATCTGCCTTGGTGAATCACCTACCATGTTTTAGGCAGCCGGGGTAGAGCGTCACAACACCCAAAGATCATGGAAAAACAGATGTCCCGAAAAAGCGACAAGTTACGAATATCGCTTTGCCTTTCGTAAACGCCGCGGTCGTAGCCCTGTATTCGTACGCTTCTTCTAACAATCCGCTTGGCCTTTTGGTCCTGAGGCCCCGGGCGACGGCAATTCATGAATTCCGAATTCCGCCAAAACCATACTATGGTATAGGTGTTTACCATGCGGAGTTGTTAACTCCGACGCCACTCTTGAAGCATTAAGGTTGGAGAGTTAAAGTTCATGCAAATCCCCGCGCGGATGTTGGTGGCTTTGTCATCAGGAGACGTTGTCGGAACCAATCCGACACACGGAACCTCCATTACACTAGGAAGAAAGAGGGAAATCCCGTCATTCGAAATCACTGCCAAGGTTTAAGGGAGATCCGAGATCGAAGGATTCAGGTACTCGCACTCGGTCGCAACCTGGGGGCTGACGATTGATAATCGAGGCGCTTATCAGATTGCCCGGTGCTGTGCGGAAGTTACAACGTTTCTGAAGCTGGTTAGTGGTACAGACATAGGTAATGTATTACAAATTTTGGCCCCCAATTCGACGCCGTGGACTTGCATCCATGTCGATAGTCGGCTACACCAGAACTCCGTTGGTGACGATGTCGAAGCTACCGTAATTAAGATGTCCCGCGTCCGAGCGGACCTGGCCCAACCAATTGCCGAGCATCATCATCGTCTTTGAGGGGGACAGGCTGTTGTACGAATCTTGTCTCTCAGGCGCAAGGGGTTAGCAAGATGAGGTGAGCAGTTGTGCCCCGCCTTCCTCGTGGGAGCTCTACCATTCCACGCAATCACGCCAGACTTGCAACATATCACACAGGTTGGTTGTACAGAATGGCATATAAACGCCCATCTCCCCCTCACTTCACGATGGGTTTCCTCTCAACCAACAACCATCTTCACGCAATCGAATCTCAATCATCTTTCCAGACCCAAACAACAAACCATCGACCTCACCAAGCCCACTAGTAACCCACTAGATCTCATCAAAATGACTACCATCAAAACCGTCGCCGTCCTCGGAGTATGTCTCACTCACCCCTCTTTCTTCACGAACTTTTCATACTAACCACCTCCCCCAGGCCACCGGCAACCTGGGCCCCGCCCTCGTCCAAGCCCTCCACGACGCCAACTTCACAGTAACCGCCATCACCCGCGCCAACTCCTCCAACCCCACCCCCAGCACATTCCCCTCCGACGTCACCGTCAAATCAGTAGACTACACCTCCCCCGAGGCGCTCCGCGCCGCGTTCACCGGGCAAGACGCCGTCGTGTCCGCCGTCGCCACCCCGGCGCTGGGCATCCAGATCGCGGCGATCGATGCGGCTGTTGCTGCGGGCGTGAAGAGGTTTATCCCGAGTGAGTACGGCGTGGATACGCGCCAGGCGGTGGGCACGACGGTGGGGAAGATTTTGGCGAAGAAGATTGAGGTGACGGAGTATTTGCAGGAGGTTGTGAAGAAGGGGACGGCCCCGGGGTTTAGTTGGACGGGATTGTCGACGGGGTTGTTTTTGGATTGGGTGAGTTTTCCCTTCTGTTCTACACTGGACACTCATGGAATTGAGTATAAGGGTTATGGGACATATGCTAACGATGGAAAACAGGGCTTCGACTTCAACGGCCTGGGCGTGATCGACCTCAAGGAGAAAAAGGCCACCATCATCGACTCCGGCAACGAAAAGTTCTACACCAGCACGCTCTCCCACATCGGCCGCTCCGTGGCCGGTATCCTGCTGCACCCCGACGAGACAGCCAACAAGTACCTCGCCACGGCGTCGCACAATTTCTCTCAGAACGAGCTCCTGGCCGTGGTCGAGGAGTTGACGGGGAGCAAGTTTGCCGTCACCCACGAGAAGTCGGAGGATCTGACTAGAGTGGGACTGGAGAAGCTCGCGGCGGGTGAGCCGATTGCGTTCATCTACTTTTTGCGGACGTGGAACGGGACGGATGGCATTGGACATGGCTTGACGGAGGAGGAGAGTGATAATGCGCTGGTTGGTGTGCCGTATGAGGATACGAAGGCTGAGGTGCAGCGCTGGCTGGAGCGGGTGGGTGCTGGCGTGTCGACTGTTAATAAGAGGGAGTCTTACGAGTAGCTAGCTGGTGTTCTGCAGTTTCGCCTGTTTGAGTAACTAGCAACAGAATTAAAGTGTGACCACCAAAGCAATGCGGGCACCTTGTACACATTCGCGTAGTGAGTTCTGAATAACGTAATAAGAATGGCCCTTTAATTGAGCGTTATATACAGGCCCGCACTGTCGAAAAAAGAAGAATGCGACCTTTTTATGTTTTGTTTTATATACACCTCCCAAGTCGTAGCACCCCGTCTTATAAGCCCCCCAGTAATCCCCGCAAACACCTCTTACGAAGCCAGCGTCAACACACCCGGGCGGTACGGCAGCTTGTCGTAGTCGGCATTGGCGTTGGGGTCACGGCCCTGGTACAGCAGCTGCAGCGAGCAAGGGTCGACCTCAAACTTCTCATTCTGGCTGGCACGCACCAGCTCGCCGTGGCTGATATCGTTGGTCCAGGTGGCGCCCGAGTTGGCCTTACCCGCAAAGGGGCTGCTCTCGGTGGCGGCGTTGGGAGTCCACTCGCCGTCGAGGCTGCTGGCGGTGAAAGACCGGAAGAAGCGTCCCCCGGAGCCCATGGCCTCGACCAACATCAAGTACTGGTCGGCGCCCTGGACCTTGTAGACCTGCACGGCCTCGAACAGGTTGTTGGTGGAGTCCGACATGACGGTGACGAACTCGGTGCCGAAGCTGCCCGGGAAGTTGCCGATGGGCATGCTGGCGCGGTAGATGGAGCCGTTGTCGCCGCAGAAGAAGAGGTACATGTTGGTGTCGTCGCCGATGACGGTCTGGTCGATGGCGCCCGTGGACGAGCCCGAGATCTTGCCTTCGAACAGCGGCTTCGCGTCCGACCAGCTGTTGGCGTCGGTCGGGTCGTTGGAGGTCTTGTAGGAGAAGGTGGTTGGGCCCCACTGGTAGGCTAGGATCCAGACGTTGCCGGGCTCGAAGAAGAAGATTGTCGGCGCGACGGTGCCCTGGGGGAGACCCGTTTGCGTGGCCGAGGCCATCTCGCTCCAGTCGCCGAAGGGGCTGAAGACCATGGAGCCGTAGTTGGACTGGTCGTGGGTGGAGGCGTAGACGAGGTGCTGGCCGTTGTAGGGGGACACCGAAAAGTCCTTGAGGGCGACCCATCCGTTCTTGGGCTCGGCCAGGGCGTCGCTGGAAGTCCACTTGTACGAGGTGGGCAGCGCGCACTGGCCGGCGACGGACGCCGCCGAGGCGAGGAGCACGACACCGGAGCGCTTGGTGACCTTCATGGTGGTGGTGGAGGATAAACGTTGGTGGGTTTGTTTTTGTTTTGTTTGTTGGTGTGGAAATCCCCAGGCTCAAGCTGTAACGTCTTCTGTCTCACAAGAGAGCTGGGTAGGTTAGAGAAACGGGATGCAGATCCCCTTTATAGATCGTTAATGCCATGGCCAGGCCATAGCATAGGATGCCCCGATCCGGTTGGTTCTGTCCTCCGGAAGCAGGGCGCCCGAATCGTTCGGACAGGTGCCGAACGGAGTAGCCGGCGCACATGACAGAACCATGACAGAACCACCAAGAGGTAACCCCCCCCCCCCCCCCCCCCCCCCCCGACTGGTCGACATAATCCCACCAGTATGCTGCAATTCCGCACAGGCAAACGAGGCAAAAACCTCGAAACCGGCTGGGCACGGTAGGGGTCCCAAACAATGCCCCGGATTTTGGGCCCCGGATTCGTGGTAGTCTGGCGCAAGTCTGGGTAAGAATCCCGGGTCGTGCTGCTGATCGTCTCCCTGATCGTCACGAAACTTAATTTATCCACGGGGACTTCCTACTGGCGCGCTTCGACTCCATTTCCTCCACAAAACACAAAACCAAGCAAAACCTGGGCCCTGCGCAGGATAGGGAACAGGTTCGCCGCGTTGCGCTGCGCAGGAGGAAGCCGGAGCTGTTCCGACCTGGCTATGTCCGTCGTGAACTCGTAGTCGCCGGTTATTGAGGCTTCGGCTCTTGTCGTTGTTTCAGCGTCCCGTTTGGGTTTGGGGCGTGTTTTTTTCTCGGCTCCGGCCCATGCACTGCGACCGTTTCCCGTCAATTGCCGCACGCGGGGAAGCACGCAGAACACGCGGCTCTTTCAAGCCACTCGGCAGAGTCCTTTCCATTGGAGCGGCTAGGGGGCAGCTGGCGTGGACTGTACATATGGTAGTAGGCAGTCCTTCACTTGATACGAATATGTAGAACCACCACAGATCCTCGCGCTTGGAGACTGCACACTGGACGCTGAGTGGAGGAAGTCGTGTGTTTTGACTTCCGTGCAAGCGTTCGAGTCGGCACGATGATTGATAGTTAAATAGTTGCTTTCAGCAAAGATCTGCTCGAAACAACGACTGCTCTCTCTTCTGTCGAGCAATGCCGGGAAACCGGGTTACAGCCTGAGTTCGAACTGGCCCGTTCAGTTTATAATTATACCAGACCCACACAGTTCTCTTAACACAACCGATCGCAATCCGATGCACTCTTAACTAGTGAATGTAGATTGCCCGTCTGTGTTGACAACAATACACACCAGAGTCCCATCATCGTGGTCCCTAACTCGAGACAGAATTAATATATAAAAAACGAAGAGAGAGAACCAAGGATATTTTAGGCCTTTGCAGCGCCCCTTCTTTTCCACCGAACCGTTTCTCCTTCCCGTTCCGTTCCCAAGCTCTTGTTTGCTTGTCAGTCCCGACTCCAAGGAATATGATACAAGCGAATGATAGTGCCAAGGAGGAGTAACAACAGAGAAAAAAACGAAGACAACGAAGAATATAACAGTAGAAGCGAAAAAAAAACAATAAAAATAAGATTACTGCAAACCACCTCCTCTCACCCGCTTAGAGAAATGAACCAGCCTCCGTATGCCCGATCCACCCCCAAACAATTTTAGAGCAGGACACCACCATAAACTCGACGATCCGTAACCCTCAGCACTTCGGCTTGCGTCACCGAAACAAAATACGTCTTTTCCGTTGTGCCTTTGTTTCCATTTCTCATTCATCTCGGTCCATCCGACCATTACACCATTATAAATAGGGCACGATAGAACAGAGCCCGACGCGCGACGCGACGCAACACCGGCCGATGCTCTTCCGCCTCCTTACATAAACTCCTTTCCCTTGCGGGCTAGGATCCGGATATTATTGATCAGCCCGTCCACCAGTTCCACGTATTGGTGCGGTTGGCCTTCCATTGCCTTCCGTCCTTGATCGATAATAGGCGTTGGGTCGATCTCTACCTCAAGTTCATGCTCCTTTTCTGTGCGCTGGGTGTTCTGTATCAAGTTAGTTAGTTGGGGTGATCTTCTTGGGACCTTAAAAGGGAAGCGGAGTGGTGTGTGTTGTGGGTTGTGGGGGAACTCACTGTCACCCCTGTTACGGTCTGCGTTACCTGGGTCAAATCAATTTGATAAAACCCGTGCTTATAGCTCAAACGGTCCTTTGTTCTGTCAGGAACAGGCGGGCGATTGGTCGACCCAGCCATGCGCTCGAGCTCCTCGATCGGCCCATCCCAGTCCATTTCCAAGTTGATACTGATACGGCAGTCGAGCGGCGAGTCCGGGAAATGGATACTCAGGTCCGCAATGCGCGCCTTGACGATCTTTGCAATTGGCTTCTTGGTCTTTTGGTCGTACGTGACGCGTACCTTGACCGCATGGCCCTTCGCAGCGATAGGTTTGGCAACGCACACAGGCAGATGGCGATCGCGCACCGACGCGGGGATCTCGAAGAACTTGTCAATTTCGTGACGGTGGCGGTAGTCGATGGGCAGCCGCGGCCTCGGTAGGGTTGCGTGCGCGGCCTTGTTGCCGGGATGCGTCTGTTGGACGAGCTGGTTAAGGTATTCGTTGTATGCTTTGTGCTGAACTTCTGTCATGCTCGACCGGAACCCAAGCCAATTCCCGCTCTCGTTGAGCACGCACTCGGACCGGACGGGGAGCTCGACCCGTTGATTCGTGTTCTTGTCGACCAGTAACCCGAGTTTCGCTTCCACTTCAAACTTGACTTCCCGAAATTGGATTTCACGCAGGTCCTCGTTGAGAATGACATACTTAAACAAGAAATCGGCCACCTCTTTGCTGAACGGCTCCTGCGGGACCGAGTTGGTGATACTTGGCTCCCAGGGCCCCAACAAGCCCCATTGGGTCGCGGCATCCGGCGGTACACTGGGTGCCGGTGTGATGGGAGCTGGGTTTCGTTTCTCTTCAGGTGAAGTTTGCCGGCTTTGCGGTCGCTCTGGCCGGGGCGGTGGCCGGTCTGGCTGACGGTCCGACTTTCCATTGACCTGTGGACCGGAATGTGGGACCGGGTGGTAAAGGATGTTGTTTGGATGCGCTGGTGTTTTATCACGGAGCGATGCCGCCCATCCCGGTGTTGTTGGGTACACCTTTCGCTTCTTCGTAGCCTTGGTTGAAGAGGCCGTTGCATTCTGAGCCAACGTGCTGTTAGCACTAGGCATGGCTGGCCGCCCGTCTTGATTCTCAAATGGAGGTGGTCGCACCTCTCGTTTTTCAAGCTCGTCCGGTTGCAAATCTCGGTCGCCGAGTTTTCGTTTGGCTGGTGTTGAGGCGCGTTCTGGGACCGCGGGCGCAGAATGGTTTTGGCTGGGGTATGGGGCTGGCTCGGAAATAGAGGTCTCGGGGTGCCCGGCGCTACTTGGCAAACTAGGGATTCGTGTTTTCGGGCTCACACTAAGGCTTCGTTCTCGATCACGAGGTTGCTGCTGCTGCTGTTGTTGCTGTGGTTGCGGTTGCTTCTGTTGTTGCTGCTGCTGTTGTTGTTGTTGTTGTTGTTGTTGTTGTTGCTGCTGCTGTTGCTGCTGTTGTTGTTGCTGCTGTTGCTGCTGTTGCTGCTGCTGTTGTTGCAAATGCCGCTGTTGTATTTGTGTCGGGTCCTGGCTGTGCGAATCATGTATGCTGTGAATGCTGTGAGTGCTGGCGTGCCTCGGAAGCGATGGGGGAGGCGGCGGCGGCGGTGATGTTTGCATGGTCGGGTGGGCGCCAGGCACCGGGGCGCGTTGCTGGTACGGGCTAGACGGTCCGTAGCCTCCGGTATGGGTCGGGCGAGCTGATAGCGGACCGGCTCCGCCGGGAGTTGGTGGTTGTGATGTCTGTCGTTGGTACGGGTCGGGTTGTTGAAGAGGACGTGGAGCGGCCACGGGGCTTCCTTGAGCAAACGATGCGCCGTATGGCGCGGTCTGACTATGTGCGGAAGTGGGCGTCGGCGTCGACTGCATCGATTGGGCTCGGTGGAGATAAGGTTGATTGCCTCCGGGGGTCGCAATCGGAGATGTCTGAGGAATGTGAGATCCCTGCATGTACGGGCTAACGACGGGTTGGCCGGCTACCACCACCGGAGCAGACGCCTGAGAATAGCTATCGCGGTGATATGGGCCCGAGGGAGGGTATTGATGTCGCTGAACAGGGCTTGCAGGGTTCGCCTGGGGTGGGAAAGGGTAGCCGCCGGCGCTGCTCATCGAGGCGGTCGGAGTATGTCGGTATGGGGACGGGGCCGGGCCAATATTGACACCTGGCGATCGTGGGTCGTTTGACGGGTGTTGGTGAAGGTGCGGCGGCGCTCGGGTGGGATACCCGCCGGCGGGAGGAGCTTGGAAGGGCGGTGGAGACGCGAACGCGCCGGATGGGTGATGGTGCGCGCCATAATCCTGGGATACATGTCGGCCAGGGGATGGCTGGGTCTGACTGTAGTCGCGGAATGATTGCGGTGGGTTGGCCTGGACCGGCGTCGACGGAAGCGGGGGCTGTTGCGCGGGTTGTTGCGGAGCCGGCGCCGTTGGCGGTTTGCTCGGGCGGGAGGCCGAGGGGCCATTATCGTTAAGCATGCCCCGGAGATCCATCTTCACCACTTCTTCTTCCAATCGGCATCCAATTTCTTTCGGTTTCTTGTACTGGGTCTCGGGTGCAAGGTGGTGCACAACCGGCTAATTATTGATTCGGCGCAGTGGACCTCGCGTGTATCATAAAATGAAGTGTCGGGACTGCCCACGGTGCGTCGAGCCCAATGTGGTTGTCGCGGGGGAATACGCGACGGCGTCGTGGTGGACTTAACTCGATGTTCTTTGGTGGGTTGCGACAACGGCGTCACATCGTCAAATCAAGCTGTCGGACGGGAAGAACGAAACCACTGTCGACTCGAACCGGCGCTGATTTCTCCCATATCAGATGCAGAATGGGTTAATGGCGCTTTGAAATGCAGGGTCCGATAAACAGTGGTCCGATGCGCTGCACACGCGACGATATCGTCATGACAGCAGGCGCATGGGGGGGAAAGGAAGTTGCAGAGCTAGCGGGAAAAGGCTGAAGTGTGCGCCAGATGATGGATGCGACAGACAGGGTGGATTCCTGTTCGGTCCTGCCTGCCCGAATTTGGGACGCGCATGTGCTTGGCTACCACTCCAACGGCAATTGCTCAAGGCTGCTGCAACTGCCCCAAAGTACCTCACGGCCCAACAATGGGGTGTCTTCCGCATGCGGATGCGGTTCTCGACGACAGTTGCAACCCCTCAATTCTACGGCATTCAATCGCGCGGGATGGCAGCCAGCTCCTACGCAATCGCAACAAGCTCAGCCCCAGCACGGAACGTTTGGCAAGGGATGCAGTTTGGCGTCGTGTGTAACGGGGTACAAGAGGCTCAGAGCCCCGAAGCCCGAAAAATGGCCGGAAAGGCTAGCCTGGCCCCAACAAACAAAGAAAGAACGTGCCAAGACTTCAACTGGAAAGCAACCTTCAATCCACCACAACTTCGGGATTTGGTATCACGGAATCTGAGACACGAGGACCTGGTAAAACTCCCCGAGGACATAAATTGATTGCCTTGTGAAAAATAAAGGTAGTTGACGCTTCAACTAAACAGCAGGACGAAGTAGGCCTACACATTCTGGTTGTATGTGATATATTGCTGTCCCCATCCAATTTGATACTACATAGTATAAACCCCAAGGGACCTGCTCTTAACAGTAATGTTAGTGCGATGAATCGAGAGATCATTCAGGGGAAGACACAGATCGGTGGAGGGGAGTTGAATAAACTTAAAAAGCACTGCTCCAACGCTAGTGCACGGACCACGTCATGATGGGGAACTGGGAGAGCTTTACGGCAGGTGATTGGCCAGTCTGGCGCCCCAGCCGCAAGGCAGGAGTTTCCTGACGTGGACGAGCTGGGCGAGCTTGGGGCGTTGTTTCGGAGCCTGGGCTGGCCACCGGCGCTTTCTAAACACTTCCAAGCCCTCAACGCCGCGCCTGACCCAACATCACATCAACGCAGCCTTGACCAGCCCAAACGCCTGGGTAACCCTCCAACCGTCGGCCATTTCGGTTCTGCTTGAAGTTAACATCATTAAGAGACGAAGCGAGCGATCGATTTTCATCCAACCCAACGCCGACGATTTCTGCCGCGCCCGCTGCTCATCGCCCCACCCCGCGACGATGCCGGGTCTCGTGTCCGCGACCGGCGTGCTGGGCTTCTTGTCCGACGAGGAGCCGGAGCTCAAGGTCTTTGCGCTAAAGACCTTGAACGATGACATCGATACAGTTTGGACCGAGGTCGCGGGGGCGCTGAGCCAAATGTAAGGATTGTAGGGTTCCTTGACCAACTTTACACCAGCTAATCTCACCCCGCAGTGAGGCCCTGTTCGAGGACGAGAGCTTCCCGGAGCGCCGGCTCGCTGCCCTCGTGCTCGCCAAGGTCTATTTCCACCTCCAGGCTTACAATGAGAGCATGACTTTTGCCCTTGCCGCTGGGCCTCTCTTCAAGCTTGACGCACCGGGCGAGTTCGAGGAAACCATCGTCTCCAAATGCGTCGACCAATACATCGCCGTCTCCTCGTCGCGCCACACCCCATCGAAGGTGTCCAAGAACGATATTGCTCTACCGGCCTTGGCGACGACATTTGGCAGCGGTTCTCTGGACGGATCGGCCCTGATCTCGCCCACTACGCCGTTCTCCCAATCCACCCTGCCGTCCAAGTCTCTGCTCTCGCGTGACTCTGTCGACAACACCATCCTCGACCCGACCTTCCAGCCCACCAAGGAGGGCCGGTCCTCCTCGGTCGCCCAGATAACCGACAACACTACATGGTCTGCTTTGGAACAGGTCATCGAGCGGCTCTTCGAGAGCTGCCTGGCCGAAGGCAAGTACCGACAGGTGGTTGGTATTGCAGTAGAGGCGAAGAACCTGGACGTTCTCCGCCGCGTTATCAAGCGGGCCAGTGAGGAGGGGAAGCGCGACAAGTCCAAAGCGCAAGAGGGCGGTCAGGGGCCGGCCGAGGAGTTGATGGACTATGCCCTAAGCATCTGCATGGACATTGTCCAGGAGCGCGGACTCCGCACTGAGATTCTGCGCCTTATCCTCGACCTACTCAACGACATTCCGAACCCCGATTATTTCTCTATTGCCAGATGCGTGGTTTACCTTGATTCGGACGAGGAGGCGTCTTCTTTACTTCTCCAACTCATCACCAAGGGCGATAACAATGCGATTGCCATTGCCTATCAAATTGCATTCGATCTCTACGACAACGGCACGCAAGAATTCCTGGCCAAGGTGATCAAGTCTCTGCCTTCCGGCGAGCCTCCCAAGAAACCCGAGGCGCCGAAACCGAGCGAGGACGCCACCGAATCCGAGCCGCTTCTCGAGAATGAAGAAGAAGCGGAGGACGAGGAGGAGGAGGAGCTTCCTGAGGAGGTGGCCAAGGTCTACAGGAACATCCGGTCTATCCTCAACGGCAGCACAACCATCAAGTTGAACCTGGAATTCCTCTACCGCAACAACCATACCGACCTCAGCATTCTTAACAAAGTCCGGGATAGCCTCGAGGCCCGCAACTCCATTTTCCACACTGCGGTCACCTTCTGCAACGCCTTCATGAACGCTGGAACAACCCACGACAAGTTCTTCCGCGACAATCTTGAGTGGCTGGGCAAGGCAGTTAACTGGTCCAAGTTCACGGCCACTGCCGCGCTCGGTGTTATCCATCGTGGTAACATTAGCCAGTCCCGCAAGCTCCTCGAGCCTTACCTCCCCAAGCAAGGAGGTGTGTCCAGTGGTTCCATTTTCAGCCAGGGTGGTGCCCTGTATGCGTACGGCCTGATCCACGCCAACCACGGCGCAGATGCGCTCGAGTATCTCCGGACCATGTTCAACGCTGCGGACGAGGAGGTCATTCAGCACGGAGGCGCTCTTGGCCTTGGTCTTGCCGGGATGGCTTGCGGCGACGAGCAAATCTACGAAGAGCTGATCAAGGTTCTGTTTGCGGATGAAGCCCTCAACGGTGAAGCAGTTGGTCTGTCTGTTGGCCTCATCATGCTGGGCACGGGCAACGCGACGGCCCTGGAGGCGTTGTTCACCTACGCCCACGAAACCAGCCACGAGAAGATTGTGCGCGGTTGCGCCCTCGGCATGGCGCTTATTATGTATGGGCGACAGGAGGGTGCCGACGGCATGATTGATGGCTTGCTCAACGATCCTGACCCGACTCTGCGGTATGGCGGTATCCTGACCGTGGCCCTGGCCTATTGCGGAACCGGGAGCAACAAGGCCGTCCGTAAGCTCCTTCACTCTGCCGTCAGCGATGTCAACGATGATGTCCGCCGGATTGCCGTCATGAGTCTTGGTTTCATTCTGTTCCGCAAGCCTGGCAGTGTTCCTCGCATGGTCGAGTTGCTTGCCGAGTCCTACAACCCTCACGTCCGTTACGGTTCCGCGATGGCCCTCGGCATTGCGTGCGCCGGCACTGGTCTGGATGAGGCAATCGATCTCCTTGAGCCGATGATGAAGGACCCGACCGACTTTGTCCGCCAAGGCGCCCTTATCGCCTTGTCCATGATTATGGTTCAGCAAAACGAGACCATGAACCCCAAGGTGACGGCCATTCGCAAGACGCTGAAGAAGGTGGTTGGCGACCGGCACGAGGACGCCATGACCAAGTTCGGTGCTGCACTCGCGCTGGGTATCCTGGATGCTGGTGGCCGGAACTGCACCATCGGCCTCCAGACCCAGACCGGCAACCTCAACATGGCGGGTATTGTCGGCATGGTGGTGTTCACCCAGTACTGGTACTGGTTCCCGTTCACGCACTTCCTGTCGCTCAGCTTTGCCCCCACGTCAATCATTGGTCTCGATCACGACCTGGAGATGCCGAGCATCAAGTTCCACTGCGCCACCCGTCCGAGCCTGTTCGACTATCCGCCCGAGCAAGAAGTGAAGGTGGAGGAAGGTCCTGCCTTAGTATCTACGGCCATTCTGTCTACGACGGCCCAGGCCAAGCGCCGTGCGCAAAAGAAGGAGCGCGCGCAGCGCCGGGAGAGCATGGACATTGACACGCCTACCGTCAGCAAGACACCGGCTCCGGCGGGGGATAAGATGGATGTGGATGAGGAGAAGAAGCCGAAGGAGGAGTCCAAGGAAAAGGAGAGTGATGCCGCGACGGAGAAGGAGGGCTCGGCTGTTCCGGAGGGCAAGAAGAAGCCTGAGAAGGAGAAGGTCGGCTACGAGATTGAGAACATGTCCCGCGTTCTCCCCGGCCAGCTCAAGTACCTCAGCTTCCCGGCTGGGCGGTACAAGCCGGTCAAGAAGGTGAGTCAATGACCTGAACAGGAAGCTTTCTTGTCATTTGATTAGCAACTAACAGTCATCACAGCCTACTGGCGGCCCAGTTCTTCTCGACGACACGCAGCCCGATGAGCCCAAGGAACTGATAGAAGAAAAGCTCAAGAAGGCCACTACCGAACGGGCCCCCGTTGCGACTGCCACGACCGGCGCGACGCCCCGTAATGCGGCGCAGTCGCTCCTGTCGAACTGGTCCTCTCGGGCGATGGCCGGCGGCGCCGGTGGTGTGCCAGAGATTAGCGATCTGCTCCAGCTTGGGCTCGGCGGCCAGGAGGGACGCTCTGCTGCGAGGACGAGTGGTGCGGCTGCGGCGGCGGGTGTGCTGACTGCTGTGGACGAGGACAACGAGGGGGATGAGGAGGCACCGGTCCCGGAGGACTTTGAGTACTTCACTGATGGTGGTGAAGACGATGAGTAAGGGTCTGATAGACGGGACGTGTATAGTAGCGGTGTAATATGTTGCTGGTGGTGAATAGACCTTGGACCTGTTGCCTCGATGTGGGTGTCCCCTGTTAAGTGGGTATGCAATAAGAGGGGTTATATGTGTGTGGGGATTGTGGGGTGAGTGCGTCCGATGATCCCCACAATTTGGGGGTGAACGTCATCGATCCGAGCGTTGCAAGTTCGGTAGAAACAACGGACCAGGTGCCTGATGACCTAACGCACCGTCTCAAAGCTGGCTATTTTACGCATTTGTTATTGATCCTTTGAGACGGAATGAGTTCACTTTTGAGACTTTTTCACCGTTTCTAGACTTCTTTATTCATTTTCACCAATTCCTTTAAAATTCGTCTAAATTTCCACATTATCAAGATCTCATTAAAATACCAACACTCAGAATTATTCACCCCCAGCAAGAAATAAACCCCAAACCACCACACCCTTGCCTTCAACCCCCCCCAAAACAACCATGGCAGATAAATACCTCCTCCGCGTAACCGCCGGTCCCACCTATGACATATCCACCCACGTCGAAGTCCCTGTGAACTCACCCGGCCCCTCCTCCTCCTCCTCCTCCTCCGCACCATCAGCGCCATCATCAGGGCCATCAGGATCAGAGACAGGATCAGTACGAATAACAAGCAACTTAATCGAAGCAGACCTGTGTGTGCGCATAAACAAGTACCGTGGCTTACCGCGCGGGGCACCGAGTAGTTCGGTCTATTTTGAGACGGAACCGCATAAGAGTAATGGGGATCAGTATTCGATTGCTGTGCGGTTTCGGTTGTTGGATCCGGGGGGTGCTTCTTCTGTACAGGAGGGTAGTGGTGGTGTGAATGGGGAGCCGGCTGCTGCTGCTGTGAAGGAGGGTCGTGGTGAGGAGGTTGGTGAGGGGAAAGGGGGTAATCAACCTGTGGGAGAAGGAAAGGAAGAAGGGGAGGCAGGGGAAAAGACAGCAAAGGAGAAAGAGAAGCAAACCGAAGCTACTGAGGATGGAGGAGCTGAACATGGAGCTGAAGACAGAGCAGAGGGTAGTGAAGGAGAGAAGAAACCCGGCATCCCCGCCAGCGACCTCCAATGGGGCAACGACTTCGACCACCCCCTCCGCTCCCGTCTCCCACCCGGCTTCAACACCGCCCTTAACATCGTCAAATGGTGGATCGACCCCGGTCTCGACGGCAATCCCTACGCCGACCACCCCTACCTCTACGGCCCCGCGCTCAGTTCCTTCAATACCATCCATGTCGGCCCCGGGAAGGATGACCCAGCCAGGGGAGGACTGTGGTTTGAGGAGGGGGGGGATGAGGAAGGGTTGGAGTGGAGGAGGAGGATTGGTGGTGGTGGTGGAGTGCCGGGGGAGGGGAGGGCGAGGATGAAGTGGGCGTTGAAGGAGGGGAGTAAGGAGGGGTGGACGTGGGAGTTTGGACGGGTGTATGGGGTGGATTTTTTTAATCCGTATGTGGACTTTGGGGAGTTGGCGTTGAGGTTGCCGGGGTTTAATTTGCCGGTTATCAAGTATTGGGATGGGCAGGGTTTGAGGTATTTTCCCCTTCTTTTACTTTCCCCTTATCCCCCGTTAACTTCCCTATTTCCCCCTTTCCTACCACACTTTCACTCTGCTGCGCATCTCCCCAAACACCGTCTCACACCCTCCCAGAACCCCCCCCAAACGCTCACACCAACTCAGATACGTCCTCCGCAACCGCACCACAGGCCAAGTCTACCTCGTCGTGCTCTTCACGCTGCACCTAGCCGAGGACATCAACGAGGACGGGACGCTCAAGCCAGCCGCGCTGGAAGCTTTGGCGCAGTCGTCTGGCGGTCAGGGGATGCTGGAAGGGGAAAAGGGGCTGCTACCTGTTAGACGGGGAGGGGATGAGTCGGAGGTGGATTTGGAGCCGGATGAGGAGGATTTTGATGAGGAGCAGGCTTTGGGGGAGGCTAGGAGGAAGTTGTCTGGGGTGGATATCACGGGGGGTGTTGAGACTAGGGAGGATGATGTAGATTGAGCCATTAGATGTGGATTAAGTATATTAGATGTGTGTTTGTGTATTCTTGTTGGATGTGATCGAGCAGTCCACAATGCCCAATAGAGACCTCTCGTCTAACGCTCTATTACTTGTCTACTATGCAAGAAGTTGCAAAACCAAACGCTAAGAACAATGCACACGGCAATGCTACCCGATAACATGTTTCCGATACCGATGTCAAATACCAATCTCAGAATCTCATGAACCAAGTTGCTATCCCACAGTTAGTTAGCATCCCTGATGCTCATCCAACAACATAAATATAGGGTATAAAAAAAGAGAACTCACACTCGCAAAAGGACTCCTAGCTCTAATCCTCCCCCCCCAAAAAACCAACACCCACGGCACCACCGTCAACCCCGCCGCAATCCCCCCCAACACCGCTCCCGCCCTGGCCTCCCCCAAACGCCGAAACAGCGGCCCCGTAACGAGCGGGAACGCGCCGCCCAGCACATTCCGACAAAACGACTGGGCCGCCAGGGCCGAGGAGGCGTATTTATGGTAGGTATCGGCGAAGTAGTTGAAGACGGCGAGATAGACAGACAGAATACCCATGGTGGCGAAGACCATGCCGATGGCGGGGGCGATCCAGTGGGTGTCGGGGCGGGAAGTGAAGCCGAAGATGAAGAGGCCGATGGGGAGGAAGGTGCTGGTGAGACAGGTGAAGTAGAGGCGGGATTCGGGGGAGGTGACGGGGAAACGCTCGCGGAGGAGGCGCCAGATGCGGTCGGATAGAGAGAGATGTGTGGGGGTGGAAGTGGAAGTAGGTGGTTGTGAGGGGGACGGGGAGGTTTTGGTGTTGCTGCTGCAGCATGAGTCGGAGATTTCGTCGCTGTTGTTGTTGCTGTTGCTGCTGTTGTTATTATCCAGACTAGTCTCCGAATCCGCATCAGGACCAGCCCACTTCGGATGCCTCAACAAACTCTCCTGCCAAACACCAATAGCCGTTGCCAGAACCGCCGCAATGATAAGCGAGACAAAAATATACCCCGACTTCTCAAGCGACCAACCATACACCGTCTGGTAGACATGTGGAATAGACCCAAAGGTGAGATAAAGAATCCCCCAAGCAAAAGCCACCCAAAGCGAGAAGAAAAACACAACAGGCTCGGTAAACAGCAGATGGAACGGCCGCGATATGGACGTCCCAATCATCTTGCTGAGCGAGGCCCGTTCCTCGTCTTCTTTGACTATCCATCGGATCCGTCGGAGGTTGGTGATTGTTCGTTGTTGCGTGGTGTTGTTGAAACCCGACTGTTTCTCCTCATCCGCACTACCATTCCCGTCTTGTTGTTCCCCCACACCAATGTTACCCCCTTCTCCTTCTTCAACCTCCCAAACCCCAAAATACCCCTCCTGTTCCAAAGCCTCATACCACCGATTCAACGCCCCGGCCTTCCTCGACAACAACACCGACCCCCTACTCTCCCTGAAAAAAACCACCACCGCCACCATCATAACCCCACACATCACCACCTGATGCCAAAAAATCCACTTCCACTTCCCCCCTCCCCCCTCCTCCTCTGCCTCCCTTCCCATCCTCTCAGTCATCACAGCCCCCACCAAAGGCCCCAACCCCGTGCCAGCCAACACACTCCCACTAAAAACCGCCATCGGCATATTCCTCCCCTTCGCATCCCACATATCCGCAATCACGCCCCCCACCATGGTACTGAACACCGATGCGCCCGCGCCCACCAAAAACCGCGCCACTAACATCCCCGCCAGGTTCGTCACGACGGCGCAGACAGCCTGGAAAACCACGTACACGATCCCGGCGGCCACAAAAACGGGGTACCGCCCGTTCATTTCGGAGAGGGGCGCGAGGACCATGGGGGTGAATGCGAAGCCGAGGCAGAAGGTGGTGATGCCTGTGAGGACAGCTTCGATGGGCGGGTGGGAGGAGAGGGAGGCT
Organism: Chaetomium sp. MPI-SDFR-AT-0129; assembly: GCA_020726445.1. NCBI lineage: Eukaryota > Fungi > Ascomycota > Sordariomycetes > Sordariales > Chaetomiaceae > Chaetomium > Chaetomium sp. MPI-SDFR-AT-0129. Next base: position 1,127,968 of record JAGJXA010000008.1, on the reverse strand, counting down.
TGGATGAGGTGTTGTGGGGGGGAGTAGGAGCCGGCTGTGTAGGCGGTTAGGAAGGTGGCGATGCAGGAGAGGGAGAGGAGGAGGTGTTTGCGGGGGGAGGGCCAGGTTTGCGGGTTGCTGTAGGGGGTGAGGTCTGGTGCTGGGGGCGGAGGGGGTTGGTGGGCGTGGGTTGAGATGGTGGTGTTGGCTGTTGGGAGGGGGGTGGTGAAGGTTAGGTAGAGGGTGGTGATTTCGGTTGTGGTGGTTGGGACGGTGGTGGTTGGTTGTGGTGGTGGTGGTGATGATGGTGATGATGATGGGAGTGCTGATGTGCTGAGTTGGGACGAAAGTGGTATTGCCGTTTGATCAAGAGCATCTCTCGTAGGATGCCCCGTTGCTGGATGGCGGGTGTCGTCGTGTGGTTCGGCCATGATCGAGTTCGTGGTCACCGCTCTTGGTGTTATCAATGCTAGATCTAGGTTAAGCAGCTAAAATCTGCAAGAGTGATGATGCCCGCGAGTAAGGAACAGAAACGTTGAGCTTTACCGTCCTTGCTCGACAGTTGATAGCTCTGGCCACCTAAGAGAGAAAACGAGGCTGGTCCCGAAGAAATGACACGCTTCTTTGACTAGAACCTCCTTGGCGGTGCGAAGTAGAACAGGAAAGAGAACGGAAAAAGAGACCCAAGCATCGCTCGGAGATGGGACTAACGACACCAAAAGAGGTGGTGTCGGTGGACACAGCACAGTGCGGGCTCTTGGCAAGCGGGCGTGCGGCGAAACCGCATGCTGGGCGGGACCCCCGTTGGATCAACCCGACAAGACCGGCCGGCAGAGTCTTGGATGCAGAATCTGCACCGAGTCACGGTTATCTGCTGGTCCTGGGAAGTGAGATCTGCATGGTCAGATCCCTACGGTGCTGTCTCCGGGACTCGACAGGCGATAGAGCGGAACTCGGGCCGTTGGATTAAATTCCAGTTCTAATCAACAAAAGTTATGAAATTATCTGATCTTCTTCGTCCATCTCGCCTTTCCGGTTCCTGACCTCATTCTTACGGCCGATCCCTCCCTTGCTGCTTCCCGATCGGATGCATGTCTTACCCATTGCCCGATAAAGAAGAAGCCATGAAGGAACAAAACGATTGAGCTCCGGCAATGGCGTCAACGGCCGTTGCCAACCGCCTGCCGGTTTCGCCGTTTCGGAGCTGGAGCGGGGCCCGTGCCCACGCACATTTAAACCCGATTATTGCCAGCACCACCCAGGGCAGGTTTGGGGCACAACTAGCCAATCAGAACGCCGACATTTGTGCAGCGCACAACCCTGCGTGCTCTGACTTGCAGACCTTTTTATTTCCGCCAGCCATTGCCGTGCCGAGCCTCTAGCTCGCTGCATCTCCAAAACAACAAATGCGCCGTACAGTATGGCATGATAGGGAACACAGTACGGTCCGAGGGTCCCTCGAAGCAACGGGACCTGCAGCTGCACTCTGCTCCGAAGAACCTCGCTGATCGATCACGGAGCTCTTCTTTATTTCCGGGGCGAATCCTCTTCAGGGCCATATCGAGGTCGAAACGTTGGAAATAACCAGTCCCGCTCGCGCTTCGCGACTCAAGACTAAATCCGACCAACTCCGACCGAGACTGATTCAAGGTCGACATGGGCATCAGGGAGCATACACCACCTCGCTATGGCCAAAAAAAGCGGCAGACCAAGTCCCTGGATAACTTACTTGGCTACAAAGGTGAAAAAGGACAAAAAGAAGAAACCAAAAAAAGTGAAAGAAGACAAAAAAGAATAAATTTAGAAAGTGAAAAAAGACAAAAAAGAGCATAACAATCAAAATTTATTAAGATTTGATCGAATGTTAATGGATTGGACTTGAGCTATCTGTTTGAGTGTGCCGCTTTTTTTGGCCACAGCGAGACCACTCAGCTTAAACAGCAACACGGCACTCGGCACTCAGGAAAAGAGGGTTTGCTTTGTGTTTGTCCTATCTCCGGCATACAGTCCCGTGGCACACCGCCCAAGCAGCAGGCTGTCTCATATTGAACCCTCCTCGACTGATCCTGTATGGGTTAAGGAGAGACAACAAGGGGAGCACCGAATAGCGTTGTTCAAACCAAGGTGAATATGCGCTAACGTTAAGCATCACAACTAACTACTTCGTACCCTCGACCTTTTGCAGACCACCTCCTCACTCAATACCCAGCCTAGGACAAGACCGGGGCACTGGCAGCCCACGGCGCCCAGCTCGCGACATCCACCGTCGCGCTGCTAACATCCACCTCCGGCGGCGCATCACCACCCAACAAAAAGTGGTTAATAAACGCATTCAGATCCTGCGTCTGACTGCTGGGAAACTGACAATGATTATGCCCCCCCACCAGCGAAAACCCCATATTATTCGGCACCCCATACGCCTTATAAATCGCCCTCCCCGCGCGCATCGCCCCCGTCGTCGACACCGGCCCCAACCAGTCAATATCATTCTCCAGCGCAATCAGCCCCCTCGGCACAATCATCGCCGCCAGGAAATGGTGATCACTCGGCTGCTTCGCCAACGTATTCACATACGGATCCAAGTTCTTCGAAAACCACGGGTTCTCCCCGACCAACTCCGCCGCCGTCTGGATATTCGCCCCCGCTGCATGCTGCGACTCGCTGATCCGCCACGACGCCGCGCCGCCTGACCCGGACTCCTGGGGGATTGTCAACGCGATGCGCTCCACCAGCGCACCGACGATAAACGCCCCCTTGCCGTTGCGCGAGCAACCCGTGACACCCAGCTTGGTGGTGTCGATACCCGATTTCTCGGCCGTGACTTTCTCCAGCCCATCAATCAGCCGATCAACCCCCCACGCCCAGGCCGTGAGCGACCCCGCCGAGTGGCTCGCCCCAAAGAGATCGTAAAACTTCCCCTTTCCGCGGGACCCACTGCCCTGCTGCTGGCCAAACTCGTCATTATTAAAAGTAATAGTAGCTACATTACTCGGAATCGGGATCGATGCACCACCGATACCAATGATCGCGGGAAACGGACCGGTACCAGAGGGTTTCTTGATCGACGCCGAAAAAGTCGTGGATTTGCCTCCCACGGTAACGGTCACGCTGATGCCGGTGCCGCTGAGCGTGGCGTCGAGGGAGTCGGGCGGGCCGGGGTAGGTGCCGAGTTCGTATTGTTGCATGATTTTGGAGATTTCGGCTTTGCGGCAGTCGAAGGCGGCTTTGGTGGTGATGGCTGTGCCGGAGGAGGTGGTGAAGGGGGAGGGGAGCTTGGCGTCGTTGATTTCGGGGTAGGTGTCGGATACGGAGCAGGTGTCTTGGCGGGGGAAGACGCTGTCGCTGTGGGTGGGTGCGGCGAGGGTGAAGGCCGCGCTGGCGACCAGGAGGGCGGAGGCGAGATGGACCATGTTGGCTGTGGCTGTGGTTGTGCGTGAGGGTTGTAAGTGGAAGAGATGATGGATGGACACGTTGGAGGTTGGAAGTTGCAAGTCAACAAGGAACGGTCAGGTCAGCTGCAGATGGCGGTCTGGCTGTCTGTCTGTCGACCCTTTTCTCAACCGCCGATCTTCCACCCCGTTCTTATACTCGAACAGGAAGACTGCAGAAGCCGCTTCGTCCCGTGGAGGTCCCGTGGAGGAGGGTTGGTTACCTCCGCATCTCGCCCCGGCTCTATCCAGAGAACGCCACACCCATATGGCGCTCAATGATCCCCGTCCCGGCCGCGTGCCTCTCCTCCGACCGATATTAACCAGGGGTCGACTTCATATCGGAGAGTTCCAACAATAGCCAACTCCTGGTTACTCCATACCCAAAGAGCCAAGCTAGCGCCACTTTAGGGTTGTCGAATCCTGGATCTTGAGAGCAGGCGGATGGTGAAAGGGATGTTGGCTTGTGCTTTGGATATTTGGGACAGTGGAACATTCCCCGCATTGTTGGCTTCTGTGTTCCGGCCTGGAACCGGGAACGACGAGGTATGCTAGTCCGGTTTGAGGTTGTTGACTGGTTCGTACTCGCGTTTTGGGCGTGGTGAACGCCTTGCTGTCTGGTTAGCCACGTCCTGAGGAAGGACAACGGCTCAAACCGTCGTATCCGGAGGTCCCTTTGGGCAATTTGTGTGATCGGCGTTGCTAGGCTGGGCGTCCAAAAATCCCCGAGTGTACCACATTATGGAGTTGCAGTCGTCGGTCGTGCGGTCGTGATGCTAGGACTAACTCGTGTAAGACAGTAAGAGACTGCATGGCAAGAGGCTGAGAGATTTCGGATAATATGGGTATTTGCCGAGCCCCATCGCTGATCCGGCCACGGCTGGGACCTCTTTCGGGATGCACTCTGGGTCCCGATTGGCACGGCCCATGGGAGACTGCCGAATCCAGCACGGCAGTGTGGTCCCGCGACCGAAGCCCAGGGCCGGTTGGCGTTGCTGGGTGAAGCGTGTGCTTCTTTTGGGATTCTTTGTGGTTTCTGCCGCTTCGTGCCCCTGGATTTTTGGGGTGTGCTGAGCGCTGATAGGTGGAAAAATTATATATTAAATCCCAGCCCTTCATCTGATGATGTCAAGCGGAGGTTTTTCCTGTCATTTGGAGATGGGTCAATTCTCCGGGATGAGATTGGGTTGCCGCGCGCATTGCAGGTCGCTACCAAGCTGAGGTGACTGGGAGTCTCTCACATGGGCACGAAGGCGACACCAAGAATCGCAGTAATATATCCACAGCCAAAGTCATCAGCTTCACCGACAACGGCTGTCTAAACACGAAACCGAGTACCTAAAACACACTATTTTAATGGCCTCCATGGCTAGATCCGAAAGAAACCTCCGGAGCACCCACGCCCGCGGTCTCGTGATCGACGTCGACGCCAAGCATCAGACCCTGATTCGGGCTCATCGTGGCATTCAAGGCATTCAACCTCCCGGCAATTGTGACATTGGAACCCACATCGGAGAGTTTACGGCGTTCCCCAGGCCAAGAGGCAAATTTATCCCCAGGGTAACCTTATACACTGTTATGTACCTTTCCAAGAGGTGCACAGGTTGGTCATCTAAAGAACTAGCGATTCATCCTCGTCGGTCACAGGGAGCTAATACACCATGAGTGAACGGGACCGGTCAAACGGATGGATCATTGCTGATTAAATGCCAAGTATAGGTGTGATGCCTGACACAAATCCTCCGACAACCGAAAGAAAAATCTAAAAAAAAAATTTAAAAAAAAGAAACGCTTCAAACAACACCAACAATGCCCCGCTTCCCGCTTCCCAACTCCCAAACCCAGACCCCCCCTTCAACCCCCCAACTCATCACCGATGCCCCCAACCCTGCGTCACCGGCGACTCCCCGCCATACACCGGACTCGTCCCCAACTCCCCCCTCCTCCCATCCCCCCCCTGCAGCTCATACGACAAAACCTCACTCCCCAACTCATGCTTAACCATCCCCCCCTCCAACTGCGCATAATACACCGGCGCCGGCACCACCACCCCCGTCCCTACCCCAGACCCCGCTCCCGTCCCCGCTCCCGTCCCAGCCGCAGCCGCCGCCCTAGCCTCCGCCTCCCTCCGCCTCTGCTCCTCCATATCCCAAGCCCACTGCTCGGCGATCCCAGAAGTCTGTGATGCTCGGTACAATTTCCATCCGAGAAAGGCCACGGCTGCGAGGAGTAGGGCACCGATGGCTGCGCCGACGCCTATGCCTGCCTGCGCGCCGGTGGATAGGCCTGTGCTGGATGGGGTTTGGTCGGAGAGGGTGCCGGAGGAGGTTGTGTGAGGGCCGACGGCGCCTGCTGTGGCGTCGGCTGCGTTGGGGTTGGTGCTAATGGCTAATGTTGCGGGGGGGTGGGTTCCTGTTTCGTGGGACTGGGATGAGGCGCCCGTGCCGGTGGCGGATGGGCTGGTGGTGGTCTTGGTCCCGGTGGTGGAGGAGGAGGAGGAGGAAAGGGGCGCGATGACGTCGTAGCGGTTGTTGTCTTTGTCCCAGACGGCCCAGGTGTCGTAGGGCGCGGGGCGGAGGATGAATTGGGAGCTTTGTTGGGCGCAGCAGTCGGACGCGCCGACGCAGCAGAAGGAGGGGGAGGGGTTGGAGAGGCTGGTGCAGAGGGAGAGGTCGGCGCCGTTGGTTAGGTTGTCTGGAGGTGTTAGTTTCCTGGGTGTAAGTGGGTGACCGTTTGCTCAACGTGACACAAGGAGGTTTCGCGAGACACATGTTTGTTTAACGTGACACAGGGGTTTAAACGTTATAACTCCCCGGTAAACGGGTGTAACACTGTAAAGTACACTCACTTGCGATGCAGTACTGCGGACAATCCGGTGACGTCCAGGTCGGATCGGTACACGATCCCCGGGCGTATCTGCCCTTCGGCGAAAGGCAGAGCTTATTCGCAAGACACTGGTTGGCGAGGACATCGCCGGCGCAACACGGACTGTGCTCGGCGTTGGTATCACAAGGGTGGTCGCCCGTGGCTATGCTGCCGTCGGGGTAGTAGCATGTTTTTTGTTGTTGTGCTGCGCAGGGCTGGAGCAGTGCGGCGGCGAACAGCCAGAGCCCGGAAAGGGTGGATCGCATGGTCGCGGTTTTTTTGGGGGGTTTTTTTCTCCCTCTTTTCGCTCTTCAGTCACTCCAATGTCGCTGAGTTGACTCGGTATTTTCCGGTGTTGAAGCGCCCTAGAGCGGGTTGTTGAAGAAAAAACGGACCTGCGACAACAGACGAAAAGGAAAAAGGACAAAACACCAGAGATCCCGAGCGGAAAACCATCATCTCCGCGCCCCGACAGGGCTGGTTTTGGCCCCCAACCGGTTGTTTCGCTTCGGTCTTAGACCGTGATGAGGTTGTATTTCAACATTGTTTGCGATCGTGGATTCGTCCAAACTACCGCGGCGTTGGCGCTTGGGGCGCGGAGCTGCAACTCTGATTGGCTAGAAGATGCCCCGTCTGCGCGCTTGCAGGGGGGTTATGCAGACCCCTGAAAGCTTGTCAACAGCGAATTAGGTAATCAACGCTGCGGGCTGAACCTCCGATTTTGGACTTCCTTTGAGCTGACAAACTCAAGCTGACGACGCATGAGACGATGAGGTGAAGGTGCGGCGCGGCAGGCTAGTAATCAGTACCGTATTGTACACAATTAAGTGAGTCACTTTTATTGATCCCCACGGCAGCGATCAAAACTAGGTATCAATATTTATCCAGAATTTCAAGGCACAAGACACAAACTCCACCGTTCAAACGTTCGACAGGTCAACTTTAAACCCATGACAGAAACAAAGGAGCTGAGACAACAAGGGACTTGGCGCGTGGCGAAGGCCGGACGGTCGCGGCTATCGTGCATGACCGGGAGGCCCGCTCGCTGTGGCCAAAAAAAGCGGCACACTCAAACAGATAGCTCAAGTCCAATCCATTTACATTCGGTCAAATCTTGGTAAATTTTGATTGATTTACCCTTTTTTGTCCTTTTTCACTTTCTAGATTTATTCCTTTGTGTCTTCTTTCACTTTGGTTGGTTTATTCTTTTTGGTCCTTTTTCACTTTTGTAGCAAAGTAAGTTATCCAGGGACTTGGTCTGCCGCTTTTTTTGGCCATAGCGAGGCCCGTAAGACTTCCGCCCGTGGCCCGTCCTCAATGACACGCGGTTGGCGAATTACATACTTAGTATCGAGGGTGACCCTCGACAAAATGAAGGCGACCGCAGTATCCTTTATCCTTCTCGGCACCAAGTCGGCGAACGGTGGGGTGCTATGCTAGCCCGTGCCTTGCATTCAATCCAGAGCACATCCCGCTCCTGTGGCAGCTGTGGGCGCTGGCCAGGGGGGATATGCTCCCACGCGTGTTAAACCTGGTTTTCCCCTGTTTTTTGCTCGGGGTCGCCGGAAACCTTATCAAGGGCCACGATCCGGCTGTACGCGACCTCGGTGTTGTGCCAGAAGTGGCGTTGATCCATGGTGTTTGGGTTGGAAGTAGAGAGGGGGTGTCGTGGGAAGCTTATCCTAGAGCAAAAGACAGAGGCAGACTCGGCAGAGAATGTGAAGGGCGTTGCGAGAGGTGTACGAGATCAAGTTGCTGAAATGTGCGACGTGTGATGCTGACTAGGGACTCGCTGATGTCTGTAAGCTGAAGTTGAGGTCTGATATTGACTTGAACTTACTCGGCGGCAGGTCGCCGGCCTCCACAGGTTTCTTGGCTCCGGCTACGACCGCTTCCTTGCCTGCCTCCTGTGCCTTCTTTCGTACCTCATGTTAACGAGCAGGGAGGGTGTTTGGCTGAGAAGGGTGGAAGAGGAGGGTGTAGTGGGAGCGTTGGGCTGGGTTGTGAAACGGGGCGCTGCTTTTGCCTGGTTGGGTTGGCGTGCCGAAGAATGAGCGTTATTGTCGTGTTCAGGGGTCGCAGGGAAGCAGAGGGGGTTTATTCCACCCGTGAGTGACACAAAGTGTTCCTTCTTCACATCTTGGCTGTACATTTCAGGAAGCTTCGCTTGTGGCGCATTGACCCTTAGTCCCTCGCTCTTACCCTCAGAAGACCAGTTTTTGATCTAGAGCTTGGATATAAATTGAGGTGGAAGCTAGACCTACTCTCAGAGGACAGAGGAGGCGTTCAGGACCTTGTGGAATCAACAGATTGTATTTAGCATTGGTGAGGTACCAGTTTCAGGAGTAGAACTAAGGTTAGGTAGGGTTTAACTTTTTCTGGAACACAGATTTGTTTTTGAGGGTTAGGGTTGCCGCGCTCGGGTACGTTCTCTGTGTTGAATAACTGGGTACGTTACACCAAATTACACAGTGCTCAGTCTCAAAATAGGGGTAAGGCATGTTGGTGAGCCGCTCTAACTCCGCTGAAGATGGAAGAGATACTTAGCCGGCCAATCTAGTAACATACCGTGCTTTTTATAGCTGGCTGACGAATAACCAGAGAGCATTGTCCATCGACTGCCATAGCTTGACGAAACCAGAATTTCTTCATTTTCACGAACTGTCATAAGTAGCAAACAGAAACTCACAACCAGACACTAACACAGCGCGTCTCCCATATCAAACAACCCCCCCACCCTCCAATCTCCTCAACGCATCCTCCCTCCGACCCTCCACCCCCTTCCTCTCTTTCCCCTTCCCCTTCCCATCTCTCTTCTCTCTCTCACCCCCCTCCCAAACTCCACCCCCAACCAACCCCGCAAACTTCCCCCCAACCCTCCCAACCAACTCCTCATACCCCCCCTCTTCCACCACCACCCCGTCCTCCACCATCACCACCCGATCTGCTAACCGCATCATCTCTTTGCTGTGTGTAATCACCACTACTGCTACGCCATCATCATCCCCATGTGTATCACCACCAGCACCACCGGTATAACCATCGGTACGACCATGGATATCACCATCGGTATGACCACCATCGGTATGACCACCACTGCCAGTATGAGAGTTACGGTCCACAAGCCCTCTCAAAACCCCCCTAACCCCCCTCGCACTCTCCCCATCCAACGCACTAGTCGGTTCATCCATAACCAGCAACTTTGGCCTCCTCACCAGCGCACGTGCGATACAGATCCTTTGCGCCTGGCCCCCTGATACGCCGGCTACTGCTCCTCCTCCTGTAATAACCTCCCCTGTTCTACCCTCTCCACTCTCACCCTGGCTATCTCCACCTTCACCTTCACCAGAAGTTGGAGTGCTTCCATCTTCCCCAGTTAGACTACCCCCGCCTTCCCCAGAATGAGAGGGGGGGGTACTTCCGCCCAAAATAGTATCATACCCCCCCACCAACCCCTCCACAAACTCATGAATCCCCGCCATCCTCGCCGCCCAATGCAAATTAGCCTCGTCATGGTATAGCGGGTCGGTCTCCGGCAGACCGTAGAGGATGTTTTGCCGGATGGTAGTCGGAAAAAGGAAGGGGGTTTGCGGGACGTAGGCTATATGGTTGCGGAGGGAAGGGGTGTGGAGGACGGAGGGGGGGTGGGTGGCGTAGGTTAGGGGGTGGTCGGTTGTGGGATGTTCTGCAATGGGTGAGATCGAGTTGTTGTTGTTGTGGTTGTGATCGTGATCGTGATCGTGGTGGTTGTTGTTGTTGTTGTTGTTGTTGTTGTTGTTGTTGTTGTTGTTGTCAGGGGGTGACGAGAAAGGGTTAGGGTTGGCTGTGATGTCCGCTGGTAAAGGATCGTATAACCGCAGAAGCAGACTGGCAATTGTCGATTTCCCACACCCTGACGCACCCACAATGGCTGTACACTCCCCCGCGCGAATCTCCAAATCCACCTTCCTCAGCACCTGTCTCTGCGGCGTCCCCGGCATCGCTGGGTAGGCGAACCTCAAGTTGCTCATGCGCACCGGCAACGGCGTAGCCAACCTCTTCCCCCCTTTTGCCTCGTGGCTCGCGGTGTAGGATAAGTTAGCGAAATACAGCATCTGCACGGCCATCGTCTTGGCTGCGGCGATCTGCGGGATGTTGCCTAGCATGCCGACTGATGTCCCCAGAGAAAAAAGAAGCAGATTCATGACCCGGACGACGTCGACGACGCTGACCAGCCCCTGACTCAGAATCCGCGCGCCATACCAAAACACCAGCGCGGCCACGAAGAAGGAGACAGATTGGTGCAGACCGTAGAAGACGCCCACCCACCCGGCCCTCTTGAACCCCACGCGCAGCGTCGCCTTCGCCGCAGCAGCATGTTTCCCCCGAAAGTGGGATTCGAGCGTCAACGCCCTAATAACGCCCATACTCCCCAGCACCTCGCCCAGCACAGCTCCCGTGCCTGTAGATACGGCATCTTCACACCTCCCCTCCCATGTCTCACTCACGCGCGCGTTCAGCCTTGCCGCGGCGAATGCTACGGGCACACCGGCGAGCGTGACGAGGGTTAGATCCCAGCGGATGAGTAGCGCCCAGGCCAGGGCTGAGATGATCATTGTTATGACGACCAGCACAATGGGGAGGAAGAGACAGACGAGTTTGCGCATCTCTTCTGCGTTGTGGTTGAGACATTGAGTGATGCGCGCCGGGGAGTGATTGCTGGAGGAGAACCAGGACTTGGGCTGACTTAGAATGCGAGCGAGGGCTTCGGCGCGGAGGGTGTTGGTCCATTGTTGGGCGGTGAGGGAGAGGAGGTAGTAGGCGGAAAAAGTGGAGGTTGCGTCGATGAGGGCGATGGTGGAGAGGACGGCGGCGTATTTGGATGTTTGGGCCTGGGAAGATTCGGTAGGGGGGGGCCAGAATTGGTTGAGGAGGTTGGCGAAAAAGTAGGAAAAGACGGGCGTGCTGAGGGCCATGAGGAGGCAGGAGAGCAGGCCGAGGGTGAATTGCAGGCGGCCGGTTGCGTCGAGGGTGGGCCAGACGGTGCGGAGGATGGTGAGGAGGGAGGGGAGTTGTTCTGTCGGGCTCTTGGTCGTCTTGGTTTTGGTGCTGTTCTTGTTGGCCTTAGCCGGACCCTCGAGAAAGAATTTCTCCAACGACTCCATCGCAACCTGGCTCTCCACGTCCATACCCTTCTGCCGCAGCGCCTGGCGTGCGTTGGGAGCCCTACTCCGCTGCACGTCCAGTCCGCGCTGGGCAATCACTTGGATACTGGGCACCCGACTCGACCTGCCATTTCCTGAATTCCCAACTGCTGCGCTATGCGAGGACCGTCGGGGAACTGGTTGCCGTGGAATAGAAATGGAAGCACGGTGACCCCGGTACGAAGCAGACCGTCCCAACGGCGTGATGATGTTGGGTTCAGCCATGAACGAGAACCGCCCGAGCAGTCCAACAGACACGCTCCTGTTGTTGATCAGACTGCCGCGCAGGAACTGGCCGTACTGCACTTCCTCAACCGGATCGACATAGCAATCCCCATCGACATCCTCTTCCACCTCAGAATCGGACCCCCACTCAACCCGGCTTTTCCCATCATTCCCCCCACTCTCCAAAACCCTAAACACCCCCCCCACCTCCCTACCAACCACCCCCCTCTCCCCCTCCTGCACCACCCTCCCCCCCTCCATCACATAAACATACTCCCCCTCCTCAATCCCCCCAACATCATGCGTCACAACAATCGTCGTCTTGCCCCGTCTCCAAAGCCGAATTGCCTCCATCACCAGCGCACTACTCACGGGATCTAGCGCACTCGTTACCTCGTCTAGTATTAACACTGGTGGATCTCGTAACCGTGCACGCGCGAGGGCTAGGCGCTGTTTTTGGCCGCCGCTGAGGTTATGGCCCCCCGAAGAGCCGGAGGAGGTGAGGCGGGTGTGGATGCCATCGGGGAGGCTGGCGATGGTTGATTGAAGCAGGGCCATGCTCGCTGCTTCGTGGACTGACGCAGACGAGATATTTTCCGGGTCGAGAGCGCCGAGGGCGATGTTGTCGAAGAAAGTGGCGTCGAAGAGGGAGCTGGATTGTTGGATGAGGGTTACGTTTTGGCGCAGCCAGGTCAGGTCGAGGGAGGTGAGGGGACGACCGTCGAGGGTGATGAGGCCGCTAAGGGGGTCGTGGAAGCGGATGAGGAGGTTGCCGAGGGTGCTTTTGCCTGAGCCGCTGGCGCCGACTATGAAGGTGGGACGGCCGGGGGGGAAGTGGAAGGTGGAGGGGTGGATTGTGGGTTTGTTGGAGGGGGAGGAGGGGTAGGTGAAGCTGATCTGTGGTGTTGTTAGTTAGTATGTTCGTTATAAAGAAAACGAAGGAAGAAACAGCTTACATCACGCATCACAACCTCCCCCCTACACCCCCCCGGCACCACCCACCCCCCCACCTTCCCCTCTCCCCCCATCTCCCCCTCCCTAACCAACCCCCTCAACCACCTCCCCGCCGCCATCCCCTTAGCAATAACCAACCAATGCGGCCCAAACCCCCCCACCGCCTGAAACGCATTCAACGCCGCATAAAACGTCGTCAACCCATCCCCCGCCGTCATCTCCCCAGCCCGAACCAAAAACACGGCAAAATAAAACCCCAACACAAACAACATCACCATCCACAGCTTCACATACCCCATCTGCGCACAGTTGCAGAGGGTCTGACGTAGGTAGTGGCGCGCGGAGCGGCGGATGGCGGCGTTGAACTGGAAGGTTTCATAGTCGGCGGCGTTGTATACTTTGACGAGGTCGATGGCGGTCGTCGCGGCGGTGACTTGTTTGGCGGCGTGGGCGAGTTCGCGCTTTTGGGCGGTGATGGCCGGGTCGAGGAGGCGGGCGAGGGTGTAGAGGATGAGGGCGGAGGGGAGGGCCGTGGAGAGCATGACGAGGGTGAGTTTGTAGGAGTAGGCGAAGGCGACGGAGAGACAGGCGAGGAAGATGAAGACGTCGGTGATGAGGTGGCCGAGGGTTTGCGAGGTGGCTGTTTGGAGGTCGTGGGTTTGGCTGTGATATTTTAGGTTTATCAGCCTGACCCCTTTCAAAAGTAAACAAACAACAAAATGCTGTACAAAAAAAGAGACTTACGCAGCAACACCAGCCGCCAACCCCCCCAGCCCCTCCTCCCGTCCCTCCAACCCCCCCATCCTCATCCCCAACACCGCCCCAAACACCCTCTCCCTGACCTCTCTCGCCCTCATCTCCCCGCCAGCCACCCAACACATCACATCCAGCGTCGAAGCCACCCACATCCCGACCCCCAGCACACACATCCACACCGACCACTGCCCAATCTCCCCTAGAAACTCATCGCTGGACAATGTGCCGGCCCCGAAAGACGTGACGACTTGGAAGAACTTGCCTAGGAACACGGCGTAGGCTGTGCGGCCTGCGGCGACGAGGGCGGAGGTGGTTAGGGAGAGGAGGAGGAGGGGGATGTGCTGGCGTGGGGTGAAGGTGAAGAGGTGGAGGAAGGTGGATTTTGACGTTGACGAAGCGGATGAGCGGGCTGTCTCCTGATGAGTGGGTTTCGAGAGATTGTCGAGGTTGATGATGCTGTGGCCGTCTTGGTTTGAGGAATGGTCAGATGGCGTGGACCCTTTTGTTGGCCAGGAGCCGTGTCTTTGGTTAAAGGTAGAGGCCATGATGCTTTGCTGTGAGAGGTTTCTTCTGGACGTTTAGGGTTTGTGTACTTGAGGTTTGAGAATATAAGTCAACGTGGTAGTCAGTAAAGATCGTTAGAGATAGCTCAAGAGATCAAGAGGTTAGTCGCGGTCAAATCATTGGAAACAAGATGTTGAGTAAAATCTGGTGGATGGATTCAACTCAAGTCTGGAAAACGTTCCAAGACCGAACAATCCTCCTTCGCGACCCTCGATAATACCAAGGGATCCATTTTACAAAATGCTCGGACTCGAACATATTTAGGGTGGTAACCGCTCTCGTCGGCGAGGCTGGCACCTTTGTTCCGTGGTTAGTATTATTCTCCAAACCGGCGGGGCCGAATGGGGGAGAACAATACTAAGGCCTGAACGTGGCTGAACAACCCATTCCAGAAGCCGCATGGAAACCGCATCGGCCACATACGCCACGCCAAAGTATTGGTAGCCAAAAAAAGTAAAAACGGCATGTTATTTGTTTTTTAGAGGAAAAAAATAAAAATCTCATGCACTAGACTTGGCCGCCTTCTCTTTTTGGGCCTGCTCGTAGATCCAATCGTTCAGCCCCGCCTTGTTTCTGGAAAAGCGTCAGTAACACAACGTCCGAAATCTATCGCGAGGGGGGGCGCAAACACCACGCACCGAGCAATCTCTACGGCGTAAAACTGCATCCTAGGCACTACAACCAACCATTAGCATTTTTTCCACTCCCTGCCTTCATCCACCACCTCCTCCCTGGTGGTATGCACACGCACCGAAAATGGTCTCCTCCTGGCCGTACTCCGACTTCGCGTTTGTCCGCAACATCGTGCCAAAGTTGTAGTCGTCCACCTTCTTTTCGTACACCATCATGAAGTCGCGCCATCGCTGCTTGCCCTCTTTGCTCTTCATCTTGTCCTCGTCGATCGTCTCGGCCGGGTCGAACTCGGGGAAGTCCTTTTGGAGGTGCTCGAGGATGTCATTGTCGATTTTGGTCAGGCGCAGTGATGAGCCCTTGACGCGCTCCAGGATGGCCCAGTATGTCTGCATGTGCTGCACCACCTTGACGGCGAACTGCTTCTCGATCTGGGGAGCGTTAGTTGGAACTGCGCCTGTCGAAAGGATGAGAACGGGTGGCCGAGGCATAGGGAGCGCACATCTTCGAGGTTGTCTGCCTCTTCGGCATTGAAGTTGGCGGGGGCCTGAGGTTGCGCCATGGTGATGGCTCTTGGTGGAATGCGATTCTTGGGCGAGCAAGCTTGCGACAAAAGTCACGGAGCAGCTGCTCGAGATGCGCTTAAAGCTCTCCTTGCCTGGAGCCGAATGAATGCCTGCATGGTGGGGTGATTTTTGGCGGGGTTGTTTTTTTGCGGTTGACCCACCTAGCCGCCAAGCTGGAAATTGCAAACCCTAACCCTCAATATCAAAATGCCCAGGGTGATGAATGAATGGCTTGTTTTCCATCTTCAAAGGGAAAGTGCAATGTCCCAATCTGAGACAGTTACCAGATTGAAACATTCCCCAGCAACGGCTGACTGACCCGGTGCTTTGGTCCCCCCCGTCGCCGTTGCACAGTCCGGGATCCCTCTTTGTTAACAGGTTTCAAGGGTGTTTTCGCGCTCACTTTTGACACAAGTGACAACTGCACCACTGTGCACCACCACTATTCATCTCTGGTGCCTTCATAAACCCACAAGGCTCACAACACAGAACAGCCACATAATGCCAACAGATCACTACGAGCTTAGCTGGTTCTTACCCCTGCCAAGCCACGTTGGGAAAATGAAACGAAAATCAACATTTCGGCCAACCGCCTGCTGAGCGGCCTCCAAAGAAAGGTGGTACCTTGATCCTGCCACAGTCAGTTCCCGCCTTCCCGACTGCGCGTGTCATTGTACCCCATTGTTGGCAACTGCCAACAACATCTAAGACCGCAGGCCGGTGCAATACGCTATTTGGGAGCTGAAATCCGGGACCCTTAATCCCCGGGCTTTCAATGTCGACAACAATGAACCTCTCAGTTTAACCACATGCGTTCCCAGTCCCGGTTTACCCACGTACAACCTAACACCACCATCATCACCGCATATTTATATTTGTATCTACAGCCTCATCTTGGTGAGTTACCTTCATTGCTCGTCGTCAGCCGAACGTGCCCCACTAAGCTGCTATTATTACTAGGTCTTCCACCAGGATGCACAGCCCAGAAAAACGACCGCTAAGGCGGTTCTCCAGAAAGACCAAAACGAAAATATCCGGGCCAGTGCAAGTCCCGGATTTGCCTGATGCCCTCGGTGTTTTGGAGACAGCCAATGATGAACCAGATTCTACCTTGGATCCTCAACGGCTTCGAGTGGTGTGCACCGCACCAGGGAATCCTCAGGTCAAATATGGCCTCTTTTCACGACCCCTCTCTCACACTTCTAGCCTGAAAGCTACAGTGCCACTCCACTCTGGGCTGGGAGACTACGCTCTTACTTCCTCAAGTACCGCCAGTTCCCAACCCCCATTGCACGTCATGTCACGGGACATTCACACCTCAAGATCACAACGGCGACCCAGTACTCAAGCCGTGAGTGTCGACCAACCTCCGTGGGATCGTATTACCGAGCTAGTCTGGAACAGGACCGTCCTTGACAGAGAAACCAAGGAGAAAGAAGAAGGTGTCATCTTCGAGAATGTTCTCGCACGTTTGAAAGACATGGCGGCAGCGGACGAGGCCCGAGCTGCTCCCACCGGGGACGTCCCACCGAGTGGAAACAATATGGCCTTACTCGCCGTTCCGATGGGCGACGGGAAAGGCCGACGCAACACCCACAGCCGGATTTTGATGGCGAAGACGGCTCGAAATGCCGCGGACAAACGGTACTTTGGTCTCCCAGCTCACATTCGATTCCGCATCATGAAGTATCTCTTGCATGCTCACAACCCCGACGATAAGCCCATCCGCATGAACAACCCAATCGACCTGTGCGAAGCCTGGCCTGTCAACAAAATCAAGGATCGGACGAAGGAATGGATCAGCGAGCACTTCGATAGTCTAGAGTCTGTTCTCTACTCCCTCAGCAACTACACCTCCACCTGCTCCGCCATGCGAGCGGATGTCCTCGCCGCGCTCTTTCTCACTCGCAGATTCCACGTTGTCTACTCGCCTTATGTGAGCGGGAAGATCCACTACAGTGCGATCAAGTACATGGACCGGTATGGGCACCTCATGGCCTCTATCGCCGTCGAGGTCGACTTTACGAAGCTAGCTGGTAGCTATCAACCGGCAGGTGCCGACCTCGATGCTGCCCAGAGTATGAAGGGCGTGGTGTCACACCTCAAACACTTCATCGACCGCCAGAAAATGCGGCCAGACGGCGTCCCTCTCCGAGACCTGCGAGTTCTCGTCCGTCGGTATTACGGCTTTCGCCCATATCGACCTACTTCTCCACGGCCGAAGTCAAAGTCCCCAGCGAGTTCACGGCCATCCACCCCGGAATCTACCTCCACATCAATATCTTTCCACTCGTCAAAACCCGTACCATACACCCCAGATTCTCTCGTGGCTGACGTCCTCGCCCCTCTCTCGGCCCTGGGATCATGCGTCCAGTCCCTCACCATCACCGGCGCACCGCAGGATGTTGCGACTGGGTTGGTGCTTGCGCTACAGAAGGACATCAACAAACCCCAGCAGACCGATACAACCCCCCACAACCCTAACAGCCCAGATGACAGCCAAGCCCAAACCCAAGAGCCGCCTGCTCCAACCATCGACACCAGCCAGAGCTCCAACACCCCCCGTCTCATAAACATCATATACCGTCTCCCAGCCCGAGAATATCCGTCCCTCCCAGGCCACCGAGCCCTCGTCACATGTGCCACCATCGCCGGCAAATGTGTCTGCGACGACAGCAAAACAAAAAGTCACAACGGCTCAGGGACGCAAATTGTCGTAGTAGAAGGAGTGGAGCGAGAGAAAGGGGTGTCTGGCAACAGATGGCGGGTGGTGGGTGGTGCTTCGATACATTCTACTTCGTGGCAGCAGGGGCATTATGATGAAGATGGGGATGGCGGGGCAGAGGATAAGGTGCCGAAGCGGTCGCTGTCGAATAGGTTTGGGTTGTTACCGTTGCGGTTGAGTAGGAGGAGGGGTGGGGAACTGGGAAGGGATCATCGACGGGTTGTGTCGGTGCCGAAGCTGGAAGTCGTTGGAGATGGGGACGGTGACGGTGAACCAGACGCTGATATCTCACCAAATAACGAATGGGACGAAGGGGTTGGTGAGAAAATCGATGTGGATGTGGAGAAGCGAGGGGGAGGGGATGGTGCTGAAAAGGCTGAAAAGGGTGATGGGCAGGAGGTTACAGCCGATTGCCCAGAGGTTATTGCCAAGAAAGTGGAAGAGAGCAGGCACAGGGGGAGGGAGTTGGCTAGGTCGATTAAGCGGAAGCTGGCGAGTGGGGGGAGGCAGGGGTTGTTTGGGCATTATCAGATTTGAGGGGCCGCGTTGCGGTGCGTTGGGTTGGGTTGGGTTGGGTTTACGCTTGGGGCGAGCCTGGGTTTGGGGTTGGGTTGAAGATTGGGGGAGCTTGGGTTTGAGGTTGAGTTTGAGCTCGAGTTTCATTGAGCTTGGGTTGAGCCTGGGTTTGAGCCTGGGTCTAAGCTTGGGTTGGAGCTTGAGTTGAAGCTTGGGATTGAGCTTAAGCTTGACCTTGGGTTTGAGCTTAGATTTAAGCTTAGGGTTCGGGTTGAGGTCGAGCTTCGGTTTAGGATTCGGGTCGGGGGTTGGGTTGGTTTGGGCGTGGAATTCTAGGGTGGGAGATAGAGGTTATAGATGGGGAAGAAGGTTGGTTGGTTGGTCTTATGCGTGCCATGAATTAGATATTGCAGCGTATCGGTAGTAATTCAGCGGAGACTGGAGTCTTGTTTTCTGGTGTTTTCCGGGAAGAGGGGAAATAGGGTTGGGTGACGGCTTCGTGGGGTTGATCACTTGAGGTGCTGGGAGAGTTTGCGCGTTACGGGCTATCCGTCTTCCGGGCTGGTGTGTAGATTCCTCGTGAGTAGGAACGAACTCAAAGTTCCTGGATGACACCAGCACAGCTGTGGATGCTTGAAGTAGCCGTAGAGCCGGCATCTAATGATTTATAGAATCGGAACTGGCGCAGGAGTTGGGACCACACGCTTACTACAAGGACTTGATATCTGTTGATGCATCTTCCCAAACGAGCCCCGATAGAGGTTTTACAAGGGCGTACCCTGTTTTGATTTATTTCCAAGAGTTCAAAGCTTAGAGGCAGAGCTAGAGGTAATTACCCCTCTAGGTAAGATACTCCCGAACTATCAAACTCTGTTAGCCTTGCTAAACCAACACCCTGTGCTTCCCTCACAGACCCTCCACATTAACACTTCTTAGTAGCATTATCCGGACACTTGTTTCCATCCAGCTCCGGATCCGTAGGCGACACAACCACCCCCGTCTTCGGCTTACCCCCATCACAATACTGCGTGCACCCATTCAACTCGCCATCACCTCCCTGGATCTTCAACACCGTGCTGAACCCTTCATTCCCTTTCGTCGCATCACACGACGCCGCATACTGCTCGTCGCTCGCCCCGTCCGCGCTACACTTCCCACTGTCATCGCCTATCGAACTCGGGTACTCGATGCTGAACACCGGTTTCCCGCCCGCCGGCGTGGAGCTGGTGATGTACGCCTGGAAATCCTTGCAAAACGGCGTGTCCTCGGCGTCGTTGAGTGATTTGCAGTCCTCCAGCACGGCAAAATCCAGGATATCGCTGAGCTGGTCGACGAGACCCGGCGCGTTCTTTTGGCCGATCAGTAAGGAATGCCCGCGAGCGGTGGTCAGGCTGTGGGCGTGGGCGGCAAGCTCGGTGACGAAGGAGACGTAGTCGGATTCGGCGAGCGACCAGCCGGTGCCTTCGTTGGCTGGGGTATCGGGGTCTTCGTCGCGGACGTAGCCGTCGATGTTGTCCGGGTCGACGCCGTCGCAGCCGAGGGTGGAGGCGAGCGTGATGCGCGCTTTCATCCAGTCGCGCGCGGTTTGGTTCTTGATGTTGACCCAGCGCTCGTCGGAGAATTCGGGTTCTGAAGGGTCGTAGATGTTGCCGAGGAGGCCGCTGGCTTCCCATTTGGCGTAGTCGCAGTCGCTTACTTGGGCTAGGCCGGCGTTGAAGTAGCAGATGAGGAGGGTGTCGGGGTTGTTGGACTGTGGGGGGGTTAGTATTGATCCTTGTGGTCGTTCCAGGGGATGTGATGTCAATTACCTTGAGGTGGTCTACAATCTCAGGCGTCCTCGCGACATGGTAAAGGTCGAGATCCCAAACGACCGCATCGGTGGGGTTCACGGGCTTTGAGATGTCGAGGGTATTTTGGATGATAATCTGCCACTTGACTCCCGGTTTGAAGTTGTCCGGGACACTGACTTGAGCCAGGCCTGCCTGAGCAGACAGGCCAGCGGTGAGAACTTGAGCGGCGCGCTTCATGATTGACGATCCGAGCTGGTAGCCGAGAATGTGTTGCGACATGGCGAACGAGAGCCCGGAGCCAACGGCCCCAACCCGCGCGATATATACTCGGTCGGCGCAAAAGACGCTTCCCGAAATGTTGGTTCTTGTTTCACCAGAAGACCGCGTCGAGTGACCAGATCCTTCTGAACCCGCCTGACATCGCGCCTCAAATTAGAAGGATCGTAAGCTCTTGGCATGGCGGCCTCCCCTTAACGAGCCGGCGTGTTTATTTTCGGCTCCGCCACCGTCACGCGCTAAATCCAAGTCAATGCGTTAACCAAAATCAAGAAGGTATAAAAGCCCGTAGTTTCTTACTGGCTCAATTTTTTGTCTCGATTCGGGAATTGGGCAGTCGGCGCCCGTGAGAGTTCCCTTACTCATAGCTTTGACCCTGGTCGATATGATGACTCGGGGGTGCGACGGCGAAACTCGGCAAAATTATGGAAGGATTGCATTTGACAAATCGAAACTCCTCGGTCTTGAACCATTGTCTACCAAACATGGAGAAGAAAAGTTTGGTTCCTCGGACTTCACCTCGCGACGAAGAAAGTCTGATGACCTTTACTGGGAGGTCTAGAATGATCGAGCCGGGTCATCCGACAACTTGGTTGTTGACATGCTCGCATTTGAAAGTCAGCAAGCAGTAAGAATGAGGGGAAAGGAAGAAAAGAATGAGGGAAAAGAAAGAAAACAAGACAAAGCTCGACGCCCACATCCCCTTTCCCGAAGGAAAGTTCAGTGGACGGCTACGAAAACCCACGGGAGGGTTTTACTTGTGACCGGGCCGGGAGTTGAACCCGGGCCGCGGTATAACGGGTATGTTGTTGATACCCGCGCCCCCCAAATGCGCCATCCGCAAGGTCAAGCATTTGCCGGATGGGGGGGCTGTTGGGAAAGAGCAGTCGAAGGGTGGGTTATAAAGGACTGGCAGGGGATCTATGCGGGAAGGAAGGAAGGTGTGAGCTGTGCCGCAGTGCTGCACTGTGTGGTAGGAATCCTCAGTTCTAGAAACTTAACCTTAATTTATTCAAGACTTGTTCGAGGCAGTTTGGATGACATGCTGACGTTATTTCGCCGTCTTTGAGAAGGTGGTCACACCTTGCTAGGATAATAGTATCAAAGAGCGGCGATTTCGGTTTCACGTTCATTGGTGTCTTCGGACTTCGCGCCGCCAAGTCTGACAGCCTCAATGAATCAGGTGTCGCGGAGACCGCCAAAGAATCACCCTTGATTTTTTCTTGTATTTTGGAGATACTGAGGGCTGACAAGCCATTTGGTAGAATTGACGGCCGAGATTCATGGAGTCATATTTCCTCGCCCTCTAATTCCGCACCCCATGTTGACGAGCAGGGCAGGTGTTTGGCTGAGAAGGGAGGGCGTTCGGCTAAGGTGGGTTCTAAAATGGGGGGCTGCTTTTGTCTGGCTGGGTTGGCGTGCCAAAGAATGAGCGTTACCTACCTATTGTCGTGTTTAGGGGGGTTAGAGTGTGTTGACGTTGAACTAACTACAATACGGTGATGTAATAACTATGTAAAACCGGCGTCTAGATGTGGATTCAACACTCCCAGCTCTGATTGCCAGAATCAGAGTGTGATGTCGAGCACCGCCGCCTGCAACTGGTCTGAGATACTGAGATCAATTAAATCCTAGAGTCGGCTCCAAAAATCACGACCCAACACTGTCACCCGTTGATAATAGGACACTGATCGCGATCGGAACGATTTCCGCATCAAACACCGCACTGCTACGATGGGATCAACTACCGTCATCCGCGGCTTCAAAGTCTCCGTCGTAACATTCGATGCCTTCCTCGACGCCAACAACGTTTACGAGACGTACGGAGTGCCGCCCTTCTGCAAACACCATCCAGATAAGGACCCTATTTCCAAGTTGCTCTTCGCCAAGATCTCCCAGTACGACTCGAATGCCGACAAGAATAAGTTTCGCGTCCTCATCCCGTCTATTCGGGGTGCTGAGGAATCTAACACGGCATATATCGCCTATGCATGGGCCGCAGTGCGGGCACACCGCGAGCTCAAGATGGATGACCTGCCGGACGAGGTTCCGAAGGGCTTTGAGGAGCTGCGGCAGGAGATTCTGGCGTACGGGAAAGACGTTGATGATGAGGGCAAGATTGTAGATGAGGGAAAGCTAGGGATATATATAGTGGTCACTTATGATGTTCGCGGCGATTATGGCATCGAGCTGGATCGTTCCGAAGGCTTGTTGTAAATACCTACTATGGTTGCGTCCATAAGAAAAGGCGAACCAGCGAGACACTCCAGCAAAGCGCAAAAGATAGATCAAAGAGGGGAATGTCAACATTATCGATGCGGTCTCTCGCGCACCTTCCTGGCTGGTAAGGCTATCCCGACTCGTTAAGGAGACAGTCGAAATCCTCCAAGACAACGCAGCGGGTTCGTGGGATTCTGGATCACCGCAAGGCTTACAAAGTTCCACGCATTATTGATGTCAAGCTCTTTAAGCGCGCAGCCGACTCCACGAGTATTCGAATGCAAGAAGGAAGGAACCGATGGATCACAGAGCCCAGATCGGGATGACGGCGTGAAACGGTGGCGCGAATGATGTGATCCGGACTTAGTTCGGCATCTCATTATGTAATGCCAACACAAGTATGAAGCAGGCAAGACTCGAACGAGCGAAGATTCCAAACAGCTCAAACAATTTAGACCAATGGGAATTAGTCAACGATTCCAAACCATTAATGATTCCAAACCGCTCAAGTGTTGATGAATTAATTCACTGCCGTAGACCGTGGAAGCGGGGATTAGTAACATAGGTATCACGCAATTTAGAGTTTTAGAGTTTTCAACGTTTATTCAGTTCAATGCAAATTAGTATTTAAGCTGGCTACAGTCCGTACGATATGGTCCTCGACTTCACTTAATTCAATCAGCACATTGCCCTCCAACTTACTTCAGTCTGCACAACACTCCCCCATTCGAAGAATATTCACTCTTCACACGATCCATCGATCACATCATGGCTGCTCCTCAGGTATGGGAAGTATTCCGAAGTGTCTCTTCGTACACTGACACACAATAGTTCACCCTTTACACCGACTCTGCCTCACAGTGGGCTTATGTTGCGCATCTCGCAATTGATGAGAAGGGATACGCCCCTAGCGAGTACGAAGCCAAGCAAGTGGGCCTCCGTAAGTGAACATTCGGAAACACATATTCAGGGTTTATTCCTAACCCCTGGCTGTATTAGTCGATGGCGAGAATTTCTCTCCTTCCTACGTCAAAATTAACCCGAACGGCACCATTCCATCCCTAACCTCGGCTTCTCTCGAAAAGCCTCTGATCGAAAGCGCGGACATTGCGAAATTCGTGGACGCCAATCGACCCAGCGGCCTCTCCCTATTCCCCACGGATCCCGCGCAGCTTGCCAAGGTCGAGGAGCTCATCGCGCATGTCCATCAGGACAAACTTTCGACAAACCTTGTCCTTCTCCAGGCCGGTGATGCGCAAGAATTGGAGGCGAAGAAAGCAAGCATCGTGAACGATTTCCTTAGAAGTCGCCAGGAAAAACTCGTCAAGTACGGTGCCGCGAACCCGGACGTGCCATTGTATGCCATGCGCACGCCCGTCAACGGACACATTCATGGTCTCTACACTGCCTCCGACATTGGACCCGAACATGAAGAGTTCTTCAAAGCTACGGAGCAGGGCTACAAGGACTACGCAGCGGGGCTGAGGGAACTCGATTCCATGCTGGTGCTGCCCTTCGCAGCTGGCGATCAAGTGACTGCTGCGGATGTGCACATTGTGCCTTGGTTGGCTCATGCCATGTGGGCTGCTGGTGGGGAAGGGGTTGCCGAGTTTGAACCTCTCAGGACTCGGATCAGGAAATCTGTCCCCGATTTTGAGTTTGGTGAGAAGACCAAGACGTGGTGGGCTAATATCTCGGCGAGGGAGAGCTTCAAGAAGAATTATCCCAGCTTGCACTAACTAAGTTAGCTCGCTGTGGCCAAAAAAAGCGGCGGTCTAAAACTGATAGCTAGGTACCTTAAGTCCAATCCATCGATCGAATCTGACGAGATTGTGATTAATTTACTCTTTTTCGTCTTTTTTTCACTTTTTTGATTTATTCTTTTTGTCTTCTTTTACTTTTTTGATTCATTCTTTTTGGTCTTTTTTCACTTTTGTAAAAAAGTAACCAAGTTATCCATGGATCTGGTCTGCCGCTTTTTTGGCCACGGCGAGGTTACCTAGGTAGTAAGTATCCGCACGGTTCGAAGTTCTGGGCAACCATGTTAACGGTGGAGGTCATATCGGCGAGTGTGGGCTAGAAAAAGGGGCATGTGAGGTACACTACCTACCAATACACCGTTTGTTAACCCTGATTTTGAGTTCCAAATATGTCTAACATTTTATCGCAACAAGGGTATCGAGCGGAGAGAGATAATTTACAACACCTCCCCATATCTAATCATACAACCAACCAACCCTTTTCCCAACTTCAGGACCTCCCAGCCTCCCACCTCCCACACCACTACCTAGTTAGTTAACAACCCCCCTCGCCCTCCTAACCTCCCCCTCCACAACCCCCAACCCAGTAACCCTCTTCACCACACTCTCCGCCAACCCACACGGCACCGCCGCCGCCATCCTCGCCAGCGCTGCACTCTCCCCCTTCCATATCTCCGCCGGCGGGCCCGACGGCTGCAAGAGCAATGCCACGACGTCGGCGGCCCATTCCTCGGGCGATACGCCGCGCTCGATGAGGTTGGCTTGGCTCATCATGTGCTCGACGGAGGGGCGCGTGGAGGGGGGGAAGATGCTGTGGGGTGGGAGGCGGTCGCCTGAAGGTTGGGGGTCGTTAATGGTGGTGGTAGGATTGGTGGTGGTGGTGCCGCGGTTGAAATTACTGTTGGCGATGAGGTTTGTTTTTACGCCTGCTGTCTTGAGATCGACGACGCGGATGTCGAATGGCGCGAGTTCCATGCGCAGGGTGGAGGTGAGCATGGCTAGTGCGGCTTTGGAGGCGTTGTAGATGCCTTGGAAGGGGAGGGCAGTGACGGAGCCGACGGAGGTGTGGTTGGCGATGATGGGTTGGAATTTGGGGTCGGGATTGTTGGTTGAACGGAGGATCAAGGGAAGAAAGGCCTGGGTGACGGCGATTTGGGCCCAGACGTTGACATCGAAGAGTTCGCGGGCGGCGGGGAGTGAGACGTCGGCCACGGGCATGGTGTAGTTGGCTGCTGCGTTGTTGATTAGGATGTCGAGGCCTTTTGAAGGAGGGAGGGCCGCTGTGACGGCTGAGACTGCGGATTCGATGGACGCGGATGAGGCGATGTCGAGAGGTAGGGTCTCAATGCCTTGTTCTGACAGCGCTTGGAGTTTGGAAGAGTTTCTTGCTGTGGCGAAGACATGGTGGCCGGACTTGTGGAAGGCCACGGCGAGTACCGCACCCATACCGCCCGGAGAGCAACCGGTGATCAAAATGGTGAACCTTTGAGCAGGAGACATGGTTACGGTGTGACTCGTAGAAAATCAGTTACTGGATTTGTGGTGTGCAACTGATTCTTCAACTTCTGTGAATTAGAAGCTGTCACTACCTATTTATCCGCCACAGAGTTTGCTGTTCATGGCCATTGTGAGTGTTAGGCTGCTGTGGTCGTCAGCTGCTTGGCTGCTTGGCACGGCTGTGTTTACGCATCTAGCTGCAACCTAAGAGGATCGGACGATCGGGGAATGCTTCATGTCCGAGCCGTATGCGATCGTGCCAATCAAAAGCTGGGCGCTCCAGAAGGGAAAGTGGACCAGTTTGCCGGAAACGACAAATGTCTCTTGTTGCGGCAAATGAAGACCCCTTTTTGCGGTGACATAGTTATCGTCGGCCTTATTTTGGGGTTGCACGCTACGGGACATCCGTGTTCTTTGCTTACCCAACCGCTCGTCCAACGCTCTGGGTTCACCGAGTCACTTCGCTCTCTGATCAATAGGCACAGTAATTATTCATGTCATTATCGTCCTTCAGCACTTTTTCCTCGAGCGTCGTTCACTGACATTCACCTCAGGGTTCCTATGAAACAGCCCTGGTCCACTTAAACCTTGGAGCCTCTCTCCCCCAACCTAGAAACCCTGTCCCGTACGACTTGCTCGAGGTCGGTATCTGGTAGCATATACAGCTGAAATGATCCCTTGTTGTGGGCTTTCTCAAAGGCATATGCCACCTTGAGTAGTGTGTCTTCGGCAAACCTCCTAGCATAAAAGCAGATCGGGTAGCTGGGGTCAAGTTAATAATGATTCTACTGTTAGTTATATCACATTAAATTGGGCGCGGTAATTATAAAATGGAGACTTACGGGATTCCCGGGCCCACGGTGATGAGATCGCCTTTCGGGTCTTTTTGAATGGCCTTATCAGGGGGGTAAAACCCGAGAGGGAAGGACAGAATGGGAGACCGCTCAAGGCTGGCGAAGGTAACGGGAACGGCGGAGCAAGTTGGTGTTACGAGGACATCAAGTTGATGCCTGTCCATAGCACCTTTCATACCAGCCTCCCTGTTGATAAAATCACGGAGTGCTTCTAGCTCCTTGAACTCCTGGGACTCGCGATCGATGAAAAGCGAGAACTCGAAGCTCTCAACGTCGTGGTTTGGAAAGTCTTCTCTGGGATCCTTCTTGGTCAATTCAGTGATGTCCTGTAGCGTTTGTAACCCAAGAGGATTGGTTGCGAGCGTCTTGAGATATGCTTCGATGCTGGACGAGAGGTCTCCTTGGGTTATCATTCGACGCTGACGTGGTGTTAACGCCTTCCAGTCCTCCTCGGCGAGGAAACCGACGTCATGTACAATCTCGGCTCCCAGCTCCTTCAGTTCCGAGAGCGCCACCCAAAAGCTCTCAGCTTCCTCGGGTTCGACCGGGCCGATCGCAGTCGTCGGGACGCCGATTTTGATCCCATGCAGATCAGTCCCGGCGCAGGCGACAGTGTAATCGGGGATCTTGTCAAATGGGATGTCGTTTGTGAGAGGATCCCGGCCACTCTTACCGGCCGCGAAGCTGAGGATGGTGGCGCTATCTTTGACATTCCGGGCAAACACTCCTATCGCGTCAACTCGGTCCGAGCCTGGTATGGTCCCATCACGGGATATCAGGCCGGGTGATGACTTCAGGCCGATCAGGCTTGCCTTGCCGGCTGGGTGGCAAACGCTGCCATCTGTCTAGGGACATGGTATCAGCTGAGCACGTCATTACACAAGATAAGAATGGAGAGACGGCAGGTTTATTTGTACCTCAGTCCCAATCGCAGCGAAGCACAACCCGAGGCTGGTGGCAACTGCAGAACCCGTGCTGCTCCCTGATGCCTTCATGTTGGGATAAAAGGCGCCAGTACACTGGCCACGGCGAGCGTTCCAGCCCGAGGGTGCATTTGTCCACCTGTAGTTTGCCCACTCCGAAAGGGCCGCCTTTCCCAACAGCACGCATCCGGCCCGGCGAAGATTGGCCGCCACGGTTGACTCGTTCGCCGGTTTGGCGCCGAGAAGGATGAAGGATCCGGCAGTCGCCTCCATCTTGTCGAGGGTCACGATGTTGTCTTTGAGGATGATGGGCACGCCATGGAGTGGTCTGACAGCCGACGGATTGTTAATAGGGTGAGGTCAAGGCCATCTAGGGTAGGAGGGATAGGGTAGGGGAATGTTACATACCCTCGCCTACCGGTCGTTTTGATCTCGGCATCTAGCGACTGGGCAATTGCCTCGGCGTCAGGATTGATCTCGATGATGGACCGGAAGTGGTCGTCCACCTCGCCGATTCGCTTGATGTATGCTCTGACTAAATCGACCACCGTAAACCTGCCATGGTCGAGTCCGGCCGCGATGTCGTCGAGGGTGATGTCGAGCAGCGACGGAAGGATTGTTCCCGGAGAGGGAGCTGGGGCTAGCTGCTTCATTAGCGAGGACTACACGCAGATGATGCGCTGACAATACTGACCTCTCCAAACCGCGGGTGTAGACAGTGATGCCATCGCTATTAACAACCCAAGCCGTCGGCGATGCCTGATCAAAACCTCATAGAAAGGCGGGTCTGTCATCTGGCTGTGATGCCGTTGGTCATGTTCTGGGCATACTAACGTTAGCGCGGCAAGAAACGGAAGGTGTGCGTTCGGCCTGTTGGTGACGACCAACACACAGTGCTGCCTGCGGGAGTACCTCGGGTTGCGGGTCTCATGCCCTCGCCAAATTCTCCCACAACGCAATAATGCGAACAACCTGAACTCAAACTCTTGCCAATTTTACAAATTGGGAACCTCGCGACTCGGGACGATCGCAGAGTTATCATGGAAGGTTGGCCGAAACCGCTTATTCGATGACAAAGCATACCTAGCGGACTCTTTATCATTGACAGTTTCCCCGGGTTCCCATTTTGATAGGACTCACTCACACCAACGTGCCAACCGGGGTCATCGGCACAAGGCAAGGAGGAGTTCAGTACTCCGAGCGTCTCGCCGTCCGGGCTGTTGTCCTTTCACCCAAGGGTGAGGTTGCTCTTGTCAAGGCGAATCGAGACAACTACTACAAGCTACCCGGCGGTGGGATCGAGAGCGGAGAGTATCATGGAAAGGCCGCTGAACGGGAGGTGCTGGAAGAGACCGGCTGCCACGTCTTGGTGAAACCCGGATGTTTCGCTACCACGGAGGAGTTCCGCAACGACCTGCACCAGATCTCTTACTGCTACCGAGCTACCTTGCTTGACGGTCACCAGCCCGGAAATCCGGAACTGACAGAGGAAGAGGTATCGGATGGCTTGAAACATGAGTGGGTTCCGGTCGAGAAAGCGCCGCAGACCATGGAAAATGTGGAACCTACCTCTAAGTTGGGGCGTTACATCAAGGAACGAGACCTGTTTCTCTTGACTGAGTTTCTCAAGTCCATCTAGTAACCTATAGTGGTGGCGACTTACGTTGGTGCAAAATTACATGCCCCCTATATCGGCTGGTAATTAGGCTTGGATTATAGAACTATGCCTTGTGACGAGCCCCGCGCTTAATGGAAAGTCCGTTGAGCACACTGATTCTTCATCTCTCAAACGGCAGACGGATACGAGATACGTTATATAACTAAACGTTCATATTTTGTCTCTATTTCCTCTCTTCCTGCAAGTAATTCGATATGTTGTACTCGTTTGTACTCTCCAAAGTCTCGTACCCGCTCTTTCATTATGCTACATCAAAATTGATCACCGCCCTGTCAAGGACTGACCCTGAGTTTATTCCACTATGCTATCACTGGGAGGCACATCAACAACTAGATTATTCCGCAGTTGTTGAAGCTGAGCGGCGGTCAAGATTCCTGACTCCAAAACTCTCCTCTCCAATCCCCCATTACGTCCCGCCCGCTCCAGAAACGCTTGCATAGCCTCTTTCCTATCTCGATGTCAGTTACAGCATCACAAACAGAATCCAACGTCCGAAACTTCACCGACGTACCTAGCACTGAAAAAGCTCTCCTCCTCTTTCGTAATCCCCGGCCCGTTAGGTCGTATTTCCTGGATAATCTGCGCTACCTTCTCCTGAATCCCAAGCGTTGTCAGGGCGTATTCTTGTGCTACGACCACGTTTTCTACACCACAGAGGCTCAAAATGAGAGCACAGATTACGCCGGTTCTGTCTTTGCCCAGGGAGCAGTGGATGAGCGTCGGCTCAAGGCGGGAG
Source organism: Chaetomium sp. MPI-SDFR-AT-0129 (assembly GCA_020726445.1). Lineage (NCBI taxonomy): Eukaryota > Fungi > Ascomycota > Sordariomycetes > Sordariales > Chaetomiaceae > Chaetomium > Chaetomium sp. MPI-SDFR-AT-0129. Next base: position 1,097,843 of record JAGJXA010000008.1, on the reverse strand, counting down.
GGTTTAGGTGTGACGAGATGTTGGAGGATGGTTTTCAAGGGTTGGTATGGGTTTTGGGGTGAAGTAACGGCGTCCAAGACTTGTTCGTAATACTCAACAAACCCCTGATTTAAGTTAGTCAGAGGACCAAGTAAGCCGGGGCACAGGGGTCGGCTAGCGTACCTCGATACTCCCATTCCTCAGATTCCGATCCCGGCGAGCACGCTGGCCACTTGTCACATCGGCGTCGGTAAAGACGGCGGTTTGGACCCTCGGAATTTCTTCCCAGGCCCAGACTTTTCCCCAGCCCTTTTCCACACTCTCTCCGATTTCCGTGGTGGATCGAAGGTCGAAGATTCGGGAGACCCGAAGCTGCTGTAATTCAGACAGGCCTCGAGCTGTGATTTTTGACGGGTCTGCCGACCGATACAGAATGCCCTCCCGAACCGCTTTTTTGACCTGGCCAGCGAGTGGGTAGCCACCGAAGTCACGGAAATTGTAGAGACCATCAACGTCGATGAATGGTGGTGAGGGGAGGGGTTGCAACGGAGATATCTGTACTTTGTGGGGCTCGAAATGGCCCTGGGGCTGGCTGCAGAGTGGACGAGTCTCATCCATCGTGAAGATGACAAGAGTATATTGAACCCCTCGATAGCCCTACGTGTGTTTTCAAATCGCAGGATATGAACGTGACCTGGTTGGCATGAGGTGTTGAAGGAAAGTCGCACAATTAACAAATGGCTCTCGAAAAATAACAGAGCTGCAAAAAGCAATAAGACGAGCAGGGTAGTACTACTAATAAATAGGAGCAATCGGTGCTTAGAGTTTTGCTGCAGCCGCCCAAAACTGGAGACAGGTCACTTGCGTTGAGGCAGTGCATCTCGTGATTTGCTCCCCAAGCTGACTAGGTATCACGACCAACAACCAAACACCCAACCGACAGTCCGGGTCGCCTCCACCCCGACCTGGACAGCTTGTCCGTGAGGACTTCGCCTGCTGCCTGGCGATCGGCGAGTTGCTTGATGCCGTTGGCTCACGATAAAGAGTGCCCAGGCCCGGGCGATGTCTGCATATCTACAGTGTCTGCACGTGTTATTCCTACGGTGCGGGGAGTAGTGTAAAGGGTTAGGGGGCTCGGGGGGTTAGGGTTAGATCGCTCCCATCTTCACAGAACTTGACGCGGTTGCGAACTCCTGGGTTATTGTATTAAATACTGTCTCCATGCGAGAGGTCACGGTTGTACAAGCGTTACCTAGAAATCAAAGCTGGAAAATGGGTGGCACAAACGTTGGCTAGCGTGAGTGGTAGAGCTTACTCCCTCGGTCACGCTCTATCATTCATCCCCAACAGGTTCTGCAACAGGCTCCAAACTCCTAAACGCCCTCAGCGTCTTCGCACTACTCAACACCCGCCTCAAGTACCGGTCGTAGTCCCACCCCAGTCCCTCTGCAGCCAGAAGACTGAGGCTTGCCTGGTCGTCGCGCCCTGGTCGGCCCGGGCCCGTCATATTCTGTCAAGTGAAGAAAAGTTAACACTGTGCGACAATCCTCTAGCTTCATAAGGTAAGAAAGGACGTAACAAACCGGCTTCATGTTCACATCAAACAGCGCAAACTCCGACCCCGGCTCGTCCTTCCGCCGGCGAACGTCTATACGTATAGGCCCGGCCACACGAAGCAGCTCAGCTGCACGCTTGCACTCGTCCATGGCTCGCCCATAGGTCGGATCCTGCTCGACCTCCTCGCGGGGTACCACACGTGAGTTTGCCGTGACGGCGACAATCCCGCTGTAGGGAGCGACGCCGTCCGCGTGGTTGAAGCGTCGGACGATGGGGAGCGCGCGGTATCCCTTGTTCATACCGTCTTCGTCAACCACATTTTTGTCGAGACTGTTGATGTTATCACTTCCCACCACCGGCGGAAGCACCGTCACCGTCGCCTCCTCGCCCGCCAGAAACTCCTCCACCAACACTGCCGGCGACTCCTTCCACAACCCCTCAACATGAGCCATCCACTCCTCCTTACCCCGACACACCTTCACCCCATGACTGCCCCGCCCCCGAATCGGCTTAGCCACCACAGGGAACGTCACCTCCCCCTTCGCCACCAACTGCTCCAACTCCCCAACCCCTTTTTCCTCCCTCACCACCCACGACTTCGGCAGCGTAAACTTAAACCCCTTAGTCCGTCGCAACCACTCCGCCGTCCACGCTTTATCATCATACTTCCCCAGCGTCAGCGGGCCCTGACCGACAACCCGTACCCGGTCCAGACCAAACTCGGAGCCGATTCGCGAAGAGGTTTGCAGCGGGTGGGAGGCGAACAGCACGGTGTTAGCCCAGATGTGGGTGGCGCCGCGGGAGAGGGCGTCGAGGATGCCTGCTTCGGTGTCTGGGAAGCTCCAGGCTGACTCGACGGTGGGGTCGAGGGGCCTGGGGCCAGGCGTGGGAGTTATGAGGTCGATTGGGGGATGGGAGGGGGAGGATTGGAGGGTGTAGGCGATGTCGGCGCTGGAGTCGCGGTAGCCTGAGAGGGAAGGGGTGAGTTGGGGGGTACTTGATACTTGGAATTGGTGTTGATGATATCAAAAGGACTTGAGGAGTGGGGTGGAGGGGAGGTAATGAGCATTGGGCTTGAGTTTGAGGGTTAAGAAAGGGAAAAAGAAGGTACCATTCGGTTTCTTGGGCTTGCGGATGCCATTGACGGGTGGTGGGTCGAGTTCTTGGTACAAGACGGCGACTCGAAGCGGACTTGACGTGGTTGCTGCTGTCGTGAGAGAGCGGCTGCCCGCCCTCCACACAGAACGAGTTATAGAAGCCATGGTACGCAGGATGTCCTCATGACTTGATTTACGGGTTAGCTCTAATTTCCCTTATATTTATACTTTTTTTTCTTCAATTCTTATGGAAGTGAAACGACGAAGTCCTTCGTATGTCCGAGGTAAAGCCATGAAAGATGACTAAAGTTAGTCCCGACACCCCTGCCTGCGTTTTCAGATACCCCACATTGTCTGGGGAGCTCGATACCGGCACCCCTGGGGTTGTGGTGGCTAAAAAGAGCGGCAGGCCGCAGACGTTTCTACAAAAGAGAAAAAGACAAAAAGGAAAAAGGAAAGGAGACAAAAAAGAATAAATCAAGAAAATAAAAGGAGATAAAAGTAGTAAATTATAGGTTAAAACAAGATTTTAAATAATAATACTATAACTCTGTAGACATTAAGCTTGTAGACAGCTATTCTCGTTATAATCGTCAAATTTTGTTAAGATTTGATCGTCTGTTAACGAATCAGACTCGATCTGTTTTAGTCTGCCAATTTTTTTTTGGCTACAGCGAGGGCGCTTGGGTTGTGCGTGCATCTCACACCTCCCCAACGATTCCCGCCGATCACAACACACGCACACCAACAGAGGAGGAGGCTCAATGATATAATTCACCAAAATGTTCAGACCGTTTAAAGATGTACCTCCCTTGTGGGTCCGCACCACCGTGTGGCGCATCAGCCCTCGAAGCCAGTCTGTGATCCAGCGATAAGGCTGTTCAGTGTGGGGCGTCTGGTGGAAAGGCCCGTGCCCAGATGGGCTGACAAAAGCTCCTTGTTAGGTACCTTGTCGGCAGGTGCGCGGCACCTCACCTTTGTGGAAATCTCTCCTCTCTAACAATAGCAAGCGTTCGCCATCCATAGATAGATTTTCGTAGGCGCCGACCTGCACTGCTCTACGTGCCTTTACAGCTAGACCCAAAATGGCACCCAAACCACCCCCACCGCGCATTCCTACGGCAGCGGAGACGCTCAAGCACCCGGCATTCCGGACAGCCATATGGAGGCTCAAGCCGGATCGCAAGGGTTTGGCTGCGGTAGGAAAGGGCCGGGGCGGGCCGTTCAAGATCTCTTGGGAGATTCATGGCGTTGGCCCCATCAAAGTTGTGGTATGTTTCTGATCTTGTGACCTTTCACGGTTTCGCCCACCCATGATGTATTAGAATGCTTCATGTATCTCAACACTAACCCCATGTCTCCTCCCCCATCAGCTTATCATGGGCCTAGGCGCTCTCAAATCCGCCTGGCAGCGCCAAACCCTCCACTTCGGCCACGAGCGGCGCGACGAGTACTCCGTCCTGCTCCTCGACAACCGCGGCGTCGGCGAAAGTGACAAGCCCTTCATGCGGTACAGCACGAGCGAAATGGCCCTAGACATCGCCGAACTCCTCGCCGACCCTGCTGTCGGTTGGCTGCCTTCCTTCCCCCTCCCGTCTTCCCCGTCCGACCCGCCCGCGGCCCGCACCCTGCATGTCGTCGGGACCTCGATGGGCGGGATGATCGCGCAGGAGCTGGCCGTGCTGATCCCACACTCACTTGCCTCTCTGTCGCTGATAGGCACGGCGGCGGCTGTGGAGAACACGACGACGTTTACGGAGAATATCATGAAGATTGCCTCGATGATTCTACCTAAGGGGGGAGATCGCTCGATGGCGGATGCGACGCGATCGATCTTTGCGCATGAGTGGATCAGCCTGCCAGACGACGTCCACTTGCCCGACCCGGCCACCACGCCCGGGTGCTTGCCACCGTTTGCCGATAGTCTCTCATCGACGGAGGGCACGGGGGGCAATGAGGACAAGTACCTCCGGTTCGACACCAACGCGCAGCGGTTCGTGGCGCAGGAACTGCACAAGCAGATGGACCCGGCGGGTGGGCGGTTCAAGCTGAAGGGGTTTATCCTGCAGCTGATTGCGGCGGGGTGGCATCGGAAGAGTCCGGAGCAGTTGGCCGCGATGGCGGATGCGGTCGGCCGGGAACGGATTTTGATCATGCATGGGGTCGAGGACGGGATGATTACGATTCCGCATGGGCATAAGCTGATTGACTATGTTAAGCCGGAGAAGGGGTTGGTGCTGGAGGGGCTAGGTCATGCGCCGCTGCTGGAGAGATGGAAGTGGTTTCATGAGTTGTTGACGGAGCACTTTTTGGCAGGGGAGAAGTTGAGTGGGCGGGGATAGATGGAAATGATGGGAGAGGAAGGAGTATGAGGGAGGGCAAGTATATAATTTTGTTAACGGCACAGGCGTGTTTGGTCGGCTACTTTGTTGGCGGCTTTTTTTCAGCTCGCGGGTTTTCATTATCGGTTAGCAAGCATCATCATAACGGATGGCGGGAACACTGTTTATGGATGAAAGGGATATTGGGAATACAAACGGCTCTTAATGTTTTACAGGCATTGTTTTGACGTGGTATCGTGCTTTTCGGCCGATAGTTCACACTTCCTTGGTTTCCTTGTTATGATCAATATCGCCCCTCAACCCCTTTCGCTCTCATCTCCTCCCAAGTTAGAGCATCGTAAATCCAACCCCACTCGAAACCCCTTCCTCTAGTTGGTTCTTCTTGTTCACCCCACCATGAATCGGGTTTGCCTTGTAGTTGAACAAGTAATAATGGAGCTGCCCGTCGCCCGGCCCAAACTTTTGTTGCTCCAGGAACAGTGAGTTGTCCATCAGCGAGAGGGCGTTGAAGACGTCAAAGTTGTGCCGCTTAGCGAAGATCAACGCGTCGGCGATGAGCGCATTGAGCCTAGCCCCGAGTGCCGCCCGGTCATCAGGAGCGGTGAAGGCCACGTCGCTGGCGTAATAAAAGAGGTAAGCGGCGCGGATAGATGAGTATTTTTGCGACTGGATGACGGAGGATTCGAGGCAGTAGAAGGAGAAAAAGTCGGTGATTTTGCCGTCGTTGTTCTATACGGGGTTAGCAAACCTGATCTGGGGGGAGCAAAAGACCTAGATTGGATAGCGAGCGTACCTCTACGACGTAGGACCAGATGACCTGCTCTCCAGGTGCGTCCTTCTTATGAAGTAGCCAGTGGTCAATTTCATCCTTGTTCCACACCGGTGTCAAGTCGAACCGCTTCAGATAACGGCTGAGAAGATCATGTACGGCATCCAAGTCCTTTGCCTCCATCTCACGAAGCCCACGCGTCGACGTGAGGTCAGGCACATTGTACCTGCGGGCTTGGTACGCCGGTTTGCTGTTGGGTGGACAGGGGCTGAACCCAACCTCATAGAGCTTCATCCAGTTCAGGGCGCGGTGATAATACCGGCAGGTGCTGACTGGGCGGGGCAGCACAATCCCGCCGGTGTAGATGGCCTGCCACGTGCCCTCGAGGTTGATACGCCGCGTAATCTCCTTGATGAGGACCGGCGCGAGCCGCTTGCCACGGAGCTTCTTGTGGATGCAGAGGAAGTTTACTTCCGAGCTCTTAAACACGTTGTCGCGCACCCTCATCTCGGTGGGGATGGCCGAGATGAAGGCACAGAGCGTGTTGCCGCTGCGAATACCTACGTGCCACTCTTTCCTCCAACCTGGGGAGAGCAGGGACCTATAAAAGCGGTGTCAGCATTCCCAGTCCGAATCAAATACACCCCTGCGGGAATTAACTTACCACTTCAAAAGCGAGTTCGAGTACTTGAACCGGAACATGGCCTCGTCGTCCTCGACATAGTGGCCATACAACAGCTTCTCCACCTCTTCAAGCTCCGCATCATTCGTCAAATCCATAGTAACCCAGCGGAACTGCTCCAGAGCCAACGAGATCGGCTCTGTCGCAATTTCCTCAACCTTCTGGATCCTTAACGGCCCTTCCTCGATCAACTTGGGCTCCTCCTCACCAAACTGCGGCACAGGTTGAGTGCTCCAAAACTTGTATGACGCCATATCTTTCCTGTTCTTCCCGCTGCTCGCCAGCCCTGTCATAATATCCTGGAGCTTGAGCTTCTTGAAGGCTTCGATCGCGCTCGACGTTGTATCCGAAGACCCCTCGCCGGCATTGCCGCCAAGCAGCTCGTTGGCCAAGGCCGGGTTGAGAGCGATGAACTCGCTGATTTGCTGCGGTGTCAAGGTATCGAGAGCTTTCTTCACATCCGGCTCGGATTGTGCCCCGCCTCGGCCGAGAGCGTCGGACAGTGCTTGCTTGACCTTCTTCTTCTTGCTCTTCTTCTTTTTCTTCTTTGCAGCTCCCTCTGCGTTTCCGCCTGCCGCTGTTTGCGCAGGAGTATCTTCCCCAGCTTCCGATCCGGACTCGTCCTCCGATTCCACAGCTTGCTTCTCAGCTTGGTCGGCTGCCGCGTCGGCGGCCTCGAGAGCTGCAGCCTCCTTGGCCGGGTCGACCTGTTTCGATTCTTCGGACATCGTGGGCGTGTGTCGGGCCGTGGGCCGGAGAAAGGGGTGTTGTTGTCTGGTACCGAAATGAGGTGGTCCGTTGAAGTACAGCTTCCGGGAAGATATATGCACGATCAGAGAGTGATTCTGTCCCGCGGCTTCACCCTGAGACAGATCACGTTCGAGAGTTCGTGTTGGCTATCGGCGACAGCGGCGTGGAGTGGGGTCATTTGGAGCTCGCCGCGGGGTTCAAAGCTGATCGCTTCCGCCAAGAATAAAATAAAGTGGGGCCTGCTCGTGCCTTGCAGACAACACACTCAATAACAGTACAGGTTGGTGCTCGACTTGATACTTCAATGGTGATGGTGTTGTTCTAACACCTCATTGTCAGAAAGATTCGGGGCTATTACTCCCAAGAGAATGGGTTGGCCCTCAAGTTTTGTGTTGACAGTTGGGTGCTGCCAAATAAAAACGAATAGGGGTAAAAACGGGAGTTTGTAGATGAAGAATACCAGCCAGTCTATCAAGTCGGTATTTAATCGCTGTGTTAGCCGTGTTATATTCTAACTCTATAAATACACGTAAATCCTCGCATTTTCGCAACAGATATTTCACGTTAATGAAGGGTCACTCTCATCCAACCCAAATGATCTCATCACAGCCACCAAGACAGGCGTGTATGTCAGAACCGAATTGTGCCCTAAGATCGTCAGTTCTCTGGTCATGACACAGTTACGGAGCAAGGGGCTTGGAAACCTACCTCCATGAGGGAATAGCTCCTGCCGCACAACCACATTCCCCTCCTGCCAAGTCGACACAAACGCATGTTTCCCCTTCACCAAAGTTCGTTTCTCCTTTTCCACCTTAAACTGATCCCGCTCCGTCCCAACATCTCCCAACCCTTCTACCGCGGCCCGAAACAATTTGTCATCCTCATGGGACGGAATATCCCAATCATTCTTGGCATGAACCATGCTCAACCTCAACCTCCCACCCCTCGCCTTCACCCCCTTGACAATCTCCCTCCACCGCGCCGCACTCTCCCAAGTATCCACGACCCGCCCCATCACTTGGTTCAGCAACCACGGCCACATCGTCAGCGGCCGCAGAACCGGCACCCAACCTGCAATAGCGTACCCGCTTAACATATCCGGCAAGGAACTGAACCCAGCGACCAGCACCACGCCTGCAAAATCCCAACCCTCATTGAGGGTGAAATGTTCCGTCGCGGCAGCGGCCACGGCGGTCCCCAGACTGTGGCCAAGCAATACAATGCGGGAGGGTGGGATACCTGCGGTGTGTACGGCCCAATGGATGGCGGCTTCGGCATCGAGGATCAGGCCTTGCTCGGTGGGCGTGCCGGTGCTGAGGCCGAAGCCGCGATAGTCAAGGGCGAGGAGGTGATAGGGAGAATGTGATGTTAGGGAGCGGTAGTGTTCCGGGCGATAGCCTTGGGTTAGTTGCGCGGCGTTGCCGTGGACTGTCATTGTCAGGGTAAGATTATGTCGCAACCAAGGGTGATAATGACTGTCATGCTTTACTCACAGGAGATGATTAGCTTCGCATTTGGGTTGTCGCGTAGGAGACGGAAACCCGCGGTGGTCGTGGGGTCAGCAACGACACCTGTTGGTTGGGACGCAAGCTCCGTTTCATGCTGGGCGTAGACAGATAGGGGGAGAATGTGCCACGCATAGAGGTTTTGACTGTCCGCAGTCTCGAGATAGAAGGGGGTTACTTGATTTTCTAGCGGGGTTTTAGCGAGAAGGTTACACGCAAATATCTGGGAGTCAACAGACTCACTTGCAAATCCCCATTGCTCCGGCTCATTGATGTTCCCCCACCACAAGGTGTGTATCTTGTGGGCGTACAGGAAACTGAGAAGAAACGACCCACAATTAGTCGAGTTGAGACGAAACATGGGAACATTACCAAAGCGGAAATATGGAAACCCTACTTTCGTTGTACATATGGGATGGCGGTCAATCCGATAAACAGTCCATACAACGCCAATGGCACGCCAACGACAAGACTCGGCACTAAGTAGGAGGCCGGGTTGGCCATCTTGGATGATGGTTTTCTCGCAGGTTTGGACTTGGACATTGCAGATTCTACCCGGAGGCCATTAAGCCGAGAAACATCAACACTGTTTCATCATCCGGCAACCGACTATTTCCATCCGAGAATTGTAACGGAATTAAGGTGCAGGATCAGGGAATTAATCCCAAGTCCGCCGAGCACGGGTGACGTTGGAAATGTGGGGCACAGTGGATTCTTTGCAGGTTACGAATTTAACGCGCAGCCGCGTCGAAGCAAGGGCATATTTGTTAGTCCGCCTCTGGCCCGCCTCAGAGTCCAGGAACGGATCCCTGACTTTTCATGACAGTGATTCCTCGTTTAAATTTGGGCCGCTTATTCATGTTCATATGCTTGATAGAATCTGAAGAACAATAACCCGAAGTATTGTACACTCGAGGTTTTGTTCCGGGCGTATTGTGCAAAGTTGTTATTGAAGCAATACCTACGATAACACCCCCTGGGAACAAATCCACCCCAAGCTATTGTCAGCGTGCGCCGGGAACTTTCCACACAACCTGGTCTTAAAGAATAGGTAGGTCTTTTGGTCGGATCATTCGCAATGCAAACCGCCTGAACATTGCAGGCGAAGCTTGGCAAGAACCTCCAATCAGCGGCATTTCCCGGCGCAACAGGGATCATTTAGCGCGTCCGAACTGACGCCAGGGCCCATCCATTTTCTTTTAGGTCCCCGGCTCTTCTTCCCCAAGCATTTCGCAACAAGCAGGAGCTTCCACTTGCAAACTTGCAACCAAGCCTGGGGCCAAGTCGTGTGCTCACATCGACCACGTTTCCAGGCCCCAACAACACTCCGGGTTCTTTTCGTTACACTACCTACTTGGGTTCTCTCGCTGCTTCTGGCACCCGCTACAACGCCCATGAATAAATATATGACGATCCGTCGCTCGCTTCGCACATCTGCTCCGGCCGGCTGTCGCAATGGAGAGAAAGAGGAAACTTCCGGCTCGCGCGGCCGCAAGGGCTGAGCAGGCCGCAAAGAGGAGGACTATGACTCCGCCGCAGAGATCCGTAACCCCAGCGCCAGCACCGACACCGGTCCCCGAGCCCGAACCGACTCCTATCGAAGAACCGCCAGCACCTCTTCCCAAGACTATCAGCGCCGGCAAGCCGCTGCCGACGGTGGATTCTCCCCAGCCCGACGACCTCTCCTTACACGACTTTCAAACGGTTACTGAGAGGTATGTGCTCTCCTGCGCGCCTGTTTTAAGGATCTGGTCTTCGCGAGAAGAACAAGAGACACTCTGTGACTAACGCTCGACAGTGGTGTTCTTTCCGAGTCCTTGTCCCGATCACGTTCAAAGTGGACGATGGAGGGAACATTCGAGAAGTACTGGACCAAGCCGATCAAGAAGAGAGGACAGATCATTGAAGAGCCGAACAACCCTCCCAAGGAAAGCATGGTTAAAATCGGCCAAGTGACTATTACCGTGGAGCCACACGTCTTCGAAGCGACAATGTATGCCGTCAAAGATCCGAAGCCGCATCCTCCCCCGACCCCAGAGCGACCCGTTATGCAATATGGCCCCCCGAACGGATCAATGCCTCCCCCGCCTACACCGCAACCAAAAGCGATGGCACCGACCACCGTGCCCGCATCACCTTCGGGACGCTCGTCAACCCCGTCGCTACCCCAAGCCCCCGGCCGATCCCCCATTTTGGTCGATACGAAACCGCCATTTGGGAATATCCCAGCACCCGCACAAGCACCGGCACCATCAGTAGCGCAGCCAAGCGCTGGTCAATCTACCCCAGACCCAATACACACGCCGCATGCGGGAAGGCCAATGGTCTCCCCTCGAGGTATGGAAGCGGTTCTCTCACCGACGACAACAACCCCGACGGTCGCCCACAACTCCCCGGGCCCCCACGCACCGCCCCCCAAGGTAACACCCCCGTCAAACCATCAACCCCCGCCCAACACAACAACCGCAGGTTTTGTGGCGCCCCACCCAAGGCCCGGAACCTCAGGCACCAATAGCGCGCCCCAAAATGGGACACCCACAACGCCCGCAGGGGCAGCAGCCAAGCCAGGCGGAGCATTGCCCGATCCCATCATTCTTATGCTGGCTGAAAGGGCTGGGACAGACCCCCAACTACGCGATCTTATGAAACGTGTTGCTGTGGGCGACGCCGCGAAGCATGAGCTCGAGCGTTTCCAGGCAGTTATTGACGCTCTAACCGCTGAGAGCAAGCGGAATGGGAACACCTCTGGGCCATCTGCAGATCGGCTGCTGGTGGATGGCAAGACTGTCCGGTACTTTGCGGATGAAGTTCGGGCGATCCTGGACATTGTGCTCTCGTCGAACCCAAATCAAACCTCGGCAGACCTCCGTCCGCCTGTGGGAAGTGACACCTTAGTTGTGACGCTGGTCAAAGCAGCCCTGGACGACCACAAGCTCCGGGACATGGTGCGACGGATCGCCGAGAACAGGACACAGTTTTCGGACGCCACAGATCTCAAAGCTATCCTGGATCGGCTCCGCACACAAATTCTCAAGGACAAGGAGCGCCAACAAACCCAATCGCCGGTCCCGCCTTCACCGTCAATGTCCCGGCCCCAGGGGGTCCCGAATGGACATGCTGCGCCGTCTCCCACCACCCACCAATCTCCGGTGCCTCAAACCGCGCTCCGGTCTAAGGGGCCACCCCCACCTCCCCCGAAACCTGATATCTCTGCTGTTGTCTTCGAGTTCATAGGTGGGAATGGGGACCGCTATCTATTCCCCAAATTCAGCCTGCTTGAGCATGTGCCTGTATCTTCAGGTCAGCAGGTCATTGCGTCCTTCTTGATCGTGCGCAAGGGGAGTAAAGCAGAATACCCTATGGCAGATCCCGACCTCGATTACTACCAACCCCTTACTGTCCGCCTCTTCACCCCTGTCGGGCGGCACCTAGAGAACCTCGCCCGGGTCGTGGCGCCACCCGACGAGGTACGCCGTTACATGGATGATATCATGCACAACATGACCAGAGCCGAGTACATTCTATTAGCCATGAGGCTGCCTAGGAGAGATGGTACAGAAGATGAAGCAAATGAGAATGGTCGTGACAGCAAACCGGTCAACGGCGGGCTTACCAAGGAGAAGGAGAACGGGTCAGAGACGCTTCGGAAAACGGGTTTACCGCCTCCTAGTGTGTTGTGGACGACCAAGGCGGCCAAACCAGACGTCCTCACCAAAGCCAAGGGGTTGATGAAATCTGTGGATGCGGAGGAGCAACAATACCAGAACTTCATTTCCTCAGTGAGCCGCAAGGAGGTTTGAGCGAGGGCGTCTTGGGTGGTATTGGGGCTATGTCCTTTGCGTTATTGCTGCCCCATGGGTGGGTTGGCTGTTTACAGGGGACTTCATGGGCGGGTCATCGTTCCTGCAAGGCTTGGGGGGGTTTACATTGCTCTTTCATTATTTTCTCTCAGGCGGGTTGCGTAAAGGGACGGTAGCAGGCTCGGTGAAGTCGGCTGGCTGGCTGGGCAAAGACATTGCGGTTGGAGTTTGTGCCGGCGTTTTGGGTTTTAGCTTTATCCCTTTTTTTATTTGTCTTCCTTGCTATTTCTTATCCCGATTTCCATCAACATACCCGGGTTGCTTTGGTAATTTAGTTTGATGAAATAGAAACAAGTTTTCTCACCTACCTACTGCAGCTTGTTCTTGCGGTGCAGTTGTGTTTCGGGACAGAGCATCACGTTCACAATTCTAACATAAGACTCTTGATGGAACCGCGACTCTTTACTACGCTAGCAACGCCGTAGGTTCATGCGCCATTCCCTGTTCGATCCCCAATCAGTTCCCAGCCTCCTCCTTCGAGATGCAATCCACGCCAATATCCCCCTGAATATTCTCGCACACAATCTGAGGCTCACCCTTCGGACTCGTGATATCAATCCGCTCCAAATGAATCCCACTGCACGTCGCCCCCGGTGAGCACGTCAAATCCGCCACAACCCTTCCTTCCAACCCACTGCTAGACCCATGCACATTAATAAACTTCACATCCGTAATATCCACCTTACTCGGATACTGCGCGCACTGCTCCGCGTCAATATCAAAATAGCACTGATCCAGCACAATCGGATGGTCGGTATTCTCCACGTGGATATCCTCGTACGTAATATTCGAGATGTACCCGTACCCTACCCCGGGACCGGCCCACGCCTTGAGGCGCGCGCCGTTCTGGCCGTTGAGGAGCGTGATGTTTTGCAGGTAGGCGTTGGAGATGTAGTCTTTGACTCCTGGGTACTGGCCGATGCTGCCCATGCTGACGCCGTGGGTGCCGTTGCACCAGAGGTTGCGGACGAGGATGTCGGTGGTGTTGGGTTTCGGCGAGAAACAGTCGTCGCCGACGTTGACGCGGGTGTTGAGGACGGTGAGACCGGCTACGTTGAGGGAGTCGAAGCCGTCGGTGTTTTTGGGGAGGCTCTGAGGGAGGTTGTTAGTGTAAGCTTCGGAATTGGGGTCAGGAGGAAGGGGTTGGGTAGGTGGGAGGACTTACGGAAATGTTGGTGGATACAGCTGAGATGTAGACGTCGTCAAACACAACGTTGTTGGAACGGACGAAGAAGTTGGTCCAGCACGGCGAGTCCTTGAGATGCAAGCCCTTGACCTCAATGTTGGTGGCATTGTCTGTCAGGAAGAGGATGGGACGGTAGTACGTGTTGTTTGGGTCGAGGATCTCGGCACCCGAGAAGCCGTCCCACCACGCCTGGCCGTTTCCGTTGAGGGTCCCGGATCCGTAGATCTTGATGTCCCTGGGATGTGTAAGTGAATGGTCTACTATGGTAAGGGGCACTGCAATGGGTGGCATGGAGAGTGCTTACTTTCCACCCCACACCCAGAAGGTGATGCTCTTTTGGAAGTCGTAGTAGAAGTTGTTGCTTTGCCAGTACTCGATGTCGTTTGTGAACTAGGACTGTTAGTGTCCCATTCATCATGCCGTGAGGGGATTGTATTGAACCATACCTTCAACTCCCCGTCAATCTTGACATAGACATCGTTCAAGAAGCTCAAGTCCAGCTTCTTCCCAATGACATATTTCTTCCCCTTCTCCAGGTGCAACAGACCCCCATTATTGGCCTCCTTGATGGCCCACAAGAAGTCTTCGCTGATGTCGTCGTTGTCATCCTTGGACGCACGGATCGTGATCTTGGTGCGGTCGCCCTCAACAGCGTTGCCCCAATCGTCCGTTTTGCTGCATTTCTTCAGCTTGGGGGCACGCTGTTTGAGAACTTCGAACCGTGACGGTGTGATTGAGGCGCCGGCTGGGATGAGGCCGGTGTCAACAGCCAAGGCAGACACCGAGGCCAGGGAGCCCGCGAGCGAGAGGAGGGCGGCGAGTGACTTCATGGTGGGTGATGTCGAACTACGAAGGCAATCTTCCTGGGACAAAACGGCCCTGGGAATCTCGATTCGAAGCCGGGACCCAGGGCATATTTAACAACATGCACAATCATGATCTCCGCACCAACCTCGCAACGATCTTATTCCCTGCCACGCATGGATGGTTCTGCGGGGAAGGGTGCAACACGCCGTTGGCATTGGCGACGAACAATTTCTCCGTGACCCTAGGGTTGTGACGAAGTTATTCTTCCGTTCCTTGGAGAAGCTAACCCCGAGAAACTCCAACGCGCCGGGTCATGGCGCTGTGAACTTTATTTCAGGCCAGAAAACAGAAACACTTGCAAAAGCGGCGAGTTGGGGTAATGTTGACCGGGGTTGTTTTCGAGAGAGACCCCTCACCATTTCCGCATTCGCGTTGGAGGCGACGTCTTGGTTCGTGGGATGATAGACACGGACACTTGGACTATTTATCCGCGAATGGCGTGTCGCTGGGGATGGCCTTCTTCCGCGTCCTTGCACATCGCTGTTTTTGGTCCTTGTTGGTGGTTATCATCCGATCTCACCCAGGGCAACGGTTAAGATGATGTGGATGACTGAAACACTACACGTATACTGTACACTATAAGTAAGTTGACAGCCACTCGAAGATCGAGTTGGTTGAGCGACGAAGTACACGAGCGGCTTGTAGCGGAGATGAACAATTTGCGTTCATCAATTGTGTTGCTTGGGCTTTGCCTTGACCATGAGAACCTTGGCTGAGGGGCAGCGTTTTTGTTTCCTCGCAGCTTTTCATGTCGTGGGCTTTGGTGGCAGCCAAGAATGAACTATGGCATGAGACCACGATTATTTTACCTCGGTACTTAAGCTGTTGGCCTCCCTCGTCATCATTTTACTTCCAGCGACGGAATGGAGTTTTGTGTGCTTAATTTGCCTGATATGACGCGCAATGACGGGAGTGCAATAATAATTATCGTAGTTCCGAGACAATATTTAGCGTCTTTGTTAGGTTGAACTTGAACACTAAGTCAGGAATTCTTCTGGGTTGACAGGAATTAAGCCTACAGATAGGAATTGTAGCCGTATAATCACTTCATGGGCAAAAAGTCTCGCGCCTTGTCATTTTATCCCCGAAAAGCGTAAACCGAAAAGTTCTGGGTAAGAGTCTGGCAATGAGAGTTAGATATATCTGGCCTGCCAAACAAGCCTTCTCAAAACAACTGCAAGGATGGTTTCGTTTCGTTTCCTGTGTACGGAGTACAGCAGTCTTGAAGGGCAAAGGTAAAACGTCAGATAAGAAACTGGTTTTCAGGAGTGGAGGATAATCGCGATCCATAACCCTGCAACCCCCTCGATTGCCTGACTCTCACGGTATCAATTGAGCAACGATTCAGCACTATTGTTCAAGCCGGGACATGAACCTTAAAGCATTTGGTTCCCGACAAAACTTCTTGAAAATCGCTAAGAGTGGGTCTGCTGGGGAAAACCTTACCCCAAAAGGGTTTAGCTCCCCGGGCGCGCCTTGCAGCTCTCCTGGCATCTCACAGCCTCGACAAACTTTAAAAACGTTGCCTTTGTCTTCGCCTTCGCGAACCGACCGATCATTCCCCCATTACCATCATCTCGCATTTCGATACGATTCATCTCTTGGTCCTGCGCTATTCAACTTCCACAAACCAGCGGATCCCGCGATCCACGCTGCCAATATGGCGTCCAACGCCCCGTTTCAATTCGCGGGCGATTCCGACTCGGACGACGAGAACTTCAATCCCGCCCCGGCCGAAGCCTCTGACGATGAGGATGCCGGAGCCGCCCGGAATGCAAGCCGCAATGATGACCGACGCGCGAGCAGCCCCGCTGCTGATGATGACGATGAAGAGGACGAGGTGCGCCCCTCGAAGAGCGCATCGAAGCGTTCTCGCGGTGCCGACGATGAAGACGAAGAGGGAGAGGAGGAGGAGGAAGAGGAGGAAACCGGTGCGAACAAAAACGGCTACGATGACGATGAGGAAGACGACGAAGACGAGGATGATGATGACGATGACGTTCAGCATGTGAGTCCACCTGTTCTGCTCAACTCGATTGGGTTTCGCGAAAACTGCGCTTGGTTTCCCGCGAGCTGATGACTGACGAATTCATAGCGCCACCGACGCAAACGCCGCAAGGACCACCGTGCTGCCTTTTTCGATATCGAAGCCGAAGTCGAGGACGAAGACGAAGCTGAAGACGAAGAGAAAGACGGCGAGGAAATTGAAGACTTCATCGACAATGCCCACCCCGACGACATTGCCGAGAGCGGCCATCTCGACGATGATAGGAGACATCGCCAGCTGGACCGCATCCGTGAGCTCGAGGATAGTATGGATGCCGAGAAGCAGGCTGAGATCCTGCAGTTGCGATACGGCAAGCGTGCCCCGGCCCGTGGCTACGGGGAGATGGCTGTTGTGCCCAAGCGCCTGCTTCTCCCTAGCGTGGATGACCCGGGCATTTGGGCCGTCAGGTGCAAGGAAGGCAAGGAGCGTGACGTGGTGTTTTCGATCATGCGACGGATCGAGGAGCGCGCCGGCGGTAAGGACGAGGTGCCCATCACGGCTGCTTTCGAGCGCGGTGGCCCGAACTCGGTCATGAAGGGCTACATCTACGTCGAGGCCCGTCGCCAGAACGACATCATGATTGCGCTGGATGGTGTTCTCGACGTGTACCCGCGGAGCAAGATGATACTGGTGGAGCTGAAGGATATGCCCGATCTGCTCCGTGTTGTCAAGACTCCCAACTTGGAGCCCGGTGCGTGGGTGCGATTGAAGAAGCCGGCGAAGCATGCTGGTGACCTTGCCCAGGTCGTCGATGTTACGGAGAACGGCCTGGAAGCCCGCGTGCGCTTCATTCCGCGTTTGGATTATGGCGTCCGCGACGATTCTATCACGGCTGACGGCAAGCGCAAGAGACCTGGGATGCCGGGCCCACGCCCTCCTCAGCGCCTGTTCAGCGAGATCGAAGCGAGGAAACGACAGCCCCGTTACATCCAGGGCAATCCGCAAACCAACACGTGGACCTATATGGGCGAAGACTTCGAGAACGGATTTCAGGTCAAGGACATCAAGATCCAGCAATTGGACGTCAAAGACGTCAACCCAACGCTGGAAGAGGTCACCAAGTTTGCTAGCGGCTCGGAGGATGGTACCGAGAATCTCGATCTCAAGGCTCTGGCGGCGAGCTTGAAGGACAGCAACACCAACGTCGCTTATGTACCTGGGGACGTTATTGAGGTCTACGAGGGCGAGCAACGTGGTGTTGTCGGCAAGGCCATCAATGTGCAGGGTGACATTGTCACGCTTCGTGTCTCGGAAGGCGACCTCGCCGGGCAGACGATTGAGGTCCCCAACAAGGGTCTTCGCAAGCGCTTCCGCGAAGGTGATCACGTCAAGGTTATTGGCGGCAGCCGTTTCCGTGACGAAGTCGGCATGATTGTCAAGATTGTGGAGGACCGGGTCACTCTACTGACTGACCAAACCCACACCGAAGTCACAGTGTTCAGCAAAGATCTTCGTGAGGCGAGCGATATTGGTGGCCAAGGGTCCCTCGGCCAGTACTCGCTGCTCGACTTGGTTCAGCTTGACCCGACCACTGTTGCGTGCATTGTCAAGGTTGACCGCGAGTCGATGGTGGTGCTCGACCAGAATGGCGATACCAGACAGGTGATGCCTTCGCAGATTGCCAACAAGTTGCCGAAGCGCCGGACTGCCGTGGCCGCGGATCGCAACGGCTCCGAGATCCGCCTCGACGACGTGGTTCGCGAGTACGGTGGACAGCAGCGTCAGGGCAAGATCATCCACATCCACCGGTCGTACATTTTCTTGCACAGCAATGCCACGACTGAGAACGCCGGTGTGTTTGTCACCAGGGCTGGCAACGTCAACACCATTGCGGCAAAGGGTGGCCGTGTGACCAACCAGAATACCGGACCCGACCTGACGGCCATGAATCCCGCCCTCAAGCGCAATCCGGCGCAGAACCAGATGCCGCCTCCCAAGACGTTTGGCCGCGACCGCGCTCTTGGCCAGACGGTAAGCATTCGCCGCGGTGGGTACAAGGGCCTTATGGGCATCGTCAAGGATACCACGGACACCAGCGCACGTGTTGAGCTCCACGGCAAGAACAAGATCATCAACATTCCCAAAAACGATCTCATTTTCAAGGACAAGATCACCGGAAAGACGATCGACATTTACAGCCGTGGTGGACGAGGTGGCTTTGGCGGACCCGGTCGCGGTGGGTTTAGTGGAGATCGCATGGGAGGCAGCAGGACGCCCATGGGTGCCGCTGGTGGAGAGCGTACTCCGGCTTGGGGTGCTTCCAAATGTAAGTGTCTAACTGTTCACCTCATAATGATACGTCAAACCGGTGCTAACCATTTCCCAGCAACTGCTCGCACTCCCGCTTGGGGTCGTGCCGAAGCCTCTGGCTCGCGCACACCCGCCTGGGGTGATGGTTCCCGCACAGTTAACCCCTACGACGGCAACCGGACCGCATACGGCGATGGCAACCGCACCGCCTACGGAGGCGCCACATCCTACGGCGGTGGTTCCCGCACCCCAGCCTGGTCCTCCAGCGCCAAAACACCCGCCCACGACGGCTTCGGCCACGGCTCCAAGACCCCCGCCTACGGCTCCGGCGGCAGCAGCGACCCTTGGGGCTCCAAAACGCCCGCTTACGGCGTATCGGCCCCAACCCCTGGTGCCACCGGTGGTGGCGGTGCCGACAGCTGGGGCTACACGCCGGGCCCGATCGACGCGCCTACTCCCGGCGCTGGACTCAGCGCACCCACGCCTGCGGCTCTCAACGCTCCGACTCCTGGTGCCTATTCGGCGCCGACGCCGGCCGCGGTCAGTGCCCCCACCCCGGGTGCTTGGCAGGGCGGTTGGGGTGCGGATGCCGCAACGCCGGCTGTGGGCGCTCCGACACCTGCTGCCAGTGGCGGGTATTATGGTGCTCCGACTCCGGCTGCGTATGGTGGAGCCCCGGAGACCCCGGCTGCGTCGGGCGAGATTCGGTATGCCGATGATGACTGAGCAGTGCCCAGCGCAAAGAGTTTAAGGGGGTTAAGGGGGGGCGAAGGTGATAAAATGGGATGGGCTGGGAAAGCGGTGATTGTAATGGAGACTGGGACGCGGAAGAATGATGGCGTTTAGGATCAGAGGGGAATGAATTCTTCTTGTAATGGGTCATACTAGCTAGCGCACATTTTGCTTCGCCGAGGTTGTCTTATCTACAGAGATAGTTTGAGCCAGACCAGATTCGGTTATAGACATGCCTCATTACGTTTTCTGGTCTCTGTTGTTGTGATAAACGGGTTATCGTTGTACGAGTCAACACGCCTGCCTGCGAGTTGAGGTCATATGTGTTTTTGATTGTGTATGGACGGACATGTCCAGATAAGGGGAAACAGGGACAACAAAACGGCCGTCAACGAGGAAAGAAGTGTAACGGGCATGGCGACCCGAGTAGATTCTTGTCTATCACTCTTTTGTATACCAGGTTTTTGATTAGATGTTCAACATCACTGAATTGACTTATACCCTTCTCCGAGAGATAGATAATTACCTACCGACTTACCTTGATCCTCCGAGACCCGTACATTACTATAGCCGTGAGCACTGCTCACTCGCCTCATTACTTACCTGACCTTACCTCACCTCTCAAATCGATCCGCTAATTAGTACACATACTTACCTCCCCAGTCCCCAACCAACCCACCACACCCACAGCCAATACCCCCTAAACCAGTCCCTCCCAGCCCAGGAGTCCAGGACGACAATCCCGCCGCGAGCAAACCCTAGTTACCTTCAAAGACCCAGATTAAGCATGCTCCAAACAAACCAAAAACCGCCACGACCTTGACCGCGCACAGTCCTCGTCAATCTGGAAATCGGGACACACGATGCCCTTAAGCTTGGCATACTCGCAGAACTGCAGGGTATCGGCTGCGGGCCAGGCACACCCGCAGGTGAAGTGGTTGTAGCCTGTTGTGCACATTTTGTGGGGGGTTAATTATGGGTGTGTAAGGGGGTTTATGGGGTAATGGTGATTATTGCTAGTGTTGGTTGAGAAGGGAATTATTAATGAGTGGGTGGTATGCTTCGAGATTTCGGTCCGTGGTTAAGTTGATTCTTGCTCCGATGCTTGGAGATATTAAGGGGTGATCGTGATTAATAGGCGGTCTCGCGGCCTGTTGTGTTGTCAGTTTAGAGTGACTGGGATCGCTTACCTTTACTGGACCCTGCCTTGCCTGAAGGAGGACTGTTGCAAGAAAGCAAAAAGGGCGATGGAGTTGTGAGAAAGGGTTGGTGAAAGTGGGTTGGATTATGATGGCTGAGAGTGTGGAGGAGGCGTGGGCGAGATGGTGTTTTATAGCCCGGTTAGGACTCATTTGTGTTCTGAGGTAATTATTGAATATCTGGAACACGTCGAAGTACAAAGAGCCGACCTCGACAATGCCATTGTGTAGCTCCTTGTATAATCGAGTGGCCTCAATCAATAGAATAGGTACACAGTCGAGTGTGGCAATCGTCCTTTGTTGTTGATGAGTACACAGTCACTCTACACCATGTCTAAAAATAAAACAGGGGATTGTTGGGTCCGTTGTTGGGTTCAAAGGCGGTAAGATAATGTATCCAACGTAGTTTGGGCAAGGCTTTCGCCAAGATTGAGCTATGTACAGTAACCAGTTGAATTGTTCCACTTTGCTGATTGCTTAGCAAGTGTCAACCGCAGGCCCAGCAGGAGTGTAGCTGGTGGGCACGGGGTAGTAGATGTTGATCAGGATGCCAGGGTCAGTGGCCTTGTAAGCACCAGGGAACGAGACCTTGTTCTTGGGGCTCCACGAGCCGCTGCCACCAGTGACTATTCACGATTGTTAGCAGCTAGTTCTAAACACGAGCGTAGAGATGGGAGAGAAACATACCCGAAAGCTGAGCACATGAGAGGTAAAACTGCGCGCCACCGACGCTGCCCGCGCTGTGCAGAGCAATGTGCTCCGCCCGCAACAGGTACTCGCCGTTCTGCAGACAGCGAGGGATGGTCACGGACACCGACTGGGCGTTCATGGTAGGCCACGTCAGGCCACCGTTAAAGCTGGGGCCATCCTGGTAGATCTTGGACCACACCGCGCCCGAGGCGTCCCAGTTGGCCGCGGTCTTGCCCGACGGAACCTGGGCAATGTAGAAGGCCATGGGACCCGGGTGGGAGATGGACGACTTGGCGTGGTAGGCGAGCTGGCTGCCAGCGGTCACGTTGTAGGTGCTGGGGGCGCCGGTGCCCGGGTTCCGCTCGTAGCAGCGGATCTGGTCGGAGCTGACATCGGTCACAGGGCCGTTGCTCTGGTAGTTGGTGGTGGTGCGGACGACTTGCCAGTCGGCAGTGTTGGCCACGCTGGGGAAAGTGTCTGAGTGCGAGTTAGGATCACTGTTCACGAGGTGAAGAACAAGAAAAGTGAGGTTGGCTTACAGTGCGCCTCGGCAAAGGCCGATGCAAGCACCGTGAGGGCAAGGCTGAACTTCATGGTGTTTGGTTCAAGGGACGATTCTTGACAGTGAGGAACACAAGCTGGCTTCGCTGGGTAAACCGGGAATTCAACCAACACCTGAATGTGGCCAGCCAGGAGACATTATATACTCCCAGATAATACACCTCCACTTGTACCGTCAGGGCCTCAACCCGGCATCGATCTCCAATCTATTCTTGTTAACCTGGGGGGGCCTGGGTGCCCAGGCCAACCCCGTGGCGCCAAGCATTACCATCGCATCGAAACGGATAAAGACGAACTGGCGGTTAAAATGCCCCCCAGAGACACCCACCAGTGGGGATTTAGTTCGATATTAGGCCTCGACCTTTCGTCAAATCGCGTCCAAGCCTTGGTAAATCTTTCGCGGGGGAGAGGAAAGAACCGACAGCGGAGGGAAACCTGGGGTGCAGACATCGAAGCCGGGTTTGTCAGCCGGAATCGCAATATCAGAGGTCATGGGCTGCATGACCAAAGCCATGCCCAATACCACCCACGATGGTGTTTTTACGCTTCCTCGTGCCGTGAAGTGGATTCGACAAGAAGCCAAGACGGATGAGCAACCAGCGAAACCGGGTCGGCGGCTACCGCAGCACGATGCAAAAGCCACCCGCCTGCCCAAATGGGGTGTGGAATCGCGGGAGATTGTCCCAACTCCCGTGAGTTTCGTCCGCGAACGGTTAGGCTACGAGTCGGTGTTTTGAAAGCGGCAAGGTTGGGCGGGTCGGAACGGCGAACCGGGAAGGACAGCTCAAATCTGGGATTGGGGCAAGACGAGGTCTAGACTCGAGTCCCGATAGACGAATGTTAGTCAAACGCAATGCACGCGAGGAGAAGATGTTACGGTGATGTTAGACTTCTTTTTTTTGCGGAGGGTTGGAGTTGCTGCGCAAGATGGAGCTGGGGTGGCGCACAACGAAGCGTCTGTCTCATCGGGCCGAGGGGGCGGCTGGTCGTGCTCCGTGGCGGAAGGAGCGATTCGGGCAAGGCGGAAAACCAAGTTGCCAAAGGCCTTATCTTGACTGGTTTTGAAAGATTTTCTTGACATTGAATTAGAAAATAAGTGTCAGAGTAGGTATCGTCTCACTTTCATAAACAAAAGGACTTCAGCGTGGGAGCGAACAAAGTTACAAAGTTGGTTGTTGGACTCGCGGGCAAGATCACACGGGGGGTCTCGACCACACAACAGGAGGGAAGGAACTTCCCGAAGTTCGGTTTGGCGCAACAAAGTAGGCACGGGAGGGTTACCCTTCGGCATAGCTACAGTGATTTTGAACCCACAACGTCCAATCAACTGTTTTCTTGCCCCTTCACCCCCACGGCCCGGGCGTCATCCCCCTACTATCGAGCTGCCCGTCGCCCGTTCATCCGGTGCTCCGAAGACATGATTTTGCCCCCATAGTTCCATCAGGTGCGCAGTAATCCAGAGCTGGGACTGCGGCTTCATCCTCGCTAAGGACATTGCCAACCAACAGAAGTAACGAATCGTTCTTGGACAACATGTACGGCGACTCAAACCGCGCCTCTAACCGCCAGTCTGGCTCTGACACAGCTCCTCAGCGCTGCTCCCGACACCAGCCATTTGCTCACTGCATGGAGGACCAGATCAACAACCAGCATTGGGCTCGGAGGAATGAAGTTTACTCTGACTGCGAGTAGGAACCACATGTGACCGTTCTGAATCAGTTTACCACACACAATCATCGGGAATTCGGCGTTTTTTTCCTAGAGACACGGCACTCGTCAAGCTCGACTGCGCAGTGGCAACTGTGGTCGATTTGGTCGATGAATCAGAGCATGGCCATAAACACGGCTAAACCATCAAATACCCATACTCAGTCGAAGCTAACCGGATGTACAAAAGGTCCAACGTTAATTCCAGTCACCGTCCCACTCATCGGGCTGCCCAAGTGTCGACAGATAGCTTGCCCACCATAGCGTCTCAAACCATTGACTCTCGAGGGAATGTCGGTCCTCCTCGGTCAGCTTGTCACCCTTCAGCCTTTGAAGCAGACTCCGTATGACCGCTTTGCAATAATGCACAACGAAGCCTCGCGCGGATCCCGCGACCGCAGTACTGGTGGCTACCGCGAGGGAAGCGCACGATAACCCCCTTACAACCAACTCGCTCCTGTCCCAGGTGGCGCTCACAATGAGGGTCCTAAACGACATGGCTGTCAGTCTGCATCCTCTGTAACATATGCGGAGACACGTTGCCGTGTTGCGGGCCGCAAGAAAGAGAGGGGGTTGAACACACGGGCATGCGACGATGCAGTAAAGGGTCGGTAGCCCCTTGGCCGCATTGGGGTATAGGAGATCTAAGAGCCGGCTGATAAGGTCGAGGTGGTGGAGTAGGCCATCATGAGCGACCTTGAATTGCCAGAACTCTGGCGGTGCCGAGCCCCAATCTCTCTGGGCTTGGGAACGGTAGACAGTCATTAGCAACCAAGCCGGACCTTTGGGGCGGAATTACGTACTAAGATTCAGCGGTGCGGAAGCGGGTTTCAATTTTCGCCATTTATCGTGACGATCAATGTAGCGGTGGAGATGGCGAATGGCCGAGGTTTTCTCCGTCTCGAAATGGAGCCAGATCTGCCCGCCAGTGAGGTCGGAAACGTCGATGCCCCTGAGTGGTTGCGCGATACCGTTGTTGTCGGCTCCACCACGGCGGATGCGATCCGATGGGAGGGGCGCTTCGATCTCTACGCGGTCGCTGTATTTGAATTCAAAAACCTCGTCTCGTTCCATTGTTGGTGGAACCAAGCGGCGTCTGGGGATGTGAAGGGCGGGAGGTTGGGGGTGCTATGTTGTTGCCATCGGTCCTTTTAAGTTGGCTTATTGTATCAGACATCGCACCAACACCAAATATCCTTGAGTACACAGCATTTTCTTTCAGCCCCGGAATCATTGAACGGTTTCGCACGTAACGGTGCACCGCACGCGGCCCTTCAAACAGCCAGCATTCCAGTCTCCCTCATCGCTCCACCGGTGGCTCATAGGCTCATCTTCCTTTGTCTCTAGCTTGTTAGCCAGCCACGACAAGTTTCTAAGCGCGCAAGCCTGCGGCGGGTTACACATGGAACTCAGATCAAGTGGTCGAACTGAGCGCGAGCGCTTCCGTCCTTCCTCACCTTTCTCTCCCCGCACCCGGAATGAGGCAAGAGGCTCAAAGCCGGACTGCATCCCCCCTCCCGCCTCCATCCCACTTAATAATGAAGTTACCTCTCCACCCCGAATCTTTGTCGCAGGCAAACAAAACCCCCAGTAAGCAACAAAGAATGTTCAGCACGGCCATGAACACCCCGCTTCAGGAAAGGCTGCTGCCGACAAGGTCCAACGTACTGTCGGGAACTCTAGCGAAGCCAAGACGCATTCAATAATAAGGCCCCCTCTAGGGATGATAGGTGTGAGGATGGCAATAGCTGTGGAAAGCTGCCTGACAGCCACGCCCACTGTAAAATCTATTACACGAAAAGACAAGATACTAGATCGTGGCCAGAGCAACGAGTTCTTAACTGTAATTAATTATGTGTTAAATCACAGTAGTGTTAATACCGCCAATGTTTAGCAAAGCCCGAGACACTTGACTTCACTTGTCCTACCCGACTTCCGTTTCCAGTAATGACACTCGATTTGCGGACAATTCCAAAGGCACCTATCAAATCACGGGAGACAGCGGTTGAATATACAGCTTTACTCCGGGAACTTCCCCGCATCTTATTCACCAAACGAAGGGCACGGCAACGATCCCTCTCTCGGAATGAGCCGTAACACCGCGTTGCACCTTGGCTAAAGTCTAAAGTTAGGAGCCGAAGATTACCAAGAGCCCCCAAGTACCGGGATACCAGATAAATATTACTGTTATTTGCCGCCCTCTTTCCGTATCTGCCACCTATGAACCACCATGCCCAACATGGCGAAAATAACAACCCCCCATCTCGCCCTGCTTTGCGCAGCTCTAGCACCCACCATCCACGCAGCCGTCACATTCGCCATCCCCAGAAAATCCGGCGACGGAGACCTTTCCTACGCATCCCTCGACCCGGCTCCCATTGGCATATCGTTCGAGTTTTTCGCCTTCCCTGCATACTTCACCAACGTCACTGCAACGCACCAATGTCTTTCGAACTGGAAAGATCTGACGGGAGTGTGGCCGCCCATACGAATTGGCGGGACAACACAGGACCGGGCGTCGTTTGATGCGGCGTCTTCGGACTATGTCACGTACTCGGTGGCCAGTCCGGCAGATGCGCCGATGACGTTGACGTTTGGGCCCCGGTTTATGACCCTCGCTGGCGAGTATGAGGGGAGTGTGGTGGTTGGGTTGAATAGGGGGAAGAATGATATTGAGAATACCATTGCCGCTGCTAAAGTGGCTGTGGATGAGGTGACGAATCTGCTGGCTATTGAGCTGGGTAACGAGCCTGAGTGTAAGTTCGCATCACTAGCATGTAAGAAAAGAAACAAACAACTCACAAAGCCCGCTTACACACGACCAGATTATCCCAAAGACGGCCAACCCATTGCCCAAGGTGCCTGGGACCCTTTCACCGACGCCACATCGCAAATCGACTGGAGCACCCGCGTCAGCAGCGCGATCGGCCGGGACAACATCATCCAAGCCGGCAACTGGAATCAGGCACCGCCCGACTGGGGTGCCGCGCAACTCATCGCCCAACAGACACCCGAATCCGAAAAGGCGATCCGGCATTACGCCCATCACAACTACCCCGGCGGTGACGTCCAGAAACTCCAGACCCATTCCCAGACCGCAAGCAACATCCGAAGCATGTTTGCAGACGACACAGCTGCGGTCCAGAAACAGACTGGGAAAGAATACGTCCTGGGAGAAACCAACTCAGGTAAGCCCTCGGTTCTTCGTTCTCCCCAAACCAACCCCATCACCCATAACACAACACACCCGGCCATAACTAACCAAACTCAACCCCCGCAGTCTCCGGCGGGGGCGCAGCCAACGTCTCCCCGACCTTCGGCGCCGCCCTCTGG
The DNA here is from genome assembly GCA_020726445.1 of Chaetomium sp. MPI-SDFR-AT-0129. Taxonomy (NCBI): domain Eukaryota; kingdom Fungi; phylum Ascomycota; class Sordariomycetes; order Sordariales; family Chaetomiaceae; genus Chaetomium; species Chaetomium sp. MPI-SDFR-AT-0129. The sequence goes on along the minus strand of JAGJXA010000008.1, from coordinate 1,070,730 downwards.
ACCCTCGACTACGCGCTCCGCGCAGCCTCATCCCCGACCCGCATCGCCCGCATCTACTTCCACCACGGCACAGTCGGCAACTGCCAGTACTGTTTCTGGGGCCGCTACTCGATGGGCGCGCCCTACTACGGCGCGACCGCCGCGGTGGCTTTCACGGCGGGCGCTACGACGCTGGCTGCGTTGGATCCGGAGGGGGGGAGTAATTATGGGGGGTATGTTGTTTTTGATGATGCAGAGGGAGAGGAGGAAGGGGGGAAGCCGGTGAGGGTGTTGTTGTTGAATTCGGATTATTATACGGGGAGTGGGGAGAGGGGGGTGCAGGAGTTTGTTTTGACGGGGTTGGATGGTGGAGAGGTGGGAGGGACGGTCAAGGCGAAGAGGTTGACGGGGGCGAGTTCGTTGGCGAGGGTGGATCGGGGGGATAAGGTGTCGTTTGGGGGGCAGACGTTTACGGATGGGACGTGTGTGGTTAGTGGAGAGGAGGTGTGGGAGGAGACAGAGGTGGTGGATGGGCGGGCGACGTTTGAGGTGAAGGCCGCTGAGGCGTTGGTGGTGTATTTGTAGGGGTGTTTGAACTTTGAAGTTGGTTTTAAGTACAGACAGATCCGTACGGTTTACACAAATGGAGTAGATACAACATACAAAACACCAATTGAAATGGCTTTGACCAAAATTTGAAGAACGCAAAAAGCCAAGCACCCAAAAGGTATCGTCACCTGCAGGATTCGAACCTACGCTCCCGAGGGAACTGCCTAACGTGCTAACTGTCCATTAGCAGGGCAGCGCGTTAACCACTCCGCCAAAGTGACTATTGGGCGAGAATTCCTTCGTAAACTCGCCCCGACATTGGCCAGTCCGAACCCACAAGGGCCCAAAATCGTGGTTTGCATAATGCAGTCAATACTCTTCTTGTCAAAGGTGCAGCCGGAGCTAGCTCAATTTTGTCAAACAATATTATTTTTGGATGAACTAAATAATTATTGTGTTTATTGTGTCTAATTATGCATCCCTTCACGTAGTTCCGTGTTTCCTCATTTTTGGCAATTGCGGAAGGTTAGAAACGCATAAAATGTGTTTCATGATTTATTCATAGAAGTGAATGTTATAACTAGCCCTCTGATACCCGTGGCAAACAAGATTGGTTAGAGATAACTGAGCCGCCAACGCTAAGCTCTGCTCAACCGGAGAAACCCCATTTCCTGGTCTCGGTTTCGAGGAGAATAAAGGTACGGGGTGTTACTATAAAGCCATCATTGTGACGGGTTATCTCTGGAATATAAGGAAGCAAGCGCCTCTGAAGTCCAGGCAACACGTGCCTCATGTAGTCAAGGGCCGAGTCCTTGCCTCGCCCTCATAACTCCAAAGCCCCCGTTGGATGTGTCGCGACAGTTCCCTTCGATTAGTTACGAGGTGAACTAAGCCATCGCGGTATCGGTTTCATGCAAGCACCACACCTAAACCCCAGGCGAGCATTCAATTCATGCCCAGAACCCCTCGCGAGGCTTCCGCTCGCACGCGAGACAGCAACGCGTGGCTCCCCAACCCATGTCCCGCTTAGCAGAAACGTAGAGGCATGGGCTGATATCCGTCTCCATGGCACAGGCTCACGACCCATCCCAATTCTTCCCTGAATCTCTTCTCGCACACATCGCCCCAGACCGCTCTGCAGTCACTACAACAAGACAATGCAGCAGCAACAGCCAGATTGTCCGCTCCCAGCCCGTCGGCCATCTCAGCCACGCAGACCTCCTTTCCCTGCCCTCGATGTGCGTGTGGCCTTGTTCGGGCTCACCTTGCTGAGCTGCGCCGACCAGGCCCAACCCTAGTGAGGGTGAAGACGGACTGGGCCTCTCGGTGTTATTCGCAAGCAATCCGGACCCAATTGTCCCAAACCCAGCGGCATTTGCAGAACCCGACCCAGATCGTGACCCCGCCAGAGACGCAGACCTCTCGCCGTCTTCCCTCTGGTCCTCTCCTTGACCAGGACCGTGCCCATGCCCATGCGCCGTCCACTGCAAATCTCCCGCCGCCAAACCAACCACAACGGTCACAACCCACCACGCTGCACTGTACGGCCAGCATACGGCTGACAGTGACAGCACCTTTGCTGCGAATAGCGTAAGGCGTATGAACATAGCCTGCGCTGTGAACCAGCGGTGGATACGACGCCCCGCCATCACAACGGATAGGCGTATGCTCTCGCTACGCGTCAGTGGTGGGGGCATGAGAAGCGGGGTGTTGATGGAAGGCGGTGTGGTGGCAGCGGTGGCAGCACTCGGTGGTGATAAAGTGTTGGCGTGGGTAGGGGTTCGGTGAGGGGAGTGAGCTGGGCTGCGGCCTCGGCTAGGACTACTTGGGTGACTGGGCAAGGTGTGGCTGCGGCTGCTGCGAGTGAGGGTCATAGCGTGGGACGTTGGGCGGTGGCGTGGAGATGACGATTGGGGATTTAAACGCCGGGCTAAGAGGTTGCTGCTGGGTGGCTGGGCCACGGGCTGGGGAGACTGGTTCGGGAGATCTTCGTCGGTAGTGCTATTGACACGCGCGTGCTTGGTAGGATCTGTTGAGGTATTCGAGTAAGTGGACTATGTAGATCGGTCATGCGGTCATGAAGACAAACCTGGAACTGGGGTGCTGGGAGCCATGGGAGAGTCAAGGTTCTGGATCCTTTGCCCTGCTAGACCAAGAAGTGGGCTAGTGTTTCTAGAACCCCTCATCATACTGTCCAGGCTGGATTCGCCTCCCATAGCGCCCAACACCTCGCTTGCTGTCGGTCGTTCTGCCGGGCTGACGGCCAAAAGCCTACTGAGGAGATGGTAGAGCTTGATAGGCAAATCCGGACGCGCCCTTCTCTCTTCCTGAAACCCTTTCCAGTCGGATATTTCGGCGCGCAACCGGTCAACATCCTCCAACTCCTCATTGACACTGTTTGCATTGAGATAGGGCAAGCGCCCAAAGCAAATGAAGTACAGGATCATGCCGAGAGAAAAGATATCCGATTTCGTGGTGAAATTGCCATATCTCCCGGTTGCATCCCTCTTGAGAACTTCCGGTGCACAGTACGAAATCGTGCCCGTCGATCCGCTTGATTTGCGGACCGCGTTTTCTGGCTGCACCTCGCCGAAGTCGCTAATCAAGCATTTTAACTGATTCCCGTCGCGATGGAGCAGACAATTGCTAGGTTTGAGGTCTCGGTGAATGTAGTTTGCTGCGTGTAGATAAGATAAGCCAGACGTGATATCCTTAAACAGCGAGTAAATTTCCTCTGGAGGAAGCCGTTTCTGGACTTGCGGACGCTCCGTTGTCTGGCCCTTGGATCTGCGCCGCATCTTGGCCTTGAGTTCCTCCTTGGTCGTCTCTTTCGGCTTGTCGCCAATGACGTACTGCAACAAGTCGCCTCCGTTGCAGTATTGTTGCAGGATGAACGCACATGCCACACTTGGCCCGAACCGAGTAAGCTGGACATCTTCAAGCCAGACGTGGCGATAGGATACCAGGTTTGGGTGGGTCAGGTTGGCTAACAACTCTACTTCGACTAGGACCTTTTCCAGCCAAGCATGGTCGTCGCCAACAGGTACCCGCTTGCAGGCAAAGTGCCCAAGATTGCACCCATCAATCTCGTGGCGTACCAGCAGCACCACACCCTTTCCGCCCCGGCCGAGTTCTTTCTCCTCAATGAAGAAGGTGCTGAAATAATGCGGGCTAAATGCCTCTCGTTTTATGCGACCACCACTTTGAGGCGCAGGCGAGCTGCTAACAAACTCGGCGTCCTCTTCGTCATGGACAACGGCTGGGAGAGGCTCAGCCAGGCGGCGGATTGGGCTGGGCGGGGTCCGAGCTGGGGAAGCGTGCCGTGTGTTGTGGCCGGCTCGCAGCATGCGAAAGTAGTTGGGGGCGACATAGCTATCCCCATGGTGCGTGTTTTCGTAGTGGCGGTCGGGAGAGGCCGAGCGCAGCGGTTGGTGGCAGGTCGGGCACTCGTGCAGCTGGAGACCCCGGATTTCGAGCCGCTGGGACGACGGGTCACGGACGACGATGGCATTGTGGTGGCGCCTTGCAGACAAATATGTCAGCAGGAAGACTCAATCTCTATGCCGTGGGACAAGGTGCTGCAGGAAAAGAAGCAAGTGGAAGGGCAGAGAGGGAAAGATTAATTCCAACCGGTGACGATTGCAAGGGAGGCTTCGGAAAAGCAAAGCGAAACAACGATGACGTACAGCACGATCTCGCGCCCCTCGCGGGGATGGTAAGGGACCAGAGACATAATGAGTCAAAGTGCCTTTTTCAAGGTGCGCGGTCTATATTGACCGCTTCCATGCTTGGTGTCGGCGTTGTTAACGGTTCTCCGTTTCGACAGATTTGAGAATGCAGCCTCTTTGTTGATGGATGGTGACAGGGTTTCAGTGGTTGCCCGGTTGAAGTTGGCGGGTTGACGGGGAAGGATCCACTGATGTGCACAGACGTCATCGCCTGTGGAATGCTTGGCGCCGAGGGACCAGGGATCCATCCGTCAGGGTCCAGCACTTCCACGCTTTGACTTTGACGCTTCTTTCATCCGCACCCGGACCTCCAAGCTGTTGACCGAGTGAGATTGTCCTGTGTCAACTTTTCACATTCCATCCGTCTCCAATTCGCAGGATGAAGCTTGAACCAGAATCAAGGCAGGATCATTGCTCCCGTCGATCGACCCGCAAACTACAAACAAAGGCGACCAATTGACCAATCGCTTGGATCCGGACGTCGATTGGAATCAACGGCAAGACGCGTCGCGACGAAGATGTGACAAGGCGTGACTCTTGAGAATACGCGACTTAGGATGACGAAGGCACAACTCCCATACACTCGGAGGTTCACCCCCGGATTGATCTTCCCTCGTAGCTAGGAGGAAAGCTTGGTACTGGCTACATTGATTGAGGCCTATCTGACGAATCTGATTCCGAATCTCGGCTCGAGACTGCTTAGCTCACTTGACGGCAGAGACCTTGTATGTATCCTTAAACATAATAGTAGATCTTGCGGCAGCTATGGAAGGCGAGGCCAGCGCCGTTCGCCTTGTTGTCCTTGTAACCGTCGAAGCTTCGGAAATCGTTCCACCCTCCTCTAATGTGCGTGAAGACATAGTCAGCTCCAGCGTCATACCCGAGAGCGAAGAAACTAAAACTCACCCGACGGGAGAAAAGTCTGGCTTCGACTGAGCATTTCCAGGAATGTTCCACCCAAAGGTGATGCCACTTGGAAATGTACAGTTCTGCGGATCGCCCTCCCAGGTGTGAAACGAATCGGGGGTGGTCGAGGTCGACACGATGCACCGGTCGTTGGAGGGGATCACATATCCCAGAGAGCTGCAGTCGGTGTCATTTTCGCAATACTTGAAAGGAGAGAGTAAACGTTAGTGGCTGAGCAGCACGTGTAAGAATGAATTGGGACGGCTTGATACGCACAGCAACTAGCGAATACCAAATCCTCGTGTTGCCCGCGGCGCCAAACGGGCTACAATTTAGAAGGTGAATACCTTCACCCAAGACGCCATGGGCTAGGGCGGCGGCGGCGACAATGAACTTGACAACACACATATTGGGTAACCTAGCCAGGATGAGAGTAGGAAGGCGTGAGGGGCGAAAGGACTGTCGAAAGCCGAGATATTCAACTCCACCGACATAGTGCGGTAGTTATATACATAATCTTTTCACGATGCTTGCCATCTATGGGAGACGATGCCTCGCCAAGAATTGTTTCCGAGTAACCTCACCATCATCGTCAGATGGGCACGCCTCCATGCCCAGAGATCACGGGTAGACTTCGCGGTTGGACTCGCTCGACCATCACCAATTGTACATCATCTCGGCCGGGAAGTGGTCTACACCGCGTACTTGGTGTAAGGCAGCGACACCAAACGCTTGGCTATCTGAGTAAGATGGAACTGTGTCGGTTATGAGCAGTTACGGGTGCAGGGCGCTTACTCACGTTCCATCAATGCCGAGAATTGGATGATCTGGAATTGACAACCGGATAGACAGCCCGGCTCAGCATGAGACATCCTGTGATGTCCAGAATATGGTGACGAACTCTCTCCAAAATCACGGGGCAATTCTGAGGGCGGGCCGTGGAAGGGGGTCAAAAATCGGGACGAAAACGCAACGCGTAGTTCGACATGGCTTATCGAGAGTTTCTGGATTGATGGTACTATAGACAGCGGACGGAGACCGTCCTCCAGGTCGTATATGATCATGACAGATGATATGTTGGGAGTTAAGCGAGAAGATCCACTCCTTTTATTTCTTACCAAACTTACAAAAATATGAGTTGGGGCCTGAATTCAATCGAACAAACATAACATGGAATGTAGATATTATTAAATACCCTGAGAAGATCAGGTAGAAGTCTAAATCAAGGCTCGAAGCCATCGCTGGTCGAAAAAGATATAAAAAGCCAAAAAAAAAAAGTATTCTCATTTTGTCTCTTCTTCAACACCAACATTTTTGCCAACTCGATAGCTAAAAATAAAAAAAAAGATAAAAAAGAAAAAGAACAGTTCATAGTGTCTGTAATTATTGTTTACATCTTAGGCGAGGAAAATATTGGGCATGACTTTACCGAGTCGGAAAACACAAGTCGTTTGACCGAAATAGCAGCAATGGGAATCGGTCAAGAGTTACTAAGACAAAGTTATCTGTAGTTTGTTTAAAAACAGCCACGGCCATGCGGCGGTTGTTGTGCTCAAGAACCCCTGCGGTCCATGCATCAAAGCCGTTCCTAAGTGGAGGGAAAAAGAAACCCCGGAGACCCACTGGGGTATTTGGTCTGTGCACGGTCCATCTTTCTGGCCCTGCAGCTGCCCCACCTTAAAATTTCCGTTCGCGTTTGGTGATGGAATCTCGCGCAGCCAGCGACCCTGGATTGTACTTGAGCGGACGCGCCAGCGATTGTCCCGCTGACGGTGAGTACGAGTGAGACACTGGCCCCTTGAGGCATGGAATTAATACTTTGCGTAGAGATATCACGGGATATACCGGTTCCGCGTGCCCGCCCCTGAACCACGAACCTTGTCGTCCTCGTAGCCAGCTCCCCCTCAATTCAGCAATCCGGATAGCATGTCCTGGCTCAGGCCTTCTCTCCCTTTATTGGGGCCCGGTGCCCGTTGTCTTTTCCTGAGAACTCCGATGGTTTACGCAGCAGAGAGAATACCGGCTGTAGCAGTCTCACAAATACCAACAGCCACCCGCTCCTTTAGTAGCCAACGGGCAGGGCACAAACCTGGCAACCCCCCAAGGTTTCAACCCTCGGAAGCGTCGCGGGCGAGAACACCGAACACAATGGGCGACCACCCTGGGGAGGAATATCCAGATGGGTTTCGCCCCAGACCCCAGCCGGCGCGGAAACCTATAGACACCAATAGCAAGGAATATAAACGCGCTGCGCGTCGGTATATGCGGTTTGTCGTCGGGATGCCGTTTTTCATCGTACTAAGTTATCACATCTACAACCAAAGTAAGTCCCAGCTCGACTTCTTGTATGGTCTGGTTTTAACGGAACCGCGCAGTCGATGAGGACGGACGGCTGCCGCCACTTTTCCCCCGAGAACCACCCGGTCCGCCGCAACCGGAATGGAACAAGTAGCAGCGTGGCTTCTAGTCAGTTACTTGAAGACTGCCCCTGGCCTCGACTCCGTGCTCCCTGTTTACGAGTTCAAAGGATACTTAGTCCTTGTAGGGAGAGTACGATGAGGAGGGAAATCGAAAAAAAAAGACGCAAGTTGTGACTTCAATGCTCTCGTTGTCGATGGCGCCGCCGAAGACCGCCCGGCATTTCGCCATCGGATTCAGGAAACACCGTCAGTTTGCTGTCGACGAAGCAACAGCACAGTGATACCAGACTCGAAACGACTCGCCACCGGACCAACTGCCGCACCCACCTTGTGGATCCAAGCGTCGTGGTATGACTGAGTGGTCCGCAATATTCGTGGTTTGAAGCTTGCAACTGGGACGCGACGATCCTTTTGCTTCGTAGACCTCTAAATCTCGTTAGCTTTCTTCCTGCGGACTTAGAAGTAAACGCCGACACCAAACATAGAACAGCAGGCTCGCCAAGTCTTGCGCTTCGAGGGCCGTTACCTGTCGTCCTGTATTCCCCTTGCCTCATGAGACACGCCTTTCCAAATTAGTCTCCACACAAAGAGGACGATGAACATTAATACCGCTGGGAAACAGCCTTAGCCAGCTCGAGCTGCAGGGCGAGTCCGCACCGATGAGACGAAAAAGCGGCTCAAATGGGCGGCATGCACCCAGGAAGTGGAGAATCTCCCGACGCCGTGTCAATTGCCGTTCGATAAACGAAAACCCGGTGACATCAGCCACCCTTGGACTCGTCTGTTCTGGCCACCATTACAATCGGCCCCTTGGCAAAGGCCCACACTCCCACGCCGTCTCTTCAGATCACTTTTCACCGGCGTTGAACCGGTCACAGGACAGCATGGCTGGTCCACTCGCCAGCATGTATCTTCACACTAGGGATGGCTGGAACGCTCTGCTAGTTGTAGCACAGCCGCAACAGGAACCGGTCGACCCGCCCTTTTCTGCTTTCTAAGGCATGACAACTGCTCGGTTGAAGACCCACCGAAATCCGAAGTCGTTCTAACGGCGAGCGGTTTCGGTACCCACCAGACGCAGTGGAACATGTCTTGAGAGGGGTCAGGGCTTCCGCAGATTTTCCAGAACGCGGGACGTTTGGATGCCTGTCTCACTGCGGCATTAAGCTTTATTATTGTTGATTAACTACATAGTACAGTCCTGTCGGCCTCGCTCCAATTCCCCGACGACCCTGACGATGGCCAACTGTCACCTCGACCTTCGCAATAGGAACTAGCTTGTAAGGTACGAGGTGAAGTCCTCGTGGGTCACGAGTGACACATCCGACTCCACGAATGCCCCCAGAATTTCATCCCCTTGCTGTCTCGTTGCCCAGGAATCCCCAGCTCCATCTCCGCATTTTCCAGGAGGGATCTGGTGGGGTTCGTGGGGTCATCCATTGCCCGTCGTTGTTCCCGAATCCCGACTTCAGGCTGGACAAGGATGCTTGCGGGGTTCCTGGGCAAGCTGATTGGGCCTTCCCCAGGCCGGTTCACAACTCGGCCGGCCATGGAAACCATTGACGAATCGCGGAGCCCACGGTGTTCCATTCGTATTCTTGAAGATGGCGAATCGAAATGCCGCGAGTTGCTTGCGATGACCGAATCGCCGAGCCATGGGGCACACCCACCCACCAGTGTCACCCACGAATGCGATTCTTTCCATTCTTCGACAAGTTCAACGCTGCCCGCCACGAGGCAGCCAGGGAACCTAGAGCTGTTTGGTTTAGCGCGGCGGAATATGCCACGATTAACCTGCTATGAAAGGGGTGGGGTGGATGCTGGCGTCGTCGTTCGAACTCCAGAACCCCGGGTTTTGTGTTCTTGGCGGTCGGAGACAACTGCCAAGTGTGGAACCCCCCATGACGGCGTCGTCGGAGTCGAGGCGTCGTTCGTCGAATCGTCGTCAATTGGAAATAATTGTTCTTCCTGGTGGACCACGAGGCCAGAAATTATCCCGACTCCCTGTCCTAGCAGAGGCGTGTCCAAGAGCGGGCCTCGGTATGTAACAAGCAAACATCGTCTAGTGGAGAGGGAGGGGGGGCGTTCCACGGACGATGATTGCTTGGGCGAGCTCCGCGAGAGCTTGCTTGTCACCCCCCGGCGCAGCGGGAGGAAAGGGAACCTTGCACGACACCGTGACAATGTTGCTCCGTCTTTCGGCACGGCTGCTATCTGCAGCGGCTACGGGATCTGGATTTAACAAATCCGAGTCCGCTCCCGTGTGACCACCGCAGGATCGGATTCCCGCGCTTTTGGCATTGCGTTTGTTTCGGCCCTGTCTTTTCTATTGCTGCTTGCTATGCTGTGCTTTCCCCTGCTCGCGCTGTCGACGTTGGTCTCATGAATTACACCTGATAGACACGTGAGAACCCCGGTCCATACCTACCTCACGGCCAGCAATTAGATGTCTGCACACCCGAATTGGCTCTTTCTCTCCTCGCCGCCATGACGACACCAACAACATTGACTTCCGCTGGTGGGAAGCGGAGATCCCGCTCAGAAGGGGAAAGCGACAGGGCGAGCTCGGTACAGCCGAGCAGTCCCGGTGGCTCGTCCTCACGATCAAGCGCCAAGCAGCAAATACGGCACCGGGCGTCGGTTGCGTGTGCTTCGTGCCGCGAGCGGAGGATACGGTGTGTTGTAAGCGAGGGCGAGTCCGAATGCACCCAATGCAGACGGACAGGGGCGACGTGCATCATCAAAGATGATGATGAACGGAGGAGGTAGGCTGCGCTGCCTTTCTCTGTTTAATAGTGATCTAGCAGGTTTGAGGCGAATTGGTCTGACAGTTTGCACATTAGACCCATCTCGAAGGCGTACATGTCATCCCTATCGACCCGGATCAGTTTGCTTGAGGGAATGCTAAAAGATCGCGGAGTGGTTCCTCCTCCAGCGATACACCCACCGAAGACGAGACAGGAGGCACAAGCGCGGCAACACGAGGACCAAAGCCAAGACGGACACCACGATCAACACCAGCAGACCAACCATGAGCCATTCGTGAGCTTAGAGCCACTACTGAGCCCAGGCACGAAAGCAACACCCCCAATGTTCCATCACCCTCCCACTCCACCAGGCTCCGGCGACGAAGACGCACTCACAGCCGAGCCAGACTACGCTACAGGCATCTCGACAACCGAACCGACCAACTTCACCGCCCTTATCGACCCCGTTCTCCTCCAAGAACCACCAGAACCGCAACCCACGCCAAAACAAGCCCCACCCCCTCAAGAAACCAGCATCCGCCATATCCTCGCCTCCCGAGGAAGCCTAATCACCGACCCATCGACCCATCAAACCCGCTACTTCGGCCCGACGGCCAACAGCCACGTCTACGCACCACCATTACCTTCACATTCACCCCTCATTCCCACGCAGCCAGACCCCGCTTCGCAACAACACACCCGCCGCGCGGAACAACTCCTATACTCTCTCCCGCCATCGATACACGACCACCTGCTAGGCCGGTTCTGGGAGTACTACAATGCCTGGCAGCAGGTGGTTCACCAAACAGCCTTTGAGACCGGGCGGGCGACACGGGACGGGCGGTTTTATTCCGTGTTTTTGCACCTGACCATGCTGGCAGTCGGGTTCCGGTTTGCGGACTGGGAGAGGGAGGATGTGAAGAGGCTGGCGGTGGACGGGCGGGAGAGTGTGATGCACCGAGTGGCGAGGGGGTTGGTGCTGGGAGAGCTGGGACGATTGGGGGGGTTGGAAGGGGGGACGCAGATGGGGAGTGTGCCGGGGGTGCAGGGGTTGTTGATGCTGGCTGCGGCGGAGTGTGGGATTGGGAGGGATGCGGCGGGGTGGATGTATTGTGGTGAGTTTCTTGTTGTTTCTAGGTTTTCTGGCGACAGCCCCGATTCCTCAACGGATATGGTCTTATGTCGGTGTATCGCGTAATTATGTTAACAGTCACAGGGATGGCCGGCCGACTGGCGTTTGACATCGGGTTGCACGTTAGCTGTGCAACGGTACCGGGCATGTCGGAACTCGAAAAGCAGACCCGACGACAAGCAATGACGGCGTGTGTCATGCTGGACCGCAAATGGGCGCTCTTTCTTGGGCGTCCCACTGCGATCAAGACGCACGACATCGCTCACGACGTGCTCCCCAGGGCCGGCTACCACCCAGGTCTAGGCATACCCACGACGACCAGTCGGGTCACGGACATCCACCGACATCTCTTTGAGCTGCTCGACCTTGCCGGAAAAGTAGCTGACTTCCAAAACACGACCTACGGCGCGGCCCACGAGTTCCCAACCAAAGACCTCGAAGACCGCGCTTACCTGCGCTTTGTAGCGCTAGAACGCCTCTTCCACACTTGGTACCGTCGCTTGCCTGAGTATCTGACCTGGACGCCCGCCAACGTTGAATCGGCGCCGGTGGGCTTCTTCATGTTGCACCAGCACTTCCACGAGTGTATGGTTCTGCTACACCGGCCATGGGCCAAATACGGCCCGCTATCCCTCGATGGCTATACCCCAGCCAGCGCCGCCCGGTATCCCAGCCCGGAATCACCATCCAACCAAACCCATGGCCACAAAGGCCCCAACGGGATCAACGACCTCCCCCCATGGATGACCACGGCCTTCTCCCCCCAGCCGCAGCCCGACAATCGCGCTTCCCTCTCTCGCAGCATGTGCACGCAACACGCGATCCGCATCGCGCGCGTCTTTGCACACTACCGCCAGCGATTCGACGGGCGGCGTGTCGTGCTCTGCGCAGTCCAACACGCCGGGACGGCCGCGTTGGCGCTGATGGCGGCGCTGGCGCACAAGAGCGCGGAGCTGGACCACCATAGTAATTTACGGTACTTGCAGGTGCTGTCGACGGCGATTTATGATCTCAGCCATTTGTATGCGCCGGGCGCGAGGATGTATCAGTTGCTGAAACGGATGTTGGTGGAGATTCGGGAGGAGATGGCCAAGAATGGAGGTTGGGGGATTGGTGCGCTCGTTGGGAGTCGATATCAAAGTCAGACCGGTAGCAGCAACGAGAATGGTGGTGTAATGTTGGGGTTGGGAAGCGGCCACCCCGGCTACTGGCCCATTGCCAACGAGAACGACAACGAGAATGCCCTTCGCGGCTCGGTCGACCGACTAGAGAGTATCCAAGAAGAAGAGCCCGAGTACGCCCGCACACACAAACGCCGGCGGTTGTCTAGCCTGTCCTCGGCCGCCGTGGCCACCATCTCGCCGTCCTTCCTCACCAACAACACCTTTCAGAGTTGCCCTACACCCCCAGCAACACTCGGTCAGTCGCCGTCGGAACCAGGGACCTTCGATCTCGACTCTGTCCACGCCTCGTTTGTAGACTTTATTAACCGCGGTGGCGAAGGGGAGGGTATCGATTCCTGGCCACCGGCTGCTCTAGAGGGCGGTCCGCTGGGTGTTTCGATCCCGACTGCTTCGGAAAACTTGTCAGCTACTGTTATGGATACCAACCATACGGCGGACCACGGGAACGCCGATGCGGACGCGGATGCCAATACCAATGTTTCTGTTCGTCGAATCGCGCAGGCGCAAACGCCCAAGACAAATTCACCAGACGACGAAACATCAGCCGCCAAAACAATCGAGGACTGGCTCGCCGAGCCAAGCAAGATACTGACCCCTGCCGTTTCAAAAGCGATATCCTACTCTTCTTCCGCTCTCCAAGCCCGAAAAAGCCTCTCCCACGCCACTGCCGACGGTACGCCCATCTTGCGAGATCCGCACGTCGTGTTCCTGGAGACGCACCTTGGCGGGGTGGACTTTGATCTCGGGCCTGATTCGGGGTTAGGGCTGGGGGTGTTTGATGTGGAGGGTAGATCTGGGTCTGGCGACATTGTGACGAAGGGCGACACTACTCTTCAAACGGACCAACGAACTGAAAGCAATACAGACATGGAGATGGACACGATACACGTCGCAGTGGACAAAATGGACTGGGCCATCCCCAACACTTCCAGCAATGTGCACTTAACAACAGCCAAGCCCGCAACCGCGACCGCACCAGTGTCTCATCTGGCAAGCACACCCGGCCCAACTGCCAGTAGCCCTTCCCTTACAACAAGTCTTTCAGTTTCAGGCCTTGGGGTGGTCACCCCACGGCCGGTGGACATCCCGCCCTCGTCTACAACCCCCATCACGCTAGATGAACTGGCACAGAGTGTGGAAGAGGCGGTTGGGTCTGCCAGGGCGAGAGCTAAGGCAAGGGCGGAGGCTGCTGCTGCCGCCGCTACTTCTACTATGACTCCTACTCCCCCCCATATCAATGAGCCAGAGAACGGTGATGTTTTTACGGGGATGGATCCTGTTGAGCATGTTGGGGAGGTTGCAGCGGGTTCTGGGAAAGATGGTGTTGAGGGTAGAATGGATGTGGATGGGGTGGTGGGCGAGGGTGTCGGGGGTCCGGGGGCGGTGGAGGTTAGATCACCGGTTAGGGCAGGGAGTGAACTGGACTTTTTGGAACTGTGAGTCATTGGATGGAGGATTTTGGGTGGCGGGATCGGGTTGAAGCGGAAGATTCATGAAGGGTTGATAGCTTGTATGCATCCCAGCGCTAGAAGGAAGATTCTGGAGGGCTTGATATCTCACATGTATCCCAGCGCTGAGAGAAGATTCTGGTTGTTGAGAAGCATGTATAATCACTTATCTGTTGAGATATCGCAGTGGGTTACCAGTGCCTCATCAAGACTTGTCTTCTCAGGTTTCCTGTTGCAGCAGGCCGGTGCGATAGAAGTTGCATAGAACCGGCGACAAGCGAGTGCACAGGGAGTGAGATATCAGTTTGTTTCTGACATGCAGAGAAATCTAAGGAAGGGAACGGTATGGAATGAAGATAAGAAGTGACAATGCGTGCATACTGCATCGACAGAGCGTTATGAGTTTATTTGGGAGATGCTGCATTTGGACAATTTCTACGGAGCCGGCCAATCAAAACTCGGGACCCAGGACAGTCAGGAGATGTGGCCAATCAAATTACACCGTTCCAGGAGGTCAGAATTTAGCATTGGAGTGGCATCCATTTTGGAATGGCATTTTGTACTGGTGCAGCAGTCTCAGTTCATTATCTCCTGTTTAATTTAATAGCCATGAGTTCCTATGTGGGCAATAAGTCGGTCCATGGAAGTGTCTTGAGGTGTGGTGATGATTTACTGTCGCTGTTGTCTGCCATAATTAAATATACCAAAGTCTAATAACCACATATGCCAAACAGTTATTTGAAACTGGACTCTGATATTATTTTTGTTGTTGTAATGACTTTTGGATGTTTGCAAAATAAAAAGATTATAGTTGTGGTTTTTAAACTCAATGTGTTTTGTTTTTCTAAATTGTTAATTAAATTTTGAGTTACAACAATTATCACTTTTCCAAAAAAAGAAAAAAAAAAAGTATTCACAAGCTGAACTGCTTTAATTTTTAGATCCTCAACGAAGAAGTTAAAACTACTATTTAAGGAAGCCAAAAATAATTAGAGGATAAGTTTATAAAAGGGTATTCTGTTGTCCAGGGACACTTAATTAACTATACTGGAAACCGATTCACTAATTAGTTCAGAACCACGGTTAAATAATATTCCTCCCAAGCAACTAATTCCATGCGCCAGATTTATAAAATGACCTGCTCTTTAATACTACCGCATGCACTACTACATTATAGCAGCCTTTCCCCCCCTCAACTGCCTTTGCAATAAACATTTTTAACGGTCGTGGTATCCCACCATTAGCAGCGAAATAACACCAACTGTGGAACAAAATGGGATATCTTCCCTGGCAGGACACCGACCGAGCACGATACAATCACTGCAAAGCTGTTGATTAATTGCTTTCTATCTTCTTCTAACACATTTCAGAAGAAGGTTTTCGAGCCCATCTGGAATGCTGTCGTGGTCTAGTCCGTGAAAATGACACAACTCGCTTCACGCCCGTACATTTGACTTATACGCACCGACTCCCAATCTTGCATGCACCCGCGCATGACTCCAACGATAACAAGAGTCCATGTTCTTGCATATGTCTTCCACTTATTTCTTCCTCGAGAATATTCCACATTCTGTATGCATTCTGTATAGGCCTGAGCGTGAGCTGATTGCCCCCGTCTCTGGCCTTTCTGGAGGAGCATAAATAGGGGCAACTTTCCCCCCATCTTTCCCTTCCCTTTCTCTCTTTTCTCTCCAAGTTCACAAAAAAGCTCGGCCAGCTGTCGCACTCGCTTACAAGTTTTTACACTGCCACTTTTGTCAACTTGACATCCGTTCTTGCGCCCACTGGCGCCTACATTCGCTCCCCCCGCTCGTCTTTCGTTTTGCCTTTGGCAAATTTCCCACCTTCGCTCTTTGTGGTGTTCGCACCACCTCCGCTCTCTTCTGGCCCCTTCCGTTCTTTTTCTCTCCCCTCCGCCGCCTCCGCCACCCTCCCCGCGGCCGCCACCGCCATCGTGGCCACCGCCGCCGCCGCCACGATCTTCGTGGTCTTCCTGGTCGGCCCCGCCGCCGTTGCCGCCGCGGCTAACCCCGCGGCTACCCCCGCGGCGGGGCCGACCCCCTCGGTCCCCGCCGGCAAGCAGCCGAAAGGCTGCTTCAAGTCCACCCCGGCGGGTGTCCCTCGTCGCCCGGGCCTGCGCGTCCGGTTCTCGGCCTCTGTCGCCGAGAAGCAGCCCCTCCGGGGCTGCTTTAAATCAACTCCGGCGGGCATGCCCCGGCGCGCGGGCCTTCGGGTCCGCTTCGGCCTGCCGCCCCCCGTCGACGACAACGACGGCCGGCAGTTGTCGTCTCCGGCGCGCGGCCGGCGCGTGCGGTTTGCGCCGGAGGCGCACTGTCTGGTGTCGGGGGAGCCGGTGCGTCCCCGGTGGATGGAGAGGAGGATGGGGATGAGGTGAGTGGTTCTTTTCCTTCGTTTGTTTCCTTTGTTTGGGGTTTTGTCTTTCGGCGTTCTGGCGTTTGGCGTTCTGGCGTTTTGGCTTTTTGCTTTCTTCCCCTGACCAGGGACGTTCCCCCCCTGGCCAGGGGCGTCGCCCTCCTCCCACTTCGGTGGTTGTAAGGGCGGGCGGCGTTAGTGGCCGTCTTGGTAATCTCAGGCGCTATTTATATCTTATGTCGGCCGCCACCTACTAACTACATCATCTCGGGCATCTCCAGTCAGCTCGACCAGGCTGCTCACACTTCTCAACCATCCAGCTGCCTTATGTCGGAATATTTACATTGCTATGTATACCACTTGACTACAATATTTCACCATCTACCGCTATCTTACTACAATGAACTGACATCTTGGATATTTATCACCATTTACCGGTGCCTTTGGGCATTTATCTGACAGATCAGAAGTTACTTCACCTCAAACATTTATCGTGACATCTATTTCAAGCAATATAGGAGCAACCCATTTATTGACATCCTTTTCGTGATCTTCCCTTATTTAGTGCCATCTTTACCTTTCCCACCATCCCCCCTTTCCCTGACCCTTGACATCTATTCTATCTCCTCCATCTTTACCATCTTGACCATCTCTACCATCTCTACCTTGCTATATTTTCCATCTTTGCCATCTTTAGCCCTTGACATCTCTGACATCTCGAACATGTCCACCATCTTTACCATCTCTATAATCTCCACCACCTTTGCCATCTCCAACATCCCGAACCCTTTTGATATCTCTAATATGGTTACTATCTTTGCCACATCTACCATCCCTTCCTCCTTGAACATCTCTGCCATCTTCGCCATCTCTAAGATCCTGAATATCTCTATTATCTCTGCTATCTCTAACATTTCCACCATCTCTGCTATTTCTGCCAGCTCTGACATCCTCTGACATTTCTACCCTCTTCGCATTTTCTGCCATCTTTTCCATCTTTAACATCTCTACCGTTTATACTACCTCCGATATTTCGAATATCTTTGATATCTTCAAAACCTGTACCATCTTTTCCATCCCTCACATCTATCACATCTCTGATCCCTTCGCCATCTCTACCATCTCTTTCATCTTTGCGATCCCTACTATAATCCCCATTCTTAGCCCCTGATATCTCTACCACCTTTCCCATCTCTACCACCTTTACCATCTGTACCATATCTACTATCTTTACCAGATTTATTACCTCTGATATCTCGAATATTTCGGATATTTTCTTCACATTCCAATTATGTCTCCGCCTTTGACAACTCTACCATCTCTTCCATCTTTTGACCCGTGACATCTCTGCCATATTTGTTATATTTACAATCTCTGACATTTAACACATCTTCATAAATATCCAATTATCTCTTCATCTTTAACATCTGTACCATCTGTTCTCTCCTTCAACCCCTGACATCTCTGCCATGTCTACTATCTTTTCCATCTTTCGACCACTGACATCTCTGCCATATTTGCTATCTTTGTCATCTCTGACACCTAGCACATCCTTTTCACGTTTCCATTCATCTCTCTATCATATCTGCCATTTGCCGATAGCACACACCCTGAGACCAGGTACGTACCGACCCTCCCCAAGCCTAGAGTACTTTTTGCTAACCTTAGCGTGTGACGGGGAAATGGTGTCGGTGGCTACCGGCTCCGCATCGTTTCCCTTGTCACACGGGGTAGCTCTTCTCTCGACCGGTACCGGCAACAACACCCGATACAATCGCAACTCAGGCCCGACCCAGACGCCCGGATTGGGCGGTAAGCTCCCTGATACCCTTGCACTGGCTTCTTCCTGCTAACCATGTCGTAACCTCGGCCATTCTGATCGGTTTCATAACTGGAAGAAGGTGGTAAGCCCTCCCAATACCTTTAAGTTGACAGCTCTGTTCATTGCTAACACGTGAGTTTCCATCTATTCTACGAGCTTGTTGCCAGATATCTCACAAGTAAGTTTTACCTTTCCTTTCTATCACATCGTGTCTCTCATTCGTCTAACCATTTCCGTTCGCCTGCATTCCGTCGGGATGCTCAGGGCTACAGACACCGGTATGTGATTTTCTTTACCCCTTTATTTGTTGTCTTTGGTCGCAAGTCTAACCAACTTCTGTAACACGATGATTTCATTCCTCTTTTCTTCTTCGTTATTACCTTTTGCCTTCTTCAAAACGGTATGTACTTTCGCTTACCAGTTTATTGTTTTTGATAAGTTAGCTAACCTAATTTTACGTACCTAAACGATCAAGATGATCGATTCTTATTTGCTTCTCATTGTCCTTTTACTCCCTATCGAACAGGTACGGTTTCCCTCCTCCTTCACACTTTACTGCTTTATATTATCTGGCTAGTCTAACCTGTATCCCCTCACCTATACAATTATGGCGTTCCTCTTCTCTCTTTTCTTCCTTTTTTGGCTTTTGTTTTCCCCAGCACCGGTATGTATCCCCACTCCCACCTTGCCTTGTCTTTGATCGGCTGTCTAATGCGCTTGTTCTCTTGAAAACGATGGTTCTGTTTCGCCCTCTCTATCTTCTTGGTTTATTTTCCTTTCGTTTTCTACAGAAACGGTAAGTAATTTCCTTTGTTCCTTCTTTCTGCTTGCAGCGCTAACAAGCCTCTGCTCGCCAACATGACAATACCGTTTCTTTTCTCTTTTCCTGTCCTCTTTTCTCTCACGGGCCTACAAGAGGCAAGTAACACCCTCCCCGACCTTTGTCAGTTCTTGAGCTTGGCCAGCTAGCATTTCTTAGCCATTGTCGGGGCTATGTGTTCTTTGGATGTCCTAAACGGTGAGTGTTTCCTGTTATTACTTCGTTACCTTCTGACCCTTGGTCTAACACTGCCTCTTCCTTAACGCTCAACATTACGAGTGGTCGGCGAGTTGCTTTTTTCTTAGGGTTAGTCTCCCGCTCCATTGGCCGTTATCTACCTCGGCGGAGTGTTCTCTAACATTGTCCCTTAACAATCCCAGCAGTCATCGGTGGGGTTTCCCCACACATCCGTCACAGTCTTGGGCATTCGACCTAACCAACTTTTTGTTCACTGTCCGGATCCTGACTGTGTGTCAGGGTGTATCCAAGGGTGAGCATCGCCCTCTTCTCCTTCTACATTGTCTTTGCTCTCTCGCTAATACATTTTGTATGTAAATCTGCCGGTCTTCGATCAAGCCACCCAAGAAGGTGAGTTCGGACTCTTTCCTTTCCTCCCTGCCCGTCCTGTTAGCTGAGATTGTCGGGTACCTTGGCCACAGGATAAGTTGGTAGCAGAGATGCGGCAATAGAAACGAGGAGGGCAACACTCGCGTTTGTGTAGGGCTCAAAATATGTTAGGGGGTTGGGTCATGGGATGTGGTTAGGCAACATGTCTCAAAATGCCGGGCAATCAACCTTGTAATTAGAACTTACTTGCGCGGAACCCTGGCTCATAATTAAGCCGCCCGTGTCTCTTTTCCCCCCTACGGCTTCAACGTCCTTGATCCTCACAACTCCTAAATTGAAAATTACAGTGACTCTTTTCCCCAAAGATGCCGAATTCCATCTAGATGCGACCCAAGGAGCTTATCTACATGCCCAACTGTTTGCCTCATTTCTTCAACGAAGATGGCGATGGTGATGTGTATGGCGCAAGTTCGAGGTAGTCCGGTAGGCAGGGTCAGACTGGATGAAAAGAGGAAACGGGGGGTAAATACAGCGGGTAATGGGGAATAGGGGTGGGGCAGGGTATATAAGGAAGGTGCACCAGCACAGTTTCCGACATCCAAGAAATCATGAGGATCGCACCTGCTAGTAGCGTAGTGGTTAAGCTGTGAACCTTGTCGCCCCCCCCCCAGGGTGAAATGGGTCCCCTGGGCAGTGTGGCTGACCACAGCTCTCTTTTTCGAATCCTGTTCGTTTCACTTTTTTTACTTTTAATCTTTTTCAGTTCTTACACAACAGTATTTCCGTCGCCTGTTTTTTCTTTCAGGCTTCTTCATTCAGAGGATACAGACATGCGCTTAAGGACTCGCTCAAGAAAGGAAGCATCGCACCTAGTTCTATGACAGTAAATCTGGTAGGATGTACCGTCAGTCAAGACTTTTTTTGTTGTGGGTGGTGGTTGGGTCGCGAAATTTGTTAAAAAAACTCAGCTGCGTGCGCACCCATGCGATTCTTAACAAGTTTTTCCCAGCAGGATCGGACTGATCGACCAAACTAACCGACATTTGGTTGCGTTACAGGAGCATACGATGAATAGCGCACTGAAAGGATACCATTAGCAAGTATCAAAGGCGTGTTTACCATGTATGTTGTATCACTGCGGATGATGGGAGGGCAGCCCTGTGACTTAGACGGAGGTCAAATGCCCGATTAGGAAGGTGGGGGTTTACGCAACATACTGGAGATCAATTGCTTGGCTCTTTGTGCAGTTTCTCGCCGAGCTCAATGTCGCTATACCTCTAGTCAAGCCGCAGTTTAGTGTCTTGGTGGACTCGGGATCTTTGGGGAGCAATTAAGCTGAGTCAAGCGCCCCGAATTACCAAAAGACCCTTTCAGCTCTTCTCGGTCCGGGGGTGGGACCCGAAAATGACCCTGAGGGGCATCACAGCACCGGTATTTGTGAGACATGCCGGCGGACCGATGCGGAGTGCAAAGGACCGACGCATCGAGGAAACCCGACCCAGCGAGTGAGCCCGACACGCGAGTGAGTCCAACACGGCGGAGTTGGCGGCAAGTCAATGGGCGAAGGGAGGAAGCGAGGAGTGAGAGGGAATCTAAAAGGCACGCTCTTATAGGAATCGCTGATTCTCCAGCGAGGCCACCAGAGCGGGCAGCAACTGAGCTTGAAATGGGCGACTCCGCCATTCTTCTCGTTGCCTACCCTGCCCCCCATGGCGTCCCATGGTGCAAGGGCAGCTGTGTCATTTAGTGAGTGAACAACATTGCACTGAATTGCTCTCTGCTGCGCCGTGAATTCCGAACCTAAAGGGTTAACCCCCCTGAGCTCTCCTAGCCGTCAGGCGAAATTACCGACGCCAAGGGAAGCGCCCGATGCCAGCTGGGCCGATCAACGATCAGCGTAACCCCGCCATTCCCGTCTTTGGCGATCGTTGGACAGGGAATGATGCATCAAACCTGCCCAATAACTGACCCTTCACCGCACCTCATCGCTTCCACGGCAGGCTCATCACATACTAAGTTGCATATATGGTCCCTCTCTTCTAAGTTGTGATCCCTCTTGAAGCTTCCCACAGCCTCCCAACTTCAACCATCGGTTTCATTTTTTTGCCCAACAGCCCTTTCCATAATCCCAGCAGCAACAACCCTTTCTAGGTCTGTGTCAATTGAGCCCACTAATATCTACAATACCTTCAAGATGAGTTCCGCCTCGCTCAAGCATGTCCTCCTCCTCGGCGGCCACGGCAAAATCGCCCAACTCCTAACCCCACTGCTCCTCCGCCGTGGCTGGGACGTGACCAGCGTCATTCGCACGGATGAACAGTCCTCCACCATCAGAGAGCTTCTTGGACGCGTTCAGCCTAGGGATGAGGGCGCAGTTGGGAAGCTACATGTGCTCGTGCATAGTCTCGCGGAAGTCAAGACTCAAGAGGACGCAAAGGGGGTAATCGATCGTGCTGGGAAGGAAGGGGACGTCGATTATGTTGTTTGGAGTGCTGGTGAGTCTCATTTAGGGTGGTTGTTATTCTACAGAACACGATTCTGACCAAACGGACCAGGTGCTGGTGGGAAAGGCGGACCCGATAATGTAACCTACCCCCCTCCCCCCTGAACTAATCTATTAACCAACAATAACCCCCCCTTCCCCTAGACCAACGCGATCGACCGTGTCGCCGCCAGCAACTTCATCCTCGCGGCCTCAGAAGCCCCGAAAATCACCCGCTTCCTGCACGTCTCCCACCTGGGTTCTCGCTACACCAAGCCCGCCTGGTGGTCCGATGAGGACTGGGAAAGGACCAACAACATCAACCAACGAATCTTCCCGGTCTACTACGGCGCCAAGCTCGCCGTTGATGAGCTTCTATACGGTGTATCCAAAACATCGGGGCCGGCGTTTGTGGGGATCTCTTTGCGCCCGGGGTCGCTGTCAGATGAGCCGGCGGGTAAGGTGGAGTTGGGTAGGACGGCGTCGTCCAAGGGCAAGATAAGCCGGGAGGCGGTGGCGCAGGTAGCAGATGTGTTGTTAGCGAGTGAGGGGGTTCAGAATACTTGGTTGGATTTGTTGGATGGAGAGGAAGAGGTTGAGAGTGCGGTGAAGAAGGCTGTTGACGAAGGGGTGAATGCTGTGGAGGGTGAGAACTATGCCTGATATGATGTTCACGTATAACCAACCTCGAAGGAGGAAGTTTTGGGCGAGCAGGACAATTGATCAAAGGTTCCGCGTTGTTTCCTTATGCTGGTGCCTTGAATGCAAGTAGCACTGATCGATGGTAACAAAAGTCAAGACCGAATTATTATTTTAATATGGGGTATAAAAACGCTAGAAACCTGGCTGCATAAATCGTCATAAAACTCATCGCGTCCGTTGTGTGGTGGATATCGACCTCATAACCTCATTACACCCATGTCTTACGACACCCCAAACCCACCATACCCTCTCTCCGGGCTATGCTCCCTCAAAAACTCCGACGGCACGTCATTACTGCTCTCCCTACTCAAAGCCGGACTCGACAACTCCCGCTCCTCTTCCGGTGCAACAAGCAGGTCAGGGGGTACCTCGTTGTCGCTCTCCGAGGCCGGCCTCCCCGGCTCCTGCTCATCGTGAACGTCAACTAGCCGGCCACCACCGCTGGGTTCGGCCTTGTCCATGCGTAGGTGGCTCGAGTCTCGCAATATGGCAGATCGTCCAGCGTGTGGCGTCGAGTCGCCACGACGATGGTCTTCATCATCATCGCTTTCAATGTCTACGCCCGAGGCGCGTAATGCGTCTCGAAGCATGTCCTTGGCTTGTCGGAACGCTTCCAGTTCGGCGCCGATCGCGCATATCAGGAGATTCCATCCGTGCTCTTCGGCAATGTGTAGCCGTTCTCCGAGACCGCCCATAACCGCTCGCATCTTGTCGAGTTGAGCACGCATTGTGTGTGTGAGATCTGCCTCGGACACCGTCTCGCCTTCCCGTCCCTTCCCTTTGGAAGCCGTTTCATCGGCGTCACCATCTATCTCCTTTCGCAGGTCCGTTTCGAAGCCCGACACAAGCGCCACGGCGTCCTTCCACACTGCTACGCCTTCCTCCAGCGCTGCTCTCTCCTTTTCTACTTCCTGCCTCCTCTTCTCTAGAAGACGCGATTCCCCTTCCCACCAGTCCCTCGCCATCTCCACCGTCCGCCGCTCTGGTCGTAACTTGATAAAATCCACACCACCAGGGGATTCGCTGCCAACATGTGCAAAGAACTCCGCATCTAAAGGCTTCACCCCGGGCCTCTCCAGCAATCCACCCAGCTTACCCTCCACCTCACGCAGAGCCCCGCGATAACCGCTCAGTCCGGCCTCCTTCTCGCTGCTGACTTCCCGAATCCGCCCATCCAGCCATCTCTTCTTCCGCTTCAGTTCTGCCAACCGCGTTTCCAAATCTGCAATCTCGCCCGACACCACTCCCTGTTCCGCCTCTAGCTCACGAAGCTCCTTGTTAAGCGGCTCATCGGCGTCGCCAGTCTCGGCTTGGCGAAGCCCTGCTGAAAGATTATCCCGTCTGGCCGCCCACCGTTCGAGTTGTGCGAGGGCTTGTTGGCGGGCCGCTAGCGCAGCGGATAACTGGCTGTCTTCCTCGGATTTTAGGTCTGCGAGGAGGGTGATGCTGCGGGCGAGGCCAGCACGGACGGCACGGAGGGAGAGTGGCTTGGATCGCGGTTGGCGGACCGGTACTATTGTGCCCGAGGAGGTGGTGCTAGTCGCGAATGCCACATGCCGTCGGGAACGATCGGTGCGGAATGTGCTCGTGCTCGTTGGAGTTGCGCTTCGTGTTGTGGCATCGCTCGCTTCAGATGGGGTTTGTTCGATGGTTGGGTCGAGGTTTGCTGCCAGCCCAATGGATTGGGCGTCGAGAAGGCGCTGAAGGTCTTTTTGGAGGGCTTGTTCGCGGCGTTGTAGGTTGAGCCAGATCGCTTGTTGTTCGGGATCATGGTCTCTGGACCGGCGGCGGTTAGGCGAGGTCGGATTGCGATCAAAAAGAACGCTGCCAATGTTTTGGGCCAAGGAAGATGCCCCGTTGTGACCCGAGGCCGCGGGGTACGTGACCCTCTCCTCCTCGTCGCGGTATAGCATCTGTGAACTGGCAATTGGTGGGGGTGGACCTGCGAAGAGGACTCGTTGTGTTTTTGGCTTGTGTTGCCCTAGGTCGCTGCCCGGTCCAGGTCGGTATCTTGCGGATGGTGAAGGGTTACGCTTGTGGCTGTTTCTAGCCGAGGGAGCAGTGGTCTCGTCGGGCTGCGGCGAAAGGTCGGTTAAGGCATATTCGCTCGGCTTCTTTCGGATCGGGGGACTCGTTCGATGGTGTAGCGGAAGGATGTGGTCGTCTCCACGAGAGAACCCTAATCGTGGTAGGTAGGATGATTTAGACATGACTGCGACGGCGACACAGAACCGTCCAGCAGTCGAGACACTCTTGGTGGTTGTCAAGCCAAGGGGCTTTCAGGGCAGCCAGCGGATCCGAACTGCGACCGTTTCCAGAGTCAAGTGGGAGCTTTACAGCGAAGGTAGGAACGCGTGGAGCTGGGTGAGAAGCTGAAATTGAGGTGCACCACGCGAAAGAAGTGTTCAGGTCCAGAGTTGTACTCAAGATGGAGCCAAGGACACCCTGGAAGCTGAGGTCACTGTCAGCCCTCTTCGCAACACACATGCCGCTGGCATGTGGGCAGCTGGAAGATAACGGTCGCTAATCGCAGAGATATTATTGGTCAAAATGCAGCTTCTCGCCCCACATTACCGAGACCCCGAAAAGTGGCCGCGACATGGGACCTCGAAGCTGCAACATATTTACGAATCGATGTGCCCAGTCAGTCCAGGCTGCCAGGGTAATATACCGACTCCTGTGAAGGATGTGATGGTGTCTACTAAGGCCGACTTAAAGAGGAAACCCATTTCATGGTACGGATTGGGCGCTCAAAAAGTATATTTAAACAATAATAATAAAATACCACGTTTTCGAACCAGAAATTTGTTATTTAAGTTTATGTCCACAAAGTCTTTTTACAACCTCTTACTAAATTTCGTTGCGCGACTCAGACCAGCAAGTTGCAGTGTATGTAGAACCCTGATTCCGCAGAGTAAGGGTCCCAAGAACATGTTTGATGGGCATGGTTCGGCCACGGTGTTCTTCTGAGGCAGCCTTTCGTGTATCGCCTCGCTGTGATCTCCTCGGCCATGAATCACACCCGGTTGCCTGATCATTATAAGCTAGTAAATCGGTGGTCGTGTGCCGCACCTCCTCATAGATGAACCGTGGCCCAAAAACCAACACTCCATTTCTCCAGGTCAAGGAGCTCCGCAAGCCAGATCATGTGGATGATGTATGGAGCAGCTCAGTCGCGAGTATATAGACGGTTACACCTAGACCCTCAATATGCCAAATTATACTGAGCAGGCATACTATCATCTCCACCGCAACACCGTTGCCATCCATCAGTAGGTAACGAAGGGGGCGTTACACGAAGACTGGGGTTCCTTCAACTCAAAGCACGGAAGCAGCAACAAGGGCCTCTTTACACCATAAGTCGAGAACTTGCTGTTCTAACCGCCAAATTTGGCTGGCCCGTGCCGCCATTTCGGCGGCCTCGACAGTGAGGGGCGCTGGTCACTTTCAGGTTCCAGGTACCCACATTTTCCCCCTGCGCCGCTAGGCGCGAGCCCACCCCTCCAAACTTTGGCGGCATCCCTGTTCTGGGCACTTTCCGAAAAGCGGTAGGTTTTGCGGCACTGTGAAGTGCAGCAACTAGTGCTGACTGTGTCTGCACGTGTGTGTGACGGGTTCAACTGTCGATTGGGCCGAAGTCATGTACGAAGTAGCGCGAGCGGCACATGCCGGATCGACGGGAAGCTGGGTCTGCTGCGCTGTTGGTTGGTGGGTTTGTTGGTTGGTGCCGCGCGGGCGGCGAGGCGTTTGCTTGGGAAAAAGAGGCCGTTCATTGGCCCGTAAAAGCATCATCCGAAATAACTCGAAACAAAGCCAGTTATTAATTTAGCGAGCCGCCCAGACCTGCAGCGCTGTGAGTGGCACAAAAGCATCGACAAGCAGCCCCAACCCGCATTTGGGTTGTCCCATCCAGACTACGGAAGAGTCCCAGCAGCATGGCGCCAGCGACATTCCAGATCTTCTCCGACTTACACCTCGAGACCCACGCCTCGTACGACTTCCACTTTAGGCAGACAGCCCCCAATCTCGCCCTCCTCGGCGACATCGGGCACGCAGCACATGATGATTTCTTTGTCTTCCTCCAGAAGCAGCTCCGTCGGTATTGGAACGTCTTCTTCGTCCTGGGGAACCACGAGCCTATCTCATGCAGCTGGCCTGCTGCCAAACGGAGAGTCCGTGACTTTGCCGACAGGATGGAGCAGCTGCGGGCTCGATCCACTATCGGACGCTTCGTTTTCCTCGACCAGACCCGGCACGATGTCAACGATACCCTCACCGTGCTGGGCTGCACGTTGTTTTCGCGCGTGACACCGGAGCAAGCTGCCGCGGTAGCTAGTCGCCTCATCGATTTCCAGCAGGTGCAAAACTGGACGGTCGGAGACCACGTCGATGCCCACGCCTCCGACCTGCGATGGCTGAATGCGCAAGTGTCTGAGATATCGAGGTCGCAGCCCCAGCGCCAGATTGCCATCTTCACCCACTACAGCCCGACAATGGATGCGAGGGCCGTGGACAAACGGCATAGGGAGAGCCCCGTCATGTCGGGATTCGCCACGGACCTCGGTGCCGAAGAATGCTGGACCAATCCGTCGGTGGTGATGTGGGCGTTCGGCCACACCCACTTCAGCTGTGACTTCAGCGACGAGGTGGGGAAGCGGGTGGTTGCCAACCAGAGGGGGTATGCGCTGGCTCTTGAGACTGCTTTTGACGTGGAAAAGGTGTTCCTTGTGGGAGGGGCCAATGCAGGCATGACGTGAACAGCTTCAAATTGCTCGAGTTTTTCTCCATTGTCGTTATACCACTACAGGGTGGTGTTCGTCTATGTGGCGCAAATAATGCTCCTGGCATCGAAATGTCCCCAAATCTGCGGCATTGATTCCTTGCACCTGATCCGAGTGGAAGGCCCAAAATTGCTGCGGAAGTTGCTGTTCAAAACCCCGAACCTTGACACTGTCAAGGTACTCGTAGATATACCCCAGGAATACTGCAATGCGCAATCGTAAATCCCGATCTCCTTCCTCCAAACTTAGCCATTTCGCTATCAACGCGGTGAGAAGCTGGGGTAGTGTTGGAAACCAATCTGCCATGTCCTCGGGCGTAGCGGGAAGATCATGGAACCACTCCTTGGCAGGGAGCAGAATGACACGAGTCTCATCGATCTCCGGAGATTGGGATGTCGACTCCGCGTCAGTGGTCGGGTGCTGGCTCTCGGTCCGGACTGGAGTGTAGAGATTGTCGAACTGGCGAATGGGGCTGAGAGCAAGGCTCAGTTCTCCTCTCTGGTAGCCTGCGCTCATCAAGACCCGAGCTGCTGCATCCACATCTGGGACGAGTAGGAAGAGTTCGAAGACCAATGTAGGGACGTCATGATAGGCGAGGGCGTCTTCGAACCAGATTGAAGCAGGAATACCGGCGCTATAAAGTATGCTGCACGCCGAGAAGCGAGGGGGTATTCCTGACTCTGGCTCACATGGAGAGAGCTCTTGTCCATCATCCCGATCGTCTTCGGCCACCACGTCCGCCTTTCCACGCGAAAGACAATTCCCCATAGCTCAGTCGGGTACCTAACCTTCCCTGCTATCGGCGTATGAACCAGTCGGGAAAGAGAGTATACACTCCGAAAAAGTCAATGGGACAAGAGGCTGAAGAAGAAGTTGTGTAATGAGCGAGGTGCTTGTGGTGGTCCGAGCCTTGATTGATGCTTGGGAGTGCGGAAGGGTGGTGCGGGGTTGCCCAAGTGAAGCCCTACACAGTGCCTAACTTAACAAAAGTTGCGATCAAAAAATGGCACGCCTATCTATGCCCGAGACCTATCAGGGGACATGCACGTTGACTCATGGACGGGATCGTAAACACCGGAGTCTTCATTTGCCGCTCTGGCAGCCTCAGTTTCGGCAGCGGCCAAGGCGGGCCTCTATCGGCCGTCCAAACTTAGGTCCACTGGTGAGGTGTGGGTAGTGCTGCCGCACTGTTGGCACACCGGCGGCTACCTGACGGGCTGGGTGATGGCCAGTGCAACTGGCAAGCAGTCAAACGCACCAACCTGATGTGCTATGTTTAGATATACCTAGAACTACCAAAGTACCTAGGCACCTAGGTACATATCTACCATAGGTACAGCTACTTTGCCTACGCACATACTTAGGTACCTAGAAGTCAGGTCCCTTTTTCCTACATCGGACATTGAGTGTGACTTCTCCCCAACGTAGTCCCTGTCCTCCCTTCAAAGCTGTCGTAGCATTTTTCTTAGGCGCCAGGTTAGCCGCATTGCCGCCACCTCAACTTTGATGCCAACCGACGAGAGCAGGTAGGCCAGATTTCACGACCCGCTCAGGGCTGGCATGCCCTCCAGAGCACGTTTCAGCACGACCAACATGGAGGTGGGCTGAGAGGCTCTTCAACCTCGACCCGCCATGGGTATATTCGAGGAAAATCGTCGTTTCAATGATAAATCAACACCGTTATCTCGTCCCTTGACACGTTCAAACATTGTAAATCAACTTTCTCTTCGGCTTCTTTATTCGATACTATAGGCTCAGTGGCCTCAGAAATCATTCTCTTCGTAACCCCGTGGAAGGTTGCTCCTCTTCGTCTTTACCTGTTCACCATCTTTCGACGGACATACCTACTTAGCTCCTGCCTCACGAACGAAGCACCTCCCCAGCCTCGGAAGAAGATATCGATACCTCCCTAAGATCAAGCCTGCAAACCCCGAAATGTATGTCCTCAGCCACTCTTCCCTTGCATTTAAGCGCAGGCAGTTGCTAACTTGGCAAGAGAATGGGCAACTGTTGTTCCTCGAGCCACGGAAATGATGTTGAGCTCCAACCAGTCCAGCGCCGTCGTCACGGTAACGGGGGTAGTCCGAACAGACCTACTCGGGCGACAGCTCCCGCCGCGCGAGGGCTACCTACTATTTCGCTCCAGCCGATGCCGCCTCAGGTCGTGGATGGTTTACTCCGAGTGATAGCTCACCATCTCGGACAGACACGCTACGCACTCATCGGTGGTGTTGCTCTCAACCTGCTCGGGTCGGCCCGCGCCACCCCTGACATAGACCTGCTCGTGCCCAGCGGATATGCCGGCCGGGTGGCCGATACGTTGGGGCAGACCTCAAACTTCGGCACCGAGAGGCTGCAGAGTGGGCGATCTCGGGTGTGGTACAATGCACCAAACCGACGACGTTACAACGTGGACATCATGGAGCCCGGAGATATCCACCAGCAGTTCCCCAGCTCGGACGGCGGCATCATAACGGTTCGCTCAGCACGCCTCCTCAGGCCGGCGCTACTTCTCAATTACAAGTGTTTCGCTTGGCAAGTGCGCGAGGATCCCAGAAAGAAACTGAGCGACGCCCAAGACATTCTCTTCCTCCTCCGCTACATGGTTGCCTCGGGAATCCAGACCTCATCTCAAGAAGTGAACCACGCCACCCCGGACTTCTTCGTTGAATTCCTCGCTAGCTATCCGGATGCCGAGGAATTGTTTGTTGCTATTGGACTGCAATGTCGTTAAGGATGGTTATGCAAGATGACCAAATTGGGGTTCAACGAGGGGTTTTGAGCCTAAGATGTAAGCCACGGGTATACTAGCAGCTAGCTATCTCTCTTTCGGTTGATGTATTGAACACACGGTACTGGCGGAATCTATCATTTGTTTTCTCTCTATATTGTGACCCAAACAACGTCGAAGCTTTATGTGGACAGTGGTCGTCGAGGCCACAGGACTTAATCCAGTTGTCCCATGCTGCACCATAGTCATGCCACTGCTGTCATTGCGTAGGGCTCCACGGCGGGCATTGGAGGCTCGGCCCGCAGTACATCCATCCAACAGAGGGTGACAAGATGCCTGAAGTTCGCCCTGAAGACTCCCGAAACGACATCGGTCTTTTCTACAAGGACTGCGGGGGCCAGTAGGTTTCCTCTGGACTTTCCATGCCCTAGAGACACAATCTATGATTTAAGAGTAACGTTAGGTATCATTTATTATGTGCCCGGACCAAGTTGGTCAAGATGACAGAATGGACCTTCCTGGGTGTCAGGACCACGGGTCCAGAAGGGGGGGCGTTACCAAAGTGAAGGGGTACAAGCAATGCACACGCAGCGGGAGAGCATGAAAGGCGCAAGGAAGGGGTGCCCACAGGGCCACATTGAACTCTGTCTTCCTCTACTAAGGGGCCGAACCCCCTCCCCTTTTAATCCTGCCTCCTTCGACCTTGAGCCAGCCCGGGGATTACCCAAGAGCGCAAGATCTACGTACCCGATACGCCTTTGCCTGCTCAGCTCCCTTCCTTCTTTTCCTCAAACGACTTCCCCAGCTCCTTATTGGCCAAGCGCCGCGAGATCGGCGTACCCGATGCGAGTCTTCAGATGCCGCTAAGGAGGGAAACTAAGCGGGTGCTAAGTGGCTCGAAATGTAAGAGGAAGCTCAAGGTCGAGCCAGAGTCGAGCGTAGAGTCAAGCATGGAGTCGAGTCAAAAGAGGCAATTGACGAAATGCAGACAAAAACCCATAATCGCCGCAGCCAAGAGGGGAAGACGAGGCATCCAACCTGGGCGAAATGGGCGTCAGAGCGCGCGCGGCAATGGCCGGCGGGTTGCAGATAAGGGGGCGAGGGGGCGGGGGGGAAGGGGCGAACAAGGCGAAGGGAGATGAGGAGGCAGGGGCCAAACGAAGGAGATAGAGGGAGAAAAGTCGAGAGTACAAAGAAGGGACGTCGGAGAGGAGGGGCCTTATTTATACTGCGAGCGCAGCCGGGCTGTGCGAACATGCGGGTCTGACGCAGCGCTATACCCGATCGGGAAGGGCGCCTTTCCCGGCGGGCACAACAGTATGTTCTGCATTACGAAGACAAAGTTTGGAATTCCCGAATTTCCAAAACTACCGAAGCATATTAACGCACAAGATCCGCCATAATAAGAGCGCAGTGTCATTTCCATAACAGGTTTGGGGCGAAAGCGAGACGGCAACAGCCAAGCCAGCATTTTCGGTTCCAATCATATACAATTAGTTCTTAGCAAAATGTTGCAAGATAACACCTCGGCCAGTGTTCTTCTTCAATTGGTCTAGAACTCGTTCTCGCCCTCACCTACGAGAACATTCATTTGCGTGGAAAGGCCACCATTAGCCGCCCATCCAACGCGCATCTCCGGACATCAACTTGTTTGATGGTGCAAGGCAATATAAGAGCCTCGGTTGACATCCCCGCAGTTATATCACTTTGAACCAAGTAACTACTTTTCTCAGGGAGAGCCGCGATTTAACATATCACGATAATCAAAGATTGCCTGGACCTCTCCTTCTTGCCCCGTCTCGTCATGATAAGGCTTGATCATGAGGATTCATCATGACAGAAAGGGGATCCTTTGGATTAGCTAGGAAGGGCTTTACATAGATACAGAGCACAACCGCCTTTGCGCACGGAACGCACCTGGCATCAGTGCGTATCTCGAGAAGGCTGCTATCTCGGTATTGAGCTGTGATATGTCTTGCATACGCTCCCGACTCGTAGCATCTCACAAGCCTCCGTTCTAGGTCGCCGTCACTGAAGGAGTTTCTCAACATGCCCATCGTCAGACGAATCCTCCAAATCGCACCCAAGCAAACATAGCAGGCAGACAGGCGCTAAGCACAGCGTAGCTCAGGGCAGCAAACAAAGCGCCATTACATCAGTCAAATGATCCACTGCATAAGGCCGTTATCTAGGCACTTCCCGCTCCCTGCGTGGATAGCAAAGGCTATTGTCCCGTAAGCCGATAGCCCGCATCGGAACCAGCCCAATTCTTACTCCAGCTGGCCGATGCCGAGGTGCTCGACGTCAGCCTTGACAATCCGCAGAGTGTTGGTGTTACCCATGCCGCCCTATAGTAATTATGAGTCAGTATCAGTTACGCTAAAAACCCGCGCGGTTGGGTGGGGGGCCTGGGATTTCTTACCTTCCAGCCTTGGACGACAACAACAGTCTCACCCTCGGTCAAGATACCGAGGTCAATGGCGTGGCTGAGACCCCACTTGATGCGGCGGTCGACATCCTCCTGCCAGTTGACCTTGGTGAAGTCGGGCTTGGCCTCGGGGAAAAGGAAGGGGTAGACACCGCGGTAGAGGTGACCGTAGC
Organism: Chaetomium sp. MPI-SDFR-AT-0129; assembly: GCA_020726445.1. NCBI lineage: Eukaryota > Fungi > Ascomycota > Sordariomycetes > Sordariales > Chaetomiaceae > Chaetomium > Chaetomium sp. MPI-SDFR-AT-0129. Next base: position 1,037,758 of record JAGJXA010000008.1, on the reverse strand, counting down.
GAGAGGAAGACGGGTTGCGAGTGATCATGATGATCGGGCACACGGGGCGATACTTGGAAATAAGGCGGGCCGACTCGCCCGAGGTGGAGAGCACAAAGATGGCCGACGCGTTGAGATCCAGGGAAGCACGAACGGAAGCCATGGCGCACGACTCCACAATAGGGACAGGCCGCCTCGCGAGGGTGGTAAGCTCCTCGAAATGGCTCACGTACGGGATCGAGTTCTCAGCCTTGAGGCAAGCCTCGCTCATCTCACGGACGGCTTCATTGGGGTAGCTACCCTTGGCCGTCTCGCCGGAAAGCTGGTGTTAAGCATGTTAGCGTCTCGGTCTGCCGCAAACGAGCTGTCTCTTAGGTTGAACGTACCATGACACAGTCAGCACCATCGGTAACGGCGTTACCAACGTCGCTGATCTCAGCCCTGGTCGGCCTGGGGTTCTTGATCATGGACTCGAGCATCTGGGTGGCGCAGATGACGGGCTTGCCGGCAATGTTGCACATGGCAATGATCTTCTTCTGGGCCGCGAACACCTCAGCGGCGGGAATCTCAATACCCAGGTCACCACGGGCAACCATCACACCGTCGGTCTCGGCGAGAATCTCGGGGAAGTTGTTCAAACCCTGGCGGTTCTCAATCTTGGCGATGATCTGGATGTGGCGGCCCTGCTCTCCAAGAATCTCGCGGATATCCTTGATGTCCTGGCCCCTGCGGATGAAAGCTAACAGTTTCGTTAACCAAACATTTCCACGTATGGACGGGCTGAGATAGAGGTAACTCACAAGCAAAAATCATGTCGACGTTGTTCTTCACACCAAACCGAAGGTCGTTCTTGTCCTTCTCGGAGAGAGCGGGCAGGTCGACATCTGTGTTGGGAAGGTTGACACCCTTGCGGGAGGAGATAAACCCGTTGTTCCGCGCCCGCGCCTTGATGTTCTGTGCGTCCACAATTTCGAGAACATCAAACGCCAAAACACCGTCGTCGACGTAGATAATACGGCCGGGTTCAATCACCTTAGTGATGTTCTTATAGTCAACATACCTGAGGCTAGTTAGCTCTAGTTACCGCGGAAGGGGGGAGAGTGGTAAACGGACATGTTCTCGGTGCTGCAAGCGGTGGCATATTTCTCATCGGTGGTGATGTTGATGATGGCGCCGGCCGAGATGGGGAGATCGGCATCGCCCGTGGTGTTACCAGTACGGATCTCCGGTCCCTTGGTGTCCAGCGCGATGGCGATTTGGCGGCCCTTTTGGACCCGCTCGGCCTCGCGGGCATTGTCGATGACGCTCTCTGTAAAAAAGAATTGAGGTTAGAAGGGGGCTCGTTCAAGCTGAGGCTCATACTGGATACGGCTGCGGGCGAACAACGATAGCGGAGGTACCTCAAGTTTGAGGTCGCCCCGAATCGCGTCGGCACCGCGGTCCGCGTCGTGCTAGGGGGGACATACGGTGGTACTCGTAGCTGCCGTGGGAGAAGTTCATGCGCACCACGTTGAGACCGGCCTCACGCAGCTTGTTGATAGCCTCAACCGAGTTGGTCTTGGGACCAATGGTGCAGATGATGGATGTTCGGCGCAGGTTGCGCTCCGGTTGGTACGCCGTGTCGAGCTGCGACAGCCATTCGATCTTGCCGCCGAGCTGGAGATGATCCAAAGCAGTCGCCATTGTGCAGTTCGGGGAAAAGAATGCGGGAAGTTGGTGGAGTAAACCGAGGTGCGGCGCGAGGTTCGGGGTTGGAGGGGGGTTACTGAGATTTTATTCTGAGGCGATCCGTTAGAAATCTCCGACTGCGGAGGGGGTTACGCTGCTTGTTTGAGGGACTCGATGTGTTCCGGAGAGATGTTTTCGGGAAAGAGGGATATATCGGGGAACACAAGCGTTACCGCCGGACAGCCTCCTTCAACTCATTCCAGCAGCAGAGCGAACGCGCATTCTGCTGTTCGTCCTCCGGCAGCGGCGGGCATGCAAAACTGAAACACCCGACCCAACGCCCCGCTATACAAACGGACGAGAGATTCTCAAAACACGGTGAAAGTGCAAAGGAGACAGGGAGACTCACCTCAAAATAGCGCCGCAAGCCCGCAACTTCCGAAATGTGTGGAGGAAGATGGAGAATCAAGTCCTGGATTCTCTGCGGGAAAAAAGTTCTCGACAAGGCCAATCCTCCCACGCTTTTTTAGAGGGAGCTCCCAAAAGCTTTCTCAACATCTCGGCGGGGTGCGTGGGGTTGCGGTGCATCCACTAAGGACGAAATGCAAGGTAATGCGGGGCTGACAGGTACATCTGATCGGGCGGGCCTAAGCTGCTCTGCACGGGTACCGCGTTACTTTTTGGTTCGCCTTTGGTGCCCGCGCTTATCTTTCAGCCACGCCCCCATGCCATCTCAACACCGCATGGATGCTCAACCTGGCGAACGAACGCGTCAACCGGCCACTCAACGGTTTCAAAAGTACCGCAAATATTGTAAGACGTATTGGCGATGAGCGGCGAGCCAAGTCGTTGATGTGAGCCAATTGCGGCTCAAGCCGCTAGCATGTGGGTCGATAAGGATCTCGGGGGATGACAGCCAATCGTTGGTCAACGGACTCGGGGGTGTCCGATCTGGAGGTCCCGTGATCTCTCACGTGCCGCCAAGATTTCCTCCAGCCCCTCTTGGTCCTGTGCTTGCTTGCCGCGTTGCAGCGGGCTGGTTTCCCCACCAGAGCCGCATTGTCTCCCGATTGCAACCAACAAGCATCACCGCCGCCACCACGCACTCCGTCACACGTCGCGCACTGGTTGCCGTAACTTTCGGGTTTATAAGCTCAATATACCGACTCTCGGACCGTCCGTTATCGCTCGATATCTCTCGTCCCGAAAACCGTACCGAAAATTCGTGAACATGGTGGTGGGTGTATTCCCTCTCTGTCGTGCTCGTTCGTCGCGGGCGTGCTCGGAGCCCTGCTGTCGTTTCGGAGTCTAAGATTTGTCTCTAGCTCCTCGACTTGCTGACTTTGGGGTTGTGGTCAAAGCTCGGAAGGTTGACCCATTATGCCTTTGATGCTGTCCTCTGTAAGTGCTCTGCAGAATTTCAAGCATGTGACTGGAGATAGGGGCTGCGAAACTAACGACTTCTCCGTACAGTTTCCGCATTCCTCGCAGGAATGAAGCGCTCGACCGGTCTCACGTGAGTATATCTGTCCCGATTTCGAAGCCGATAAGTCGACGGCGTACATAAGACACCCATTTCGAGCCATGAAGCTGATCGTTTGCCCCCTCCTTTGGGGATCCATCAAGGCCCAGTTTCAAGACAGAGAAAATGGCTGGCGAAAACAAGGAGATGTCGAAGTGGGTGGACAAGTATTTGGGCGTCGGGGAGTGGGTGATGGACCAGTCGGTGGCTATTGCCGGGTCCAGCGGGTGGTTCACCCGCACTCGGTAGAAACGGGGCAGAGCGTATGAATTTTAGCTGGACGTGTCACGGCTCTTCGATTTGGAATAGGGACAGCCCCGGACGAGACGAGATAGATTGCAGACTGTGTCGTTCGGCCCGGTCACGGGGTTGTCCCGGGCTGTTGACTGGATTCCGTTTCCGTGGTATCATGGGTGGCGTTTTCGGACCGGACTTCATTGGATTACCTTCTTCCCTCAGAACCTCTTGTATATGCCTTGTTCAGCATTTTATCGCGCAGACCAGGACCAATTTTCGCTTTTCCATGTTTTCATTGTGTGGAATCCCGTGTCGTTCCGATCGCCCGTCAGGGATGTTAGCCGAGGCCGGCTGGGGCTCCGCATTTCCACATGATCTCACTCAACCTTGAATCGAACGAGCACCTTTCCAGGAAAAACAGTGCTAAGGATCCCAGGGAAACATGTCAATATCTCGTTCAGGCGAGAAGTTTCAAGAAATCCCTGCGGCAAGCATTGCTGAGAGTTAGTTGGACCGAGCGTTGGGCATATTTCTGCCAGAAAAGAGCTTCGCTTCGGTTTGAGCCGAGGGACGAAGCATGCTGGCATGGAGCCACTATCCGTATTAATACCCCATACATAGATAGCAGTCACCTCATCCAGCAACAAACAAGTGAAAGCCGATGCTAGTTCTGGGATAGAGGATGGATACTGTGGTTGCTATGCCAGATGTTTGCTTAGGAGGTCAGATCTTTAACCCACACTTATCTCTTCAGAAGAATTAGATGTAAATATCGACAGTGCCGGAAGTTGGGGATTTAATCGCGCGGCACCACCTAATAATAGCGAAATGCGAACCGTGCCATAAGGTCTGGATTTTCGTGGGGGTTCTCGTTCATACGGCTAGTGGTCAATGAGCGATTATTGGTGTTTGATCACAAAGTAATGTCTCACCAGACATCGACATCTTACTAGGCAAAATTGTTGTCCTTCGATCTATCATGATTTTGAACCGGGCTATATCAACAAACCTCGCTGTGTTGAGAACATATTGTGGGTGTTGTGATGCGCCAACACTGCAGCTGTGAGGGAGCTTAGAATGTTTAAGACCGAGAAAGTTTAAGGGCATCAAATCATCAAATCGTTGACTTCCTTCAAAAGTTGTGGTTAACGCCAAGACTCTCTTTTTCGACGCCGTCTCGAATTTGTCTCACAACCCTAGGCGCTTGGTTTGATCTCATTGAGCCGCTCAAGCGTGGCGCTCCGAGTGGCTGCAGGGGCAAGGATCTGCGACACGAGGTTGAGACGCGCTTGCCGTCTGAATGCTTGTGACAGCATTTTCACATGGCGATAAGCTCATGATATGTTTTATCAACTTCTTGAGTTGGTATGAACGGAAGTATACTTAATGCTCTGGTTGATGAATTCGAGATGTTTTTCTGGGAACAGCCTTGTGGACCTCGTATGTCGAATGTGGATGGAAGAAAGTTGCGAATGCACGGGCCACATCGCTTCCAGAGCAAAGCCAAAGTGGAAGGTACTCCCCACGAACATCAAGTTGCGGGATGAATGGTTTTCGGTTGTGGGAATCAGCGCCGCCCGCTCCGCTGCCCTGTCTCCGAGCTCAGACGAACTCGTTTCGAAGATCAATGATGACAGGCCGAACCACCCGACTAGCTTTGGATCCGGCATGATGAGACGAAAGTTATTCACCCCTGCTTTAAGCTCGGGCGGGCCCCAGAAACGGGTCGTCGCGGGAGGCCAAGCTAACACCCCTTTTTTTGTTAGCTGTTTGGCTTGACGCTTCGGCTTTACCAACCTACGCGAACCACCATACCAGAAGTTGTTAGTTCGCATCTGGCGGCCCCTTGAAACCTCACTGACATACTCCTTTCCTTGTTCTCCAGACAACAGCGTTGTTGTTGCGGGGTTACACCCCGACGCGCCCGGGAACATTTGTCCCCGAAGCAGTCGGGCGTCGAGGGGACGCCTCGGTATCATGTCAGACACTAGCTATGAGTGCGTAGCTCGATTTGAGGAGAAGAACGAAGCCATTTGTTGCAAGGCACAAAGTCTGTTTAGCAGCGCTTCCCAGCGGTTCATCTTAATCCACCGGTCCTCGGCAACAACCGCGGTCAACCTTCCAAAGCCTTGCCAGGTTTATAAAGACAATCCTCGCCTCGGATCACTCCTTTCCCCATCTCCTGTTTCTGTCAACATCAGACGGACCTCTGATCCGGGGACGGACCAAACCAGGCAGGGGCGAAGAAGAAAAACAAGGAGGTTCTCGGCAGGGCCCAAAGTCCTGGCCACGCCAGACTAACCCCGGCTTTCTGCGGCATGAGGGATGCCCCCTCATGGGATTGAACACGGCCTGGTGTTTCTAATCCACACTGCGGGACTCCCCTTCGCCTCTGCCTTTGGGGTGTCCACTTACTGTTTGAGCTAACCGCCAGTATGATCGCCATTAGGGACTGCTTGACAAGAGCCAAGTTCCTGGGTTGTGTCATCGGGTGTTGCGCTCATCATGATCCGCGGACATGATTGCCCCGGGAGAAGCCTTGCTGTATATAATCTCGGGCGTGTCTTCTGTTACACTGGTCTTGAACCTTTTGGTCAACAAGTTGTTCGCCTTCCATTCTTTTCTGTGTGCCTAGTTCTGTGAACTTTCGCTTCGTTTCTACGTTCTTTATTCTTATTTCGTTCTCTCTTGCCGCCCGGTCGGTTTTCGTTTCTAAACGTTCAACCTGTTGAATATTTTCCAACATGTATGCCAAATTCGCCATCCTCTCGGCCCTGGTGGCCTTGTCCGAGGCCCGCTTCGGCCAGGAGGGAACCGTCCAAGGCCTCATCTCGGCCCTCAGCGGCTTCGGCAACCCCGGACAGGCGGCCACTCTTGCCGGTGCCAGCCCCGGTGTCCTTCTCGGCGGCGCCAATGCCTGCGATAAGGTATGCCTCACTGCTCTCCCCGTGTTGGCGTGACCCGATCCTAACTCTCATCGCGTTAGCTCGAACTGGCCGACCAAATCGTCTCAACCCTCGGCAACGACCCCGCCGTCATCGCCGCCGCAGCGGCCCTCGTGGCTGCCGAGAAGAACTTCAACCCGTTCGCGGCCGCCATCCCCACTATCTGCTCTGATGCCAGCCTCCCGGCCACCCCTGAGCTCCGCGGGATTGTACCCTTGGTTGATCCCGCTGTTGGCGGCTCAGACACTGAGAATGCGAACTCGGCTTCGTCTCTGACAAATCCTTTTGTGGCGGATGGTCTGAGCCAGGCTGATGTTGCTGCCGCGAATGGCTTCAGCAACTTTACTGCCCAGGGGTCTGATGGGACCACTGCGGCCCCGCCTGCTGGTGGTGCTGCCGGCGGTGGTGCCGCTAACGGCGGTGCTGCTAATGGTGGTGCAGGTGCGGGTGCTGGTGCTGGTGCGGGTGCGGGTTCTGGTGCTGGCAATGCAACTGTTGGTGCTGGTGCTGGTAATGCGACCGTTGGCTGTGGAGCGGGTGTTCAGACGTTGACGACTGTCGTTGTCGTAGCCCCTACTGCAACTGCGGCAGCTGGTAACAACGGCAACGGTAAGGGTAACGGCAAGGGCAACGGAAAGGGCAAAGGCAAAGGCAAAGGCAAGGACAACGGCAACAACAACGGCAATAACAATGACAACAACAACAACAACAACAACAACAACAACGCCGGTAATGCCGACAACGGTAACGGCAACGCCGGTAACAACAACGCCGGCGACAACAACAACGCCGGTAACAACAACAACAACAACAACGCCGGAAACGCCGCCGCAGGCGTCGACTTCGGCACCTGCGACCCCACAATCCAATTCACCGGCGGTCTCGGCGGGCGCCCCGCAACAGAATTCACCTTCCAGTCCAACGACGCGGCGATCGCCGCCAACCAGCAGGAGGCGCTCAACCCCAATATCATCACCAACCGCATCTGCGACGAGCTGACCAACATCTGCAATGCGAACCAGGCGGCTAAGGATGTGTGCACTGCTGCGAAGGCGCAGATCCAGGCGCTGGGTACGCGTGATCAGACTACGGCGGATGCTTGGAATGCGCTTGTTGCGGCTTAGGTGTAGGTTTCTGGAGGTGTCTTGGGTGGCGGGAGTGGGTAAGGGGTGGGTGTGGTTTTGTTTGGTGTGAATGAGTGAGTGTATGAGTGGGTGTATGGTTCGGTTTGGCGTTGGGGTTATTGGGACAGGAAGCAGATTCGGTTGCTCCTCTGAAATGGGGACACAAACACGAGTGAAAATTTACTGCTTCTCGGATACTTTCTGAATACTTGTTGTGTTTTTGAGTTCTGCAATCCTTTGTCCCCGAATAAATGTCAATATTCGTCTCGATTGCTAACTCTTTTGACCTGATGATATGTCCTAAGCTTTGCGATGCCCCATTCATTACTAACGGCCACATGCAATTTACTGAGCTAGCAAAGATATCTTTCCGGGTTTGTCATCCGAGAAAGTGACGAAACCGCTGACTGTTCTCGATTTCCAATCCACCTATCCGAGCTTCCGTCCCGAATCCTCAAGCGGCACAAGGACGAGCGCAAAATAGAGCCACATTTGACCTCCCGAGGCTACGTTCGGAAGCGTATCCGAAACCGAGGGGAGAAGGCGACAGAGGGAATCCAACAGCGGCAGCATACCACAAACTTCAAAGTGCCCGCAGACGGGTGAATCGATTTCCGATGATACGCTGCTCGGTTGAAAGATTCCGGTTGGTGGGCTAAGTTACCCGGATTGGCAAGAAGCTGTTAGTTTAAGTGTGCCAGGAAGGGAGGTAGTGAGAAAAGGTGGGGGATCGGACGGCTAGGAACTTGGGCGGGTGATGGCGTCATCTGTGGACGGGATGGAATGGTGAATAATTGACGGGAATGACGGCTGGGGATCTTGGGGGCCGCGGAGGAATAACATTGATAATCGAGGGATCAGAGCTTGGGGTGGTGGCAGGCTTGAGACAACTTGGTACTTTGCAGCCATCATTTTCTCTGTATAAAGTTGTGACATTGCCCTTCAAGTTCCTGAGCTCGCAAACAATTTTGATACCCCTGATAACGGGCAAAACACCTGCCGGGAAGCTCTAATAATATAAAAACACTACCTATTATCACCCACACCACCAAAATGAAGGAAGCACTAGTCAGCGCCGGTAATATCCCCCGTCCTCCATCACAACCCCTATTTTCCTCACACCCTCCTAACCCACGCCCCAGGCCCAAAAGTCGAAATCACCGACTCCCCCATCCCCGAACCCAACGACGACCAAGTCCTCATCAAAGTGATCGTCTCCGGGTCCAACCCCAAGGACTGGAAGGTCCCGCAGCACCTCGGCGGCGCAACCAACCAAGGCGACGACATCGCCGGCATCGTCGAGAAAGTCGGCGCCAATGTTTACGAGTTCCGTCCCGGTGATCGCGTGGGCGCTTTCCATGAGATGCTCACGCCACATGGGAGCTATGCCGAGTATGCGATTGCGTGGCAGCATACTACGTTTCATATTCCTAATGAAACATCTTTTGAGGGTTTGTTCTCTTTTATCTTTTCCTGGTCTTTATCTTCCACCCACCCAACTATGAGGTAGTTCCTCAAAAATTATACCACCGGCTGACTGTCCCGACGCCCAACAGAAGCCGCCACCATCCCCCTAGCAGCCATGACAGCAGCCGTAGCGCTCTACCTCCGCCTCGACCTCCCCCCCCCCTGGTCCGCCATCGCCACAGCCCAACAACAACCCCCCACGCCCACCACGCCCACCCCCCTTATCATCTACGGCGCATCCTCCGCCGTCGGGATCTACGCCACACAACTCGCCTTGCGCAGCGGCATCCACCCCCTGCTCTGCGTCGCTGGCCGCGCGAGCGATTACGTAGCGGGGTTCTTGGACACTAGTCGTGGGGATGTGGTTATTGATTACCGACAGGGGGATGAGAAGGTTGTGGAGGGGTTGGTGAGGGAGTTGGAGAAGTATCGTGGGGATGGGGGGGATGTGGCGCCGGTGTTGGTGCTGGACGCTGTATCGGAGGGAGGGACGATTAGGAATATTGGCCGGGTGTTGGAGAGGGTTGGCGGTGGTGGTGGGGAGGGTGGTAAGGGAAAGGTTACGCTTGTGTTGGGCGGGGGGGATGAGAAGTTGCCGGATTGGGTGGAGAGGAGTAACACGTCGGTGGGGGGAGTGCATAAGGCGGCCAAGGATTTTGGGTTTGTGTACTTTCGATACTTTGCTAGGGGGTTGCGTGAGGGTTGGTTTAAACCGCAGCGGTTTGAGGTGGTGCCTGGGGGGTTAGCTGGGATTCAGGGCGCACTGGAGAAGCTGAAGGATGGGAAGGCGAGCGCGGTGAAATATGTGTTTCGAATCGGGGAAACGGAAGGATGAAAGGCAGAGAGAAGTAGACGGGCCGGGCTAGTCAACGGATTATATTTCAACGGGTGATCGAGTACTTCTCAATGTTAGTACCAACCCCCTAATCCCACAGCTTAATCTCTCCCTTCGCGCCCGCTGTGAACACCTTGCTAGTTTCCTGCTCCGACCACGCGACACAGTTGACAGACCCGCCGGCGCTGTCAACCGCAATCTTGCTGTACATCTTGCATGTCTTAAAGTCCCAAAAGCAGACGCCGCCGGTCGTGTCGCCCGAGACAACAAACTGCCCATCGGGACTGCACGTCAGGCCGATCGCGCTGCCGGCCGTGTTGTGCCCGCGCCATGCCTTCTTGCGGTTTTGCCGGAACTTGTCGGACCCAGACGAGTAGGCCACAATGGAGTTGTCGCTGCATTGGTAGAGGACATATTTGCCACTGGGATGTTGTGCCGATTTCGTAAGCGCGAACATGTCGGGTTCACTACATCAGTTAGCACAACGTGTCCATGTTCGGAAAGTCTATGGAGGGCAACATACCTGATCGTCTTGATCTCGACAGGAATACCGTATTCCCACACCCTGAGCGACCGATCATCCGAAGTCGACATGAACCGACGATTCTCGTCGATAAACTCAAGCGTGTTGATCGCGCCCAAGTGATGATCGTACTCTTGGACAGTCTCGTTCCCCGCGCGGCTGTCGTACTGCAAAATGCGGTTGTCCGACAGACCCGCCAAGAACTCGTGCCCATTCTCGGCACCTGGGTTGAACTTGATGACATGTGGCGTCTTTCCGCAGTTGAAGCGGTTGACACACTGGCCCGTTTCGGTATCCCACAACCTGATGCGCCTGTCGAAGCCGCCAGACAGAAACCTTGTCCCCTCGCTATTGAACGACAAGTCCGTAACCGCTTTGTTGTGCCCCGCAAAGCTCCGTAGCACCTCCTTCCCACGGTACACATCCCAGATCTTGACCACCCCATCCGCCGCGCCAGTCAAACCCAAATGACTCGACCGAGGGAACAACTGCAGAGCCGTAATCGGCTTCCCATGCGGCCGCCACGTATGCACTAGCTTCTTCGGAATGTAGTTCGCAATACTCCCCACCTCCTTGGTCAACGAAAAGTCCAAATCCTGCGGCACATGCATATACGTGCGCCCCAAATAATCGTGTTCGCTCGACCCCAAAAACGACGTCGTCTCGTCCCCGAGCTCCTCCACCTCCTGCCTCCTAGCCAGCGCCGGAGCCGGCGCGCTCACCACCGTCCCGCTCCGCACGACATCATCCTCATCATCCTCCTCCACAATCTCATACTCCTCATCACTCCTCAACTCCGCCTCATCCTCCACCTCCAACACCTCATACCGCTCCCGCTGATACCGCGCCCACGGCCCAACATACGCATTATCCCCATCCGCCACCGTCGCGTTCCCCTTCCCCTCTCTCCCAGCGCGTATCCGCCGCTGTATCTCCTTCTGTTCCCGATTCGTCATCCCCTCCCTCTCTGGCCCACCACCAGCGCCCGAAGGCCCCGCCCGCTCAACAGCGCGGTGCTTAGCGCGGAAGGTGTGTTCGGAGATGTAAGTTTCCTCGGCGTGGCCGGTCAGGACATTCTTGCGTTTGCCGAGGGCTTGGGTTGGCGTGGCGTTGGTGGAGGAGGCATTGCGGAAGGGGTTGGCGGGGCCGAGACGCGTGCGCGCGAGGTCGGTGCCGGTGTAGGGGACTACGGCATGGTCGGGGGTTTGGGTTTCGCGGACGATGAGGGCGTCTTTGACGGTCAGGTTGGGGGGGTAGTCGCCGAAGTCGGGCATGGTTGAGGTTGGATGGAGCGCGCAGTTATGTTAATGAGGTTGTGCAGGATTTGGCGGTGGGAGAGATCGCGTTAGGATTATTGAGTCGATTTATGGGTTGAGTTGCGGTCGATATGGGAGTGGGAGAGGTCCAATTGCGGCGACGGATTGTTGCACGGTTTGTGATGTAAAGTCGACAGATCGAACGATGCTTTGGCTCTGGATTATTTTGCCTGCAACCTTGATGGAAGTTGCGGCTTGGCGCTGATGCACGAGCCACATGCCATGCAAACAAGCTTTCCCCAACAACACTTGGTATTCGTACAATGTTTCATTTCACGGCACCATAGGGTTTCGTTTTAAATGTCAAGGCCGACGAAATTCAATCATCCCAATAAGCTGGGAAGGGGGTGAATGAAGATCGCACGTCCCACAAAAATAACCCGTTAGAACTCAACCCTGTCTTGACAATCGTAAAGTAGGTAGTTTAGTGTACAGTAAAGCGAGCTATTGACCCGGAAACTAACACTGCCAACGCCGCAAAAAACCCGGCCCTCATCGACGCCAAATCCAGAAAGGAGAAAAGGACATCCCGTCATGCCGCCCCGCCATGCTGGCCGAGTCCCTCTAAGAGTCTCCGCATCCTTGCGAAACCGGTTAAGGGTCGCCCGCCTGGAAGTATTACGACCGGAGAGGAGCCGAAACCATCCCTGCTATCTTGCCGACCTCATTGAAACAGTCATTACCCGCCGTGGTGTTCATCTTTCAACATGTAGTTCGTATCCATGCCCGTTCGCCATTATCCACACTCCATCCCCCCGTCAAAGCCCGTCTATATATGCCGCCATAAGGTTCGTGCATCGCGCAGCGGGCAACATTGCAAACGCTGGGGATGAGGATTCCACCACCAGCGTGCCGCATCACCGCTCGTGAAAACGCCTCGATTAGTGAGCCTCGTCCCTGATAAGGGCGACGATCATACTGTAGAGGTAGAAAAAGAAGAGGATGAGGTGGAAGCCAAGTTTGGTGAATGATTCCTGTCATCGCATTAGCGCTCCGTCTGACGGCTCTTAACTCGTAATGTTTACTCGTACCCTCTTATGCACATTAAGCTTCCGGAAAATCTCCGTGGCGTCCAAAAGGTGGGTATTGTCGACGATCCTAAATCTGTCAGTATCCCGCAGCCTGCTACAGAGCTCCATCGGGAATGTACGCACTTCTTCGCATTGTAACCCAGGAGTGGCAGGTTGATGATCAACGCGACCCAGTATCCGTTGATCAGGAACAAGAAGGTGAGGAACCCATGGACAGCGACTTCGGGGATGATGTAGGTGTTCAGACGGTTGCAGAGATCGATAGGGTTGATATAGTCACTGTGAAAAAATAAAGTGTCAGCCTCGCCGCCTCAAACACACCAACAAGTAACCCTGACAGTCATAGCGTTTGCTTCGGGTCATCCGGGCGTTCGCGCTCTCCACCTGGCAACCTCAAATAAAAGGGTATTCGAGATTTTCTCACCATTCCAGATCGCTGTACATGATGGTGAAGAACACCTGGAGGAACAGGTTGACCGCATTTATGATGACGGCAAACAGGTATAACCACGCCTCGCCCGACATTGTGTTTGTTTGTTCGGATGAGAACTTGGGACTTGGTTTTACTCGGCTGTTTCGAAATCGGGGCAAAGCACTGCCTCCGTCAAGCTCGGACTAAGCTGTACGTCGTTTGCGAAACGATGACGATGTAGAGTCGCGTTGTAACCGGGCCAGTCGCGAGGACGGAGATGGTATGTACTTGAAGAGCGGGTTGCGTCGGTGTGGGTTGGTCGAAATTTAGGGTGTGCGGGAGCTGCACCGGGGGCTAGACACAATTTTGCGATCGGTGGTGAGGGAATGGGAAAGGAGAAAGGAGGTGCAGGAAGCTCGACACACGTGGAGAGAGGCTGTGGAGAGGATTCTCAAGCTTGTTGCCGGGCGGTGGTTGGTGGTTGGCAGGCAGTGCCGAAAATGATGCAAGTGGGGCGCTATCTGCCTGGGTTCTATCTGGTCCAAGCTTCCCGCATGTCAGCAGGGGACACAAATGGAATCCCAAAAGTGGGTCGCGGAAGCGAGAAGTGATCATCACCAGCACAGCTTAGCTTACTACCTATCTTTGTAGCTGCTCAAGCTACTTAAACATTAACTAGAAAACCCAGTATCTTCAAGTTACAGGTCTATTTGTACCTCGCTCAATTTCCCTACTGCCTTTAGTTTGGAGGGCGGGCTGCGCAGGTGAAATCTAGACAAGGAAGTATCAAGATCTAGTCGCAAAATTTTACATCCAAGTATCACATAATCGCATAGTCGCAAACTTTACAGATAGGGAGAAGATGAACAAGTTAACAACTGCGGATTCAACAAACTGGCCTCCTAGCTAGTCCCGTTAGTTTCAGGAGTGACTGGCATGGGGACCGGACCGCCAGGCGAGTCAGCTTGCCGAGCTGTGAGAATCTCCACTCCCGTCTCTGTCACCAGAAGGGTGTGCTCTGTGAATCGGTTAGCGGATGGCGGACAAACGGGTTCATAAGTTCACACGTACCAAACTGGGCCGTCTTCTTCCCGTCGATCGTGGTGCTCGTCCAGTTATCCGGCCATGTTACATCCCTGTATTTTCCCAGCGCAATCATGGGCTCAATAGTGAAAGTCATGCCCGGCTTGCACTCGCCAACAGCTTTGTTCTTGGCGTAGTGCGGAATGTTGGGCGGGCAGTGGAAGATGCTGTTAATGCCGTGACCGACGTAAGTGCGGATGACACTGCACCCCTTGGTCTTGGCGTGCGCCTCGATGGCATTACCGAACTCGCGGAACAGTGTGCCGGGCTTAACAAGCTTAATGGCCTCCTCCAGGCACTCACGCGCCGCCTCAGTGACACGGACCGTGTCTGGGTCAGCCTTGGCCCGGTCGCCCACATAGTATGTTTCGTTGAGGTCGCCGTGGTACCCTTCATGGTACAGTGTAACGTCGAGGTTGACAATATCGCCGTCGAGCAGGATGCGCTTGTCGGGTATCCCGTGGCAGATGACTTCGTTCACCGAGGTGCAGACGGATTTGGGGAAGTGGTTGTAGTTGAGGGGTGACGGGTAGGACTATTGGTGGTCAACTTTAGCAGGAACCCGCGCCGGGCTAAGGTGTTCTTACATTCCGCTCAATGCAGGCATTGTGCACAATCTCGTCGATCTCGTCGGTCGTGATGCCCGGGCGAAGCGCCGCAGCGGCGATGTCGAGGACCTCTCTCGCAAGGCGGCACACCTTGCGCATACCCTCCTGAGCCTTCTCGTCGAGCTGTTGGATCTTGTTCGCCCGGACAAATGATCGGCCGGATTTGGGGATGCCATCTTCGGCGTAGTCGGGGTGTGGTATCGACTTCGGGATCTCGCGCTTTGCGGACAGCGGGTAGACTGGGCGGAGCGGTCCGGTGAAGTTGAAGGTTGGGAACGGATTGTAGTAACCGGTTTCTGGATCTGGTTCAGACACGACCTTGGGAGTAAAGATGTGGCTCAAAATACTGTTCTCTTGCTTATGGACATTCTTGTGCGTGCCCTAGAAGCTAAGAATTAGCATGTGGCCAGAGATTGGGCAAAGCCAGCCGATCCGAGGGGCCATCAAGGTGCCGGCGTACCCAGTTTTTCTTGAAGCAGTCCTGCGAGCAGAAATAGCTGTCCTTGATACCAAGACTAAGACATTTTGGGCACTGTAATGCGGAAGCCTCGTTCTCGCAATCGACACCAAGACACGTCCTTTTCGTAGGTGGTTCTTCGGCCATGGTGGATGGATCGCGGGGTAGGTGAGACAGGGTTAGGTCGTAGATCTGTGAATGGGGGAAAAGATGGTTTCAAGATTCCGGAAAGGTGGGAATGGTCGCGATCCGGTAGAAATATACGTAATGACCAACCCCAAAACACTGTCAGTTGCTCAACAGGCGATTAACCACTACCATCGGTGGATAAGTCGAGGCACAGGTTGGCGGGGCCTACTCCGAAATATTTTTGGAGGGCAGGGGATTGTGGAGCTGAAACAGCCTGTTCCTCCGGTCAGCGGGAAGGGAAAAAGTGGGTCCGTCCGATCCTAGCCGATGTGAGTCCGCTGTTGGTCGCAGGACCCTTCCTTTGAGTCTTTTGGCCGAGAGCAACCGTAATTTTTCAACTCATCAACGCCGGCGTTTTCCAATTCTTGAACCCATATAAGCATTTCGCAATGGGAAAACCGCAAAAAGTTGTGGTAATTGGGGCCGGCCCCGTCGGCTCTCTGGCTGCATTATACGCAGCCAATCGTGGGGACAATGTTGAAATTTACGAGCTCCGAAGTGGTGAGTGTTTAAGAGATACTGTTCAAACTCATTGGTGGCTACATGAATCCATTGGTGTAAGTACATTACAGCTAGCAATACTAACAGCTTGGTCAGATCTCCGAGATCCCTCGACGACACCCCTCAATTTTACCAAATCCATCAATTTGGCACTATCAGAGCGTGGCATCAATGCCATGCGCCATGCGGGCCAACCCAAGCTGATTGAGCATGTCATGGGGGCTACGATTCCCATGCGTGGGCGTATGATTCATGGGAGGCGAGCGAATGGGGATCTTTATGAAGAATCCCAAGAGTATGATGTACACGGTCGGGTATGTGATTTTCCCAATGATCCCCTCTCTAAAGCTGACATTCATTCAAGGCCATCCTCGCGGTTGACCGGGGCCGTCTGAATGAGCGCCTCCTGGATATCTTGGAGGAGATGCCAAACGTGACATTTTTCTTTAACCACAAACTCACAGGGGCAGATTTCCGGAACAACAAGGCTTGGTTCGAGGTACGGGATGACCCAGCCAAGAAGCAAGAGGCTCGTGAAATTGAGGTGCACTTTGATTTCATGATCGGCGCAGATGGAGCCCACTCGGCGGTCCGGTACCACATGATGAAGTACACCAGGATGGACTACCAACAAGTGTACATTGACACCATGTGGTGTGAGTTCCAGATCCAACCCAGGACGCCGAGCGCAGATGACCTTACGGAGTCGAAGTTCTTGATTTCTCCGAATCACCTTCACATATGGCCCGGCAAGGAATTCATGTTTATTGCCATTCCTAGCGATGTAAGTTGACACACCCAGTTCTCACCACCGCCTTTTCTCGACGCTCACTTATCCAGGATGGCTCTTTTACCTGCACCCTCTTCGCCCCTGCTTCCTTGTACGAAAAGCTGGAATCCGACGCGACAGGCTCTTCCATCCCGCCATTCTTTGACAAGCACTTCCCCGGCGTGACCGAGCTGATCCCACCCTCCGAACTCATCTCCTCCTTCCGTCGCAACCCCCATCTCCCACTCATCTCCATCAAGTGCAAGCCTCACCACTTTGGCTCCTCCGCAGTTATCCTCGGCGACGCCGCCCATGCTATGGTTCCTTTCTACGGGCAGGGAATGAACGCTGGGCTGGAGGACGTCCGGATCCTGTTTGACATTTTGGATAAACACTCACGCATGGACGAACTCAGCCCCGATGCAGACCGCAGCGCCTCACGTGCGCATGGCCTGGCCGAGTACACCGCGGTGCGCGTGCCCGACGCTCATGCCATCAACGACCTGGCGCTACAAAATTATGTCGAGATGCGCGCCTCGGTGCTGTCGCCGGTCTACCGGCTGCGCAAGTTTCTCGAGGAGGCCCTGTCCAAGTACCTCCCATCCCTTGGCTGGCAGACCAAGTACGCGCGCGTGTCGTTTGGCAATGAGCGGTACTCGGAGGTCGTGGCGCGGAGTGAGCACCAAGGTAAAATGCTAGTGCGCGGGTTTGTGGGGTTGCTGGGTGCGCCTGTGCTGGCCGGAGGGATTGTCCTGTTCTGGCGGTACAGGAGAGTCATGGACGTCGGTCTGAGGGCTGCCTTCGGGTCGGTCGATTCAGTCGTGGAGCTCATGATGATGAACTGATGTGTGGAAGGCTATTGTTGTGGGGAGAGGTGAAGACAGGCGCTGCCATGCTCTTCCCAGTGTTTGTATTATTTTTGGATATCTCTAATTACAGGATCATGCTACCCCACGTCATCCTTAATGTCTCAACCCTTTCAGTTTTGTTCGCCACTATTGACTGGAAATTTCGAGGGTTGATCTTAACCCACGTCCCCAATTTTGGGTATTTTCTCATCCTGCATAATTCGGCTTTTTCTTTTGATATAATTTGGGTACTCCGAACCAAGGAAAATAGGGAGGACAGATGAAGAAAGAGAAAGAAAGGCGTCTGGAAACAAACGATTATCAAAGTACTCCCTTCCTTGTCATATCCCCCTTGACTACTGACATCGGGACCCACCAAGGAAAAAACAAAGTAAAACGGGATGTCCATCAAACTCTAAAAACGCAGCAGCCTATCACCACTGATGATATCGCCAATTTTCCGTCGGACTTTCTCAAACGTCATCGCACCACATGCCTCACTTTCGAGGTGGTTGATGGTGGCAGCCAACGTCTTGAACTCGGCTCCACACGATAACTCCGGACAACAGTACAGAGTATTTTGGTCTAGGATCATAGTCGAGTGATTAAATGCATTGTTAGCCGTCGTTCGGTACCAAGAGTTCCCTAGCTGTATTAAACGCCGGCCTCTCAATACTCCATCTTGACTTACGGGCTGGGGAATTGAGATGTTGGTTCAACCCATCTAGCTTGGTAAATACACGGTCACAACGGTCGCACATGTACCCGCCGTCACACCAGGATTCCTCGGTCGCGAAGAGCATATCATCACTGGAACGCGGCGGGACGCCGTACTTGGTGATGGCGTTGTCCACATCACGGTCACGGATGTGCCAATAAAGCTCCCGGCGATCGAGATGGGGGGCACGCACACAGCTCCCAGTCTCGACGTGGTGTGTCAAGCCTGCTGCCGTGGTGAAGGTGTTGCTGCAGAATGGGCATTCGATGAAAGCACCGAGGTGCTAGCGGGAGTACAAATGCTTTCGGAATACGTGTAATGTTAGGAGTTGTGTTATCATTTATGAACGCGGATTCGGTCTGCGGAATTGCCGTCTTACCTAGTATATGTTGTTGTTGGTGTCGAAAAAACGTCCGCAGTCGCGACAGTAGTAATGGTCATCAATCATGTGGTCGTCACAATCCTTGTCTGTGCGGTACCAGCTGTCGCATACCTCGCATGGGAAGTCCCGGTTGCAGGAGATACTAGAGGAGTCGCCGTTCACGAAGTGACCCTTGGCGCGCATATGTTGGTAACTCGCATGTTTGCTGGTGAAGATATAATTACAAGTGTCGCACAAGTGAGCAGGAAGATGGCCTGTGGCCTCGCAGTGCTGGTCTCGGGCGCGGGACCCGGAGTGAAACCACTTCTCGCAGTCGTAGCACCCGGCCATGGCGGTGAGGGTTTGGTGAAGTTGGTACTTAGAACTCCAAAGGTGAGGCTAGATTTGACATTCAGGGGCAAGTCGAGACACTTGGTGATGGCTGGGAAATCTGAAGGGAGGAACAAATTGAACGTGCGCTGAATGGAGGGATCATCAAATGATAAAACCAACGGCTCTGGGGGGATTGCTATGCTCATCTGCCCATCATAGCAGGGGGTTCCCAGTCATGGCCGGAGTTCATATAACGTTATTTGATAGGCCCGCATCCAATGGCCTACCTTACACATCCTGAGCGTGCCGTGGTTGCGTCGTCATTAAGAATGCGCGAGAACAATAAGATTTCTCCATCCTTGATCTGACATGCGAAAAGAAAGGGAATGTTACCCGATTATGGAGTAGCATTAAACGGAGTGAGTGTCGTGAAACTCAAGAGTGACCCCCCACAACTCATTAATTACTATATTTTACAAACTTGGGAACGGCTAGATCCTAACATGCCAAAGATTTATTGCCTTGTATGGGAGAGAAATTCGTACTCAGCAATTTTAAACCCGCGTAATCCGTTGGGGCTGAGTTTATCGGGACGAGAATACACATTGTGATGGTCGATATTGATTCAAGGTTGAAGCACGCCCTCAGGTCCCCAGGGGCAGGCCTAGGCAGGACACCTGGGAGAAAGGACACCTGCGAGGACATGAACACGAAAAAAGACTCAGTGTAGGTATCTAAGGTATCTATCTTAATAATGCTACTTGTGTATCCCTAAACTCGCTAGCTAGCCCTACCCGAGAACAACCACCAGAATCCCAACCCCAAAATGCCAACTCATGACCTCGTTAACTCAACGACGATCTGTACCACCAGCACCCCGAGTTGGCCAAGCTGTTTACTATTTCCCCTCCACGCCAAATTCACGTGTCCAGTCTTCATACCTCTGCGACTCGCCCGCACCCACCGATGACTTGACCGTTCGGTTCCGCAGGACTCGCTTGAAATCCTCTGCACGAACCGGTCCTACTCGTAGCCTATTCTCCGGTACATCCTCCCATCCCATCTTAATGGCCCCCTCATCGCCCGGTCCACAAGGTGTGTAGTACTTCTCATCGTCCCCTTGCTCCGTCCCACTCTCACCAAGTAACCCCCCCTTTTCACTCACCACGCGAAAATACTTCGCCCGCTGCACCTCCCTCACTGGCATACCCATCGAATTCTTGACGGCATTCGCGATGTCACTCCCTGAGTACCCGTCCGTCATGTCCGCCAGTTCATCGAGGTCCTCATCGCTTAGGATACTCCCTTCTCCACCCCCTTCATCATCACCACGCTTGCCGGCTTCCCCCTTTTCGTCCCCGTCAGAATTCTCATCCACTCCAGCATGAATCCGAAACAACTCCCGCCTCGCCTCCCTATCCGGCAATGATACATACACGCGCGGCTCAAACCGCCTGCGGAATGCCGGGTCTAGCAGCCACGGCAAATTGGTCGCAGCTAGCACTACCACTCTACCGTCACCCTCACTCTTCTTACCTTCCAATTCCCCGGACTGGTTATTCCCGTCTACGGCCGGAGCGTCGGTGTGCATGGTCCCGTCGAGCTGGAGTAATAACTCTGTTTTGAGTCGGCTTGAGTGCTCGTTGTTTCCTGATCCTCCTGCTCCTGCTGCGCCGCCGGATCCGCTGCCCTCGCGGTTAGAGCAGAGCGCGTCGATTTCATCGAGGAAGATGATGGAGGGCGCGTGTTGCCGGCCAAGGGTGAATAGGTTGCGGACTAGTCTGACGGGTTGTTGGTGGTTAGTAAGAGAAGGGGAAAGGGGGGTGGTGGGGGGTCGTTAGAAATGACTTACTTCTCGCTGTCGCCCATCCATTTCGACACCACGTCAGCGGCGCTGATGCTGAAGAAGGTGTGGTTGACTTCTGTGGCAACGGCCTTGGCAAGGTAGCTTTTACCTGTGCCCGGGGGGCCGTACAAAAGGATAGCATTGGATGGCTTGCGTTTTCCATTGTACAGGCTCGGGAACTTGGCTGGGAAGATAATGGCTCGCTGGAGCTCTTCCTTTGCCATGGACATCCCTGCTACATCACGCCAACGCACGTTGGGCTTTTTGGTAACGATGGCGTTCATTAGCGCCGCTTGGTGGGCTGCGGTTTCTGACGGGCCTGGTGAGGGACCGAAGGATGAACCGCCACCGCCTAGAAGGTTCGGCTTGTTGGTACGCCCGAACATGGATGATAAGGACGATGGGAGAGCAGCGGGCTTCGCGGCCAGCCCTTGAGGGAGGTTTGACGAGATAGACAACCCTGATAGGCTTCGCGGGACACGGCTGGGATCTACGAGCCGGGCTAGCTTTTCGACCTGGTTTGGTGTCAATATCTCCTTGCACATCGAACACGCCCAGCGGTAATTACCGCCTCCCGCAATACCATCAACAAACTCAAGTGCAGCGAAGGCAAACTTGGGAAGACAATCCGCGCAGATGTCAAGCGAGTGCTTGGAGGCACACTGAGGCAGGACAGCTTTGGACGGGCGACCCAGCACCATCCATGACCAGTCTCCAGGGAAGCGCGTGGTGACATATGTCCAGGCTGCCTCGTTCTTCGTCGTATCCACAGCATTAAAATCGAACGAACACCGCGCACAGCGCATCACCGTAGTCTTTAGCATATCCTTGAGGATAGGCACGCGCTGGGTCAGAAAGCCCGAGCGAACGGGCAGCATCAGCACAGAGTTCATATCAAACCCCGGCGCTTCATCCCAGGCGTAGGCAAGCTCATGCTCAACCAGGGTTTTATGCAGCTTCTGGGCCAGTTCCCACTCCTGTTGTGCCGGCTGTGGCTTTACAAGCTCCAATATCACACGAGCCTGCTGGGCGTTGGTTATCATGCCAAACCGGGCGTGTACAATCCGGAGAGGGAGATCCAATCCCCGCGAGCGCGCCGAACACTGCCCGGCTATACATCCAGACCACTCCAACGAACCCATATGGCACCAGATATCGGACTGTATGCGATCGGGTATTGCGTTTGTTAAGCAAGTCTCGCAGGCGTTCTGCTGACAGCAGAGAGTCTCGTAGATTTTGGACTCAATTGTAGCGGTCATACCACATAGCACGCATGCAGCAGAGCTGCTTTCCACTAGCTTCGGGCTGGGCCACACCTTCGCTACCAGGCCCTGCCTTGGTTCAGAGGGAGCTTCAACTACTGGGCTTGGGGTTGACAATGCAGCATCATCCTCTCTTTCAGGGGTCTCGGCCAAATACTTAGCATTGGGAGTGGTGGACGAAGTATCAATGGCGAGAGACCCGAGCAAGGGTGTGAGGGTGTCTAAAGAATTCCCAGTTGATGTGGTGATGGCGTTGGTTTGAGGAGTCTGAAATGGGGTGGTTAAAACTTGGCCGAGTCCCGTCCTACGGTGGAGGTGAATCTCGGTGTTACTTACGTCTCGGGGCCTTGAGTCTGTCCCACGTTCGAGCGTGGAGTCGTGGTCGTGAGGCATAGTGATAGAGGATAATAACTTGGACAAAGTGAGATAAATGGTCCACCCAGCAGAGGGTGATTTTGCCCAAGAAAACCAAGTGCGGCAGGACAAAGGAACATGGAGGTTTAAATATGGACTGGCTGAAATTTGAAACAAGTCGGGGAAGGATGAGTTGAGTCACACATGCATGGCGCTGAGTGGGTGAGAAGGAAGTGCCTGTAATTGGTTTACACTTCAGGCAGCAGCCCGATTTCCCACGCAAACCCTAACCCGCACCACAACCGACTCGAGGAAGTTAAGGAAGCTTTCACTTCAATATTCTTGGTTGCAAGATTTTATTTGTTGCTTTGAGTCGGACTACGATTCTTAATACGGGCTAAATGAGTGTACATCAATCTTGCCATTCCGAACGAAGGTTGATCAAAGAGCTCTGGGTCCAGAGGGACGATGAGAGATCCCCGGTGTCATTTCTTAGGCGCAGCAAACGCGGCGCTCAAGACGCTGGAAACCACCGGCCTCCGCAACATCCTTCTGGAGAGCGACCATGCGCTTCTGGTCTCCAGTAGGGTCGGCAGACTCTTCCTCAAACGACCAACCCAGGAACTCATTGGAGTAGTTAGGCACGAAGCTATCGGCCAGCACTCCGAGGCGCTTGCCGTATTTGGTGACCTTCTCCCAGTCGCGCTGAACGTTCTTCAGGTCACGCGAGAAGTACGCAAAGCTGCGCTCGAAGATCTTGCGGTTGAGCGGCGTGCCCATGACCGGCTTGAAGTCGACGTACTCAGCCCATGCCTGCTCCGGCTGGGCAAGGACAAAGTCGGTCGCGCGTTTGACGGCACGCATGAAGGCGCGCACCTTCTCCGGGTTCTCGGAGATGAACTTCTCGTTGCCAATGTACAGGATGGTGCAGAAGCAGCAGCAGCCCAGCTCGGCGAGCTCGTCAATGCGCAGCATCTGCACGTCAGACTTGGGGCGGCCTTGGGCCGCGAGCCACTCCTCGAGCTCGACCATCTGAACATTCTCAAGGCCGATTCCGGCGTCGATGCTGCCCTCGATGATGGCCTTGGACACGTTCATGCCGCAGCGCACAGCGGTGTAGTCGGAGGGGGACATGCCGTAGTGCGAGGTCAACTCGTCAATCTGGATCTTGCCGAACTCGCCGACGTAGCCGATGCGCTTGCCCTTGAGCGTGCGGAAGTCGGTGGTAATGCCCGAGTCCTTGAGGTACACCACACCGGTGAAGGGCTCGTCGAGCAGGCTGCCGATGGAGAGGACCGGGAAGTCACGGGCTTTGGCCTGAAAGGCGTCAGTGGCGTGTTGCATAACGTTGATAGGGGTATCCTCTCTTAGGAACACACGTACCGCTAGGGTGTGGATCATGGCCTTGAAACCAAGGTCAACCTTGCCGGTGCCGATGATTTCGGTCACATCCTGAAGTTGATATTAGCCCGAGGTTTCCTTGAGATAATTGATGTCCCCAGACTTACGCTGGGGTCGTTGGGCTCGAGAAGAGCCACCTTGATGCCCTCATCCTTGAAGTAGCCCTTAGCCTGGGCGAGGTAGAGCGGGGCATGGTACGGCGTCGCGTGCCTAAGCCGGCGTCAGCAAAAGACTTCCGCAAAGCCAACATTATCGTCTCTGTCATCAGTCAGTGCTAATGCATACCAGTTGGTCAGGAAGGTGATCTTGTCAGTCGACATCTTGAAAGATCAGAGCTTGCGCTGTGGATGGTTAGTCCAACTCATGCGTGCCTGACATGGCACTTGAGAGGGGGATGGGAGGCTAAGAAGCATGTCCTTTCGCTGGTATTATCCAGATCAAGTTCGACCGGTATTTCTCAGAACGGAAGCTTGCTGTGGTGTCCTCAACCAACGCTGTTCCCTGCTTGTCAAGCAGAGAAAAGCGCTGAGAAAGGACGAGCCACAGCAAGCTCCCGAACACCCGGCTGCTTTATAGTTAAAGTTACCTTGATCACATAGATATGTTTCCTGCGAGAGGCGCCATTTCTTTTGCCAGGGCATCGTACAATGCTTGGGCTTCGATATGGTATTGGCGAATCGAGATTGTACTTTTGCGGGATACGAGAAAAAGAAGAGAGAAAATACAGGGAAGAGGGGGGACGGGAAGAAAGGGATCGTAGCTTTATGCCGGGCTTGGTCTTCATCCGGGCTGCTCCCGGTCCACTCAGCAAACCCCCCCACGCATTCCATAACCGGATCCGAAGCGAGCAATGTATGACTGAGCCTTCTCCACCCAGCGCGATGGCTCTGCATGTACTACTCGAGCATCCTATCAGAGTTTAGTGTTCCGTGCCGTGGAGCAGCGGACCAACATAAGACCCCTCATAACGACCCGGCTTCCTACGTCAGTGAGGGGACGCGCCGGATTCGAAGTCTTGTTTCCGGTATTGTCTTGTTTCCGGTATTGGAGATTGAGATACGATTTCTGCTGTTAGTAACGAGGTACTCGGTACTCGACTCAATGTACTACGGTAGGTATGGAGGGTCTCTCAGTCTCTCAGGCTAGTTGGTTGCTGTGTCATCCGCACAACACAACCGTTCGATATATTGCCTTACTGTGAATACCGAGTTGAATTGAGAAGCGTTGGAGTAGCGCAGGTTTACAGACCCTCACAACAAGTTCTCTTTCATCCCACGGTTGCGGTTATTGACGGCAGAAACATTGGCATTATGGGGTTAACAGAATCCTAGCCGGTATCGGAGTCTAATAGTGGGAGGGATTGAATGAACGCATGAGGATGCCGCAGGAGCACTTCATAACCAACTCAATTGAGTCATGATTTTGATTCCAGCTTATTACTCGGAAAGTTTATTTGAACAAGCAACTCTGTTTCTTGCAGTACCTATTGTTACAATCAAAACAGTTGGAAAGCCAACACTCTGATTGCACTTTCCCGGAGATTGTAAAATCGCACTCCTGACAGAAGTGGGGAAAGAGGGTCCGCCCGGTGCGCGATTTGAACCCCACGCGATCGTGTCAAAAGATTAACCACAAAAGAATCAAACGCCGGACCAGAATCGGTTGGAAACAGACGGGTATAAAGGCTCCCGATTGGGAGGCGCTCAGTAGTGAATCATAGGGAATAACCAAAACAGCCTATTCACTGGACCGGGGATCCGTCTGTCCCAAATCGGGGTGGTTGACAAGAGAATTCACGGATAGAGGGTTAGGGCTGCTATCACACTGGACAAACCCCCAACCGTTGAGACGTTTAGCGCGAATCAGCAGTGGGTTTACGTGTTTCTTTCTCGCGCCTTCCACCAAAAGCTTGACTCTTACAGAAGCTGAATCGGTGGGAAAGGATGCGAGGTTTCGAAAACGGGGTAACCATGGTCGCCTCACGTGTTAGCACAACATTGCTGCGGGCGTTCCCACGACACGCACTTCCCCAACGAGTCGGACTCCGGCCGATTTTCGCAACAACACCACCACCACCATCATCACTCCGTCATATAAGCCTTTTCTCCTCATCCTCCGCTGTCCGAAGCCCCACCAACAACAACCACCCCACCACCACCACCACAACTACCACGCCAACATCAATAAACACTGCCGACGCTGACTGGCGCAACATGGCGGAGAAAGACATCAACTTGTACCTGCGTCAAACCCATGACCGTGTGTTCGACCACAACAAGAAATGGGCCGATGAGAAGAAGGCTAGCGACCCGGATTTCTTCGTCAAGCTCTCCGCGGGGCAGAACCCGGAATACCTCTGGATCGGGTGCAGCGACTCACGGATCCCCGCAGAGCAGATCACGGGGCTGGAGCCCGGCGACGCATTTGTGCACCGCAACATTGCCAACCTCGTCAACAACACCGACCTCAACGTGATGAGCGTCATCACATACGCCGTCGAGCACCTCAAGGTCAAGCACATTGTTGTGTGCGGCCACTACGGCTGTGGCGGTGTCAAAGCTGCGATGACGGCCAAGGACCTTGGCTTGCTGAACCCGTGGCTGCGAAACATCCGCGACGTCTACCGGTTGCATGAGAAGGAGCTTGATGCGATCGCCGACGACGAGGCCCGGTATAAGCGCCTGGTTGAACTCAACGTCTACGAACAGGCCCGCAACGTCATTAAGTCGGCTTCGGTCCAGCAGTCGTACGCGAAGAACCAGTTCCCCATTGTCCATGGCTGGGTATTTGGGTTCAATGACGGGTTGCTGAAGGATCTTGAGATTGATTTCGCGGGGATTCTTAAGGATATTCAGAAGATTTACAATCTCACCGAATGAGGGTGTCATCAAATTTCAGAGATGATAAGCTGTGAGCCGGCCTACTCTATGACTTTCATGTTTAGCTTATTCAGGGAGTTTCGGTCGCATCGAATGTTAGCTCACTGTTGCCTTAAAACACTCGTTCCCATGAATACTATATGAATCGCGCTGTTTCAGTGTTGGGGTAACTTATTGAGCTTCATTAATGATTTTTAACGAAAGCGGCTGACTATTGCAGTGAGGCATTTTTAACGAACCAATTGAACTCATCACGATTTCTCCGAGTTATGTTGAGTCGGGTCGGCCTTTGAATAAGGTAATTCTCAAGGAAGCCTTGTGGGCCATACCAAGAGTCCCTTCGCCGAGATGTTTGTTTGGTTACCCTGATGTATTAGATCTTAATCCAGCCCGCGTCTCGCTTGCAATGGAGCCGAAGAATCTCGGCCCCATCCGACACCCGCTTAATTCGTTCGAGAGACGCAAGCCGTCCGCTTGACGAACTTGACATTCCAGTGTTAAGAACAAACAACACCATGAAACAGCCATGCACAGGGTGAGGTCCAATTACGCAGGGCGAGCTGTTCGACCACAAGGGAGGAAGCCCGAGAGCACGACTTGTGGAGAGCGGAGCGTATTGCCCGGACGGGCCGGACTCGGTGCCTGAACCGCAGCGGGAAGTGAGCGGGAGCGGCACAGTCCAGACACATGGAAAACATTCAGCAATCGCGCGGTCTCGGCCAATCTAGTGGGAGCTTGGCGCTCAATATCACAGGGCTTCCAGCGGGGCCGCGGCTTATTTCGGGCGTTCCCCTAACTTTTAGCGTTCCATTCCACGGGCAGTTGGAGCAAGCAGGCACCAAATCGTGCAGACAGCGACGCGGTTGGGCGCGTGACGGACAGCATGGTGCAGCGCAGCGGTTGGGGGCTCCCCTCTTATTATGCTAGTGTACCCTCGAACGAAACGGACGGAATGCTATTTTGCCGTTGGAATTGAGTTGGAGGCTAGAATGTAAAGTTGGACAGGGGGTGGACGGGAAAGGGATGGATGGAAAGGAGATGAGATGGGTTCCTTAGCGGATGTAACCCATCAGACCATCAGGCTTGGTGGTTTTATTTTGCGCCTTCCTTCTCAGCTTACGGCGTATAGCTGCGCCCTTTCACCCTTTCATTTATTATTTAAATCGTTGCGGGTTGTTTGTGTTTTCTCGTGGCCCTGTCCATCGCGGCGGCGGGTTCGAGGTGGTTGTTTTTTTTACCAAGCACATTTGTCCCTCTCATCAGTCGCTCACTCACTCACTCAAACGCTTATCGTTGAACGGATAATTTTCACATCGGTGGGTTGGCTGAAAGCCCGTTTGCAAGATGGTTCTCGGATCTGCTACCGCCCTGCTGGGCGTTGTTTCCACGGCTCTTTTGTCCGCGATGTCCGTCCAGGCCGCAAGCCTCG
Organism: Chaetomium sp. MPI-SDFR-AT-0129; assembly: GCA_020726445.1. Lineage (NCBI taxonomy): Eukaryota > Fungi > Ascomycota > Sordariomycetes > Sordariales > Chaetomiaceae > Chaetomium > Chaetomium sp. MPI-SDFR-AT-0129. The sequence continues at coordinate 1,009,661 of JAGJXA010000008.1, read as the reverse complement.
AAAGTGTCCTTGCTGGGCAGGCCAATCTCACAACATTTCGTGGCTTGATCAAAGTGAGTTTCAGTGTATCATTTGCTACGCTATGGTCCCGCTAACAAAATGATCAGAAACACCCCGATATTTTTGGCAAGTTCTCCGGCGAGGTGACAATCGCCGCGCCGAACGATAATGCCTTTGGGAAGCTCGGCGACTGGGACTCCTACAGCGACAGCCGGCTAGATTCCACGCTTCACTATCACGTCCTCAAGGGCAGCATCACGACCACGTCCCTCCTCAAAGGCGACTCCATCTGGGCCGCCACGGACCTCACCGACAAGGACTACACCAGCGTCTCCGGCGGACAACACCTAATCCTCAACAAACAGCCGAGCGAAGAGGTGGTCCTCACCTCGGGCTTCGCAACCCGCGGTACCATCGTCGTCGAGGACCTCTCCTTCGACAACGGCAAAATCCAAATCATCGACTCCGTGATGCGCGTGCCCGAAGGCATCGAGTCCACCGCGCGCAGCGCCTACACCGACCTAACCGCCTTCGTCGGCGCACTCTACGCCGCCGATCTGATCGACGAAGTCGCAGGGCAAAAGGACGTAACCATCTTCGCGCCGCGCAACGCCGCGTTCCAGCAGCTGGCCGGCACGTTCGAGCGGATGGACACCGAGACCCTCCGCCGCGTGCTGCGGTACCATGTCGTCCCTGGCCGGGTATCGCACATCTGGGAGTTGAAGAACGAGAGCGTGCTGGCGTCGGCTGAGAATGGCAACAAGCTGGCCATTACGCGGCACACGAACTTTATCTATGTGAACTCGGCGGAGATTCTACAAGCGGACATTTTGGTCTCCAACGGCGTTGTGCATCTGATCGATAATGTCCTCGGCCCGGACGAGGCCAATGCGCGGCCGAATTTCTCGCTGACTGCGGCTCAGCCGCCGGTGTTGACGCAAGTCGGAGCCACGGCTACGGGTACTGGCGTGCCGACGCCGTTTGCGTCTGATTTGCCTTGTACCGCGAGTTGTCCGCCGGCTGAGGCCAGTGGGGGTGTGAATGGGGGGTACGGGACCGCATATGGTCAGGATGGGAGTTCGACTAACGGCGGTATCGCATTGCCAAGGTGTACGGGATTGGCTGGGGCGGGTGTTGGAGTTGGGATTGCGGCAATTGGGGCTATGATGGCGCTGTAAGCAAGGGTGTTTATGTACTTGGTCGGGGAATGGGTGGCTGTCTTTTCGAAGAAGGATGGATGTGTTGATACCCCTTTTGATTGTTGTGTTAATACCTAGTGGAAAGAGACTTGAGCCCGTTCTGCTTCATCGCCTCTAATTACGTTTCGTCCCCGACTGATGGGACAAGTTAGGGCTTACTATGCACGTATGTGGAACGAAGTGTGATGTCGCTGTCCTTCTCTTTGCCTGGCCTTTTGTTGTTCGTGTTTCTTTACTCTAATAGGCGGTGACCGATTGTCTCTGAATCCTGTCGGTAAACAAACTCAGATCATTCCTTCAGAACTAGGCCGCCGATTTCCACGATGGAATTTGACCAGGCATCGACAACAACTGTCACCCGCCCCGGCCACCCACCCTGGCTTTCTGAATACGGTCGACAATGCCTTGACAAGAATGGAAAGAGTTTTCAAGTGGGTTTTAACCGTACGTTGCAAGATTCTTTGGCTCCCAGGACTAAACATCACACCTTTTCAATAAGTGCAAAATTACATCAACTTCAACCTGTTCTCTCAAGTTCCACTCTGTCCTCTCATCATAAAACCCAGCCAGTTCGAGCCAAGCAAGAAATAAAAACCACCCACCCCATCCATGAACCAGGTAATTAATCATGGGATCTTGAAGATAATTACCATACCCCTTCGCCATTTCGATCACCCCGCCGCCCGTATCACATACTAACCTCAAATTTCCTAGCCCACACAACCACAATGACAGACTTCTTCCGCCACATCCAGCCTGGCACCTCCTTCCTTTGCGGATACCATGGTACCGCCAAGATCCATGCCAAGTTCAAGAAACCAGAGGACAAGAACCGCCGCGACCGCAGCGGGCAAAGTCCGACGCCTCGGGCTAAGGACGCCGTTCCCGCCGCCGCGGCCAAGGGGAACCGCAACACCACGGACCTGAGGCTTTGGTCATTTTATAGGTCCTCAGCAACCATCAGCGAGGGTGACCCCAGGAAGGACAGCATACTCAACACGACAGAGCTGGACGGACGTATGGGTACTTGGTTGAAGGAGAGTGGTAAGCGTTCCACTACAGCAAATATCGTCTTCACCTCGTACCCTACCCTGGTGGCCAAAAGGTGGGTGAAAGCCACCAAATCCTATTATGACCCTCCTACCTGCAGTGGCCACTGGCAGGTGGACCGTATAGTGCTCCGCCCAGCCGACAGCGCTAGACGAGAGGTTGATAAGGCCGAAGAGTATCATGAGGCCCTGTGTGTGACGCGCGCCAGACGCCTTGAGCATGCTGTCGATCGCGGGGTAGGAGACCGCGATGGGGGGTTGTAAGAGGTGGGGAAGGGAGAAGGATTGTAGGGGTCTTTGTGTACGAGGGGATGGGCAGGGAGAGAAGGAGAGAGCGTGGGTGGATCGAAGGACCAGAGGGCCTCATAGAGCTGCCATATATGTGATTCCAAGGAGTGGAACGCCAAACACAGGCTGTTCAAAGGACGTCCCGTCATATAGTCCGCGATATGGCTTGCCCCGCCGCGTCGGATTTCCCGATCTGTGAATAATTCGCCGGTTTTCGGGTTTATGGCCCCCTTGGCGTCGGCCTCCTGCGGGGAAATGCTGCGCTATGAGAGCATCCGCAGAGAGGCTGGTCCTTTGGAGGAGTAGCTTCTCCATCATCTCTGACCTCGCCTTGGCCAGGGTCTCGTTGAGATGGCGGGCCTCCTGATTCAGGACGGCCTGGCTAGTTTTAACTGTCTCGTAGCAGTGGATCAGGCTTCGACAGTTCAGAGCCCCTTTGTCGATCGCCTCTGCCCGCAGTTCGGCTTTGTGGATCCCCTGCACAAACTTCTCAATGACATTTGCCAACATAGTTGTCTCCAGGGTTGACAATGTGAGGGGGGATGCAGCCATCGAGACCATGTCCATATCCCGACAGCCCATTCTTGCCAAGAACGCCTTGGTTCTCGAGAAGTAGGCGGTGATAGACTCCTGCCTTGGAGATACAGGCGCCCTCTTTTCACGTTGTGAATGACAGCACCTTTTCAAATGCCCTCCTGAGACACAGTTCACATACATCCACAGGTGCCTGAAGTCGTTGTTCACTTCATTCCTTTCACACTTTATGCTACCTTTTCACCTCAGCATCACCCACAGTATACCCCCTCGCCACGCCACTCCTCCCTTCTTCAATCGCCGTACTTTCTTCCGCCACATGATCACTGCCCAACCCCTGCCATGTCCTTTGCGACCGGAGGAACTCAGCTCCTGGGCTAACCACTCCGTTGACCATGGCCAGTTCTCCCTTTGACCGTACCGCCAGGGCACTACTTGACTGATCGCTCTTCCCATCTATCGTCTTATCCTCCTCGGTCTTCTTGACTTTTCTTGGAACCCCAGTCCTCATTGGCCGAGCATGTGTGATCAACTTCCCAGTCCTGAGATCGAAATCTGGTGGCGCAGACTCATCCTCATCCCATTCCTCATCGCCCTCTTCCCCATTCTCCCCTGATTCTACCTTCCCCTCCTCAACCTTACCATCACCCTGCACCCCTTCAATACCCCCCCACCAATCCCCACCCCAAACCCGCTTCTCATCCCCCATCAGCGCAACCCTCAACTCAAACGGCGTGATGACCGGCTTAAAAAACCCCGCATCATCCTCCACCAACCCACTCTCCCAGCACCCAACCACCACCCACCCGTCCACCTCAGCAAAATTGGCCAGTTTCGCCGGGTTCAGCTTACCAACAACAACGGTATAGCTCTTCTTTCCCGCCGCCGCAATCTGTTTCCGCAGCGCGTCTATTGACTCCAGGTAATTCGACACAGACAACGTGTTCACCAGAATCCCAATGATCCCAGCCGACGCAAGACTCAGCAACCGCGCGTAGCGACGACCCAAAAGGCGGGTGGGTGAGTACGACGGAGCATCCGGGGACGCCAAGTCCGGCGTGGGACAGATGTGGAGGTCCTGTACGCGGGACGCAAGCACGAGGAGGAGGGAGGTAGGCGGGGTGGAGATGTGGAAGATTTGGTGTGATTTGAGGTCGATCGAGGACGAGGCAACCTCGGTGAGCTCGCTGCTGCCGGGGTGGACGAGTTTCCGGTTGGGGATTGCACCGCTCGGGTCGTGTATTACGGTGGTCGAGAGGAGGTTGGTGTAGCCGTGTGTGTGGTGGAGTTCGGACGCGAGGGAGGGGATGTGGTCTTGGTAGGTGACGTCTGCCATGAGGATGACGTGGGTTGCTTTGTTTGGGTATTGTTTCGCGAATGCGGCTAGGGTCTCGGGGTGGTCGAGGGCGTGGTGGGTGAAGACGTAGATGACGGGGAGTCGGGAGGTGGGGGAGAGACAGGATCGTCCGTAGTGCACTACGACGTCGGCGTCGGCGTGTTCGGCTGCGATTTCGTCGACGCAGCAGGCGCTGTAGGATGTATCGGCAAGGATGTATATCCTCTCAGCAGGCGCTGGGGATTCGGATGGGGTCGGGAGGGAACGGAGTTCTGCGTTGAGTACTTCAACCACCCGTGGCCCGTCTCCCAACATGTGGTCCGGGAACTGGAGGGCTATCCTCTTCCATCCGCCCTGGCGTACTTCTTTCGCTGTTCGCTCGATCTCGTAAAGTTTGCGCACTTCATCGTCTGACTTTGGTGGGACTGTGTCGCCAGGACTTGACGAGGCAACAGCATACTCGAAGACATGCTCCGCTGGTGTAGACAGCACAGGGGCTGCTGATAGTTCGGCGGTCATGTTGTACCGGGTCCCTGGCGAGGGGCGAGTGGTAGGTGAAGTTGAAAGAGTTTCAAATCGACGAGACTCGGCCGAAAATTTTGGCGGGGTCATCCCACTAAACCCCACGGCACAGCAGGTGCCCCGCGGTTTGGGTGACGTCGGGTAACTGTGGGGCTGCCTGGCCGCATGTGCCTTGGGGGTTCCCTCGACCTGGCCAGGGGACCAACCGCCTGCAGGAATGAGGCCGTCGGCTGCGAGCAGGAGGCCCGGAACCATCTCAACTTCGAGGTTCACGATCTCGGACGATGAGGCACAGCATTAAGGTTGACAGGGCCGTAACGCCCCCTGGCCGCTCCCGAGGTTGAAGGCACAGTTAATTCCCACGACAACTGTGCCGTCCCGACGGCCATGGATATCCAACGGGGAACTTTAAATCCACGACAGCCAAGACTGGACAGCCTCGCCAACTTTTGATGTTTTTTTTATTCAAGAAAGGCTTTGAGTTATCCAACTTCAGGTCTTTTTAACCAAAATCTCTTACCACCGGGAGTGGTCTAATATCTGCCCCCTCGGCGGGAACCCGCATTCCTCATGGCCTCCATGGAATAATCCAAACGTCCTAGAAAATCGTCCGCGGATTCCACCCCACCGCCAACGACCTTGCTCTCGCGTAACACACAAGGGCCACAAAGTAGGCCACACCAGCAAAGATAATCAAGTTACGCCAACCATTTTCCGACACCCCCGCATCCAAAATCGCACCTCCAATGGGCACACTACTGAGTGTCCCAAAGCTCGCTACCATCATGGCAGTCGAGTATAACCGCCCGTACCGCCTATGATCACACAACTGACCCAGACATACAGGCACCAGGCCCAGGTTACTCCCGCTCGCAAACCCAAACAATACGGTGTACACGATCAACATGGCCTCGGACGTGCCCGCCGGCAGCCACAGAGCGAGGATGGTGATGACGCACAACGCGATGGTAACAATAATGACGTTGAACCGCCCAAATCGATCGGCGAGGAACCCCGGCAGCACCCGGCCTAACACAGAACCGGCGTTCAGGTAGGAGAGCAGCAGGTAACTCTCTGTGGCATCCTGGCCGTGGGCTGCGGAGTAGGAGACGATGTAAGTTAGGGGGATGAATAGACCCCATTCCATGAAGAAGATGCCGACGGAGGCGAAGGCGAACCGGGCGTCTTTGAACACGCTGAAGTCAGGCCAGACCGACTGAACCTTGGCCCGCCCGTCGGGGCCACGAGCGATAGCAAGGCGTGTTTTGATGAAGAGGTTGGACGGGATGGCGAGTCCTAACATGATGAAGGCCAAGACTCGGCAGCTCCATGCGAAGCCGATGCTCGGGAGCAGTGCCCGGAGCAGGACAGGGAAGACCACGCCGCCTACTCCCCCAGCCGTAGAGGCAATGCCGGTGGCGAGGCCGCGGCGGACGTTGAAGAAGTGCGCAATCGCCCCATACGCGGGGCTATTCAGGAGCGCACCTCCCAGACCGCCGAGGACTGAATATGTGAGGATAATTTGGTAATACTCTGCGTCTTTGTCAGCCTGCTTACGCCCCAACAACAAAATCAGTCGCTCGGATTTGACGGCAAAAAATAAATCCAAGACATACCCTCACACCAACTCAACAACAGCAAACTCAAAAAAATCAAAAGCCCTCCCACCGCGACCAGTACGCGGGAACCATACCGGTCAAAAATCGGCCCCACCTGAATGCCGACAATAAACACGATGAACAAGTAGAGACTGAAAATCCAGCCAATCTCTGACGCTGTCTTGTCGACCAGCTGGTGCGTCGAAAAGTACGACTCGAATACCGCCGCGGAGTTGATTAAACCAAAAAGCGAGAGCATGGCACAAAAAGATCCCAAAACGACGAGCCAGCCCGTCAGCCCGCCTTCGGGGAAATCGATAGTTGTCGCTGTCGACGGGTGAAGGGTTAGCGCGGCCCCTGTGGGAAGCTCATCACCGTCGGCCACAGGCGGGGCGCCTTTCTCCGTCGCTTGGGATGCAGTAGTGATATTGTTGTTGTTGTTTGAGCCGTCATGGTTGTGGGCTATGTTTTCGTGGTCAATGGCGTCAGTTGCGGGGTGCGCCGGGTTGAAATCACTTTGGCAATCCCGGCTAGATCGTTTCGCGGAGTCGGAAAGAGAGGCGGTTGATGAGGCCGTGCTCGTATAGCTGGCGTTTTCGGGCCTGGTGCTGTCAACCCGGCCATTGTCGGGCATTTCCGTCATCCTCTTCTCTTTTGCGTTGCCCTCAAACGAGTGTTGGGGCGGCCGAGCAACCTCGACGGATGCCGACAAGTGCGGAGCCGATGCGGCACAGCCTCGTGGGAGTCGGCGAGTGCCGCCTATCAATTCGTCGCCGTATTCCGGGCCCGGCTACGTATGAGATTGAACGAGAGTGAGCGAGTGCGTATGTGAGAATCCGAGATGCGCAAGTTGGGACAGGCCCGGGTGGACAAGAGGGAAAGGAAAACATGGAAGATAAACCACCAATTCGAAATCCACTGGGAAAGCCGGGCGTACACTAGAAATCCCAAAGAGGAACCGCTTCAGCAGGGGATGCATCGTCCCCCTCCTCTCGGTTTGGGCAACGTGCATCATTCTTTTGCATGTTTCCGTGACCAAAAAAAATTCTCCGTGGGGCCTCGGAGCATGGGCTTTCTCCACCTTCCTCTGAGCGGCCATTCAATGCCTTCCCGACCTTTACCTAACGGCATTCACCCGGCCGGCAAGCGCAAACCGCCTGCTTCCAGGTTGGTTGCAGGCCGCTTCCGCTGCCGCTTCCGTTGCCGGCTATCCCATGTGGGCGCCACAATCGGTGCCGCTGACGATGCCGTTACCGTATTGACCCTGACCCGCATGGCCTAGCCTGGCCGTTTTGGTCAAACGCCTGGAGCTTTGAGGTAACCTCTCACACAAACCCACGACAAAGTGCGACTTTTCATGTTGTGTCCGAAATGGCCGGATTTTCAACATTGGACGTCCAAATCGAACATAGAATCTACACACCATTTCCAAAGACGACGAGAAATAAACCCGGCAAAGAACCTCGGATCCCATGAGATCAACTTCCAGGTTAGGTCCCGAAAGCCACAGGAAACACGGCCGCTTCACCTTCTCTCCCTCTCTCTCCTCCAATCCACCGCATCCCAACATCAACCCCATCGACCCCCAAAATCTCCAACCCACCGACAACACCCCAGCCTGCCCAGCGAAAGCCAAGGTCACGATGAGGCTTGTTCTCACCAAACCCCAGCGATCGCCAGGGCAACATTCTCCACTTTCCCGGATCTCGGCGTCCCCGCCCCGCCCCCCAAGCGGCAAGGCCCCAGCAAATGCCAGGGCCAGGCCCCGGGTCAACCGACGCTAGCCTGGGGCTTCCGGGGAACGAACGGCGGGCCGCTCTGATGGGAATCCGAAAAGTGTAGCGGCCGGGCCGGATGATGAAACATTGTAGCATCAAACATAACCTACTCGCAAACATTCTGGGGTTGGTGCTAGAGTAGGCCGATGGGTAGAAGCCTAGGTCTCATGCCCCCGACAATGTATCCATCACTGAAATCAATCGAACGCCTGTCCAAACCCAGCTCCAACACCGTCTACATATCGCGCACGGTCAGCCAAAACCATACTGTGCTGCATGTAAGAGAAACGTGCTGTTGATCCAGTTATTTAAAACCAGCCCGCAGGTGGTGTCTCAAATTCTTTGGTCGAGGAACAAAGTTCGCCGTTGCAGCTCGCTAATCGCCAAATCATACAGCCAAGACGGTCTGTGGTGCCGTGCAATTGGGTTTTGTGTCTCGGTTCTCGACCCGTGGCTGGCTGGAGAGACGAGACACGGACCAACAACGAACTGGAGGTTGGAACGGGCGGCCCAGGAGCGCTGACTACCCGGAGCGATCACGGTAGCCATGGGTAGAAGTTTTACCAAGGCACATTGGAGGTAGCACACGATCGCTGGGGAGCATGGGCGAGCCAGCAGAACAAGGAACCAGTCAAGTATATTAGTTAGATAGTCACTCGTCCTGGGGGACTTTGGAAGTTCTCCACTACGCAACCTTCCACAATGGTACGCTTTGATAAGTTTTACTCGAGACATCTGTTTGAACACTTGATGTGAACCTTTTGGCTTCACCGAATCATGGACCCTTGTTAATTACCTTCGCCCGACGAACCCTTTCAGAGTTGGGTCTAAGGAGATTCGTCACAGATAGCCAAGTCCTCGTCCGTTCGCTCTGCAACTCGTCGAACAACTTGCCCGGCCAATCGGAGATGTGGTCATATTTGAAGCCACTCACTCAAAGAGGCGATCGAAAAGCCGGCGAAGTATCATCGGGCGTGTCGAGCAAGGCGGCCCTGCTCCTCCTCCTCGTTCTCTCTCTCTCTATTGGTCCTGCTGCGCCTGAGCTGGCGTCTGAGCTGTAGTTGCAGCTTCTGCCGCCTTTTCCGCTCTTTTTTGCATCAGCTTCTTCATGTTTAGCCGCTCGAGAAGCATGAGCTGCATCTGTTAATCTTGGAGTGACCCCTTTTCTGTTTTTCTTTTGTTAGCAGTAAAAACCAAAACCGAACACGAGAGTGATAGAAAATTTGACTCACTTTTCTCCCTTTCCTGCCTTTCCCGCCTTTCCTGACTTTCCTGACTTTCCTGACTTTCCTGACTTTCCTGACTTTCCTGACTTTCCTGCTTGAGCTTCTATAGATGTTCCAGCTCCTCGTATTCAGCATCTCCCGCTTGACCAGAAAAAAACAAGAACGTAAGCTGCAAAGCCGTGCCTGGTCAAGAAAATCGAACAAGGGCTACTTACGTTGGAGTCCTTTCATATTGTTAATGACCGCCACAACGTCCTCAAAACCTATCTAGCGAACCAAGTTTTCACATTCTTGGAGTTGCTTATCTATCAACCGCAGGTTTCGATGCCTCAGGATGGTCTCGGCGATTAGCGGCCTTTTATCCCGAAGTGCTGTTATAATCGGGCCGTTATCGGTAATCTAAGGTCGCCCAGTTGACAGAAGGACCTCAACCATATTGGCGCTAGTACGTACAATCCGAACAGCCGCCCCGACCAAACTCTGGTCCAAAAGTGCTTGGTAGTCTTCGTGAGTAATCAGCTCCTCCAGCATTGCTAAGGCTTACTGGCAAGCGCGAACAAAAGCTCGTCTCTCTATACAGCGATGTTGCCGGATTGTAAAACAAATTTAAGGACACAGTCTCTAAGACGAATGGCATAGTGCAATATACCGCTGCTAACTGCATATTGAGCGTCTCACATTCTGAGCTTGTCCAGAAACAAAATGAATAACGCCAGGTTCCGGTTATCGATTGCCACCCCAAGCACACTATCGGAATTGCCGTTAGAGTAGCACGTTATACTGCAATTTATCAAGAGCTGACAGACCTCTATACAGTCGTACTTTACAGCGAGATAAAGGGCATCTATATATCGTAACCCTGGTTTCTTCTGGTTAACATTCACACCAGCGTCTAGAATCGCTTCGACCATCTTGATGTCTTGCTTTTTAGCAGCTTCCCAGAGCGTTAGCGGTTGTTTTAGAGCGATCAAGGGAAACGTGACTGGCTCTTCTCTCGATGTATCATAATAACTCTGCTTATGTCGTAAAAGACTAGGCTGATCGCTAAAACCGAGGCTATAAGCGAAGCAGCCTTCTAAGTAGCAACGAAAGGGGAGATCATGATGAGCGGTATGCTTTTGCCGCTCTTGCGTTGTCTCCATGCCCTCCGTAAAACAGAAACACCAAGATTTTGAACACTTGTATGTCTTTCACGGTCCGTACAGACCGTCGAGCACCTCATAGGTGGCTGGTTCGAGCTGTTCTTTTTTCAGCATCTCAATACAATTTTCGAATGATGAGTGTCCGGCGTTCGATGGCGAAGTAAGAACTTCGTTTGCGGTCATCTTCTGGTAGGACATGTATCAACGCGCTCAACTCTGCTGTAGTCATAGTCCCATCGACGTACCCACCAAGTTTGGAAGCGAGACCATAAGATTGCAGAAATTGTCCTCCCAGCCTGGTCAGGGTTTGCGCGGCGGATAGTTCGGCCGATGTTGCCCATTTGAGGGGATGGCCGTGATGTCCGGGGAGTCTACCGGTACCTGCTCTGCCTCCACGTCCTTGTTCACCCAGACCATGCTCCGGATAGCCCATCTACCTTCCCTCCTCGTCAACGGGACCATCTTGGTCCATTTGTGATAGCCTATCGGGCTCGTTAGGAGTCGTACTTGTATCCTCCGCGCTTGGGGTTCCTGGATGGTTACAACTGTGGCGTCTCGCGTTTCCACGTCGTTCATCAAGCTGTCGTGCACTTCCCCTTGTTTCCTTACGTTGAGTTGGATCAGCCGGAGTGTCCTACTCATGACGGGAGGAGTAGAGCTTCCTGTAGTTCTTGCTGAACGGTTCGTGCGGACCTCCATACGGGACGCATTTCACGATAGCTTCCGTACACTCGCTGTGGCGGTAGCCCTCTTTGGCGCACCTTCCACACACCTGGGGCTTGGTACACTGGTAAGCCTTATGGTCAGTGACCTTTTGGCAGTTGTAGCATTGCTTAGGGCGTTCCCGGCGCTTGGGGATCTTGGTGCTATCCCGATTCTCCTCCTGCTGAGAAAAATCCATCCTGAAGGAACCGCTGTGCGTCCGACCGTTTGCTGAGGTACACTACCATGGATCCGTAGGCATTTGGCACGTCCCGGTTGCTGAACTAGGCGATTTTTGCGATGTCGGTGTCGTTCTCTTTGCCTAGGGCTTCGGCCGCTCTATCCTGGACGTCGCCTGCCTTATCCAGGACTACAGTGCGGTTGACACCGTCTACTCGGATGGGGTAGAGGTTGTCTCGCAAGATTCGTGCCCCACGCATCAAACTTGCTCTTACCACTCGTTTTACCTTCAGGTGTTCTGTTTCGTTCCTGCAGGCGATCCTGACGCGGTAAGGGTTCTTGGGGTCTTTAGTCACTGCTTAGCAGCGCCATGATGGGTCCTCCTGTTCGGCGCGGATTCCGCTTTCCGCTATCGCCCGGATTGCACTAGCTGATTTCCGGTGCGGTACGCGCCAGTGCGCTCGGACATGCAGGACGTGCCGCCATCGATGTTGTGCGTCGCTGAGATCTCAAAGGTGCGTCGCTCGATGTAGATGGCACCTAGGGGAATAATACATAAAATGCAGTCTCTCAGTTCCCCGACTTATCCTAACCATGTCCTGGCGCTCCTTCCCGGCCCCGGGTCTATATATACAACTGCCGCATCTCCCTTGACACCAGCTCCCTCCGAATGGGCAAATATTCTAACGGTGGGAACGCGGGGACCTTAACCCCCCCCGGGGCCCCGGTCAGGTGGCCTCTCCCCAGAGAGGCCGCCGGTTCGACTCCCGCCCGTCCGCGGCGAAGTAAAACCCACCGGGGTTCTCGTAACCAGCCACCCCTCCTTGCACTGGCGAAGAGGGTTGGCTGGTGAGCTTTTTGATTGCTGCTAACTAGTTACTGGTGTTTTGGAGCCTTTTCCTTCATCTTTCCCATTTGTCACCCGACCTGTCTACTATTGAACGCTTTCCTCTTACTACGAGTATTACCATGACCTTAGACTTGTCCCGTCATCAGCGACAGCCATCCTCAACACGGCAGCCCAGTACGGTAATTACGGATAGCTGGTATCCTCCATGGGCCGCTCCATAGCTATAATGCACTCCCTTCGATTTCATCACTATTTAACAAGGACCGGATCCCGTATCTCTGCGCGGCAAGCGTCTCGAATGCCGAAGCAATCTCGTATGCCCGCTCGAGCTGTCCCCGCTCCGCCATATCGAGCACTTGCTGTGCTGGCACTCGTCCCTGGTTGGCTGCTAGTAGTAGCTCCAGCTGACGCGAAGCAGTGGTTGCCAACATGACAAAGGATCGTGTGTCCGACGTTGCCTCCGCGAACATGGCCATAGCAAGCAGCGCTTGTATCGAAAGCAAACTCGCGTCTTGCAGGATGAGCTCCGGGATTACCGCCGTGGCGTTGCGGTAGAATGCCCGGGGGTATATGGACAGTTCGGTCTCTGCGCCTGGGGCGATCTTGGCCCGGAGCATAAGACCGATGACGGCGTTGACGAGGGCCCATCTGGCAGGACTGTCAGCCGGATCGACAGGACTGGCTGCGTAGTGCTCTTCAAGGAGTGTGACGAAGCTGGGTTGGTCGAGAAGCTGATATCCCCCCATGGCCTCTCCGAACACATTCTGCATGAGACGTCTCGAAAAGTGGCGCGGGAGTAGTGGGACGAATTTGCGTCTGTTGGCGGTGACTTCTTTAAAACTCTCCTCCATCGTCTTTTGGAGTTCGAAGACGCCAGGAACAAGGAAGTCTGCGGCCAGTGGAATGAGGTTTTTGGCGGGACTTATCTGTGTCTCGGATGACCCAGCGGAGGCGGTCACTCGGACTAATGGACCTGGTTGGCCCACCAGTCTCTCTGTGGAGGAGGGTATCGAGTTGATGGGATCAGGAGTTGTGCTGTTAGGTAGCCCAGAGGAGGGTAGAACGAGTTCGGTTTCGCTCAAGGGTTCTGCAGGTCTCTCTCTGTGTCTCTCACTGGCGGCAAGTCAGTAGGCGGCGAATGCGGTTCCGAGTCTCTGCTGGCTACCTCTTTCCCGGACCTCGAGTCCTGCGGACCGGGGCATAGTCACATTCTGCGCCACGTGCCACACAGCTGCCGCATCTGGGTGTACCGCCATCGCAACGCTTCTTGCGGGCCTTGCAGCAGATACACGCCTGTCAACCTTGAAATGTCAGAGACAAGGTGTGGGGCGTTCTCGGCTGAAGCACGAAGTAGGACTCACTATGAAGATCCTGGAGGGCTTCGCTGTCGCTGCTGGTGCGCCTGCTACTCCCGTGAGATCCATGGTTGAACTTTGCGTCCGCTTTGCATTCGCTTTGCGCCTGCCTCCGCTGTCGAGACTTTGGAGGACGCTGACGGCTCTGCGTTGTCCTGCTTTGTAATGTGCGGAAGCAAAACTACCACTATCCGGCATGGGGCTTAACGAGTTGCGCAGCGGCGTGTCTCTCTATTTGTCAGAATCAGCTTCCGTTGGCACCAATCGCAGATGACTCAGCAGCGTTTGCTTCCGCATTTGCTTCCGCATTTGCTTCCGCATTTGCTTCCGCATTTGCTTCCGCATTTGCTTCCACACGGCCCCCGTGACTGCCATATCTAATTATCCACAAAGAATTTGGTGTCGGGGGCTCTGGAATTCAGATACTGGGCAGCCGGGGTTCGGTGCAATCATGGAACCGTTGTCTCAGTAAGCCCGATGTCTGCCGGGGGCCACTTGACACGCAGCGGCTATAAGAGACGGCAAGTTCCCAGTCTCACAGCGATAATAAAACAGACTCATTGTAAGAGCTTTACTTATCACGCAACACCGAGGTGACCTTAGTAACAACGATGGCCCTTCTCTTGACGAGAAACGACGCTCTCAGCGCCAACCCTCCGGCTGGAGTTGACGAGACCCTTTCTGTGCATGGGTCCGAATGGCTTTGGGCGGTTACAGCCATCTATATCGTCGCTTTCGTAGGTCCCAGCTTTCGTCTCTCTCTTTTTCCTTTCCCTTTGTTTTCTTTTCTCTGGTAGTTGTGGCCACACACTCACAAACTTGCAGCTGGGCTTGTTATGTTTCTGCTTCGCCTCCCACGAGAGCCGGAGAGTCTTCCACTACACCTTCACCGTCGCTCTCCTGGTCGGTGCCGTGACCTACTATGCCCAGGCTTCCGACCTCGGGTGGAGCGCTGTCCAGCAGGCCGATAACGCGGGCAACGGCTTAGTCCGCCAGGTCTTCTACGCGAAGTACATCAACTGGAGCATATCATTCCCAGCTGTCGTTCTCGCTCTTGGACTGCTGTCTGGTGTCTCATGGACCACCATCATCTGCAACATCTTTATCGCCTGGCTTTGGGTTCTTACCTACCTCGCTGCCGCTTATACCACCACCAACTACAAGTGGGGCTTCTTCGCCTTCGGCACCTTCTCGTGGGTCATCCTCGCCATGAGCACGCTCAACGAGAGCCGCGAGGAGGCGGCTCGCCTCGGCATCGGCCGCGACTATGTCATTCTCGCCGCGTGGCCGAACATGCTGTGGCTGCTCTACCCTGTCGCCTTCGGGTTGAGCGACGGCGGCTACGTCATCGGCGTCACCGGCAGCGCCATCTTCTTCGGTGTCCTCGACGTCCTGATGGTGCCGGTGCTGTGCTTTGCCTTCTTGATCCTGGGACGCAAGTGGGATTGGGCCAGACTGAACCTTGCCTTCAGCGAGTACCGCGGTTCTGGGCACGGCCGTATACCCTTGGAGAAGGAACCCGTCATAGCCCAGGGAGGTACTAATACCTCGGCGGCCTGAACATCACGAATGGAAAGGCCAAGCCTTAATCTCCTGGCGGGCGAAGTCAAGATTTGGCTCATCGATTTTTGTATCAACGGCTACGACTCGAGCGAGATGAAGTTGTCGCCCGAGGAGCTGGCGTCGCTGCTCGGCCGCGTGGAGAGGGACGATTAAACCAGGTACGGTTAACCAAGGCCCGGCGCCATAGCCCAGGAGGAGCATATCATTGCGAACGGGCTGAGTTCTGCGATTTTTTCTTCTTTTCTTGTCCTTTCTCTTCGAGTTGGCCGCCAGATTTTCCGAGCTATGCGCAAACATCTCGCGTGCCCTGATTCCCTACATCACATTATTAGGCCTGTTAGGCACTCTTAGTTGCTAGAAGCTATCAGAATCATCAGCATCTGAAATTCAATTCAGACACCCCATTGCCAAACTTGACCCTGGCCTGGCTCGCCACACGTCATGAACCGATCGATAGCAAAACACTGACTACCCGTTTCTTGTAAATTATTCCCATAGATGAATACATCGACCACCATCATCCTCGTCTTCATCAGCCTGTCTGCTTTTACTGTCCCTCCGAAAGACCATGCCTTAGGCCCAAACGCCATTTTCCATGATTTCATCCCATCTTCCTCCGCCACTGCCACTGTAAAAACTCTGACGGGGGTTTTTCGTAGCCGACTACTATCCCTCCACCGACGGGTGGGGAAAGGTCAGGACGGTGAAATTTTTTGTAGTTTAAGCTTTTGGATTTTTTTCTTCTTTTGGCTTTTGATTTTTGCTGTTTTGTGGTAGGGGATTTTGTGATTGTGATTGATCGTTGTTGTAGTGCATCGCGGTTGCTCCCAACTTGATGCTCTCATCATCTCAGGCAGAGAATTCATAGCCACACACGTTTTTCGATTTCCACAGAAACAAACCATCACCATGTTTCCCCCAAATAATTAAGCAATCCCCCGAGCCTCGCACATCTTCCAAGTTCAAATCTTTAACCTGTTAGCCACCCAACCTTGAATACAACGTGACCGCGACATTCTCAGCCTCAACCGCCCCCGAAACACGTTCACAACAGATACTCGTCGCGCAATATTACCCGGTTCTGCCCGTTCGGAGTGCCTACTCCGTCCAGATTCAACACCGAAGCTTTGCCAATGTTGCACAACATGTGTGGGCCTCCGGAAATTTCAGAATACTGCAAAACACAGTAAGGTACTCATTATTATCATGTGCTTCTCCGACATCACCGTTAATACCCGTACACATTGACAAACAAGTAAATAAACCCATAACCGAAAAACTCGACTTACACACTCATGACCAGACGTCGATTACCCTGGTACGTACCGTCCGTACAATACCCAGTACCATACAGCCCGCCCAAAATCCGGCTGTACCCCCTTCCTGAACTCACCGACAGTCTCAAACTGAACCCCTGCCGTACTGTACAGACCGCTTACACAAGACACAGTATTTCAAAAGATTACCACCGTCCACGGAGCAAGGCGCCCGAGCGGGGAACAAAACGGGACACAAAAATGCAGAATGAAACCAACCCCACACACCACAGCCTTACCCATTCTTCAGCCCTCAGCCCCAGCTCAATTTCCTTTCCATATACCCCTGCCCACCAGAAAAGAGACTTCCTCAGCTTTTCTGAACCCCCAGCTTGAGTAAAGTCAAGTCAATACACCGCCCCCCTCATGCATTCCAGAAGGTTGGAAAGCGGGAGCTGCCGTTGGGCCCGGGGCATGGGATTTTAGGGCGCGGTTAGGTTTCTTGGTAGGGTACAGACGGTTAGGGCCGGTGTTAACAACCTGGGACAGTGACCCCAGAACCCCTAAGTTGAGGCTGTCCTGGCAATCCAGCCCCCCAGGTTCACTCAAAGTGACACTCAGGGCCAGGGTCGGGTTTAAGCAAGATCATGGAACACAGGGCCACCTGGCAGTCAGGACAGGGCAGGACAAGACAAGAACAGGCTCGACTGCCCTGTCTCGATCGAATCTCTCAGGGCTGTGCTGCCCCATCCCGACGATCCTGACTGAGCACCCGGCCGTTTCAACCCCCTTAGACCCTTCCAAGCTGCGGTGAGACAAAACCAAGCCGCTCCATTCGTCTAATTTAGGATTTACATTACAATCCAAAGTAAGTACCTACTCTGTTTCAGCGCAGGATCGGCACCCCGGAGTTCGCGAAGCATGCTTTGTGCGGGACAACACGGGAAGCGGAAAAAAAAGGCGGGGAGGTGAGGGTAATGAGCGTGAATTAGGGTAGTTGTGACTTATTGGTGAGGTGAATGGCCCCGATCTGAGGGTATTACGAGCTGATGGGAGGTATATTGTCCGTACTGCCGATAATGACGCTAAGCGGCCCGATGCATCGCAGCTGATTGTGGGAAACCTCCATCAGGACACACAATGCTCAAATCAGGAAGAACAATGCCAAGTGCTCATTACAGGTCAATCGTGAGGGAACAATCCAAGGACCAGGTAATGTACATTACATATCAACAACCTGTGTGCTACGCTGTCAATGCCGGCACACAGCGACACAAAGGACTGAACGTGCTTCCGTGTCACTGCAGCAGTATTGCAAGTACATAGGTCTCACAACAATCCCTAACGACTCCCGTACTCACTGTTTGTCGTCTTGGCTATGCCGATGCGGTAAATTATCAACTGAACGAAATTTGGCGGCCATCTTGAAACTGTGCAACAACAGACCGCGGGTACCTAATTTGAATTGAGTCTCCCGTCTAGGACTGCCCAGATTTAATCAACCCAACGGTACGCTTCGTTACGCACAATGCGGGAAAGCCTGCACACCATGTATTAGTGGCCGGCGAGACTTAGTGACAGAACACAACGACCATATGAAATCAAAAAAAGCAAATCGCAAAGAGGACTGTTCAACCATCACTCACCCAGAGAACGGATTTCAGTATGATCGCAATTTTGGCGGTTACCGGCCCCTTCAAGCCAAGTCACCAAGTATAACGCCACCGACCAAACTTCCGACATACATTCCCTTCGCCCGTCTAGCTACTCTAGCACAGTGGCCGAGGACGGTCGCAAAGCGTATGCACATAGCAGCTTTCAATCCATCCCACTAACCCGGGCTGTCAGGGTACGCCACTCTCTTACTGCCTACCTATGCACAGATTTTATATTTACCGGTATCTTTCTTCACCCCCAGCACGGCAGAGTTCCAATCGATCCACCGATCCGCACCTACCAACCACCCCGGTCTCCTGCCGCCGCGACGGGTTCGGGGTTCGACAGCCCGAAGGGTATCAACGCCGAGCCCGCCGATCCGGGAGAATCGCCGGAAGCGCACTCCAGCGCAACAAGGCATGACCGCCAAGCAAAGCGGAGATGGGGAACCCCCGCTCCTTGGGTGCCATTGTTGACACCTTCCCCTTGGAAATGCGCTGATAGATGGTGGTGATTGCTGAAAAGGGGACGGTGAGATCCGGGGCGATCGGGCTTGGGAGCTTTGATGGATGTAGTGTAATTAAATTGCGAGGTTACGTTGTAGTTTTTCCGTCGCTGCGATGATGGAATGGCTGGGGGGGTTCTGGAGACGGATAAGATGGGCGGTCACTGCTGTTTTTGAGCAGAGAATGAGATGGGTTTTTGAGTTTTGGGCTTTTGTTGTTGATGGCGCTTTAGATTGATTTCCATTTAAATTTCAACCCGCAATTCGGTTCACCACAGACACTCACACATTGACTTTCACCATGGGTGTCCTAAGCAAGCTCACGGGCGCCGTCGCCCTCACGACGATGCTCGCCTCAGAAGTGAAGGCTCAGGCCGCTGGGACCTGTTCCGGTGTGACCGGCCGGTTTGAGCCCAAACTGGGCGAAGGGTATACTTACTCCGTGCTGGCCACCGGCCTCACCAGCCCGCGACATATTGTTATCGACTCGGAGGGCAACCTGCTTGTGGCCGAGGCCGGCACACAAAGTGTTACCCGGCTTGTGCTGGAAGACCAAGAAGATATCGTGTGCGTTGCGTCGAGCAGCGAGGTTGCCAGTGGCTCGGTATGACACTCCACCTTATTCCTAAAACCAACAAACCCCTAGCGAGAACACCGATTCCCCTAACGTTATACCCCCAGACAAACCACGGCATCGCCCTTAGCGGCGACGGCAAAACCCTCTTCACCTCCAACCTGGCCAGCGTCACAGCCTACACCTACGACGCAGCCACAGGCTCGGTCGACGCAGGAACGCAAATCGTCAAGGGCATGTCGTTCCAGGGCACCCACCCGACACGAGCCATCGCTACGTCCCAATGGTCCCCAGACACGATCCTGGTCGCGCGTGGGTCGGGGGCCAACGTCGACAACACCACTGTGGACCAGGCGGCTGCGCGCAGTATCATTAAGACATTTAGTATTAGTGAGGGTTTGCAGGCTGCGCATGATTATGCTGAGGGCGGGGAGGTGCTGGCTTGGGGGCTGAGGAATATTGTTGGGTTGACGGAGGATCCGGTGTTTGGGGGGATTGTACGTTGTCCCCATATCATGATGCTAAAGTATTTGGTACTTCACTTATCGAAATCAAAGCTAACACACAAATCCTTTACCAGTGGTCCGTCGAAAACCAAATGGACGACATCCACCTCAACGGCGTCGACATCCACACCAACAACCCCGCCGAACGCCTCAGCTACCACGGCATCCTCAACGCAACCGACAACCCGCAAAAAGGCCGCAACTTCGGCTACCCTTCCTGCGTCCCGGCCTGGGACCCCTCCAGCATCACCTCCCTCCCAAACCTCTCCGTCGGCGACCTCTTCCACCCGGACGATGTGCCCGACCCATCCGACATCGGCGCCTGCGACGACACCACGGCGCGCGCCACGGGCCGGCTGCATTTCCCCGCTCACACGGCGCCGCTGGATGTGAAGTTTACCGCGGATGGGACGGCGGCGTATATTGCGTTCCATGGGAGCTGGGATCGGAGTCCGGCGGATGGGTATAGGGTTATGCGGGTGGATTTTAATGGGGTGGATGGACAGCCCGTGGAGGCGGTGGATAGCACGACGGCGCAGGTGCCGGTGTTGGAGAATGGGGATGTGGGAGATTGTCCGAATAATTGTTTTAGGCCGGTTGGGCTGGCGTTTGATGCGAAGGGACGGCTTTTTGTGTCGAGTGATACGTCGGGGGAGATTTATGTGATATATGGGGCGTAGTTTGTTGGGGTTTGGATGAAGGGGGGTGAGCTCTGGTTTACGGAAGCAGGTACTCTTTTGGGCTTTCAGGATAACTTGAGATGTTTGGAAGCAACAGTTGATGCAGCACATCTAGTTACGAGTAACCTAAAGGCGAGGGTTCAGTAATTGATGGTAAGTTGGAAGGATTGTGGAGATTGTTCATAGCTACCACTGGCTTCTCAATGGCTTCGTCGGTGTTGTTGGAAGTTCCTCGGCAAAAATTTGACAACGACCACTCTACCACGGCTGTAATTAATCCAGTAAGTTACGGCGGCTTCGAATTCACTCTCACACTCCGAGATCTAGTCTTGAGGGATACCAGACAATAATTCTCAAAAAATGTGGACTATTAAATCGTGGATAATAACAAACTACCCAGAGGAATTTATCCTCGGCCCGGAGAGTAATTCCCGCACTACCCTCCCACGCCATCATAATAACCACCCACACATTACACACAAACCCCATCAACCCCCCATATAAACAGGCACCTCTTGCTTATAATACTTAGTATGTACCGCTACCTTATTCCCCACCGCATCCGCCCTTCCCCGGCTCCGACGTTCTACTCGCCGTGCCTCGTCCACGCCCTTCCGCCGGGCGACCAACACGGACCGCTGCTGTGCCTCCGACAGGTGGGCTAGGCTGAGTTGGTCGCCGGCACGAAGCCGCCCAAGCTGAGTTTGAAGCTGTGTCTGAGGCGGTTGCTCCACGGGTGGCTGGGCGGTGTGATTGCCGTTTTGAGGGACAAGTGTGGTGGTGGTGACCCGACTGTCGGACGGGTTGGACTGGCTGCTCTTGTCTTCTTGGGGAGTTGGTTCTGGGAGAGAAGTGGAAGGGTCTGGCAGAGTGGGTGATTTGGGCCGTCTTCGGGAAACAGTGGTGTCGATATGGCTGTTCCGGTGAGAGAGGATCTTGCCTGACGGGAGGTGGAGAGTTCGGTCTTCCGGGTGATGTATCGCAGATCCCAAGCCTACCGCCTTGTCACGTAGGTCCACGTGTTGGAAAAGTTCGGGATGGTAAAATCCGCGCGTCTCCTCTGTCACCTCCACACGACAGTGCCCCTTCGTGGTCATGTGCTGCTGTATCGCTTCCACTGTCCGCCGGCGCCGACCACAGCAGATGCATTCCCGGTACCGGAAGATAACCATGTGGAGAAACCAAATCACGGTTTGGAGATCCACGACTAATGATGACTGAAATGGAATCAATAGACTGTGAGCCTGGTGCATGTGAGATACGTTGGCGGCAAAGTCTTCGCTAGAGTTGTCGCAGAATAGGCATTCCTCGGGGATGAATTCGACCTCGTTGTCGTCTTCTGACAGCGAATCGTTTTCCGAAACTTCGGCATCGGTATCGTTGTCGCCATTGTCCTCTCCAACATCACTAGGACCACTCTGCTCGGAAAGTTCACCCTGTTCGAAACCTTGCTTTCGACGAGGTTTCAGCCGCCTATCGGAGTGGCTCGTTCCCAATTTTACGTCGGGAGGGGACACCACGGTTCCCGGCTCTGCTACCCGACAACGAATTTGATAAACACTGCCCAGTCGTTAGAATAACTGTCATAACAACCCATGCAACCCGGAACGTTACGCCCGTCAGCGGACGGTATGCCCAGCAACAGTGAGACTCACTGCCATTCACTTTTTGCATGTTGTCGTTTATCCCCAGGTGTGTCAAATGACAAGTTGCATAGGCGGCATTGCAGCAACGACTCGGGTGAGGGTGTTACAATGGGAATTTCATCCGAAGTCACTGTTGTAGTATCCGATCCGTCCATAGTGCCGTCAGAACTCAGAAATGTCGTCTGAATTATGTGAAACAAGCTTTTGGAAGATGGACTGTGCCGCTGCGGCGTAGGTTGTGCAGTGATCAAGGTTCGTCAAGTCGTGTAACGGTTGTGGAAATTTGTAACTTTGATGTCCGAACTTGAATTTGGTATGAAGTTGTGAACAGGAAAGCCTTTTATGGACCAGGCTGTCGTGGTAGAGGTAGTTCATAATCGCCAATCGCCCCACTGTGAATAATGATACGATGAAAAAATATGATTCATAATGAGTCGGAGTGTCTAATACCCTCTTCCGGAAACTGCCCCACTTTCCTCTTTTGGCAATTATTTCATTGCATTCTCGATTGCTTTAATACGGAGTATTACTCGCTGGAACATTGTATGATCCCGTCCCGAAACACCAATAATGCTGTATTAAAAACAAGATAAAACATTCGAACAACATTTGATTCAACGACTAGCAACCCACGTACCTTGTAAAATGTCTCCTTCTCTGTCATATTACCCTACCATGTCCCGTTCAATGGATAATTATAATCCCCCAATCCAAGTTTAACTCTCTCTCGTCCGACTTGCACCTTCCTTAAGCCCATTCTCTTTCTCTGTTGGCGGATGCTCCCCAAAACCGGCCGCAATGGACCAACAAATCAATCACGTGCTGGTAATTTTCGTACTGGGTGACTGCGGCATGGACTCAGTTTCGTCCCCCAACATGGGTATCAAAGCATCATCTCACGCATCACAGAAAAGGCAAATTGTTAGGACTCAGGATTTGAGAGAAGCTCCGGGCACTCTATTTCTATCTATGGTCTAGATGAACTCCCAAACTCCCAAACGCCAAAACAAGAAAACACTGCGCCTCGACCCCCAAGCTTTTTTTTGGTTGTTGTTTTTTTCTTTTTCCCCATTTTTTTTTTCTTTTAAAGGTTGTTAATCGTCTTTTTTTCGGAGTTTTTCGTTTTCCAGCTTCTTTTAATCTTTTCTCGTGTGTTTTCAAAGGCAACCTGCCAACCCCGTCGATAAGAAAAAGCAAAAAAAGACAAACGCCGAACATGCCCAAATCTAGAAAACAAGCAAATCTATCCCAAAAACAAACAAAGCAAAGAAAAACAAACGGAAAAAACACACCAATTCTAGCCGACACCAGCAAACCAGCGCCCGGTGCCAACAACAAGGGTCGTGACAGGGGAAAGAAGAAGAAAAAGCCACCGGCTTCCCCAACTTCCACCTGTTCGTCCGTCAGGCCCCATTTCATTCTGACTTGCGGTCGTTCGGAGGGTTGCGGCTCGGAGACCGTCTGGTGTTGGGGGGCTTCGAGCCCCGGCCACCCGCACCGTGGCCACCCGCACCCGAGCCGTCATCCTCGGAGTCCTTCTTGGGCGCATTCTGCGACCTCGTGATGGGACCCCGCCTGTTCGGGTCGTCCGTGGCGCCCCTGCCGGGGTTATTCTGGCTGGGTCCGCCGCCCGTCGTCGGCGGGTTGCGGGGCTGGGACGGGCCGGCATTGTTTCCCGGCGGCGAATTGCCTCGGGGTTGGCCTCCGGGGGGCGCAATGGGATCCCGGGGCCGGCTCGGCAGTCCGCTAGAGCCGCCGGGCGGTGTCAGCTCCCGTGGACGCTGCGTGGGGGGGAGCGGGGGGCGTCCGGGGCGGGTCTCAGATGAAGCTCGGGGCTGGGTGCGGGCTGAATCGTCCACTGGGCCCCTCCTATCTCGTCTGATAGATGGGCTTTCGGGGATAGGCCGGTCGAGTCTCGGAATCGCGTCGTAGGACCAGTTAAGACGAGGCCGGCTGCGAGGTTGCTCGCCGGACTGGTTGAGAAAATGCGTTCCGGGTAGGGCCGGCCCTCCAGTGATGGTCTCGACCGAGGCCTTGGGCTGGGCCTTCGAGGCTTTGGGCTGGGCCGCTTCGCCCGAGGCTCCAGTGTTGGGTTTGTCGTCAGGGGGTGTGGGATCCAGCTGCAGCATCAAGGCCAACAGATGCGTAATGAAGTCGCGCATGTTGCCACTGTCGGTAGACTTCCAAGGGCCAAAGCGGTGCATGATGAGACAGTGGTCGGCTGGGAAGGAATTCAGGCCAGGTTTACCCGCGTTCGTTTGAGTGCCGGGGGTGGTGGAATAGCCGGCCACGGCCGTTACCTCCTCGTTCCCCCAGTCCTCGATCATCGACTTCTTGTCCTTAGGGCTGCGGTTCTTGAGGTGGAGCTCGAACAGGGGCTGGAGCTGCTCCAGAAATTTGGGCGAGCCAAGACTCTCTGCTAGGACGGCGTTGCCAATGGCCGGCTAGGAATTCTTGGTATTGATGGGTGGAATCGCAGGCCTGGGTTGAGCGGACCGGATGTAGCGTTCGTACTCGTCGCCGTACTCGCCAATGATGAGATAAATCTCATCACGGTCCTGCGAGACCATGAAGCGTCTAATTCAAGACAGAGTTAGCCGGCGGTTCGGTATCGACCCGTCATCGTGAGAATCAGGTGGGTGGGTGGTTGGAGCAAGATGAGACTGACCTTTTTCTACCGCTTGCGGACCCCCGAAGCTGTGGCTCCTTACCAGAATAGCTGCATATCCAAGCCGCCATCTCCGCAGACTCCTGCCGTTCGATTTCAGCTTTTTGCGAGCGCCTCACCGCCGCCTTTGCTTCACAAATGGCCTTGGGGTTGGATATTCCCTGGGTCAGCTCGCAAAGGTATCCGTCGACCCGCGCCTCAAACAACAACAACCGTTCCTTCTTCCCCCCTGCTGAATCCGGCACATGGACATGCAACGCCTTCCGTGGGGGGATCCAATGCATCCAGGGCAGCTGTTTCTTGAACTCTTGACATACGGCCTGTAAGATCAAGAGAAGGGCTGTGTTGACGTAGGTTTCGTCCACGGCGGCTGGGTTTTTGGCGCCGCCCTGGGCCGGGGAAAACGATTGCATGGGCGGCAAAGTGGGAACAGGGGCAGTTATATAGGCGTGGGTGGAGATGATATTGTGTTGTGGTGTCACTGGAGCCTTGTCGTTCGGGGTTGAGACGGACGGAACTGCGATTTTCGACACCAACGGGAGGTCTTCTTTCACATGGGTGACCGTCATAGCCTGCCAGTATCGTACCGCGGAAAAGAACCCGCAGCTGGACGGAGGATGCAGGGCCCCCATACCTTGCGTTCCCTCCACATGGTCCAGATAATTCTTCAGCTGGCCTTGAGACTGGTTCACGAGGCGTTCAGCGAGTGACTGAATCTTGGGGGTAACAAATCCTCTGTATCCCGTCTGGCTATCGTCGGTGAACAGGGCCTTGAGCTGTTTGTGCCAATCCTTGCTGTAGCAGTACCAGACAGTGCGGAGATGCAAGTATCCGGTTTGGCTGATCCTAGAACCCGAGTCCCATGTTTGACAATCCGACACCGCCAAGTTGTGGGGTGCCTTGGAAATCGAGTCATCGTCGTGGACGGCAAAAACCCACTTCCCAACGGTTGGCACCACCGTAGGCATCGTAACGGTATGCCAGGGTAAATCCAAAAGTGCTTTTGGGAGAAAGAGCCGGGGACAATCGAAAAGCCGATGAGGGATGAGGGATGAAGGGTTTGCGAAACAAAGGGAGGGCGGCAGTAGCTCAGCGAGGATCCAGGCTAACGTTAACAAGAAACCACCGAAAGGGCTAGCGAGTTAACGGAGCCAGATGGAAGAGAAATCGGGTAATTGAAAAAAGTTGCGGTTTGGAGATGTGGAAAAGCCGTCTGAAGGAGCAACGGAAGTGGTGAGTCTGAAGGTTTGGTTGTAATTGAGGTTGGGAGGCTGTGGTGTAGGAAAGAGGAGGAATGACCGTGGAGAGCGTATGACAGTCAAATAGAAAAGGTGAATGGTGATTTGAGAGGTGAAAGAAAGGTGGTAGCAGCGTGACGAGGAAGATCGACGCAAGAATAAGGTGGTGTGATGAACGAGTTGGCCGGCGAGTCGACGATGAACCAGCTACAGGGTCCGATGGCTGATCCCCAGAGATGACGGGTAGAAAGAGAAAAGTTATAAGGTGAATGGACAAAGGGGTGAGATGAGAGGAAAGGAAAGAAGATTGAAGAACAGGTGATGGAGAGAGGAATAGAGCAGCTTGGAGAAGGTGTGGTTGAGCAGGGGGGAGGTGAGTAGATTGTAGGAAGATACAAAGGAAAACGCCAAAGAAGATGAGAAGAACAAGACGGCGAGAATACAGCGAGGCCGGGAGTGCGTGTGTGTGCTTTTTTTCTTTTCGGGGTTTTTGATGTTCTTTTTTTCGTGTTTTTGGGGTTTTTGGTGTTTTTGGGTTGTGTTTTCTGTGGTTTGAAAGGAAGGGGGCTGGGGGTAAGCAAGGAAATCAAGTAAGATCTAAGAAAAGGTTGGAAACTAGTTGTGAATGATGAGAGGTGAAGCTTAAGGGTAAATGGACGGTATCGGTGATGGGCGAAGTAGGTTTATCTTCAGAAATCACTCCCTGCGTTCTTCATCCTCTTATAACCGTTCTCCCGACATGCCCCAGAGATGAGTTGCCCCAAGGTTATTTTTGGATTCATGGCCGAAACAAAATCAACCTGCCCCGGTCCAAGGGCAGCAAGACCAACTTTCGAGGTGATAGCCCAGGCCGTTGACGGCACATACTGATGTTGGTTCGTCTTCTCATCCCGACTCTCTCCTAAAGGTCAATCGGAGGCCGGCGGGCGGCACAGAGGACCTCCATCAGACGACCGGCGGGTCGGACCTACGGCGAGAGCCTCAGTTCAGACGCCAGCGCAGTCTCAATCTGAGACCTTGGTCCTCAGAGTGCGGTCGAGTCGAGGCGTTGAAGTGTTGGCTGCAGCTTTGAAACGACACCAGAAATCTTTGCGGAACTCATCTTGGCCGATTACAACAATATTTCTGAAAGTATCGGCCGAGCCTGCCTCAATTGCACGGTGTCTAACGACCCCAGGTTAGCCAAGGGGGTGGTTGGTGGGTTGGTCTCAGACTGAATTCGTGTGGTTTGGGGTAACCGCCAACCGACCAAGGCTGGTGTTTTTCTGGCCGGCACAGCATGGGCTGGGCGCGAAGAGCGGGTGTGATTGAGGCAGCATCTGTCAATCCGGTATTGTGTCTCTTCACCACTCGCAAATCTCCCCGAGTAGCTACTATACCTCCGTAATTGGGATGGATACAAAATGTCAACTGTATGTATGGTTCAGCCACAGTACAAAAGACGATTTTAATATGAAGCTCCATTTTATTGACGGTAATTAGATTGAAAACTCCCACTACATCTGACCACTGCTTGGAGTAACAACAATCGGCGGCTAAAATTAGCCGTGTCGTTGGTGATGTTGGTTCTTGCCTTGCGTGGCCCAGAGGTTCGGAGTGAAAAGCTGAGTCCCAACAAGGCCCCCAACTCTTCCCCCCCCCCTTCTCCCTTTCCCCTCCCAGATCACAAGCCCAGTAGTTCTTAGACATCGGACGGTATAATCGATTAATGCACAAGAATAATCGACACAAATTTGGCCCAGTCTTTGGCCTGTCAGTCACAGGAAAATTTAAAATCCAAAATTCGATTCAATGCGTGTGTAAACAAAAACAATACACGAAAAGTCAAGGAGACGGGCAGTTGCGCTCTTGCACCTTGTATGTATGTATATACAGTACCGACATGCATATACTTGATTCCCTAAATCTCAGCATGTGTAACACCAGCTTTGCTGTAATTGGGGTTAGGGTGATCTCATTCACAACCAACAACAGCCAAATGACCAATTAACGATTACTGTGTATGTACTCTAGGGGTGAAGGAGGCAAGGTTTTGACTGTGCCTCCAAAAAGCGACCTAACTCTGTGCCGTCAAACTTTGTGTGTTTTGTGTGTGAGCCTCGTGAAGAACATGGGCCCTACCAACGTCGTCGCTGCCGTCGCATTTCGGAGTCGCGTTGTGCCAGAGGAAAATGGGCCGCTTGTGCCATGCGCCGCTCGTCACAGGGCAGGGGAAGCCAAGTCCGGCGGCCGTGTGGCCCAGGTCGGGCGCCGTCCACGTCCGCAACCCTGTGGCTCATGCCGGCCCAAGGGGCAAACATTCTTTAGATTTCTTTTCAGAACAGATTGGTTAGGAAAGCGGCGAAGGCCAACCGAAGCGTCCGTGCCACGCTAACCCCAATGTGATTGTGTTTGAAAACCCATTGTAGGGTGGTAGGCAGGTGGGTTGGTGGGCGACAAGTTATTAATTAGTGAAAGGTTTTGTTGTTGGACTTTTTTATCACCCACTTGGGGCTTGATCAGTTCTGTTTGATCACTTGCTCCCAATCCAGGGCTGGCTGTGGCATGAATGAAAGGATTCAATGAGGTATATAGTATATACTCATTGTTGGTTGGCGATCCAGAACAGGCCTCCGCGTTCACAAGGCAGCTGAACCAGACACAAAATTCACTTTCAGGCAGGCCCCATCACAGCGCTGTTGTCTTTTCCTGCTGCCGTTTCCTGGACTGTGACTGAGTGTTCAGGCAATGTACAATGCACCCCCCAGCCATGCGCTGATGCGCCATGTGGCCCCGAAATGCAAGCTCGTGACTCACCCACGCCACGCAGATAGCCAGCTCAACAATCCAGTGATGATACATTCGTTGAACAACTTGAACCGTTTCATTATGAGACAGCCACTTCGGACTGTGTCGCTTGGCCCCTTTGACTGTGCACGTGACCTTTCCCCATACATAACCCCAACCCTGGAAGGTGCCAGCTCAGCGAAATCGACGTGCAACGATCCGGGAACAGCTGAATCGCTCAAAAAATAAACTTGAATCTACAAAATGATTTTTTTTCCCAGTTATGTGACTCTTCTTCCTGTGCACCCTGCCCTGCAACCGCCCCTATGCCCGCTTAGTACTTACGCGCCTGCCCGGCTCCCGCGCGCCCGGCTCCTACGAGGCCGCCCAGGCATAATGGTGCTGTATCAGGTAGAGCTACAGGAGGTGGTGTTGAAATGAGTAGAACTCGTATACGGGTAGTACATGGTGATACAGGGCCTACCCAGGCGCTTGATTGGTTAGGTAGAGGTAGGTTTCGATGGAAAACACACATTTGATGCGACTTCCACGCTCAAGATGCCGGGGCTGGCCCCTTCCAGGGTTGGGGTTATGTATGGGGCAAGGTCACGTGCACGGTCAAAGGGGCCAAACGAGACGGTTTGAAGTGGCTGTCTCTTAATTAATTATACACAGACAATCACGCTGGTCGATAACCGGTTGCCACGAGCCCGCTTCTCTTAACCTTGAAGTTGTCTTTTGAGAGAGAATTTCAGGTGCGTGGATACGAAGGTCCGTCCTGGTATTATTGCTCACCTCCTCCGACCCGACCGACAAAGGCGCCCCAGCATTTGCTAATTTGTTTCCCAGTCGGCGATTTCCCACTGGGTAAGCGACACCTGCATAAGCTTGAGTACAGCATCGACGGGTGGAGGTCGCCGGGGTGGCAAATTGCCAAGGTGAGGCTGGGGCCTGCTGGGCTAGGCATTGGCCGGCCGCTGCGGCCCTGCAAACAATTAAGCGTTCTTTCGGGACCATCAAATCAGTCTACACGTACATATGTAGGTAAGGTCACGTAGAAGTTGAGTGGGTGTGGTCAGTGCGGGGCTAAAATCTGGACGCGTTCCAGGTTGTGCCGACCAAGATACTCCGTACCACCTGAATTATTTTCCTTATCTTGACCCCGAGTTCCCCAAATGCAAGTGACTGCACAGTTCACACCACGTCCAGCACGGCTCATCTCTGTTTTCGCGCACTAAAACCCCTTTTCTCCCAGGCCTCGCCATGCCTTCCGACTTCAAAAAAGTCCCGTCATACCGAGATTACCCATTGAAGGATCACAATGCTCGGCCACCCCCATTCTGGAGTGCGGTGTGCCGGTACCCTGGATGGCGACATGAACAAGATGTACCGCATGAGGATGCCGAAGAGGCGCAACTGTTGTGTGTGTTACTGATGCTAGCAAACCTCAAGAGCCTGGAAACCAATATTCTTGGGGAGGTTGAACTTAAATCTGTGGGCGTGGTGGTGGGCGAACAGCTGGACGTGGATGAAACAACATGGGACCTCACTAGCCAACAATATTTCCAACCATGGGCGCTGAAAGAGGTTTTGGAAGAGTCTGTAGATTCGGATAAACCCTCAGACTATTGGGTTGTGGGTTGGAAGCTGGAGGACCGGGAGGGCTGGTGGGCCGACGCGTGCCAAGCCTACTGGTGCCATGATCGGCTCCGGGAGGTTAATAACCTATCCTCCTTCCCCATGGGGCAACGTTGGTTGTAAGCTTCCCTCTTGCAGTCCTGTTATTCCGACCTGATTATCTCTGACCCTTAACCCAAAGCGATTCAAAGGAAATTTTTGCGTCTATGAGGGCGCAGCTCCCCCATGAGCGGGGTACGCTGGTGAACGAAGAGACTGGAGAACGGGTCCCATACGAGTACCGCCCCAACTTGTTGTGGTTCCAATTCTTCGAAAAGAAGCCCCACGTTGGTTGCGTAACGTCCGATACATCCACTGCACCGCCAACAGAGGGGGTGCTATTCAGCGTGATTGAATATACACTTGAGCTTATCAAGTATAGACTATGGATGGGTCGACATACCGGGTCCCATACAAAGCCTGTATGTATATATTACATTGTGCCCCAACAGATCTACACTTTCCCTAAAGAGTCTACAAAGAAGTTGAAAACTGGATGGTGACATTGCGAAACAGATCATGTTGGTCACGCTCCAGGGCCATGAGTTTGCGATTCTCACAATCGCCTACTTCGACGGCAACACCAACAAACTCGTCCTCCGGCAATCGCGCCAGCTGGATCTCCGCGGCGGCAAACCGACCCCTGATGCCTTCTTGTTGGGTAGATGGATAGCGAGCCGTTGCGTTGGTGAGACCAGGTACAAAGATGTAGTCGAGTACGAAGATAAGCTCGAGGGCAGGGTCCGCCGGGATTGGCGATATTCGAACGGAGGACGCTATTGGCCGTATAATGCTTAGCATAGAACGTTGAGACAGGAGTCCTCGTTAGCACCTTCAACTTCGCCGGCCAATACATCACTAACACTCCTGGGAAGACGAGCTTGTTCTCCAATGCTGTAAACCGATTGCACCTTGAGGATCTCAAATCCTTGTTGTGTCCAAGGGCAAAAAGTCCAAATCTGGACGATGACCTATGTTAAAACCTTGAGGAGGGCGTCTAGGAACGATGAAACAAGATAACGGTGGCGGATCACGGCATCCACGGTAATGGAATAGCATTCATTCTATACGTCGACACAGATTTCGGTTACTTTCCATAAGGTGTACTCACGTTAACTCCTACGCGAGTGCATATTGACTAAACGCCAAACAACACCATGAGCACGATAACAAATCACTCCGCTGTTTTTGGGATCAAGAAGTACCTAACGAACTTTTGTGTGGAGTCAATCAAACCCAGGTCAAACAAGACACGGAAAGCTACCGTGTATGTGAGGATACCGCTAAGCCATCGCAGACGTTGCAATGAATTATACAGCCAGTACATTACTCCAGCAACTACTAGAAACCCTCCGTCTACACCCGTGGCCCAAAAGGGGGAAAGAAGAGGCAACCTCCGCAGATCTACTATTAATATTACCTGTTTCACTCAAGAAAACACCCTATACATCGTGCCCTCAAAGCGCCTCAATAGCCTTCAACAGCACCTCCATCCCCCTCTCCCCCACACCCTCTTCCCCCCCAGCCCCCTCCAGTCCCAACAGACTAGCCACATCACTGAGCACGCCCAACGGGATATAACACCCCGTCTTGGCGCGTTCCAAACTCTCCTTGAGCCGGCTCGTGTGCTCCCAGTCACGCGCCGCCACCTCCGCACGCTCAATCACACGGCCTGGGATCCCACACATGGCCGCGCAGTGCATACCAAACGAGCCATCGGCCACGCCGTCCTCGAGGCGGTACAAGAACGTGACACGCCGGCGCGCCTCATCGACGTCGATCTGCATGCGCCGCGCGCGGATCTCGGGGTGGTGCGCGAATTCGGCCGCGAGACTGTGGTAGTGCGTGGCGAAGAAGCCGACGCAGCCAATGTGCGAGGCTACGTGGTGCAGCACGGCCTGAGCGACGGCGACGCCGTCGTAGGACGAGGTGCCGCGGCCGAGCTCGTCGAGGATGACGAGGGAACGCGGGGTGGCTTCAGCTAGGATCTTCTTGGTTTCGGAGAGCTCGACGAAGAAGGTGCTTTGGGCTGCGAAGATGTTGTCGTTGGCGCCGAGACGGGACATGATGCGGTCGATGGGGGTCAAAGTGGCCGAGGTGGCCGGGACGTAGCAGCCGATTTGTGCCATGATCACGGCGATGCAGGACTGGACGTTGAGGTCAGTACGTTCATCTAAGAAACGGCCAAAAAGCAAAAGAAAACGAAGGCAAGAAAGAGAGGGATGTTGAGCTTACCATGCGAAGAACGGTCGATTTACCGGCCGCGTTGGCACCGGTTAGCAGGTTGATTTTAGCCTCGTCACCGCCAAGGTTGATGTCGTTGGGAATAAAGTCGGCGACATTGTTCATACACGGATGCCGCAGCTCTGTGAACTTCACCACGCTTCGTTCGTCGTCCACAAACGTCGGGCGACAGCTTGGAATGCCGATGGCAGAAGACGATTTGGCCAGGCTGATCAGACAATCTAACTGAGAGATGATACGAATGGCCTGCAGCCACACCTCGTAGTCGATATCGAACCGGCTGAAGAACCGCGCAGCCACCTCCTTGACAATCTGGGAGTGTGTCTCCTCAGTCTCATGGAGCTCACGGACGAGATCCTCCAGCTCTCGGAAGTAGTACCGCTTGACGGCTGCTGTAGCAGACATCTGACGCCAGCTCGAGGGAACCTTGACGGACTTGGGCACCTCCATCTGGTAAATCTCCTTACCCACGTCGGTGAACTTGACGGTCTTGCATTTCAGGGCAGACTTCTGTTTATTCAACAGGTCATGCAGCTCCCCCTTGATGCGTTCCAGCTCGTCCTGGCTGTTGTCAAAGTCTTCTTCAATGCCTCGTTCGGGAATGAGCTGTTTGCCATCTCGAGCCTTGGTCCGGTCGAAGGCAGTTTCCCAATAGCCAAGAGGCTCCTTCAGGTTAGGCATAGACGCAATGAGCTTGTCAACCAGCCCGTTGCCCCCGCCAAACGCACTCAACAGACCCATGGTGTAGTCAATCTGTTCGAATCCTTCCAGCACCCGGACGAAGTCCTCGGGCCGGCAAGCACCGGCGTGAATGCGAGAAATCAGGCGCTCGAGGTCTGGCATCTTGGCCATCTGGGAAGAGAACTGCTGCAGAATGCTCCGGTCGGCGTTCAACATATCAACCGCATCAAGCCGCTCATTGATCTTCTGGGTGTTGCAGAGTGGGTGGCAAACCCATTGCCGGAATAGGCGTTTGCCAAATGGGGTGATGCAACGGTTGAGAAGATTGAATAGAGTCCCTTCGGAGCCTCCATTGGCGGTGTTGGCAAAGATTTCGAGATTGATCAGGCTCTGCCCGTCCAGGATCAAGGTGCCGTTTCGGTGGATGGGGTTGTACCACGCAAAGTTGCCCTGCGAGAGCAGGTTTTGATCGAGCTTCAGGATACGGAGGTAGTGAGTCAAGCCCCCAAGGGCCGACATGGTCAAATCCTTGTCCTTCGCCTCGCTCAGCTGCTGTGGCCACACCTCATCTTTTCCATCTTCCGAGGCAAAGTACCGGCTGCATTCCAGTTCGCGTCGGGCAAGGTCAGCGTCCCAAAATTCAGTTCCGGGCTTGAGATAGTTCCAAATGGTGGTGGGGCCCGTGTTGTTCTTGAGAATGCGTAGGGCCTTGGTGGAGAGACGAGACTTCTCAATGAGTAGCTCCCGCGGCGATGTTTGAGCAACGAAGGTCTCGAACTTGGTCAGGTCGACATCGTCTTCAAATTCAGAGAGGAAGAACTGGCCAGTTGCGGCATCGACAAACGCAATGCCAAACGCCGGTTTGTCGTCGATGATCGACTCCTTAATGGCCGCACAGTAGGTAGCCATGTCGTCTTGCAGCATGCTCCCATCCACCAGGGTGCCGCCCGTCAGGATGCATGCGAGCTCCCTGCGAATGATCTTGTCCACTTTCTTAGCGTTGTTGTCACGCTCGCGCATCTCCTTGCCCAAGGCAGACTCCATCTGGTCGACGCGCGCGACCTTGAAACCCTTGGCCACGAATTGATTCACCCACATATCCAGTGAGCTCTCGGGCACGCCGACCATGCGCATGTTGACGCGGTCCGTCAACTTGAGGTCAAAAAGTTGATGCCCAATGGTGGCATCGTTCTCGTAGAGTTCATAGAACTTGCCCTTCTTGAAGAACACAACAGTATCCCAAAGCTTCTTTTTGATGTCCCAGTACTGCTTCTCAAACGCCGAGAACCCACGCTCTGCCAATGGAGGGATGTAGATGGAGGTTGGGTCAAAATCGGGGTGCCCGGGCGGATTTTTGTTGCTGTCTAGGATGTTGGCTAGCCACGGATACCGCTCTTCGGGTTCTTTGGTGTGCGGTTTTGGTTTCGGTTTCGGGCCCGATGGCGCTTTCGATTTTGGGGCCGGGACTCTAGACGCAGGATCGACAGGCTCAATATTCTCAGGATCGTACTTCCACTTCTGCGCCGTTGACGTCGAGGCCGGAATGTCCTGCATTATTTCGTCGTCACATTCTGGTGAGTACCGCGGGCTGGGCCCAGGCGAAGATGACAGGTTGGTCTTCTTGCGCGGAGCCGCGAGCTTGGTTGCTGCCCGCTTCCTCTTTTTCGATTTGGAGGGCGCATCGGATTCGTCAGAAACGACAAAGTCTCCCATATCATCTACATAAAAGCCGTTAGTTCAAGCCGCAATAGTTCGTAGCAGCATGAAACTTACCGTCATCATCTTCCGGCTCATTCACCTCAGCCTCGTATATGTCTGCGTCGTCATCGTCGGAAACCGCGACGCGCGACCGGCGTTGTTTAGCGCGTCTAGTTTTCAATGTCGCAAAGATGGCGTCGTCGTCGTCTTCATCTGAGGATTCGGCGTAGCTCACAACCTTCTTAGCCTACAATTGATGGGTTAACAAAAAGCGAACATGGTGTTTGAACAACATAGGGCTTGGGCAAGTACCTTTC
This sequence comes from Chaetomium sp. MPI-SDFR-AT-0129, assembly GCA_020726445.1. Taxonomy (NCBI): domain Eukaryota; kingdom Fungi; phylum Ascomycota; class Sordariomycetes; order Sordariales; family Chaetomiaceae; genus Chaetomium; species Chaetomium sp. MPI-SDFR-AT-0129. The sequence goes on along the minus strand of JAGJXA010000008.1, from coordinate 974,227 downwards.
GGGTGGGGCTGCTCGGTAGGTTGGTGTCGGTAACGCTAACCGTTGGTTTCTACTCCATGTTAGCCCATCATGACGGCGAGAGAGTGGACTCCGGCCCCAATTACCTTGACAATACTTGTATCTCTATTCTCCTGGGAGCTGCTGGGCTCGATGGCGTCGCTGCTGGGAACTGGGGTCACGGCCGCGGTTCGCCTTGCGAGCATCGAATTGGCCCGGGTGGTTTCCTTGAGGCATTGTGGCGAGGCATCCTTCTTGCTCGTGGATGCCGGCTTGGTGGATGGTGAAGGGCCATTCCCCGGCTTCGAGAAAAAGCCGAGAATGCTCTGCTGCTTGCCCGTTGAGGGGGCTTTCTTCGCCGTCGACGGTATCCTCGCGGGGGTGCGGGCTGGTGTTGATTTTTCGCCCATTTCGAAGGGCTCCGGCAGATACAGTGAGGGCTGGTATTCGGTGATTGATGCTGAAATACAATGAAGTGTTTAGTTAGGAGAGACAAGTGAAGATAGGGGGAGACGTGGATGAGAGCTTGGGAGTTTAAGTGGGACGCGTTGAAACGCGACGGGGTGCTGGGGTGTCGCGTCGGCGCTGAACCAAGCTGCTGGGAGCAGCCCCACACGACGCCAAGGGTTACCCCACTGAACCCACCAGCCCACCTCCGAATCCCCCACTCTCCCTGAGAAAGAACAGAATACAGATACGGATAATAATTAGCATTTGGTTTGGAAGTCCTCAATCTCACACCCACAATACCATGTAGCTCTCGGGAGGGCTAAGGGGAAGAGATACCACGCGTCCTTTTATTTCCATCCAGTTCAAACGCAAGTCCTTTGAAGACTGTATCCGAAATTTTATTCCACAACCTTTTCTAGAATTAAACAAACCCCTTGCCCCAATCTCCCATAATGGGCCTGCGATGTTGCGATCAACCGAAGGACGAGAGGGAGGCAGTTCAGAACCAATTTTGTAGATTCTTTGAAGTTCACTCCGCACCCAACAAACGTCAACAGGAGCGCAGTTCAAGAATTCTCCGGCGTAACATTGTGGGTTAGATGTAATATGCGGCGGCGGATACCAGGGGCCATTCGAAAACGACCCCGATGCCGAGACGGGCAAAGTGTGTTGAGATGTTTAAATACCCATGTAGCGCGTCCAGTGCAGGACGAACTCACGGGCCTCCGCAAGGCGAAGGTGGATAAATCCCCGTCGGACAAGAGGGTAATCAACTATGAAGCCGAGCCGGATGATAGAATGGGAAAAAGGAATGCAACGTTTGTCTCACGGAACATCCCCCGCCGGGCCCGGGGCGAGATATGATGAAAGGTATGGAATCAAGGACGATGTCGCGATAATTACTTTTTGAAACCACCTACGGAAGCATTCGACTGTGTTCCAGGTTCCGTTTGCCCTTAAATCGAAACCGCAGAGAGAGGATGGGAGCACAGAAAGTCTCGAGAACACCGATTGACGTAGGACAACCGTCACTTGCCGCCTGTCCGCCAGCTGGTGCGGGCCCGGCACCCCCGAATTACCCCAACAACATCTCACTCGTGCACTGAAATTCGACCGCCAGTCACGGTTTCCTTTGGTGCAACAAACTCCCGCAACACGACGACACCCACATAAGTGAGGCGAGGAGGAACTACGAGCGGCCGAAGCCAGCTACCCCCGCCCGGCGTCGGTCGCGCCATTGTTGGCCGCGGTGCGCGTGCACACGCGCCCAACACACACCCAAAAGCCGTTGTATGAATGCCGACGTGATGGACGGGTCTCGGTCGGACAGTGTCACCGTGGCCACGGAAGGCGTCAGCATCGGCGCCAGCGCCAGTTCCCGTGACTCGCCGCGCGACCTGAATAGTCGGAGGGCCGCCGCCTGTCTTGTGTGTCGTCGCTCCAAAATCAAGTGTGAAAAGGGCCGGGCGCAAGACGATGACCGTTGCCATCGATGTCTGCAATTGGGGGTCCAATGTGTTCGGCCAGACTTTCATGTTGGTCGCCGGAAGGGTGTCAAAAAGTAGCTCTACATTTTTTTTTTTTTTTAGTTTTTTTTACGTGTAGTTTTCTCTACTCTTGTTCTTTTTTCCCTTGATTTTTGTTACTTTTGCTTAATACCTGCGACTGCTGACCAACGACGCGCAGCAAACGCACAGGACTGGAGAAGGCTTTGCATCAGGTGGAGCAAGCGTTGCGACGGACCGGGACCGGCATCGAGGCAGCCCAAGTTGTCTCGGATCTAAAACTGCTACTCGGCCCGGGGCCGCATGGCCCGGTGTCTCTCTTGAATCACGACCAATCCCGGGCCAGGGGCGCGGAGCCCCGTCCGGAGTCCAGGCAGGGCAACGACATCCTCCTGCCGGACGCCTCTTCCGACGCCGGCGACAGCTCCATTTCGGACCAGGACCAGGATCAAGACCCGGACCAACAGCAAGACGGCATCAGCTTGAAGCAGGAGTCAACACCCTCTCAAGGTCATGTAGGAGAAGAGAGTTTAGCAGTGGATGATGCTGAGAACCCGCTCCAACTCCTCGCGCGGGCGTCCGACTTGCATGTCTCACCCAAGTCTGGGGTTGATCGCCACGCGGCGTCGGAAGCCATGTCTCAGCAGCGAGCTCACCAGAACAAGCAGAGCGACAAGATCTCCGAAGTCGAAAAGTTCTTCAAGCTTAGCCAGTTCAGCCTCGACACAGGCCCAGACCTGGATCCCATTTCCCTCGGCTTGATCACTGTGGAAGAAGCCGAGATGCTCTTCAACTTTTTCCACCACAACCTCGCTCATACCCGCTGGGGTCTCGATCCGGCCCTTTACACGGCAGCGTTCACTCGATCTCGTTCCGCATTCTTGTTCACATCCATTGCCGCTGCTGCGGCATTGTTCATGCCCCGGGCCTCCGCCCTCTCTCGTCGGCTGTCTAACCACTGCAAGGCGCTGGTCAACCGCATCATCCTAGACCGGTACCGCTCCGTGGAGATCGTGCTCGGGTTCATGGTCAATGTGCCCTGGATGTTCCCCGGCAAGCACAGCACCGACGACGAGACGTGCTGGTACGTCTCCATGGCCACGACCATGGCACTAGATCTGTCGTTGCACAAGATTCTTGTGCCGATCGCCTCGCTTCGAGAAGGGCCGGGTGGACGTGGTGATGGGACCATTGGGGGTATCGCGAGGGCTGACTGCATCGACCCGAGGGTGGCCCTAGCCCTGGATGGTTTCGGGGATGTGGAACCATCGTCAGAGTTTGGACAGAGACTGTTGAGGAGGCGAGAGCGGTGCTGGATTGCGTTGTTTGTGTTGGAACGAGGGTAGGTTGTGTGGTGCTCTAATTCCCTGTCTCAAAAGTACGGAACTAACGCAACTTAGGATGTGCCTGGCGAGAGGACGCTGTTACACCGTCCCTATCACACCTATACTCAGAGGCTGCGACCAATGGCATCTGTCAAGTATCGCCGACACCATGGACGGCCATTTGGTCTCGATGGCCGTTCTACGGAGGGATTTGGTAAGTTGGGATATTACTTCGAGACATTTCACCGAAGCCAACAAAGCTGACCGATCAAGGATGAATTATTCTCCTCTATCAGGGCCCTTTGTGACGAGTCTAGAGACGGCCGAGCGGATGGCTCGATGGTCGCCCGGTCTATCCAAATGATTGTCGAAAAGTTCTTTGACGAATGGCACGCCAAATGGGGCATCTCGATCGGAAGCGGCCCCCAGCATCGACTGCCACCTTACGTTCAAATTCTTGTCACGCACACACGCTTATCTATCTACAGCACTGTCATCAACCACCCGACAGCGCCGACCGAGGTGCGGCACTTCTTCCACGCTGCTAGCTTATCATCGGCGCTCAACGTCATGCGGGCCGCCATTCAGGGCGAAGGGCAGTTATCGAGCATGCCCAACAACACAGCAATCATGATCTCGTTCGCCGCGTGCTTCGCGCTGCGACTCAGCGGGCAGTTTGCAGGCAACTCAAATCTGGCTCCCAGCGTCCGCACGCTCATTGAGGAGACCGCAGAAGTACTGGAGCGGGTGGGTTCGACCACGGAGCACCGCAACGGTATGTCCACTCTATACGGCAAATACCTCAAGTACATTGTCAAAAAGGCGGCTGCTTCCGTACCCGCTCCTCCCGAGGCCTCCGTCAGACCCCGTGCGGGCACTCACCCGGATCTCCTTTCCCAACGCCGCCCTGCAACTGCCTATACCCGGCCCAACAACAATTCCAGCCACACTACCCGGGCCAGCTTCAGCATGACGGACACCATGCATGCCCGCCCCCCAGTTTCCGGTTTCATGGAGCCCCCAGGCTGGAATGAACCGATCCAATTCTCGTCCATGTCCGACGACCAAATCGTGGAGGCGCTCAGTCGGGTAAACAATGAGCTGGATCCGGCGTTAAGCATGTATCCCTGGGACGACGCGGCCGCGTTGGACTGGCTAAATTGGTCTAATCTGCCCGACTTTGGAACCTGACCGCAACAGTTTGCAAAGTGTTGTTAAACCGCTACCCGAGCTGGAGCGGAGGTCGACATATTTACGAGGTCCTGCAGTTTCTCCATGATGACGAATGTGAGGACTGTGTGTGGTCTGTTTGATCGTCAGCGGCGGAGTTCCTGGGGCAGGTTTGGATGAGCGACCGACGTTAATCTCAACCACGCTGGCGTCCACCCTTTCATCAGGAACATGGGACCTTCACGTCCCAAGCCAGCTCGAACAACTTGCATCACCTAACGCGGGTCGGTCAGTCCGATTTCGACACGGTCCCCAGGACTCCCAGGATAAGATTCATACGTTCAACCCCTTAGCAGCGCTCTGTATCCTGCTCTTGAGCACATCTGCGGGTGCGCATACCGTGGTGGCTACCGTGCCAGCGAAGAGCGAAGCAAGGGCGTGTGTGCGGATATCATCCTGCAACTGGGTCCTTGATAGGATCATCCGTTTCGCTGCGGCGTATCTGTACAAGCTCTCGAGTCAGCACTGCGTATGTCCTACGTCCTAGGAAGCGAAATCAGGACTTACGGCGCAATCTGAGAAACGTCTTTTCAAGACGTGTTAGTAGGTAAGCCCACCTCATTTCCCTGAGAGCCCAAAGGATAAAAGCCAAAAACACCTTACTCATAAGCACGCTCCTAACCACATTCGCAGTCAACCCCCTTCCAAACACCCTGACCCCTTCCTCTCTCCCAATCCGCCACAACCCCGTCACAGCATTCGAGTAACCGAATCGCTCCGCCGGCGGTTTCGCCGCGTCCGCACACATGCGCACGAGAATCACCTCGGTCGGGTTCCCAACCACACCAGCGAACCCTCCCGCCACGCCTGCGCACGCAACAGTGGCGAAAGTCGAGAGCTTGGCGTTGGGGGCACTGGGACTGCTGGACCATTGTTGGAGCTGGCGGGAGAGGACGGCGTAAAGGCCGAAGCGGGCTGTGGAGTAGGTGGATTGGCGGAGGATGGAGGCTGAGAGGCCGGACCAGAGGGAGGGGATGCCTGGATGTTGGCTCCTCGTAGGTATCGTCAGCCAGGTTGAAGGGGTTAAAGGGGGAAGGTTTCAAGGGGGGCAGGCGGACCGTCTCGCATAGCGAAATTGTATAAGGTGCGTAGCATGGGAGCACGTGTTTGGAGGACTTGCATCCGGCTAAGAGATGGGTGGCGGGTTAGAATGCGTGTATGTGCTAGTTACCTAACCATCAGGGTTGGGCCGGAGTCGTACTATTTTGTGAGATCTAGTGGGTGTGCTGGAATAAACGTATCAGCCACAGCCGGTCGTAGGGACGAGCAATAACCATTGAGGATCTCAACTCACTAAAACACACGGATATTGAGGCCGCGGCGCCTCTATGAGGTTTGGCCTATTAGTATTGGACTGTTATCAACGACCTTAGGGGTGTTGATCGAGATGGATTTAACAGGCCAGGAAGTCTCACCCGAGCCAAAACGGCTGCTTGGAGCCTTTTTTCTGTGACATTACGGTCGAATCAATTCCAAAGCAACCTGGGGAGAGTACTAAATTGTAGGGAACAAGAAAGACTAAAGATGAATATTCATCGGTTCTCAACCTCTGGGGCGTAATCTACAAACGAGAACTCCAATCTCCTCCACATTCGTTGCTTTGCAATCACGGCGGTTCAAGAAAGTCTGCAGACACAAATATGTCCGATACACTACAAGTCCAAACCACAATCGTTGCCAATTATGGCTCCGATGATGACCACAGACCCCTGGTGGAGCATGGATTTCGAACTTACACCACACCTTGGAGGACTTGAGAACCTAACTATCGGCCCCTCGGCCCCAATCTCCAATCCAGAAGCAAACAACACACCGGTCAGCGTTGCCTACGATATCCGCTCCTCATCTCGAAGTGGCGTGATCAAGTACGAGCGTACGAATAACTCCATTAGCATGGTGGCATGGAATCAAGAGCCCACACAGTCTTGAACGAGTCTCGTGGTCCATCATGTCCGGCAAGCATGGCGGGGTCTCGGCCAATTTTCTGGCATCCGTTCGCCGCTCGAGGAACCCGTGGAGTTTTTAAGCGGGGAAAGTGGGAACTTGTGCAGCAGGGGTTCAGGGGCTCAGGGGTCCCGGGAATGCAGGGTCAGAAGGCTCCACCTCGCTGTCTGTGGGCAAAAACCCCAACGACAGCGGCGTCTTTCGGGGGTTCTCGCATTGATTTTGTGCCGAGGTCGTGGGGTGATGCGACACTCTGCGATAGGTCCTCCGTTTGAAACGACTGCAAAACAGGGCAGAACGTGAAGCGCACGTGGAATGCAGCCATTGTGACGGGATTTCTTCGGTGGACGTTTGTATACGGCCGGTCTATTATACCTCTTTCGCCGTATTTTTGTTGCCTTTGGCATGCCCTTCGCACGGTTGAAAGACCGGGAGAGCAGCTGTGAGAAAGCGCGGGATCTCAAGAACCAAAGAACCGAAGAAAAGAATCCCAAACCAAGAACATACCACTCAAGGAACAACACCAAGAAGAAATCCGCCTCCATGTCGAAGCTCTCCCCATCGCTCAAGGCACTCATCAACGCGCCGTTTGCGCGCCCCGGCCAGGCGCCCGCGCCACGACACATCCGCGATGTCTACACACGCATTGCCCGCGAGGCCCGCGAGCGCCAGTACGGCGACCGGCCGTGGGTGACGCTGTCGGTACGTCTCAGCCAGCCCTGAAAGGGCGAGCAGCAGAACAAACCCAAATAAAACCCCCCAAAAAGATAAATAACAAACCCAAAATCTAACCCACATCCCCCCAGGCCGCCGCAACATTCACCCTCAACTCCCCCGCCGCGCTCCTCGAACTCCACGCCCTCGTCCCCGACCTCACCTCCCCATCCTCCTCCCTCACCCCCCTATCCACAGCCGAACTCCTCCGCGAAATCGGCCTCAAATGCATCTCCTTCAACGGCATCCCCCGCACCATCAACACCCTCGGCGCCTTCCGCCAAGGCATCGCCCACCACCCCTGGGCTGCGCAACTCGCCACCGATCCCTCCCGGCAAGTCTCGCCGGACAATGTCGACGCTGTGGCCCGGCGGGGCAAGGAACTGTGGGAGAGTATTTATACGCCGTTTGAGGGGAAATTGGTTGCGAAGTTGGCGGAGAGTCATCCGGATTTGCCGGTGCATATTTTGGGGAGTCATTATGGGCCTTTGTTGGCGGATCCGGAGCGCGGGGGGCAGGGCCACGGCCAGGGACAACAGAAGCAGGGACAGCTTGGGGTGGTTGGACGGACGCTGACGAGTGTGGTTGCGGTGGCGTGTTTGCGCGCGCAGACGGGGGTTGGGCCACAGGTGGTGTCGCATGTGTTTGGGTTGCGGAAGGCGGTTGAGCAGGGGGCGCATCGGGAGGAGTTTGTTGGGCTTGTTGCGGAAGGGGAGAAAGAAGCGGAGGGTATAGAAAGGTTGGCGGGGGATGAGGGGTGTGAGTGGTTGTTGAAGAGTGTTGATGCGATTGCGGAGGCGGTGGGTGGAAGTTTTGCAAGATGGGATGGGGAGAAGGCGAAGATTTGAGGCGGTAAAAGGCGAGGTGATGATGGTTGGTAAGGAATATATGATTGGGTATCTATCTCCTAGACATGCGAGCGTAGATACAAAGATGCTGCAATAAATAACGACTAAAACGCCTCCGACACTTCCAATGCTTGCTTGTTATTCAGCCACACATACAATGCTTACTCCATGCTCTTGAGATCGCTCGCTACCGTAAACGCCGCATCTGTCTTGCTCTTCACCTCCTCCACCTCCACCCCCGGCGCAATCTCCGTCAATGTCAGCGTGCCCTGCTTGCGGTCTACCTCAAACACACACTACAGCCTAGTCAGCATCACAACAGCACTCTTAATCTCTCAAAATAGGCAGTGACTCACCAAATCCGTAATAATCGTGCTCACCACCTTCGCTCCCGTCAAAGGCAAGCTACACGTCTGCACCACCTTACTCGTCCCGTCCTTGGCCACATGCTCCGTGGCCACGACAATCTTAGTGTTGTCTGGGTTCGAGACGAGATCCATCGCGCCGCCCATACCCTTGAACACCTGCCCCGGGATCATGTAGTTGGCCAGATCACCGGCCGCGCTCACTTGCAGGGCGCCGAGAATGGATACGTCGACGTGCCCGCCGCGGATCATGCCGAATGATTCGGACGAGTCGAAGGTCGCTGCGCCTGGGACGAGAGTGGTTGTTTCTTTGCCCGCGTTTATGATGTCGCTGTTCACATGTCAGTGGCCAGAAAAAGGGGGAAATGCAAAATTAAGGGGTGGATTAAACATGGGGAAGGAAACATACGGGTCGACGTCATCAGGGAGAGGGTAGTCACCCATGCCGAGAATGCCATTCTCAGATTGGATCCAAACCCTCTGTCCTTGTGGGAGGAAGGATGGGGCCATAGTGGGAAGGCCTAAGGATTGTCAGTATGTCTTGCCACACCTCATCCATTAGGTACGAGGTCAGTTCTTACCAACACCAAGATTGACATAGAACCCGTCCTTGAGTTCCTTAGCCGCTCGCCGGGCAATACGAGGTCTCCGAGCTTGCGCATCTGTCTTTGGCTTGTCCCCTTTGGTGGAAGCCTCCGAACGCGTCTTCAGCACCTCAACCAATGGCGGTTCCGTGGCCGATACGATACGGTCAACATAGATCCCCGGAAGGTCGACCTCGCCCGGATCGATCTCGCCAATTTCAACAATATTCTCAGCTTCCACAATCGCGAGTTTAGCAGCCTTGGCCATTAGTGGTGCAAACGACTTAGTAGTGTATCTGGAAATGGTCAGCAAGATATCGTCCAACAGCGCTCTCTAAGCTTAGATACGTACCGGAACACGCAGTTGCCCGCCTTGTCCACCTTCGATGCGCGAAGAATGGCCACATCGCCGTACAGTGCCGTTTCCATCAGGTACGGACGGCCGTCGAATACTCTCGTCTCGCGTGGCCGGCCGTACTCAACTGCATTCCCATCCGCATCAAACCGAACGGGAATGGCCCCTTCTTGTACCAGCGTGTCTATGCCCAGTTAGCTCCTATTTGACCCACACAAACACGCGCGGAAATACACGGTCGGACAGCACACATACTCCCACCAGTAGGCGTAAAAAACGCCGGAATGCCACTCCCAGCCGCCCGTATCCTCTCGGCAAGTGTACCCTGAGGGCACAACTCAATAGCAATCTTTCCCGTCAGGTACTGCCGCTCCAGCTTCTTGTTCGGGCCTAAAAACGACATGATCATGCGGTCGACTTGGCCGTTCTCGGTCAGCATGGCGAGCCCGCCGCGCCCTTCGGCGCCTGCATTGTTGGACACGGCCGTGAGGGAGTGCAGAGAGTCGGGGCCGCGCTTTCGGAGCGCTGCGATGAGTGTTGCTAGGTAGGTGGGTTCGACGTCAGTTCTTCCTCTTGCCTGAAACCCAAGTATTCACCGGCGCTCCCGTAAACTTACACGCAACACCGCACAACCCAAACCCCGCGCTGAGTAACACCGATCCGCTCTTAATATCAGCGACCGCCTCATCCGCGCTCCCCCAGACTTTCGATCCCCCGCGATCCGCATCCGGCACAGCGGCTGACCTCCAGTGCCGTGACTGTGAAAAGTACATTTTGCTGCCACTCCGGGCCCAGCAACCTCCCGCACTCAGCGCGAGCCCCGGTGCTGTCGTCCGTGAGGGTGCCCGCGCAACGCAACGCACAACCATACTGGCTCCTAGCGGTCGGAGTGAAGATGAGGATCTTGTCGCTGTTATGGTCCCCATGGTTGTTGCTACGGTCCGCCTTGCGGCCCGCGCTGCTTGTATCCCAGGCATTGTTTCGTTGTCTGCTATGTGCCCCAGTAACGGAGTGAGTGTTGAAGGTATCCGCGTTGTTTGCGAAGTGTTGTCAATTTGAACGTATAAAAATAAACGGGCGATGTAGGCCAAAAAGGAGCAAGAAATCTAAGATATCCGTCGTTCGCAATGCGCACCGGGAGCAGCACAAGACAGCGACACAAAGGCACGAAAGAAGATTGAAAGCAACGCTCTCTTCCTCGGCACCGACTCTTCCGCTCGACTTCAGCTTCAACGATGCATGGCAAAAAAAGAACGGGTTCTTCTTCTGCAAACCGGGCGGAATCAGCGCCAAGACCTCTACGTCACAGAGGGGCCGACGCGCCGGAGGCCAGATTTTGGTGCCGTCGCGACAGTGGATTCAAGGGCCCAGTTCCTGGAATGTCAGGGTGGCGCCTTCCAGAAAAGGGGGTTTTCGGTTTGTATTTTTGCGCCACGGTTTTTTTTCTTTCAATGGGCATCCCAGCGCCATCGCTCGCATGGCTAACAGGCATCAGTTTCTCCAAGTCCCCATTGCGGGGATTCAAGGGGCTAGATCGGTGAAGCCTTCGGACACAATCGCCAAAGAGCTCATGGTTCAGCCCAAATTCGTTCCCACCCCGCTGATTCGGTCCGGGCTTCGACTCCTCGACTACGAGACCCAAGAGGAAGCGAATCGAATCGAATACATTTAACTACTGTGTAACTACCTCTTATGCAATATCGCGGCTAATAATTCCACTCAGCCTCACGGTCCAGTTTCCGAAACACGGCGCGATGCAGTAACACACCATTACACTAGAACATCAGGGGCCTGGAACTTCCTGTCGTACGAAGCACATAGCGCGATAGCTCCCCTCAACATCCTATCTCCACAACATGTCAACAAGCAATAGCCCGGCAATTTGCACTCCCCAGCGATTGCGGGGAAACAAGCACACCAAGAACCCCAGGGGTGGACCCGATGTAACACCTTCCCCAACCAAGCCTGGGACCAGGGCCGGCTTGGAGGCCACTGGGGGACGCGAGCCAAGGAGCCAAGATATTCGTATCACTGTCACTGAAGGAATATGGCCGGGGATCATGCCGTGGATGCAACAGCACGTCCCGTGAACAGGACATTCCCAATCGGGACTCAACTTTGGATTCCTAGCATTCCTCACGGTTCCGCTTCGGCTCGGGTGCTTGATTTCTCGGCCCCCATCCCCTCACTGTGTGCGCCGGAAGGGGGGAGAGAGCATGGGGGATGCTCTCATGTTCATGACCCTACCCTGGCTCAAAGTAACATTTGGGGTTGTTGGAGTTGCTGTCCCACGTTTGCGTGTCATCACAACCGCCAATGGACGGCTACAATGGCCAGAGGCTAGCTGACTGGTGATCCTGTCTTAAGTTGACCGCCCACTTCCATGCTCACCTTGCAGTTGATCAGCGAGCGGTCAGGCATGCAGATGCAAACAACCGGCGCTTCGTTGATTGCCCGAGCACGCACAAGACAAGGGGAGAAAAAAAGAAAGACCCAAAGCTACCCGCGTCCCGCAGGATCTGTCATCATCTTGCATCGAGGGTCGTGACATTTTCCCGACACAACACCATTCCGGGCCTCAATCCGTGTCCCAATCCTGAGTGATTACAAGCAGCACACGATCCGGTCCCTTGTACCCTCATTGCGCTCGCCCAATTTAGCCCCGTCGCGAAATTCGCGACACCACGCAGAGCTCAATGTCGTCCGCGCCCACGATCGGCGAGAAAGCCGAAGCCGAACACCATGGCGCGTCCTCCCCCGACATCGTCGGGCACTCAACGCTCGAAAACGAGGCGCATCTCACGCGACGCATCCTCTGGAAGACAGACACCAGGTCAGGCGCATTCCGTCTTTTTCATCCAGCGAGCACCACTTCAAATGGCTGTCCAACAACCAGCTAACACCCCGTCCAGAATCCTCCCAGTCCTGTCGCTACTCTTCCTCTGCTCGTTCCTCGACCGCACCAATGTCGGCAATGCTCGCATCATCGGCCTCGAGGATGACTTGAAAATCTCCAACCTGCAGTACAACCAGGGCTTGGCCGTGTTCTACGCCACCTACATCGCGAGGTACCTACCCCCGAACCCAACCTTCCCCGGTTACAAGCCACCCCCCACAACAGATAATCACAAACTAACCACCCACTCCCAAACCCACCAGCGAACTCCCCTCCAACCTCGTCCTCAAAGCCCTAACCCCCACCCTCTGGCTCCCCCTCCTAACCGCCATCTGGGGCATCATCACCATGTGTCTGGGCTTCGTACGCAACTTCGCCAGTTTCTTCGCCGTGCGCGCCCTGCTGGGTCTCGCCGAGGGTGGCCTGTTGCCGGGTATTGTGTTGTACCTGTCGGGCATGTACACGCGGCGCGAGATTGCGGTGCGCATTGGTGTGTTTTATACGGCTGCTTCGTTGTCGGGGGCGTTTGGCGGGTTGTTGGCGAGGGGGTTGTCGGCTATTGGGCCGAGGGGGGGGTTGGAGGGGTGGAGGTGGATTTTTGTTATTGAGGGGTTGCTTGTGAGTTTTGGTTTTTTTTTCTTTTTGGGGGGGGTTTTGGCTTCCCTCTACGAAAACCAGCCTGCAAATGGGTTGATGAGGGGGTAAACAGATGCTGACTAGAGATGGTTTAGACGGTCGTGTGTGCGGCTGCTGCGTACCTGTTGCTCCCGACGAGCGTGGCCACCGCATCATACCTAACCCCGGAGGAAAAGGACTTTGCGCTGCGCCGTCTGCAGGGTCAGGTTGCGCACGCGCCTGGAGCTGATCGGTTCAGGTGAGTTTCTGTGTCTGCCGTGAAGACGGGTAGGCAGGCTGGGTGCTAATTGATGATGATTCTCCGCAGCCCTACCCGGGAGCGCGAGGAGAAGTTCAGCTGGGGCGAAGTCCGCCGCGGTATTTTCAACGTTCAGGTGTGGCTATCGTCTACGGCCTACTTTGCGATTCTCTCGGGCCTGTACAGTTTTGGTCTATTCGTAAGTTACCTGGGTTTGCACCGTGGATCTTGAGAGATACTAACGGAATACTAGCTCCCCACGATCATCAACGACCTCCACATCACCTCGTCCGCAGACGAGACCCAGCTTTGGTCCATCATCCCCTACGCCGTAGCCACCCCAATCACCGGTAAGGGCCCATCACCACAGCCATCCCCATACCTACCCCTATTCGTTTACATCTCTAACCCAACCTCAGTCCTCGTCGCCCTCCTCTCCGACCGTCTCAACCTACGCGGCACAGTAATGCTCGCCAGCCTGCCCATCGCCATCATCGGCTACGCCGTCATCGCCAACGTGCCGTCCGCCAACGTGCGCTTCGGCATGACCTGCCTAATGGCCATCGGCATGTATGCCAGCGTGCCGTGCGTGCTGGTGTGGAATGCCAATAACTCCGCGGGACATTACAAGCGCGCGACGACGTCGGCGCTGCAGTTGGCTGTGGCGAATTGTGGTGGTTTTGTGGCTAGTGGGTTTCCCTTTCTTTACACCATTTCCCTTTATCTCTTCTTTCGGCAGGACGTCGGATTCGTTGGGTCATTATGGTTGGGTAAATAAGGCGTATGAGCTAACGAGGGTCACAGCGTTCATCTACCCCAAGGACGAAGGACCGTTGTACCACAAGGGCCACACCGTCGTCCTCGGTCTGTTGGTGTATGCGTGGTTTGCGTACGTCTACCTTTTTTCTCTCTACTTACCCCCTTTTAACCTAGCCCACCAACCCCCACTAACACCCAACCCCGTGCAGCATCCTGGCCAATGTTTTGTGGTGCTGGAAGATCAACAAGGACAAGGAGAGCGGGAAGTATGCGGAATTCGAAGACTGTGGGGATGATCGGGATCCTAGGTTTAAGATGGTTTTGTAGGGACTGATGGGACAGTTGGAAAGGGAGGTGATGTGCTTGAAGTTCTTGAAGTAATTGATCCGGCCTTGTCGTGGTTATTGAATCAGACAAGAAGGGGTCTAACAAACTCACCGTCGCCATGGTATTGATGCATTCCGCCCCTAGCGAACCCAACATCGCAAAAAGTCCCGTCCCGTCCAACAAAATCTTAAATGCCACAAAAATACTACTTAGCGTCTTCCCAGGTCAAGACAAAAGTCGACACGAGCCGGATTTGAACCGACGCCTCCGAAGAGATGAGATTTCGAGTCTCACGCTTTAGACCACTCAGCCATCGTGCCTTGAACGAGAGAAACGGGCCGGATGTGGAGATCAAGGAGGTGCGGAGGTGCGGAGCTCCAGAGAGCGGAGTCGGAGCGGAGGAGAGTTTTGCGATGCGACGTCGATGGGCAGGTCGGGTGGAGTTGGAGAGGGGTTTGGTGTGGGGGGTGCGACGGAGTCTTGGCGGCAAAAAAGAACTAAAAAATTGAAACGAGATGGAGAGGCAAAAATTGGCAAAAGAGAAGCTGATTCGATCCAGGCTCGAACTGGAGACCTTCAGTGTGTTAGACTGACGTGATAACCAACTACACCATCGAACCTTGCTTGTTGGAGATATTTTTCTAATTGTCGTCTTTTGTATGTGGGGGGGTTTTCGTGTCGGCCACCTGTCCCCGAGGCGCGGAGAATGGCGAGCGTGAACTTCGATGATCCATTTGCAATTTTGAGCGGCCGTCTAGGACTGGTGCAAAGTGCGGGAATTTACACAGCTGTCGAAGGGAGGGCTGGATTTACCATCACTGTCGCCGGCGCTCGTACATCAAACCCGTATCGTAGTCGCCCCAACTCCAAGCAAGCGATGTGAGAAAAGCCAAACACCTCTGCAACAAAGTAAGATGGGCCCCCCCAAAGTATATCAATCTTTTGATCGTACCCCTACTTGACGTCATTCGATCGCCGTGAGACTGACTATCAACCCAACCGGCCCGGGGTGGAGACCCGTCTCGGGGCCGGGCCGGGGCCCACGGTAGGGTCCACTTTCACACGGAGTCCAGTGTAAGTCGGTGGCCGGAGAGCTTAGCTGAGCCAATCAAGAGGTCTTGAGGGCGGCCGCTCTCCCACGGCCGCTGACCACCCCCTGTTGGCAAAAAGCTTGCTGATTTTTGTCGTGCTGCTGCCGCGGCCGCTGCAGGAGGCCGTGTTATCAGCGCCACATTCTGTCAGCGAAGGGGCTCATAATGGGAAAGTATCCTTTGTGTGGCGACAACGTCTGAAGTTGTTCTCTTCCCCTTGAGGCCCGTTATGGAGGGGGGCCACGGGAAATACGGGGAAGGGAACCGAGGAGGGTCCTCCCGCTGGCACGGATGCGGCGGGTAAAATGTAACCAGAAAAGAAGAAAATACCCCAAAAGAACTACACAACCCCTGAAACGCCGCCTAAGTCGATCCGCGCACTTGATGTCCCGGCTACTTTAAATCTGCGCTCAGATCACACGGGGCTCCAGTTTGATGTTTCGTTTCTCGCGGGGTGCATCACGCTGTCCAAACCTCGTCGGCCGGTTTTCCTGTCATCCCATCTCAGTTTAGAGTTTTTACGTGTCTCCTTCTTTTCGGTCGAGGCCAAGACTGCGGGGAATAGGTGAAGGTGAACGAACTGAGGTTTTCTGGAGAATGGGCAAAGTAACATGTTACACTTGACTCTCGAGCAGACCACAGATCTATTAATATGTGATGTCTCGCTCCCTCAACACCTCCTTTCTGCTTCCTCACCCACCACTCACTTTACAATCATAGTACATAATCCTTAGGCTTCTAGCCATCAGATTTTCAGTCACTCCTTTCTACCTAATCTTCAATCCTGGGCCGGACCCTTCCACTCCCTTGTACATACGGGATTACATTGCACATACACATCTAATCAACACACTCACTACAACCCCACGACGACAACCTACCGTCACAACTTACCACCAGCCACTCCTTTTTAAACTACCAACAACCGCCACAATGCACCCCATCTCGCTCATCACCCTCCTGACCGCCAGCGCCGTCTCGGTCTCGGCCTCGTCCGTCCCCACCCACCACCAGCGCCAGTCCAGCGTCAACACCGAAGTCATCCCCAAGTCCTTCGGCGTCACCGCCGGGCAGGGCAAGGACACGGTGCAGGTAGGCAGCTGCATCGGCGCCAAGAACGCGCTGATCCCCTGCTACTGCCCGCCGGCGCCCAACAGCCCCGAGTTCTTGAACAAGCTCACGACGGCGCTCACCAACGGCTTCATCTTCAGCAAGGATCAGGTCGCGATGCCTATCACGCTGGACAAGTTCAATGATGGCTCGGACACCTCGGCTGATACCAACAAGCTCAGGGCTACGGCTATGATCCAGGTGCTGCAGAACTTTAACTTGACTACCAAGGGTGTTGGATGCCCCGGTGTGTCGGCGCCGGTGCTGAACCAGATGCAGCAGACTGGTGTGGTCGCGGCGCGTGGTGAGCCGGAGCAGCCTGGCGGCGACTTTTCTGAGAACGCTTAAGCGGGGGCGGAAGCTCTCTGTTTTCCTCAAAGTGCGGGAGGTGAATGAAAGGGTGGTATGAGTCGAGTCACTACATTCTTTACATGTCGACTTCCCAGTCCTTGGACGCACGCCACTTTCTTGGATACACAAACACATTCTTTTCGGCTTTACTAGGCAACACGGAACAAACGCTCGGCACACACCCTCATTTACTCTTCGGCTTTTCATCGTCCGGGTCATTCACTCGTTAATTTCCTTTGTTTCGTCGTCGTTCCTTACATGGGTCATTTTCAGCCATTCATTCAGTCTTGTTTTTCAGTCACTCGTTTCGTTCTCGGCGACCAACTCCCGGGAACTTACTCTCATTTGCACATATTTCGCCAGTCACTCATTCAACGGGATCCACAGCACTCGACTTTCAAGGTGGTCACTCTTTCATACACCCCGAGGCCGGAGTCTCTCATTTACATATTACCAGCTCCCCCTTGTTACGAATTTACGACATACATTCTTTTTTGCACTTCAAACACCACAGTCATTTCCGGTCAAACACAGTCATTTCCGCAACATTTTGGATTTATCGGCTCACATTCGTTCATACGGACACGCGCACATGAACACTCTTTCTCAACATGCACGGTTAATTGGTCTGGTTTCCATATCATCTACGCTCTTTACTTGGTTTCGGATAGAGGGGCATGGGATTAGAAGGGGTTGGGAATTTGGCACGGGGGTCATAGAGGCAGGCACATGTATCAGTACGGCAATTGTTATTGATTTTATCCAACTATGCAACGCTCTAGACTGATGAATTGATCATGTTTACTCACTAAGCAAACCTCCTTTTTTTTTCCCTCTCTGTTCGTGAGCTGCATTCCCCTTACTCCGCTTCGGGTACTAGCCATCCAGCAGCAACTTAAGAATGAGGTCGTTGGTTTAATAAATCGGACGTATTCTTCAAATTCAATATCTTGTATCAATTTGAGGCAACATGTCACGTTGAATTCGACAACACAAAGACAAACAACCTCATGTAGGTCTTATAAAATTAAACTAGACTCAATTACCACCTCTCTTTATGAACCTTTGGCCGGACTGGGACTGTTGATTACACGACAGCGCTGACCTGAAGCCTTCGACCTGGAAATCGGAGCATGTCGCCTTGGGTACCGTTGACTACAACATAGGTAGTTAGCACGATGGACTATCTTCCATCACCCCAAGTAATAGGTAGTTACATACTCAATGCCCTCCTCAGTCCCTTGGGCACAGAAGACGGTATCCGAATACACACAGCTAACACTGCTATCTACTGCAACATGGTGTCCTCCAGATCGTTTTAGACCCCCGCTGCTCACTTTGACGGTCCACTAGTCGAAGGTTGTCGTGGTATCGTGAGTCCAGAGGGTTAGAAGGAACACCGAGGCCCTCAGGAACCAAGTGCAGATACCGTGTTAAACGAACTATGTACCACCCTCTATATTCAACCCCAAATCACCCATATGTAACACTCCCGACCTCATCCCCTTGCTCTAAGTATCCCTCCTCAGCCAATATATACACCACACCCTCACCCAAACTCTTCGCCACAAAACATTACACACACTACACACATTACATCCTCCCTTCCCCTTCCCCTTCTCCCTTCATACTCGACCCAACCCCCTCATCCCTAACAGCCTCGCACTCACACCCGATCCACAAACCTCCCCAAATCCACAATCCCCGCCCTCCTCCCTCTCCCGCTCCTCCTCCTCCTCTCGCGTGCCGCGGCACCCATCACCCCAGCATCAGTCGCATTCGTCGCGTTCATCCCACCCATTCCTCCTCCCGCACCAGCCGCAGCATTGTTTCCACCACCTCCACCACCACCGCCACCGGTAAGAACAATCAAGATTTTATCTTTTCCCTTACCCTTCCCCTTACCCTTTCCTTTTCCTTTTTTTCCTTTGCCCTTCCCTTTGCCTTTACCCTTTCCTCCACCACCACCACCTCCTCCACCTCCTCCACCACCATCATGAGGCGAAGGCGCAGCAACCACACCAGGAACAGACCAAACCGCTACAGCAGCTGTAGTCAAGATCGAAAGGGCACGCTAATTATACCCAAGCCAGAGCGGTGTTGATGTCGTTATTAGCTCCTTGTCCTTGTGTTTTTTGTTTGATAGGAGGTTGTTGTCGAAGAAGAAAAGATGATGGACTTACGGTGTTGGGTGCTGCTGCTGCATTGGGAAGGCGGAAGTGGAGGGCGGCGGTGGATGTCGTGGCTAGGAGGGCAGTTGTGAGGAGGGTTAGGAGGGATAGGGCGTGCATTTTGAGGATTTAGTTTTAGTGACTAAATATGTACAATGAAAGGTGGTATGAGCGGCACGGCCGCTGTGAAGGAATGTAAAGGATTGGTCACTGCCAGAGGACCATCAACGTTGTTTGCTTAGCCAACAATTCAAGAAGAAAAGAATCATCAAATACATGGGCGACGCTGTTATATAAACCATACCGCCATACAGAGTATCTGTAGATTAAACACCAACATTCGATCAAACCCCCATCCCTTCAATCTCAACTCACTCTGTATCATCTACAAGTAGAAAAGCGAAAAGCAAACCCACATCTCCCCAACGTGGCAACAGCCCCCTAAATCCCCTAAATGAGACGTTGTCTCAACCCAACCCATGTTACCACGCCGCACGTGTGCCGACCCCCTAGATAACCCGATTGCCGAGCGGCACAACACCAGATGAACTGTAGAATTTTGCGAGTGTGTGTGTGCCAGTTAGGTATCGAATCTATGGAAGGGCCTAGACTTCTAGAGTCGGCCGGTTTAGGTGGCCTCCCAATTAGTGTTAACAAGTCATTGTGGCAAGAGGATTTACATTTGCGGGTGGGCTGATGTCGAATCAGCGGGATGTGCTGTCCGTTCTGCCGGGCCGTGAGGTCGCGGCCGGGTCAGCCTGGGGGGAGTGTGTGATTGCTGTGTGTGGATGTTGTTACATGTCAGCACATAGATCGGACTATTGGTTATTAATTAATCAAGAGTCAAGGTAAATCCGAAAATTGAATTATTCTTGTTCGATTGATTGTGATGTAAAATAAGGAGTCGTTAGGTTGATGATTGATCAGGAAATATTTGTTATATTGATAGAAAGTGTATGTGTATCTGTTAAACCATCGCTGTCTTAATGTCCTTTGAAAAAGCTTGAAACCCCTGTTCCTATGCTTTTTTCCTGTTCCCAATCATCAGTCCCCATAAACTCAACGTAACTCAAAAAAAAATCCTCTCCAAATCTAACCCCCTTTCTTAGTTCTAACCTCCCCCTTCCATAGATCAAACTCACCCACCCCCTCACTTCCAAGTCCAAGCAACCCCCCCATCCCCCACCCTCTTCACCCTCTCCCACCTTTCCCCATCCACCATGCCCTCCCCCACATCCTTTTCTTGGCCATCATCCTCCTCCTCATCATCACCCTCCGACCACTGATCCCCCACTACCCTCCACACCCTCCCCTCTCTCTTACCACCCTTCATATCCACCCCTATAACATCTACCAGCCTCTTTTCCTTGTCCTTTTTGTCCTTGTCCTGTTCATACCTTATCCCTAACCCTATCCCTGTCCCAGGTTCACCGTCACCTTTTGCTTCACTATCATCACCATCGCTAACGCGTTCCCGACCATCCCGCTGCCGAAACCAATCCTCCACTTGCTGTCTTCCCTGTCCCCTTCGCAATCCCGTCCCCGTCCCCAGTCCCCTTCCCAGTCCAGTCCTCTTACCCTTCCCCCGCGGCAGGACATCCCCCGCTTGCCCACGTCCCTGCCGTCGTGCCTCTGACGACGATGAAGCCACGCTGGGTTTAGGGTTGGGTTTAGGGTTATGTATGGAATTAGGGTTAAGGCCAGGGATATGATCAAACACAGTCCCGTTGTAGTACCGCTCGGCGTCCAGCACCGAGTTGTAATGGGAAGTAGAAGACGCGAGGGGTGGTGGTGAGGGGCTTGGGGGCCGTAAATTATCCAGAAGGGGAAGCCAGAAGCCAGAGGATGCCGCAGTTTTAGCAGTTTTAGTTGTTGCGATGGTTTTTGTGGTCGTATTAACCGTCGCGGTGGTCATGTTGCTGTCAGACTCGGCGTCCGGTTCAGCATCGCGTTTGGCATCGCGTTCGTAGCGTGATTTGGGCGGCGGCGTTGGGTTTTGGCCTGCCCTCAGTTTCTCGAAATAGCTCCGGTAGATGGACCTGTGTGGTGGTATTATGGGCTGATAGGGGTCCTGGCGGGATGTTAGTTGGCTCTGGCTCTGGCGATGGGACTGAGACTGTCGGTACGATGTGCGGTGGCCGTGGCGTGAAGATCGTCGGAGTTGGTGTTGGATCTGGGCTTTGACGTCTGGTTGGGCAAGCAAGCGGAACAAGCCCTCGGTGGAGGCCTGCGCCTTGAGACCGAATGTGGCGAGGGTTGTGTTGTCGCTGGTGAGGTCCGGCTTGGACCCGAGACGGCGGAGGGCTTGGGCACGGTGGTGGGCGATGTTGGTCGGGGTGTTACTCTGGGTAGCTGGTTTTCCGTGCCCGGCGTGCTTGGAGTGTTTGTTGGGTTTATTGTCCCGGTCTGCGTTGTCCTTGTGTGTCTTGTGTAGATCGGCCGTGTGCTTGCCGACGTTGTGGTTATTATCCTTGCGCCTCTCAGCCCGGTCCTTGTATGTCTTGTTCCGATCGGTCTTGTACTCCTCGCGTTCTGCTTCCACCTCATTGTCGCTCAGCTCCATCGCTGCGAGATACGCCGCAGTGGGAGGAACATACGCTTCAGATCGTAGAGTGGGCCGTGGCAGGGGTGAAATCGGCGACGGCAATGGCGAAAGCGAGGACACCGGGGAAGACGATCGTATCCCCTGCTCCAAAGTGGGTGTGCCTGGCGGTGGCCGAGGGAGTGGTTTCCACAGGTTGTAAGCACTGGTGCTATGTTTAACGATGTGGACGGTGTCGGTGCGGGTTGTTGAGGTTCCCGGGGCCAGAGGGATAGCAGGGCCCGGCAATGTGAGCGGTTCGGGGGCCGTAGACTGGGGAATCATACCCACAGCTGTCCTATAGGTGCTGTCCTTCGGAGGATGAGGCAACGGCCGTCGTTCTGCCGCCGTCTTGGAACACTCCGCAATGGTTAGAAGTGATGGTGGCCGCCGCTTAGCCTCCTTAGTCTTCTTCATCCGCTCGACCAGCTCATACTCCTCTTTCTCCTGATTCCCCTTGACCTCGTCCCCCTGGTCGTCTAGCACGGCATACCCCCCCTCCCTTTTCGCCCTGTCGAGATACTCCTTGCTGATCGCGATCCGAAGCTGCAACGCCTCCGACTCGCTCATCTTAGGCGGCGGGACCTTCTTCGGCCCGGGCTTGAACTTGGTCTTGAGCTTTGAGATGACCTTCCACATCTTGAATCCTTATCGAATAGCTGTTATAGATGTTAGGGGGTAAGTAATGGTGATATCGAAGTTGTGCGTGAGCCTGCGCGCGCGTGGGAGTCACGGAC
Source organism: Chaetomium sp. MPI-SDFR-AT-0129 (assembly GCA_020726445.1). Taxonomy (NCBI): domain Eukaryota; kingdom Fungi; phylum Ascomycota; class Sordariomycetes; order Sordariales; family Chaetomiaceae; genus Chaetomium; species Chaetomium sp. MPI-SDFR-AT-0129. The sequence continues at coordinate 952,013 of JAGJXA010000008.1, read as the reverse complement.
TACCCAATTGAAGAGGAATAGAAATGGTGAAGTGAAAAAAGAGGAGGCCATCGCGGAGTTAATGGCGCTTTAAACCACGTGAACCCCAATTCCATCCGTTCTCTCGCCTCACTTTTTCTCGGTGTGTCATGCTAGTGATCACGTTGACCCGAAGCTCTTTGGCCGGCCCTGGACAATGCCTCACTTGAATGGGGGAAGAATAGCGTAATGCAGCATGCCAGCCGATGTTGAAGGGGGGATGACGCGTATGCATCCGATGTTAGGGTTCTTGTCGGTGAACTTGATAGGCGCCTGGTGGTGAGTAGTTTAGACGGCAGTGAAGGGTTCCGTGGTCCTTCATTTTCGATATTGTTGAACCCTATCAATAGACCGTCAAAGCGCTTTGAGGGGAGGAGTTGAAGGGAGTGGAACAACTTTGCCCCCCAGTGATCAAGCCAAGACCAAGAAGTCGCCATCAAGTGCAGCGTTGAAACTTCCCTGAAATATCCAAGATATGAGTGGAAATCGGCCATGTCTTTTGAACTAAGAAACCTATATACCGCGCCCCGCAGTTTGCCTACTGCAGGACTAAAACCAGAAACCAGCGTGCCTAACACATACCCACCCGCGGGCGCATCCCCAGACCACACAGAATAAAGAAATGTCATGACGTCGTAACCCAGGTATCAAACATCTTCGTCAGATCATCGCTTTCATATCACCCTCCAGCGACCCACTAGCGTAAGCCCACCTTCAACGGGGCAGCTAGCCCTACTGCCTTCCTTCCCTCCCTGTTATATACCACCTCCTAACCGGATCAACTACCCTCAGACGTAAGCCCGGTGATGAGAGTGCGAGCTCCGACGGCTGCGATGCCCGCTGTGGCTCCGACGAGAATGGCTGTGCCCGCGGCTGTGACTGCGACGGCGGGTCTCAACGTAGCGACGCTCAGTCTTAACGGCGTGGTCTCCGTGAATCCAAGCCAGGATGGCAGTAATGAAGAAGAAGACGACGTTCATGATGCCCAGCGCAAACGAAGCCTTTAACATGCTGCAGGTCTTGTTGACATTGACGTCGATGCCGCTCACGCGGCCGCTGAGGATGCCGAAGTCGAAATCGACGCTGGAGCCGGGGGAGATGGAGGCGCAGTCGGCGCGGGCGATGAAGCGCAGGTAGTAGACGCCGGCGATGAGGGCGCCGAAGAAGGCGAGGTCGATGAAGGCGACGAATTGGGCGTTGGCTGACGAGCGGTGGTAGCTGAAGAGCGTGAAGATGGCCCAGGCGAGCGCCAGGACAGACACAATGAACATGACCAGGATGTAGGTGGGTGTCATGACATTGGACTCGAGGTGGAGGTTGACAAACCACGCGAGCATGCCCATGATGGGGATCTGAGATTGTTAGATTGTGACACGGAAGGAGTGGCTGGCGCGAGCTGCGATTGAGAGCTTACCAAAGTGATGATCTCCATAAAGCGCCAAAAGGCGAAGAGGATTGCGAACATCATCTTGCCGGTCTTGACTATTTGCAGTTCAAAGATTGCCGGCTCAAGGTTGGTGTTTGGTGGTAGCGATTTGTAGCGGTGGCTGTAGCCTCTTAATTGCTCGACCGAGTTCGCGGGGAGGTTTTGGTTGAAGCGAATTGCGCGAGTTTGAGTGTGTTGCCAGGCGCCCGAATTTTAAAATCCGTGGTTGCCGTCAGCGGGATCCTGCTGGTCGGCACAGCAAGGAATTGCTTCGTCACTCCGCAAGATCTTTGTCTCGGGTTCCGATCCGTGCCGTTGCAGTTCCCAGGGTGTGTTTGTTATTGAATTCTCCCAGAAACTTCACCTCGGCCTTGCACCAATGCAATGCGGTCGGGTAAGGGAAAGGGCGGGCAGGTACGGTGACCTCGTCTGAAGTTGTTCGTGTCGGGTACCTGAAATCTGGACCCTGTGAGGGTACAACTGGCTCTGACGTCGGCGCCGATCGTTCTCTTCAAGGGCCGAGAGCCAGGGCAAGGATGCAGGGAAGTGGGGTTCTTTGCGCGTTGGCACAGGAACCAGCCCAAGGTTAGGTGAAGATACCTCCGACGGAGAGATGCAGAAATGCAGGTGGAAAAGGGGAAACAAAGCAGGTGAAGAAAATAAAATAAAAAATCATTTTCAAAAATCTATTCGTCAAGGCAGCCTGTCCCAGAAACCGGATGGCTGGGCCGTTCTTTCCTAAAAGTTGGAAAAAGTGGCTGGAAATGGCTGGCTGGACCACTTGGGCAGCTCCCGCCAATCAACGACAAGAGTTTCGCCCAGAGCCGTTCCGGCCGGATGGTCGGTTTCCCCTCGAGACAAAGAGACGAGACCGAGCTGTGGCTTTCACGAATCACGGAACACGATCCTGAGTCCTGCTTTTGATCACACTCAGTGGTCTCCTTTCACTCGAGTAACCGACTTGCCGCGGCGTTTAGTGCCGGCCCGCGACGCGAGAAGACAACACTGACCAAGACAACACAGATGATCAGCCCTAGACAGGTCGCTGAGTTGGTTTCCCACGCAATAATCCGTCCGGCTTGAGCTTGCGATGCTGTCGGCAGCGCATCAACTTGTTTCCGTTGAGCTATGCCTGCAACACTCTGCTGCGGAGTGCTTCGAAAGAACAATGAATGACCTGAGGCAGACGAAGATAGCGAAGTCCAATGTTCGACCGAAATCTACCGGAAAGCCGTGCTCCGGCTGCCGGCTGAAAAGTGGCGACCGGGGCCGGGGATCGGCACCCAAGAACGACGGGGCCAGGACCGAAGCGTCACAGAGGCCGCTATTATGAAGCGGATTTCGTAAGAAGGGCCGTGGGAAGGGCCGACAACCCACCCTCCCTCGACGCCATGAGAAAATGGAACATGTTCAACTGGAATAAGCCTAAGGAAAAGTTACCATATCAGCCGTCAACGTCTTCGCGCCCTAAAGAAGCGGTGGTCTGGATCGTCTACACGGTCAGGTACTACCGCATCAGGTACGATGGGAAGAAAAGAACGCCTGGGACGACGGCATGCTGCCCTCGGTTACCCGAGTTTGCCAACGGCACCTCATCGGCATACATCACTATGCTCAACAACCCCACGGGATACACGACGACACCTACCCGGAGCTCAGTTACCACCGCGTCCTACCGCAAACGCCGTTGCTCCGGATCTAGTCGAGTTAACCGTACATACGGGCCAGGACGCGATCTAACGCGGCTGTACACCAGTCTGTGCCTTCCTTGGTATGGCGCCAGGTGTGATAATGTGTTGTCTCTTGAAGAGGGAGCGCAAGGGGAGCAGCGAAATCGATTACCCAATGTAAGGTGACCTGACTCTTTCAGGAATATACTCCTTTCACAGGCTCTTCGGTAAACGACACTGCAATCCCCCAATTTGAGTGAAGGGCATGAAGAAAGCGTCACTCGGGAGCTTGGAAACCCACTGCTGGCCGCCGAGGCTCGTATCGCCGGTCCCGGACCGATATCATCACCCGCTGGAGCTGCTGTGGATTCGGGGACCGCCAAGCCCCCAGCCCTGTAATCCACCAGAGCTTATCGGAACAGCTGCCCAGGCCGGGGCGGGCCAATGTTCGTTAGCGCTCGCTATCCTCAATGAAAGCGTTATCTCCCGCTGTAATTATTGGTGTTGTTCTCTGAATCTGTTATCTCGGATTTTACGCTGCTCTCCTGTTCCACAAACTCAACCAAATCTCAAATAAGCCGGAACCTCTGGCTCGCGACCAGCAACACGTCCACTCAAGCAACCCACCGGCCGGCGACCTCCGATACGTACTTCTCCAAATCCCCCAAGCTGTGCATTCCTCACCAGGCTCTCGGCGTCGTCCCCCCTCCCCTTTGCCCCCCACTCCCCTCACACACATCTCCAACTCCTACCTAGAAACAACCAGGTCGGGAAGCTCGGGCGAACGGGCCTCAGGGGGATGATTCGCCCCCGGCTTTCGACGCGCTCCGAGGATGATCAACCCAATTAGTTAGCTGCACGCCTGCCACATGCTTGGATCGAGGAGCCAAAGAATGTTCCTTTTTTCCATGTGAGAATTGAAGGAGAAGGAAGAAGTGAGGAAAGACATGATGTTCTTGCCTCTCTAATGCGCAAATCAATGTCGAGAAGGGCCAAAATCGTATTTGCCATTGCACCGTATCGCATCGCATCGCAAAGCAGTTGAACAACCAAACGCCCCGCCGACCCCCGGGATTTCGCGTAGCCTCACTATCGGAGAATTTACCGCGGACAAAGCCACGCGACGAAACAAACCCAACTCCCGCTCTGATCTCTCGGTAAACGTTCACGACAGTCCCGTTCCCACCAATGTAACCGATGAAACGTCCCCGCCTGTTTGGCTCTCTCGCCTCAACCAAGTAGCTACACGTGTAGTTCAGCTCATTTCCTTTTCTGCTCTAATTCCTGAGACCGGAATGTTCACGAACGAGCCCCAGCTTGAGCCTGTGTGTGAGAGCGAAGTCGCAATGAACTCCCCAAAGCGGTAACCTGCAACATGATCGTGGGGAAGGGTCCTCCAGCGCGGGGGCTCTTCGGGGCTCTTCAAGATTGGGGGGTAATGGAACCATGAACCCAGCACCTCCACTGCGATAGACGGGAGAGGCGTCTGACCTTTGCAGGTCTAACGTTAGCTAACAAATCCAAAGGGCGCAATCAGCAACGATTACTTGCTTGATTCCCCTCTCTGAACAGACCACTTCCTGCTGCGTATCAGAGAACCAAAGGGTCCCACATAACTATTCGCCTCCCAGGCCTCCTCCGTCTCGGAATCCTGCGAGGGTTCGATAGTTTCCGTCGTTTTTTATTCTCTTGGACCAACCAGGGAACCAGCCGGTTGTCTACACCCCGTCAATGGACGCCTCCGGGCGTTCTCAATTATATCGGTGGACGAAAGTAGGTGTGTATGTGTGGTGTGTAAGAGTATCAAAGAGGGTGTGTGAGAGCTCGAGATAAGGCACACCTCGGCCGTGGCCGCTTCCAGGGGCCCCTGCCGGTGGGCGCCGGGCTGCCGGGGACCCTAGGGGTTTGCGCACGAGGGCCGGCCGGGAGCGTTGCGTTGCATCGTCCGCATTGAGATGTTTGGAGAACTTGGTTGAGGATGTGAGTGGGCAATGAGACATGCCTAACGGTATTTAAGTATTGATCGGACGGTGTGTGGTTATGTTCCTGGCTATTGCGTTGCGTTCCATCTCTTTTTCTCAACGACGATTTACTGTTTGTAGGATCACCCACCAATATCGCCGTGGTCGACAAACCTCCGGGTCCCATGTCCCGCCCCGTGTTCTCCAACCGACGACACCATTGCCACCCGCTGCCGCTGCTGATGCCGTGACGCAACTGGTGAAGCTCCAAGCCCAAGAACAATAACCCATCTCGATAAAACACCACAAACACAACAACAACACAACAACCACAATGGACGAAGACCAAGGCCCCTCGGCCATCGTGCCCGGCGAGGGACCTCACCGTCATCACAACCTCACCTCCCGCCTGCACACACTCAAACGAACCTTCCTCACCCGCGACGGTCTCATCGGCGACTACGACTACGCCTTCCTCTTCCGTCCCAACCTCCCCTTCATGCGCACCGAAAACCGCGCCCCGCCCTTCTTCGGCCTCAACGACAAGATGCCCGTCGTCCTAGCCCTCGTCCTCGGCTTCCAGCACGCCCTCGCCATGCTAGCAGGCATCATCACCCCGCCTATCATCATCGCCGGCGCGGGCGGGGTGAATCTGACTGCGGACCAGACGCAGTATTTGGTGTCCACGGCGTTGATTGTGTCTGGGCTGTTGTCTGCTGTGCAGATCACCCGGTTTCGCATCTTTAAGACGCCCTATTTCCTTGGTACGGGTCTGATCTCAGTCGTCGGCATCTCCTTCGCTATCATCCCCGTGGCATCGGGCGCGTTCGCGCAGATGTACGCCAACGGGTTCTGTCCCTTGGCAGAGGACGGGACGAAGCTGCCGTGTCCCGATGCGTATGGGGCGTTGTTGGGTACGGCGGCGGTGTGTTCGTTACTGGAGATTTTGATATCCTTCGTGCCGCCCAAGGTGATCTTAAAGGTGTTTCCACCGATTGTCACGGGCCCGACGGTGATGCTGATTGGGATTAATCTGATTGCGTCTGGGTTTAAGGACTGGGCTGGGGGGTCCGGCCCGTGTGGGGATGCGAACCCGGCTGAGTTCTTTGTGAAGTGTCCGAATGTCGCGGCGCCGCATGCGTTGCCGTGGGGGTCGGCTGAATTTTTGGGTTTGGGGTTTTCTGTCTTCCTCGCTATTATTCTGTGTGAGCGGTTTGGGTCCCCGATCATGAAATCTGTCAGCGTCGTCATCGGTCTCCTGACGGGGTGTATCATCGCTGCGGCGTGTGGGTATTTCGACCGGTCTGGCATCGACAGCGCCCCTGCGGCGAGCTTCATCTGGGTGCATACCTTCAAGCTGACCGTGTACGGGCCGCTTGTGCTGCCGCTGTTGGCGGTGTACATCATCTGTGCCTGCGAGGCGATCGGGGATATCACGGCCACGTGTGATGTGTCGCGGTTGGAGGTCGAGGGGAAGGTGTATGAGACGCGGATTCAGGGTGGTGTGTTGGCTGACGGGGTGAATGGGTTGCTGGCTGCGCTGGCTACCATCACGCCCATGACGACGTTTGCGCAGAATAATGGTATTATTGCGCTGACCCGGTGTGCCAACCGGACCGCTGGGTACTGCTGCTGGTATGTTCCCATGCTCCCCCCTTATCTTCACCATTTCCACTCCCCGGCTAACAGTTAAAAACAGCCTCTTCCTCATAATAGCCGGCATCTTCACCAAATTCGCCTCGGCCCTCGTCGCCATCCCCTCCGCCGTCCTCGGCGGCATGACCACCTTCCTCTTCACCTCCGTCGCCGTCTCCGGCCTGGCCATCATCGCCCGCGGCGTGGTCCCCTTCACCCGCCGCAGCCGCTTCATTCTCGCAGCCGGGCTGTCCCTAGGATACGGCGCGACGCTGGTGCCGACGTATTTCAGCCATGTTTTCACGTATTCCGGGGAGGACCGGGCGCTGCAGGGGTTTTTGGAGGCGATTGTGTTGGTTATGGAGACTGGGTTTGCGGTTACGGCGTTTGTGACGGTGGTGTTGAATTTGATGTTGCCGCAGGAGATTGGGGAGGATGATGTGGTTACGTTGGATGATGGGTTGGGGAGGGAACGGTCGAGGGGGGTAGGGGCTTCTGGAGTTGGAGCGGGTGTGGGTGTGAGTGGAAAGGAGGAGAGGGCGAGTGGCAGTGGGGGTGAGGGGAGTGAGTTGAAGGGAGAAAAGGCGGCGTGATGACGGTAGTAGATCGGGGAATGAGTTGTTGATTGTTGATATGCTTGAACTTGGGAGGTCGTCTGGATACCCTATTTTGTTGTTACACATCGTATTTATGTCTCAAAACTGAATGGGGAATAACCGTGCTACTGTGTAACCACAATACCGTCCACTGCGTCTCGACATTCAAAGATCACCCAGGTTTGGCCAGACAACCTCAAAGTCTAATTACAGACTGTATTGGTTCGCATTACATTATTACTTGTTGCAGCCTCTACCATAGACATACCGTCCGTACAGAAGCGTCATGTACACATACCCCATTTACCCAAGACCCATAGCTGGCCATAGACCTCTTCGTCGTCATAATCGCCCCCGTTCATGACCCATCGGCAGACCAGCCCAACGCCATTTATCTATCTACCATACCTAACCCAACCACAACCCACTCATTCCCACCAGCCACCGAGGCCCGTCTCCCAGACACCTACGCCCACGCCTACGCAGCCGGCAACCCAAGCTTGTTGTTCGTCTTGCGCGTCATGACCTTAGTAATAGCATGACGGATCGTCACACCCGCCTTCTCGATATCCTTCTTCGACAGGCCCGACGTAATGCACACCTTAAGCGCGGGCGTGACCGTGTACAGGTTGGTCTTGAGGATGGCGTGCTGCGTGATGGGCATGGTCTTGAGGCGCGTGATGAGCACGCCGTTGGCGAGGGTCTCGTCCACACACTCCTGGAACAACCGCTCCTGATCATCCACACTCAACCGCCGGGCATTAACAACCTCCGGCTTGAACGCCAAAATCATGATCGGGTTCTCCGGCGCGCTCGTGCACGCAACCCAGTCGCTGCGGGGGTCAAGCTGCGCGCGCATGAGTCGGATGTTCTCGCGGCACTGCACCAGAATCTCCGGGTTGCTCTGCAGCAGGTTGATGCACTCGCTAGCAGTGACTGCCAGCATGGCCGGCAGCGCGGCCGAGAAGGTGTACGCTGTCGACGACACCCGCTGGTGCTCGACGACGTCCTTGGCGCCCGCACAGAAACCGCCGCCCGCGCACAGAGGCCCGGATAGCGACCCGATGATCATGTCTACCTGTGAGGGGTCCACGTTCTGTGCTTCTGTCAGGCCCCGGCCGGTGCGGCCTAGCACGCCGAAGGACCAGGTCTCGTCGAGCATTAGGCGGAACTTGTACTTTTCCTTGAGTTCGATCTGGGTGGACACCTCGCGTTAGTCTGGTTTCTTTATCTACTCGAGGGTACCACGTAGATAAGTCGCGGTAAAAAGCGACCATGGAAAAGCATCAAACCTACCAGCTTAGGCAAATTGTTGATATCCCCCGTGGTTTCAAACAGCGCCTCCGTAACAATAAACCGCCGAGTGAGCTTCTTGCCAGCCTGTTCCTGCACCACCTTGCGCATGACCTGCTCCAGCTCAGCCATATCCCCATGGTTGTACCACTTGACACTGCTACGCGAGATCTCCAGGCCGCGACGGATCGAGTAGTTGACGCCGCGGTCGGCCACGATGATGTCGCCGCGCTTGCAGAACGAGGGGATCACGCTAGAGATGGTCGAGAAGGAGTGCGCGTACACGATGCACCCTTCGGTGCCCAGGTACGAGGCGATGTCGGCTTCCGTCTTCATGTGCACGTCCTGGGTGCCGTAGAACTGGGGCGGGCCGCATGGGCCGACGCCGTAGGTGCGGAGCGTCTGGATGGCTTTTTCTTTGATCTGTTCGTTGGCGTTGAAGTTGTAGAAGTTGTACGAGGCGAGGTTGGTAACGGTCTTGCCGTTGGCGAGTTTCGATTTCGGGCCCGTCGGTCTAGATATTGATCGTCAGTCCCATTCCCATGTCTCGTCTGTCATAGATCCTGTTCTCCTTGGTGGTCCTTACCCAACAATCACAGGCAGCTTCTCCGCCTCAGCTTCCTGTTGCGCAGTCGGCGCCGCAACCAATGGCTCGGGAGTCCATTCCTCCACCAACTCGTCAATTTCCTGTCAACCCCATCGTCAGTCCCATTCTTCGGTATCCCCTTCCCTCCTTCCTATCCCTCGTTCCCCCCAGAATTGTCAAGAGTCCTTCCTAGAACTCACATCCTCAGTCAATTTAACATAATTCTGCTTCGACGTCGAGTAACTCGGCGCAAGCAGGTACCGAATAAAGAAAATCACCAGCACCAGCTCAATGGCCGAGCGCACGGGGTCGTTCTGGTAGCTCGAGCGGACGTAGCGGATCAGGACGGCCGAGCCGGGCACCTTTTGGAAGGTTGTCGACGCTTCCTGGAGCCAGGCATTCACATGTGCCTGCGCCTCGGGCAGGTCCATTGTATCTATCTTCGGGGGTGTTTTTCGTGTGTGGGTGTGCCGGTGGGTGTGTATTGGTGATCGCTCGCCGGTCGTTCGTGTTTTGGGTCGATAACTTCAGGAGGAAGAAGACGTCGAGAAATTCGGCCCCGATCCAAGCGACAGAAACAATGTCTGGACAGTGTCGTCGTCACTCCTAGCCTCAAATAACGACAACAAGGAGAAAAAGTAAAACCCGCAGTGGTAGTTAGTCACTCCCAAATCAATCAATTCAACCTCCGTTGTGCCAACAGTCGCAAAAGAAAAATCCCAGGTCCACGTCCACGGCAGCTTCGGAGACGAGCAATTGGCAACGACCGACCGACCCCCGTCGCGTTGCGTGTCGCCGACCGCAATTGGCTTGGGCCGCTGTTGCGTCGGGTCCACAAATTTTTCTCAGGGGAAAAGGGACGGCACTCGGCACGCTAACGCAGACTTGGCAGGCCTGTGCTTGTGCCAAGGGGTCGGTTTGCTTGGTCTTGGCATCGTTGGGCGGCCTCGCAATTTCTCGATCTTAGACTCAGTGAGTGTCAACAGGAAAATAGACAAGAGGGTCTACCTTAAATTAGTTTCTTCTTCGCGCTCAAATCCAAGCATGATCCCATCCCGTATAGAGTGTGAGAAATATGAGGGAGGGTTTCACAATTAACCTAGAAGTAAATGTTTCCAAACTGGCTCTTACAACGGTGGCTATGGATATAATTATTTATTACCCATTCAAACAAGGTTTAACAATGAATTAAATGTGTTTGTAGTGAATCTTCAGAATCCCATCCAGGGGCCACCATGCTTCAAGACAAATAATACTATTCAATATTTAAGCCGAGGCTAACTTGGCATTCTACAAATATACCACAGCCAGATTTCCCAAGACACAAACACAGACCCCAACCACATGCCGGGCACCTGATGATTTTAGGGATAATTAGACAAGGAACAGGAACAACCGGGTCACCAGCTAATGTCACAGAGAAACTCCGCTCAAGTTGAGTCGAAAGAACGCAGGGTTGAATATTGGATATGAATAGTGGACGAGAAGACGGACACCACATCCTACGTACACTACATACAATATTTACTTCGCGGGATACATTGTCAAAAGCGGCTCATGGAGGAGTAGCGGACGGCAAGGACACACATGCAATAGGTAGCGGTTGTGTACAGAGTCAAATACAATACAACAACAAACAGCCTTGATTTCTTCATGCGAACCCGCCCAGTTCCGTTGCCCAAAGAGGATGAAAAAAAAGGTAAGGGAAGAAAGGAAGAAACAACGAGAAATCAAAATGTAAAGTAACAAAAACCAGCGTCATCACGCTTGCGTAATGTATCCTCGTCCAGGCTGCAAAAAGCCTGCCCATTGGGCTTTGTCCGACCGGCCGGTGTATTAAACATTGTACAAAACCGCCCCTTCTATTCATTCCTGTCCTGCTTCATTCCCTTGCCCTTTCCCACCATGAATCACCACCGCCAAAAATAAGTGCCTAGAGGGCACAGGAAACAACACTGAGCCAAAAAGAAACACAAGCAGCTAAAAAAAAATAGCTGCCCTGGCTCATCCCCAATCTTCACCGCTCCCAAATACTTTTGAATGATTCTGCTTCACCCGCGTGTGGCGGTGGCGGTGGCGAACGCGCCTGTGGTTGGCGTCCAGATACCCGAGTAGTGCGGGCTGCCGGTACCCGTCGGAGTGCGACCGCGCGTGTCGTCGTTGCTTAGCCCCGTCGGCTGGACGAGGGCCTGGTTCCCCACATTGTCGATTGACTTGTAGAGCGACGACAGATCGATGTGACTGCCCGCAACCGAGGGACCGACAATAAGGACAAGGAAGATAACGAAGAGCACGAAGTAGAGAATGGCATAGCGGACGACACGTCTCCGCCGGAGCTTGGTCTGCTTCATCGAGTAGATCGGGGGGCGAATTTGACGGCTGAGCACTCAGTTAGCGGCTGTTTACAAGATGATTGGAGATAACAAAACACGGGAGACTCCAACATACCTAGGGCGAAGCCAGAAGAGCATGACGGAATGCAGCTTGTCCACCTGGGGGATCAAGATGACAGGCACCATCAAAAAGAGAATGATGTGGCCAAGGATGAAGTCGGCGGCAAACATGCACAGTTCAGTGATCTTGCACAGGTACTCACGAGCCGGCTGCGAGATCGAGTGCCAACCCATCGAGTACCATTTACCCGTCCAGAAGGCAATGTTGGACTGGTCCGTCTTGAACTCACGGGTGAGGGCCAGCGCGACAATGAGTTTGAGAAGGAAGCGCTGGAGAGCAACGACCGTAATCATACCAAGAAGCGTCCTGGAGAAGTCGAAACCTTCGAGCACATACAAGATCTCGAAGCAGACAAGGAGCATAATGACAGCAATGGCGTGGGCAATGGCGGCCAGCACAGAACCAAACTTCTTGCAGCACATGCTGAGGAGCGGGCCCATACAGCAGGCCATGGCGAAGAACATGGCTAGAGCCCCAGCGTTGACCGCGACAGGAGCAAAGGCGACGATCCCAATCCGAGCAAGCGCGCCAGTCGCGTGTGTCTTCCTGGGTGCGACACCGGTCTGGGCGTTGACGAACAGGTACGGGATCAGTGTGACTGCGACGAGGCAGAGCGGGGAGAAGATCTCGGACCAGAAGACGTTGGCCATGGCGGCACGGGGTACGTCAGCGGAGCCCTTGCTGGACGGGTCGCCCAGAACCTTGCGCTTGTAACCGGTGATTCGGGTACGAGATAGACGGCAAAACGCGATCCACGACGACGCGTGTGAGCGCGAGTTACCGCGGGACAGCCAGCGGAGATAATCGCGGTAGTCAATGAAGAAGTCGTTCCAGGCAAACTGATGGGGGTTGTACAAGAACGGCGAGATAACCAGGGCCAACATCGAAACCCAGAAGTAGACCAAGGCCGCCTGCCAAATGGTGAGAGTCGCAAAGAGCAACATCATCAGCATGCGGGCGCCCAGGTAGATCGACGGGCCGGCGAATCGAGAGTAAAGCACACCGAACGGAATGCGGGCGGTGGCGAAACCACGGCCGGTACCGATGTAGCGCGCACCACCGAAGGTGATATCCTGCTGGACCGAGTTGGCGTAGATCTGGCAGACGAAGACTTCGAAGAAGGGCGAGAGCGAGAAGAACTGCTTGGCGAAACGGGTGAGGGCGCGCAGCAGACCACGCTCAGACAGCTCCTGGACGATAAGAGGGACGAACGAGATGAAGTAGACGAAGAAGATGGACAGAATACTGCGGTAGACCCAGTCCATGAGGGCATCCGTGTTCGCACAGCCGGTGGGGAACAGCTCATCGGTGATGGGCACCTCACGGTTGTATTCGCAGGGAATCGTCTCGCGGCGGAGCGCGCCAATCTGAAGCATGGAGATCATGAAGAGCTGAACTGAGAGCATGATAAACATGTTGTTGACGTGGAAACCGGGATGGGCGTAGTAGAACGAAAGGAAGCGGTCCAGGGGTAGCTGTGTTCCCAAGTAGTAGTATTCACGAGAGAGCATCTGCTCACCCATACCGGTACCAATCTTGGTAGTGAAGTTCAGAATCGAGCCGAAACCAAGATCACGACCCTTACCACACTGGTAGTACTCGCAGTGCTTGATGCGACCGCCGCGGAGGAGAGCGTTCATGCCGGCGTAGATATCCTCGTTCAAATGGAGGCCCTTTTGCGCTTTGGAGACACCACCGCGAGTCGTCATAAAGATACCGTTCAAGAAATCGGGGTGACCATAGTGGAGCTTGCCGCCAACCTGCGCAAGAGTTCTGGCGAAGAGAGTACCGAATGTCTGTTCCTTTCCGGCAGCGACATCACCAAGAATACCAATGTTTTCGGAGAAAATGTACTCGCGAGCACCGAGAATAGCAACCGGGGAGGTAGCGGTGGTCTTCACACCAGGCGTGTACGGAGAAACCTCGTCAGTGTGCATCTCCTCGAACTCGGCCAGGACACTGCGAATCTTGAGGCACTCCTCCAGGTAGTTGTCTTGGTTGGCGTCGATGAGCTGGATGTACTCGCCGCGGTAAAAGATGATCGAATGGTTCTGGTTGTCCGACTTGCCGTCGCCGAGAATGGGGTTACCAGAAAGCTGAATGCGGAACTTGGGCCGGCGCATGCCGTTCTCCATGATCTCGGAGTGGCCATCGATGAGCGCAGAGTAGAGGCGAGGCTCCTCACCCTCCGCAACGGGCGGCTCCTCGTCAAGATACGCGATCTGCAAATCCGGGTAGGCGCGGAGGAGGAATTCGGCGTTCTCCATCTCCTCCTTCTTGAACTTGGAAAAGCGCTGCATGGAAACGACTAGCTTGAACTTGCGACGGGCCATGCGCTCCAGCTCACGCTCGAGCTTGTCCGAGTTGCCACCAAACATTTGCACAACCTCAGGGTTCTCAACGCGGTAGAGGAGCTTGATGGCACGACTGTAGTTCATGAAACCGGAAATCGTGCGGTACAGCGTCTGGAAACGGAGCGAGGCCCAGATACGAGTCCGAAGGGTGTACTCGGGAGCCGAGGACTTGAAACCGATGCAGTAGAAGGGCAGATCGTCAATCTTGCTCTTGGCGGTGTCTTTCTCTTCTTTCTCCTCTTCGCCGTTGAACTGCGAGGTCTCGTCTGCAAGAATCTTGGTGTCCTTAACAAAGCAATCCCACTCGTGGGGGTGGAGCTGCTTCAGATACTCGAGAAGCGTGACACGCGAGTACGGCTCGTCCTCACGGATGATTTCCCTAAGCGACAGAAGGATCTTCTCGCTGTAGTGGGGAATCATGACGGTGAAGGTCGGCATGTTGTCGACCGGAAGGGGCTCGGGGATCGGCGTCGACAGGGACTGGGCAAAGAACGAAATTCTGCGCTCGGCCTCGCTGTAGCTAGGGAAATACTCGGTCTTGAAGGAATGGTCCTCTTGGGACACGAAGAAGGTCGGGGCGCGAAGCGTGCGCTTTCCTTCTTGCTCCGACGGTACCTGGTGATAGAGAAGCTTCTGGACGTGGTCGATGGCCAGCAAATGCTCGCGGTACATGGAGATGACGATGGCGTTCCAGACCTGCGAAATGAGGACCTTCGGCTTGTATTTGATCGCCATGTCGGTGGTGGCCAGAATTTTGGAATACATGCGCTTCGGCAGGCGGGAAAAGACGTTCCTCCAAGGCGTCAAGATGGACGAGCCGAGGTAGAACGACCGGGCGATCGAGATGCAAGTATTCACGACGACGTACATCAGGTAGGTATCCAAGAAGAAGAAGATCAGATCGGTGAACACGATCAGCGCTAGGGTGATTTTGGGCTGATGTGGACAGAGATACTTCGCTAGAATCTTGTCGCCGATGCAGCTGCTTGTGTTGATCAAGAGCACATTCCGGATGGCGTCCTTGACGGAAAGCGTGAGGAAGGCGTACGACTCTCCAAACTTGAGACCGAAGATGACGGCCCACATGCCAAAGGAAAGAGCAATGTCGTTGCCCTTGAGACGGGGGTAGCTGGCAGTGAATGTCTGGCTGGCCACGTATCTCCTCGAGTTCTTGGTGAGGTAGCTCCCAAAAAGGCCACCGAGCGGCATGATGGAGAAGAAGAGAAACGTGATCAAACCCAAGAAGAACTGAACAATACCGAGGGCGAGCGAAACCTGGGTCTCCTGTCTGGCCAGGTATGCCTTCTTGTTCGCGGCTGGCATGAAGACGTAGACACCAGGCGCGGCGTTGAGGACGAGAACGAGAAGCAGGAAAAGCAGACGTTTGGTCAGATGCTGCGCACCGGCCCATCGACGCGGAACGTACAGCCACTCCGTCAGTGTTGCTAGGACCTGAATAAACGCTGCGATCGTACCACCGAAGCCCACGAAGGACCATTGCGCCGCCGCCGGAGGGGAGTTGTCGACCTGTTGTTCGTAGTCGAGCGTGATCAGGATCTTAGCGTTGTACGCAGTGTAGAACCAGAACATAGTCAGATGGAGAATCCAGATGCGGTTGAAGTTAACGAGCATGTGCAGCCAAGAACGGGTCTCCTTGTAGGTCTTGAAGAAGACCTTCTTCCACTCGACATCCTTGAGCTTGAGATATCGCTCCGCGGGCGGCACATCAACAAGCTTGCTCTTGTCTTGCAAGACGATACGCTCGATGCCTTCAGGGTACCAGAAAAGCTGGTTGCAGTCGTCGTAGCCAATGATCTTGTTGTGGTCCCTTTCACGGCGGACGTAGACGCCGTCAGAGATCTCGTATCCCTGGTCCCGGCAGTACTGGTAAAGCGGCGTGATGACGTTGTTGAGGAAGGTAAATTCCTCGACCGGCTCCACCATGTTCTGGCAAGCCGGTGAGTTCAGGTAGTCGTCTGCGCACTTGAAGATGAAACACAGACACTCGGGCATGAAGCGGACCTGGTTGGCCTCGCCCCAGCAGAGGAGGTAGAGGGCGATCTGGCGAACGCGGTCATGTTGCGACATGCGGTTCATCCGGGTCTTCCATCGAAATTCGGCGGCCTCGAGGGAGTCGTCACCTTCTAGGTCCTCCAGGGCGACGGGCTCATCCTCTGCGCCCTTCTTCTTCTTATTCTTCTTCTTCCCCTTCTTGTTCTTGACGTTGGCGAACCCAACCGCATCATCAAGGTCAAGGTGCGCGGCGAAGTACCATTTCCGGTAGTTTGCATTGTCGCCGCCGATGTAATCAGCATGCAGCGAGAGAAGAGCTTGGTTTGGCGTCATACGCGACGCACGGGAGTCAAGCAGGATCATGAGATGATCATACATGTTCCTCATGCTGTCACGCTGGAATCCAAACTTGGCTGTGAGATCAAGGAAGATGTCCTCAATCTCCTCCTTGGAGAGGGGAATCTGGGCGTCGGACGTCCAGGCAGGGTATGGTTCCCGCGAACGCTGGCCGGCGGGGAGCACATTGCCGTAGTCCATCCCGTAGTTCGGTGTCGACGCACCGGATGAGCGGTTACCGCCGTACGAAATTTGGGAAGACGGGGGCCGGTATCCCCGCCCACCGCCCTGGCCGTCGTTGTAGCTATTGTACCGCTCATCGCCCCGACCATAGTAGTCCATCTCAGCCGCCCGGGCCATGTCGGAGCGCATCGTGAAGTCGCTGAACGTCTCGGAATCCTCCTCGGACCCGCCCCTGGGGGCCTGACCATGGTGCCCTTGGTCATAGTACCCATCATTTTGACCGTTGTTGTAGTAGTCGTCTTGGTACTGGTCATGATTGTCGTAATACCCGCCATCCTGGTGATAAGGGTTGTTGGGGTCCGCATTGTAGTACCCGCTGCGAGCATGTTAGTAAAACATAATGCGCGTCATGGAACGGAAGAAAGCATGGCTGTAACATACGACTCGTCATAGTAACCGTCGCCTTGTTGATGGCCACCATGGTTGTTGTGTCCGTTGTTGTCATAATATTGCTGGTCATCTTGATAGTACGAGTCTGTGTTGCCTTGATGGCCGTGGCCGTATCCGTCGTCGTAGTCGTGGTGGCCTTGGCCTCCCTGGCCTTGACCTTGGGGGTATCCCGACATATTGGGCGCTGAGTCTGAATTGAGGTCAGAGTTTGCAAATCTGAAAGAGGTACGGCCGGGCTCGCGATGTGGCTATGACAATCGCCCAAACCGCGCCGGGAGTCGCGCTACGTACCGGATCAAACAGTCATGGAAGGCTGTGCGAAGAAAGAGAACGACTAAGCAGAGGGAAAAAAAAGTAGGAGTCGAGGTGTTGCACGTGCGTGCAGATCGGCCTGGTGCAGAAATTGAACCGGAGCGCAACCAGCCACAGCACGAAAATACGGGCAAGGTCGCGTCCGACTGTTGGTTGCTGAAGAGC
Organism: Chaetomium sp. MPI-SDFR-AT-0129; assembly: GCA_020726445.1. Lineage (NCBI taxonomy): Eukaryota > Fungi > Ascomycota > Sordariomycetes > Sordariales > Chaetomiaceae > Chaetomium > Chaetomium sp. MPI-SDFR-AT-0129. The sequence continues at coordinate 934,561 of JAGJXA010000008.1, read as the reverse complement.
AGTTGTCTTGTGTGGAGGCGGCGGTGTTGATGCACAACACACACAAGCTCGACGATTGGCGGCACGGTGGGGCGCAGAAGCAGGCTGCTTTCTTTGTTGGCTCAGGGATGGCTTTTGAAGACGGGCCCAAGAGCAGCTCGCGGTCGGGTGAAAGAGTCGAAAGGAGGCCCCGTGCACAACGCTAGAACAGAATAAAAAGGCGGACTGATCCACGCGAGTGCTTGCCAGCTCCCCTTTAGTATTAGCGATCGATGTCGATTCTTGTCGGTCAGGACTCAGGTCCTGAATTTTCTGCCGCCCTCGGGTCTTGATTGTCGGATCGCAAGGGTGTGCAGAACCGAACGAGTGGCTGGCGATTAGCGGCACAGAGGTCGGTTTCTAGCGCCACTGTACGCCCAGAGGAACTCCTTTGCAAGCAGAACCCCCAAAAAAGAGAGATGGGAGAAGGGTAGGAGGATGTTCGAGCGAGCGTGGGTAGGGGAAGGAAAGAAGGAGAAAGACTCTGGCTCAGCAAAACGTTCGAAGGGGGCAGGAGCAAGGAGAAATGGAGTGAGCGAAAAAGGAGGTATTCCATTCCTGGATTGGCCGCGTTTCGCCCTGACAGTGAGGCAGGCTTGCACGGGGGCGGCTCGACAAGGATTATGGCCGTCCTCCCAGGGGTTCAGAGGGGATGAGGGAGGCACGGTGTCGAACCATTCCTACCTGCACTGTGCCTAGGAAAGGAATCTCGTCATTCTCCTTCCTGCTCCGTACGCAGTGTATGTACATAAACACCCTTGATGGTCGTACCAGAGAGTAGTTATAAAACTACAACGTGGATAGATGGCAATAAGGCGTTGTTAACTTGATCGTCCCTTCTGCTCTTCCTTTCTTTTACATTTCACAAGCTTGGCTTAAGGTGCTCGCACACTGGCAGTTATCGGTGGCGCGAAGACGCCCACAGTGCCCTCTTCGCAAAAGCACATCTGCGTTCAGGGGCTACCTCCGCGGCTCGCCACTCTGGATTTTCGCTGCCGCCCTCTGGATCGAATGTTTTTTGCAGGCCAGGCAATTGGAGCTTGGCAGCTGCGGGAGGCTGCAGGACCCGCTGGCTATCCCCAAGGCAAGGCGCTACCCATCGGGACTTCCGTTCGACTGAGGCCGCGATCGAAGGCATGGTGACGAAGCGACTCGACGTCCAATCATGGGGTCAGGAGCTGGAGCAAGCAGCTGTGCTGGCGGTCTGGAACGGAGTGTCAAGCCGAGATTGTGGTGCCTCAAATCTGAATGCTCCGCCACGACCCCCACCCCTGTTCCCCTGAATCCAAGCGACGGAAGTTTCGACTGGGTACCCCCTGCCCTTGTCCAAGAAATCGTGGCTCGCCCCCCAAGACCACCAGAGCTTGATTCTCGATGAACGATGACGACAGCAGTCATTCGAGAAACAGGGAAGCCATGAGCCGCCTTTCTGAGCCGGCGTTGAGTGCAGACACACAGCGAACTTCTCACTGAATTATTGATTGACAGGAAAGGGGTAACCATGAGGGCAATGCAGTTCTGCGGTCGCAGGCGGTGGTATCCGTATCGCCTTCAGAGTTTGCTTGCACCAGGTCCTGCGGAACCTCGGACACGAGCATAGTCCGTTGCACCGCCACCAGAGACACAATAGCGCATCTTTACCACGAGCGAAACCTACAGTAACACGAGAAGGCTTTCAATTCCGAGAAAATTGTGGTTTTTTTCCCCGAGATAGAGGACAAGTTATCTCTTGAAGACCTCGTCCACAAAAACGCCAAAACTCCCGGTCCATCCGAACACAGTGCGCTTGCGGACGGTGCGTTTCTTTTTGGCCCTGCCTCCTCTCCAGGCGTCATCGGTACGCGCCGCCAAAAAAAAATCTTGGTGCCCCTGAATTTGGTTCCAGAATCAATCGAGATTGACCCGCAATCTATTTCCAGCGCTTGAACACGCTTGCGCTCTGGATTTTCCGGTTTGCCGCGCCGTTGCCCATGACTTATTAGTTCCTCAGCGGCACAACGGCTGGCTGCTACCCAACCTTCCTCACAGTTGGATACTACATATCCGTAGTATGCCAGGTATTGAGCATTTTGGCATTTGCTCGTGCCTGTTCTACGTTATGCACTACAAGACTCGACGATGACCTGTTTTTAATCTCCGATGACCTGCTCTTGGCCTCTAAAAGATACAGACAATAACGTCAGAGGGGAAGACACCACTTAATGCAGAGGGTTCTTCGCGGATAAGTTGGTGGCGCACCAGTTCAATCATGGGTAGGCGGAGGGGAAATCATGACTACTGTCTTCACTTTCAGATTCTTATCGCTCTTCTGAGAATTCCGCTCTTTCGGCTCTTGAATCAGAACTGCCAGTGAAAAGGATTCCTCCCAACCCCCCTGACTATCTCGGAGCGGCGAAGGATTGAGTTGTCCCACATGCACGCATGCTCGAGGATTCCGCAGCGTACCTGCATACCGGTTGATCTTGCGAGGTTTCTTCTCCACTTCATCTGCATGCATGAATGGGGGCCGAACAGCCAATATCAGGGAGGCGAACTCTAGCGAGGGTGAGACGAGAATACTGTGTAAGCAGATGACTAAAGACACAATTGAAAACCGGACTTTGGGAGAGGGCTGCAATGAAGCAGCGAAAATGAAATCGGGCGGGATATGCAAGAATTACGGGTTGGGCTTGAGATGATCTACACGAACGTTATCTGGGCTCAAAAAATACACTACTTTAAGTTAAGGATTGAGATAACTAACGTAACCAAAAACCGTCCCGATCGATGAGACAGGAGAGATCACATCGAAAGCTCCGAGAAGCCCTGCGGAGCTGAGTTTCTTGAGTGTTCCAGGCGTTCCCATGGAGCCACGTCGCAGTGTCTCAACTGTGTCAAACCTGACTCGCTGAGAGGAAAATCACCGGCGCTGCTCCCGCTGTTCTTGTCCCGATTCTTGGAAATCGGGTCGGGATGGCGTGGGTTGGTGGAGAGATCAACGGAATTGAGACGGTTCCGAAAGGAGAGGGATCATGAGTGTCAAACGGCATCCATGAAGTGCTGAGTGAAGAATGTGGGTAGGCCCTGGAGCGGCACGTGAGCGGTTGCATCTCCAACCCTAACCCTGACCATACGCTCTTTTCGGCAGCAGTGGGGAACGCCCAAGCGGTTGCCCTTGGCAACCCAATACACATGGACATCTTGACGGATCGTGAAAGAGGCTCGCCCTGCAAATCGAGTCTCACTCTCCAAGATGCAACGAAGAATCATTAGATAAACCGACCGTTATTTTACACGACTACGCCACTTCCAGGCGTACCAACCACCGTTAGTTCTCAAAATGGTCCGATCAAGAAGACCCTTGATGGCCATGAGCGATGATGACGAATTCGAAGATATCGATGTCCCGGCCCGAACTAGAAAACCGCGGACCCAGGATGATGCACCCAAACGCCGCCTCAAAGAACGCCACCAGCCAGATTCCGGCGAGAATATCATACCGCCGTTCACGGTGCGGAGGAGAAAATTGGGAGCTCTGACAGACAATTTATTGTTGCAGGCGTGGACACCGAGGAATGCGGGGGAAGAGTGGGAGACGGAAAGTTTACCACCACGCACGAATACAGACACCAGACCGCGACGGACGAGGGTCGAGCTGAGGACAAGGACTACAAAGCCGGCTGTCACACTTCCTTCATCGCCACTCGATAAGGACGAGGAGTTTGTGTCGGCGAAGGAGGAGGTGACCATAATCGAGGATGTCTCTTTGTTTGACGATACGTTTCACTCGTGCAACTCGGAGGGGCCCGAATTTGGCAGCAGCACTGAGAAGGAGAAGGAAGCGGAGGAGGACGAAGAAGATGAGCCCGAGGATGACGATGATGACTTTGTACCGGATTCCCCGCCCAGGAACGCAGCAAAACCCAAGGTTCGAGGTTTAGGGAAACGGCAGCCAAAACCTTCGAGTGTGGATATTTTTGGTGACGATAGTTTGGACGATGAGAGCGAAGATGACGAAGATGACGAACCGTATATCCGATCATCAAAGACGAGAGCTTTACGACGTCAAAACACTCAATCAAGACCCGAGTTGCGGGTAAAAGGGGAGGCGGCTCTCGCTGATTCCATGTCAAAACTGCGGTTGTAAGTGAACCTTGCAACTTGTGTGAATTTCTCACGTTCCGACTATAAAACGACTTGCTCGCAGCTTCCTAACTGAATCTACCAGAGACGGGACCGAAGATATTCCAAAGAAAACTTCAACTTTGCAACCAACCAGTGACCTCGATACCACGCCCCCTTCAACACCTCCCAAACCAAAATCTCAACCCGGCTTGCTATCGCCACAAAAACTTCCACGAATTCCCAATACACCCCATCATCACACCTCCGAAATGTTTTGGAGCCAGGAATTTGTTGATGACTGGAACGACGAGCACTCTCCCCGGAAGCAGCTCTTCCCCGATGCCATGGCTGCCCGGCGAGCGAATCCGGTCAAGGCAAACCCGGAAAAGAAATCAGGGAAGGCGGCAGAGGCAGCGAAGAAGTCGTCTGAACGCGAGACCAAGAGAGCCTTTGAAAAGGCGAAACATGAAATGGCCGCGACGTTTCTCCAAGAACTCGATACAACCATCACCGAAGGGAAACTCACCAAACTAGCCGCCTCAACCGGAGGTATCCAGCTAATCTGGACCAACAAACTCAACACCACGGCGGGGCGTGCCAACTGGAAGCGCGAAACCATCTACACCCGCGCAGCGGATGGCAGTTCCGCCACCACCACAAAGTACCACCATCACGCCTCCATCGAACTCGCCGAGAAGGTCATCAACGATCCGCACCGCTTGCTCAACGTTCTCGCCCACGAGTTCTGCCACCTCGCCAACTTTATGGTCAGCGGTGTGACCAACAACCCGCACGGGCGCGAGTTCAAGGCATGGGCAGCACAGTGCTCGCGACATTTTGGAGACCGTGGCGTGCAAGTCACCACCAAGCACTCATACGACATCGACTTCAAATATGTCTGGACATGCACGGCGTGTGCGACCGAATTCAAGCGCCATTCGCGCAGTATTGATCCCGCCCGGCATCGGTGCGGGAGCTGTAAGAGTGCGCTGGTGCAGACGAAGCCTGTGCCGAGGAAGAGCGGTGGTGGGAAGAAAGACGGAGGCGGTGGGGATGGGAAGGAAAGTGGGACGGAGAAGGTGAAGGTGGTCAGTGAGTGGCAGGCGTTTGTGAAGGAGCAGATGCGAGTGGTGAAGGCGGAGAACCCGAAGAGTCCGCAGAAGGAGATCATGAAAATCGTGGCGAGTCGGTGGGCAGTCAAGAAAAGTGAGGCAGCTGCAGCTAAAGCAGCGTCGGGCTCGTTGGCTTCGCCTGATCGGAAACTAGAAGATGTGGAAGGGGGGATGGGAGAACTTTCGGTTTAAGAAGGGCGTGGGCACAGCGAGAAGAGCATTAAACTGCATCAAGCATCGGGAAGCATCACAGGCGTTTGTAAAAACATATAGCACTTGGCATCATTCATCATTTCGTATTGAGCTTGGAATCAAGTAGCCATCATCTCGATCCTGAGCCGGTCATAATCCACCCACCACCACCTTGGTACCCGGACTGATACAACATGAAAGAGATAACGAGATACAGAGAAACATAACCACCCTTAAATCATGTTCTACCCTGCCCAACCGCCACATCACCGCCTAGGCTCATCGTCCTTGGGACCAAACAACCCCCAATCTTCAATGCGGAACGACGACCAAATGCGCGCGGCGAATTCCACCGCATCGCCAATCAGCGCTCCCTGCTTGCCCAGTGCCAGGTCAACCTCCTCTTCATCATACTCGCCCTTGATGTGCGGCACGTTGATGGTGATCAGGATGTCTGTCTTTTCCTTCTCCAGTCGCAGCAGCGTAAGGATCAGCGCGGTGAAGTCGGGCGCGGTGCCTTTCGACGAGGACGACTCGTTCCCTTGGGGAGTTTGCGTCGCGATCAGTGTGTAGGCGGGGGTGTCGGTCTCACTTGAAGGGGGAGGAGTACGGTTAGTGGCTTCAGTCTAGCACGGCTAAAGGCACCCAAGTATGTATCTTTTAAGGCACACCATTGTGGGAGACGGGGACATACGAAACATGGCTGAACTCGGTCTCGCTCGTGTTCCAGACCTTGACCGACTCGGCGGCTTCGCCAACCAGGTCCTCGAGGTGAGTTGTCAAAGCAAGGCCGTCACGCTCCAGACCCTCGCCGGGGGCGTGAACGCGCTCGGTGATGTCGAAAATGATGGAGGTGAAGCCCTCCTTGTCAAGGTACACTTCCTGGTTGTTGGGTACCTCTCGAATTAGACTGTGGAAAGGGGAGGTAAACGTCAGCATATATTCGCCGGCTCATAGTATGCGCGAGGTATCGACCCCGCTGTCACTCCCGACAACAGAGACACGGGCGGAGCGCAACGTACCTCACGTCGACAAACTGCTCGGGGATGTCGCAGACGAGGGCCCCACCAAAAAGGCGCGTCTTCTTGAACCCAGGCATGATTTCGAGTTGCAAAGGCTTGCTTAAACTAAACCGCGATCGAAAATGCCGTTTGCTTTGTTTGAGAGAAATATTAAAGTCGAGTTTCCTAGCAAAGTTGGCAGAGGCGTAGCTTGTCTCGGGTGCAAGTTGGTTTGCGACTAGGACCGGGCTGTGACATCAACTTGGAAGCGGCACGGCGGGGCCCGGCATCCATGGCGGGGTTGCGCGGAAGGGGGTCATCACAAGGCTGATGACCGGAGCTGACCCGTGGAGCTTGGCTTTCAAAGGAACAGGCGCCCGGTCACAAGGCTGACTCGAGGTTGGACAGAAGTGTACAGAGACCGCAGTAACTGATTCCCGAGTGAAGATCTTGATCGCATAACGGGATACCAATCCAAGTTGCGTGTTAGGTACCTATTTGCCCGGATGTAGGTTCGGGATTCGGGAACACGGAAAGCCCACAAATGCCAACCGGCCCGGGGACAGTCAAGCACTAACAAACAATTTAGGGGCTCCGGCTACTGAAAGCCAGGGGCTTGTTCGGCGGTTACCCCGCTCTCAAGCTACCCCCCATCCGAACTGCGCTGAGAGAGCGGAAGTCAAGTTCCAATCAGATATTTATTCACGACGTCACCGGTCTATCGCGAAGTCTAACTTCCTCTGATTCTTCTTACCACGGAGCCTTCGTAAACCTGAAGCTTATGGCAAGTAAAATGGCCGCATGCATCTTTTGCAAGATCGTTAAGGGCAGGTTTCCCAATCTTAATCCGCGGGGCTCGTCTTCGAACTTTTAACGCTTGAAGCTTTTGGGCTTCAAGTCGATTCTCAATGGAACCTTGAAGTTAACTAACCTTTGATCTCTCAGGTGAAATCCCTAGCTTCAAGCTCGTGGAAACCGATAAGACCCTCGCCTTCCTTGATATCAATCCGCTCAGCCGGGGACATGCTGTTTGTCTCATCCCTTTTATAAACCCTTCATCGAGTGGCAAACCAGGAAATTGACGTTGAATACCGCCTGCTATAGCTCATCATCCCCAAGTTCCACGGCGCGAAGCTCGCCGACATTCCCGACGAGCATCTGGCCGACATTTTGGTATGTATTCCCTGCCAGTTGTATTAGCATTACCCCGTGTGTGTATGATTCCGTTGGGGGACTTTATCTTGACTAATTGTTTTACTAGCCTATCGCTAAGAAGCTGGTGAAAGCCACTGGCGCCGAAGAATATAACATTCTCCAGAACAACGGACGCGGCGCTCACCAGCTGGTAGATCACGTAAGTAGAGCTTATTTGAGGTTTAAAAGTGACATGAAAACGGAATTCATCCCTTCATAAACATCCGAAGATCGTTGCTAATCACCGGCTGACCTGACCTCTAGGTTCATTTCCACGTGGTATGACAACCCCCCACCCTTCTTGAAGCGTTATACTTCATGTCCCTAATTGGGAGTACCACGGCGAGTAACTAAGTAGCTGACCATGTAACTCATCCTAGATCCCGAAGCCGAATGAAAAAGAGGGACTTGGAATCAGCTGGCCGCAGCAAACGACGGATATGGAGAAGCTTAAGGCGTTGTTTGAGGAGCTCAAGTCTAAGGTGTAAACAATGTCCGATGAAGCATGGGTTATTTTTGACAAGTCAAAGGTTGACAAAAGAAGAGTCGCAAATGACCAATACCATCTTGAAAGACTGATTTGAAGTGCATCCAAATTTGCCGTGAGATGGTATCGAGACTATAATAACTGAGCTGTCTATTTACCTCACCCCCCTCCTTGCTTGTACACGGTCTCCTGTTTTAGTCCACATCATCATCACTAGTGGTAACCGCGGCCGGAGGAACCGTTGCCTCAGCTGGCGCCGCGGTTGTTGTATCAGCCGCAACAGGAGCCTCCTCCTTCTTCTCCTCGACTGCCTTTGTCTCCGGGTACCAGTTCAACTTCCCGCCCGGTAACAACAGCCCCGTCCGGTCATAATACGACCGCGCGCGAAGGTATGGGTCAACATTCCAGTAATCCACCCGCAGCTTCTCGGCGAGTTCGGTCCGCTTCGTCTTGATCTCTTCCGCGGCTGCCCCCTTGGCATCACTTCCCGCAACTGTGCCGGCTCCAGCAAGGCGAATCCACTCGGCTGTGGCTTCTTCATATGCCTTGTACAGCTCTCCGCGCGCCGCCAGCAGGCGGTCGCGCGTCTCAACGTCGGCCAGTTTCGCGTTCTCGCCCTCAACGGGCTCGACGTACTCGTAGGTCCAGTCCTCTTCGCCGTCGAGGTCCTTGGGGATGTGCTTGATGGCGATAAACTCTTCCATTTCTTTGGCGTTGTTGGTGAAGTGCACTTTGTTGGCGACGACAGGGTCGAGCCAGCCACGGATGACTTTCCAGATGCCTAGGTGCGTGTTAGCAAAGGTTCCGCAGGGCAAGTTTCAGACAGAAAAGGGTGAGACTGGGAGGGCCTTGCCTTGGAAGATCCATGGGGCTTTGTGGACGAGCACGGTACCCAGAGACTCGGGGTAGTTGGCCTCGAAGCACTTGATCATGAATTTGACAGGAGTGTAGTCCATGTTTGCTGTGGAAAAGCCGGTCATGTCGAAGACAATGGTCTATTGGCGGGTTAGCTGATGAGGCAAAAAGCGACAACACACTGGAACAATAACTTACGGCCGTGTCAACTGGTGGCGACAGAACATAACGGCATGTCTCGATGAGCCACACCGTGTACCTCTCCAACGCCTCTTCCGTTTCCTCGCCTGCCCTATGCTTCCTCACATTGACAAAGCACAGCGGCCGCCCCTGCTTGTCATGACCATGCACATAACTGATGCCCTTCCGGATTTGGCTCATGAAATCCTTCCCGAGCGTCTTCTCAGCAGAATCGGTAGCGCTCTTCTCAGCCACTACCGCGGCTCCCTCGCCGTTTAGCATGATGTCGGTGTCAACCTTGTAGTCCCGCGCCCGCCAATCCATGGTCGCGATCATCATGATGAGTGCCCGCTCGACGTCCCACTTACGCGCCCTCAAGAAGCGCAGCAGCAAGGCGTCTGGATGGTCGTGCTTGACCATGCTCCAGATGGTGTCACGGATCAGCTGTGGTGACATGTTGGCCAGCGTCTCGTAGAACTGTTTCGTTTGGCCGTACTTGTCGCCATCTCCGTCCTTGCTTAGGTTGAGCACAATGGGAGGGTTGCCGGAAGCCCCCGGTGAAGCCGCCGCTGCCGGTTCGGCGTCCTTCTTTTTCCGGGAGAAGATGGAGAGGCGGCTTTTCTTCTCTTTCTTGGCTTCCTCTTCCTGCGTTGCCTTCTCGGCAGTATCGGCCGCGCTGGGCGCCTCACTAGCGCCGTTTTGCTCCTGGCCGAAGGCACACACTTGCAAGACGAGTTGCCATAGCTGTCTGAGTTTGTCCTCCTGCTCGGTTGTCAGGTTTCCGGGACGACCCGGTGCTGTCTCTCCCGCCATCTCGCCGATTAGTTCGGGTGACAACGACCGCTCGGTCCTTGGTGTTACAGTGCCCCGCGGGTAGATAGTGTAACAGGCGGACAATAAAACTGCCGCGGCGAGGACAACAAAAAATCCCGACGAGGAGGCCTCCAATGGTCGGTTTGGTTCTGAGTTTGTGGTGAAGTACTCGTTGAGGCGGTGCACACGTGACCTTCTACCGTTGGAGATATTTTGGGGAAGTAAGTTTGGAGAACCCGTCCGAGAGCAGATGAAACGAGGAATCCTGCGCGGAAGTGTAGAATGAACCGTCAGACGGCCTACAAAAACAGAAATCGGGCCAAGAGGGGGAGGAGATGCGTGCTGCAGCGCAACCCGTAGCGGCGCATGCATAAGGGGAAGAGCAAGGGCCAATCTTCTGGAAATGGATGATTATGTTGGTGTGATGGATGGAACGGCACGAAAAGGTCCAAAACGTGGGCGGCACTTGTACTTGTGCAGGGCGGGCTGCAATGACAGGTGTGACAGGACAGGCTATCCTCGACACGAGGTGTCAATGTGGAGGCACAAAGAGGCGGAAGCGTGGGTCATGCTGCGGGAGCTGGAACCCAAGAAGTCAAGTCAGGAACAGCCCGGCGGGACGGTTTCACATCATTCGGACTGAATCTGTTGGCTTAGTTAGAATCGAGGCTAGATAACTTCCTAGTTTTTACCGGTTCAGGACTACCGCGAAAAGCGAAGAGTGAGATACATGTAATGGAATGCCCTAAACGGGTCCGCCGGGACTGCTAGTCATCCAAGCAATTCGAGGTCGGATTTCCGGTTTGCCCTGAGGCTCGAAACCAAAAAATGTCCGGTCGGGCGGTACCACCAGTCCGGGTTCGGGTTGATCGGTCAGTCCGCCTTGGGCCAAACGACAGTTTTTTTTTTCTCCTCAGAACTCCCCGTTCCATGCGCTATGCATGGAGACCACTGCAGGAAAGCCATCGCCTTTCCGGCTGGTCCGCCAGCCAGCACTGCATGAATAATAGCAAAATCGATCTCTCCACCTTCACTGGCGGTGGCCCTTTGAGACAGGTTTCATTAGCGCTGAATGGTGGGGTTCCCAGCGGATATGCTGCGGGGCAGGTGCCAAGAGGCTTTGTTTGGGGAGCTCGTAAATGGAACCAAAACAAACAACACTTGAAGCAACCCAGCGTGATCACGACTGAACATCACCACCTGCTAATTCTTTGCACCAAACGGGAGAAGTCAGGAGCACAACTCTAAAGCATAACGGAGCAACCGAATTGACCAATGGATCACGACGAAACGCCTCACCGCCGCCAGCGTTCGACCTCGCGCTCGCGCCCAACAACACCCCTCCGACCCTCGTCCCGCTCTTCGTTGCGCGACTCCGCCCGTAACAGCGTGCACGGCGATGCTGCCTCGTTCCCGCTGAATACTTTCGAGCCCGCCTTTGCGGAGCTTTCCGACGCCGTGGCCGACCTAGAGGCCAACATGATGCACTTCCAGCTAATGCACGAGAGCTTGGCAAGGTTCAGCGAGAGCTTTGCGAGTTTCCTGTATGGGTTGAACATGAACGCTTTTTGTGTTGATTTCCCGGAGGTATAGTGGATCCGTGGACAGACTGAATTATGAGGTGGACGGCGGCATGTTGACTGAATACTCTTTTTGGGTGCAGGGCCCCTTGACAGAATCATTCCGGCGGATGAAGGTGAAGGAGGAGGAACAACAGCAGTCGAGTATGTTTTATTTTCCCGCTGCACAACGAGAATGAAGGAATGCTGACACAAATTGCGACGTAGGCGCGACGAGGCTCCCGGAGCGGTCAGGCCCCGAGATCGATACCGAGGCAACATTTATGTACGGGATGCCCAAATACAGATTCGGTCCCCAAGGGAAACTAACGTAATTTCAGGACTACGGATACATCCTTTGTCGAGAATCCCCCGTCTACCAAATCATCGAGTAGATACCAAACACCAGCATCCAGTCGCCAGTCTCGGGTGCCCGGGCCTGCTGCGTCCACCAGGGGAACGACATCCACTCGAGGATCAACAAGAGGCGGGCGCGGCGGCACCGGTACTCGGGGATCGCGTGGTAGCGGACTGGCGAGGCCCAGGGGCCGTGGAATTCGATGAATCGTCACAGCGATACATACTGAGTTGGAACAACACGCCGTATGCCGAGACCTGGGGAGAGTCCGGCGCGATCGGTTGGACAAGCGCCCGGTATGTTGGCTGGTCCCCCACTATCCGGCCTCGGTGCATTGCCTGCTTAGGATCTTGTTTCCTTGGGCAACTCTGAGCATGCAGCCAGGTCGTCACCATCATACTGGCAACCCCCAGCGCAAAGACTACCTAACGCCTCCGCCCACCATTAAGCCGAGCCTCCTCTAGGTACTCAAGAACCCGTCGTAAGCATCTGTCCTCACCAGGCTCATCAATCCACCATCCTTGGGCCGTAAAGGTCTTGACGCGCGACTTGATCCCCCGGATGATCTGCACGTTGGACTCTCGCAGATTGAGAGCCTAGCGAAGGTGAGAATGGGTAGGGCAAGGAAACGGCCAGAATAAACCGGACAGGCGGTAGGGGGTGAGGGATATATAACTCGACAGGCGTTACCAACCTCGGCCAAAACCTTGACCACAGCGTGGTTTGCTCGGCGTTCCCGCGCGGGGGCCGCGACGGAAATCTTGATAACAGGTTCGGTGATGGCGATGATACCTTGGCGGCTTGTAGGAGCTCCTGTTGTTATGTCGCAGCGGAGAAAAAGTGTGTTGCGGGCGGCTTGTTTGGTCGCGAGCTCATACCATATGGCGCGGGATGCCATTGTTGCGAGGGTGTTGCATTTGGAATGATTAAACCGTTCTTCTGCGTTGCGTTTTCCGAAGTTCAGTGTTGAGGGTTAGGGTTAGGAGCTACACTCATGACAAGCACTGGCCAAGGTTTGGCCGGACAACTTCATGCGTGGTGCTGAGGGAGCCCTTCATATACTAGATGCTTGAATCACAAAGCCCGCCCTCAGGAATAAGGTGAAGACTTAACACGCAAACGTTGGCCTGCTACGCAATACTTTTTTTTTCTTTCTTTACACCCATGTCAGTCCCTCGCCATTAGATATTCAGACAGAGCCCAAAACGTTCTCGGCCAGCGAGACGCTAGTCCCGGTGTTGTCGGGCTCAACAGCGACCGACTTAACCTTGCCGTTCTCAACAACAATAGCGTAGCGCTTGGACCGGTCACCACCAAAGATGGCCGACCCGTCAAACGCTAGGTCTAGTGCCTTGGTGAACTGCCCCGTCGGGTCGGCGAAGAAGCGGATCTAAGCGCAGTCGTTAGCCACCCTTACTCCTCTTCGAAGGCAGCAATTAGATAGATAGAGTGTAGTCACTCACCCCTTGATCCCCAGCCGGATCCAACGCGTCACCCCACGCCTTCATGCTATCACCCCCAATCCCCATCAGCCTCAGGTCACAAACTCTCATTCCCTAGTAGTCATGTCATAACTCACACAAAAACATCATTAACCGAAACAACCCCCACCACATCAAACTCCTTCGTCTTCGGGTGCTGCGCATACCCCGGCACATGCGTAGCGGAACACGCCGGCGAAAACGCCGCGGGAACCCCAATCAGCAGCATCTTGTTCACCCGCTCCGCTTCCTCGGCCAGGTTGACCCGCTGCCCGGGGGTCTTTTCCATCAGCGCGTCGGTGTCGGGGAGCGGGTCGCCGGGCTTGATGAACATGGGGCGGGTGGTGTGGAAGCTGGCGGCGGAGGAGAGGCGGGTGACGGGGGCGGCACGGCGCGAGGTGGCTGATGCCAGGGAGGTGAGGGGTCGCAGGGTTGAGCGGAACATGGTGGGTGGTTTGTTGTCTTGACGGTTTTTTGTCTTGGGAGTCGATTGGGTAGGGTCAATTGGGTGTTGGTAGTGGAAATTTATATGTGAGGCCCGGTTCTGTCGGTGAATTGAGTTGACTATCGGCAGGATATGGCGCTGGGGAAAGCGCAATCGGAGGCCGGAGCTCCGTTGAATTGAGAGCTCCGATGAGGTGACATCACGAATGGCAGGGGTAGCTGTAGACAGGGTTAGGGTTAAGTATCACCAAGAATATGAAGAACAAAACAACAACTAGAGTTATGTGACTGTATTTGGCCATCTAGTACCAAAATTAAATTCCTTCGTTTAACCTCGCAGTTGAAGGAATATCATATCTTGTTATGAAAGGAACCAAATACGCCTGAGTACTTAAAAGCAAAATACACAAGGTTATTGGATAGTGTTGAATTTGAAATGCTTCAGTTATACGCATAATTAGCAAACCTCCTCGACACATTAATGGACTTGCGCAGATTTAGAAATATTCCTTTCACTCCGCGGTTCTATTGACACATCTAACACATGTGAATATGCCGGTTTGCATTCCCTACGAAAGCCATGTACCCAAGGTATCTGCAATATTTACTGGAACTAGAAACTAGACAATTCAACCCCGACAACGCTCGCGCTCTTAGAGCATAGGCTTCAGGTCCTCTGCCACATGGAAGGGAGCCTCCGTTTTAGACTTGATCTCGTCCACAGTAACACCATCAGCAATCTCAATCAGCGTCAGGCCCTTCGCAAAGTCGACATCAAAAACACCCTATTTTCCACACGCGATTAGTAACCTCTCCCTTTCCAAAAGCGGACTAACCACGTCGATGGGGAGGGAACCTACCAATTCCGTAATAATCCTCGACACACACGCCCTCCCAGTCAGCGGGAACGCGCACTGCTTCACAATCTTGGGATTCCCCTTCTTGTCGGTATGCTCCATCGTCACCACCACCTTTGTCTCGCCCGGATTGCTGACTAGATCCATGGCGCCACCAAAACCCTTGACCTTACCCGGCAGCATCCAGTTCGCCAGATCACCCGTGGCGCTGACCTGCATGGCACCGAGGATGGTCAGGTTGATGCGGCCGCTGCGAATCATGCCGAAGCTCTCCTCGGACCCGAAGACGGAGGCGCCGGGTCGGAGCGTGACAGTTTCCTTGCCGGCGTTGATCAAGTCGGCGTCTTCTTTGCCCTTGAGCGGGTATGGCCCCAGCCCGAGGATGCCGTTCTCGCTTTGCAGCGTCACCTCGACGTCCTTGTCGACGAAACCCGGCGCGAGCATGGGCATCCCGATGCCGAGGTTGGCGTACATGCCGTTTTGGAATTCTTTGGCGGCGCGACGGACGATGAGTTCGCGCTTGGCCTTGGTGCCGCCTGTGCCCAGAGCGGCGGACGCCTTGGGGTCCTCAGGGGCGTCGGGGTCCTGGCTCCAGGTGTACTTCTCGATATTCTTCTCCGCTGTGCTCTGAATCACGCGCTTCACGTAGATTCCGGGGAGGTGGACAGCCTCGGGCGGGATCTCGCCAGGCTCGACGATGTGCTCGGCCTCGACGATGGTCAGCTTGGCATTGCGGCCCATGGCGCCGTTGAAGTTGTTGGCGGCGAGGCGGAACTGGCAGTTGCCGAGACGGTCGGCCTTGTATGCTTTCACGAACGCAACGTCGCCCGCGATCGAGTCCTCCAGCAAGTAGCTCTTGCCATTGAACACCTTCACATCCTTGGGGTACGAAAACTCATCCGGGGTGCCGTCCGGCTTGTTGCGTTTCGGCAATTCTCCCGTTTGTACCACCGTACCAAACGCAGCGGGGGTGTAAAAGGCCGGAATACCCTTCCCACCGGCCGCACATCGCTCAGCCAGCGTACCCTGGGGGCACAGCTCCAGCTCGACCTCGCCGGTCAAATACATTGTCTCAAACGTCTTGTTCTCGCCAATGTACGAAGCAATCATCTTCGAGATCTGCTTGGTGCGGAGAAGCTTGCCAAGACCGCTGTTGTCGGTGCCGGCATTGTTGGAGACCGCCGTGAGGCCCTTGAGGTCAGGCCGCTTGAGCACCTCGTCGATTAAGGTGTCGGGTACACCACACAGGCCGAAGCCGCCGCACAAGAGCGTCGAGTTGGGTTTCAAGTCCTTGATCGCTTCCTCGGCCGAGGGGTAGACTTTGTTGATGGCGCCGCGGAAAGCCGTGGCGGAAAACGCCCGCGCAAAGAGAGCGCCATGCTGTCGTTACCAAACACTGTTAGCTCCTGGCCGGTGACATCAGGGGTAGGGCTGGAACCCCCTGATCCAATTCATGCTCTCGCTCACATTCTGACCGTATTTGGCGTACGCCCGTAGGGTCCGCATGCACATTGCCGTCGACGGCATCTTCAACGTGGACGGCAGGTTCGCAAATCGGAAAACTCGTAGGGGGGTTCCGGATCGGAGACAGTTACGCAATGCGAAAAACGACACTTGAGAAGCACGCGGCAGCTAAATCAAGAACCGCTTGCTGTTGGCCGAGGTACTGAAACGGAGAATAGAAAGCGACACCAACAAGGAAACGCCACAGTCCAATGTCAAAACATTGAAATCCTTAGCAGGATGGGAAGTAAAGTAAAGAAAAAGAAACTAAAACCTCAAATCCAAAAGAAGGTATCGCGGGGTCCTCAAACCCATCGTGCCTGCCATACCTTCTAATTAATAAATTCCCAGCCCCACGTCAATCCCCCTCCATCCGCTGTTCGCTACGATCGCGGCAAACGTAACTAACGAAAGCCGTACTCGGCTGCGGTTGTTCAGAGGGTCCAATGCCGGGGTTGATTGACTGAGAATGGAATCCCCCCATCCCACTATCCCGCGAATGGCCGACGGCAGTGCCGGCCTGGGTCCTGGCTTGTCCCGGGGAAAACTTCCCCGCCCTGCTCCCATCTTCGGAACAAGTGCTCGGCAGCGCGGGTGAGAATTGACCCATGGACTGCTTGGAACGTGAACCTTGGGGGAGGATTGCTCGCTTTTTTGCGGGGTTAAACGCTGCAGGCGGAAAACGGCGGAGCAGACAAGGGGGCCAAGGAGAACAGGGGGGGCAAACAATGTCCCACGTGCCGCCTTTCCAGTACGGAACAAGAAGGACCTGAGTGACAAAAGACGGCCTTGGGCCGAGTCGGCGGGTGTCACGGGTTCCGCTTCACATGCTGCTTCAGGTCTGGTTGTTTGTTTGACGAGTAATCATTTGCGAGGAAACGGAACAAACGGGCAAACTCAACTCGAGCGTCTGTTTCTGATAGTTGAGAAGCTGGTTGCATATTCGTGAAAAGCGCTTAAAGCAAGCGTATGTCGGGAAGGTGCATGTGAAAACCCCCAAGATCCATCCCTGTCCCTTGACCGTCCCCATCTACCTGTGTATGTATGTACATGTGCACGCAAAAAAAAAGAGACGACGGTCTAGCAAAAGTCTGATGCTGTATCATGTCCCAGCCTGAATCCCAAAATTTGTTCCTTGTGATTTGATATGTAAGTAGCGTTCCCAGCCTTTGACTCTCAAGTGCTCGGGCCACTGTTCGATGTTGAGTTCATGAATTCGATGTTGAAGGACCAGGCGCCTGGATCTAGTTAGCTTTCGAAGTTACCGGGGGGAAGAAAGGGGAGAGGGGCAGATGACGTACCGTCTGCGAGGTTTTGAGCGGTATCATCGAGCAGAATGACCCTCCGTTTGGTACAGTACGAGGTCTTGTCCATGATTTCGACTTTGAGCTTTGGGTCGGCGAGCTCGGCGATCGGCTTTTCGAACATTTCGGATAGCGCCTCAACAGCCATCTCTAGATCTTTTTGGTTGTCCTCAAAGATCTCCGTCAGATTGTTACGCTTCAGGTAGAAGGCAAAGGCGTAGGTCCACATCAGGGTTTGGCGGCACATCTGGAGCGCTTGTGAGGCCGAGTTCAGGTACTGGACCTCGATCCAGGACATGCCCGACTCCTTTTGCAGCAGAACCATCTTCTTCTCCGTCTTGTGGTAGATATCCTTGTCGAGCCGTGCTGACTGTTCGTGGTTCGCGTATCGATTGTAGTAGTGTAGGTACCGCTCCAGCGAGACCCGCGATTTCGCCTGCGCATCCCTCGCATCTGTGCCGCTCTTCTCTTCAAATCGGTTGCAGTTGTACCAGCTCGTGCCGTGTTCCGACCACAGGCCCATGCACATCCAGCAGAACTCGTGCTTGCACTTGCGGCAAGTCATGTGGTTGCATCCACCATTCTTCTCGATAGTGCTATTACACTTCGGGCATTCTTTGGTGTTGGCAGAAATCCAGTTCGCAGTCTCGGAATCGTCGGCGCACTTCTTGAGCCACTTCTTGACGAGCTGACACGGGGCTGGCTGATGGTCGTTCAATATACAACCAAAACAGAACCTGTACCCGCAAAGGCAGGCCACCGTGGGCACCACTTGGTCAAGATCCTTCTTCTTGACCCTACACTCGACGGCGTTCTGGCAATCTGGAGCTGGACACCACTTGAGCGTTTCCTTGTCTTCCACGTATGTCCGGTGGAGCAGCTCGTGGTACCGTTCCGTCAGCTCGGAGGTGACGAGGAGGTCTAGCGATCGCGCATCGATGATGAGAGTGCAGCCTTCAGCGGGGCACTGAATGCGTGCTGCCTCGCCTTCGCCCTTAATCTTTTGCGAGAGGTATTGATGGTAGCAGTCTACACAATACCGGTGCCCACATTTCAGCGCAAACGACTGGAGTCCTGGCTCATCCTCGCAGCAGATATCGCAAGTGAAGCCCGGGATCGTTCGTAGCTTGGGTGGCCCTGCTGTGGTCTGAGCAAGTCCGGCAGCCTCCAGCACTTGACTGGGGCGGTCCATGTACTGCTCAATGAGCCGTTCTTTGTTCCACCTGAAATATCGGAGGAGGATCGCGGCCTCCTCCTTCGCAATAGTCAAGATCATGTTGACCTCGTCGATGAGTTCGTCTTGCTGCTTCTGCACATCTTGTGGCTGGAAGACTTTGTACGAGACGTCGAATGGTGTTTTCTTCCTCTGCCCGATATCCTTCTGCGAGTCGATGTAAACGTCGGGTTCGTCGTCGAAGCCAAAGTCTAGTTAAGGGGAAATGGACCAGTCAGCGCTTCTACCTATGAAAGGGGACAAAGGAAATGCGAGTGCAAGGTATCCGGTAGGGCGGGTACGACAAACCTTCGTCTCCAGACACATCGTTATCACTGTCATCAGGAAGCATATCGTCCTCGCTGGAGAGGTTGGACATGAAGTCGTCGTCGGTATCCATGTTGCCGTTGGATCCGGCGGTCAGCGGGGTTGGCGGGGCCGTCTCGGGGCCGGCTGATGCGAGTATCCTCTTGTTAGGAGCGGTGACGGTAGAGGAGGATATCGTCGCCTCAGCGGCTTTCCGCTTGCGTGTTGTTGGGGGAATCGTGCCGGCTTATGCGGGCGGATCGGGTACGAGATCCCAGCGCCACCGGGTAAGACGGCGAAGGGAAGGGGGGCGTGGTTTGGGAGCCCCTGGGGGATCAAACTGCAGGTGCTATGGTGGTGCTAGGGCGGTCCTCGTGTAGCCGGTCACGAGGCAATCGTCGGTGTTGGTACCGTTGGGATGGGCAAGTTGCGCGCTTCGGGGGGGAATGGAGCGAGGCCGGGAGCTTTGACGATTGTTGGGGCGTTTGGGCGGGGTGTAAGGGCAGACAGAGGATTTGGGCGGGATCTAGGTGAAAGAGTCCGATGGGGTGCCTGACGAGTGTGAAATGTTGAGGAACCTTGGCCACGGGAAGGGAAAGGAAGATGGATCCGCCAAGCTCACGATGGGATGGATGTGAGGTGATTTAGGAAGTAAGGAAGGGAAGGCGAGTTCGTTGTTGGAAGGAACAATAGCGGGAACAAGGCCCAAGGATGACCGGGCGGTCACCAAACGACCCCCGAGACAGCGATGCGCTGCGCAGGGCGAGAGATTATGTAACAGGGGCCATTTGGCCGCATTCATCGCCCATTCTCGCCTGTTCGGCATCCACCCAGCACTGCACAATGGACGACATCAGCATCGCCCCCACTGACCACCTGGGAGGCCAGGGGCCAGTGCCAGGCAGCCAAACCGCCCCACAGTGCAGGCAAGGCTTTCTGCCCATTCGTGTTGTTGTCGCGTGCACCCGCTCGACCCGCGCGCCCCACTTCCCAGAGCTGAGAAAAGCAACTCGCCCCATTCCGTTGTCCGTTAGAGGCATCTTCCGGCAGGCATTATTCGGGCGCTCAGCCTCTTTTTTGTTGTTTTTCACTGACGGCGGTCCGCGCCAGTCGGCAACGCCGTTACTTCGAGTCACGCTGTGGCCACGGACCCGGCAACCCAATCCGTCACGATTGTGTACATACAAACCGGAATTCTAGCCAAACAGATCGCCGGGAAATCAAACCGCGAAACGCAAAAAAAGGACCGAGCGGGAACCGCCAACATGAGCGACACGGCGGCGAGATATGACGATGAAACATCGCGTCGTAGGAAATATGACGACGGGGGCGATGAGGTCGGTGACGAGCGCAGGAAACGATATCGGGACGACGGTTCTGGGAGACGCAATCGGTCGCGGTCGCGGTCGCGGGACCCAGGACATCGACGACGACGACGCTCCAGAACACCGGATTCGAGAAATCGGCGGTCTCGATCGCGAGAGCGGGAAAGGAGGAGGGACCGGGCACGGGACAGAGAGAAGGAAGGAGACCGGGACCGCGATCGCGACCGTAATCGCGAACGACGGCATCGTGAAGATGACACCGAGAGAAAAGAACGCCGGAGCCGTCGAAGCCCAGATAGCAGACGTCCACAACTAGAGTCCGGGCGCAACGCCGAGCGACCTCCTTGGTCCGAGCCGGGGCAGAGCCTCATCAAACGATCCGGCCCGCTCCCGTCCCAGGGAGATTCCTTTGCCATCAGCAAAGGCGAGGAACCTGAGAAGCCGATAGAGAAACCCAACTTTGGAAACTCCGGGCTGCTCGCGGCGGCGTCCAACTCAGTTACGCAAGCCGACGGGACGACCATCACACTTAAATACCACGAGCCGCCAGAAGCCAGGAAACCGCCGCCACGCGACTCATGGAAACTGTTTGTGTTCAAGGACCAGGACATTGTGGACACGATCGAACTAGGCACGCGGAGCTGCTGGCTCGTTGGCAGGGAAATCTCGATCGTGGATCTCCCAGCGGAACACCCGAGCATCAGCAAGCAGCACGCGGTCATACAGTTCCGATATACGGAGAAGCGCAACGAGTTTGGCGACAAGATTGGGCGGGTGAAGCCGTACCTGATCGACCTAGAGAGCGCGAATGGCACGATGCTCAACGGCGATAAGGTACCGAATAGTCGGTATTTGGAGCTGCGAAACAAGGATATGGTCCAGTTTGGCTCCAGCACGCGAGAATATGTCCTCATGCTGCCGCCCAAGGAATGAGCGGAGTACGAGGAATCAACAATAATAATATCATTTCCCCGGCCATCACGGGTATATCACGGTCCTGTAACCGTGCCGAGGTTGGCCAACTAGCGAGTCATTGGATTCGAAAGGTGACACTGCGTACTATTCATGTGGTCACCTACCGTCCCTTGCGTCCCACGGAGGCTCTGGCTGGGTTTGCGCAACAGTTACTAGATCGACTTGCACAAACCGCCTCGCTGGATTAAACCGACGTCACGTCACCGAACAAAGCAAACGCCCCCTTTCGACCGGCTCGGCCCGGCCGCGAGCCCGTTCAACCCCGAAAAGCGTCCACCCGAAAAGCCTCCAGGACCGACCGGCGCACTTCCCAGATCGCCTGCCCATTTTGCGGGTAGATGCAACCATTCCCAGATCTATCCTCCGGGGAAACTACCGAGACCTAACCCCGGCGATCATCCGAAAATGCTACCTCATGTTCGGAAGTTGGGCGGGTTGGGTTGCGTCCAGGGAGGGTTCGACAAGTCACGTTTGAGGGCGCTGACAAGATTTTGGATTGGAGGGTGGGAGGTGGGAAGGTATTTGATCAAGTGATGTCTGTAAACCCACTCTGGAGGAACAGTAACAGACTGAGACAGAGCTCAGCAGATTCAGCAGTGCAGCATCGCAGCAGTGAGAGTAGCATTTTCACTTGCGTGGATGTTGGAAAGTGACGGGAGTAAATGTAATCTCACCCTTCTAGCATTTGGCTGCCTCTTTTGTTTTTTGTTTTCTTGCTTCCGGTCCCTCTCATCGGGTTGATAGGACTCTTGACTTGCGCGTGCGATGCGAGGCAGTGAAGCTTGTCGCAAACGTTGTGCCATGTGCCTGCGGCGATTCAGACGATCCCTCGAAACCGACCAGCCAGTGATAGCAGCCCCACTGCGCCCCCGCCTTCTGCCGCCCTGCGAACCGGAATCGAGCCCTGGAACTGCTTTCGACGGCCTGGTGTACTTGATTCGTACCACAGTCCTTTGTAGAAAACGACTGTGCGAGTGTAGCAACGCAACCCGGGCGCTCGGTGTCCATCCCCTACCGAGTCCAAAAGCTGCAACCTGCAAGGAGCATAGCACCGCCCCCCTTTTGCAGCCGCGTCCCGCGCCGTCCATTCCCGGTGAGTGTGAGCCGGGCGACCAACGGGTGGCTTTCCTCTCCTTTACTTGCTCAAATCGGACACTACACTAGGAAGGGGGGCGATTCTGGGGAATCTCACAGCCCCCCTGCCACACACCATCCACTCGCCGGCCGAGTTATGAGTTATTGGTGTGTGGTCTGGTCTCTTGACGCGAGTGTGCCCGGCATTTGAGACAAACAAATGCAACCCTCCCCGGGAAAAAGACGAGGGGTAAAAGGTACGGTACGCCCGAAATCGACCATTTGGAGGGGGGAAGTAGGCCAGACCAGGCCCAGGCTCAGGTGAACGGCTTTTGACTTTCCATGCGCCGCATGCGCGTGACGAGGCTCTGGTCACTGCTTTCTCTTTGGCTGTCTGTCTCTGTTTCTCTCTGCCTGTCATTCTGCCTGTGTCTTTCCCTGTCTCTCCATGTCTGTCTGTCTCTGTCATTCGCTGTTGCCCCCCCTGGCGTCCTCATCCCATCCACTGCCGCAGCGTTGCCGCCGTCCTGCAGATTGCTAAACGGCCCGCAGGCGGTGCGGCTGTCTCGGTAGAAAAGTGATAGGTACAGTACATACCTACTCATAGTATGTAGTGTAGTCTACATAGGTACACACCTATTCCTGTATGTCCTGTACCCTCCTTCCTGTACACTAAGTAGCCCTGGATTACGGCGCGGAACTAGGACTGGGAGGGCTGGACGGGTAGATCAGCAGGGGGTGTCCTCTGTGGTACGTCGACAAGTCAAAACCCAGCCTGGCGCCTCGATTCTCAACTGGCGCGGGAGAGGAGGAGAGAGAAAAAGTGGACGGCTCAGGTCGCACATCGGTTTTCAGTTTTTGGTCGTTTATTGGCGATTTTCAGTTTCTTTTTTGGTCGGACTTGGTGATCGGTTCTGCGGCTGAGTTGAGCGCGCGCTGGGTGTATAAGAGGATTGCGCTCGGTAGCCAGAGTTACGACACCCACAGCAGAACGAAGCACGGAGGGGACGTCGACGTCTGGATTTGGGATGGTTCACGACGGATTTTGGGTTTCTTTCCACAGCCGCCTGCAGCTAGCAGATTAGACAATATGGTAGGTCCTGATTCCTGAACTCTTATTCTATCAAACGGCTTGTTGGTCGTGTAAGCGCGGCCCGGGCCGTTCGAGTTCCCACCAACAGCCGTTGTAGGAGTAACAAGTCCCAAACTAACGTTTTCAGGCCACCCGCCGAGAACCCTCCCAACACGGCATCACAACAGTCTACCACCACCCGCAAGCCCAAGCCGACATCCTCTTCATCCACGGCCTGGGCGGCGCCCCCGGCCGCACCTGGAAAGCCACCAGCAACGGCGTCTTCTGGCCCACCGACCTACTCCCAGCTTCCCTCGGCGACAACCTGCCCGTGAATATCCTAACCTATGGCTACAACGCCGAGGTGTTTTCCTGGTTCTGGGAGAAGCCAAAGCCAACACCGTCTTCGGGGACGGGGGATGATGGCCATGATAACAGGACCGGCCCAGGGAAACCAAAACCCAAAAACCCCAGCGCCGACCCCATCCACCAACACGCCCACACCCTCATCGCCCAACTCACTTCCCACCGCCAATCCCAAAACACCGCCCGCCTGCCCCTAATCTGGGTAGCCCACAGCCTCGGCGGGGTCCTCGCCAAACGCGCCCTCCTCTACTCCCACGAAGTCCTCACCGCCCGCATGGCCGAGTACCGCTCCATTTTCATCTCGACCTACGCCATGATCTTCCTGGGCACCCCCCACGACGGGTCGGATCTGGCGACGCTGGGGCGGTGGGTGAGGGGCGGGTTGGGCACGGTGTTGCCGCGGTGGGTGTTTGATTCGGAGAGTGTGTTGCTGGGGACGTTGGTGCCGGGCGGGGAGGTGTTGGGGGAGATTTCGGATCGGTTTTTGGAGGTTTATCAGCGGTTTGAGATGCATATGGTGTGGGAGAATTGGAAGACGGATTTGGGGGTTACTAAGTATTTCCTCCCTCACTCCATATCTACCAATTCATGGCATAATATTGAGATCTGAGCTAACAGTTAGCAGAGCCCTAATAGTCAAACGGCAATCCGCCGCCCCCCAGTTGCCCGGTGTCTTCCGGTACGGCATCGAGGCGACGCACTCGGGCATGTGCAAGTTTGATAGCACGTCGGCGTCCGGGTATGGCACGCTGTCGACGGCGATGCGCAAGTGGGTGGGGGATGCGCCGTCGACGATTTTGGTGCGGTGGGCGCATGAAGATGAGGATCGAAGAAGGATGATTCAGAGGGAGGGGTTGGAACGGGTGGCTGCTGAATATGTATTCCCCCTTTTCCTTTGTAAGATGTGGATGTGGTTGTATGTTGATACTGACTACTTGTAGCGCGCTGCCGGGCTGGATCCTCCCGAGCAACTGGCCTTTGGTATGATAGAAGTACACACCCGAATGAAAGATCAACAAAGCTAACGGTGTATAGTTCAAACCGACCCCCTCGACCCAACCCGCCCAATCCTCCAGTCCCCAACCTCAACCACCACCCCCCTACCACGCAGCAATAACCCAACACCGAGTAACCCCAGCAACGACCCCCCCTTCATCCACCCCACGACAATCCGCGCCAACGACTACACAGTCGGCCGCACCGCCGAACTACACCAACTGCACACCCTCCTGACCGACCCCCGCCGACGCGCCCACGGCACCGCCGCCGTGCTGATCCAATGCCTCACCGGTGGCGGCAAAACCCACCTCGCGCGAGAATATGTATTCCGCTACCGCGAGCACTACAAGGGGGGCGTGTTCTGGGTGCCGGCTGGGTCACGACGGGAGTTGGAGACCTGGTTTGGGTGGGTTGCCAAAGGCGTTGGCATCGATACCTCTGTCCCTGTCCAAGAAAAGAACGGGAGTTCCAGTTCTTCCGACACCAAAAAAAGTGGAAGCAGAAGCAGCACCCGCGACACCCCCCCCCTAGTCCACGCCGTCCGCCGCTGGCTCAACACCCACCCCCACTGGCTTCTCGTCCTCGACGACATCCACTTCGACACCCCGGGGCTCGCCGATTTCATCCCCGACGACGCGCCCCCCAACACCAGTCTCCTCTACACCTCCACCGAACGCGCCGTCAAAGGCGACCAGCGCTTCCTCGGCAACCCATCCGTTCTCGAACTAGGTCTCCTCCCAGCATCCGAAGCGCAGCAGTTATTCCTTGAAATCGCGGCCCCCCGTCGGAGACCATGGAGTGACACGGAAAAGGAGTTGGTGAAGGAACTGGTGGAGTTGATGGGGAGGCTACCGCTGATGGTGCAGTTTGCTGCGCAGCATGTGGCGGATACGGGGGAACCGTTGGCCGGGTTTGTGAGGATGTATCGGAGGAAACCGGGGGCCAGGGCGCTGGTGCCGTATCAGATGTTACGGAGGGGGCTGGAGGAGAGGGGGGAGCATGCGGCGCTGAATTTGATGTGTTTGTTGGTGTTTTTTGGGGGGATGGTGCCGGTTGAGATGGTGGTTTTTGGTATTTTTCTCTTTTCTTTTACCCCCTCCCCCCCTCTTAAATTCAGGCTACGTACTAAGACACAGATAGGCCTCCCCGGCCTGGACAAAGCAACCCCCATCAAAACCCGCGACGCCGCCCTCGGCACCACAACCCTCAACAACACCCTCAAAATCCTCAAACGCACCTCCCTCCTCGACCGCGCCGACAGCAGCCAGCCCCCCTCCCCAGCCTCCACCTCCCTCACCTCCAGCTTCGAGCGCCCTGCTCCCACAGCCACCACCGCCGGCGCAGCTGGTACCTCCGCTGGTACTGAATACCTGGACCTCCTCAGCATGCACAACGTAACCCGCGCCTATTTCATCGACTGGCTCCGCGAAAAGAAACAGATTCTCTTCTGGCTCAAGAATGCGATTACCCTCTGGAGCAGGGCGTATGATGAGGCGAGCCGCAGGATGAGGGAGGATCCCGTGGCGGTCGGTGTGGCGGATGATTATAGGCGGTTTGGAGTCCATGGAGAGAAGTTGTTGGCGAATTGGGAGATGTTTGCGAAGCGCCGGAGAGAGGTGGGGGAGGTCAGGGGGGAGTTGGAAAGGAGGTTGGGGGAGATTCGGGGGTGTGTTGAGAGGTTGGCGGAGCGGGATTCTCAACTGGATTCTTCTTCCCAGGGGAAGGGCACGGGGAGAGTGCAGCCTGCGTCGGTGTTTGATCGTGTGAGTGCGTCGTCGCAGACGGACTCGTATGATAGTCAGCCGAGCGGGTTGGATTCGCCGTTGGATGGGCCGGAGTTTCCGGGGTTGGCGATGCCGGAAATGGAGTTTGGCACGGGGCTTCATCAGCAGCAGCACTACCACCAGCAGCAGCCGCAGCAGCAACCACAAAGAACTCTCCCGTACCCCGACAACCAGGTGATGCCGACAGCCCCCGAGTTTGGCGGCGAAGACATGGAGAACGAACGGGACGATGACCAGGATACCATGGTGCTGTCGACGACAGGCACACAGGTTCATGTCGGGGGGACAAATGCAGACGCAGACGAGGTTGGGTCGGTGATATCACGCCTGACCGACCACCACAACCCTCACAATACCCAGCAAGACGTCACATCAATGGTACAAGACTGGCAACGCAACCTCCCCCACCACCGCGTCGTTCAGTGGCAGAGACACTCCCAACACAAACACAGAGTCCGGCTCCGAGCTGGCGGTTGGCAGGGGGAACATCCTAAAAGCGGGCCGTGGTTGGGTTTGACGTATGACGACACCCTCGGGCTGTCGGTACAAAGGGATGACGAGACTCGGCCGGACCTGCACGAGAGAACCCAGAGCGAAGCTGAGCTGGGTCTGGGCCGGATCAAGATGGCCTCGAGCGTGGCTTCGTCGCCGCGGCTGGGGAGTGTTGGGTCGTCTACGGCGAGGGGGTCGTCTACCGCAAAAGGATCGTGGGTTGGTGGGTTGGGGGCGTGGTCACCTTGGGGGTCGATGAGGAAGAAACAGTCGCCTGTGCAAAGTGTCCCAGAGGGACTCTCAGCAGGACCACAACAACAACACGCTCAAACACAAACTCCCGACCGACTCTCACCTCCTCAACCACAACTTCAACTTCAACCACAACCACCCCCCAACAATATCTTCCCAACTCCAAACCCATACCCACGCTCCACCAACTCCAGCCCAGGCCCCAACCCCCGCGCAACTGCTACAGCCTCACCCTTCCCCCCACCTTCTTTCTCCGGCATCCCAACCGACGACCTCCTCCCCTCTCGACCCTCAGTCTCCGTCTCAGGCCAGCCCGGACAGCCAGGCCAGCAGCAGCCTGCGACAGGTGGTGGACCAGTAGTCGTCCGGCACTGGAACACAGTCGTCTACCATCCACACGGCACACCCATCAGCAATACCTCGGGGGTAGACTGGTCGTCGTCGGATTGGTCGGGGTCGCCGGATCCGATGTCGTTGTCGTATCCGACTTTTCCGAGTTATCAGCGGTATCCGCCTGGGGATGGACCGGTTCCGGCTTCGTTTATCAGGGGGAATAGTGTTGTTGGTAATGCTGGTAATCCTCCGTTTCAGTCGTATCCTGTTCAACAGCAGCAACGACAGCAAGGGCAACCGCTCTCGTTTGACGACGCGCGGTATTACTACCCCAGTACCACTACCAATACCGCTACTGCTGGCCCAATTCCAGGTCAAAGCCCAGGCCCAGGCCCAGGCCCCGTACCAGGCTCAGGCTCACGCTCACGCTCCCCCATCCGAGCCCAACGCATCCCAACAGCCAACGCCACGCGCCTCAAGAAACGCATGCCACTCTCCACCTCCCGGCCAGTCGTATCCTACACCATGACTGAGCCTGACCCCAGGCTGGAGCCGGTGCTTTCTGATGGCGAGGGGGAGATGGAAGAGGAGATGGTCGGGTTAGGGTTGCGGTCGGAGTTAGTCGCAGGGGCTGGCGCAGGGTTGGGGTTGGGGTTAGGGTCAGGGTATCCGTACCCTTATTCCCAACAACAACAGCATCACCTACCTCAACAACAACCTCAACAGCAGTACCCATACCCGCCACCCCAGCACCCGCAGCATTCGCAATACCCACAATACCAACACCCCCAACAGGTGTTGATTCCCCCCGCGGCAGGCGTCGGCGCGTCGTTTCCCCCGACAACAGTTGGGCCTGCTGCCGTACTTCCACCCGCGCATGGGCAGGGACAGGGACAAGCACGGAGGAGTGAAGGGTTGTTTTCGTGGCGAAGAAGAGGGAGTGTAAGGATCGCACGGGGTGGGCGGAGGGGGAGTGGAAGTGCCAGTCATGAGAATCATGATAACGACACGGGCGGTTCGGGCCAGGTGCGCGATACGAACCAGGGAAATGGGATCGTGCCAGAATCAGACCCACTGCTTCTAGATCCCGGGTTGAACATGACTGCTCCCTCTACGCCAGTGGTGAGTTCACAGAGCGTACCGGCATCACCTGCTGGGAGATCACACCGGTTTTCGTTTCCTTCTCCGTTTGGTTCCGCATCTGCTTCTGCATCTGCATCGACCCCCACAGGGAGACTCAGATCAGGCTCGGGTTCGCAATTGGGTTTGCGCGGCAATGGTGGTTGGGAGGGGGAGATGGAGGGGGTTGACCAGCCGCAGCATCAACAGCAGCAGCAGCAGGCCTATCACCCTTCTCACGGCCCGTATCAACAACAACAGCAGCAGCAGCAGCAACATCAACAAGAACCCCGGCGTTTCTCAACTTCCTGGCCCATCCCTGTCCAGATGGATGACAATCTCCGCAGTCTGACACCTAACCTTCCACCTACTGGTGCCGTTGTCGAAGAACTTGACGATGCAGGACCCCCGGGATCATTAGCTACAGCAAGACCGGCAATGACTCCCCAGCAGCCGCCGCAGAGGGTACAAAATCAACGACCAGCCGGAACAACAGGAGCAGGAGGAGAAGACATGGCGCGCTCGCGCTCCGAGCCAGGCCAAAACACGGCTAGTGGGGATCTTCTTTTGGCTGTTCCCCGGGGAATCAACGTCCCTGCCAACGGCAAAGGATTTCTCACGGGCAACGGGAAAGGCCCCGTGGCGTCGTCAACTTCTGTATTCTCTTCTTCTTCGGGTTCATCTCCTGCTGGATCTGGGTCTGGGCCTGCTTCTGCTTCTTCTCGCCGGGCGTCTGCTGGACATACAGTTTCTCATCTAGCTACCCACCAGGCTGCCCATGCGCCCGATCCCCTTGTCTCGTCTCGCCGCCCTTCCTCCGGCCGTCCCTCGTCTGACCACCCTACATCCCGTCGTCCGTCCTCTTCTCAGACAGCTCCGGCATCCGTACCCCCCTCGATACCCCAACCTGATAACGGTCAGAAACACCACCACCACTTTCATAACCCGTTCTACCTAAGCCACCACCACCATCACGAGGGTAACGATACCGACCCAGACCCAGCTACTGACACAACCCCCACTGCGACAGCGACAGCGACTGCGACTGCAACCAAGAAACGCAGTGGCCTCTGGGGAGGAAGTTGGGGAAGAAGAAGCGGAAGTCAGAGCCGCAGCCGGGATCAGAGCCAAAGTAGGAACGGAAGTAAAAACGGGAGTCTGAATCCGAGTCGCAGCGGGAGTGAGAGCCGCAGTGGGAGTAAGAGTCGAAATGGAAGTAAGAGTAACAGCAGAAACGGGAGTCCGAACCGGCACCGGAGAGGGAGTAAGAGTGAGAGTGTGGGAGAGAGTGTTGTGAGAGGGACGGCGGGGAGGTTGTGGAAGAGGTTTCGACGGGGGAGTGATGCTGGGTAGGGAGTCTGGGTAGTCGGTTGAGTGAAACTTGGTGGTGGGCGGGATGGATGAGGGGTGGTGGGTGGTTTTGGTTGTTTGATCTGGATTTGGATTTGGATTCGGATCTAATATTGAATGGCAACAAGGGGCGTATATTGGGACTTTTTTGTGGGATGATGGATAATCGGCTTTTCCCTTTTGTGCTTCCTTTCGTCTCTCTTCCTTTCTTTTTCTTGTTTCAAGTATGTGTGCGTTCGTTTTGCATTCCTCACAGCATTCATGAGCCAGACATGCCAGCAGGATTGGCTGTCGGATTGGACAAGGCGTCGATAGCATGGCGATATTGCTTACGCCAAACCCACCTTAGCATGGTCAGGTATCAAAATAAAAGGCATCATCCTCATGTTCCTTAAACAAGCCAAACAAGCATTCACACAGAGACAGTCATCCGGTAAATCACCCTCAATATCCATTCATTTGCACATACCTCGGATATCAAATACTCTCCACCTTACTTCTCTCCCCTCATATAAACATCCCATCAACACGCCAACTACCCCACCGTAAACTCCGGAATCTCCCCCATCTCCTGCTTCAGCTCCCCCCCAACCTTATACGCGACCCGCCACCTCAACTTGATCCCCTCGACCTTTTTCCCTTTATCCCCCGCATGCGACACCTTAATCGCCTGTGTCACGCCCCGGCTCTGTTTCGGCGCGAGCGCCCGGCCGGTTTGAGGTTGGAGTGTTAGTTCGTAGCCCTGTTTTGTTAGTATCTCTTTTTCTTTTGGGGGGATTCATTTTTAGGGTATTGGATGTTTATAGGGAATTAGATAGGAGGGAAGTACCTTGGTCACGGCGAGCTGGAAATGCAACTCCGACACGGGCTGGGCAGAGTTATTCGAAAACGCAAACAACAAACTAATCGCCGGGTCCGTATTAACCGTCCGGTTGGCGACCATGTCCAGCTTGAGGGTAGTGTTGCTGACGACAGCCTTGTGTTCGCGGGGCGCCTGCGGGGCGGCAGCCTCTGGGGGCAGGGCGGAAGAAAAGCTCCATTCGTCGTCGTCGTTGGATACTGTTGGCGCTGGTGGTTGAGCGGGAGTGGGTGGTGTGGGTGATAGAGAGGCGAGCCCGGCGAAGGGGTCAGAGGAGACGGGGGTTCGAGTACTCGGCGGGGAGAAGGGGGATCGTTGGGGGGGTTGGGGTGTGGCGGACTTGGAGCCGGGGGCGGACGGGCCGGAGGCGAAGGCGGAGAAGGGGGCCGGGGAGGTGGATGCTGGGAGCTGGCCTTTGGCGCTGTTGTCTTGGGTGACGGAGGAGAGGAGGGCGGGGCCGGGGATGTCTGGGTTGTTAGCTATTTCCTGGTTTGAGATTATACGGGGGAAGACCTACTTGTGTTAGCCCCAAAGCCCAGGGCAATTCCCCCGGCCTGGCCAAAGCTGGTGTCGGCTATTGACAACCCCAGCAGGTCGTCCTCCACGCCAGCCGTCTTGGACCCCTGGCCGCCGTCGGCGCCATTCCCATTCGCGTCGTCAAAGTCGATGAGAGAGAATTCGGTGGCCGCACTTTTCCCAGCAGCAGCAGCGCCAGAAGCGCCAGAAGCAGCTTTCGGAGCAGGAGTCGGTCCCCCCTTGGCTATTTGCTTCGCGCCCTCAATATCCCCTTTCTTCAGTAGCTTGTACCGCTCGACAGTGCGGTGTATGCTATCGTTGATCTCGAGCAGTTTGGCGACCGCCTCGTGGTCGTCCGATTCCTCCTCGCACATCTTTTGGATCTTGGGCTGGGCGCTCGACAAGGCCGCCGCCAGCTCCGAAAACACGTCGCCGTCCACCATTTTGTCGCCCGGCTGGAACGCCTCGAGCCGCTCCTCGAGCAGCCGCGCCTTTTGCTGGATCTTGCCGACGTCCTCGGCCGCCTTGGCCCGGTAGTCCACCTTGGACCGCGTGTCGTAGCCGGCCATGACCTTCATCAGCTTGTTGGCTTCGCGAAGGTCCTCGGGCGTGCCCCGCCGGATGAGCTCTTGTAGTTTCGCCGATTGCGCCTCACGTTCCTCCTCTTCCATTTCTTCGGCGGATTTTAGGTTCTGCAATAGCAGTTAGTCTAACAGCTCACCAGCATTTAAGAGGGGGAAACATACATCGCTCGGATTCAAAACCGCCGCATCCTCCCGCCTAACCTCCGGAAACGTATACCCCTTGTAGCTCAACAACCGGTGCATATCACGAATAAACCCCAAATCCTCGCGGTACCGACTCGTCTCACAAATCGTGCCCCGCCACTCCTCAATCGCCTCCAGCACCTTCAGCTGCACGCGCGACGGACGGATAGGCGGGTGCTCCGGAAACCGCCGCACCAGCTCATTGAGAAACTCCTTAGTGCTGATCTGGAGGTGAAACGGGTATCCGCAGTTCTTGACGCAGATATCGAGCAGGTTGAGCGCAAGCAGCGACACGTTCGGGTTGCGGTGGTTGACATAGTTGACGATGGCGACGGCGGCCTCGCGCGGGGCGGAACCCTTTTTGGCGTTGATCAGGTCGGAGATCTCGAGGTTGAGCGCTAGGTTTGGCTCGTAGTTCTCGGGGCTGCAGGCTGCTTGGATGAATCGGTGCAGTTGCGAGGGGGCTGGCATCGCGCCCATTTCCCCCCACCGGTCTCTTGCGGCGTACCGCGCCGATGCGGCTTCCATGGTCCGGTGTGTGGTGAGGTCGAGCTTGGGTTTGTTGTCGTTGTGGTGGTGCTTTTCGCGGTCGATCGCGATAGCTTCAGGCGCGGGATGTTTAAGTGCCGCAACGGGGAAAACAAAACAATTCGGTCGGAGCACCTCAATAAATGGTAGCCTAGGACTCCAAGCTTCGCAGAGCTGGCAAAGGCCAAAGAAACCGTGACCGAGAGATGCGGATACCTGCCTTGGTGTTGACGCAACGCAATACCTTACGCAACCGGAGCTCGGAAAGACAATCCCAGCCCCGTTTCTCGAATACACTACAGGCCTGGATTAGGGGGCTTGGGGGGGTGCCGATCAGCCGTGCCCCCACTGGCTGCCTTAGCCCCACATTGGCGGGCAGGCGGGGTCTATCAACCCCACCAAAAAGTTGAAATCATCGTCACATACGGGCCTTGCATACGACGGTCTCTACATCGTACACTAATATCTGTGCCATTATCTTCCCATTTCTAGGTTACACCACCAACATCTCCCTACATCATCACACTCCGTCAAACCACAATGGTCCGCCACAAAAAAGACAACTTCTCCTCCCGGGGCAAACACCGACCCCGCGGCGGCCCCCGCAGCGCCCGCCAAATCGAAGCCGAAAACGCCCGCGACAACAACACCAATAATGCGAGTAAAACCACCGACGACGACAACAACACCGAAACGACAAAATCCACCCCCGGCCGCCCCGCCTTCAAAGCCGCCTGCTGGGACCTCGGCCACTGCGACCCCAAGCGCTGTTCCGGCAAGCGTCTCCTCCGCCTGGGCCTAATGCGCGACCTGCACCTGGGCCAGCGCCACGCCGGCGTAATCATCACCCCCAACGGCAAAACCACGCTCTCCCCCACCGACGCGCCCCTCCTCAACCTCCACGGCGCGGCCGTCGTCGAATGCTCTTGGGCGCGCACGGCAGAAGTCCAATGGAACAAAGTCGGCGGGAAATGCGAGAGGTTATTGCCTTATTTGGTAGCGGCGAATACGGTGAATTACGGCAAGCCGTGGCGGTTGAATTGTGTGGAGGCGTTGGCGGCGGCGTTTGCGATTTGTGGGCATTTGGATTGGGCGGGGGAGGTGTTGAAGCCGTTTGCGTATGGGAGGGCGTTTTTGGAGATTAATGGGGAGTTGTTGAAGAGGTATGCGGGGTGCGAGGATGAGGAAGGGGTGAAGAAGGCGGAGAGGGAGTGGATGGAGAAGTTGGAGAGGGAGTATACGGAGAGTCGGGAGGAGGGGGGGGATGGGGGCGATTTGTGGGCGGGGGGGAATATGAATCGGAGGGTGGTGGTTGATTCTGATGAGGAGGATGAGGATGAAGGGGGGGATGAGGATGAGGATGAGGATGAGGAGGATGACGAAGCAGCCAGCGACGACGACAACAAAAGCATAGACGGGATCTACCTCGGCCGTAACCCACCGCCGCAACAACAAAAAGACCGCTTCACCCTGCCCCCCTCAGACGACGAAGATGAGGAAGAAGAAGACGACTCCGCCGAAATGGAAGCCATCCGTCGCAAGATCCTCGCCTCCAAACCTTTTTCCAACCCCCAAACCACCACCAACCCCAATACTTACGACCCCAACTCCAAAAACGACACTACTACCACTACCAAAACCAAAAAACCACTCGAAACCATCCCCCGCCCCCAACCGCGGTACAAACCCGATTCCGACGCCGAGCCAGACTCGGACAACAACCGGTCCGAAGACGGCAGTGACGACGATGACAACAGCGAGGGAGACGACGGGGAAAACAACGATGATGAGTTCGACGATATAATCAATGCCACGCCCGTGACAGACAGGATGGGCCTGAAGAGGTTGGAGAAGGAACGGGCAAGGATCACGACGACGTCGAGGACGTTTTCTTCTGGTGGGGCTGCGGCGCCGACGAGGTGGTGATTGTATCATGTCTGGTATTGGTATTGCCTGGGAGGATAGGGGTGGGAATTAAAAGGATAAGATCAAAAGGATGGAAGGAAAAGAAGTACTTAAACCCGGCAGTATTATACACGGATATAGTTACATACACGGGGCATTCCCCCATTTACTCCGTCTAACAAACGGCACCAGCACCCATCCGTCATTTCGTCGTCTATCCGTCTTCTTCCATTCCCATGCCCATCCTTTCCCTAGATAGATGTACATGCAAATGCGTAGACCGTACCGTATGTACCGTACATAACCCCCCACCATTTTATGTATATCTTGTCGAAATGCACGACAGATCGCATGTATACCTACACAAACACAAAATCGTACACTACAGCACCTACAACTTCCGCTTCTCGTTCACCTCCTCGTAGCACTGCACGATATCCCCCTCCTGCAGCTCGTCCCAGTCAGAAAACGACAGACCACACTCGCTGCCCTTTCTCATCTCGTCGACGTCCTTCTTGACGTTCTTGAGCGTCTCGATCGTGCCTATTTTTGTTGTCAGTCAGTTACCTCGCTCTCTCTATCAAGGGTAGAAAGGGGGAAAGGGGGGAAAAGGGGGGAAACATACCCTCATAAACATTCTCCTTCCCACGAATAACCCTCGCCTTAGTCCCCCTCTTCACAATCCCATTCTCAATCCGACACCCCGCAATATTCTTATATTTCCTCCCCTTAATATTAATCGGAAACACCTGCAGCACCACCGCATCGGCCACCACCTTCTTCACCACCACCATCGGCAGCGCCTCCGCCAGCTGCTCCCGCACCTCCTCAATCAAATGGTAAATCACATTATGCTCGAGGATTTTGACTTTAGCATCCTGCGCCAGCCGCTTAATCTGCGGCGGCACGGGATTGTTGAAGTTGATGATGGCACTTCCCGTGGTAGCGGCTAATTCCACGTCTGATTCTGTAATATGCCCGGGCGCGGAAACGAGCACCTTGGCGCGGATCTCGTTGTTGCCTTGCTCCATCAGCGCGATGGAGACTGCTTCGACAGACCCGTGCACGTCGCCCTTGACGATGAAGGGGACCTGTTGGATCTTGCTGCGCGCCGTGCCGTTGCCGTCGCCGTCGTCGCCGGCGGCCGCCTCGGCCGCGGCTTCTTCGGCGGCGGTGGCTGCTGCGTTGCGCAACATCTCGGGGGACATGCGATACCCGCCGCGACGGTTGGGTCGCAGGTTAGCGGCTTCGGCGATGGATTTCAACGCTTCCTTTTCGAGCTCCCGCTCGCGTTCGCGCTCCCGGCGGTCTTTTTCGATTTGTTCCATCTGCCCGATCACGTCGCCGCGTTCTTTGAGTTCCTGCCGGTACCGCACGGCCGCTTTGGCGCGGCCTTCGTCGGGGGCTTGGAGAACCATGTCGCCT
The DNA here is from genome assembly GCA_020726445.1 of Chaetomium sp. MPI-SDFR-AT-0129. Lineage (NCBI taxonomy): Eukaryota > Fungi > Ascomycota > Sordariomycetes > Sordariales > Chaetomiaceae > Chaetomium > Chaetomium sp. MPI-SDFR-AT-0129. The sequence continues at coordinate 898,439 of JAGJXA010000008.1, read as the reverse complement.
GCCTCGGGGGGTTCTTTCCAGCCGAGGACTTCGACGGGCATGCCGGGACCGGCTTCGTCGATCTCCACGCCGGCTTCGTTGCGGAGGGAGCGGATCTTGGCTTGTACGCGACCCGCGACGACGTAATCGCCGGGGCGGAGGGTTCCGCGTTTGACTAGCACGGTGGCGACGCGGCCGATGGGTTTGATGGTGGACTCGAGCACCCAGCCTTCGGCCATGCCGCCCGGGTCGGCGCGGATGTCGAGCATTTCGGCGAGGAGTAGGATGTTTTCTTCGAGGTCTTCCATGCCCTGGCCTGTTTTGCCGCTGACGCAGACAACCTGCACGTCGCCGCCGAAGTCCTCGAGCTCGACGCCGTGTTTGGCCAGGTCGGATTTGACGTGGTTAATGTTGGCCTCGGGCCGGTCGATCTTGTTGATGGCTACGATGAAGGGCACGCGGGCTGCCCGCGCGTGCTTGAGCGCTTCGAGGGTCTGTGGCATCACGCTGTCGTCGGCGGCCACGACGAGAATCACCATGTCCGTGACGTTGGCGCCGCGTTGGCGCATCGACAAGAACGCTGCGTGGCCCGGGGTGTCCAGGAAGGTGATCTGCTGGCCGGACGACAGCTGGACCGAGAAAGCACCGATGTGTTGTGTGATGCCGCCGTGTTCCTGCGACACGATGGATGACTTGCGGAGATAGTCCAGCAGCGTGGTCTTGCCGTGGTCGACGTGGCCCATGATGGTCACGACAGGTGGGCGGAGCGGCAACGAGGTCGGGTCTTCGGGCACGGGGGCGGGCCGGAGATCCTCGTCCTCGCCCATGTCGACCTTGGGCTCGAAGCCGTACTCCTGTGCGACCAACGCAGCCGTCTCGCCCGTCAGGATGTTGTCCTTGCCGACATCCTCGAACCCGAGCTCCTCGAGCTGCGACACAAACACGTCGATCTTGAGACCCAGCGCGATCGCCAGGTTGGCCACGCTGATGAACTCGGGCAGCAGGATCGGGGTCGGCCCGGCGTCCTCTAGCGCCAGCTGGCGTTCCCGCTCCCGTTGTGCCTTCTCGGCCTTCTTCTGTTGCTTCAGCTCGTACAGTTCCACATCGAAATCGTCGTCGTTCTCGTAATCCGACTGCCGACGTCGATTCTTAGTTTTCTTCGTCTTCTTTTGCGCTGCCACGGGCTCCTCCCGACCCCCGCGAGCGCCTCGTTTGCGCCGGTCACTCTCGGCAGCTTGCGCCGCGGCCGCATCGCCCGAGACGGCCCCAGGCACTGCCCCCTGTTCTTCGGCTTCCCGGACAGCGCGAGCGGCCTTCTCCTCCTTCGCCTTGGCCGTGTGGTCGTCAGCCCAGTCCCAGCTGCCGTCCTCTGCCTTGGCAAGAGTCTCTCGGCGATTCTTTCCATCTGCTTCCAGCATCGCATCCCATGCCTCCTCCCGAGCCGCCCAATCAACACCTGGTGTCGGGGCCGGGGGGGTACGGCGTACTGGCGGTGGAGGTGGGGTTGAGTCGAACGCCGGGGGAGTGAAGCTGGGCGGGGGAGTGCGGTCCCGACGAGCCAAGTTCTTCCAGTCACCGCCACCCGCGCTCGCCGAATCCGACGACGACGTTTGTTGCTGTGGGTCAACAAACAGACTCTTTCCACTCTCCCGGATGGACCGGACAAGGTCACTCAAGTCGCCTGGGGGCCTCTTCTGCGCCCCGTCACTACGTACGCCAGGGCTCGCACCCACTCGGGTAGTGCGACGGCTTTGTAGCGCTGCGAATTCCTGGTCAACACCGCCAGTATCACCCCACGGGTTGGCGGCAGTTGGTGGTGGGTTAGCTGGTTCGGCCGGCCCATGTCTCGCAAGAGCCCGCTCCCTGGCTGCGCGCTCATGCGGAAGAAGGAATGATAGAGGGTCTGCTTGCTGCTGCTGCGGTTTCGGGACATCCGGTTGTGCCCCGGTGGGGCCCCCAGCTGCCGATGGGGTCGCTCCAGGGGCTGCGGCAGCCCATGACGGCGCGGCTGACGCCCAGCCCCCGGGTTGCGGTTGAGTCGTAGGAGGACTTCCGCCGGATGTTGATGGCGTTGACTGAGGGGCTGCGCTAGCCCATGCGGGCAGTGCCGATGCCCAGCCCGCTTTCTTGGGGGCTTCCGCTAGTGGTTTCGTGGCGGCCTGGACTTCCTGAGCGTCTAGACCAGGAAGTGAAACAGCCCCTTCAACACCACCCGCCTTAGCATCTGGTGTTGTCGCTGGTATCACAGGCGCCGTGGGCTTAGGAGCTGCCATGGATGGTGGGAGAGGCGTTGGTGGAGCCTGTTGTACCTGCGGGGACGAGGTCGCCCAGGTAGGTGTGGGCTGCGCGACAGCTGCTTGAGATGGCGGGGGTGGTGTCGGAGGAGCTTGCTGTACTGGTGGGGATGTGGAAGCCCACGCAGGGGCTGATGCCCAGGCAGGTATTCCTGACGGCCCGCTTGCCGGTGTTTGTGACTGCGCTGGTGGGCTTTCAGAAGTCTGTGGCTCCGTCGCCAGGGGTTGAGTTTTCTCGACACTCTCAACGGCCGCAGGTACGGCAGATGTGTCAGGTGTTGCAGAGACAGTAGACACACTTGGCTCAGCAGGCTGAGTAGACACTTCCGGTGCGGTCGGCTCAGCAGAGAGTGTAGAAGGGGTTGAGGGTGATTCTGCAGACGTGGTACGCGCCTCAGGTGTATCTGCAGGAGTAGTGGGTGTCTCAGGCGTAGTAGCCTCCACCTGCTTTGAGGCCATCTGGGATGGTGGAACAGGTGTTGGGGCAACTTGTTGTACAGGCGGCGATGCGGTCGCCCATGCCGGGGATGATGCCCACGCCGGCGCTGCGGGCGCTGCAGACGCTCCACCCAGTACCGACGGTCTCTGTGCTGGGGGCCGTTCCGGAGCGCTGGGTTCCACCTTGGGCTGGGAAGTCGTCGGTGTGTTCAGGCCAGGAACCCTACCAAACACAGACGCAGCCGATCCGAGAGCCGTAGCAGGGACAGGCCGAGTCGGCGCAGGAGACGGAGCTGGAGCAGGGGCTCGGGGGGTGAGCGGTGTTGATGCCCGGAGAGTATTCGCCGAAGGGGGCATCGGAGGTCTCGGAGGGACAGCTCGTGCTTGTGCTGGTGCTGGTGCTCCGCCGTTCGCAGGTGACGGGCCTGGCCGATTCGGGCCCCGCATATTCCCCAAAGGATCTCGGCGTCCGGGAGGAACCGGCGGGGTGAACGGCAATGGCCTCGCCGCTAATGGCCTTTGTGCAGGCCGCGGGGGTAAGCCATCATTCATGGGCATAGCCCCTGGGCGTACGGGCTGTGACCGAGCCAGTGCTTTCTCCCTAGCGGCCCGCTCATGCGGAAGCAAGCCATCGTTCCCCGGGCCAGCTCTCGCCGGCCCCGAGCGTGTATTTGGCGGGGCCCGGGGTCGAGGCGGGGGCGGGGGTGGTGGTTGGTTGCGGCTTAGGGCCTTCTCTCGGGCAGCTAGTTCATGAGGAAGCAGGCCGCTATTGTTCGGGGTCGTCGTCGGGGCCTCCGGTATCGATTGGGTCGCCCATCTGGGTAGTTCGTTGGTCGAGAAATCTCTCCCGTTGAACGGCGCCCTGCGTGCGGGACGAGTGAAGGGTCCGTAGCCGTAGGTAAAGCGGCAAAGCAGACATGCCGTCGGTCGCTTCTGCTTCTGCGCGGGGATTTGTTAGCGAGGAGTTGTGAGTTGTTGTACGGTTTCGAGGGGTATGAGGCGGCCAGACGCACCTGCTGCCATAACCCGTTTCGCATCATCGTTGGATCAGGCGGGACATTGCTCGGCCGGTGCTGAGGACGGGAGTGACTGTTTGCCCGCAGTCCTTTCAACGCTTGACGTTTGACGCCAAAAATTCGGCCAAAGCTTCTCCAATTCTTGGGTGATTCCGGCATCGACAGGGGTATAACCCCCACAATTCCGTCCCAAGAGCAGGCTTGACACAGTAATCTGTACAGTGACACACTGTAATCAAATGATAAGGAGGATACAGGGTTAGGGTTCAATGAGGACAAGAAGTCATCAACGCGAAGGAATTCCGTCGCGTTCTGCAGTTTCTCCTTAAACTGCCAACTCATTCACTTCTTTCGTTCCTTGGGGATTCTCAACCAACTTTTTTCCCCAACCACATAATTTCATCATTCAGGCTTGGGAGTAAAATCAATTCTCATCCACGCATATTCTGTTCATAATCAATTGTTGCCCGAACCTTCAAGAGCGGTTCAAAAAACTTTACCCGGCCTCACTCACCCCTTTTCTCAAACTTCCATCACACCACCACTACATACATCACCATAGTCAACAACGACCACCATGCCACCCAACCCTAAATCCCGTCTCACCCCCACCGCCAAAAACAAACCCAAACCCACCGCCCCAACCGGCCCCCCACACCCCTTCAAACCCGCCCCAACCTCCCTCGAGCCCCTATACACCACTCTCCCCCCCGGCCACGTCTACATCGCCCACACCGACCCACGCGCCGCCGCCTTCAAGCGCAAGCTCTTCCTCGTCCCCGTCGCCCTCAACCTCGCGGTGATCGCCCTCTTCTTCCTCCGCATCTGGTACATCGCGCCCTACTACGTCGCGCTCTTCGTGTCCGGCGCGCTGGGCCACACCAACGAGACGACGCTGAACGTGGCCGCGCTGTCGTGGGGCGCGCTGGCACAGGCGATTGTGCGGCGGGCGGCGACGTTTTTGTTGGATTTTGTGCTGGGGGTGTTTGTGTGGCCGTGGCCGTATGAGTTTTTTGTGGGGACTACGGGTCGGGGGAGTCCGATTGCGTGGCGGTGGGCGGTGGGGTTTAGGGAGAAGGAGGTGTATGTGCGGAGGAGCCGGGAGAGTTGGGATGCGGTGTTGAGGGAGGAAGGGGTGGATTTGTTTGATGTGGATAGTGCTGAGGCGCGGGAGGGGAGGGATGCGGTTTTGGGAAGGGTGAGGGCTGCGACGTCGCCGATGTTTATGCAGCAGAAGACGGGGTATTTGACTATGGATGGGCAGTGGGATCTGGACTGGCGCGGGATGGTGGATGCCACGCGGTTGGTGGATAAGAAGGAGGTGGCGTTGGACGCGCTGAAGTTGGTGGTGCTGCTGCATCACGGCAAGTTTGGCTGGGTTACGGTGGACTTAGGCCAGGCTGAGACTGCGGAGCAGGACGAGCGCCGGAGACAGGTTATTTTGTTCCGGGAGGCTCTGGCTTCGCTGGGTAAGGAGGACCTGTTCTTCCGCTGGGTCGAGATGATTCAGTTTGAGACCACCCAGCCTGGTGGCTTTACCAAGGAGAGGCAGATCATGGCCGCGCAGAAGATCCGGGATTTGTTCCAGGCCAATGGCGTGGACTTTGACGGGCTCTGGAAGGAGACCGTCGGCACTGAGGGGCTAGCTGGCATGCCTGCTGCCTAGATGGACATTTGGAGTGTGTACTTTTTTGTATCTATTTATGTTGTTTGTATGGATATGAAGGCATATAGAAAGGACGGAGGTGCATAGCGCAAGACGCGTCATTAATCACGAAGTAGCCAAAACATGAAAGCAAGGAAAGCCTCGTATTGACAAGCTGCCCTGCTCGCAAAAAACCCGGCGCTCATTTCTTCTTCGACTTCTTGGGACCAAGCGCTGCCTCGCGACGCTTGGCCTCACGGGCCTCGATCTCAGCCCGCTTCTCCTTGTCCTGGGCCTCCTTCTCCTCTTTCTCAGCCTACCACAACTGTTAGCTTGCTTTCTTTTACGGTCATCCACAACCCAGAAACACAACGGAACAACATACCTGTTTCCTCGCAGCCTCCTGCTCCCGCTTCTCCCGAATCAACTTCAGCCTCGCCAAGTCCGCCCTAGCCTCATCCGTCTTGCCAGCCTCATGCAACTTGCGGTACCGTTCCTTCGCGGCCGCCGCCTCCATTGCCTCTCGCTCCTTCCGACTCGGCGCCACATTCAACTTCTTCACCCCCTCCGTCGCAGCATCTACATCATCCGCCCCAGGAGCCGGCGCCTTGGTCTGGTTGCGCGCCTTGCGCGAATGGTTCGGGTTCGCCGGCATATCATCATCATCCTCGTCGTCGTCATCCTCCTCGGAATCGCTCGGTGGCAAGTCGCCGACCTCGACGGGTTTCTTGGAGCGGGCGATGGCGGCTTCCTTGCGGGCTTTCTTTTCTTTTTTGCGCTCTTCGCGGCTCAGTTCGGCGGCGGCGGCGGATTGGGATGCGCCGGCAGCAGCGTCGTCGGAGTCTTCCTCGTCGGAATCCTCTTCCTCGTCGCTGTCGTCGTCGTCATCGTCGTCGTCGTCAGAGCCGCCTTTTTTGCGGGCGTCTTGGCTCCACATGCTGATTTCGTTGCCGTCGGCATCGAGGGGGCGGAGGTCACGCGAGAAGTGCTTGCCGCCTGGTGGGGGTTTGTGTAAGTTTTCTGTCTGTGTGTCGGGTCTGAGAGAGAGAGTGTGTGTGGGTTTCTTGGCTTACCTCCACGCGTGTACTTCTTGAACTTGCCTCCGCGTCCGCGAGAGTTTGCACCTGGACCACCGCCTGCCATATTGACGGTTGGAGGTTGGGTACAAAAGTGTTAAAACGGTAGGATGTTGAGTGGTTGTAGTATACCCGAGGGGCTAGCGCGGGGTAGGTAGATAGGTAGACTAGAAGTTATCGTGGTTGAGGGTGGGGGCAACGAGACTACCACTAACGAGATGTGGACTCGAGATTCGAAAAAGCTAGGGCGAGGCCGGGCCTAAGTATTTATAGTGTTCTGTTCCGCATTCGATAATACCTAATCGAGCAGCAAAACGAGAGCATCAGAACCTTATGCGCAAAAACTTAGGTTTGGTGCTGGCGCAGACCCTTGCTCGTCTCCTAGCCTCGACCCCGCCATCCCACCAATGTGGGGCAGTTGACTCACTCCCCGGCAAAGGTTCGATATGCCTGCGCCTTGATTTGCTGCCGCAGAAGGAGATGGATTGTGGGTGGTTCGAGCCTCTTCTCTGCCCCTTTTGGATCGAGATAGACAGGCATTCCATATTCATGTTTCGGTTGAGGCCGATATAAGGTTCAAAGAGTAGCCTGGTCAACATGCTCAACGTTGCATTGTAGAATTCTAAGAATTCGAGGGTTCTGTCCTCAAGTCTACCGCTAACCCTAACCCTTTTAATGCTTCAACCCATGCTAGCAAAGCGACTCTAATTGGCCACAAGGGCCCCACCAAGCACGACCACCCGTTTAAAATCTTCTGCGCCCAGCTCTCGCTTTCCTCTTTTCCTTCTTTTTTTCCCCATCATAAACTGATTCCTTCAAATTCACTCCGGTCCGAGTCTTACGCCATGGCATTCTGGAGGGGAAACTGGAGGATAGACCGATTTCTTGCACTTACCCTCTGTCTTTGGTTCACCATTGGAGAACAGAGAAATTTTTTGCTAGAGACAAACCAAGCATCGAAACTGAAGGTTTTTTGATGCCATGGCCGACGCGTTTTGCAGCCGACTATCTGTAGATATTTTCGACATGACCTCGAACCCGCGATCCTCCCTAGAAGTGTGTGTGTTGATGAGAGGATTGATGTGAGAGAGCTGAAGAGGAACTACCGAGCCGGATCAGAGTCTGACTGAACACTTCGCGATTGATTCATTACTCTCGCTACAGTATGGTGTGCTCCTCTGCCACCTTCATCGGCCCTTCGTCAGCCGGTCGATTGGTCGGCTGGTCTATAATTGTTGACTTTCAGCACTGAGTACGGAACAATGTCGCCGTGCCGCCGCTGGACATTCAATAAAGCCCAACAGAACGTGCGCGTTTAGCTTCCGCGCGTCGGTCAGTTGGCATGCACGATGGAGGTGCCCAACTATTTCTCGTTACATATCGCAGTCCCAGCATGAACAGCCTCGGCGACTTAAGGCGCGCCGTAGCGAAGGCTAAATGCATGTAACTAGTCGGCAAACTCCTAGGTAAGCCCTCACTGATGTCCAGAGCTGTTGTTTTACCCCTGGGCCTCTTAAACGCTCCCACAGACGCCACACAATGGGCGAGACAGCGCACGCTAGTTTGTAGAGTCTAGCCATGGATAATGAGTTCACAAGCAACACAAATGAGTCTTCGTTCTATGGACGACACTGGCCGCCTCCTCAGCATATTGTTCTTGTCTATCTGAATCTCATCTCGGGACCTCAGCAGCACCCGACATCTGCATCCCAAACAGGGTTGACCAGTGTCTTATGGGGCTTTGCTCATCATAGGCCGAAGGGGTGCTAAACACCCCATGGTTTGTTACGATTTTTAATTTGTGCCACCGTCCCCGCATTTGACTTCTTTTCCGTGTCTCGTTCTCTCTCCTGACCGCCTCGGCGTTCAGGGAGTGTCAAATGGGGGTTTTGAGGGAGTCCCTCCGAGGGGTCCATCCCATCTGCTAATCTGCGTGTATCGTTTCATCTTCCCCCAGATCCCACACTGCCCCCAGGTTCCCACATACGGCCTCAGGGACAATCTGCATCCTCGATGGGATGGGATCCGATTTCCAATTGCCATTCATCACTGGCCGTGAATTCGAGCAGAGCCCCCGGTAACCCACACCCCCGGATCTACACGTTCGAGGCCTCATACACCTCAACAGAGGGAGGGGGGGATACGTCACCCTGGCTACCCCCCCCCCCCCACATAGTCCCAAGGACCAAGGACTAAGAGGCATGACCGCGCAGCACTTGCTTAACAACCCCCGTCCCCCGACATCAAAACAAGTATAACAACAGCCGGAGTGAAACCAACAAACACCCCTTTCCCTACCTTGCTCCTGTCTCGGGATCCGGTGTACCCGTCGGCGGAGTCGTCACCCCGCCGATTCTCCTGTTCGATGGCGCGCCGAACCGAACGGATAAAGTCAGGAGAGGCAGGTTCAACTCGAATCGATGCCGGTGGGTTTCCCCACGACACGAATGAGGGGGCATTTGTGGCGTGTTGAGTCAGTGATGAGATGCTTGATGGATCGGAGCGAAGGACTTGACGGTACGAGTGCTCGGCACCGCCAGCCATGTTCGTGTTTCGGTCGGCAAGGTGTTGTGAGTTTGAGGTACAAAGGGTAGCGAGTAGAAGGATATGGGAAGTTGAAAAAAGAGAAAATGGGAATTTGGGACGGTTTAAAAAGGTGGGAGACGCCATGGGCAGCGCCAATGCGCCGTGGATCTGAAGTTGCGTGTCCAAGCGCGGTCACGTCACTATTAGTAACCTGTCCCGTACCTCCAAAAGAGCACGACTGTCCGCTCGGGTGCATTGAGTTCATAAGTGAGTTTACACTGTGCCCTACCTATGCTATAGGGATATCTTCAATGTCTAGGGAAGTGGAAGTAAACATGTATTACGTCCTCCAGGGGCTGCAGCTCCTTGTCTCCCAGCTAAGACTCCATTTTCTACGCTTCATCCACTCCTATTCACCCCGTCCCAAACGACGACAGCAGATCCCCCACCTTTTGCTGCTTCCGTGGCCGAAGACCCAGCTCCTTCCTGTCCTCGGCCCGTGCAGTCCACGACGGATCAGGCTGGCGACGAGTGGCATTTTCCTGCGGCCGCGTCGTCGTCGTCGCCGTCGCAGGCTCGGAAACGGGACTCCGCCAGCCCCGGGAAAAGATCAGACGGTCTAGCTGTGCGAGCGTCCGGTCGTCCGTCCAGCCGTTTTCGGGGGGCACGGTCCGTAGTTTGAGGTGGACGAACCTCTCGTCGGGCAGGGCGACGCCTGCTGCTTGTTTTCGGGCTCGTGGAGTGGCGGTAGCATCGTAGTGGTTCTTGCTCTGGCCGTCCAACAAGGCGAGGAACCAGAAGAATTCGTTCTCGGGGACCTCTGCAACGGGGGTGTAGACTCCCTTACCGCCGGTCCATATTTGGGGGAATTTGAAGTAGCCTCCGATGATAGCATGCCAGCGACAATCAATGCGAATACCTTCTTCAGGTTCACCGTGATGGTCACACCGGCCCCATGTTATTTCTTGCCGGTCGTCTTCAAAGGTGGTGACCAACCCCCCAACTCCCAACTTGTTCACACCTATATGCCGGCTGAAGTAGGCACTGGCATACGATACAAAGAGCGAACCGTGTGGCTTGGTGATCCGCCACCCGTACGGATTTTCGAGTTCCCGTCGCTTACCTGGTAGTGTTCCCGGCGCCGGGCGAACGGTGAGATCAAAAATTTCAAGTCGCGGAAACCCCATCACGAGACCCAACCCCGTCTCCGTGACCATGTGTGTTGCCGACATAATCTTGAGGATCCGCAGGTTCGCAAACGCATTGTCACCCGTGGCATCCCAATTCCCAATCAGCCTATCATCAATCCAACTCCACCCAGGCTCCCGGTCGATAAGTTCCAACACCGCCAGGTGCGGCAGCTGAGCCAGCGGGATCAGCTCGTGCGGCCGGAAGCGGGAAACATTATCGATGCAGAGGTAGACCAGACCGCTACCGAGATCCCTCAGAGGCTCCAAGTACACGTCGAGCTCACATGGCGGGTTGACAATCTCCTGACAGTAACGGACCATGGCCATGATCAGTGTGACGCTGGACCGTTGGGGGTCTACATCCCCGTCCGGCCCGGGGTCGAGCGCGGGTAGCAAGGTGGTTGTGAGTAACTTCCATGTGTTGAACGGCATGTTTCTGTAGCTGCGGTCAGTTCTAGTTCACCGTCCGCTAAAGAGCACACCAAACAATAACATCCAATGAAACCCCAATAACCAGCCCCCCTACCACCCAAAACGCCAAAGACCCCAGAAAGCAGACCCCAGAAAGCAGACCCCAAAAACCACACACCAAAAACCACACACCAACCCCCAAACACTCACCTCAAATACGCCTCCCGCCACAACCGCCCCAACAACCCCTCCGGCACCACCTCCAACGCCTCAGCCGTCGCACCCAACACATTCTCCGCCAGCACGCGCAGACACATAGCTACCAGTGACCGTGGACCCTTCCCACTTCCATCCGCCCTCCCACCCCGGGGCGTAGGAAGATCAAGAGCATCCTCGTGGACGTCGGCCCAGTTGGCGCCGGGTTGGTAGGGGGCGGAGAGGGAGGTTAGGGTTTGTTTTGGGGGTGGGGCGGGTTGGTCTGCAGGTTGGTCTGAAGGTTGGTTTTGATTTGGAGGTGGCTGGTTCATGGATGGGGATGACGATGATGTGGGTGGTGATGAGGGTGGTAATTGACGTTGGCATTTGTACACAGCGCGTCGGGATACTGGCATTTGGGTGGTCTTGGTGTTTTCTTTTTTTGACTAGAGTCAATTGGTAGGTGGTTTAACAGCGAATCGGACACGTTTGCGTGGTTTTGGGAGGGTGGTGACGATATTGGAAGCGGTGTAGCGGCGTTAGAGATTTAAACGGGAGCTTTTGAAGTTGCTTGGCTGTTGGTTGTTCGTTGTTGGTTCTTCTGCTGCTGTGGCTGGGCTGTCAATGCTGTGAAAAAGGAGGGGTAAAAAGCCGTGGAAAAGCAGAAATCGCTCGGACAGTTGGGAGCCTAAACTAGCCGTGAAAAGCTTGGATATCCCTCTAAAATAATCCCGAAAAGCTAGGAGGAAGTAGATATGAACATGGACCGCATCAGGGAGGCTGAGAGGAAATACAAAAGCTAGCGTCAGTTTTGAGTGTGGATCGGAACTCGGGCTGCTGCACCCAAAGGGTCTAAGGAGGTCGTTCAACATGAGTGGAACATCAGTAGCAAACTTCAGATACACCAAAACAGCAGACAGAACAGCCCATTCCCATCCGCTAGGCCAGGCAGAAGGTAGCATTTTTATCCATAGTCTCTAAATAAACTATAGTCGCTTCCGATGCTTCTCTAATCAAGAGAGACGTCCTCTCCATCAGACCACATACGGGGGACAAGGCCAAATGTTTCAACCGCCCCTAAGATGCCAAAAACATCATTCCTGTCGCTTTCGCTTTCCGCTGTTCGCCTATATGGTTGAGGTTAAAAGTATCCTTAACCCACGCCATCGGTAATGGGGGACATCGTCCTGACGTTCACTCATCATCCGTTTTCTGTCTCTTTTCCTTTTCCTGCTCGTTGGTAAGAGCTGTGGCTCCTCCATACGAGCATGCCTGAGTCATACCCATCCACACATAGGCCACAGCCTGACGAAGGACATACAAGAAACACGAGGCTTTCACACCTTGCGTCCTTATCATGTCCTCCAGCACCGGCTGCTTTGGCCACAACACTCTCCCCTAGGCCACTGGGCCATCACCACAGCGCAACAAAGCACAATGGCGTAGCCCCAGACGCCAAACAACCCCATCCAGCTTACACCTGCTCACCCAACGCCCCCAACTCATCAATCACCGACTTCTTGGTGTTGATCTTCTTAACCTGAGTTTCCTCTAGCTTCTCACCACCCGCAAGCCGCATCTCAAGCTCCTCGATAGCGCGAATCTTCTTCTGCAGGGCCCGGATCTTCTTAGCGTTAGGGTTACCCGCGCCAGCCGCATCGAAGTCACCGCCAGCAGCAGGCGAGACAGGCGCACCGCCCTGTCCGACATGGTCCGTCGGGCTGCGCGAGTTGTTACGCTGCGTGTTCCCACGGTTGTTGTGTCTGCCCGGCTGCAGGTTGTTGTTGTTAGCAAAACCGTTGCCGTTGCCGTTGTTATTGTGGCGCGAGCGACTGCGGGAGTGGTGCTGAGGGCCGCGGCGGTCGGGGCTGCGGCCTTCGTTGCCCGAGGCGGTGCCCGGTTCGCGAGGGGACGGGGCGAGACCGCCTTCGGTGGGGGAACCGCCGCCTGCCGCAGCGGCCTCGCCCTCCTTGGTCTTCTTGTTGCGCTTCTTCTTATTCTTCGCAGCCGTCTTGGACAAGGTGCTTTCGTCCACGGGAGCCGCGCCGGGGACGGCGGCCCGCCCAGTCGGCTCGGCCCCAGGGACGAGATGGCGCGGGCGGCCGAAGCCGTTGGGGCCGATCGAAGGAATGCCGTTGCTGACGGTGTGGGCAGCGCCACCCTCGTCCTCGCGCTTGAAGTGCAGCGGGGTCACAGCGCCACGGGCGCCAGGGGGGCGGTACGCGCCCACGGGCTTCGAAGGGGTCTTGACCTTGCCGAGGTAGACCAGTCCCGAAGTGTGCGGGGCCGGCACGGGGGTCAGGGGGTCGCCGGTAGGAGGAGCGTCCGGAGAAATAGGGCGCCAGATCACATTGTACAGCTCGGTCATGTCCTCGTTGTACATGATGCCGCCGCTCACGTGCCAGAGCTTGATGCCGTTGTCGACACGGAGGCGGGGCGATGTGGTCGCGGTCATGATGTAACGGCTGTCCGGGCTCCAGGTGCACACGCTCGGGTTGCCGCTCTCAATGGTACAGATCTTGCGATAATCCTTCTCGAGGTCGTAAACATCGATCTGCCCAGCCAAATTGCCGAAGCCGGCCACCAGAGCGAAGCGCCCAGTAGGCGAAAAGATGATGGTATTGCGAGGTCCGATCGGGAACGAGTGGATAGCCACGCCACGGTGGTTGAAGATGGTCGTCTTGGCGGGCATGTAGCCATAAATGACACCAAACTCGGTCGAGTTGGGAGACCAAGCAACGTCGTGAATCGGGCCCTCCTTATCCAACGTAATCCTAGCGTCGAACGACCCATTGGCGCTGAGCAAATACATAGTGGTTTCGCCGTAGTAACTCTTGTTCGACTTATCAACCTCTGTTTGTGCCAGCACAATCAGGCTCGTCCCCAGGGCGTTCCACTTCATCTGCACCTTGTCGCCCTTGAAGAACGTCTTCTGCGAGATCGGGGTGGTGAACGACGGGACGTTGAAGACTTTGACGGAAGCCGGTTGACCCTGTAATGAAGAGTGATTAGCCGCAAGTCGGGACAAGTGGGATGTGCTGCGGCAAGGTTAAATGAGAGAAGAACGACTCACCTGCTTAACAGGAACAAATACGGCGACGTTCTGATTAAGACCAGGGGCAATGGCAAAGTCGGTCACGCCCTCGACGCGCAACTTGTTCCAGACCGTTCTGAGGTCGTTGCTGTTGTAAAACTGCACCTCGTTGGTGACAAGGCGCGCGCAGTGCTTCTCATCGGCTGTGTACTGCAGATTCCAGCCCGACTGCGACTTCTGGACAAACTTGCCCAGCGGCTCCTTCTCGGCCCCCTCGGCGACATCCTCAACGGTGTGCCAGACCTTGAGATTCTTGGTGGCGTCGCCGTTCTCGTCCTTGGCCGGGCGCTCCCAGGTGCTGAGATAGTTGCCACGGGGCGAGAACCCAAGCTCATAGACGGTCGGGAGGGGAAGCGTGGTGAGAATATTGCCAGCCGAAGCATCGGCGACAGCCACGCCTTCGTTAGAGGCGTAGGCAAAGTACCGACCACAGGGCGAGTAGACACAGCACCGGAGGTTCCCTTCGGGCTTGACGAACCCAGGAAGCTCCTCGTAGACAGGCGCGGCGTCAAAGACGCCGATGGCCTTCTGGGTTCGGTACGCAAACTGCAACGGAGTCGCCATGACTAGTCAAAGCCACAGGTAGTCTCAATAGCAGGTATGGGTGGTGTTACTGTCTTGGTGTTTTCTCTTGCTGTCTCCCGATGGAGAGCCGTATTTTCGATTGTCGGGACGTGTACCGGACCAATTGGGCGGTGCGCTGGGACAAATCCGATCGAGAACGAGAAGTTTTCGATCGATCGATGGCCAAGAATGCGGGCTCGAGCACGGGTTCTTATTTATCAACGCTTTTAGCGGATAAACAACAGTCGCACTATTGATGATGGCGAGCGGAGAGTAAACGGGGTCGGGATTCGACTCGCGGTACAACCTCAGATTACGCAGTGGGCGTCAGGCGATTGCTGGGGCGACGACACGAGGGATGGTGTGGGCCTTTGGAGGAAGACTCGACAAAGGAAGCCACGCACCACAAAGTGAGGGGGAAAACCGACCAACAAGAAGAGGGGGGACAGTAAAGAAGCGAAGGGCCCTTGGGGGGGGTAGTTGACAAGCGGTGCGTGGAGGACCGGACGGGCGTGCGGGAAGAAGGGGAGGGGAGTGGAAGGGAAGGAAAAGAAATAGAAAAGCGAATGGAGTGAGAGGGACCGGGACCGACGTCGAGAGCGGCAGTCCCACAGTCGCGACCATTTTTTTTGGCTTTTCTGCATGGCTGATTCAGGCCGTGCACAGCGGGGCAACCTGGAGCGCCACCACAGGGCTGGTTGGTCGAGACCTTTCCGATACAAGTTCCCCGTGCTAACACAGGACCCTGAACGCGTTTCAGTGGACGACCCGACTAAAACCCAAACTATCGGGTATTTGGAATGGTGAGTCTTGAACAAGATAAGAGTGGCGATCAAATTTTAAGTGCCATAATATTTCCAATATTCTCTATTGTTTACCGTTTCAATCCATGTTGCAACCAAATGTAAAGAGGTCTGTCGCTAACAAACCCAGAAACGATCAGGAAGCGGCCGCCAAGCCTGGCTGGGTTTTCTTGGCGTGAGATCTCGCCGCATCTACCGGGCCCGGAACCGCGCAACGGGTCGTCCCATAGCCCTAAAGCATCCAAAAATATGTTGAGCTTTAAGGAATGGGGGATTCATTGAACAGAAAAAGGCGCGAAAAAAACCACAGAGAATTTGGGCCCTTTTATGAAGCGCTCGCCTAATCATGGACACGTCAAGCCGAAAATATTGACTACGTCGAAGCCCAGAGTTGGGCATCAAATGGCCGACAAATAGGTTCCGCACTTGCATTTTGTATTCCAACCGCAGGGCAGCGAAGCGGGACGGATTCAATGGTTTATTTGATGGTTACCACACATCGAAGCCGTTATACAGTAACAAGAGGACATATTCTGTTGGTGAATGTGCAATTCTCAATCTCCGCGTCCACCGCATGAGAGGAAAGATTAGATGTGGGATTAACACGATCAATAGGTACGCCGTAAGCTCCTGCGTAAGCATGATACGAATTCGGTTTTCCAAAGCATAGTCATTAAGGAAGCGGCTGCAGTATCCGTCCGTCACCCCAACGTAATGGTGCATTCAATCAGAACTGTAGTCCATCGAAGTTTAACATCCACCTCGAATTACATCGGCATGTCAAAGATCTGCGGCCGTTGAAAAAAACAAGCCCGACAAGGTCGAGGCGGGGTGTGGGTGGTGCTCGGGCCCCGGAAGAAGCCGCTGTGGGGGAGGAAAGACTGGGGAAATCCCACTTGGGTGGCGGCACGGACCAGTCAGGGGCCGCAACGCTAACTCCCCTTTGGGCAGCCCTGTTCAGCCGCATCAACGTCTCCCATCAATGTCCATCAACATTCGACTTCATCCTTTCGTTGCCTGATAGTCTCGTGAGGTTTGTTCCAAGGAGGATGGGGGGGGGGGGGTTATCTTCTTTGCTCCGAATTAATTTTCAAGTGGTTGAAAGCAGTTTAGTGCTAATATCTTAGACATGTTCTCAATCCTTTTTTTGCGCTTAGTGTCCCCTTTTTTAGATCTTTTTTATACTTGGTGTCACGTTTTTTACTTTTAACCCCTTTATTTTGTTATTATCAGAAACGCAACCTTGTGATGATCTAGCTTGCTCTTCAACAACTCTCAGTGGTGAAGCAGCCCCGACTTTTGTTTGGATTGATTCTTACTACGGGAAAGCCTTGTCTGAAGTTACAACTGTCCTGTAGTCACAAAAATCTAGCTCTGCCCCTGTTTAGAACCTCGAGAAGTTACGGTAGACATAAAACGCACATCTCGCTATGGCCTGTCATCCCACCATATCTATAAGTTGGAACTGGGATACTTAAGCATTGAAGTATGCTAAAAGTCAACAGGTCATTTACATATGTGCGCAATTCGGAAGTAACACCTTTTCTTGCGTTGTTGAATCTGTCGAGTCACTGAATCCAAATGAACTCGAATAGCATTAGACCTTAACCACAAAGCCTTAATCACGGAGCCTCAACCATAATATCACCGACTCTGCCGTTCCAGTCTGTGTTTCGGACCAACACCTAGTGGTGCCCATGCAGCCATTCTTATCTGATGTTTACTGCTGGTGTCGTTTAATAAAGGCTCTCCCACATTAATCCGACTGCTTTTCTTTCCCGATTAACGTCCGATCTTTGGTTTCTTCCCGTTGACATGGCGGTACACCTCATCCTCACCGACGAAATGCGTTGTTCTTCACAACCGCATGACCAGTAGCAGAGCCTAGGGCATGGAAACTAGCAAGAGCACTTAGACAGAAATTGAAACAAAAGTTTACACTTCTAGTGCTGACATATCGCCGAAAACTACTCAGCGGAAGGTACGGAAACCTATCACTCCAACCTATCACTCCGAGCCCTAGACCTAACTGCCCGGTCACCCAGGCGCCCGGGCCACCAGCAGAGGGGTATTTAATCCCAACTAGAGTTCCAAATTTGATCTTTTCTTCCTTTGTAACTATCACGATCCTCTTGGCCGCCCTTTCGTCTCGCTTCGGCCGCCCAATTTTTTTTGTTTCTTTATAAAAAAAAGTTCACCAGAGGCGAGTCCAGTAAGTAAGTAATGTTCTTCAGTTCTTTTTACCTTTTTATATGCACTTGCGGCTGCTTTTGCGGAGCACGCGGGTCCTTTGGTCTCGGCGGCGCAAAACCCCACGAAACACCGGGTCGTCTTCACGATTGTGAGAGCCGCAGCACGTCGTCAGCACTCTATGAGTCTGGCGTGAGAGCGCTGCGTTTGACATTAGACTGTGGCATTCACCAGTCGGACAAGCATATTTTATCACCACTCTCTCCCCAATCCTATAGCCTGTTACTCCAGCTGTTTACCCAATGTGCTTTCTTTGGAGGACTACCCACTGCATGATTTTGAAGCTGACTCTGAATTTCTCCACAGAATGGACCAAGAGGACGACGGCACTGTGCCGTTGGGTCGCCGTGTGGTTTTCGGGGGCGGTAAGTTCCAATGCTTTAATGTTTCGCGCCTATCCTGTACTGCCCCGCCCGATGGCCTCGATTAAACCACCATGGCCTTCACAACAGCCGGGTTCACGAAGCCACCGGGGGTTGGTATAATATGCCAAGGGACCGCACCTACATGAGGTTACCGTCCATGGCTCTTGCGGCTTTCTGGGCCGGCACGCGGGCCTTCTGCTGCGGCTGGAGACTTAGGGCTCACGACTCAAACATGAAGCCCGCGGCTTGACATCGTGGCTCGACAATGCCCTCGTCACCTCGAAAGCGGCCACTCACGCGCTTCGCACACAATCAGCCATGGACCCGCGTACCGGCCACGGAGAAGGATAAATTTGCCCCTCCAAGCCTGCGAATTTCAATCTTCCCCTCTTTCTCTTTTCCCCACGCTCGAAAACACACACAAAGCTGACTTTTTGTGTTTGTTCTCTGCCCCCAGACCTCGAAAACGCCGGCGACGGCAACAACAACAACGACGGCGCCGACGGCGCACCCTCTCTTTTCCCCTTCCCTTCGTTCCCGGACGGCTTGCCGTCCTCACCTTTTCCCTCCTCCCCGTCCGCCTCTTCGAGCGGTTTCTCGACCCTCCCAGAGGTGTCGAGCGAGTTCGCCGACGAGGCAAAAATGGACCAGACCAACGCCTGGTTCCTGGGCCACCACCACACCCAGGTGGTGGCCAACATGCACAAGAAGTTCCAGGATATCCTGGACTACGCCAAGACGAAGAATCGCAAGATTCTTCACATTGACTGGTATGTTTTACTCTATTCAATTTCGTAGCATCAAAAGCATCGCGCAAGAGAGAGAAAACAATCCATCGGAAATTAGAAAATAATTGAGAAACATGGCTAACCACGGGCCAATTTGCCTCGGCTCTCCAGGATCGCTGGGAACCCCAACGATCCGGCCAAGTTGGCTGATGCTGCTGCCGCCTGGAGCGGCATGACCGAAGAGGAGCGCCGGCTCCGTGAGACCGTGGCCAGAATGGTCATGAAGCACACCCACGGCACGGAGCAGTGGGATGAGACCCTCACCGTAAGTATTTACTCATTTCATTATTTTTCAATACATTTTCTTCTATTTCTATTCCCGCTCCTACTCCTACTCCTACTCCTTCTCCTTCTCCTTCCTCAGATCCCCATCACGCTAACCACGAATATTTCTCTTCCACCAGTGGAACAAGACCATGTTCTTCGGTGACTGGCTGAACGACGACCGCGGGTTCCGCCAGTACTTCATGGAGATCCAGATCAAGCGGATCTCGGGAGACGACCCGACCCTTCTCGAGCAGTGCGGCATCAGCAGCAACTACGTCTGGCTGCCCATGCACGACGAGCACGCCCCAGCCATCACCGCCCTCGTCTGCCCGCCTGCCAACCCCCGCCCTCCCGTCCTGGTTGCCCCCGGTGCTCCCATCATCCCGCACCGTCAACTCCCCGACCCGACCCAAATTGCTCGTGCTGGTGGCCCCAGTCGCCAGCAGGTCATTCCCCCGCCTGTCTCGGACCGTGCCACCACGCCCCAGCCGGGCTCGCCTCCCGTTTCTCCCCCGGCTTCGCCGCCGACTTCCTCTTCATCGTCTTCTTCGGGTTCTTCGTCGGATACGTACGAGTTCCCCACTGCCTCCCACATTGAGGGGGGCGGGGGCGGGGGCGGCGCTACCGATACTTTGGACTCCCCCTTCAACGGCGACGAGATTTATGAAGACGATGATGATGATGAGTATGAAGACGTCGACAGCGATAATGAGGATGATCATGGTGCCGATGCCGACGGAGATGTCGACGCTGACGCTGACGCTGACGGCGAATTTGACGACGACATGATCCAGCCCGAGAACCACGAGAACGAGACCCAGGATCAGAGCGAGACCCAAAGCCAGCCCACTGCCCAGGACAAAGGCAAAGGCAAAGCTCCCCGCATCACGGCCGCCGAGTTCGCCCAGTCCCTCAAGAAGCGTACTCCCCTCCCCAGTCTCAGCAACTTTGCCCAGCGCGTGGCCAACTGGGACATGTCGTCCTCTTCATCGTCTTCTGCTGTTGCTGGTCCCAGCAACCCTCCTTCGGGCACTTTTCGCCCGCCCATTGCTCCTCCTCCGGGTATCCCCCGCAGCCGTCCTCTTCCCTTGACCGCTGCCGATGCCGCTGCTGCGGCTGCTCGCGGATCTGGTGGTCGTGCTCGTCGTGGTTCCAACACCGGTTTCATCCCCATCAACACCAACCGTCGCGCTTCCACCCATTACACCTACAACAACGGCCGCACCCAAGCTACCACGGCCACGGCAGCGACCAGCACCCTATCCGCCGACGCCAGTTCCGAAACCAGCGAAGACGCCTACCACAACGACGAAACCCACCTAACCTACACGACCCACCCGGTCAACTCCTTCGACGCGGTAATCCCAGCCCACCACGCGCCCGCCCAGAGCGCCGCCGACATGTCGCGCCACCGCGAAGAATACGACCGGGCCGCCTACGCCAAGCGTCTCGAGCTCGACCGCATCTTCAGTTTCCTCCGCGAGCCTACCTTCGCAGCCCGCATGTCCAAATCCTACATCTACGCCGTGCGCGTGGTCGCCTTTCCCGACCGCGGAGGCAGCATCAATAACTTCACGGGTCCGTCTGTGGAGGCTCGCCAGGGAAGTATCATGGCCTTGGGTGGCTGGGTGGTGCCGCCGATGGAGGAGCGGATTAAACACCGGGAGGAGAATCCGGGTGCGTACCCGGCTCATAAGGCGGCGGTGCCGGGGACGTATGCGGGCCCGCCGAAGCCGCAGGTGCAGAATGCGATGCCGGCGCAGTTTGACTGGTCGGCGGGATTGGAGCCGCGGTATTTTGGTCCGGTGGCGCCGGTTTGGAAGGAGGTGTGTGAGCCGTCGTTGGAGGATATTTATTGGCTGGTGTGGCAGCTGTTGTCGGGGAAGCAGTTTTTGGGCTTCCAGCCTGGTGTTGGGTTTGGCAAGTCGCGGCTGCGGGCTTCGGGGGATTTGGAGCTGTTGCATCAGTGCCCGTTTACCAGCCCGTCGGAGGAGTCTCAGTATCAGGCGGCTTCTTATCCGCGTGGTAAGGAGACGAAGTAACTTGCGACTTCAACACCACAAGCTCCATGATCATCGTCGATAATCTCGAGATTCCTTGGAAGAGGTTTCCAAAGATCACTACCACCATCCAGAGCTTGAAAAGTCGACAGTTTTCCACTTCGACTACACACAACAACAAAACAACAACCGGCCCATCCTTATCATCAACACCGGTCATGTCAGAACTTACACCGCCAACGGCGCGATCACCTTCTTTGTCTTTCCCATTTCACTTTCTCAACTTTCAACTGTCAAAACACAACACAAATCTCCACTCAATGGAACACCAACAACAAGTACGAAAATCCCCGGCACCGTCAGTTCATCATCCCACATCTCGCTCGACAACAACACATTTGCAGTCTGAAGATTGCTGGTGCTGTCTGTCCACAGCGACGGAATGAAGAAACGAACGACAACGGCACGACATTTCGGAACGTTTTTAGCGCCTCGCCCGACTTAGGGTCTTGGGGTCGCTCTGTTACCTTTCTTTTCTGTTTTTCTTTTTCACAGTTTTTCTGTCTTCCCTTCCCAAACCAGAGACAGAGAGAAAGATTCAACTCGGGCCGTCTCAGGGACGAAGAAAAGGAGTTTGACGGACTGACTGATCGACTGATTGAGTGATTGATGCTGAGTTGGGGAGCTCAGTATCTTCATTTCTTCTCTGTCTCTCTCATTATATCAACCTTTTCTTCGACGACACTTTAAGAAGTTCTTCTTCTATTTTCTCTCTCTCTTCTTCGTCTCTCATCTAACGCGTTTCTTTACGCTTCACATCGGTCGGAATCCGATCTCGGTCGGTAAAAAAAGCCAAAACGGAAATGGACACAAGATTCTACCGGGCTATGGAATTGGGGGTTGACTGGGTTGGGGAGCCTAGCTCACACCCTTTTTACATCAACCCAGTCATTCTTACTATCCTTTCCTCTTTTTTCGCTTCTTTTTCCTCTTCTGCTTCTGCTTTACACTCGGCTGGGGCTTACGGAGTTCAAGGTTGAAAGGTTGATGATGATGAAGGAATGATCATGACCATGATGATTGATACCCAAAGGGAAATGGAAATGGCTGGGGGGAAGGCGTTACATGTCAGATTAGTAAACTTGCTCTCTCAACTTGTCTTGTCTTTATTACAATGGAACGGTTCTTTTCACATTGTGGCCTGATCTAGGCGCTTGATTGTGAAAATGCTGATGCTGTGAGAGGTGTTGTTGTCTGCAGCATTCCGTGATATCATGTGATGTGATGGACGGAGCCAGGCCTTTCCATATGGAAGACACAATACCCCTTCCACAATCCCTCTGTTATCTCCCCCTCTCTAAACTGTTGGTCCTCTTCTACCCCTCCCTCTTTCTGGTCTAGTGTAGTGTACTGCCGTCCACAGCGTTGCGTCCAACGAAAATAACCGGCCGTTCAAACACAGCTGAAGTTATATGCAGCGTGACGTCGTTTACCGATGCCGATCCCTTCCCGCTTTCTTGGCACAAGAGAACTTTCGAGGTGAGCCAGAAACACCACGATACACGTAACTTTGGTTATCTCCATTAGCTTCGGTGTCTAGGTATTGGAATGCTGGTGGGTATTCTTTTTCATGTCGGGACCTCCGGGTGGAACGAAGCCAGGTGTCAACTTAATATGAACCCCCCACATGGGGGAAAATGCAAGGAGGTTGTGGAGAATGTTGACAACCTTAGCTAGTGAGTGCGGACATTGGAGGAAAAGGTGTCAGTAATTGAGTAACGTTATCCAGCTCGACTCTGACGACAGTGCCTTATAATCGTGGGTTTCACTAGGAACATGATCTCTTGAGTTAAAACTGTCAAGCTTGCAACCACCGTGCCGCCAAGCGAACGAGTAACACAAGCCCCAAGTAAAAAGTAAAATAAAAAATAATGGAAAACCGCCTTACCGCTACACCCTAAACGATCATGGGAAAGTGACCTCGGTACACACACAATGCGAGGACCCCAAGACCCTGAGACCCTTCTCCCCTTTTTTTACACCACTCCCCTTTTCGTTTCCTCGCGAATCTGATCTCTCGATTCCACGCCGAATTCGCCATCCCCCTCCGACCTCCGAACCTCGATCTCTTCCCGATCTTCTCGCCTCCTCGCCGATCACCTTCTCCTTTCCCCTTTCGCTTACTCGCATTTCCCGGGACTCAGAAACATGGTCATCCCAGCTTCGCAGACCCTCGGAATGCACACCAGCCACAGCCACAAGCCACGTAGTTCCCCCCAAGCTAGGACGTGCACGGGGGGCGTGTTTGTGTGCTCGGTCCCCCATGGGACAAACACACCTCTGGCCGAGAAGGGCAACTCCCCTCGCTGATCGTGTGGCGCCAAATTGTGGCTTGCGCGTCCATGATGACATCGAAAATTTTGACAACTCCTTTCATGCATGTATGTACCGGTACGAGACGGAAGATGGAGGTGTGCGATTCAGTCCTCCGGACCGCTAAGCACTTAAGCGGGAGTTGTACACACCTTCGATTGCCGGCCTTCCCCCCTTTCCGGTAGCTGGAAACTCCTGGTGTCGCCTTTGAGGCATTGTTGCACAAGTGGCGCTGTGATAACTAGTAGCAGTCATTATGATGTTCTCCCGGTCCCGTACTTACACTATGGAGTGTAGGTTTTCCGTTTACACTACAACATGACAGGGAGATATGCTCGGGCAGAGCTGGCGTTGATGGAATGAGCTATGGAGCGGAAAAGGTCGGCTCCTCGAGCCGAGAGTTGTGGCAAGGCAAAGGGAGCCCGGGGTCTCGGTCCGATTTGTGGCGTTAATCGGAGATGGGGTTTAAGGGCGCTTGTGGGAGACCGTTTTTCATACTGAGGTTATTCCCGAGTAGACCAGCCGCTGCTAGGGCCTTTCCCTAGTCCGGATATTGTGCTCGGAATCTAGGCTCATCGAGTTCAGCTCCCCTCTCTGCTCCCCTGGTGTCGTGGCCCAATGTCCCTCTGAATGCTGAAACCCGAGGCCGCACCCCAGCACAATGGTGCGTGGCCATGCCTACAATCCCTTTTTCACCAGACACAAAATCACCAACCATGAGAGACAAATTGTGACACAGCGTAACCCCAAGTTTTGACACAACTGTTCCTCGCGAACCCCATTGGCGGGGCGTCGTCCCAGACGCGCGGCAGCTCGCAGTCCCGAGGACCGCTCACCACGCTCCCGCCATCCGGTGATCGACACGATGATATCCCGATTTGGACTCCGTGACCCCGGCTGGGGGGAGGGGTGATCATAGAGATCCATGTGGGTTGAGACATTTTGATCCCGTGGCAGGAGAGCTCCTTGTCACAGAGGGTCACCTCCAACACTGCTCGTTCACGAATATACTCGCGCGAGGCTGTCGTCGGAGGGAGAAGGTGTAGGACCTCACCCAGAGCCCAGCGAGAGGCCGTTCCGATGCCTACAGTCCGAGTCGGCCATCAGTATATGTGTACTTACTATCACTCGACAGTTCCGCCGATATGGTCGAGAAAAGATACCACATTGGTACTCCGCGATCCCACCGATCTCACCGATCCCACGAATGCCAAGCCGTGCAATTGCGGCCCGCGATGAGTGGAGGTCGCAACGCATGTTCGACGCAGTGCATGCTGCACAAACTGCGCTTTCGGAACATCTGTGCGTGGGTGGTTGACGTTCATGCCGCAAGGGCAGCGTGATCAGTCCCGGCCGCGATTTCCACGCGCCAACATGCCGGCATGAGTTCTCAACAGTCCGGTCGCCCTTCATCCGTACCGTGAAACATTAGCAGGGGCCAATTCATATGTTTAACACAGAGGAAGGCGAAAACAGCCTCGCAAAACATCCTACCTACTTCGCCTAAAGCCGTATCCGCTCCGGTTCAATCGGGAACCGAGTCAAATTTAGTATTTAGCGACTCCGAGCGTCTGCTCCGCAAATGCATTCCTTTTGGAGGAGTGTTTATCAAACTGATAAGAAAGCGGTGATATAAGCTCGGAGATGGCAAGCGGAGCGATAGTTAGCTGAAGGCGCTAGGTTTAATTCAACGAGCTCCGGCGACGATAGTGGCGAAAGGATGCGGTACACTTGACGCGAGAAGGTCGAGCCAAACACTCGTGTGTTTTATCTCGGTCAGGCGACCAGAATCCATCGCGCTTGCCGCAACGATAGTGGAGCGGCAGGGAAGCGCCTGCCATTTTTGTAGGTAAATAGAGGTTCCATTCTCTGATCATTTGTTTTGAGAAGGGAAAGAGCCCCCAGCAGTAATGAATAGCCACCATATTGGGTGCGGCGTATCGGCCGAAACCGCGCGAGACGAATAATACTCACAGTTTGGTATCGACGGGGGTGTGCAGACGGTAACTGTTTGTTTGTTGCCGGTGTCAATTATATTGCGGAGTCCCCCGGCTAACGCCACACCGAACTGGAGACTCAGCCTGCCGCCGCCACACTAGTTTGTTAGCTAATAAAAAACACCATCGCAAGATCATACGATATTGTCTCAGCGCGTGAGCATGCTTGGCTCTTTGGGCGCGTAAGCGGTCGTACTTGTAAAAACAAATTCCAGGTCCCATCTCGGTGCTAGACTGAGTGTCTCGGTACTAGACCATCTCGGCACCGGACCGTCCCCAAGTTTTAACCACCCGAGAATAACCCATTTCCACCCCAAGTCAACTCCCCGAACTAAGAAGCCTCCTTGAGGCCGCCCCGCGCTAAAAGTCCCAGCCCGGAGGATGTCCCCACTCCGCCCCCGCCTCCCCTGAATAGGGAGGAGAGATAAGATAATCCACTTAGTCGACGACTCGGAATGGATCTTTACTCAAGTCGCCACTGAGCTAGTGGTTTACGTCTCAGGCGGGAGAATTCCGTGCTATGGGTGAGAAATTCATGATATTTCCAAACTGTGGTTCTCATCAACTCCAAACGTTCAATGAACACGGAGTTTAAAAAAGTGGGGTTTAATATACAGGTTCAGCTTTGCATCGATCGTGAAAAATGGTCATGGGGGTTACGAGTGCACGAGTCGTTGCGCAGGACAGGGACATGGGGTTCGGCCTTTTTTTTTCCCTTCCCCTCCCCCCTCATCCAATGCTGGAAACCTAAGAGATAAATTCCACCTCTGCTTGACGGAGGTGAGGGTGCAGACGTATCGGCTGAGGAATATCGCGTGACCACAGGGAGAAACACCAACGAATCTAACAGAGCGCTTCATTTTCCCTATATAAAAACCATCTCCCAATGAAACCATCAGAAGATAGCAAGAAGAATAGACACAACCGAAAAAAAATATAAGTAAAATAGGTGAAGATGAATCACAGACAACATCGGCCCGTAGATGGGGCCTGGTATCTCGAAAAAAAAAGGGGAGAAATGTCGCAAAGAAGAGCAAAGAATCAGATCCCAAAATGAGATCTGAATTTCAGACTTCCCCCGTCCGCCATCCCACCAGTCAGTTAATCCACCAAACCGAGACGAACGACCCTTTGCCTCTCAACAACGCCGCTGCCACCAAGTGTGCACACACATTGTATCCCAGCCGATAATATTTTGACGTGCCTCAACCGATCCGCCCTCTGAACCGCCCTTCGTTTGTGCCAATCCCATAAAAGATAGCTGGGTCGACGCCAGACACCTCCCCCCATCCAGGAATGTATTTTACCCCGTACCCACCACTCCCCTGATCCGTTTCGTTTCCCAACCCAAGTCGCCAGCCACTCCCATCATCCACAGTCCGATTCATAGGGCGCGTAACAAGCAAGGACAAAAGAATAAAAACAAAAGGCAATCAAATCAGTACCGCAGCCTCAACTCAACCGCCCCCTGGCCACTGCTCTCAGGCGACGGCAGGTCCGATTCTCCAGGCGCATCGATAGCCATCTCCCACTCCCGCTTGATACCGCTGGGGCTGCCAATCTCAACAATCTCCAGCGTCATATCCAAGCCCTCGGGTAGTTCCCGAACAACGTCGTCGTCAATCTCGACTTCTAACCCGCGCGGCTCGACCACGTGTACCGTGCGCAGCACCCGCGAGGGGTCGAACCCCCATTTCGCGGCTAGGCGGGCGACCAGGTCGCGTACCGTGCGCTGCGTGAGGTAGACGGCCCGGTGCATTTCCGGGTTGCCCGCGGCTGCGCGGCGAGCGACGTAGAAGCAGGCGACGGGTTTCGGCCCGCGGTCGGCCGGGGGGCGGTAGGTGGAATCCACGCCGAGGGCCTCGATCCAGCCGGTTAGATTCCCGGCTTCGTCCACCTGTCGGACCTTGGTGGCCTGGTGGGGATCGCGTGATGGAGGGTCGGATGCGGGTCGACTGCCGCTCGCTTGGAGGTCTTGCCAATGTGGGGGTTTGCCGGCAACGGAGGCTTGGGAGTGAAGGGAGAGCGAGCTTGGAGAGGGGGAGACAAGGGAGGAGCCGGCGACGGAGCTGCGGCCGGAGCGCCAGGCATTGCTCTCGCGCGACTCGACCTTGCTGAGCTCGAGCGATTCGCCCGGGAGAGAAACTGGGTGGAGATCGGGGTCGTCGGGGTCTTCGCCGCGGAGGTACAGGACGCTCACGGGCCGGGTGCTGGTGAACATGTCCTGGAGGGTCTGGAGCTTGAAGTGTAGGTCTTCCTCAAGTGGTACCCGGGGGCCGCCGCCGCCTGCCGAACTGGCAGATGACATGGACCAGGTACGCTTGTGCTTCTGCACTTTGCCTGGCCGCTGGCTACCCTGACCCTTCATCTGCGAACCGCCGGCCCTCTTCCGTTTTCCGAAATCCTTCATCCCGCTCTCGGCTTGCGCGATCTGCTGTTTCAGCTTGTCGATGGTCTTGCGGACGTGGGCCACATCGTTGGAGAGTTTTCGCTCGGCGCCGTGGTCGCGGAACAATTTGACCTTGCAGTAGCAGATCTCAGGTGTGTTGCTGCTCTCGGCGGGGGGAGAACCGTCGGCCGGAAGCTGGTGGGTTTTGGCGCACAACCGGACCGGGATGCCTTTGACACCCTTGGAGTGGCTGAAGTCTGTAGAGAGGAAGTTGAAGCGAACCGCAATGTTGCACTCGACCGCACCGTTCACACCGGGGGTCCACACGACTGAGAAACCGTCGAACGAAAACGTCTCGAGCTCGATCCGCGTTTTCTTGTCATCTCCTTCCGGCGGTTGGCCGGCCTCGACATACTCGACCGCCTGGAGTTTTCCTCCTCTTTGATGAGCCTCATTGGTGCCCCGGCCCTCCTTCCACAGGCTCCAGCACACCCCAGGCTTCAGTCGCTGCTGCTCGTCCTCGAACGAGACCCGCACAAAGGTCCGGAATCGCGTACCAGGGGCGATCGGTAGTGTGGGTGTAGTATCGACAATCGACAGGGAGTATGCCTGGCCCTTGTTCAAATAGGTGACCGGAATCTCATCGGCGTGCTTGATCATCGCCGTTGGCGCGTTCAGGGCGGTGTGAAAGCGGAACTTCTCAGCTGAAGCGGGGAGCGGTACCGACATGGGCATTCCAAACTGCCTTGTCTGGAAGGCCACCATGGCGGCCTGGTTTTGGAAGCTGCCGTCGATAGAGGCGATCCGATCGTCGGCGTGGTCCGAGTCCATGGGTGAGCCCTGGTCCATGGTCTCGTACCCCGTGTCCTGGTGTATGAAGGAGGTTGGGGCGAAGGAGGCTTGTGCTGCGGGAGGTTGAATGAAGGCGTTGAATTGCGGGAACTGTTGGGGGTGGAAACCTTGGAAAGCCGCCATGTCCATCGTCCCAGCGCCCGAGTGTACCGCGCCTCCGGAATGGGGCATGGATAATGGGGTCCCAAGACCCATTCCTAGGCCGAGAGTGGGCGTGTGAAGGTCGCCTGCTTGAGGGTGGTAGATAGTGTTCGTGCCGCCGGGGGTGGGCGTGTAATACCCCGGTGCCTGGTTTGCAAATTGCGCAAAGGAGAATGATGCCGGATCCAGCAACGACGGGGTAAAGCGCCAGGGATCGTTCGAGGCCCGTGGGGTCGGGTCTTGGTCGCGGAATGCATCGTGGCCCAAACCATGCGGTCTGTAGAGGAGTGGAAACATAAGCGTTAGCTCGGGTGCAGCTCTGCCAGCTGGATTAGTCTGAGGCGAGACAAACCTTTCGGGTCCCGTGCCCGGGATCTCGGGGTGTCCGGCGGTTGCGGTCCGAGCCGGGCCAGCGACCGCCGCGGTCGAGCCGACTGCCGCAACTTCAGGAAACTGTTGCCTGAAATTGGCCAGCAGGTCGTCCCCTGGCTTTTGCGAACTTGTTCTGTGACGTGATGGGCATTAGCGACAATTTTTTAACCGTGCGCATGTCCCCCACGGGGACGGCAACCCGCGCGCATCCAAGCGCTACCCGGCTTGGGACATAGGAGAGGGCATTCCGAGCTTACCGCTGGCGAAACATGGCTGCGGCGGTGTGGGCGAGGCCACAAGATCAGGAAGAGAGGCGCAAATAACGCAAGTGGTTGTTTAGAGTAGTCGTCGTCGCCGTTGTCGCTGTGGTCGTGGGGATTTAGAGGCGCGGGGCAGCCCTCGAGGTACGTGTTGCTGCGTTTCTACGGGAGCGTGCACAGCCCTCCTGCAGGGCAAGCGAAAGAATAGTGGGTGATTCTCTCCGCTGCTGTTCGAGCGTGCTGCAATAGCACCACAACCAAGTCGATGTGCGTTGTTAACTGCGGGTAGGAACGGGAGGTAGTTGAAACGAGAGTCGGTCGGGTAGGTAAAAAACGAGAGAACACGGCAAGCCGCCAGAAGGTCAAGCTTAGTAGATATGACGAGAAGTTTTGTGGTCGCATAAGGGGGGGGAGACGTGGGCTTTGGCGCTGGGGGTATATACCAGCCCGCAGCCGCTAATGCACTTCCCCACTGTCGAAAAAATGCAGTGGATTCCGAGAGGCCCAGGTTTGTGTGTGTGTGCGCAGGCGGTGGAGGAGGAGTGGAGCGGCCGTTCCGAAGGACTTCGAGACGAGAAAGCACTAGAAAAAGGGTTCGGTGGAGAGATCGAAAGAAAGCAGGTACCCTGGCGAGTGTGCGCGCAACGGGGCCCCAGAATACCACAGTACCGAGGAGCGAGAGAACCGGTGGGAGGAATTTGGGGGGACGAGGTGTGGCTGTTAGTTACTGGAAATACGGATGGGGTGTCCGGAGGACCGAGGGGTTTCGAGTCCTCTCGGCGAAACTTTTTCTTAACGAGGCGTGCAGGGACATGGGGCAGGGAGAAAAGAACCAATACTATTGGCTAGGCGAATATTCCGATTCTCTGGCTCGCAAGCTCGGCTCGATGACAGCATGACGGCTCCCCAGCAATAATCGAGGGTAGAAAGAACTACACAGCGTGACAGCTATGTACTGTGGTAATATTGGTAATGTAATAAGTATGAGAACATAAAACATGGCTGGTGTGAAAATTCAAGCGTCGGCTCAAATTCGGACCTCGCGCCGGACTCACGATACGGGGAGATGAAGCGGCCCAGCAATATGTTGTTACCGGGGCAAGAACGGGCATGATCGTTTTGACATCGACACTCGCGAGACTGGGTCACTAGCATGCTACGTATTCTCAGTAGGAGAAAATCAATGAACTATAATTCGCGTTGCCTCATGAACGTGGCGCGGCCCTATAATTCGCATTATTGGGTAGCTACACTCGCGAGGGTCACACTTGGGTAAAGTACCGATACCTAAACATCTCAACCATCGTCGCCACGCATTGCGCAAGTCATAGCGATGCACCGCCTCTCAGAAGGGGCGGACGAGACGGATTGCTGAATCGGGATATCCACAGTTGGTGTAGGAATAGCTAAACCCAATAGGAAATCGGATTTCGATCAAATTCCATACATTGACACACAATTGACTATGAACAATGAGATGGGCTAAACAAAAGAGCAGGAGGTTTGTCCGGTCGGGAAGATGGGGCTGTGGCTTGGGCAACGCCACGCCTGACCCGCTGAATGTCCCGTCCAAATTTGGGGGGTTGCATCAAGCTGCCGGAGAATCTCCAGAACTTTTGAGCGTTCACCTCAAACCTCAGCCGTGGGATTGCCCTCGACTTTGGGCACTGAAGGAACCGAAAAAAGGTCGCCTGACGGGTAGTACTCGACGACTCTGCTTTTGAGAATCACGACAACTTTACCACAAGAGATGGAACGTTTACACCCCCTCAATCATGCCCAATCGCAGAGTACAGCCTCTTGTTGAACCCGAAGGCATTGCAGGGATCTGCAACCCCATGAATGGCGCTAGTCAATCGGGTTGAGCGAAAGATAAGAATGACGTCACCCGACAGCTTGCATTCTCCAGCCCCTGCGCATGGCCTCACGCCGGCGTCAACCGGGTCGAATGTCTCCAGCACGGACTGAGCATGCGGTACGGAGAGTACGTAACATGTATTGGGACAACCTGGGTGCCGTACCATTTCATTGACTGAACAGACATTGTGCACATTTGGGAGATTCGAGAAACGGCTGGTCGGTAACAAACGGCTGTACGATGTTGTGTAATGTACGAGAAACAGACCGAGGGTTGAGCGGGCCGTATCCCCGGCCGCACGTGGGAACTAAATTGCGCAGTGCCATCGGCCACGGGCCTCCCCGGGTCAATCAATACAACTCACACCAACATAGGTCCCGCGTGCCGACTGTAGTGCTTCTGGAAGTATTCGGAAACCAGGCTTGCCAGGAATGACTGTCTTGTCGAGTTCTGAGCCCAGCATGGGCGGACTCCTGCATGTTGCGATGCCTGCAGCAGCACTAGAGGTTCTCTAAATAGGGGCCCATGGAGTCCCGTCGTGCGGCCCCGAGGAGCGCGGCCCGGAGGAGCGCGGCCCGGAGGAGTGTGAGACGGTCCGTTCCAGCTACCGACCAACCGAGCGACGCGGGGTCGCGCCCAAAAAATAACAAAAAATAAATAAACAGTACAGGAAGTTGTCAACGCTCTGGGTGCGTTTCTAAAATGATATCAGGCCTCTCGGTCGCCCTCCTTACTTGTAATCATTTCACGTCCAATCCATTACCCAAGCCCAAATATTAAACAACGCCTACTTTGTAGTGGCTCCGGGCCCCCGGCATTTAGGTATTAAACCGGCAGCAAGGTTACCTACCTCCCGGCAGAATTCCCGAAAGCCGTCTCGACGCCCCGCATCTCCGGTCCCGGCAACCACAACACCCCCCGGACTTAAGCAAGTTGAAATAAATACACTGATACACTACAATACTAATAAATATCAAAAAAGAGTAAGAAGAGTTTATGGGATCCGCCGCAACGGTCACTGGTTTCTTTCTCGTTCAGTCGTCGTGCTTACCGTTTGTGAAAATATGACGTCATTGTTTCATACTCGTCTCCGTCCCCCAAATTTTGACAGCAGACGGAAATTGTGGTGGGTTCATTCTCTCTCTGACCGCTGGAGCTTGGGCACCAGGCTCGCAGGGCACCCAAAGCCGTGCATAAAATGCAGGTCTTTTAGCCCTGGCGGTTGGGCAAAGCGCTCTGCGTGTTCGGGATGGTCAACACCATTTTGTTAAAAATGCGGTTGACCACGAGACGCAGTCGGGTATGCAGCCATTCGGAGGAATCGGCCCAACGTGTCGTGATTTAGCATCGTGGACCACAGAACCCAAGGATTTGGCGACCGTGTCTTGCCGTCCAAACACCGATAGAACGATTGGGTAGCTTCCAGCTCATGGATGGGTCGCGTGTGTTTTTCCCGTGAGGTCGGCCCCCCTCTCATGACCCCAGGGCGTCATTTCTCGGCAGCCTTCTCCTTTGCACAACAACCCAATGGGGTATGACGTCATTGTAAGATTGGTAAAAAGACATCCGCACGTGCCGTGGCAGACACTGGCATTGACAAACAAGACCCCTGCCCGCCTGAACAAAAATGACTTGCTGCCGGACACACACGCGGCAACCAATCACCGTCACTTCCAAACGCAACGGCCCCTCCTCCGGGCGCGAGACGGGATCCGGGTAAAAAACGGTAAAATGGGAGGACCGTGGGTTGCGTGGGGCATTGAGACCCTTGTAACAAATGCGAAGGAGAAAGAGCGCTGGGGCAGCGCCACACTCGAAACACCGAACAATAACCGCTCCGACGGGAGCTCGGGAGCTCGTGAGAAAAAAGAAACCCAAAGAAATCGACAAGGTGTGGGTGGTCCGACTGCCGGAGCGGCCCCCCATTCGGCACCATCCCCGACGACACGGATCAGCTCGCCGTTGCGCGCGGGATGGCTGTGCAGATTGCCGGTCCGGCACTGCTGCCGTTCGTCTCCTGCCGTCGTGCCAGTCTCTAGGATTCCACGGATTCGCCTCTAGAATGTCTGGGTGTATCTCAACAGTCTTTTGAGGTAATGTGGGCGCTTCTAGTTCCAATATCCGCCTTGTCCGCTGTCCGCCTCTTGGAAACGAATCTCAGGATTTCTTCTCTCAGAGCGCACATATTAGTGTTCTTCATGGATCATATCTGCTCATTAGCAAATGGGGCGGGGAGAAGGTGAGGTAATTGCATCGACGAGAAAAGTCACGTCCCGTCCTCGGTTGTCAGATTGCCATCCAGAATTGCATCGAAGGAGAAATCTACGTTCGCCAAAAAAAGAAACCGCCCGTTCAACACGACGATGCAGTCCAACCCAACCACACCCTCCTCCTCTCCCATCCGGGGGAGGATCGGCCTGCGATTCTCTTCTGTCTGGCAAGCTGGCAATGGCTGAATGGTTACAAAATTTTTAGAACCCGCCACCCCCAAGAGCGATTCGGTTCTTTTGCGGTTCTCCAGCCAGACATGACAGATGGCCGAAAACGTGCTTCCCAATGTCACATCGCCCCGTCAATAGCGGCCGTTTGACCCGTCGCGTGCCCGCTGGGATTGTTCGCAACTCTCCAATTCTGCGAGGCTGAGCCAGAGTGCAAGCCGTGTGTGCGGAACATGGGGCGGAAATGAGGTAGGAGAAAAAGGACCAAATATGGTTTTACCCCTTTGCCCTTCTCTTAACAGAACGGAGTAGGTAGTTTATGGAATGAAGTTGGAATGGGATCCCAGACTCTTAATCCCATTGTACAAGATGAGATGAACCACTTTGTCATCCAATAAGCTTAACTCAGACACCGCAACCCTTCAGTGCCTTCGAACCTCGATTCACGTTTACCCGGCATGACTTTCGCATCGGTCACCACGGATTTGGATGCTGACTAGAAAGTTTGACGGTATTTTCGGTGCTACTAATAATACTGATAAGCTTAGCGATAGTCCAAAGCAACAGTTGCATGCAGAATAATATGTGGAATCATCTACGGTAATAATAATCCCCTTATTGCAAACCTCGGCCCGTTTACCGGGCAAGCTCCTTGCCTTCGTCTTAGGGCCGCGAATCACCACGGAACTGGTGTATGTAACGGGAACTTGCCGGTATTCTCACTTCGTATTATCAATTTATTTCAACGTTTTTTTGAGTTGATCGGCACAAACAAGCCCAATCACTCGACACCTCAGCAGCTCAGCCTTCGCACGAATTCATTCTCCCTGCGATTTTGCCGTCAACGTCCCGTCATACAGCGCCGATCCTTTCAGCGAGGAAAAACGGGCAACGCGTTTTCATGGATCTCTTCACACGTGTACACTACATTGTACGGAGACTCAGAGGATAAAAATATCATTCTATCTCCGTGTGAGAGCTTGCCCGACGATTAGGATGTGTCTCCGGGAGAGATCATCTCGTATTCAAGCGGCCCTCCGTTGTTTTGCGTCTCCTACTTGCCACGACTTGCGGCTGGCGTCGTGTTGGAGGTCGCAGTTTTTCCCGTATCCTCCTATTTTGGATGTATTTTGTTTCCCGGCAGCGATTTTGCCCTGCGAATTACGGTGGCTTCCCTTGAAGGTGTGCTCGGTGTGTGCCGGGAGACGGCGTCATCGGGGGATCCGCCGGCCGGCCTCTTGCGTTCGGCGGAGTTTCGCCCGGACCGGAGCGGGGACGCTAGGGTGGGGGAGTGTGCTTAAAACAAACAGAACTCAACACTCGCAAATACGGATACACTGCATGGGTACACTACGGTATGCTGCCGATGTCTTGCACACGGCCTCAAATCTGGTGGCAAAAAAAGAAAAAAAAGAGTACACCTCGCGGTTCGCACCCTTTTCGCGAAATGGCGATCATATGAAGTTTAGAAACCATTCGGGCGGCCTCTGAGTGGACCGGCGTTCAACGGTTAAAGCTTCGATTTTCTCAATGATGGCGAGCTGCGACGTCAAACTCCTTTGCGTTGCTCGAAGTACCAACCTACCAACTCGGTACTTCCTCTCTTCGTGTAAATAGGAAGAAACAGACATACCACTTTACGGCCTGTAAAAGCAGACGCAAGAGCATATATATTAGGTGAAGGCAAGAGGTTGCTAGGGAAGACGTGTAAAAATGTTCCCCTTGGCCCCCAGGTAGGCCGGGATGTGACAAGTATGAACCAATTTCTGTCCGTCCGAGGATCGAGAGTTGGGAACGTGCAGATTGAACCAGAGGAAGCTAGAGTCTCGAGTTAGGATTAGCCGCACGCCATCGGCTTCCATCCACAAGAAAGGGCGCATCCTGGGTCTCCTATCAAAGTTCGTTCTTTTGTTTAGATATAGCGTCCGCCAGATGGTACTGTGGTGTTGTCTATTGAGCATTGGGCATAGCCCGGTCCAGCGAAGAAAGACTTTTTGACCGTTCAAGCTCAGCGAGCTCATGTTCTTTGTGACCACAGATCAGAAACGACAAGTGGCCGAGGATGAGACCGCCTTGCAACATTGAAGAGGCGGCATCCCCCCACACAAGATAAAACTGGCGTTCCTCAACATGAGCACGGGTGCTTTAAATATGCCCATTAGAAGGTGAGGTGCACCTTCCAAGACTGGGCCTTCCACGGCCTCGTGTGAGAGATCGTCCGGATCATTGGCTGGTTTCTGGCTTGAATGTCGCAAGAAGTTAGAAAGGCTATTCGCAGCCTTCTCCTGGAGTTGAGGGTCGGCGAGCTGATAGGAACTCCTGTTTCGCGCTCGTGGTTGGATGATTGGTCCGTGATTCGTCCCCAGGCGCTGGCCATAAAACTGTGCCGTGACCGCGGGGGCGACCGCGGGGCAGACCACGAGACAAGCTCAGGCGCCATCTGATCTTGTGAAAGTAAGATTACCTACAATAGAATTGCTCCCTATTTTTATAAAATTATGTTATGTTTGAGGCCCTCCCTGGAGTTAAAAATTAAGTCTTCTCGGAATACTTCTCCTATTCACGTATGCAAAGAATTGCACTTCCTTCTTCCATTGGCTGACGGCGGTGAGCTGTTGTAAACGTTAAGGTGCAACTTTCGCTTGTGTTTCGGGCTACTCTTATGGGTGGAGACCCCTCAAACAACCCCCTCTTATCGGTCACCGCTCGCCTTATCAGGTGCCTTGTAATAGTGGCTCCCGGCCCGCTGATCGGCCACTGACCGGGACCTGTCACGACGCCCTGGGGGGTTTACTCCTCGACCGCCTTCCTTCTCGTCGACAACACCGACTCCTCGTCATCACCTCCTTTGTTTTCATAGATGGACTGGCTCCTGAGGCTTTGCCGGAAGTAACCCGAATACTTGCCCCACCGAGAACCCTTCTTTTGTTCCCGAAAGCTGCATCATCAACCGAACGCCCTTAACAACCCGCTTCCGCCATGTGGGCGTTTTCGTCTTCGACTACCCCGGCTGCGCCGTCACCGGATGCGGCGCCGTCAGAGGACCCCCAGAATGACGGATCGAAACTCAAAACCTTCATTTCCATCCTGAGAAAGTAAGCTTTGCCGTTCTGGATCCGTTTGCCCCCGTAGCTCCTTGGCCCCTAATATGAGCACCACCTCCTGGGGACCACGCCTTAGCGGGTTGCGGGCCGAGAAGTTGAATTACCGAGACGGACATTGTGCTCACAGTTCTGAATAGGTTCATCGGCGTGGCCGACCTGGCGTCGGTTCGCTTCTCGTTGCCATCACAGCTCCTCGAACCCACACCGAATCTCGAATATTGGAACTACCTCGACTCCCCAAACGCCTTCGTTGCTATCGGTACCGCAGATGACCCAGTCGACCGAATGCTAGAGGTGTTGCGGTTTTGGTTTACAAAAGACCTGAAATATGCCAAGGGGAAGCCTTGCAAGCCGTACAACTCTTGCCTGGGCGAGTTCTTCAGGGTAAGTGGGGCTTCGCTAGGACGCAGTGAACAACCCGGGGACAATGCAGAGAACAACGAGGAGCTAGGAACTAACGTTATGGCTTGGTCAGTGTAACTGGGAGACCGACGATGACGCTCCCAAGATCGACACAACCGTACTTCGCCAACTTGGTAGTGCCCCGAACAGCAGCGCTTCGAGTGTTAAGTCGAATAAGCTCGCGGTGCCCAATGGCCTTGGGTCTGGCGACTCCCGCGGCGCCTCGACGGTGTCGGTCTCACAATCAGCGAATAACTCGGGCAAGCCCGTTCGGGTTTCCTATTTAACGGAGCAGACCTCTCACCACCCGCCTGTCAGTGCTTTTTACATTAGCTGCCCGGAGAAGGGAATCCACGCGAAGGGCTTCGACCAGATTACGGCCAAATTTACGGGAACCTCGATCAAGGTGATGCCGGGGGAGCATAATTTGGGCATTTTCATCACGGTGGAGCGTCGTGACAACGAGACTTACCAGCTTACTCACCCCGCTGCCCACCTGGGTGGTATTCTTCGTGGTGCCTTGAGTGTGAGTGTCGGCGACATGGCATATATCACCTGCCCGGAGACAAAATTGAAGGCTATCTTGCGGTATTATGACGACGGCTGGCTTGGACGAACCACGAACAAGGTTGAGGGCGTCATCTTCCGGTATGACCCGGAGAACGATGACAAGCGGCAGATTCAGGACGTCGCTGAGGAGGACATTCTCGTGAGACTTGGTGGGCCGTGGAAGGAGAAGATTGTCTTTACACTCGGCTCCAAGCCACTGGTAAGAACTGAGTAACCGATCCGGCTACGGTGTATCACAGCGCTAACCCATGTTCATAGACTTCCCACCCCCCAGAACGCCAGATCACCATCATCGATATTGCACCCCTCTCTGTCGCCCCCAAAGTGCTTCCCCCGACCGAGCAGCAACTGCCAAATGAATCTCTTCAGCTATGGGGCGAAGTCACCAAAGCCATTTTGGCCAAGCAGTTCTCCCGGGCCACGAGTGTTAAGCAAGAGCTGGAAGAGGCACAACGTGAAAAGGCGCGAGAGCGCGAGAAGAAGGGCGAGGAGTGGAAGCCTGTTTACTTTGAGCAGGCCACCGACAAGGCCGGCAAGCCGTCGCTCTCGGAAAAGGGGAGGGAGGTACTTAATAGGGCGCAGAAGGGGGACTGGAGCATGGAAGGTGTCGTTCCTTAGGCACGGGTGGGGATCTAGGTTGCAGTTTGATCCGTCGTTTTACGATCCATCGTTAGGTTGGCGAGGTGCCGACAACGGAAACATGTGGAAGCGGGCGCATATTGGGCTGGAGGGCATAGATATAGAGGCAGATCTCGGCGTTTTTCCTTTGCCTTGGTTTCTCCCCATCACTTCTGTTGTTTCCCGCCCAGGTGTGCATATATTTCCCTCTTTTTGTGGTTTTGGATCCTGGGCTTGATGGACAGAAGGATCCGTTGCTCAGCATGGTGACGGGCTCATGGACTCACGGGGGACATGTTTAGGGGTGGACAGAGGGGCGGCTGGCGCATTTGCACATTTGCACATTTGCACACAGAACAGAGACCACTTGGCTTGCTTGGGAAGAGGGTGTTGCTGAAACCTCGTTCTCCAAGACGAGACACACATTTACTGCATGGGAAATTTTGCAACTAGAACGTATAGCGTAAACGGTTCTGAACCTATTAATACCCTGTTTTTATCCATTACCCTAACTCAGGATGGTAGGTCCCTTGTGCCAAGTCTTGTTCGTCTCAAATAGTGGGATTTACTTCCAAGGGGGATGATAGGTCAGGGGAAGCAACTGATGTTATAAGACCGGGTTATGTTCTTAACAACTGGGCCTTTAATATTAACGTTATTATTCCGTTGAAAAACAACTTTGTCAGAGACTAATGTTAGTTTAGTTAACGCATTCTCGATCTTCAAGAGCGTGAGCCTGGATGTCTTGGCACAAGGCAACCCATCTGCCCCACACGGTGTTTCGTCGAGCTGAGGCGGCAGGGGTCCCTTATCGTTATCGGAGGACAGCCGCTAAGCCATATTGCGACGTTGCTGCGATGGGAGCAGCGAAAAAGGAGCAGTGAAAAAAGGAACACGCGAGAGACTTGAGTACCCATTGGGTAAGGCAAATACCGGGCAATCCCACCCATCTCCATTTTCGTGCAACCGCTCAAACAAGAACGCCGACCAGCCTCGAGGGAACCGGAAAAATCACGCCCGACCCAAACGACAAAGCGCGTGTGTTGGACGCCTGTGAATTTTGGCCCCTGCAGAATCCACTTACGAGGCCTGCCAAGCCAATCTGCCTTGTGCGTTCAGCGTGAACCCCTAAACTCGATCCAAGACAAGCCAAGCCCAGGCCGGGAGACGCATCACCATTCTCCACGACCACCATCGACCACCACCGATCCACCCCGATCCGGGCCCTTGAATCCCCTCGCAAAGGGCACTAGGGCATACCTTAATCCCGAGCGATTTAGTGATTTCCAGCGTCGCCTGTGCGCCAAGCCACACATCGAGAGGAAGCGAAAAAAAAGAGAAGAGAAATATTTAGGGTACCAAGGGAAGCGGCGAAAAGAAAGGGAAGAAAGGCGCAAAACACACAGACCGACACACACACAGAAAGTCACAGCACCATGTCGACGACCACCTCAGGGCTGACACGGCGCCGAGGCGGCGGACCCGGGGGTGCGGGCAATGACGGGGGGAACAACAATGGCAGCAACGGTATTGGCTCGCGGACCAACTCGTCGGCCAACGTTCGCGACGCCGCGGGGGGCGCTACGCCCGGGACGGGCTACGAGAACGGCGAGAACGGCCACCCTATCGCTTTTGACCCGCGCGACATGAGTGAGAGCGCTGAACGCAGCAAGCAACCCAAGCTTACGCTGATGGAGGAGGTGTTGCTTCTTGGGTTGAAGGATAAACAGGTATGGGCTTTTTCAACCTTTGTCTAGCCCTTTTTTTGAGGGGAGGTGTTATGGGTGAGGGCAAAAGGATGCTAAGAATGCGGTTTATCCTATGGGCCTACAAGGCAACGAACGCTAACCAGGACATTCCACACGTTACAGGGGTATCTCTCATTCTGGAACGACAACATCTCGTATGCCCTCCGTGGGTGTATCGTCCTCGAACTGGCCTTCCGAGGCCGTATAGCCATGCAGAACACGCCGTCGCGGCGGAGCTTCCCGCTGCCGGATCGTATTATCGAGGTTATCGACGAGTCGCTGACGGGCGAGGTACTCCTGGACGAAGCCCTCAAGATGATGAAGACGAGCGAGAAGATGAGCGTGAGCAGCTGGATTGACTTGATGAGCGGTGCGTGTTATGTCTAGGATTATCATTTGGGAGGCAAGGCCCGTTGGAATGAAATGGGACACCCACTAACCATATTTTGGGAATCAATAGGCGAGACCTGGAACTTGATGAAGATCGGCTACCAGCTCAAGCAGGTGCGCGAGCGGTTGGCCAAGGGCTTGGTGGACAAGGGCATCCTACGGACCGAGAAGCGCAACTTCCTACTCTTCGACATGGCGACGCATCCCGTCGTCGACAGCGGCGCGAAGGAGGAGATTCGCCGACGCACACGCAACGTGCTGACCCAGCGCACTGTCGTCCTCAACAACTCGCAATGGCTGCCCGAGAACCTTGAGTTCCGCTACCTACGCACCGTCGCTATGGTCTGCGCGGCCTACGCCGCTAACGTCCTCGAGAACGCGCTGTCCACCCTCGGCCACGAAGCCCGCGAGAAGGCCTTCAACCAGACCGACGAGTTGCTCGCCGATTACAGCCAGTGGCCGTTTGGTCGGAAGGCTACGGGTAACGACATTGGGGAGAACTTGCCGCAGGTCATTGGCGAGGTGTGTTTGCTTTCTTTCTCTTCCCGTTCATCCCTCACACTGCCTGTATCCATGTATGTTAACCTTCCCCACAGGAAGTTACCAACTCCTCAGAGAAGGAGCTCCAACTTGAAGTCGTTGCCGCGTGTCTCAGCGTCTTCACCCGTTTGGATTCGCTTCTCTAAACCGCCATCTCCGGCAGTGTACCTGATGGGCCGGCCCCTGATCCCTTCTCGTGCCCCGTTTATAGCCCAGGCTTATGCCTTCATATCTTGTCTCTTCAACACTACTTTCCCACCCCATCTTTCTCCCCGGGTTTCCACCCCAGTTGTGATTCGCTATGGAACACCAAAATTCGATACGTTGGGCATGATCGGGGCTTGGGGCGTTTTTTTAATTTGACCTCACCACCGAGTTAGGGTCACGGGCTACGGCAAAGCAGGGCCATCTTTTTCCTCTTCTCTTCTGTCGGCGGCCGTGTTTCCCTGCCCAACGGAATCAAGATACTAGGGCACGGGAGAGAATGATTGACGGCTTCTTGGGGCCATCCAGGCGAAACACACCCACCAGACCAAAGAAATGGACCATTATGCTGGACGACAATGGATTGTGTTTTCTTCTTAGGCTACGGGAAGGTGGCTTTACGTGGGGTGCTGTGGCCGGCCGTTTGAGCGTTAATTCCGGGGTTATTTGTCGGAACACTTGATCCAGTTGGCTCGGGGAGAAGATGGAGGCTGGAAGTGGAAGACGGCTAGCTCACAGGACGAACGGTGACTGAGATACGTTTAAGTTTAAATAAGCGGGTAGGTAAGCCGGCAAAACAAGCGAAGGAGAAGTGGTGTAAAGCGAAGCGGAAAGGGATGCGAAGCGAAGCGAGGGGGAAGTCGTTGTGGGATACATTCAAACAAACGGCGGTGGCGTCTTATTTGTTCAGCGCAT
Source organism: Chaetomium sp. MPI-SDFR-AT-0129 (assembly GCA_020726445.1). Lineage (NCBI taxonomy): Eukaryota > Fungi > Ascomycota > Sordariomycetes > Sordariales > Chaetomiaceae > Chaetomium > Chaetomium sp. MPI-SDFR-AT-0129. The sequence continues at coordinate 856,586 of JAGJXA010000008.1, read as the reverse complement.
ATATGTATGGGCGGGGCGTGCAATTCAACTATGTTCCTTTCCTCTTTTTTTTCTCACTGGGGTTTGACTGCTAAGAGCTTTGCGATTGCGGATTAAGATTTGGAGGGGGGGAGACGGCGGGTGGTTGCATAGGGCTGTTGTTGTTCGCCCTTCCGGCTTTTTTCTGGTTCCCATCCTTCGGGATTGGACTGCGGATGGCCTTGGCAAGGTCCGTTCGCTGTCGTTTCGCTTCTGGGGAAAGGAACGAAAAGGAAAGGAAAGGGAAGAAAGGGGGGACGGGGGGAGGTTGCTCTTGTTGTCTTGTTGGGGGAGTGGGAATGGAGCAAAAGGGAGTCCGTTGGTTTTTGTTTCACTTCTTTCTACTTCTGTTGTTTTCTTCTCTTGTCACCTTAACGATTTCTACTGCTTTATTCTGTTTCTTCTACGTTTTACCTTCAATTTCGTGCATATAATTGATGGGTATGTTGTGACACTTGCATGCGGTTCTTCGCAGCTTGTTTGAAAAGGTGGGAAAGGATTGATGGGAGGAATAAATCTGGGGTTTGGGGCACGCGGGTGAAGTCCTACTTCGTGATTCAAATTCATTTGCTCATGAGCTGGTAGGCACTACATCGGTTGGAAAACTGGTGTTTGGAGAACGTTGTTTGTGGCCAAATCAGCTGGCATGATGATATTTTTCCGTCCACTCAACGCCGAGGAATCGACAATACCGTCCAGCAAAATGAGATGCACAAAACAAGACCAAAAAAGAGATACCGCACCCAACACCCGGTATATCGCGAACGCCAGACACCCACGATACATAAAAAGTAAAGACCCCCCTTCTCATTTTCTCCCTCCACCAAACCCACCCTCAAACCCCGGCCGGTTCTTCTTCTTAGTCTGGACACCCTTATTCTTCTTCTTCCCACCCTTGCCAGCAGACTTTTCCTCGCGACGCTTGCGCAAGTTATCCTCGCGCTTGCGCTGGCGCTCATGGATAGCCGTCTTGACACCCTCGGCCCGCTCCTTCCACTCCCGCTCCGACTTCTTCTTGGACTTCTCCTTGCGCTTGAGCGCCTTCTTGAGCAGCGACTCGCTGTCGTGCACCTTCTCGCCCTCAGCCCGCCGCCGCGCCGCCAGCCATGTCTCCTTCTCGAGTACCTCCTTGCGCTTGTCCTCGTCCATGACGGCGATGCGCTTCTTCTGCGCTTCGAGCTTGAGGAGTGCCGTCTTGGGGTCTGACGGGCCCTTCTTCTTGGCACTCGCGGGTCCTTTCTCGTAGCTGAGATCGTGAGATAGCTGGGTACCGTCGGAGAAGGCGAGGCGACCAAAGGCGAAGTTGTTGGCGTTGCGGTCGTCATCTTGGTCGAGGAGGGTGCTGATGCCGGGAGAGTTACGCGCACTGCTGAGCGTCTCTTCCCGTTTCCTGTCCGCTTCTTCTTTGGCCAGCCGTCGCATTTCCTGCTTGTGGGCTTTGCGCTGGGCCTGTTTTTCCCGCCGCGACTCGATCAGGTCCTGTCTCGTGCGGATCGGCTTGCCCTCGTTGTCGTCGGCTTTCCGGGCGGCGCGCATGGCGACAAGCTTGGCTTCAAGGCGGGCGCGGAGAGCGGTGGTATCGGCGGGGAGCTTGAGGTACTTGGGCTTTTCTGATGGCGGGACGGTGGAAGAGATGGAAGTCGTGGTGCTGGCAGGCTCGACTGAGTCGTTCTTGATGGTGTCAAACACGGGCGACTCAGGAGCGGAGTTTGCTGAGCTGGTGTCGTCTTCATTCGCAAGGCCGGCAACGTCGATCGGCGCCATGTCTCCGTCATCGCTGTTGGCATCGGCATCGGCGTCGGTCTCGGCAGAAGGCTGGATAGGCTCCTCCTCATCTTCCCACTCACCGTCGTCCTCTGTGACTGGCTTCTTTGATACCTTGTCCGCTTTCCCAACCTTCTCAGCCTTCGTCCCCGCTTTAGCACTCTCTTCCTTCAACTTCTTGGCCTCCTCTTGTTTCTGCTTCTTCGCCAACCTCTTCTCCTCCTTCGCCTTCTGCTTCTTGCTCAGAGCAGTCTCCTCCCCATCCTCTTTCGCTTCCTTCACAGCCTTCTTTTTCTCCGAAACCTCCTTCCCCAGCCCCTCTTCCGCCGCCTCCTCATCCAGCTTCAGCTTCTTCTTCTTCAGCCCCTCCCCAGGCTTCTCCTTCTCAATACCAGCAACATCGCTCTCATCATCGTCTTGCTCCGACCCAGACTCGCTGCCCTCCTCCTCCTCCTCTTCCTCCTCTTCCTCCATCTCGCGTAGCTTCCGCTTATTCCGCGCCCGCTCGTCGAGCACCTCCTTCGCGTTCCGGTTCCGTTCGCTGTCCGGGTCCAGCTTCCCCCGCTTGGCAGCACGGGCCTCGTCCTTGGTCTGCTTCTTCTTTTTCCATTGGTCCTGTTGGTGAGGTGAGATTCATCCCCGCGTTAGCATTCAGCTTGCAAACGCTGCCTAAGTCATGGGTATCCCAAGGGGATGGATGGGTGTGCAGCGGGTGGGTTGCTAGGTAACCCCCCCCGATCCCCGCGCTGCGCAAAAGCAAAGGGTTGAAAAACAAACATCACAAAACATACACTTGTGTCCTCCCCGTAGTACATCTTCGCCGGAATCAGCGACAAAAGGCCATCAAAAGACTGGGCATAGCCGCGCAGGCGTTCCTAAACCACAAAAACAACCAAATTAGCAAGGCTAAAACCAAAACCAGGTGGTCGTGTGCAAGTCAGGCGGCGCATACCTGCAACGCTGTATCCCCCATCTTTAGAGCGTTCGCGCTAGTTGGAACTCGGAGAGAAATCAAAAAAGAGAGACAATATGAGGGGTGGTGACCGGAGTTGCCAGTTCAGATGGCTTCTCGTCGCGGCGCGAGGGGCGTGGTCTGAAATGCAAAACGCCAATGTCGAGAAAAATTGACGGGGCGGGATGCGAACGGATGAATTTTATCGCCGGCGAAATTTTGGGTCGATGTGGAGGTCGGATTCTGCCCCACTCATGCATGTAAGTGGTTCTGCCGGGCGGTAAGCGCTGTCAAGGGTCGCTCGTTGACGGCCTGACTGACAAACAAACAGTGAGGGAGCGGGGAACAAGAGCTAGGTTGGAGAGGAGAAATGGCCGGATGGTTGAGTAGATCGTGGTATTTTTATAATCAATTTATCAAAAGGGCAGGTTAGCTGGGTTGAAATCCATACTTCACCAGTTGCGAATACTCGAGTATCCTTTCGGTTCGACGCTCCACTTCATCGCTACTACATCACAACAGCACAGGAAGCACCCCGAGATCCGACCAAGCATGCATCCGCTGTCTCATGGGTAATATCCTCGATTGGTACGAAGCTGGTTAAAGATAAATACACAACCCCAAGATGGCTAACCTGGGCTGAACCTGCCTTTCACATCTAAACGCCGTCCTGAATCCATAACAAATCGGCCCAACGCCAGCGCTATGCTTTCCGCCTCCCGCATTGCCGCCTTCTTTCCTTGTTCCCTCACTCACTATTAGGCGGTCATCGCAGGTCTGCGACATAAAATAATCATGCATAAAGAAATCTCGACAGATTCAGCGGCTTGATCACGCCTGGCACCATGGATCTGTCGTGCTCGGCATCATCCTCCCCATCACTATCGGGGATGATCTGATCCTCGCTACCCATGGACCGGTTCAGCGCCTCAACCTCCTCCACATCCACCTTCGGCAATGGTATAAAAGCCGGATCCACTGGGAGTGAGGCAGACGGCCGAGGGCTGCCGCTCGACATCGGGGTCGGCGGGGTCGAATAGTTTGGTAGTGGCTTTCCGCGTCTCAAAGCCTGAGCCCCCATTCGCTGAAGGGGCGTCATCATGGGGCCTCGCGTAGCCGTTTGTGAGCTGCTCCTTGGAGTTGCTGTTTCCTGGATACTGGACGCCGGAGTGGGTAGGCCATGGACAACCTTGGCTCGCGGCCGGGCACTGTCATAAGAAAACCCCTTTAGCAACTCTCCAAGAGGCGTGGCCGACATGGGGTTGTTGTCGCTGTGCTGGTTGGCTGCCGATCCGCTCTGGATCGGAGATGATGCGGGAACTTCAACCGTATCGTCATTATCCACCTGTTCACTCTTGGTCGGCGATTGGATGTCCTCTTTCGGCTTCACCGGGGACAAATCTTGGAAGACGTTGAGACCAGAACCCGATTTGGCCGACTTCTCCGAGCGCCACGAAGGATCCGGGAGACTCCGAAACGCCTCTTCGATCGAATCATCCGACAGTAACAAGATGTCATTGTCCCTCTGCTTCTTGGCTGGCTTCTTCTGTCTGGTCGACGGGAAGAACTTGCTCTTCTCCGGTGTGGCGGTGACCACGCCATCGACATCTGCGGCCGAGTCCTCGCATAAACGGACCTTCTTGGGCGGACGAGGCGAAGCGACCGTGTCCTGGTATATCTCGATGGCCGGTCCAGCTGTCCGCCGACGGTGCTCCGAGGACTCTAACACCTCGAAACCTAGAAGTTTCGAGAGAGGTTCCGTCTTCCGGCGGAGGCGAGTGTTGCTAGTGTATGGCCTGACTGGGCCTGCTGCGATCTCCTCGGCTCCCTCCACATAAGGCCGCGGAAGCGGGAACACAATGGCACGAGGCTCCTCTTCGACGGCGGCACTGGTGTTTTGGTTGTGATCGACGGCAAAACAGTTCGGATCCATCTCACCCAGCGGAATGCGGCGAGATTTCTTGTTCTGGAAGAACTCCGTGATAGGCTTTCCAAGATTCCTTGCCGGTCCGCTCACCGAGGCAAGAGCTTGGCTAATAGTCCGCTTGCCCGGCGAACGTGGCATCACGATGCGCGCCTTGGTGATAGGGTTTACGTCACCCACAGCGATAGCTCGGGCGGTCTCCGTGTCGACCGGCGCGCCAATGAAAAGCATGTCGTCGACGTTGACCGAGGGCTCGGGGTCGGTCAGAAGGACAATGTCCCGCTTCTTGGGGCAGAATACACGCTGGTGCAAAAAGGTGAGTTCCGCTTGCTTGAAGTCATCGAGGTACGTGTCGGCAATATGGTGCTTCCCTCCAAAGCGCAACATCTTGACGATACGCTCGGGGGTTTTGTGCTTCCGAATCAGGCGGTAGGCGGTTTTCAAGCCGACATTGTTAATGCCATCTAGGTAATCGCAACCGCTGAGGATGGCCATGTGACGGAACTCACGGTCCGTCCAGCCGGTCAGGGAGACCTCGCGGACAGAGCAGAAGTCCCGTCGGTTGATCTCAATGCACTGGCCGTGCTGGTCCATTTTGGTTAGAAGACGCTTGGCACCGAAAACTAGCAGGTCAGAGTCTTCCGTCACGATCCCGTTGATAAAGCCGTGGCGCTCAAGGTACACAAGTTGAGCGTCCGCCTCGTACGGCGCAACAACATACGGAATGTCGGCCTTCTTGAGCTCTTCGATCAGATGACGAGCCATCTCGGGTGTGACATCGATGGCCTTCTGAAGTTCGGAATAAGCCTGCGACGGCTTTCCCGCTCTAAGGAGCTCCAGCCCGATCTTCTTACTCTCCTCGCGGCGTTTGAGCCGCGAACTCTCCGTTTTGGCTTTGCTGGGAAGGAAATCTCCATCAAAGACGAGATACGGCATAACGCCGAAGTACTTGAACATCCGAACACGGTGCATGGCGAAGTCTACATATCTGAGGGAAGGTTAAAATACGCTTTGGCGTTGCGGAGCATAACAGGCGGACTTACTTGCGGGTAGGCTTGCCTTCGGCTAGCTCAATGGCGCAGGCCACGGAGCCACGATGGAGCCACGCATACCCGTCGATCCCCAACGTTTCGCCGGCATATTTTTTGAGTTCAACTGGGCGGTGAATGGATTTGAGCAGCGGAAGAAGGCCTATACAAACAGATTAGCCAGATGGCGCGATACGGGAAGATAATTCCGTCTCCTACCTGAAATACCCATCCTGGACGCCCTCGATGACTGGAATCACGGAGGATGGTGCAACAACCCGCCCAGGAGCAAATTTCCACCTCAGAACCTCAGCAACAGCTACTCCAGTCCCAAGGCCATGAATCGCTGATGCCGGTAATGATTGTCCGACTGAAAAGAACTCCGGATAGGAAGGATTGCTGAAAAGGTCGCAGTCGAAAAACACGGGGTTGTCGAGAGCGTGAATCGGTTCGCGACGCGCGCCAAAAAGGATTCAGCGGAGGAGAGTGAAGAATATTGGTACAGCAATGCTTAACGAAACCCTGTGAAAGGGAAAGCAGAAAACAATCTGTCGCACCGATGAGGGTCGGGAGGTGGTGGAGAGGGTGGGATGGAGCCCGGTGGTGGGTTGAAGTGGGAGTCGACGGTTTCCAAATTTGGCTGCGGGTGGGTTCCTGCGAATTCAATTTACTTTATATACGCGCCAAGCGCGACCGCGTTCACCGTTCTGTTACCCCCGCGACGGCTCCACACCAGCCAGGAACGGTTCCTGTCAGTGCGGGGTTGACGTTGTTCGAGAAGCTCACCCACAATCGATACTATGGAATGGTATTGTTCACCTTCTCAGGGAGCTCAAAAGAATCGCGCTGCTGATATGATGCAAAACCGCCATCGGTCATATTGCTCCACGGGGTTTAAATACACAGTTCCGATCCCTCTGGGACATATTCGTGAGGATTGGTTCAATACGCTGTAAATTACACATTGGCGTTAATTACAGCTTAAAATACACCTCAAGACACTGGCATCCGTTCTTGGACACGGCCCACAAAAAAAATCTAAACCCAACTCTCACAACTCAACATTGAAGGCTCAAGGTGTTAGCAACTGGCCTGAGGATTCGATTTTCTCATCATAAATTTCTCTACGGGAAGAATAGACCACAATTATGGCTAGGACGCTTGATAAAACGCGGAAGCAGATTGCGAAAAAGAGAAACGGTGCTCTTGATGCTTTGCATGAGAAAAGCCGAGACTCCAAACGGCTTCACCGCGCCCAAATCCGTGACGAGCGTCTCGAGAAAATCGCCGGGGCGAGGCGGAAAAAGGACCAACCGCTACGTTAGTATTCCGAGACTTGGTATGGTGGGCCTGTTGACTAACATTAACAAAGTTGCGCGTGCTGCGTTCTTCCAGGACGCCGTCCAGCAGAACGGCGACAAAGCCCTGGCATTCGATGCCATACAGGCCAAGATAAAGGAGTGAGTGTGGTCTGGTATCAACTACCTTGCATAGTTTGCTAAATTTGCCCCAGATTCGTTCAGCAGTATGACGAAGAGTACGACGAAGTGAAAAAGAACCGCCGGCCGGGGCGCCCAGCAAGTACCAGGGAAGACTTGTTGAAGTTGAAGGTCGCGGCCCTCCAGAAGGAGCACCGCGACGGATTCTGTACGTCGCCTTTGCGCTTTTCCGGATTCCGAAACACAACTGACAGATCTTAGACCTGCCTGACCTCAGCACCGAAGCGAATGCCCAACTCCTGAGCAGATTCGAGGGATCCTGGTCATACCTGACCAGTCTCGCCTGGGTCAAGGTATCGGCCACAGGAACTGTCAAGCCGTCGAGTTTCCCTCCCCAGGGTCTCTAGGCCAAACGGGCTGTCATCAAGAGGGGATTATGCGGGGTCCATGTGCTCGCCATGCGAGCCATCCGAACACCGTCTGCGGTCGTCGCGGGCTTTTCGTCGCCGTGCAGTCGGATGTGGTCGTGAGCCGCAAACAGCTTGAGACATTCTGATGAGACGTCGGAGCTCCATACCCTGCGTCCTGCGGAATATTTTACGCCCGCATGCTGTGTGCCCGGCGCCCCGCGTTCACCTGGTGCCCTGGCAGCCCCTCCTTGGTCGAAACATACTACCGACCTGCGGCTGGCCGTGGCGGGCTCCGTCTTGCCGGGGCTTTAGGCCACGCTATGGAAGGGGACCGATGCTTCCATCCTCCACACCCGGCGCAGCTCCGAAACACAAGCGACGCAGGGCGATATGCAACTCCCCGAACTACACCCCGCCCCGGTTGACAGGTGCGGTGTCATCTTGGTGGCCCGACACCGCCGGCAATGGCTGTCGAACAATCTTGTACGACGCGGCATCGCCCCGCCTTTCTTCACCGCACGAGGGACCGCACGAGGAGGGCTAGGAAGACGGAGCAGGGCCGGGGCGTGTCCGGCGCCGCAATTGGCCGGACGGGACGGTCGCACACGGAATAAGCGGCAGGTAGCCGAGTGTCAGCGGCGGCCCGGGGCCATGCTCACCACCTCACATTTTTAGACCGACGCTCAAGGCGCGCGCGCCAACACCATGATTCTGCCTCGCGGCCGCGGATGCCGCGTCTTAGTCGTGGGAATGCGCCCGCCCTGCGAAGATGAAAGAGGGGAATGTGATATCATAGGGCGAGAGCAAAATGTCAAGCTTGTACCTCCGTACACCACCGTGTTCCTCCCGAGTCAATGTATGGAATGTCACATCCGTGTTTGTGCCTCCTCCCTCTCTGGTCCTCGTCGCTTTGGTACTCGTTCGCTTTGTCTTCCATCTTGCTAAGCAACTCGGATACTTGCACCGAGGGAATCCCTGGGCGATGTAACCTGTGAGCGTGTTTGGCTTCAACGCCCATGATATCTGACCACCAACTATCTCGGGGTTCTATGACTCGACAGCCGCAGTACAACCTTCTATCGTGGCCAACTCGGCCCATTGGGCCTTTCCGCGTAGTTGGGTCGATTTGGGCCACGTTCCAGAGGATTCAGACTCGAAAAATTGCAACGTGCTGCGGTTGGGTTGAACCGGGCCTCGAGTCCTCGAGTCCTCGAGTCCGACGTTTGTGTCCATCTCTAAATCTATCATCAAGGAATCTAGGATATATCATACCCCCCTCTTCAGATTTTTCCTGTCTCCCTTTCCCTAGTCCCAACCCATTTCCTTCTCCACTCCACCAATCAACACACATTCATCATATAGTATATCTCAGCCACCCCTTCACCCCCCTTAAAAATTCCCACAACTATACATCACCCACCACACCACTCATCAAAAAGTCCAAAAATGTGCACCTACACAACCCACATCCACACCTGCGCCCGCTGCGCCCGCCAAGAAACAGTCCTCATCTCCGAACAAATCTGTCCCGTCGCCCGACCCAGCGGCATCTTCGGCACCTGCCCCACGGGTATCCTCTTCCAACAACGCGACGCCCACGCTGGGCCTCCCCCTTTATCTTTATCCCCTAGGTTTTCTACCACCACTTCTACTTCTACTTCTTCTCCTTCCTCCTCCTATAGTACCACTGCCGGACCTTGGACAGCAGGATCGGGTACCCCAGGATCAGCTCCCCCAGGATCTAGTACCCCAGGATCAACCGGAAGACAAAGACAAAGACGCAGTACGAGCGGCGCCTACCGCGCGCGGGGGTACAGTCTGAACCAGTGCTGGCCGTGTCGGGAAGCGGTAAGAGTGGCTATTGCTGCGGCGGTGGCGGCGGCGGGGGAGATGGGGGGTGGTCGATGGGGGGGAAGACGTGCTTCTGGCTCTACTTCTAGCTCTAGCTTTGGCTATACCTCTAGTTCGAGTTCAGGTTATGGCTACAGTACAAGCTCTGGGTTTGAGGCTGGGACTGCGCTGGCAGCGGGCGGGCGGGGGAGGATGGAGGGTTGGGTGGGGGGTAGGAGTGGGAGTGGGAGGGGGGATGGGGGTAGTGGTGCGTTGGGTGTGAGGATGGAGGGTGGTGGTGTTGGGGTTGCTGGGGACTGGGTGTGAGGGAGAGGTTGAGGGAACAAGTAAGTGTGCGGGTCACATTTTGAGGACGGAAGCGTGCGCAAGATAGACTGGTATATATGGGGCCTGGGTTGGTTTTGTGTGCAAAAGTGATGTTTTTATGAGTTAACGACTTGATGACTGATGAAGACTGATGAATTGATGAATCAATATACTCGAGTTTGTCAAATCTGCCTGGGTCTTTTCTTCTTTTGACGAAGTGAATGAGTCCTTCGTAAAGTTGTAAGAGAAACGGTTCTTGGCATACGGATAGGGAACGTTATTTGTGGAGCTCAAGCTATCTGCCCGAGCTGCCCCGCCCAATGTGGCCCGTGCTCGAGTTTTTTTTTTCGAGCTTGCCTCCCCGCCCACCACCTTGACGGATGATGTTTTCATTGTCCCATTGCTCCTTCCTCAACCTCCACCTCACTTTTCCACCTTCCTCTTCACACTCCCCAATCACTCTCCCGTCACGACCCCTCACATACCCAGCCCAAAATGATGTCCCTCCGGACCCTCGCGCGCTCAGCGCCCCGCACCCTAGCCCGTGCCTCCAGCAGCCTCTCAAGCCGCACTCCCAGCACGCTGCTCCGGACGACCCGCACGACACCCCTCGCGGCTCGCACACAACAGATCTCTGCCTTCTCGACGACAATGCTCCGCCCGGCCGCCAAGAAGGGCGAGGTGGATGCCGAGGTGTCGGAGAAGTTGGCCAGCGAGATCCAGTTTGAGAAGGAGGTCCGCGAGAACGAGCCGCAGCCGCCGAGCATCAAGGACTTTTTGGAGAATAGCAAGTTCACGCTGGAGGATGTGCCTGGCAAGGAGGATGTGTATCTTAGACGGACGTTTGGCGAGGAGAAGTACGTTTCTCTCTCTCATTCTCCTATGGTCCCTACTCTTTTTAGTCTTTTGCAAGCTCTCAGTCACTAACCCATACAGAATCACGGTCTCCTTCTCCATCTCGGACCTGCACAACATGGACCAGGACATGATGGAGGACGACAACATCCTAGAAGACGCCGACCTAGAGGAGGCCGAAGCCGCGCGCAACACCGAGAACCAAGAAGGCGAAGAAGGCGCCGAGGACGACGAACCCGGCCACGAAGCCCCCGTTCCCGTCCGGCTCAACATCGTGATCGAGAAGCCGAACCAGGGCGCGCTCAACATCGAGGCGCTCGCGCAGGACGGCTCGATCGTGTTCGACAACTTCTACTACTACGCCGACCCCAAGCTGGCGCACAGCACAGACGCCAACGCGGTGCACGAGGCGCAGGACACCTATCCGGGCCCGCCGTTTGGCAGTCTGGATGAGGACTTGCAGGTGCTGATGGAGCGGTATCTCGAGGAGCGTGGGATTACCCAGGGCTTGGCGCTGTTTGTGCCGGACTACATGGACTACAAGGAGCAGAAGGAGTACACGCAGTGGTTGAAGAACGTCAAGGCGTTTATTGATGCTTAGGTTTTAGCGGGCGGATGAGGAGTCTTGGTGTCTCGGGAGAATAAAAAGGGGGCTGAGGGTTGTGTTGAGGGCTTGTATTATTTCCACTCTACGAAACGGGATGTTTGGTGTACGATAGATATAACGGGGATTATGACATGTCTATTTGACATACCGGACTGTATGAATGAAACTCGGGTAAAATAATGGACTTTCGGGTTGTCTTGAGTGTGATTCCAAGCTTGGATGTATCTTGCACGCCATGCTCGCTTAGTCATTCAGTCCCAAGTGAGGCTGAGCTGAGCTGAGCTTGTCTTGAACCTCAACTGCTTGATATCCTCATTGTTAGTCCATGATTATCCCCGCTGGTTAGTTAATTCATTTTTTTTTTTACTTTTTATTCTTGTTATCGATCAAGCGTGCCTATCAATCTCTCAACCAGTTCCTCCTTATCTCACTCAACTCGGCCATTCGCTCTAAGAGCCCGACATCAAACAACTAACATTTTATCCGTATCTCGTCCAATTCCAAGCAATACCCAACCTACATCCCCAAGCATGGCCTCAAACACCCCAGACCAAGACCGAAACCCCTCCGACGACGAAGAAGCCCAACTTCTCTCCAGCAGCGACGAAGACTACGAGCAATTCGAGCTCAGCAACCGATCTGATCCGAACACCCCAACACCAACACCAACAGCCCCACGACCCCGTAACCGGCCCAACCCGTCCATATGGTCCCGCATCTGCCCTCCCCAATCCCTCACCTCCCACCCCCCAACCGTAACCCCCTTCTTCCCCTCCATCCAAGCCCTACCCAGCAAACTCCTCCTCCCCAAACGACCCTGGCAACGAACCCTGCTTTTCGTACTCTTCGTCTTCTCCTGGATCGTCGTCCTCATCCTCGGAATCCGATCCGCCTTTTCCAGTGATTCCAGCGAGGCGTCCGACACATCGGGTGGTCGTGCTATCCGGGAGGTTAGTTGTGTCGAGACGCTGTGGCGGCCGGGGAATGAGTGTGGGCTGGACGGGGTGGAGTGTAGGCCGTTTGGGAATGTGTCGGTTGTGGTGAGGTGTCCGGGGGGGTGTGCTGGTGCTGGTGCTGGTGCTGGTGCTGGTAATGGTGCTGGTGCTGGTGCGAAGGTGGGGGGGAGGAGGTATGTGGGACGGGTGGAGGTCGATGATGGACCGTTAGTTGTGGGTGGTGGTGGTGGTGGTGGTGATGCTGGTAGTGAAGGGGCCAGGAACGGAATCAGTCCGTACCGAGGCGACTCCTTCCTCTGCGGTGCTGCTATCCATGCCGGTGTGATTGACGACACCACCGGCGGGTGTGCCGTAGCGACGCTAGTAGGGGAGTACTACCACTACTTTTCCTCCGTCCAGCACGGTATTGAGTCCATCGCCTTCGACTCCTACTTCCCGCTCTCCTTCACCATCACCGCCGACCCGACCTTATCATGCCCGTCCCTGGGAACAGGCTCAGGCTCAACCATCTCCTCCCTCCCCTCCTCCATCCTCTTCACCACCCTCGCCTTCCTCTTCATCTCCCCCCCCGCCCTCCGCTTCTTCACCACCTTCCTCGCCATCTTCACCCACGTCTCTCTCACCTCCGGCTCCCCCTCCGACTCCTTACCAACCCTCCTATCCCAATACACCACCCACCTCCTCCCCACCCTCTTTATCTCCCCCCTCCTCTACCACACCTGTGTCCGTCCCGCCCTGCCCGCGGCTAAACTAGCCCCCCCTCTCACCATCGAAACAACCGCTCTCTACCTCCCCCCCCTCTGGCTCACCGCCCTCGCCCACCACACCATCATCCCCTTCCTGCCCGATATCACCCACCGCAACTGGTCCACCATCCCCTCCCTCCTCGTCACCATCATAATGATGATGCTGAGACTGGGGGTGCTGGTACTGACGGTTTATCAACTACGCACCATCGATCTCGCGGCGCGGTGCGAGGGGTCGAGGACGAGTTATACCCTGGCGGTGTACGCGTTGCTGGTGTTGTTTGGGTTGACTGTGCTTGAGAAGGTGGGGGATTTGGGACTGGGGTTGGGGGTATATGTTGAGATGCGGATTTGGCTCATTGCGGTGTTGCTGCTGCCCATCACGGCTGTGCAGAGTAGGGTGGCGTGGGTTTATCAAGGGGTGTTGGTGGGGTTGTTTGTTAACAGTGTGGCACGGCACGGGCTTGGATCTGTGTTGGAGATCGGGCCCGGAGGGATGGTACGGGATGGGATTGAAGTTGGGGTGCCGATTGTGGTACCCCCTTTGGTAGAGGGTTTAGGGGGGTTGGTTAGCGGGAACGGAGAGGGAGAGATGAGGATTCGGTTTAAGTGGAAGGGTTTAAATTCAACTTTGCCGGAGGAGGATCCAGAGCCAACAAGCCGTGAAGGGACGAACGCAAAAGAGACGATAGCGACAAGGACCAAACCAAAAGGAATCAGCGTCCTAGTAAACGACGTCGAGCGGTATCGCGGATGGTTTGCAGAACAACCCCTAGAGGAGCAGACATTTGTGTGGACGCGGGATTTACATGGGACATTAGCGGATGAGTATTTCCGGTTTGGGTTTGTGACAGACGGCGGAAGGATGCTGGGGGGGTATACCGAGGCCGGGACGTGGTTTGTTAATGGGAGTTGGAGTCAGGGGGTGGGGTATTGGTGATTGTTTATGTGTTGTTGTATGGTGTATGGTGTATGGTGGTTCTTCACAAGATTTTCATGTCATACTCACTCACTACGGTACCTTCAGCTACCGGACAACCCGAATAAGGAACCCATTGCACTGCAAGCCCATGTTCCTGAGAAGAGAAGGGACCATGTATCACCAACCCTTCATCCCATCTCTTCCCATCTCATACCTCCCACGCCCCTCCAAAACCCAAAACCCGTTCCTTCCACCAGTAGTATAACCCCCCCCCTCTCATTCTTCCTGCCACCGACGTCCCAAGGGCCACAACCGCCGTGTGGCCTAGTCAGCATTGGGACAGCCCCGACTCGAGAGGCTGGGGGCTCGATCCCCAGCCTTGCAAAAGCCCTCCCGTGGGCTTTTCGTAACCACCGGGCCTTATCACCGAGATAAGGCCTGGTGGTGAGCTTTTGACTTTTTTTCTTTTTTTGTGTTACTTTCATCTTTCTGGTCTGTTTCCTTTTCTTTTCCTTTTTTCTTTCTCATTACGGCAGTTGATGTCCGTAATACCAAAAACTTCAGGCATCGTCAATACCACCTCGGCAAGACGCATTCAACGGACTGACATTGCTATATCTCTACAACATACTCTTACAATCTAATATTAAGCACAGCTTCCCGGTCTGCCCCCCTCCCCGTCCACCCCGTCCACTGTTTCCTCATCTTCCACGCCGCGTGCAAATACAGCTTCCCATGAACCCCCTCGTACACCCTCGACAGCTCCCTCAGACTCCTGAGAGCTCTCAACAGATCAACATCGCCAATTTCACCGCCCGCACCGCCTGCCCCGTTCTCTACTTCACCAAATACACCCTCCCACGTCGCGTTTTCACACGCTAGTTCCTCCGACACCATCAGTTTCCCGTCTATGATCGGACGGAGCTGCGTGACGTATGTCAGCACCACGAGCAGCCACAAGCCTCGCACAAGAAGGAGTTGTTGCTCCGGGTCCACCACCCATGTTGTAAGGAGCACTCGTGTGCTATAGACACACGTAGGGAGTCGGGCGAGATACTGATCAAATGCCGGTTGTTTTGGCTTATGGGTTGCTGACAGGAGCAAGACCGACAAAGCAGATATCTGCTGTACGAGAAGCATAGCATCCCGGGTGTCAAGATACTGCATGTACTCCATAATCGCGGCTTGGGCGCCGGGGTGTGTGAAGACATAAGACACTCCGTGGAACCCCGGCCCGGTCTTCATGACGCCGCTGAACCGCCCGTCGTGCCCGGCTCGCCCGAGGATGTCTTCTGGCGAGAGATAGTTCGTGGATGCTTCTGGCGTTTCTGGTGCAGTCAACAAATCGCCAAAACGCTCCATCCAATGTACGGCCGAGAGTGTCAGGGACTCCATCACCAGGATGGTCGCCTGCAGCTCGATTCCATCGACGAGAAGAGACAAGGGACGTCCAACTCCAGAAAAGAGGCCGTAGAGGAGCGGTTCACTGCCACTGTAACCGCCACTAAAAATGTGGTGTATTGCGAGCGCCCTGGTGTCACCTCCAAAATTGCCGTTTTCCAGGCTAAAGTAGGACATGAAGGCACGCTGGAACCTGGTAATCGTTAGCTGCGAAACTACGAGCCGACGGTTTCAAGTCTCATACCTGATGTCTCCGAGAAGCCGCGTTTTGTCTTCATCATCACCGATGGCTCTCGGTGACGGGGTCCAAGGAACTAGTCCACTGGCCAAGGAATTGTTCACCGTTTGAAGCTGTTCCGGCGTTCTGCCAAGGAAGAGCAGTGTGGCGAGGGCCTGTGATCATGAGTATGGGTATCGATGACTAAAGGGTTACTGCCGTTCACTTACAGAAGGAAGTTCATTATGAGTCCCATCTGGTCGAACCAAGGCATGCTGAACATGCACTGCTGCCAACAGACGGTCAAACGTGGCCCTCGATGTTGACTTGGTCATCATCATCTTGCAGTTTCCATGCACATCGGGCCGCGGACATCGGATACAATGGGATAATCCCGTGAAGCCCCATCTCATTATTAAAGGTAGCAACGCAAGAACCTCGCGTCTCCGTCCCTTCCCTTTAAGCAATGGATGTTGACCGTTCAAAAGGCTCCGCCGCCCCTGGAAAATGGAGCTCGGCTCGGCTATAATCAGACTGGCCATCGTGTCCAGTCAAAGACAACGAGTGCCTGGAGGTGGGGATAAGGCGAGAGATAGAATCGGAATGGACTCAACCAGTAGACGCGAGAGGCTTCGATCGCGTGGCGATCCGCGGGGAGACCAGCGATCCCGTATCCCCAGCAGCCTGGGACGACCGCCGTGTTTGGGCTAAGCCTAGGTGCGTCATTGGGCACATGGCCTGGGCCAAGCCGAGCTTGCGAGATGGTTGACTCAACTTCGACAGCTGGGGAGGGGCGGCGACAGATCCATATCGGTATCGCGGAACCCGAGAGGAGGTCGTAGACACGCTGTTGGAGACGCCGAGTGGACGGCTAGGACATCGAACCTAAGCATCTCGAGCCATCCATATGCCTGTCCCCGTCATACCGCCAGTCGATCCCGGGCCTTGGGGAGCCGATCCGCCACCGGCACGGCCTAGCCGTTTCCCCCGGTGGTTAAGGGCATATCCGGGGGGGTTGGATTGGTGTTTCTAAGAACGCCATGGCAAGGCGATCAAAGCAGAGAAAATCGGAAAAGTGGAAGAAATCGGCCGGGGTGCAAGTGAACTTGAGGAAGTACTCGGGCTGGAACGGAGGTTGTTATCCCAGACGGGCAGGCGCGCGGGTCGGCTCTTTCCGCTTCTTGATGTCGACGCGAAGGTATCACGCACAATGGACTCAGTGAACGCAAGGCTGTTTCGAGAAAGAACAACCCAGCTTGTTGGGAAATCGAGTAGTCAGCGTTGCACACTTGGTGGTTCCTGCAGCTGCAAGCCGAGACCACAGCGGATTGGTCGAGAGTTGGCATCGTTTTTCGCATGCGGAAAGTGCATGCAGTAGCGGGAAAATTCCTGTTCTAATACCCTCACGTCACCTAAGCAGAACTTCTTTTGGCCTTAGTTCTAGTCATCGATTAGGAATCACTTGCCCACGATTGCCAACCCCGGTGTCCTCAAGCTAGCAACTGATGCATTCATTATGAACTCGGCGCCCACTACATCATATTTGGAATTTGACCCGCTCGCTTTTCGCGCTGCTGCCTTTGAAGAATTGTTTTCCTAGGCACTGATTTATAATCACTTCCGGCTGCACCCGTCTGGCAGCTATTCCGTAGCTTCCACACTAGCGGCTCGCGAAGGCCGACAACACCACCAACCTACTCTCGCTGCAGTCATTTGGAATTTCACAATCTCACCCGCAACTCCCGTCTAACCCGCCCTACATAACGCTCGCTAGCCCCCCCCCCCCCCCCACGCCACGATTTGCCACTTCTCACTCAGCCTGCCACATTCGCGATATGGTGTTACCAAACCCTTCGCCGTTCGCGCTCTCCTATGCAGCCGCCCTCTCGCCGGGTGACACCTCTGGCGTCGCACACGGGTCACCGCAGAAGATGAGGGAGATTGAGACCTCGGACGGGTAGGAAAGCTAGCCCCTGAAATTGGGCAGTCGAAGTCGACACCTTGAGACAAAAGATGGCTTGCGAAGTGCCGCCGCGAACAGATCTCGGAGTCTCAGCCTGGTCTCGGGTGGTCTACCTGACTTTCAGCTGACGACGGCATTTATATATATCTGTGTCCGGCGATAGAGATCTCCCCGCTCATCGGTTTGGCATTGGAACGGGACTGTGGCTGGCTGTCCCCGCGTCGTGTTTGGCATGGTGGGACATGTTGATGCTACACAAGTCGCTCGTTGCTGCGGAGTTAACGTTGCTTCTTGAAGAAGCTCAATCCTCACCATCTTTGCGACCTGAAAGGATTCGTTTACCACTTTTTCATCCCAGCTACTGACCGACCGACGAAAATGCGCTACGACTAGGAATTCCGAATGTCCCCTGGGAGGCTGAACCGAGACAATCACGGACAGAGATTCAGGGCTTCATGCAACGGGAGAATTACCCTTTGTAGAATTCCCAAGAGCCCCTTGTCCGACGATGAAATGTTGTTGTACTCGGGTTCAACCCCCTCATATGTCGAGGGGCCTCAAGCGAGGGGCTTCGGGAAGGGGCAGTTGGATTACAAGCACAGCATTGTAGGTTACAATGTTATGATCGTTGCTATGAGCAAAGTTGGGTGGGTTTAGGGGGATAAAAAAGACCGGCGAGGGGGCCAGCACGGGGATGGCTTTCCAATTCTGAAGTTTTCTAGGAACGGTACTCGACCGAAGGCAGTCATTGAGATCACCCATAGACTCCTCTAAAGCTCTCTGCGATGCGTGTCCATGCGTGGTTGTGTTTGGCGCTAGGCGGCTTAGCAGTTGCGCTGGGAGAAGGCCAGTCTTTGGCAAACGATGACGAACAATATTTAGTAGAAAATGAACACCTGGGGGCGTTTGGTCTAGGAGGTAAGTAAACATAGCAAGGAGACGAAACGAACTGCTCACTAACAAAACCTAGACAGACACCCAATTCACAAATCGGAATGCACCGACTGGGTCGGCGTCGAGGTGATCGTGATGGTGGACTTTATCGACGATTGCCCCCTGAACCCGGAAGATTTGCTAGGTCTCGCCTCCTTACCCCGTGTGGTTATGCCAACAACTAGCTGATGACTAGGACAGGACAACAAACCGCGACTCAGTGTGTATCGACCCTGAGCCGGTCCATCTGCGCGACACCTACCCCGGAGCGGCCATGCTACCCATGTGTCTTTGGCACGCCGTCGTCTTCTGAACTGGTGACGGTCACGGTGGTGAGTTGCCGGTTTCCTCACCCACAACTTATTCCCTCGTATGTAAAACACTATCATGCTAACATACCCAGACCTCCTGCACGGCGGACACCAACCCAACACAAACACTTACGCTCCAGATGTGCTACACCTGCTCGGCGACCGTCTACACGACTGCCGTCTCTGGCTACACGGCCGGCGCGCCTTGTCACGACTGTACCCCGTACAGTAGCCTCAGCAGCAGTATTAGCAGTGTTAGCCCGGAGTCACCCTGCACCACAGACGACGACACGACAACGACGACCACCACCACCGTTACAGCCGCGACCACTGTACTAGCCCATACAGAGACCACGACAACAACCACGTTTCTGTCGGCAAGTCCTAGCGAGAGTGAGTCGGGGTGTCCCTGTGCGGGCATTAGCACGAGCACCAGCACGAGCACCAGCACGAGCACCTCGTCGGGATATTGGCCGACGGGTGGGACCACATACACGACGGTGTATAGCACGACGACGCTGGGGGCGCCGTATGAGACGACTACGGAGGGGGCGCCGTTTACGGGGGGTGGGATGCAACAGATTCAACAGGGGGTGGGGGGTGGTGCTTGGATGGGGATCGTGGGGTGGGTGGTGGTTGGTGTTTGGGGTTTGTAGGTGGGTTGGGTTCTTCGGGTTCTCTTGTCTCTTTCTATGATGGAACTAATAAAGGGGATTGAACGTCACTTTTTACGCAGGTAGTTAGGCTTCGGTCGAGCAATTTAGTCTCTTCAGTCACTCTTCACACTGATCAACCGCCATATATGACTGGTGAACACGGAATTCGTCTAACATTCGCACACACATACATAGCCAAAATGATACAGTAAATCAGCACCGCCTCAGGCCTTCACAACCTCCCGTCCCACCGCCTCCAGAGCCTTCACCAACCCCTCCACCGTCCCCGGCAGCGTCAACGCATTCACGACCACCCTAAAAAAGCTCCCCTTCTCCCCCGGCGCATAATCAATCATATACCCCCTGGCCACCAACCTCTCAACAATCGCCTTCGTCCTCGCCGTATTCACCGCCTTATCATCACTCACCCCACCGACACCAGGCGGTCCATAATAAAAGCACACCTGCAAACACGGCGGCGGGTTCTCCGACACCAGCACAAAATCCTCATGCGCCTCCAACAACCCCGCCAACTGCGCCGCCCGCGCAAACGCCCCGTCCACAGCCGCCGCAAACCCATCCGTGCCCGTATGCACCCACGCCAGCGCCAGCTTCAGACTATCCGCCCTTCGCCCACACTGCAGCGTCAAATCCGCTAAATCCCACGGCTCCGGCACCTCCCCCGTCTCCGGATCCGCAGCACCAGCATGGAACAGATACCCCGCCGGCAGCGTATTCGCCCGATGCAGCACCGCCGTATCGGGCACCAACAGAAACGAGCACGTCACGGGTACGTTTAGCATCTTGTGCGGGTTGACCGTCACCGAGTCTGCGCGTTCCACACCCGCCAGCTTGTACCGCTGCGAAGGCGAAAAGATTGCTGGCCCGCCCCAGCTGCCGTCGACGTGCAGCCAGATCTTTTCGTGGCCGTTTGACGCTGACGGCCCGCCTTCGGAAGCGAGCACGTCGGCGATGGCTGCTAGTGGGTCGTAGGATCCGAGGACGGTGGTGCCGGCGGTAGCGTTAACATACAACGGCGTCTGCCCCTCGGCCCTCGCCTTCCTTATAGCACCGCGCAACTCTTCCGGATCCATCTGCCCCGTCACCGGGTCCACAGGCACGGTCCAAACCGCCTCAGACCCCATGCCGCAAGTGACGGCGGCTTTTTCGACCGAGTAGTGGCCGTGCACGCTGGTGAAGAGGGCGAAGGGGCCGGTGGGGATGGCGGAGGCGGAGTTGCCGAGGGTTTTGGTGGACGGGTAGAGGGTGTTGCGCGCTGTGACGAGGGAGGTCAGGTTGGAGGAGGAGCCGCCTTGGCAGGTTACGCCGCCGGCGCGGGGGCCGGTGAAACCGAAGAGGGCGGCCAGGCGGTGGGCGGTGTGTTTTTCGAGGATGGTTAGGGCGGGGGAGACTTGGTAGACGTGGACCTGGGGTAATTAGCTTTGGGCAAATGTTGGTGGGGGGGTGGATGTTGGAAGGGGGAGGGTAATTTACATTGGTGTTGAGAGCAGCGAGCAACAACTCTGAGGCCACGCCAACCTATTAGTTAACACCAAAGTCAGCAAACCACAGTCACTTATACACTCACCCGCACTCACTCATACCAAGAAAAGAACAGGGAGATAGGAAGAGACCCACCGCATTAGTACTCGCATACAACTTATCCATAAACCCCTGATCCCACGTATTCACACTATACCTCAACACCCCCCGAATCGTCTCCAACAACCCTTCCTCGCCCCGCCCTTCACCCTCCGGCAGGTCCAGCGCCAGAGCCTTTACCAGCTCCTGCGGCCGCTTGGCGTCTACTAGGACGTTGCGGACGACCGGAGTGAGAGTCCCATTTTCGTTGGCCTCTTCGGTAGGAAGTAGCTGGCCGGCGGCGCGCGAGGGGACGGCGGTGTCGGCGGCGCGGATGAAGGGGATGATGAGGGCTTTTACCGCGTCGATGAGCTGGTGAGTGTTAGTTTGAGTGTGAGTATGAGTCAGAGGGCAGTTTTTATTTGGAAGGGAACGGCTTACATGTTCGACTTCGTCGGCTCGGTTGAGCGTTTGAGGTTTGGCGGTTCCGTTTATGCCGTTCATTTTGACTACGATGTCAGGCGAGAGGTATAGTTGGTGCAAAGTATGCTTGTGGATGAGTGTGTTGTGTATGGTCGTGTGATGGGAGGTGTAAGTGAAAAAGAAAAGGGGCAGGGTTCGGGTTGTACGAGACAGAAATCGTCGAGTTACTGTTCACTCCAATATATGAAGGCTGGAATTACACTCAAGGATGACTCGACTTATCTCTGCTTTTATTCTGTTCCCTTTATCTCTCTTTTCCTATGACTCTTTTCCAACTTTTTTCTCCCTTTTAATCCTTCCGCCGCTTTGCCGGTCCGGCCCGGCCGGTCTAGCCCCCACGCCGCACGTTTTTCTCCCCACCGCCTAAAACTTCAGCGCTCACCTCGGCCCGGGGCGGCCCCACCGCCACCGTTCACGGGGAGAAATAGCGCAACGGTTTATTTTTTAGGGTGAGTATCTGAGGTCGAAGAAGAAGATCTGGGGATTACTTGAACTTAAACGAAAGGTTAAAAATAATAAAAAATAAATCATTATCTTGCGTAAAAGGGTATAACAGGCAACTTAATGCTACCCCTTACCCCTTTCCACTCCGAGTCCGAGGACTCGATCCGAGCCCTTACCGGGATACCCTTCCTTTACTCCACGTAAAAGTATTTCCAAAAGGCAATCAGATGTCACCAGGCACAACACCACTTCAATCAGCTGCATGCACTCCAAAATAGATTTGATTGCGAACCAAACGAATGTCTTGGTTTTGCAGTCCCAGAGTGGGTTACAACCTAAACCAGTGACAACAAACAACCTGGAAACAAGTCACAGGTTCCTCCATCCTCAACGATTGTCTGTCGGAAGCTGCCAGATCCAGTCCTTGTGTGCCACCTGTTGCCCTCCAAAAGTAACCAGACTGAGATGAGCGATAGACGAATCTGCCCTCAGGGCTGTTCCCTCAACGAGAAACGACCTAAGCATCATTCTGCTTCTTCCGCAGATCAAAAACCCGAATCGCTTCCTCCGCCGCCTTCACACCACTAAGCGCCATCGCGCCAAACGTCGGGCCCATGCGGTTGGCGCCGTCAATCTCCGACAGCTCCATGCCGCCGACGATCAGGCCCGGCACGATCTCACGCGTGTTCTTGACAATCGCGTCTTCGGCCCGCTGCATGTCCAGGCCGCGCATGCCTTCGAGCTGCTCGAGGCGCTTCATGCTGACTAGGCGCTTGACGGAGAAGGCGCCGAAGGGGCCTGTTGCTGGTTAGCATGGATGATGATGAAGAAGAAAAAGGGTAGATGGAGATAAGCGAAGAAGACATACCGTCGTGGCCGGTGGTGGAGATGATAACAGGCGCGTTGATAGTGTTAGGGTCCATGCAGCTCTGGTCGTCATGGTGCATCGACACCAGCGTCCAGTTGGTAACAACACCCGCAATACGCACGCCCGCAGCGCCCTCTTCATCCGACGGCCGGGTAATCAAATCCTCCACCGTCGTAGCATTAAACATCTTAACATTGTCCATAGCCAGCACGCGCGACAGCACAGTGCTAGTGAACAGCGCGGCGTGCTTAACCACCACGTAGTCGCCCTCGTCGTCAAAGGGCACGCCGATTTCGCGGAGGAACACGTCGGCCGGCTTGCGCATCACCATCGCGCTGAAGAGCTGGCCGCCTAGCCAGGCGCCGCCGCCGGGGGCGACGCCGGCTTCAATGATGGTGATCTTGAGGTCCGGGCGGAGCGTGCCGAGCGTGTAGGCTGCGGAGAGACCGCAGGAGCCCGCGCCCACGATGACGATGTCGGTTTCGGCGTGCGCGTCCAGGTCGGCGAAGTCTAGACTGTGTTAGAATACATTGAACCTTATGATAGTGATGCCACGTAGAAAGGAGTAAGAACTTACAGCGGCGGGTCATGGCGCGCGAGACGGTGCTCTCACGGATGGGCGCAAAGGTAAAGTCGTCCCAGCTGCCCAGCATCTCGCTGAGCGGCTTGGTCAGGCCATCGGTGCGCTCCTCAACGGTAGTGCCGGCGTCCTTCACCTTTTTGACACCCACGGCGAGCTGGGCGTGCTGCTGGGCGGGGGAGATCGCAGAGGGAGCCATCTTGTTGTTGTTTTATTTCGGGATTTACCGAGGAGTAAGTTTGGGTGATCTGCAACAGTCAGGATTTTCTGCTCCGACACAAGCAAGGGGAATAGGACAAGAAGCATGATCCTTTCGCTGGTATTATCCAGATCAAGTTTTGCGCCGTATAATCTCAGCCGCTCCGCTGCTGTCGGCAACGCCCACCGGTCTTGGTTCTTGAGAATTCGCCTCCTTTATGGAAGTGGAATTATTCCAAGAACCCTGACTGGAGACAACCGACAGCAATCAGATTGGCACCGGCTCACGCGTTCAGATAGTTACCTGAAGATGATACAAGCTTGATCATTGTGGGATAGGACACCATCGAAAGGCCGCCATGGCTTCTCGGCCCCGAAGGGAGGACGGCATCATGTACCGGACAAAGTCGGTCGGTCAAAGTCTGGGCTGTGGTTAGAGATACTAGTGTTCTACTAAGCAAGTGGAGGAAGTGCGTGCGCACGACACTTGTTGCTTCTAAGAGAGCTGTTGTTGTTGTTTTACTGAAGCGTTGGTGTTCGACGATAGAGGGAGAAAGAGAAAAGAGAAGGGAAGCAGAAAGGAGGGGCAGGGCAAGCGAGCATCCGATATGGAGTCTCCCTTTTATAACCCGGCGCTTCCTAGCTCGTGCGGTTCTGGGCGGCTCAAGGTGCACAGAACATCCGACCCCCACGACTCCTCTTTTTTGGCGAGCAGAACTAGCCGTGTTAGTTCTGCGAGATGACTATCTCCGCAAGCGAGCCCCTCCCGTGATACCCTTTTGCCCCTCTGCCCCTCACGGGGATAGTGGGATAATGGTCGATCCACGGGGAACGGCACGGCCGGTGGAGGAAGAGGGGTCGGCTGATAACCCAATGACGATATCAGATCCGCTCGAGCCGTCTCCGTTGTGGTACCCCAGCGAGCCCAGTTGTGCCAAAGAGAAGAGCTTGGCTTGGCTATTTGGGTTCACCCACGCTTGAGTCGACCAACATATCATGTTCCCGCTGTCGTATCGGCTAAGTACGGCCTACGTGTTGGAATTGACCAATGTTATGCCAGCGATTTGGGCCGGAAACCGCTCAGCATTGTTGGTGCTTAATGAGCACCACGTCCGAGATCCGACCTCACCCGCGCGACCCCGAGATCGGAGAAGGATTTGGGCCAGGCATTAGGTAAAAGCTGAGCTTGGCGAGTGTCGTCGAGGTGGGTTTTGTACTTATGAGAGGAGGATGTGATAGAGAGAAAGGTGGTTTGGAGAAAAAGAACAAACGGAAGGAGAAGGAAAAAGAGGTAGTACACTAAAAGCAACCTACCCTAAGCAACCATAGCCATGAGAAGTCTTGATAAAACGCTACGAAACCTGCGATTTCGGTGAACTCGTCGTTGAACCTATACCAAGCCTTTAAGTCCCGTCTACTGGTCCTAGGCAGATGGTAGCAGCTTCGTGAACCCGGCCTCGAGCATCGCGGCTTCGTTGGTTAAAGGCGGGGGGGAAAGGTACCTCTACGTCGACGTCATTGCCAAGCTCGCCGATTCGGATGCAGATGACCCGTGAACCGATGGACCTCTTCCCTTTTGCGAATGACAATATTTAAGTGTTCATCACCATGAAGAAACTCCAATTGATACTAAGGGAGGTCGTGGTCGGTACTCCGGAACTAATATCCTTGGGTAACTCGAGCTCCCCACCCTGTTACCTCCGAGGGCCATCGACATCACTCGCGAAGCGGTCGTTCTCGCCGTTTATACCCGCAACGGGCGTCGCCGATATTGGCATCGGCGCGATCGTGAAGACATCGGTAATTTCGTCTCAAAGCTTTCCCGGGGTATATTTCCCGTCCGAAACCTGGGGTTCAGGGTGGTGGAGTTGGGTTGCTTGTTAGTGGAAGTAGCTGAGGCAGTTTTTGGTGTGAAGTGTTGAAAAGCAAAAAACACCTGCGCGTCATCCAAAAGTGGGGCTGCCCTACGGCCCCACCTCGGTCCGGGGGTATTGATACGCGTAATTACATCGGACGTGCCGAAATTGTCATCTCCGACTTCACCTGAACCAGCGACTATTGTGATGATTGTTTTCCGGAGGTCTGCTTCCTGTTGTTTTTCGGACTACGGATAAGCCGCACACCCCCACGCAATCCAATTTTGCCCAGAACTAATAGCTTTGCGTAGTAGCACTTAACCTGCCAACCGGACGTGTGCCAGGTGTACCGGATTCCACACCTAACTGGCCTCCCAGTCACTAGTCTCGATACGCAGTGAAGACGTTTCTGAACATCCATCACCGATAAAGCAGTCCCACCAGCGCATCCCAACTCGCCTCCTCGTCCCCCTTAACAACAGCATAATCCCCCGTAGCCAGCAACTCCCACTTCACCTTCTCCGCTTCCGCCCGAAGCCTGCCCGCTTCATGCACCATGCCCTTCCGCTCATACACCCGCGCGATCTGCCACTGAACCCTGGCGGACTCTCCTTAATTCCCACGGTGCGGTTCGTTGAGACGGCAGATGTACAGGGCCTGCTGTAGATGCTGTAGAGCCGTGTCGTCGTCGTCGTCGCCCCCGCGAAGCATCGCGATCCGGCCACGCTGGTATAGAGCGGCCATCACGCTCGCATGTGTGGGTTTGCCTGCGGATACGAGGGAATGTGCTTGGTGACTGAGTTGGGCGGCTGCTTCGAGGTTGCCTTGCCACGCAGCGAGCTTGGATAGCTCGTGTTTTGTCCTGTGGGCGGGAGGTGTGCGTTAGTCGTAGTATAGCAGTGAAAAGCTATCAAGGTGGGCCGCGAAAAGAACAAGACAACGGTGTGAGTGGAGAGGAGAGGCTGGGGGTTTAGCAGGGCGGTAACTCACTCCCCATCATAGTGGCTATCGGGCCCATGGAGCTTGGTCTGAAAGTACTCGGCCTCAAGAAAATCGCGCTCAGCCTCGTCAAACTGCCCGAGTTGCTGCCTGCAGCGGCCCCTATTCCTCAGGAACCGATCGATATTGTAGTCCTGGTAACAGCGCGGCTCGGGATGCGCCTTGGCCATGGCCACTGCCGTGTCGAGATACTTGATGGCCTCCGACGCTTTGTGTGCCGACACCATGGTGTAGCCAACATTGCTATGGGCATTGGCGATCTCTGCATCCTTGTCTAGGCAATGCTTCTGCAGGAGGGCAAATTCCGTTTTGGCTGCGGCGCAGGCCTTGTTGCTGCGTCCTGTCCTCTCGTATAGACCCATAAGACTGCGATGGATTTTGGCGGCCAGGAGTGAGTCCTCGTCAGTGTCGTCTAGGACAGACAAGAGCGAGGCCTCCGCTTCTTGAAAGTGCTGAATCTCGACCATATACCTAAGGCGCTATCAGCTCTAGTTGATTTGACCCGGCGATAGAAGGGCTGATGTATTTTATGAGTTGCTTACCATGCGTTGTCACGTATGAGTTCGATGTATCCTGGGTCCCTAGTTGCGAAGTCGCCAACGGCTTTCAATGATTGGTATCGCTCACTGAATGCTAAGACGAGTTGGTGTAAAGTGCTACATCGATCCCACTTTGTCCACAGGTGTCTGGCGGCACCCTGCTGTCGCGGGAAATGTGCGCGGAGTAGAATGAGGGCCCCACGGAATGCCTCGCCTCGGGATTCTGCCGTCACCTGGGAAAAGTAGCTTTCCTGTACAACACGGTCCACCAAAATACTGCCCGTAGCGACGTGAATTCGGACTAATGAGGCGACAAGAAGGTTCTCCACTGCCTCGCCGAACCTGTTGATTTGTAAGTCAGTTTGGGAGGTCAAGGCAACAGGTCAGAGACGCTACTATCCTCCAGACGTCTTCCAAAAGTTCCCATTGTGGCCGGGATTGCTTCCAATCAGTTCCCCGAAACAGCCACAGCGGAACGGGTTCGGGGCTCATAAAGCAGAGCATGCCCATAAGTTCGGAGGCATCTTTGTCCAAGTGATCGAAGATTATCTGCCAGAGGTCGGTCATGTTCTTGTTTTTTTTTTTTTTTTTCGAACACCAGAGGTCTCCATTCCCAAGACTAGGCCGCTTCAAAGTTGAACTCAGGTTTTGTTCCAAGTAGAATAGGTAGGTAGGTAGGTACTCGGCCATTAAATGGTAGACCGTTCCGAGATTCTGACCTGCCCTTTAAGACTGTTCCTTCCTTCCCCTACCTTCGAATCCCACACCGGCCCTTTATAACCCACCCTTCCGCTACCAATTGCCAACAGCCCCCCGTCCGACAAATGCCCAACCGCGAATGGTGTATTTGGGGGGGTGCGGGCAGCATCGGCAGTGCCCGCTTTCTCCGCTCCATGAGTTCGACTCATGGACGGGGCATCCAAGCAAAATCGTTCGGGATTTTCGTAGCTGTTCACTTCCTCACCGGAGGAAGTGGGCAGTGAGCTTTTTGTCTTTTTTCTTTTCCTTGTTCTGTTTTCTTTCCCATCTTGAGATCGCCGGCAGGCATAGTTGTCATACACTGCTGTCCCATTGTAGTGCCATCCTCCCGGTGTCTTCCAAGAAACCGTATTGTAAATGAGATTCCTTCCAATTGCTTCCCTGAAACATGGATCTCGGTATGGATTTGGGAAATATAACTAATGTAGAACATGCCCATCATTTCGGAGGCATTATTACTCAAGTACCGTTGCCCGCACGCCTGTGGCAGACGAGGACACCTCACGTTATCAGGTTGGTTGGCTTCGTGGCGGACAAACATCCCCCACCTCGGCGCCATTCTTCCAACCAACACTCGCTGGCACCCCGCTGCCCGCCGATCTCAACTCCTTTACTATGTATGCTTACCTCTCGGGCCCGTTATCGCCTTTCCCGGTGTTCCGCCATCGTGGCCTGCTGTGTAAGCACCTAACCCATCCGACTAGTTTATCCATCAGCTCCCCTTCGAGCGTTAAACCGAGGACAAGAACCATTCAAGTCTGCAATGGACTGGCCGCGTTTGCCCTTACAGGATGGGACTCTCGTCCCCGTCGTGAGTATATTCCCCAACAGCCCAACATGTGCATGTCGCTAACACCACGTTCCCAGCTCGGGTTTGGAACAGGAACCGCCTGGTTCAAGAACGACCCCAACGACCCCGCCAACCCTGAGTTGATCAATGTTCTCAAAACAGCCCTGTCCAAGGGTTTCGTTCACATTGACACGGCCGATGCGTACGGAACGGAGAGCGAGGTCGGCATCGCCATCAAAGAAAGCGGGATCCCACGAGATAAACTCTTCATAACCACCAAGGTGATGACCGGATGGAACGACGTGCCCGCCGCGCTGAGGAAGAGTCTTGAGAGACTGCAGTTGGATTATGTGGATCTGTATAAATCCTTCCGTCTCCTCGAACACCTTTTAGTATACTGTCACTAACGTTCGTCTGCACCTCTTAGATATCTGCTCCACAATCCGTACCTCATTCCGACGACCGGAGATCTCCAAAACGCCTGGAAAGGGCTGGAAGCTGTGAAAGGTGCAGGTTTGGCTCGATCGATTGGCGTATCGAACTTCCAGCGCCACCATCTCGAAGCTGTTCTGGATATTTGCACCGTCGTTCCAGCCATCAACCAACTCGAGTTTCACCCGTATCTTCAACGTGACGCAGACTTTATCCCGTGGATGCGCGAGC
The DNA here is from genome assembly GCA_020726445.1 of Chaetomium sp. MPI-SDFR-AT-0129. Classification (NCBI taxonomy): domain Eukaryota; kingdom Fungi; phylum Ascomycota; class Sordariomycetes; order Sordariales; family Chaetomiaceae; genus Chaetomium; species Chaetomium sp. MPI-SDFR-AT-0129. The sequence goes on along the minus strand of JAGJXA010000008.1, from coordinate 827,567 downwards.
AGGGCGTCGAGGTCTCATCCTTCAAGACCTTGGCCCCTATTACCGTGGGCGCTGGCGGGTTTCTCGACCCCGTGCTCCAGTCCATTGCGGACAACCACGGGGTAACCATCAGCACCGTGCTTCTGAGCTGGGCTATCGGCCGGAACGTTGCCCCCATCACGACCACCTCCAAGGGCGAGAGAATGGATGAGTATCTGGCTGCCGTTACGCTTAAGCTATCTGCCGAGGAGGAGGAGGAAATTACCAAGGTCGGGCTGCAGCACCACTTTCGCTGGTGGGGAAGGAAGTTCTTCAGCCCGGATGACCGATCTTAATCGGGGGAGGGGTTCTGCCTCAAGGTGCTGTTGAGTTTGCAAACCACGAGGCTCTGTAGAATTACTCACGACTTACAAAAGCCCCTTGGCGTTAGGGAAGCAAACAACGAAACAAACATGGAGGCAAACACCGGAGGGCGCATGCATTTACCGCAGTCTTGGTGATGTGTCGTTTTTTCTCTCTTCAAGACTCGTTGTCCTAACCAATTGTTCGACGCCGAACGATCTGCGCCGACGCAACGCCCTGCCTACACTCGAGTTATCGTGAGCGGACCTGACCCTGGCGCCATCAATGCAGCTCCAACGTGAATCTGCGGGGACCCCATTCTGTAGGGCTTGACGGATATGAACGAAGGACCTGCATTGCGGTCATCAGCAAAATCAAATCCCCGAAACCCCACCTAAAGGGTGTAAACATACAGTGCTGCGCACACTGCAAATGCCGGGCTGCCCTGCATAGGACCCGCAAATGGCCGGCAAATGCGACAAAAAAGCGACTATTGGAACAGTGTCTTTTGCTTAGCTAAGCTCTTGGCAGCTCAAAAGTACTGCGTCTTGGTTGGCTGATTCATGCCAATTATGCCAATTGCAGAATGTTGGAAAACTGGGGACGGTGATGCCGAGCCGGCATACCCAACCAGATCCCGTTCGCGCTCCAGCCCGTTGCCGTCTCCATAACGAACCACAAACGGCGCTGGTAACGGAGGCCGGAAGGCGTCGCCCATTCTAGTGCACTTCGTGCACACCTCTTTGATGCTCCGGAACGCCTCCTCTGCGTTCGCGATGGCGATGCATTTTTTGGCGCCAGGATGCCATCTCCCATTAGTGTAGTGTACCAAAATAATTGGCTTTCCGTCCAATTTGGCTTTACACTATTACCTGTATGTTATACGAATACAGGGGTACCGTAACCGCTCTGCCGAGACAAACAAACGAACAGTGTATTTGCAAATGAGGTTGAGACGTGGCCCCTCCTCTGTTTGCCATCGTTTTTGTGCGGATTGTAGTTAGGCGGTCCCTTCTCAACCTACAGAACCTGCCAAACTGGTTGCACATTCGCTTCTTCTCCAACAGCCACGTCCGCTTCAGCCACAGCACCATGGCGACCATCACCACCCCGGACATTGTTCGCCTGACGGCGTCTGAGCTTCAGCACCTTCTCAGCTCGGAAAAGCTGACGAGCGTCGACCTGGTAAAAGCTTCGTTGGCCCAGATCGACCGGCACAACAGAAAGGGCCTAACCCTCCGAGCTGTCATATCCGTCGCGCCCGACGACATTGTGTTGGAGAGGGCCGCGATGCTCGATGCCGAGCGTGCCCGCGACAGAGTTCGCGGCCCGTTTCATGGTATACCGGTTCTTCTCAAGGTTGGCAGATGGTGCGCCGGGGCTTCCCGATTGTGACAGGGCTGACAACACGGACCGTTTAATACACAGGATGTTGCGAAAACGCACTCTGACCTGCGCATGCCCACGACGCTTGGCAGCTTTGCTTTCCTTGGCGCGAAGGCAAATGACAGCGCCGACATTGTGGATGAGGTATGTCGTGTTGTGTTCTTACTTACTGGTTGATGCTACTGGCTACTGACAAAACACGTTCTAGCTGATGGAAAAGGGCTTGATCATCATAGGCAAGACAAACCTCAATGTACGAACCTCCCTCACTTATGTTCTTCACGTACAACTCACTAACGTCGCGCACAGGAGCTCTCGAGCTGGAAGTAAGTCAAGTGGCCGGCGAAGCTTGCTTGGAGTGAAGTTCACTGCTCACTCGAATTAGAGCGATGGGGTCAACCAACGGCTGGTCTGCAGTTGGTGGGCAGACCACCTCTGCCTACGTTGAAGGTGGCGTGAAACGAGAGGATGGCGTAATGGGCCACAATGTAGGTTGGGCAGTCGACGACTTCACGGTGCTGTATCCTTGGTTGCTAACCCGTCACCTCCTTTCTTAGAATCCCTGTGGAGCCTCCACGGGCTCTGCGGTTGGCGTCTCGGCTGGATTCGCCCCCATCGCTCTCGGAACCGAGGTAGACGGTTCGCTTGTGCAACCATCCGCGAGAGCTGGCCTCTACGCCCTAAAGCCAACCATCGGATCCACCAATCTCAGGGGTATCTTCGCGGTATCTGAGGATTTCGATGCCCTCGGCGGGATGGCGAAGTCGGTCCTCGACCTTGCCCACCTCACGGAGCTTGTCCTCATCAGGGAGGATAGAGAAAAGCTACCGGCCGATGGTTACCTGTCCTTTCTCAAGAAGGATTTTGGTGGACTCCGCGTTGGATTCGTGGATCCGGAGCTCTGGAGATGGCCGGAAAACATCCAACGCCAGCACGGCAACTCACTTGAGCAGCTCGCAAGTCTCAGACCATGTTATCCGGTGGTCGGTAGAAAAAGCTAACAGGAGAATAGAGAGCTGGCTACACAACAGCCATGGAACGATTGGAGAATCATGGTGCCACCGTCACCTATCCCATTTCACTTCCAGCGGCGTCCGAGTTTATGCTTAGCGGTCAGCCCGCGAAAATCACAGCAATCAGTATAGCTCGCTATTTCACATAGCTTCATATGGCAGGAAAATGAAAACTGACCAGGTTACCAGGACACGTTTTTCGGGAGAATGTGGAGGGCTATTTGAACTCGCTGAGCTCATCCGAAGTCAGAACGTTGCCGGAACTCGTTCAATTCAATAGGGAAAACAGCGACAAGGAACTCCCACCTGGTAAGCGAGCCAAGTTCTGCTGGCGTCAGGTTGCTCACTATCCACACAAGACTTCCCTGATCAGAACCGCCTGATCGACACTCTGGAGAACGTGATCGATCGCCAAACCTACGAAGCGGCCATAAACCTGTGCCGCACCGTAGGTCGGGATCAAGGCGTTGACAAAGCACTGAACGAGCACGACTTGGATCTTGTTGCGCTCCCGATGGACTCGCCGGCCCCAAGGATCGCAGCGGCCGCAGGTAGGATCCATCATTCATACCACGCAACCAGTCAGCATCCTGAAGAACATTCTTACTGACGGGACTTATGTAGGGTACCCAATTGCCACGGTGCCACTGGGCACGCTCGATCACAACGGTCGGCCGTTCGGGCTTGCTATCATTGCAAAGGGCGGTCGTGAAGACTTGTTGTTTGCATTTATGAGCGCATTCGAGGCCGTGTCTCCGCCACGGCCGGTCCCACTTCAGCTGACTGCGTGACTCGCCGGTGGAGCTATTTACCGCGGTCTCTGGAGGTGGTCGTTGCTGTGATAACATCCGGCTTGCTTAGATACCTCTGCCCAGGCCGTACTCAACAAATATTTTTTTCCACGGATATCAGTGGGCAACGTAGACAAGAGAATCCTTCACTAAGAGTATTGGGGGGGATAGCATCCCCAAGCTGATCCATCACGCTCGTGTTTCTCCCTTGATATCCGTAGCATGGTCATGTGTTCCGGCCCTCGGCTCCCTTCCACATCCCCATCGGCCACCTCAGCAAACCTCATCCGCTGGTACCACTTTCCATTCCACGGGACGTCTCTGAATGCCGTGAGGGAAATCACTTTGGAACCACGTTCCTCGGACTGCGCAATCGCATGCACCAATAACTCCGTCCCGACGCCTTGTTTAACAAGATTTGCAACGTGTTGGTGGTTAGAATTACACCATGGGAGATGAGAAACGGAGTAGGAAACGGAACAGTAAAAACTGAGCGGCAGCGTTTTCAATACGTGACCAGGCTCTGCTGAGTCAGCAATCTCAACCCAAAAAGAACGTGAACTACATCTGTACCGAGTACCTCGTCCAGATTCACGTTTTCGTCCTTGCCTCAAATAGGAGCAGCTTCTGGTGTTCGTTGTTATTCGAAGGGTGCGGTTTTTTGTCCGCACACGTATAACTACCAGTTCTGGACCCTTCTGAGCAGACAGGGAACTTTTATGGGCAAAATTGGCTGGGGACGGGGATGCCGAGCCAGCAAACACATCCCACCTAAGATTTTTGCTTTTTGCGGGCGAGATCCCCGTCAGCCGTAAATTATTTCTAGCTTCTGCACATCCTGCCGCCTTCCGCCAATAACTACCTACCTCATCCCGAGTGCATTCCCATTCATTTTTTGTTCACTCTTTTTATTCTGTTTTATACTCGACTGTCGGTTCCTTGCAGCTTGCACCCCACACTGCTTTTTTCCCACAAACTCCACTCTCTTGCGTGCGATCGTTGCATCTCCTGCGCAGTGACGTCGCGAACCGAGGCCTGCGCCCCACCGATTTTTGTCATCCTAGCTTTCGAGCGAACCGACAGAGATTCGCGAGATCGCAAACCACACGTGTTTGCGCCATCGGTCAGATCGTCGGCTCAGAGGCCGCGTCTCTGGCGGGGGTGAGCAAGCAGTCGAACCAAGCTGCGACGAACGCGCCAATATCTCACCCACGACGCGTCGCAACCAGCCTTGCGTTACTTAGAGCGCCAGGGTTACCAGGATTCTTGAATCCTTCAGACCGATTTTCGCGTCATCGACCTTCCGCCCACGCGACACACCAACACCCACACCGCCCCTCGCGATCTGCGCGTTGCTGAGGCCAGGCACGGGAAAGAGTAAAGAGAGGGAGAGAGAACCTCCCGAACATCCCAAAAACCAAAAAAGACCGGAAAGAACCACAGAATAGGACGGCCAAAATGAAGTCACCACACACCCACACGCCCACAGGCTCGCTCGACGCCTCGCAGCCCCCAGTCCCCATCTCCATCACCATCTGCGGCGACGGCGGCTGCGGTAAATCCTCCATCACCCTCCGCCTAGTCCGCAGCCAATGGACCAGCGAGTACGACCCAACCATCGAAGACAGCTACAGCGTGACCCGCCGCCTCGACGGCGTAACCTACCACCTCAGCCTCACCGACACCGCGGGCCAGGAAGAATACCGCGGCATGTGGGCCTCCTCCAACCTCGGCGCCGACGCCTTCCTCCTCGTCTACGACATCACCTCGCGCGACTCCCTCGACGCCCTCGAATACTTCAACGAACTCATCGACATGGAAGCCGAAACCCGCCTCGACAACGCCGCTCGCGCCCGCCGCGCCGGCCTCATGCCCCCCGCCCATCACAACAACAACTCCACCTCCTCCTCCTCTGCGATCCCCGTCCCCCTCAACCTGCACGGCCTCCCCATCAACGGCGGCGCCGGCTCCGGCGCCAAAATGGTGGCGCCCATCAAAATAGTAGCCGGCAACAAATGCGATCTGCAAGAGACGCGCCGCGTGCCAGCGGCGGTGGGGCTGGATTGGGCGCGCAAACGGGGCTGTGGCTTCATGGAGACTAGTGCGCGCTTGGAAGTCAATATTGAAGAGACGTTTGCGTTGATTGTGCGGAGGGTTGTGGAGGCGAGGCGGTTGGCGGCGCTGGGTGTGACGGATGCGGAGCTGGCTGCGAACAGTCGGGGGATGACCAAGCCGTTGACGCCGCTGCCGCCCGCAGGTGAGGGGGAGGATGTGGATGGTGAGGGAGGGGATGAGAAGAGTGGGGGGAGGAAGTGGAGGTGGGGGGGTCTTGGAGGGGGACGGGGTTCCGGTGGGAAGGGTGAGGGTGGTGAGGGTGGTGGTGGGTTCTGGCGGAAATTGCGGTGCTGGTAGGGCCGGTACGCGGTGCAACGGGACTTGATGGGTGATGGGACGGTCGCCGCAGCTGGTGGTGTTGTTGTTGCTGTGACGGAGGAGCGGAACAAGCTCAGGAAGACGCAGCAGAAACATTGGGGCCATGGGGAGATTGCGAAGAATAGCATCCGGATTGTGAAGGGTGACAGACGCATAAGATAAGTGTACGGCTTAAGGGTGGGGGTGGGTGTTAGGGCTGCAATATTATATACAATACGGGGACTCGGGGGGTTGGGGGGTCAGGGGTCGGGTTGACATCTCAGCGATGGGGTGCGGTGTGCATGGGCGTTGGGAAAAAGATTCGGGCTTGGCTTTTCTCTGTTTGGGACGGAACTGGGCTTGGGAGCGTTAGATACCACGGTCGGCCGGCACCACAGTCTGCTTTCTTTTCCTTTGTTGTTGTTTGGTTGTTTTGCTGTTGTCATAGCTGGTAATGGGACACAGGAGTCGGTGCGGACCTCACAGAAGCGATTCCTTTTGTTGCTTGTACTATACCAATGTAGGACGAACATGGTGGCGTCTAGGCAGTAATACGAGAACTCAACACAGCGTCTCACTTCTATTTCGTAAAGTAACCGGAATCTAAAGCAAAACCCCCGTCCAGATGTTACCCGTGAGACAATTCTCGGCACCGAGGTACTCACCTTGAGCGTGCAACATACGGGCAACCGAGAGATCCCAAGCTCAAAATGTGGAAATCCTTCCTCCCCAATCCCAAACCGACTCCGACCCATCCTTAAACCCACCGTCAATGCCCCGAAATACTCCGTAAATCGCAAAAGCCCTGAGCCTGAAAATGAACTCCTCCATCTTCACCCTTGTACTATCCCCATGTCTTGGTCTCCAGTGTCTACACCATCAGCCATCTCTCTAGATCCTCCTCTAGACCACAACTGTAGAGAAGAAAAGCCGTCGCCATCCCCTCACTGCGCATCAACCCAATCCCGCCACTTCTTAAATTCAGCATACTCCACCGTCTGCTTCTTCCCCTGATACCGCACCACATTCAGCGGCACCTCATTCCACCGTTCCTTCTTTCCAACCCACCCCGCCTTCCTCATCAAACTCACCAGCGTCTCCTCCTTCGTCCACCCTTGCTCAGTCGCCACATCCGGCAGGTAAGTCGCGCCATACCGACGGCCATGATAAACAAACGAGATGCGCAGGCCGTGCGTGCCGAGCTCCCAGTCCATCTCGTCGTCGGCGTCTTCGAAATCCGTCAGCAGCGTCACGGCGACTTCGAGCGAGGGCAGTTCGCGCGTGCTGATGGGGTGGAACCGCGTGTCTTCGAGCGCGGAGATGATTGCGTAGGAGGACAGGCCGTGCTCGATGGGTTGCGCCTCGAAGGTGCCGATGCAGCCGCGCAGGTGGTACTCGCTGTGGCGGGTGGAGAAGGCATTCCAGGTTACGAAGAGCGGGAATTCGGTGATGGGGAGTGGGAGTGCGGGGTCGGTATCGTCGTTGTCCTCGGCTTCGGCGGGGATGGAGGAGGTGGACGTTCCCGGGGTGTCGGGGTTGAGCGAGAGGGTGCTGTTGGAGGCGGATGAGGCGGAACTGGATGATGAGGATGCTTCGGTCACACGGGTGAGGGCGGGGAGGCGCTTGGCAAGTTTGCCGGAGTCGTCGGCTGTGTCGTCCGCTTCAATGGTACTCGATGAGCGAGCATATTCGGCCCATGACTTTTGCACCTCGCTCAGGGTCAAGGGGGTTCGGTCCTCAAGGCGGGCAGCGAGGGTCTCGAAGCAGTAGAGGCAATGCTCGACGGACGCCATCGGAATGGCTTGGCTTGGCCGCGTCGCGGATCACGACGGTAGTACCTAATTTATCGGGTTTGGAGATCAAAAGGATACGGTGTGAAGCGACGACGACGCAAGCCAGGCCTTGGGTTGTTGTAGAAAGAAGGTGCGAACGGGGAGGGGCAGAGGAGAAGTAGGAGGGGCAAGTACCCGTGTGGTCATACCCCACTTTCACACGGTTAGCCAATCATAACCTGCGTACACTAACAACGCCAGATCGGGAGTCTGAGACCCCTCGTGTCAACACCCGGGCGCTGTTTGTCATCATCATCATGCACAATAGAAACTATCTCTAAGGTATTCATGTGAATATCTCAATCTAATTAAAAACTACAAAAAGCTCACCACCGAACCCTATCCCCATCCGGAGGGATAGCGGTCGGTAGTTACGAAAAGCCCACCGGGGGGCTTTTTCTTCGCTGGCCCCGGGAATCGAACCCGGGGCCATTTCGATTTACGACGGAATTGGCGTGGTGCTCCTCCCAATGCCGTTACGCCAAACACGCTGTTTGGCGAATTGGGAGGAGCTGGTGACAGTGCGAGGGAGAAACGGGCTTATATGGTGTGGGGTGGTAAGAAGCAGCGGTCGTTCCATTCGGTCGACCTCACGGGGGTTGGGGCCCGGAATATAAAGCCAGGCATTGTTTGAGAGGCTCCCGCTGCCCGGTCATATGGATGCAAGTATGAACGAAGCGAGGAAGATACGGTGTGTGCCTTACAAAGTCAAACCTTGTTTCTACCTAGTCTTACAAGGAGAGCAGCCCTCGCTCCCAGCTCATCTCTAACAAAAGTCACATCCCAAGCCGTCATAGACTGCTTTCAAAAGCGGCATGGAATCCCCTACGCAGCTTCTCCGACCCCTCCCCCGAATCCACAAACAAGCTCGTGGCATTCCCAATGAGGCCTGATATCCTCAAAATGGCCTCCACCGAAACGATCTCGTCCCTGACCCGCCAACCCAGCTCAGTTGGCAATCGTTCATGTTCTGCGACAAAAGTCAACACATATCCACTAGCCCATATCCAGGGACCGCTTCAAGATCACTCCAAAGAACAGAACAACTCACGAAAAAAATACTCAACCAAGGTCCTATTCACCGTAGCAGCCTCCAAATCCCCAAACGCAATAAACGGCGCCGCCATCTCACCCAGACTAAAATGCTCCACGGCCTCGGTAAACCGGTACTCCGGGTTAAACGCCTTGGAGTCGATCTGCCGCGCAATCTTGGCGTTGGCCATGTGGGTGGTCGTGATGAGGGGCTCGGGCCAGTACCGCTTCGTTTGGTCGAAGATGGTTTGGTTGAAGATGTGGTTGCTGCCGAAGAAGGCGTCGGTGCGGCTTAGGCTGGCGTCGTGCTCGAGGACGTTGTGGCGATTGAGGTGGTCGCTGGGGGGCGGGGTTATGGGGTTAGTAAAGGTGAGGTTCCAGGCATTACGTAGCTAGCTTATGTGTTCTGCCGGTAAGGGGCCATGGCTAGGACTGAGGTAAGGAAAGGAGGAACGTACAGGGTGAAGAATGTGGCGTTGGGCTCTGGGTTGGCAATGATAGCTTGGTCGAACATGATGGTTGCGAGGGCAGGCGCAAAGTTGAGGCCGCGCCCCATGCCGTCGATGACGGCCTGCCTGGTAATGTTCCGACCGTCTCGGGGCAAGATACCATGGTTGGCAAGCGTGTTCATCATGGGACAGGGGCCGCGGACTATATTCGAGAGATCTCGTAAGCACAACACTCTGACGAGGCTCGGTATGACAGGCACACAGCATATCGCTAACGGTGTCAAGGGAACCTGGGGTGAACGAAACTTACAGTCATTGGGCCGCGGGGGATGCCACTTCGGAACCTCGCCCGCATCACAGTCCTGGGACTTGTGAGCATACGCTGATGGTATGCTGCCGAGGAGAGTTGAAGCATAGCTGAGGACGATGATGAACGACTTCATTTTGGATGACGTCGAGAAACATAAAATGAACTGGGTTGCACAAAGCTATGTACACCAATACCCATCGGGGCTAACGGTTGCGATTTATACTTGTTGTTCCCCTGCCAAGTGAAGTCAACCCCCTTTCGTTCGTCGTTTTCGTATCCTTCGTTCTTTCTCGGTATCTAGTTGTCGCTCCTCATGACCCAGGATTTACATAGTAGGAGCCGCAGGTTATCCCTGTATAATACTACTACAATACCGAACCTAGTGCATTTCCCAGGGGCCAATTCCGCTCGAATCGGCACAAGCGGGAAACATCGCTCATCTCGCGGGCGAGTACGTGTCCGCGTATTAGTATTCTCGCACTTCGTACTGTTTCGCACTTCTCGCGTTCTCGCACCATTGATTGGCCTATCCAATCCAGACAGGCCCACCAGCCCGGCCGTGCTCCAACCGATCATACTCTACCGCAGTAGCCTCCCCGATCACTACTACCTTGGCGGAATCCAACCCATCTCCTCCGTCGCCCACACAACCCAATGACGATGTTCAGCGTCCAGCAACGCCCACGTTTTCCCCATGAGATGGTCCGCCCAGCCCTCGACATACCACTGGCTTTCAAGCTTCCTCACTACGAGCAGACAATACACGAAAATGACCAAGGCTTCCTGCGGCGGATCGACCGCATCGAGCAGCGGTAGGAAGTGCTTTCCTTGTGTCCATTGCCATATCAAGATGTCCCACGCTTCTAGTTTAGTCCATGGTAAAGCCTCTGGGACGGCTCCCGCTCCTGCGTTTGAGGGAGACGATCCCGGCATTGCCACTCCGCCTGGTGTTTGCGGGACGCTGGACCCCTGAGAATTAATGTGAGTCGCACTCATACCACCGCGAGGTGGTGTCAGGATCAGACCAAGCACGCGGCGGAGCTGCTCGATCATGTCGTCGTAGACGGGGATGAGATCAGGGTTGGCGCAAGTGCGATGGATGAGGGATTGGACGTCTACGAGCAGGCTCGGATCCCGGGGTGGTGTTGTTCGTAGAAAGGGCTGCATGCGGCTCCTGCCGAACTCGAATAGGGGTGTGAGTGTGCCGCGGTAGTTTTGCGGGTTTAACACGTGCAGGATCGGTTCCATTCCGTGGAGGAGACGTAGCCAGTTGGGGATTAGGGGGCTGCCTGGCTCGAGATCTGCTTCGTTTACGGGGCATGCTAGAGCTAAAATAGAGAGAGCATATCAACGTCAGCAATTTTGTAAGATTTAATCACGGAGGCGGGAATTAAGTTAAGGGCGCACCGTAGTAAATGGTTAGCATAGAAAACAGATGTAGCCTCTCGCACTCGTCAGCTTGCAAGTCAGCCATCAGCTCGATAGCGGCAGCGCTGGCAGCCTGGTGGTGGTCCATAGCGCGCTGGAGGTACAGGGCCTTCTTTTGCGGGCGATACCGGGACAGGTGAAGAGCAGAGACAGCGAGGATGGAGCGCATCAGGTATTCGCAGTCGGCAGCCATGTGGACGGCTGTCGTCCGTAGCAGCTGCCGGACTGCTGGGTCGCTCACCATGGTCGTGTAGGTGAAAGTGGTGAAGTTGTGCATGAGTTCGAGGTCCATCAAGTTGATCTCGCATGGAGACGAGACTGTAGACACCGGATGTTGAGGCGGCGGCAATGGGTCCTGGTCCATCGGGACGGCGGGAGAGGCAGACGAGGCACCATGAATGATAAAATCGCATGGCACTCCACGCGTTATGCATCTACGACATGACGGTCTACTTTCATCGCACTGTACCATGTAACAGACAAAACGTTAACGGGCGTGGTCGTGAGCTTCTTTGCATAATTGCTTCACCGCAGTCTCGAGATAAAAAAAAAAAAAAAAAAAAAAAAAAGGGAAGTGAGAGAAGGACGAAACAGTAAAAGGGTCGCGCTTGCGTACCTTGACCCTGCGTCTCTTGCAGGTCCGGCATCCTGTTCGCGTTTTCGGGTGTGGACGGGGCTTGACCACTGTTCGTTTCGGTCTTGCGTCCTGAGCCTCAGTGACCGTTGAAGCTGAATGTACAGAACCAGTGTCATTGGTTTCTACGGGAAGGGGGTTCGATGAATTATCCGACATTGCTGCCGAGGTAATGGAGTGGTGGATTAATACTGGTCGATGTGTAGTTTGGGGCGTCGCGAGAGATTCGGATGTGGTGCGAGAATGAGCAAAGGAGCGAGAGCACAATGCGAGATGGGGTGGAGATCTTTGCATGTATTCGTATCTGATTACGTATCGCCCCCTTTTCAGCCCCCCCCCCCCAAAAAAAAAAAGAAACATACATCCAATTAAGGCAATTTTCACCTCCATGATCGATAACAAGCAGAAACCCATATGTGCGATGATCAGGGCTCGGAATTACCGAATTTCCTAAACGTGCGGTACTCCCTAAAAGCCAGCACGCAAAGATGAAGAGACAAAACACTACAACACCATACAAGTCAGACAGGGACCCAATACCTCAAAGAGGAGGAACCAACCCCCCTGGAAACTCACAAGATGACAATAACCACGAACGTGCCGACCCAGGCTACCGCGCAGCTGCTCCCCATGCAAAATCTCGAAATGCCCATGAACTTGAGGACAATGAGGGTAAGCCAAAAAACAGACTCCATGCAGTCCAGGATGAAGTACGCCTTCAAGCTCTTCCATCTGGCGAACCGACGCGTGTGTTCGGTGAGAAGTTGATAGGCGATGATAAGGATCGATTTGACGGACTAGGGCAGTCCCTTGTGTTAATTCTGGTGGCTAAAGTCGCATGAAAAAAGTCTAGGTGAGCACACTCACATAAACGATGCCCATGATGTCAGGTCGGGTTATGAAGGGAGCCAGGTTCAAGTATATGCCTGTTAGAACGAGGAGCAAAACAACCAGGAAGAGCAAGAGGATGTGCTCCCGGAGCTTCCACTTAGGATTGACAAAGGTACTCAGTTTGTCCATAGTAACGGATGTATGCTTTGGGTACTAAAGAGAAACAGAACTGGTGGTGATGACTTGAAGATAATTCCGCTGTATCTCGAGGGCTACCTACAGCCGGCTTAAATACTCAAGAGGCATTGGAGGTGTCCACGGTCTGTCTATACTCTTGTTGTTTGTTGACTCGATATCTTGCGTGGATTCAGGGGCTCCGTTCTCGTTCTGCTTCGCGAATTCTCGTTTAGCTCGCACTTGTGGGCCTTGGGGCCACGACTGTCTGTGAACGGCCGCGCGTCCCTGGGGATTATTGCAGAAGGCCAAGACAACAAGCGTAGGCAAGCAATGAAACAAATCTTGATTAGCTATTAGCTAGCAATGGCTTCAAGAGTAAATCTGAAGTGATGATGTTCTACGCGGAAAGGGGAGGGAAACTGGCCCACGACGAAGATTCTGACACATGGCAGGTAGGCAGTTTCAGCTTCTCAAATAGAGCAGCGAGATCACTTCTCTTTGCATTGTTCAAAGCTACCAAGCAATGACACCGAGTGAAGAAAACCATTCCTCGATTCTCGCAATCTCAGTCCGTTCGCGATTCCACATCCTCCTGCAAGACATTGCGCGCATTGTCGCCAACCGCAAAAGCTTCACGGCCTGTCTTGACTTCGGTCGGCCAATTGGCACTTTTGAGCACCGCCTCGGCAAGGTTGAGAAGCAGGAGATCGCTGCCGCGCGCACCCACAAAACTACTCACTATCGGCATGTACTCCTTCAACCCGCTGATCCGAGAGTTGTACGGTTTTTGCCCGACTGTGAACGAAATGTGAGTGAAACTGTACGGCATGTATGCCTTGAAGACAACAGTGCGGTCACTTACTAGGCACTATGAGCGTTGGCACCTGGAGCACCGGCGGCAGGTAGAAGACCGAGAACGATCCGACGATGCTCGGAAGGCTGTTCATGGTTGTTAGGGCAAGGCGCAAGCGGTGGCTATCATATATGATGGGGAACCTACTTGTTTGCGTCGTCACGGTACTTCGGAGCCGCAGCGCCAAATGGCATCATCACGGCATCGGTTACGGTGTCCGGGTCCGGCCCCATGATGTTCTTCTCAAACCACTTTCGAAAGACCTTCATCTCGGCTACGCCCTGCTCGCGCTCTTCTTTGGTGAACGGAACAGCGAGGCTCCTAAGCAAAAAGATGAGGTCAGTATAAACAGCATCCTTATTCTTTGCCATCCGGGCTGACGCTCACCATCGCTTCCGCATGTATGGCCCCACGTATGCCGGCTTCCCAAACTTCTCAAGGTAGTCTCGTCGAAAGTCGTCGAAGGGATGATATGTATCGTAATACATAGGCCAGACCGCGCTCTGTTCAAGTCAGCTTAGGGCAGTGGGTCAGTGGCAAATGCCAGAAGATGTGAAGTAATTACCATTTCGAGATACTCCAGCAGCGTTTTCCCTCCAGCTTCCTCGGGAGGATTGGATGCCCATGTGTCAGTGATACTGATGGGAGTTCGCTTGACGCCGAGGAACTTTTCGACGACAGTGATGAATGCCTCAGTCATGGCTTGTTGCTCAACATCCACCTGTGGAAAGAAATCCAGAGGATAGAGCAGGCGTTTAGGATACTGAGACGAGTCAGGAACATCCAACGTTGCCTTGATGAGATGCTTGGCATCCTTTAGGCTTCTGTGTAGCGTTCCGACTGTGTCGAACTCACTTTCCAAAGAATTAGTTCCAGTACGATTCCGTTGCACCAATTGTGTATAGTACTTACTTGCAGCTCGGGACGATGCCTTGTCTGGAGGCAATACCGGACGAGGTCCTGAGGCCGAAGAGGCCGTTGAAGGCTGCGGGAAGACGTATACTGCCGGATGCTTTTGCAAAGGCCAGCGGGATAGCCGTAGAAGGATGGTGAAAAGAAACCAAAAGAAATAAAAGAAAACTCACTATCACTGCCAATAGAATGGTCGAGCCAGGCATAACCAGCAAGCGATGCACCAGCGCCGGTAGAACTGCATGACGGAGTCTGATAGGTATCACCCCTCGGGTTGAAGGGGCAGTGGTAATCAACCCACTGATCAGTTGGTTCCTCTGCGGATGCAAAGGCAGACGTCTTGGTCTTTCCCACAATGATAGCACCCAGTTGCGTGAGCTTGGTGACATAGTCTGCGGAGGACGTACGGGGTGGGTAGAGCTCATTGTAGGCTCTGTTCATCATCGTCGTTCGGATTCCCTTCAAGTTGTAGTTGTCCTTGATGCTGACGCGAACGCCAGCCAGTGGCTTTTCTTCACTCGGGTTCGAGTAAAGCCGACTGGGCACGGCGATGCTCTTAAAAGTGCCTTGATGCGAAACTGCTTGAAGTACGGAGAAGCTGAACGGAACTATGTATCAGCACAGGCACAGGGTGGCATGAAACAGAAGCTTGAGGCGGCTTACCTAGTTGGGTTGACGACATCGTCGGCAATGACAGGGACAACAAAGGCATCGAGGTCATCTTCATAGAGCTTCCAAGCCTGATGGATTGACTTGCCGTGAATGAAGTAGGGTCCCTGAGGCAGAGAATCATGGGCGAGGGCGGGCTCGGTTGTGTAGACTGCTTGAAAACGGCGGCTTTCCGCGAGTCGGGCAGCGACGGCAGCAATGTCTATGCTCGGAATGGGCTGCAGGATGACTGCTGAGGTAAAGTCGGCGCAGAAAACATCATCCCGGCGCACAAAGTCGTCCAGGGCCTTTTGAGCATGTTCCAAGGCAAACCCAGAATATTGGACAGAGAGAAGCACGGCGGGGGTCCAGTGCTCACTGCCCGCAGCGGTGCTGACGGTGTTGATGAGGCGGCCCTGCCCTCTGCTAGTCAACAATCCACACGCCTCGCAATCTCGTTTCTGAGAACTGAACTTACCACTTCTTGGGGATGCACGTAGTATGAGCCTCTCGCGAGCGCGCGCACGGTAGCGGAAGCCATTGCGGCTTTGTCGTGGAGAGGGGACCGGGTTAGCCTGCGGGGAGGTTTGCAGCTTGTGTGAAGAAAGAAAAGAGCATCTAGGCTGACCAGAGTTCCAGTGCTATGAAAACTTAGATCCGTGCAGATGTACAGTACCTGCTTCCCGGTGGCAGAACTCAGCACTGTACTTGCTTGACACCAGGAAGTGCCAACAACCCGCGCTAACGAGGTGGTGCTTCGGGTACCTAAGGTACTGTGTGCCCACCGAGTTGACGGCCGGCCAGTCTGGGAGTTTGTAATGTGGGAGGGAAGGTGCGGAGGCGGGAAGTAGCCTTTGAACATCCAACAACGAGTACAGCGCCATTCATGCCACAAGAAAGCACAGAGGCTCGACTGGCAGTCTGGAAACCGTGAGGGGCCATAACCCATTGGAACGCAGAGAAAGGTAAATATATCGCCCTCCGCTTCGGAACTGGGTATACATTTGGCTTTTCTTCTTTTATATGTAATAGGATGAATGCTTGACCAAACCGTGTTTGCCGTCCTATCCTTGCAAATCATTACAGAAACTCAGAACAGAAGGACAGAGTTCGGGACACTACGATCCCTTATTGCTCAAGTTTCTGCGGGGGAGAATCTGTGAACGGGATGATAGGCGTGGCGCGTTGCATGAGTCTTCACATAGGGATCTTGTATCTTGAAACGGAATAAATCTAGTTGTGCTAAACCGACTTGCAAACACCAAATCTGAACGGTCATGACAACGTAACATCGCTGCCTTCGGCACCACCGTGAGCATCTTCCTTCAATGCTTACCTTGACCAACAGTTGACCAAACAGTCAAACTCCGAAATACCTGAAACCGGAGACCAATCAGCTCCTCTCATGACGCCCTTCCGAATCTCTTCCGCTTTCTCAATGAGCCAGCGACCAGCTTCAATGTCGCCCAAGTCCTGGTACACGCATCCCAGCATATAATTAGACCTTTCCGTTTCATTCAAAAAATGAGTTATCATTCTCAAAGATCCTCAGCGCCTCTCGTGGGTTGGTTCTGGTAAATGGCGTTGTTAGCCTCCCCCTTGTTCCTAGAGGTGTTCTTGCGCTTGCATGGCCCCACCATTGTAGGTATAGGGTTAGGGTTATGTCGTGGAGCGACAGATCATGCAACTAAAAATGGTCGAGGGCACAGACCACCACCACCACCTTAGGTACCTTAGGTAGGTACCTAAGGTTGACACTGACACCGCCAGTTAATAAATTGTGAGAAAAACATCCTCCTTTTACTCCGTACCGTTTTGTTTTCATTCCTTGGACTCGGTTACTGGGTCCGGGCCGACCGGGACACCTAACCTTTGGTGAGAAAATCACGGAGCCTACCGGCCAGCTAGGCGGGGCCGGGGACGCCGTAACAAACTGGTGAGAGGCTGAGAGCACAAGGGAGTCTTGACAAGACTCGAGGCATTCTCTACTAGACTAGGCCAGATGTATCGCTGTGATCCTTGCGATCGTGATTTCGGAAGCGCTGAGGCGCTTCAGAGCCACTTGGATCACTCGAGGAGGCACGCCGAGGAACCATATTTCGAGGAACCATATTTCGAGGAACCAGTACGCCAAACTCCGCAGCCTACACCACCGCCCAGCTCAGCACAGGCGGCGCCCGATACAGTCAGGCTGGAGTCCATTGGAGTTTTGATTAACTCTTTGCCGACGTAAGATGATCATTTCGCTATCCTCGTTCCTTCATACCAGGAGCTTGCAGATGTTGACAATCGCCTCCGGTTAGTCTTTACACCAGCCAAAAGTACTCAGACCTCGTGGTATCCTGCGGAGAGACTGAGTACCATGTACATAAGGCCATTGTATGCTCGCAGTCCGACTTTTTCGCTAAAGCTTGCGACGCAGGATTCAAGGTTAGTGGCCGTTTATATGCCCGCAACAACGCCGCACTAATATTGCTCGTCTAGGAAACACGAGAAGGCAGGATTGATCTTTCAGATCATGATCCTCGGCTTGTCCAGATAATGGTACATTATCTGTACAATTTCGAGTACGATGCGCAGTCGCAACACGAGAGTAGCCCTTCCCCGGCGTCAGAAACAAGCGGGGATGGAACCGTCACTAAGGATACGCCCGAGAACCTCGTCACTCATGCAAAGGTCTACGCTTTGGCAGAGATGTACCTGATCCCTGGACTTAAAGCCCTGGCTGTTCAAAAGTTCAAAGCAGAGATAAAGGATATTTCCGCCTCAGTCTTCTGTGCTGTAGCGGTGGAGGTGTATACGTCTACCATCGAATCTGAGGAGGGGCTGAGAGACATTGTTGTGGAGACGCTTTCCCGGAATATGGGGTGGATTGAGAAAGAGGAAGTACAAGATCTACTTAAGAGCCACGGAACCTTGGGATGTGCTCTTCTCCTGAAGACACGGATTTACTGGACTTGGGGTGCCTACTTTGTTGAGAGGCATGCGGGCTAACCGGAAACTTCACTTCACATAGGTACCCTACCGCTGTAACGAGAGCTTGAGTTGTTGGTCAAGGCCAAGCTGCGGCTGCTCCATCTGCATTGCTGCCCAGTTATGAATGCTGAGCTCTCCTATGAATGTTATCAAGATGAACAACCGGGTTTTTTACTTAGGTGGTTCACGTCGCGGAGGTGCATGGGCGCGATGCTCAAACGGGGTGTAAAGTTCTTGAGGAAACGGTCGCAGGGAACGGTCTAATTCGGTCGTGTTAGGTATTTTTGAAGGCCGTTGTTGGATTTTTGCAATAATTGCCCTTCTCGGGGAAGATCGCCAGGCCGCGTACATGAAATTCGGGCAGGACGGGCTTAGCCAGAAGTGCACGCGGATAAAAGTTGTAGAACATCGGGACGACCAGGAGTTTGAAACCCCACCCAAGGAAACCGGCCGATGCTTGGCACCCGGGGCATCCTGCGACACGGAAGCGGAGATCCTCGGACGATCTCCCCAGAACTCGAAACACTCCAGAACGGATTGACAGGTTTCCGACCGCAACCGACAGGAGAAACACGCAGAACAACCCCCGCGCGGGCTCTGGTACTGCGACACCGCGGCTCTTTAGGCATATGCATGGCCTCGTGGAGAGCCTCGCTGCCGGTTTCAACCCCCTGTCTTCCGAAAAATAAAGCTGCGCTTTCCTTTGCTTGGCTGACTTGGCTTCGCTCATGGACCTCTCCAGACCCTTTGGGTTCCATTTTTCATGATTAAGCTTGTGTTGATGTTCCACGGACATCGTGGTATTGGCCAGGTCTTGGCGATTCGTCCATCGGATTGAACGCTGGACGGCGCCCGTGTAGCATTTAGCGCGCTGCTAGACTCCATGTATGCGCGGGAAGTCAAGACGCCGCGCCTCATTGTCTCAAGGAATATCCCTGACTCGAAGCGATGCGCCCCGGTTGTTCGTCCCTCTTGCAAGCGCCGGTTTAGACATGGGAAGCCGGGAATGCGAAACCTCCTGCTGTGAAGTTCAAGGTTCTGGGAATGCATTCTAGCAAGGTTGTCCACGGCTAGAAGACTAGGTAGTGATCAGCTCTTCTGGGTATGCGTCCCTGAAACGGGGTGTTGTCGGCCCAGTATCAAGCATGGCGGACCCTGATCGCCAGTTTGCCGCTTGGGTATACGCATGCTTCATGCCCCCAACCTTGGCTCATGTAAAAGCCGACGACCCCCTTTACTGAGCTTGCCACTTGGCCCGACTTTACTCTCTATACTCTTCATTCCTTAACCTTCTTTTCACCACCGTCCGCAACGCCATCTTTCGCTCGTCGCCGGCCGACACATTCGTTTCTTGTCTCTCCAGCACATCCCGCAGCAAATCACCTTCAAATCCATCAACATGAAGTTCACACTCGCCACCGTCCTGGCCCTGGCCACCGTCGCCTTTGCCTACCCTACCGTCCAAGAAAATGGTTCGTTCATCAGTCACAGGTCGTGTTAGGAAGAGATACCCAATAAGTTACTAACAGTATCATCCAGTCCCAGTCAAGCGGCAGGCCAACATCGCGGGCAACGTCGTCGCGCAGACCCCGGCCATGTCGGACCAGGCTGGGAACGTCATCCCCTTCGATTCTACTAAGGTGTACCAAGACGCTAAGGTCAAGGGGCAGTAAGATGGGGGTCTGTCTGGTTTGATGGGAATTCTGCGGTGAACTCATAGGATTAGGGATACTGGTTCTGGGTTGTCGTTGTCTCTGGGCGTAGGCAAACTCAAGTCTATCTGTTTGGAGACTCGATTCGTCGAGGCGACGCCGGATATCGTTACGATAATCATGTTTTTTGGGAGGGGGGATGGTAAT
This sequence comes from Chaetomium sp. MPI-SDFR-AT-0129, assembly GCA_020726445.1. Taxonomy (NCBI): domain Eukaryota; kingdom Fungi; phylum Ascomycota; class Sordariomycetes; order Sordariales; family Chaetomiaceae; genus Chaetomium; species Chaetomium sp. MPI-SDFR-AT-0129. The sequence goes on along the minus strand of JAGJXA010000008.1, from coordinate 807,703 downwards.
GGCAGCGCCACAGGGAAGGATAGGGGTGTTAGACCTGGTTAGCCGGCACCACGGGATGCCGAGCATGGGCTCATAAGAGAAGGTTGAGGTACTCTCCAGAGGAGATGATGGGTCAGAGGGCTTCGACCATACATATTTCTTGAAGAACACGACTGGTGTCGTGATGTTTAACTTGAAATTCATTCTTTTCCCTGATACCGCTACAATACTTTAGTAGTAATATCTGAAAAGAAGGGAGAGCCAGTAAGCGTCTTCATGCCATGGTCGTCTTAACGACTTACACGGTCGCGTCAACCCTAACCCTAGGACCCCGACACTACAGTTGGATCGCCCCTCCCCAAAAGGTACCATTATTCGGCTCCCACCTTCCTAGTTCCCAAGATTCCACATTCAAGCCAAAAATAACTATTTGACTCTGAAATCTCTCCTCTAATACCTATTTTCCACGTGTTTGCGCCATGTCGAACATGCGCGTACTCCGCTCCATCTCTCCGCCCCCAAGATTCCCCCTCACTTATTTCCGGCATGCATCCATCCGCCTGCGTCCTATCGCTGGTCGCAGAGAAAGCCCGATTGACGCAAGACCGGCCCAACAACACAGCTGGCAGCAAACAAACAACCGCAGACTTCGCACATACATACCGCAGGCATGCTACAAACGGGCAGCGTCAGCATTCGCTAAACGCAGGGAGGGGGGAAGCTCAGCTTTCGCGGTGAACCCCACCTCCCAAGCTGCAGCCTCCGACCCAGCCTGGCAGCCCACACGACCCGAATAAGGTATGGGGTGGCCCGTTGGGGCCGTTGGGCCTGAAAAGAGGACAGGATCGAGAAAAGCTGAGGGTTTGCGCCGATGGCCGGGAGGATTGGGCTAGGCTGGCTGGCTGGCTTGCATAAGGCGAATGTTTTTATTTTCTTTCGTTTTATTTTCTGACCTTTCTCTTCTTCTTGTTTTGTGATGCTTCTCGATCGGTCTTCCTCCCCCTCCAGTCCCGGGATTTTGAGTTCTATTTTTCTGCCCTGCTGGTGGGGGCCATTCATTCCCTAGATCCTGGATTAGCGGGTGAGCGCGGGGATAAAGAGTGAGAGTGAGTGAGATTGATTACTACGCCGCAGCGACCGGCACACGCGAGGTGAGCTGGACAGGGCCAGGTCCAAGGACTGTTTTTGTCTTTTGTTGGCTCGGTCTCTTCGGGTGATCTAAGCCGGAGGCTCGCAACCTTTTCGCCCTTTTCGATTTCGACCTCTCGTGTGTCTGAGAGACGGATAAGTTCGGTTGTTGGGCTGGGCTTGGGACGACAAACCGAACAACAACTCGCCATGTCGTCGGTCGACCTCGACCAGGTGCTGTATGCGCGGGCAAGATGGCGCAAGACCATTCTGATCCCGCTGTGGGTGTTCCAGCTCACTGTGTTGCTGGGTTTGATGGGCATATTTGCCTACCGCCTGGCCGAGACGTTTGAGCATTATGAGGAGATGAACAAACTCAACCAAGTGCCCATCGTCGAGGTGGTGTAAGCAGTTTTCCCCTTAGCCAACCAGGGTCTACAAGAAAAGATCATACTGACAGAACCACAGCTGGGAGGCGACCAACGTCGGGTTCAACCTCATCACGCTGATCCTCACGATTGTGGAAATCGCCCGCAAGGCCACGGAGCGCCTGACGCCGTTCATGATGGTCTCCACGCAAATCATGAAGTTGACCCTTGCGTTCGCCGTGCTGGCCCTCGACATTGTGGCCTATCTGCAGCGCATGGACGGGTACTACTCGACCATCGGCCTGTCGCTGGACTGCGGCTTACTGTGTGTTTTACCCTCCAAGTGCATCCCCGTTTTTGTTTATATTGATTCTGACTTGCCCAATAGTGCGGCCAACCTCCTCGCCCTCATCTACTCCATCAAAACCTACCGCCGCGTGCTACACTACGAAGACTACCACCTGACCGCCAACACGAGGGGCCAGGTCTATGCCCCCGGCGAAGAGTCCCTCGAGATGGGCTACGGCAGCTACCGCGGAACCACCCCCAACAAACCCTTCGACAGCAGCAGCCGCGGCATGGTAACAGAACACACAACCGAACTACACTTCTCCGACTCCTCCTACCCTTCCCAAACCACCCAACAACAACCCTTAAACCCCTCCCACTCCAACTCCGACCTCAAACGCCAAGTCGACCGGGCCATCAGCGCCGAATTCGGCTGGGGTGATAACAACAACCCGCCGCCAGGCGAGAACCTCCTCCCTGGTGCTAGCAGCAGCAGTAACGTGGGACAGCAGAGTGCGCACGGAAGCCGGGAGTCGGATATCAACCGGTCGGGGAGTGTGGTGTTGGGGGGTGGGAAGGTGGCTGTGCATCATGGGGGGGTGGTGGCGCCGGATCTGCATCGGCAGCAGAGTTGGGTTACGGAACGGGGGGTTGTGACGGATGGGGTGGGTGGGGATGGGGATCTCGGAGGTGGTCATGGACGGAGGGGGAGTGGGTCGAGGGAGGAGGATGAGGAGGCGTTGTTGCCGGGGAGATGATGGTGAGGGTTATAACGTTGAAGATGAGGGGCGTAGGTCGTGTGATATGGGCGTGTGACATGAGTGTACGCGAGGAGTAGGGAGGATTGCTCATTTGAGGTTGGATTTTTCGGTATGGAGTTGGGGTATAGTCTGGTTTATCAAGTCTGTTCTGCTTGTTGGAGCTCAGGGTCAAAATGTTTAGTTCCGAAATAAATAACTCTCCGTTGTCTACATTCCCTACCCCCTTTCCCTCTTCTTCCTCTTTTCTTCCTCTCTCTTCCCATTCAAAATCCCCCTACCTAGCCATCCACCTAACCCTCCCCACCCACTCCGCAAACCTCCTCACCTCCTCCGCCCCCAACAACCTCTCCACCGTATAAAACTCCCTCGCCAACTCCTCATGCCCTCTAAACCGATGCACAAACCGATGACAAGCTCCACACAACCACGCCACATTCTGCAGCTCATCCGCCCTATGCCACCCGCGCTTCACCACTTTGGCGTGCACCATACGTGGGATTAAGTGGTGGTACCCTAGGTTTAGCCAGTCCCGGCCGCAGATCTCGCAGCCGGTTGTGGACATAGCGGTTGCTTTGGTGGAGCGCGGGGGTGGAGGGGGGGAGGTCGCGGTTGTGAGGTAGGCTGTTAGGATCGGGGCGAGGAATTCGGAGGGGGTGGGGAGGTTCCAGGTTGAGGGTGTTGTTGTCGTCGTCGGCTCGCTTGTGGGTGATGATGACCCCTTTTTAGAGGACGACCCCTTGGGAGAGTGGGACGACCCAGCAATACCATGCCCATGCCGATACGCCACCGTCTCAGCGGGCGTGGCCAAGCCGTATGCCACCAGTGAATCCGGGACGGAGGGGTCGAGGGCTTGGAGGATGGTAAGGGTCTGGTCCGGGGTGAGAGGTAAGGGGTATTGGGTTTGGAGAGATAAGGAGGGGTCGGTCCAGGTGTGGTGGGCGATGGATTGGAGGGGGGGGGGGAGGGCGAGAAAGGTGGCGGTTGCTAGGTAGGTTGTGAAATCGGCTAGGTCGTCTGGGTCGGGTTCTGGGGAGGTTTCTTCGTCTGTAGGTGTAGTGGTAGCGGGTGTGAGAGTGGGCTCTGGTTCAGACTTGGGTTCAGGCTCGGTCAAGGGCGGAGATGAGGAGGAAGGGGGAGGTGAGGCTGGCTTGGCTTTGGCTGCTCTTCTGGCCTGGCGTTTAGGGACGTGTTTGCGCTTGGTGAAGGGCACGGCGATGTGTTCGACCAGGAAGGAGGACAGGGCGTCGCGGAAGTGCTCGTAGTTGGTGACGAGCTCGTCGGGGATTGCGTCGGACATGGTATCTTATGGTATGAATGAAATTTTAATATTGCTCGTAGATTTAAAGAAAATATGATGATGTGCTGTTGAGAACGAGTGAAGCCGTGATGTTAAGATTTATACTTGTACCTATACCTAGCTGGAGTTAACCGCTGTAACCTGACCGTACCCCCTATACCCCTGTCCGTCGATCTCCCGTCCGGCCCCGCAAGCCCAACTTCGGCGTCCCGTTCCAGGCCTAGCGGGGCCGCCCACAGGCCCAAACCGGCTCGCCAGTCCCCTGTGTTAACCCCGACTTGACTCACTCCCCGCAGCCTGGAAGCCACCGGAAATACACCACTTGCAACATCAACCCCAAACCATAACACCATCGCGAACAAGCACTAGGGTGCATGTTACCGAATAGAAGTACCGTCGAGCACCATGGCCATCATCGCGTTCGACCTGTACGGCACCCTGCTGTCGACTGACTCGATCGCCGCCGAGCTGGCCAAATCGGTCGGCGAAGAGTCCGGCCGCGCGCTGGCCGCGCTGTGGCGCCGGTATCAGCTGGAGTATACGTGGCGGATCAATAGCATGGGTGCGTCCGTTTCCCAGTGAGATATCGAATAGAAGTGAGAAGGAGGAAGAAGAGAAATCGAGAAGAACTAGATGGATTCTCAATTGTTACTGCTGTGGACAACTCTGTCGCTTGTGTTTTACCCTAACCCTCTCACTCACTCTCATCTCACCCTAACCCTATCCGACTTCCCGTCACTTATACCCACCTACCCCCTTAATATTCACCCCCCTAATACCTCCCTCCTCCAGGCCACTACTGCCCCTTCAACACCCTCACCCTCGCCGCCCTGCACCACGCCGCCGCTGATCTAAACCTCACCGACACCCTGTTCGGCAGCAATGCTAAGAACGACGTCGAGAACGAGACAACCGGGCTCGAGAATGAGGACGAGAAGAAGAAACAAGTCGAACAACGTCTCATGCAAGCCTACGACGCACTAGATGTATTCCCGGACGTACCCGCTGGTCTGGCGCGTATTGTCCAGGAGAAGTCTAAAAAGGACGGAAAAGACGGAAACGGAGTAATCCAAGGAGCCTGGATCTTCTCCAACGGCACGTACGACATGATCGCCTCGTCGGTGGTTAACTCACCTGGTTTACGCAGTGCACTGTCACCATCCCTAGAGGACAATAATACCACCAACCCTCTAAATTTAGCACAGTCATCAAACTCAAACGACGACCCAACAACACAGCAACAGCAACAACACGCCCTCAACGGCCTAGTAACAATCGACACCATCCAGCCCCCTTCCACACGCGCTTACAAACCCGCCCCGCAAACCTACGCCCACTTTTGCGCGCACGTCAGTGCTGAGCTGAACCACCTGCATGTAGGAGAGGCTGGCCAGACAGAGACAGTGACAGAGACAGTGACAGTGACGGTGACAGAAGCAACAGCAATCAACCCCAGCGACGTCTGGCTAGTCAGCTCAAACCCATTCGACGTACTCGGCGCTGTAGCCGCAGGGATGCAGGCGGTGTGGGTAGATCGGAAGGGGACAGGGTGGGTTGATGGGTTGGGGGGTTGTTTATCAGAGGGAGAGGGGGGGTTGGGGCCGACTGTTGTTGTTAGGGGGGTGGAGGAGGCTGTGGGGGAGGTTGTGAGACTTTCTAAGGCAGGGAGGTAGGTAAGTTGTCTTGAGGGGGGCGTTGGAAGTGTTGGTTAGTATGTGAAGGTAGGACTAGAAGGAGAACATTATTATGTGGAGGTATGACGAGGAGAACAGTAACCAGTAGGCAATGTATTCAAACGACCCGATTTATATGTCCAGCCGTTATCCTCAAAATCCAAGATATGTACCACCAACCCCTTAAATGCAGTAAAACCCCAATGCAGTAAAAGCCACGCCTACATCGTCGCATTCCTCACGACCCCATCCGGCCCCCTCACCAACAGCGGCGGCGTCTCCTCCGGACTCTTCCCATTCCGATACTGCCACAACCGACTCAGTTCTTTCACCTTCACTTTCACCTTGACCCCCTGCTCCCTCTTTTTACTCTTCCCCTTGATACTGCCCCCCTTGATACCACTCCCCATTCTAGCTAACATACTCCCACTCCTCGACATCGCCGGACTACTATCATGCACCTCCACCTCCTCATCATCACTATCACTCTCCACTTCCCCGTCTCCATCTCTCCCCGTCCCGTCTCCTCCCCCACCAACTAACACCTCACTCTCCATAAACTCATTCCCCTCCTCTTCCGCTCCCCACGGCACCCACTCCCTTTCACTCTCCCCTCCTTTACCCGACTCAGCCTTAACCATCAACAACCCCCCCGTCCCCCTATCCCGTCTCAAAGGAAACATCCCATCCAAATAATGCTGCACCATCTGATGTCCCCCCCTCGGACTTGTCCGCGCAAACACCCGACCAATAAACCGTGGTATGAACTGGGAGGAAGGGGAGGAAGTGGCGAAGTGGAGGACTCCCCAGAGGGCGACGAAATCGGTCGTGTGGGCGTAGTGCTCGATGTGGCCGATGGCGCGGTCGGAGAGGGAGGAGGGGTGTGGGGAGGTGGTGGAGGTTGAGAGGTCCAGGGGGAGAGATGGGATGATTTTATTGTTAGCTGGGGTTCGTCGGGGGTTGGTGGTGGTGGTGGTGGTGGTTTTGAGGGGGGGTTGGTCATCGGAGGAAGAAGAGGAGGAGGAGGATGAAGAGCCTGGCCGGTTGTTGGGCTGGGGCTGGCGAAGACGAGGGACCCGGCTGGATTCCCGGTGGTGGTGTGCGAGGCGGGTTGAGTCGATACATGCCGCGAGGGGGTTGTGTTTGGCCAGGTGCTGCGTGCGGATGTGTCGATGCGGGTTGTTGAAGTGGTTAGCTGCGTTGCCGAAAGTGTAGACCTCCAGCTTCGCGAGAAGATCCTGCGGTAGTTCTTGCAGCAGCCAGTCGATAATCAGACTGCCCTCGATGCCGCCCTGTGAGTGGAGGATGAAGACGACTTTGGAGTACTGCGGGTTGTACAGGGTTTGCTTCATGATCTGGTAGCAGACCCGGACGTCCTTGGTGGCGTAACCCCAGTTGCGCTGGATCAGGCACTCGACAACGTCGAACAGGATGCCGGCGCTGGATATGTCAGTCCTGCATTTGTTTGTGGCACCACTTAGAACACTTACGTCTTGTTGTGAATCCCCAGGATCGGCCGTTTAAAGGTTACGGCGAGACGGTTCAAGTTGCCCTGCATCCAGTGTGATCTGCCATGGTTAGTTACCTACTTAGCACTTCCACCACCGCCAACGCCTCATACCAAGGACAGCTTACCCCGCTGCCACACCGTTGATGAAAATCCACTGCTCATGGGCATGCTCCGGCAGGGCCGGGGCATACTTGGGATCCGAATGATACTCGACCCCCTCCCCATTCAACAACGAATACAACACCCTATTCACCAAGAAAAACCCCCCCAGCGCCAGACCCGCAGTCCAAACCGGCAACACCACCAGCGCCGGCAACAACACCAGCCCAGCCACCTGCACGATGCCCAACAGCAGATGAATAAACAGCGCCCAGGCATTCCCCCACGTCGGCGCCAGCTCGCTCAGGTCGCCCGAGTCGGTCGGCGTCAGCGGCCACACGATGTAGGGGATCGCCCAGAAGAAGCGGAAGAAGTAGTAGACGTCCCAGGCCATGAGCTTCCACGGCATGTCGGTGTAGCCATAGTTGATCACGGACCGGCCGCCAATCTGCGAGCCGAAGAAGCGGGTGTCGCTGCCGTGGCCGGGCGGTGGTGCCGGTTGTGCTGCTGGAGGGGGTTGAGGCATGTTGAATAAGGTGCCTTAGCTGAATCGATAGGAAGATCAAACAAAAACAAAAACCATAGCAATACCAAACAATAACCCCATAGAAATATCTTAACCATTCACCCCAACTCACCAAAAAACATTTACCATCCGATATTTTTAAGTTCAAAGAAAGAACCCCAGTCGACAACCGTTGCGCCACTTCAACCCCAACGTCAACCTGCCTCGCTAGCTGACCCTGCTCACATGGCATGCCTGCCGGCCAGATGGGCGGCATCGTGTCAGCAGGATGGCTGGGGACGGGGGCTTGGCGCCCTATGAGATCCCCTTAAGCCCCCCCATCTTGTTGCCTGAAAGACCTGCGATTGGCGATCGTCGACAGGCCCCGGCAGTGGTTCACAGGGCTGAGTCCGCTGCGGACCTGCGGTGCCGAGCATTTTACCTTTATGGTTCTGGTTTGCCTGCCGCTGGGTGCGTTTGTGAAGTGTCGTGTGCTGGTGGTCTGGTACGCAGCCCCTGTGGGCAAAAATGAGGTGACGGGTCTCCTTCCATCTGCCGAAACGGCTAACTAAGGGCACGCGACTGTGTGGCTTCCAATAGGGAGAAAACATACATCGCAGTCAAGGTTAGTTATTTTCCATGTTTGGTTTGGGGTTTCACGAAAAGCAACACGAGACGAGTTGTGGCCGAATCCATCGCGGCTGCGAATGAGGCAGCGTGGTTACACTACCGATAAAAGTGTGGCTATGACAGAAATAAACAGATGTCAAAATTTCTAGCCTCAAAATGCGTTTGCATGCAAACTGTGTCTTTGGTTGAGAGGGAAGGTGGGAAGGAGAGGGCGGCTCGGCCAAGGTACTTCCCAGATTGAAGCCTAGGGTTAGGGTTAAAGTTGGTCCGATAAGATAAACTTTTTTACAATTTGCACCTGCTCTCCGTCGCTCGAGCATCTTTCTTCCGCAAGGAATTGACAACAACAACACCCACCATGGGCAAAAACAGGAAATCCAAGCGCCAACTCGTCCGCGACGAGAAGCGCGCCAAAAAGCGCGGCCGCGAACTCGCCGAAGACGAGGAGCGCTCCGCAAAGCGCCAGCGCCAGCACGACGATGACGGGCACGACGTAGCGCAGACCTCCAACAACGACCTCTTCACCCTCGACCCCAATGCCGAGCACCTCCCCTTCGACGACGAGCAGCAGCAGCAGCCACAGCTCCACGATGAGTCCGGCCCAGCCCCGCGCGCCCGCGGCGGCAACTTCGAACGCGAGTTCTTCGGCATGCTGGCCGAGCAGGAACAGGAATACTTCCGGCACGCCGACGAGATGCTCGAGCTGAACGACTTCCCGTCCGAGGACGACCGCCACATCTTTTTGCAGAGCGTCTACCGCGAGGCCCGCGGCAAGGAGCTCAAGCTCGCCAGCAGCCAGTCGTGCTCGCGCCTGATGGAGCGCCTGATCATGCTGTCCAATGCGAAACAGAAGAAGAGTCTGTTTGGCGCCTTTGCCGGCCACTTCATGACCCTGGTTACCCACCGCTTTGCGAGCCATTGCTGCGAGAAGCTGTTTCTCATGAGCGCGCCTGTCGTGACGGCTGAGTTGACGGGTGCTGCGGCCGAGGAAGATGTGGAGATGGAGGACGCGACGGAAGGAGACGACGATGGAGTGGCGCCCGAGGTAGCCGAGGCCGTCAAGACACCCATGGAAGACCTGCTGATGTTGACGCTGGATGAGTTTGAGGAACACCTCTCGTTCTTGCTGTCAGACCGGTACGGCTCGCACGCGCTGCGGGTGTTGCTTGTCGTGCTCTCGGGCCGGCCGCTCAACCAGGCCGGGACCAAGTCGTTGCTGCAGGGCAAGAGCAAGGAGTATATTACGGTCGAGGGCGCGGCGGGCTTGTCTGGTGAGCTTAGCGCGCAAACGAGAACGGTTCCTTCGTCTTTCTCGACTGCGATTCAGAAGATCATTGGTGACGCGACGGCGAATCTCGACTCCACGGCGCTGCGCGTGCTGGCCAAGCATCCTACCGGCAACCCGACATTGCAATTGTTGTTGGAGCTAGAACTCTCGTTGACGGCAAAGGCCAAGAAGGGTTCCAAGAAGGAAGAGACCGAAAATCCGGCAGATGGGGCTACCGAAAGCGAGAGCACCGTATCCCTCCTCGACAGGCTCGTTCCCGATGCGCCCGGAGCATTCGGTGACGAAAAGTCGCAGGCCTGCGAGTTCGTCAACGGCATGCTCTACGACCCCATTGGGTCCCGCCTCCTGGAAACACTCATCGCCCACTGCCCGGGCAAGATCTTCAAGGGCCTACACGCCAACATCTTTGGCCCTCGCATCCAGAGCCTGCTCCGAAACGACATCGCCTCCTACCCCGCCATCAAAGTTCTCAACCGCCTGAGCAAGGAAGATCTCGCCGACGCAGTGCAAAAGTCCCTCCCCGAGATTGGCTCGTTCGTCGAAAAAGGCCGTCTCAACGTTATCAAGACCCTGTTCGAGCGCTGTAACGTACGAGGCGCAACCGCTGAACTCACCACCCTCTTACAAGCGCTAACCACGGCCTGCGGCGGGAACTGGAAACACCTCGTCCCGAAACTCTGCCTCCTCAACGACCCCGAACCAGAACCCGAAACCAAAGAAAAGAAATTCCAAACCCCCGAAGCCAAAAACAAAGCCGCGCTCCTCTCCCACGGCAGCCAAATCGTCTCCACCCTCCTCTCCATCCCCGGCCCCCCCTCCAAAGCAATCCAAAACTCCCTCCTCGCCCTCCAACCCGCCCACCTCCTCCGCATGGCCACCTCCTCCGCCACGACCGCCACCATCCTCACCAAATCCCTCACCACCCCCCCACAAATCCCCCACTTCCACAAACTCCTCGTCGCCTCCTTACTCCCCAACATCTACCCCATCGCCACCACCCACCACGGCAACGCCATCATCTGCGAGATCATCGCCGTCCCCTCCAAAACAGACAGCACCAACACCACCCCCGTCGTGCCTTTCCACTTGAAAGAAAACATCATGGCCCAGCTGGCGCGGCACGAGCACGAGCTACGGGAGACGTGGTTGGGGAGGAATGTCTGGCGGACCTGGAAGGGGGATTTGTGGGGGCATCGGAGGCATGATTGGGTGCGGTGGGCGAAGGAGACGGATCCTGAGGGGGCCAGGGTGGCTGCGATGCCTAAGGTGAAGGGTGAAGAGGGTGGGAAGAGGGGAAGTGGGAAAGCTGTGGAAGATGTGAGGCCTGAGGTTGAGGAAAGACCTGAGTGTGAGAAGAGGCCAGAGCCGGAGGATGAGATGGAGATTGATGTTGAGGGGGACGACGAAAGGAAGGATGAGGGCGAGGTAAACGGGGTGAAAGAGAAGACAAAGAAGGAGAAGAAGGACAAAAAAGAAAAGAAAGAAAAGAAGAAAAAGGACAAGGCGTCCAACGGTGAAGCCAGTGGAACCGGCGACGCCGAAGGAGAAAAGGAAAAGGTGAAGAAAAAGAAGAAAAAGAGCAAGGAGAAGGCCGTGGATGTGGCTGCAGAAGTGGAAGCTTCTACTTAACGTTAGAAGCCAATAGCTGGCATATCACATATTCGCTGGTCTGTGCTGTGGACAGTATGATACCCAAAATGTCTCAAAGAAAGAAGCCAGCTACGCCAAGCCACGGGCCATCTCTGTGTGTTAGACTTTGTTGAGTTTGTGTGTTCTGTTTGTTTATGTGTCGGAGATGTTGTTTGCCGCCGGGGAAGGGGTTCTAGGCTTGTCCTGAAACTGGGTGTTAGGTTTGGAACAAAAGAATATTCTTCTAGAACTTCCAGAACAAAAGAACAACAAGCCATATTCACAGACAAGACGAGAAGGCCAACGAATGGTGATGGCAATGCTACGAACGTGGAAATCATCATGGGTTGTGCGCCAGAAGCTGCTGGCAAGCGTCGATTTGAGGAACGCACCAGCAAGAGAAAACGAGGAACTATTCCAGTGGTATAAACAAAGAGGTTCTGGGGTTAAATAGATGTGAGGTTTCCCGGCCTAGGAGATTGTCACCGGTAACTCAGCAACCTTCGCTTTTCCAACGTTGAGATATCCCATCGCCTCTCATATGCTGTGGTTCTCAAGATCCCGCTCATCAACGCCCTCATCCATCAACAGTTCTCGCCGGCCCAGAACCGCCAGTCACTCGCACCTCTTCCTTCCCACGCCTTTCACCATCTACTTGCTCACTCACATACCCATCCCTCAACCCCAACTCAACAGCCAACCCGATATCCCCCTTCCTCACCACCGAACCCGAAACTCAAAACCCACTCCCCACACACCCAACTTCCCCCTTTCCCCCCGGCAGAAAGAAGAAAATGCCCCGATCAGGCTACGACACTTCGGGCTTCGCCCCCACCTCAACGACAACCACTCAAACACCAACCCCACGATCACGATCACGCTCACGGCTACGGCTACCACTACTACCGCAACAGCAGCAGCGACAGCAACAACACCAGCAGCAGCAGCAACAGAAGCAACACCAGCAACACCAGCAGCAACAGCAGGAGCAGCAGCAGCGAGAGCAGGAACAGCAGTTTGAGCAACAGTACGAGCAACAGCAGGAACGGCAGTTCCACCAGCAGCAACGGGAGCAGCAGCAACGGGAGCAGCAGCGACAGTACGAGCAGCAGCAACAGCGGTAGCGAGAGCAGCAACAACTATACCAGCAACTATACCAGTACCAGCAACGGATACAGCAGCCGTACCATCAACAGCAGTTGTACCAGCAACAACAGCAGCCGCATCCCTTTGGATTTAGGTCTGTGCAAGATTGGGATACCATTACCAGCCCGGGTTCAATCACCAGCCCAAGCACGATCACAAGCCCAGGCACGCTCACAAGCCCAGGCATCATAAGCCCGGGTTCAATTTCAGGCATCACAAGCCCAGGCATCACAAGCCCAGGCTCGATCACAAGCCCAGGTACGATCACAAGCCCGGGTACGGGTACGCTCACAAGCCCAGGCACCTGGATGAGTGCTGCAGGGGATGGTCGGGCCAGACACGGGTATGAGACTGAGAGCTTGTATAGCACCGAGGAAGAGGATGGGGCTGAGGATGGGTACGGGTCTCAGGGCGGGTATGGGTCTCAGGATGGGTATGGGAATAACAACGGGTACGGGACTCATAACGGGTATGGGAATACTCACGGGATGCGATTCGAAGGGTGGTGGTAGCAGGGGGGATGATGGGAATAAGGAGAAGGACAGCGACACAGTGGGAAGAACAAGGATGGTGGGAAAGTGAGGGATTATGTGAAGTGAAGTGTTGAATCGAGTCGAGTCGAGTCCGGGTTGGGTAGTAGGGTTGAATCAGGGTTGGGTAGTTGTTGGTTATGTGTATCAAGGGTTGAGTGGTTGATCGGGATAAGACGACAGGAGCTGAGGGTTTGCGGTGATGTTTAGGGACAGGGAAAGTTTCGAGGGAATGGTTCAGGGGGGATGTTTGCGATGTACGCTCTTCTTTTGTGAGTTTTGTGTTTTGCAACGTTGATTTAGCTTTGTTATTACGACGCAAGAGGTCAGGGGGTTCAGGGTGTTGGGACTAGTGTTTTACTCTCCATAGCAATATGAAATGATATCACGAGCTTTAGTTACCAAATCTCAGCCAATATCCCAATCCCATCACTCCCAATCCATCAAAACCAACAATTAACACATCACTATCCAATTCCCATATCAACCTCCTCATGTAACCCCCTTCGGCTACAGTAGCCGGCTAAAAATAAGCACCTGTATCGTGACGTCGTTGACCACCGCCGCGATGATTCACCACCCGCCTGCAACACAAACTCCCCCCTCCTACATCCATTATATTCCTACCATGCGCCCGCCGCCGCGCTCCTGTCCTGTTTCCCCCTTTATCCTACGGTTGTTACCTGTCACATTCACGGCACACACAAATAAACAAGTCAAGATCATAGAAGAGTCATTACTCATTATTAAATCCCTTCAAAGCTAACTAGAAATGAACGAATTACATACACCGCCAACTTACAAAACGAAACCTTCAATTTGAATCCGCCCATCAAACACAACGCTTCGCTCGCAAGAACAACGCCGCTCCCAAAACTTTGAAAAGGCCCTCCCTAAAATGCAATAAACTCCCGCCCTTCAGAATGCCCAGCCCCGTTAAAAGTGGTACAATACCCGAATACCACCCCCCCTAAAGTCAGACCAAAAAAACCAAAAAGCCGCAGCGCAAGCGAACTCCTTTTCCCCGTCCGGTTTTGTCATCCTTTTGTCGTTCATTTTCTCCTTTCACTTTTTTTGTTTTACTTTTCCCCCTCTTCCCAGTTCGCGACGCAACTAAGTATTAAACCTCAACCCCCAAAACAGCCGGTCCATCCCCATCCAAATCAACCCAGTCCGCCCACGGCTCTCCCGGACCAGTCGTCGTACCCTCCCCCGCAGTCGCCGTCGTTGTACCGATCCCATTCGGCCCCGAGACCATCGGCAGGTTCATGCCCGGCACGCCGAACCCCATATCCATGTTCATGTCCATGTTCATGCCCATACCCATATCCATCGCTCCGCCGCCGCCGCCGAGGATATTCGGATCGATCAGCGCAGAATCAGCGTCGAGGTCGGAGAAGAGATCCTGTTTGGCATTGGAAGAGGAGGGTTCGTAAGAGAAATGGAACTGCGCGAGCGAGGAAGGGAGCGAGTAACTGCGGTCGTGCCAGGCGCTGGCATCGGTGGTGTTGCCGGCAGCGTCGTGCGTATCGCCCTCACCGCTGTCGCTAGCCGTGGTAGTTGAGGAGAAATCAAGCGATGGGAGGTGTCCGTCGTCGTCACCCCCCGCTTCGCCGCCCATAGCCCCCGCAGCACGTATCTCCATGCCAACGCCGCCCTCGACTTGATACGAATCTGGCATGACCAAACCGGTAGGCCGAGCTTGGCGCGCCGGGGTGGGTGACGTGCTGGTCGAGCGGGAACCGTCAATGCTCAGGGCGAGGGGCGACATGCAGCTGGGGCTCTCGTCGCGGCTCGGGGGCAACGGATACGAGCCGGGTGGTGTGAGGGGCGAGGCTTGTGATACGATCGATCCCCGCTTATTCGGCTGCGGGAACGCCGGTACGTAGCCTGTCTGTAGCTGCAGGGGCTGCGGGTAGCTGTTGCGGTGTATTTGGGCAGCGGTTGCCGCCGTTGTTGTTGTTGTTGCTGCTGCTGCTGTGGTTGTTGTCGGCATTGCTGGTACCGCTGGCCGGCGCGAGGAGGTCTGGAAGTTGGGAAAGTGTTTTGCGAACAGGGCGTCTACTTCGGCATAGCGGTCGGCGTTGCTTGTGGAGTACGCTACACTGGTGGCCGCGGGCATGCTGAGCCGGCGCAAACTGCGGTCATCGTCTTCACTCTCGTACTGCTCGTCTCCCATGACAGCCTTGCGGGTGATTTTGAGACCCCGTCCGGTCCGCTTCCTGCGGCATTCTGAAGCCTTCAGGGCAGACCTGATGCGGTGCTCGATGTCGCGGTCAGCCCGGCGCGAAGCTGCGATGTAAGCCCTCTCCTGGTTCTCCTCATGGGTCCGCTGGGTCTGAAGGTGAGTGTAAGTGGGGTGAAAACGTGCGGGGGACGAGTGTGGGGGACGGCAGGCAGCTTCTCACCTTCTTAAGAGGGAGCTCCGAGGAGTCGCTACTATCAGACATCGGCGAAAAACGCTTAGGGGGCATCGTGATGGTGTAAGTGCCCGGTGAGACGGCGCGTGGTTGAAACTCCTGCTCGCACTTGTTCAGTCGAGGAGTGTTTGTTGAGGGCCTGTATGAATTGGAGTGTTGAGCAAGGTTTGGTCTAGTATCCGAGCTAATGGCTCGGAGTCAAAGCTATAAGTAGTCGTGACAGGTGAGGTCTGGTGAAGTGTATGTTGACTCGAAGCTTCCAGAAACATAAACGGAAGTCAAGCAAGCAAGGCCCAAATGGCGAAGGAGGGGGAATGCTTTTGTACGTGTTGGACCTTCCAGATCCTGGAGCAAGTGGCAGAGAACAGGCAAGACGGGGAGGAGACGAGGGATTGTTGGCACTGTGACAGCTCCATTGCTTGCTGGTTGGCACCGAGCATGGTCGTTGGCTGGGTCGACTGGCTTGGATGCATGCCACCCAGGCGTGCCAGGGCCGGTTGCTCCGGGGGACCACCATCCAGTCGCTTCACTCTCGGTTCTGTCGATGGCTCCGATCGATGGCCAAAGCCTACCACACGGCCGATCGAGATCAGAGAGCTCCAGCTCTGCACCGTTACGTCAAACAGCGGGGCTTGGCCTAGCCCCCTTTCAGCCCACAGTGCTTTCCCCGGCAGACAGCCGAGGGGCGGAACTCACCGATAACCCGCAAACGGCCAACCCCACTCCCCACCTTCCTCCATTGTTCCGAAGGCACGCCAGCGTGCCTTCCATGAGCGAGAACTTTGGTTTCCTAGTCACACAGGCTGGCCAGGCAGGTAGAAACGCAACAATCGGTCCGAGCGAGAAGAAAAATCGACCTTGCCCGGTTCGAGCAATTGGGTAGAGCGCGAAGAGTACCGGAGCTCCCATTCTAGCTTGCCGTCTTTCGATAACAAGTCCCGGTTACGCGGCTGGGGCGAGACAGTAGAACACACTGTACCATGAGAAAAGGCAAAGCATGGCTGCCCTGCTCGTCAATTGACCTGACTCGAAATGGCATTGGACGGCTTGGTCCCCGATCACTCTGCTAGCTTGGGACTGGTGCATTGCCATCCCCCACACCTTTGCTGCAACGGTCCTGCATTTCTCAACTTGGCCGTTCTTGCCGTCGATGCTTCTGGACCCTTTCCGGCGCGTCTTGGCAGGCTCTTTTTCCCTGGATCCAGCTGCAGCCCGTGGCGTGTGCACACTGTGCATGATTTGTATCGATTCCCGCTCCAGGCCTCTCAAAAACAATCCACACTTCCATAACTTGGCCCCGAGTCGCCCGAGCGGTTAGAAGAGGGGCTCGGGTTATGGTCGGAGAAGGTGCGGCACAGAGAGTGGTTCTAGGCGAAAAGGAAAATTTATCAAAGTGGCCACTGGTACGAACTTTGAGATCGATCCCTGGCGTCGCTACACACTGTGAGTGATTGACGGACGCGCGACGTCATTTTGACGAGATGTGCAAGACGTAGAGGAAGGCATTCTCTCAACAATCCCATGCCCGCATTTTCGCTTCTCCATGTTCACGAGGACGATCATAGCCAGGTTGAATGCATGTGTAGACTGAAGGGGGAGATCGTTTTACTCTGTAAAATATCCTGTCAGCCAGAGCTCGCCTCCTCGCGAATGCTGTGCTACATGTACTCTGGAGGCCACTCAATGGGCAACTCACACGGCCACGAGAATTGATCGCGCATTTCGGCTCCCTTCAGCGATGGTGCCGTGCCGCTGCCGCCTAGGCTTCGCTGCCTTTCACATGCATGGGAAAGCACACTAAATCCAGAGCTACGAACCAAACGACGAAACCAAAGCCGAGGACCTAGCACGCAATGGGTGTATGGGCGGGGCGACGGGTTGCTGAGCAAGTCGAGGGGGAGACGCCTCTTCCACCACAGCATGCTTCCATTGTCGGCCGAAAGAAAACCCCAGCAGTGGTACAGCGAAAAACGTGGGCAGGTCGGCCCAACAATCCGAATACAGTGTCAGCCCTTACTGTTTCGTCAGTCAGGGGTGACGAAAAACGGAGCCCCGGCACGAAATGCACGATGGATGATGGCAGAGTGATGAGAGCGAAAGTCTCAGGAGGCAACTTGAGGAGTCGAGAGGAGCAGGAGGAGTGCGAGTTGAGCTGCCATACCGGAGCTTTCTGCCCGGCGGCAGAGTCCATTGCAGTCTCTGCAGCTTCCATGTTTCAAGCCCCACCCAAAATCAGGCTCCATGAGCTTCTCCACTTTCCTAATTCGGCAGGAACCCGAGCAAAGGGCATTCCAAAATCCGATTGCGAATTATCTCTCTTGTCTCCATCGCGGTTTTTCTAACATATCTGGTCTCGCTGGTGTATACCAACATGTAGTGTACACTACACTGAATATTCAACCAGTTACTGAACTCACCTAACGTTACACAATAATCCAATCCTCCGGTCTAGAATTGGCTTTCGATCGATCGACGCACACAACTGCAGTTTGGAGATCACGGGCCACTCAGTTAGATCAGAGCAAAGTTCCCAAACTACAACACAAATTCGAACCCACAACACCGGCGGCCCAGCAGTCCGCCGCGGGTAAATTTGATACATGGGATAAAAATCCTCACAACCTGGGGGGTACCTCTCCACAAGAGCCCGGCCTCGCGAATTTCCAGTGTATCGACGAACAGAACGCATTGACTGCAGGTTGCAAGCTCTCCATGAACCCAGCAGTGTAACACGGGCAATGTAAAACACACCGGCCAGTCATCCAACTCAATCACTGAATATCACCAGCAGCCACGGGTGCTGGAACCAATCACACCGCCAACCTTTTCCACCTCCGTCGACTTTTAGGCCGGCGCGCGAAGTTCCGGAGCAAAACATCCGGCCCACCCTGCCTATCCGTATCCGGCAAGCCCCCAAGGAACTCCATAGAGAAGGCTCGAAACTTCGACGACGACAATCCCCCCAACAACGCAGCCCCCTCCTCAAGCTCTGCTAGAGCTAGCAAAAAGGGCAGGTGCTGATCTTTCTTTACACGTGTACACTACTCCGTACATGTGGAAGTTCCCCCGTCCGCCGCCGACGTCACGCCCCACGCGGTCTCTCGCGTGCGGCTGGACCCGCGTGTCGAGCCGACTCACTGGACACCATCCTCAGGCACGAGGCCTAGCTCGAAGGCACCCAACGAGGATCTGAAGTCGGCTCGTCGACGGCGCCATGACGTTTCGGGTGCCGCCGATCCGCACCCCGCCTGGGCCGTCCCGTGGTATCGGAGCGCTCGGCAGGAGGGGTTACACACAACATGAGACGTTCGTTCGGAAACCGAACTAAGGAGTCCGCATATCTAGGTGCAGGTGGCTTGGGCGGAGGGTTCTCTCGATGGAGCCCTGATCTTCAAGGCGGATTTCAGAATCCGGACTCTTGATCAAATCATAGTGACATCAATGCCATTGGAGCCTCATCATCTGGAGGCGCTATGAGCCGCCTAGTTACGCGTGACCCTTCTCTTGTTTCGCTCCTCCAAACGCCGGCAACGTCGAAACAAACGGCTATCCAATCCGCAATGAGCTCATAGTAGGGCTGCCGGCATGACGGGTTTGCTTCGCCTTGTTCCACAGCTCGCCTTGTCCTTTACCCCGTGACTAACAATGTGCCGCTCTTCCTTTTGCCATTTAACAACTACAAGATGCCGTCGCACAGAAGTGTATGTAAGTTGAGTTGTAAAAAGGGGTTTAATCGGAGGCGACGAATAGACCTTAAAAGTTGACTTGTACTCAAGGCCGTCGTCCAATACATACGCTCGAGAGGTGAGGTTGGGCTTTTATGTCCAAGCGTAGCAGGAACAATCGTTCACTCCTTCCGCTGGAGACTCAAGAAGGTAGAAAAAAAAGTAAGAAAACGAGAAAAAGACAAAATGAAAAAAATATCTGTGATATCCCATGTCTGAATTAACTTTTACAGGAAAGAAAAAAATGAAAAAAAGACAGGCAATCGCTGCCGGGAATTGAGCCCGACGTGGGGGTCGAACCCACAACCTTGAGATTGGACACTCTCGTAAGAGTCTCACGCTCTACCGATTGAGCTAGCCGGGCAGGCTAGTTTGATTTGTTGGAGACCTGAGCTCGGGTTTCAGGCCTATGATGTAGTATGCAGATGGCGGGACTTTTTTTTGCCGCAACCCCTTTCTTCCATTAATCACATACTTTTCTCTCTCTCGCCTTTTTCTTTCACCTTTTTTTATTTCATCAATTACCTATTCCCTGCACGTCTTTTAGGTTGACTATAATTTCGGAAACAGTCGTGCCTACAACAATCCCCTGTCCTTTTCCAAAACTCTGTAGCACCTAGGCAACTAGCAAGAATGCGAGAAGGAAGGATGCGCTTACAAGGCCCGAGAAGGTCTCGGAGTCTTTAACCCAGTTTCAGGGAACCTTTGAGGCGCCAATTTAGATAGTGTCAAATTGTCCGAGATAGCAAGACTCTAGGCAGTAACCACCTTATGAATGAGTGTGCGCGAGATAAGAGTATATGTACCCTCCAAATCTAGCTTCAAAACAACAACTCCAATATCAAAACATCTACTGTCTTATAACATCATCTCAAGACAACCGCTTCTCATCCCTTAAACTAAAGTAAACTAAAACTCCAAACTAAACTTTACAAACACACCCTCCTATCCGCAACGATGTGCTGGACCGTCTCAACCGCTTGCACCACCTGCCGTCGCCCGTTCACGGGCAAAGTGCCGTGCTCCAAGCCTATGCGGGGAGTATGCGTCAGTAACGAGTTCCCTCCCATCAACCGGCCCCCGCCTTGCCCGTTCTGCACCCAAGCGGCTACGACTACTACCACTACTACTACCACCACCAACAACAAGAATAACGACAGCAGCAACAGCAACAACACCAGCGGCAGCAACACCAAGGGGGAAACTACCAAGAAGGAGACTACCAAGAAGGAGACTGTCAGGAAATAAAGAGCCTCTGAAGGTCAGCAAGGGTGGGGAACTAGTCAAAAAGGAGAGACACCGTTGTTGTTGCTGGTGTAAGGTCCAGGGGCGCAGGCGCACAACAGCATATGGCCCGGGAGAAGCCGTAAAATTGGAAAAAGGAGAAGGAAACTGGCCACACGGGATTTAAGCTAGAGTTTCGGAGGATACCTACCTAGTCTTCCAAGTTCCGTAGTCTACATAGCATACAACAGAACTCGCTGTTTCCTACCTTCTTCATGGACTATGTCCTTTTCAATTTCCCTGGCATTCGGGACCAGAAATTGTGCTGCCGGACAGGGTGACATGTCACTTACTCCTAGGATTCGAGTTGAGCCATGGAGATACCACTCCATCCGCATCGTAACATCGCAGGACGCAGTTTCACTAAGCCCACAGACGGACACTAAACAAAGGCCTGAACAAGAATGGTATCAATAAAATGCTGCAAGCCGAACGTAACATATCCTAAATCATCGTCGTCGTAACCTAGTAAACCTGCCACGGCTGAACCAAGGACTCAGCCAACCACCTCTCCTAGAAGAACAAGAACCCTCCGAGACGGCCCCAGATACCAATAAAAAAGGAAAACAAAATAGGACCGAAGGGTAGGTAGATAAAAGGATGACAAATGTTAGGATTCAACCCTTCATAATCCTTCCAATGAGAGAGAGAGACCATACCATACAACCAGAAGGGGCCGCCCCGGACCAGCCGACCAACCGTACCCACCCTGCCTGGCTACTACAATTACACAACCTCCGTTAGGCCGACATACACCACCCCCTCTTCCACCGCACCGCACCCCCCTTAGGTTCCAAAGAAAAATATATCGTGTCGCATTTCCCACCCCACGGTAAACCTTCCGTCCCAGATCCCACGCATCGCCCAGTATCTTTCTCACCGTTGCTCCCTTCATTACCAGTGTATCCTTGCCCGTCCACCCTCATCCTCCCACACTGTCCCGCAACAGTCTTTCCCATCCCTCTTCTCCCCAAAGGCCCCGTCGAGCGGATGCGCTCGGTCCCTTATATCCACCAGCCGATTGGTGTTAACCACCAGAACCGACTTTGCTCCTCCTTTTTCGGACGACCGGGGCGTTAGTAAACCCATTATGCATCCAGCAAGAGGATACCCGGCGCCCTCGAGCATGCTCGTCCCCCCTTCAGCCTCAAACCCGGCTACGCTCGCTCCGGCTTTGTTGCCAGGAATCCGAATATTCCGAGAAGTGGTTGGGACCATGCGGAAACCCGTCGGTGACGAGGCCGCAACCCCCTGAACCCTCGGGAACCCAGCAACCGGATGAACCCCGTTCCCACCGTAATTACTCAGACAACGTGAACAAGACAAACAAAATTAGGAAACAGGATTAGGGCAAGATCCCCCAAACGCGGGGAATACATGTTACATCAGAACGTGTTGTGCTAAAACCGATGACAGAAAGGGGTAAAAAAGAAAACATTGCCGAATTTCAGAACCAGATACCGCACGTGATGAAAAAAAAACTGAAAACACGGGTAAAGCAGGCGACAGTGGTATCAAAGGAGACGATGCCCGCAGCGTAGAGGAACAACGAGAATACCACCACCACAAACGGGGAAGCAACGGACAAAACGAAAAAAAGGGGTAAAAATAAAACAAAAAAACAAGCAGATGAAAATAGAGGGATAAACGAGATTTACCCTCCACCGGTGCTCCGACATTCCCCCTCCCGTTCGTGAGTCCCCATTCCGCCCAAACCAGCCAACCGACCGACCGACCGACCACCCAAACCAGAAATAAAAACCAGAGGAACTCAGAAAAGAAAAGCGAACGAAAATTAGCATATGCCTCACTCGTGCCTCACTCGTTCCCCCCTTTCATCATTCTAGGATGTGTTCGATTCTCGGCCACAGGGCGGATCGGGACACAGGATAGGTCCTAGAATTGAGGTATGAAGAAGGCAGTTGAGAGCGAGGGCGAGATAAAGGCCGGGTTCCGAATTGGGACCGAGACCGGGATCGAGACCCAGTAAAAGCAGTGATAATTGTAAGAAGACGGCGACGACGGCAACAGCGACGAGTCGGTTCGCGGGAGATAATGGGCGTCCTACCACCCCTTCTTCCGGGCGAACCGCTTGTTGAGCAGCGCCAAGACCTTGGGCACGTTGAATTGCACGTACTCAAGGTCCAGGTCGTCCTGGTTGTCCTTTTGCATCTCAAGCAGATCGTCGAGCTTGAGGTCTAGCTCCAGGAGCCCACGGTTTCTCCCTGTTGGCTCGTTGTTAGTGATGAGCTCAGAGAGAGATTGGACCCTGTAGAGGGTCGAGTTCCTTACCTTTGTAGTGCAGAGAGATAACAAACGTCCCCGGCAGCGGGCTGGTAAAGTTGAAATAGATGTTGGCGCGTCGGTTGTCCGGAACGTTGCTCTTCTGGATGACACCTTCCTTCTCGAGCTGTTGGTGGGTGAACTTGTAGGGCCCCAGCACCCGCTGGTTCTGCTGCTTGCGGCGCGTGCCTTCGCTCTGGCTGCGCACATTGTGCAGGTAGTTCTTGTACGTTTCGAGCTGACCGACTAGGTACGAGTTGTGATCGCGGATAGTCTTGTACACCTCGTCCAGCTTTTGCGTCTCGGCAAGCACGCCCTCCTTAAGCGAGCCGAGGTGCTGTAGCTCTTGCTCAACCTCGTCGCGCAGGAGGCTGAATCCGTCGCTCTTATCGACGACCCGCAGCTCCTGCAGCTGGCTGAGCAGTTCCATTGCCCTGATCCCCTTGCGCACCATCACGGCGTCGTTCTTAGACGTGGCAGCCGCGTCAGCGATGCGCTCAAGACGCAGGGGCCGTTTCGCTACAGACGAGGTCGACGGAATTGTCCGTAGAATCTGCACGAAGATGGACTTGGCCTCCATGAAGTATACCTCTTCCTGGGTGATGTCGAGCGCCGCCGTGAGGTCGTCAATGGCCGTCTCCCACTTGCTGTACAGCGGCAAGTTAATCACCCTGTTCTCCTTCCGCGGGACCTGGGCCGGCGCGGCGGCCAGCTCAGCCATAATCTGAGCAAGGTGAGAGTTTTCATCCTTGCACAGTTCCCCGGTGTGCTTCTCGATTAGGGCGTGCATGGCGTAGATTTCGTTCAGCGTGATGGACAGCTCGAGATCCTTCTTGGAAAGAGCCACGTAGTTATCCATCTCTAGCGTCTCGTAGAAGTCCTGCACCTCGCACAAATCCAGCATGAACTTGTTGACGCGGTCCTTGTTTTGGTGGATGAAGGGCTGCAGCTTGGCCATGTACGGCTCCTTGGAGTATGACGGCTTGTTGGCCAGGTTCTGGAGCATCTTGGCGATGAGCGTCAGCGTTCTTCTCGGGCGATCGGCAGGTGTTCCGTCGATGAGCATGTAGGATTTCGGGGTGACGATGGCGGGGTTGATGAAGCGGAGGAAGAAGAAACCACCGATCAGTGTGCAGATAGCTTGATCGTTGGCATCGGGATATTTCCTCTTTGTCAGGCTGCGAATCTGCTTGCAAATCCACCGGATACCGTAGGGCGCCTCCTCGAGGCCCTCGATGATGGTTGCCAAAAACCCGTTGGCGATCTCCGTAAGCATCGTCAACCGCGGTTCAATGATGGCCTGCACCTGAGGATTCTCGGCCGCCTGCTCCTGCGTGATTCCCTTGGGCAGCGACGCCGGCAGGCTTCCTGTGTCTTGCTCAATCTGTTCAATCATGCGCTCGTAGACTTTAAGCGGGTTAATTTCGAGGTCCAAGTCCTTGAGCTCAATCAGGCTGTTGATCCTATCGGCGAGCACCGATTTGAGGAAGCTCTGGCCAGGTCCTCTCCTTGTGTACGTGGTCATCATCCGCGAAACGGGAGTGTTGGCGCGCAGGAGCGACGAGTATTCAGGGGTATTGTCGAACTGGTACGTAAGGACGGACTGTAGCAAGGCAGGTTAGCAAATTGAAGTTGTATCATCTCGGGCTTAGAGTGATGCATACTTGGAACATGGTCAGCAAAAGATGCTCTTCGCGGCTCTCATACTGATTCCCATAGATGGTGAACATGACGGTCTGCAGCAACGAGTCGATCTCAGCCATGGAGACCAGCCGGCAGAGGTGGGCAATATGCCTCGGTTCGGACTGCAGCAGGAACAACAAGTTCCCGTATCTTTGTGTCTTGTCGTCGTTCGGGAAAGCGCCTTCTTGCATCTCGGTCGCATCTTCGAGATGGCTCGCAACTTCGTTTTGCTAGAAGGAAAAGTTGAGTTAGTATCGAGCAGGGATATGTTAAATAGGCGCAATGGGGGGTTCATGGGGGGCAAATGTACCTCTTCCAACGCCATGCGGTTCTGGATCAGAAGGGCGATGCGGGAGTCCAGATAGCGAACGTCCTTCTCGAGGACGAAGTTCTTCTTCGACTGCGACGAGATTTTGGACTTGAGGTCCCGCAGTACCTTTTGCGCTGTTATATTCAGTCAGTATCCCGCCCATGTGCTCTATCCCTCCGCAATGCGTATTATCTCAAACTCGACGCGCACGCACCTTTGGCAAGGTCATCCTCAATTACCAAGTCGGATTCGTTAGCCGACATGGACATGTACAGCGCGGACATGGAGTACCGCTTCGATTGGCGGGCGGACCGCGAGCCATCGTAGGAAGACATCGTGTTTTGCCGTGATATCGGCTGGAAGGAGGAGGAGGATGCGGTTGAAGCTCGAGAAGGTGTCTGTAACATGACAGACATGTTGGCGAGCGCCGTCGCGGGAAAAGAGCAGGTAGAGATGCTCAGGCTGCCAGGCCCGAAGCCTCTCGGGGTGGAAGCGGCGAAATAAAGTCGACCGTTGCGTTGGGGGCGCGACCGTGTTGTGTTGTCTCGAGGGCCAAAAGCGTGCTCTTTTGGTGATGCGCCGTGCGGGAGATAAGGATGTGCTGAGCGGACGCTCGTCGCTTCAACCAAGATGGTGGATTAGGCGGTCGCTGTCCGGATAAAACACCTCCACCGTTTGATTCGGAGTTGTTAATTCGGGGTCGATTTTGGTATCGTATCGAGGTTTGAAACGAGCGATAATTTCGTTAGGGATGGAGGTTGCAGTGTTGAATTGATCTTAAACACCAGACGATCCGGGACCTTGAGTCGCGCTCTGGTGTCCGTTCGTCCCAGGGGTGGTGGTTCGTGCTTCGGGCCGGAGAAGGGGTCTTGGTGCCTCTTTCAGTGGGGCAGAGCCACAAAGGGGTAAAAAACGTGGACAGAAGGGTCGGGGGTCAAGGGAGTGTCGCTTCCCAGGTTAGGCTGGAATTGTCGGGTGTCGCGCAGATAAAGCTCGAGAGTAGCCAGTGGTGTATGCCGGTGGTTGTAAAAAGTTGGTGGAGGGTAAGATGGTGAATGGATGATGGAACGACGAAATCTGCGTGTCTCAGCGCTCGGGCAAGTGTGGGAGGGTTCAAGTTGAGCGCCAGGGGTGGTGGGTCGTCCCAAACTTCCCGGGTTGGGGTGAACCCGGTGCGCACTGTGCAGGCTGAGTCGAGGCACTTGGAGGGGTGATTCCAGTCAGAGAACGGCCTTCGAGAGTACCGTTGACAAGAAGTCCAATGAATATCCGCCTCGTCGAGTGTTGCAAATAATGAAAAATAGCTTCCTATTTCATTTCAACCCGTAAGTTTTTTGCTCGGTTGAAAACGGAGACCGGCACGACCTCACTTGAGGCGAAACCAAGGAGCGGGCCCGCGGATGCCCGCAGCTAGGTTGCGTGAAGTTGCCAGGTCCGTACATCCATGAATCCAATGTCGATTGGCTGCCAAGTGGACGTTATAGGCTGGGGGACAGTGTATATCATGACCATTAAAAGGGACGGTGGTCAAGACGGGGATTGCCGTCCGGCAGACGATAAATTTGCTCAATAGTAAAGACCCGAAAACAATAAGTGAAAGACGGCGAGAGTGACGAAAGGGTGGGGGATTCCTGCCGCAAAAAGCTTGCTGCCTCCATCACGCCGCTTCCATCTTGGGGTTGTTGCCCCGTGTTGGTGGCCCTGGATGGTCCTGGGACCTGCATGACAGAACAAAGAACGGGTGCCAAGACGAACGGGTTCGACGCTAGTCCACTTTGAGTGAGAGTTGCAGTGCCCCTGGTGTTACGCAAGTGGGTCACTTTACGATAGAACAGACAAAAGCCCGAGAGACTTCCAACTAGAAATGTTGATTGTAATCGAGGGGGATAACCTGAAAGGACGCAGTGTAACAAGAAAATATGAAAAGTAAGGTCAAATAACAGCTGAAACAGATTTATGGTGGGCGGCAATCGAATGCTTAACCTCCCACAGCCGCCGGCCGTGTTTCAACCTCGCCAACACGGCTTTTGGTGCTTGGCATCAGCTCGCTTCTTCATCCGGAAGCTCAGGAAATATTATAACGGCGCAGAGGACAGGCACAGCGCAAGATGCCGAATATTCAGCCACATGAGTGTAGTGTATTCGTACTCCAAGTTCCATCTGCTATCTTGGTTTGCACATCTCGCTAATCGTCGAGAGATTTTTTAATTTTCTGTGTGGAGAGCCTCCTGCCATCGTCGAGCTACATTACTCATCACGACTCTGAGGAATGGTACTTTTACGAAGTAGCCAGATTCAACGTTTGCTATCAGGCGCCCAGGGCGTTTGCACTAAAAGAAAGCGAAGCGGCCCCAACACCCTGGCCTCCCTTGGGGTCCAACGATCGTCCTCCTCAACGGCGACTTTCCCGGAAAGGAGGGCGCGCTGAACCAAGGAATCTACCGTGTATGGCTGCGATCGAGAACCGAGTTCCCTGCCTCGAGCCCGCCGAGCCTGCCCAGTACGTGTAGTGTATGCCAGTGCTGCAGGGCGCAAGTCGAGCGCTGCGATCATGTTTCGGGACCTGACAGCAAGTGGCAAAACTTCATGGGAGAGCTGCCGAATGGAGACAGCCAGACCACCCACACAAACCAGACGACAGGGAAGATGACACGGCGATTGGCTCGCCTAGCCAATCTCGAACCCTCCCTCACCTTTGCATCGAACCCCATCAGCGAGGGGCTAAAAGGGATGCCCCGCCATCCACCAGTCGGAATACTAGTGTAATAGATTGTCCACGGCAAGAGGGTGTCACGCTAGTACATACCTATCCCCAGAGGTCCCCAACTGGCAAAATAATTAGCCACCTCACACAGCCGGAATTGGGATGGAAGAACCTGAAGGTGAGGGACGGTCCCTATCTCTCAAGTCGAGATGCCCAGCAAATAAATGTTGGTTAACGGCCCCCCAGACGCTCGCCAAACCGAATGGCCCGCCAGAATTGAATGATGAAACTCTTGGTGGGAGGGTGGGTCGAACACCCCGCAGTGAGCGGGCTGCGGATCGCAGGGGTGCTCGCAGGGAACATGAACTGTGCGCTTCTTCCGTTCACCTGACGCCTGCAATTTATTCTTTGCATCCGCTTGTGGGGGCTTTTCCCACAGTGCCGATGGAAGCGAACAAACCGGACTATCCGTCTTGATGGCCAACATTCCTCTCAAGCATCTGGGCAACGGCAAAACTCTGTTTCACCCAAACGCCGGACGCCATGGGGCTGGTTACGATGAGATGGAGCGGCTGTTCCTGCAGGTCCCCGACAAAATGAAATTGTCAATTTTCTCGGGCCGTGCGGGTTCGGATGAACGGGCGACGGAATTGCCTCCCTTGTTACGTGAAGCCCATCAGTCAATCCTCCCTGCTTTGTTTTCCATTTTCATCCGGATCGACAGTTTCTACTTTTAGCAGAAACCGAGTGGATCGGCTGGTCGCCGACCCATCATCATGATGCGCATTTCAATTCCTGAAGAGACGGCGAGAGCCTACACTACACTGCACAGTAAAGATGCGATAACGACCCCGACAGAAATCACAACGAACCGAAGCGGCCCGGTCTCGACGAAACCAATTTTCAACCCAACAACAAGAATGCATCTTGCCGCGCAGAATCAAAGACAAATTGCGAGTGCCTCAAGCGCTTCCCTTTCCCGGCGCGGGGCGATCGACACAGTGTCAGACAGACTCCCGGGAGCCGAACATGGGGAAACGCGCAGCGTCGTTCATTGGGCAAACACGGCATCATCACACAGCCCAGACTCCAGGGCTGCATGCTAGCGTCCAGGGCACCGGCAAGCACACACGCACACACACGGGCAGCAGCGTTGTTGGGACCAAGCTCCCAAGCCAACCACACCTGCACGGTCCCTCCCCTTCCCACAGCGCCGGGACAGACGGAATGACGGGCAGACAAGCCCCAACAACCCGCGCGTATCTCCCCTTCACACCCCCATTATGACTACGAACTCGCTCTCGGCCGCTCGAAGGAGTGTGATACAAAATCGACCCCCACCAACACGAGCCCGAGCTCCTCGCTGACACGAGGGGCCGTTTGCAACCGCTTACTCTCAGTGCCTTGGTCAGACAACGCGGAGATGAACACTTTTGTTGCCCTCACGGTTTTTTCGGCAGCTCCGAAAACGTTGGCGTCCGGATCTACACCTTCTTTGTCTGACAAGCACAATCGCGCGTACGTAACTACCCGTCAAAATTTGCTGGTGCCCCCTGGTCATACCAGCTGTGGTGCGAGTGAAGGACAGAGATCCTGCAAGTCGTTTGTGTGTACCGATCTACTGTCCGCCTCTCCGTCTTCTTGGCGGCACGGCAACTGGGCCGTACCTGTAGTACTGCGTACTATCTTCACTCTCAACGATTGTCAGGGGGTAATAAAATTAGTCACGCAGAACAGAAATCTAAAGAGATACATGTACCGGTAAGTGTGTTGAGCTGGCCGTCAACATCGCCTGCACCTAGTACAGTTTCTGGCAACGGCCGCAGCTCCGCCTTCTTGGCATCTTGGATGTGACAGGGGCCGGAAAGTTTGTTCTTTTACCCGTTAGGTTGACGAAAAGGATAGAAGAGCAACAACTAATGAAGGAAGGAAAAACAAAGATATTGGGGCGTAGAAAATAACAAGTAGGTTTGTTTATTAGACGTGCTACCGGACTATCAGTGGTACTGCTCATGATGCCACAGCCGCCTTGACAGGATGACCGCCAAGGCGACTGGCGCTACGCAGTAAGGAAGAACCCGAAGCACTCGTGGACGGAGCAGATAGTTGGCGGTACTCAGATGCCCTCTTCTATGCCTCGTCGGCGGCAGGGCATGGACACCGACTAATGACTATGTGACTATTTGCCAAGGCGGGGCATGGTCGTTAAGGCCGGCCATGTTGCGGTCAACACTCCCTAGGCGACGCACGACGGCGACCTAATACCATCTCACGAGATTCTTCGGGTAGCGTGCTGCGAAACCGGAGACTAAGACGAAGCAACCTTGAACAGGTAGTATTTTGAAGACACCGCATCTTTTTGTTGGTTTATGAAGCCATCGAGCGGAAGGGTGGGGTTAACCTGGGTGGGAGTTTTGTAACCCCCCGGCCAAAATACAAGGTGCCGAAACGGGATGGGTTTGAGCTCATGGGACCCTACATAGAACAACTCGTAGGACAGATGGATTCAAAGCCAAGAGCCAAGCTGTATTCGGTACCTATTCCTGACTCGTACTTCCGACCTGGGCGGACATCAACATCCTCATGCACTCCGTCCCGACACATCGGACCCCAGACCTCAAGATCCGTCTTGGCACCGCTCCGTGCCGGCTTCCGCTCCGCAACTCGGAGCCGGGGGACTCCACACCGGCGGTGGGGGGTCATCTCGAAAATGTGGGTTTTTTGTATGCATCAAGTGCCTCGGCACAACGACGGCCGAAGTGGAGCCCCACGAGGTTCTTGCTGGGCGCCCAAGGCGCCCTCAAACTGGCGGGAATGGCGCATTGAAAGCCGGTTGGTTTGTTGGATGGAAGTTTGGTGCTCAGGCCTGACGCTGCAGCTGCACGTTTCCCGCAGCTCACGCATGCACGCACGTCCCTGGGTCTGGGAAAGATTTCGTCCTGTCGTCGGTGTTCGCGCCTTTTGTCATCATCGGATGACACACCCCTGTGTTGTCCTTTCCCGTTCCGTCTGGAGTGGCATCTTTTTCCGCTTTTTTGAAGCGGGGAAGGAATGAATCGACCTGTCACCGCTTGGGACTTACCTTCCATTCTGTATTCTTGATTATGTCGAGAATAAGCTAGAGTGGGAGTCCTTCGAAAATTGTTCCTTCCCCCACCAGTTGATGATTTCTTGCCACCCCCAAACTCCCGTCAGCCTATCATTTGCCCATCACCACCACTTTAAAAATGCGTATTGGGTTTCGGCATGGAATTTGTTTCCCGGCACACGTGCAGTAGAGCCGCTCGAGAGCCGCCCGATCACCCTCTCACAGCCTCTCCACCAAAGGTCGGCCCGGCCCACTCTTCAGTCAAGGTTTTGCACGCAAGCAACTTACGCTAAGGCCCGCTCTCGGCGGGAAATCACAAAAAAGTCGGGAGCTGGGGGCCGAAAAGAAAATGTTCCTGTTGGGTGGGACTTTGCGCCCTGCGGTGTGCGTGCGGGATGTTACGTCCAGGGTGATAAGAGCGAAAAGCGCGAGCAGGATCGGGAGCCGGTTGGAGTCCAGAGCCCGGGACGAGATGCCCCCCCCCCCCTTCCTCCCGGACCCGTTTGCGGAAGCAGTAACTTGGCAAGCAGTCCGCAGGAGGTAAGCTATCCGGCTTCGACATGCCCGATCTAACTCCGACAGACCCGCTCTCTTTGCTCCCAGCACGGGTAATTGCCCCGGCCTGTCGCCATTGGGGGTTTATTCTCGTGATCCTTTACAAAATGCACTTTTCTCGGAGCTGTCCCCCCCCAAGTTGACCTGACATTTAGTGTCCCTCTCTGTGCTGCCGTGATATTGTTGCTTGGTCTCGCACTGTTCCCCTTTGATATCGTTCCTGCCTTCTTAACTGAGTGTCTGAGGTCTCGTCAGGCTTAAAATAATTGTTTTCGTCCTTTATTCTGGATACCGAACAACTTCTTGCAAAGGACGTGACCCAGCCAAAGCAGCCAGCATGACGGGCAATGCCCAAGACCTAGAGAAACAAGCCCCCGCGGCTCACACTAGCCACGAACAGTCCAACCACCACGATCATGGCCTCTCACCCACCGGCTCAGATTTCGAAAAGGACATCTTGACCAAGGAGACCCAACATAGCCTGTCCACTTCCCACTCTCGCACCTCTGTCGATACCGACCCCCTCTCGCCCCTCGAGAACGCCCTAGCCCGGCCCTTATCATACCCCGAGGTAGAGCAACTCCCACCAGACGGCCTCGACGACGACGACGATGAGGACGACAGAGATGGGACCGGGAACAACAACGCCCTCGACTTGGCCCGTACCCGCACCTCTATCACATCGGCCGCCTCTCGCCCACCAGACTATGAGGTCACGATCGAGGCTGACGATCCCGAGAATCCCAAGAACTGGTGCGTTTCCTTTTAGCATTCTCTCTTTAGTGTGAACCGCAGACTCACCACGCAAACCACAACAAAATAGGCCCCTCTGGTACCGCGCTTACACCGTCCTGTCCGTATCCTACGCCACATGGGTCGTTGTGCTCTACTCCACCAGCTACACGGCCACCATCCCGGGCGTCATGGCCGAGTTTGGCATCACTAGTCGCCCGCTAGCCACGCTGGGTCTGACGACGTACCTGCTAGGGTTGGCCGCGGGGAGCGTGGTCGTGGCGCCGATGAGCGAGCTGTACGGCCGGCGGATCGTGTACATGGTGTGTTTGGGGGTGTTTACGGTGTTGATTATCCCTTGGTAGGTCTCCCTGTCCACAGTCGCTCTGCTTGTGGTCACTTTTGCTAATTAGTTACTCCCGGGATAGCGGACTGGCCAACAGCTTAGCATCACTCATTGTTGTTCGATTCATCGGGTAGGTTGTGTCCCGCTTCAAAAGGCATAAGGGGCGCTCAAAGAGACTAACAATCACAGTGCGTTCTTCGGTGCAGCCATGATCTCCAACAGCCCCGGCACAATCGTCGACATCGCCAACCCCGAGACGCTCGCGCTCTGCATGTCGTGGTATAGCGTCGCGCCGCTGAACGGACCCGTCACGGGCCCGCTGATCGGGGGTTTCGTGTACGAGGACCTCGGGTGGCGCTGGGGCAACTGGCTGGCCATGATACTTGCGGGCGTGGGCGTGGCCATGGTGTCCTTGGTGAAGGAGACTTACATGCCGAAGCTGCTCACAAACAAGGTGGCTCGGTTGCGCAAGGAGACGGGTGATGATCGGTGGTGGTGCGCGCATGACCAGCGCCGGTCGACGCTGGACTTGCTCAAGACGAACCTCAGCCGGCCGTTCGTCCTGGCTGCAACGGAACCCATCCTGTGGTTCTTCAACATCTGGTCAGTCCCTCACCTCTCTTGCGAGGTAAATCACGTACTAACTCCTCTAGGATCTCCATCATCTACGGCATCCTCTACCTCTGCTTCGTCGCCTACCCCATCGTCTTCACCCAATACCGCGGCTGGTCCGTCGGCATGACCGGCCTCGCCTTCCTCGGCATCGGCATCGGCACCCTGATGGGCATCGCCATGGAACCCGTCTGGCGACGTCTCATCAACAACTCCCCGAAAAAGGACCCCGAAACCGGGCGCGCCGCCCCCGAAGCCACCGCCATCGTCATGTGCATCGGCGCGCTCCTCACCCCGCTCGGCCAGCTCGTCTTCAGCTGGACCTGCCTGCCCGCCACCATCCACCCGGCCATCCCCATCGCCTTTGGCATCCCCTTCGGCATGGGCAACACCCTCTCCTTCATCTACGGCAGCAACTACCTCGCCGGTGCCTACGGCATCTACGCGGCCTCTGCCATGGCGGGCAACGCCGTCATGCGCTCCATTTTCGGCGCTGCGCTGCCGCTTGCCGGGCCGGCTATGTACGCCGCCATGACGCCGCAGTGGGCGGGGACGTTCCTGGGGTTGTTGGAGGTGCTGCTGATTCCGATCCCGTTTGCGTTTTATAAATATGGGGATCGGATCAGGGATAAGAGTCGGGTTATTCGGCAGATGAGGGCGGAGAAGTTGAAGGCGGAGCGGCGGGCTGCGAAATTGGCGAGGCGGAAGGCCAGGGCGGAGAAGGCTGCTGCTGATGCTGATGCTGCTAGCCCTACAACTCCTACGATCCCGGAGGGTGTGGCGGTGGATGATAAGGCGATTGCGGAGGTGGTGATGGCGGGGGAGAAGGGGGAGGAAGCTAAGGCAGATGCGGCTGCGCAGGGGGCGAGGATGGCCTGAGGGACGCGAAGCGAAACCGGAAGGAAGAGAGCAATACACGGGGGGCGCCGAGAGGAGAGAAATACTGAGGGACGACGAAGAGAAGGGGAAGGGGGGCGGCGGGGGATAATACGCAGATGGGATGAGCAATGAACGAACGGGACGAACGAAGCATGCATTCACGGCGTTTAAAAAGGGGTGTATGGTATGATATACCCTTGGTTGCATAGGCCCGGTGTTTCTTTATACGTCAAGGGGTCTTGGATACGCCAGCGCAGTTTTTGTCGTTGCTTTAAGATATTTATTATACGTAGTTAGCTGTTAGTCGTAATACAAATTTGATGATGACCATGACCATTAGTCTCTCTCAAGGGGTAGTTACTTGGGTGTGGGATGGAATTTGTCTGGCGTCTGATTATTCCTCGCAGGAGGTCAGTTGTCCTAACTAGCGATGTCTCGCAAATACCCACACATTATAGCAAACCAACTCAAGTATCAAACAGCAGATAAAACCCCTTCTTAAGTATCTGCTCACCTACACACATGCGTACAAACAATTAAGAACTCGCAGTTTGTCAATTTCACTTGATTGACTACCTCGCCTACCTCTTCCAGCTGATCCAACCGATCCAGCCGTCCAGCCCAAAATACATACACCACAAGCAAGCAAGCAACCGAACCCCCCCCCACAAGATCCTGTATAACGCCCGAGCCGCCCAAACCGCCTGAAACGGCCCCACAATCAAGAGAGAAAAAAAAAAAGGAACAACAATAATAAAATGATGATATGGTATAGTGGTACTGTACACTGCTTTCTGCTCACTTGCCTGCTGCCTATCTGCCTCTGCTGGCCTTTGTAATCCATCTCCCTTCGCTATATAGCTAGCTATCTCTGTTGGACTCAACCACTAACCCCCAACGCCCAAGCAACTTAACAAACAACCATGGGAAGAGTTCAAGAGAGAGAGAGTAGAAAAGGAGAGAGTTAGGCAAATAGTGAGAAGGTAGTAAGTAGCAAGTGAGAACCCACCGACCCGACCTGAACTTAAGCAACCTTAACTTGAGCAAGGATAAACTCGACCCCAGGCATTACCCAGTTAGTTAAACACAAACCGAAGAACACCTTCTCAAACCCCAACCCAGTGAACCCAGTGGACGAAGCCCGCAAAGGAAAGAAACCCTTAGTGTAGTAGCTACGCGTCCTAACCGAACCGAACCGAACCGATCCGAACCGATCCGAACCGATCCGATCCCGGCATGCTAGTGTCCCATGTCCCGTGTCCCATGTCCTGTGTATCCCATCCGACTCCATTCCATCCCATCCCATCCCATAATAATAATAAAAGTGTACATTTCCCGAATCAAACCGAATCACATCAACTGATCTCGAACCGATCACATCAACTCGAACCTCGAGACCAAACTAAACCCCGCAAGTTCAAGCACTCTTTTGGCTTGTCTACCTGCTTGTCTGGTCTTAGTTGTAGTCCCTTTCGAATCGAATTTCGAGACCTCCACAATGCCAATACCAATACCATCTAATAATCATCACATCGCCACCCCCTCACCAACCGTCCCCTGCGCCGTCGCACCCCCCGCCACACCCCCCAACCCAAGCAACGACGACGCCGACCCATTCGCACCACCCGCCCCTCCAACACCCGCACCTCCAACACCAGCACCAGCACCATCCACCCCACCCCCAATCCCAGAACCAGAACCAACCCCAGTCTTCGACGCCACAAGCGCCAACCTCTCCCGTTCCGCCTTCTCCCGATCCCGCTGTTCCTTCTCCACTTTCGTAATCCTCGGTTTCCGAACCGTTCCACCTCTCGAACCCGGTCCGCCGCCCCTACCACGCCCACTCTTCGTCGTTGTTGTTGTTCCTGTGGTTGCCTTCTCCCCATCACCACCCCCGCGTCCGGCACTATCACCATTCGCACCAGCACCACCACGCCCACCCCCACCACCGCGACTCCCACGCCCCCTTCCCCCCCGTCCCCGACGCGGTCGTTCCTCCGGCACCGCAGGTTTCTCTTCGGGGACTAACGGGCCCGAATACACAAAAAACCCATCTTTACTCGCAGCCGCCTGTTCCTCCCATAGCATCTCCGAATCATCGACAAAATCGTCGTCTTTATCATATTCGTCCTCTTTAAAATTACGTTTTTTCCTTGCCGGCTTTGTCGGTGCAGCGGTGGGCGCCGCATTGGCCGCAGCCGTGTTGCTCCCGCCCATGCCGCCCATCTCGACATTACTTTCGCCCGCGTCAGAACCCTGCAAAATGTCCTCGTCCATTTCCTCGCCCTCGCCCGAGTCGCGGCCGGAGCCGGTTTTTTCGAGAGCGGCGGTGGCCGCGGCGATGCGGGCTTTGCGCTCGCGACTGGCGGCTAGGCGTGGGTGCAGGGCGTCCCAGCCGTAGCGCTCTTCGGCCATGCGCATGAAATTGACGTATTTGTTGCTCTCGCCTGGGTTAAGTGGGATGTGTAGTGAGATGCTGGGGGGTTCGGTCTCTTCGCCGGGGCGGGCTTTGCCGAAGTCTAGGATGGAGCGTTCGCTGCCGGGGACGGCCGGGAGGGCCTCTTTGAGGCTGCTGATTTTGGGGGAGGAGGATGAAGAGCTGCGTGCCTTTTTGTGGGAGTCGCGCTCTTGTTGGACGACAGCGGCGATTTTCTTGCTCTGTGCCGTGGCCGGCGGCTGGGTAGCAGCCCCCCCGGCAGCCCCAGACGCGGTCGCGGTAGGAATCGAAGTCATGCTGGTAAACGAGGTCGTCTTAGAGTCGGGTTTACTGGCAGCTGCCGGAACCGGGGGCGGTGGTGGTGGGGGAACACGCCGGGCGTCGCTGAGCGCGGGCTTGGGCATCGACTGCGAAGGCGTGGCGCGTACCGCGTTCGAGGGTGATGAGGGGAGAGAGTTGTTGGAATCCTGGAACCGTGGCTGGGAGGTGGGGTTGGAATATGTCGGGATCGGGGAGATTACGTTGGCCGTCGGTGGGGGATCGACAAGGCTGGCTATCGAAGGGGACGCGCTGGCGCGGTTTGTCATCTGTGTGGGCGCGCGGGGGGAGCCCAGGGGCCCTGTGCCGTAGGGATCGCGGGGGGTCATGGACTCTCTGATCGGGTCGTAGCCGCCCCGGATAGGGTCGAACATCTGCCTGGCGGGTGGGGCCGGCTGCGGCTTCGGCTGCGGCTCTTCGTTTAGTAGGTTCATCATCTTCATCGACCCGGAGCCGCTCTCGCGTTTGGGCGCTGGGGCCGCAAAGCTGGCGTCGGCAGCGGTCGTGGGCGGAGAAACCGCGTCCAGACTCATGCGCATCGGGGTGAGTTCCGTGATCTTGGTCTGGCGAGGCGGGCCGGACGCGGACCTCGCATCCATCTCCGAGTTGGCATCGCTGGCCTCTGCCGCGGCCGCCTTGCGCTTCCTCTGGACGGGCGGCGCATTTGGGTCCTTGGGCTTGCGCGGTCGCCGCTGCTTGGGCGGCTCTGCTGCTGCCCCATCGGCCGGTGGTGCCTTGGGCTTGACGGTGCTGCCTGGCTTCCGGCCGGGCTTTTTCCTCGGAAGCCCGGCAGCGGTGAGCGGCACGTTGGACACGGGCTCGGCGGGTTGGTGTTGTTGCATGATGGCGAATCGACCGACGGAGCTGGGATCGACGATGATCTCGTCCATCTCAATGTTCGCGCGGCCGGCGTGGAGGGCCCGTGTAGGCGAGCCGGGCTCCGAGAGCGCGGACGGTGGTGATGAGAGTGACGGCGACGAGCTGTGGTGCTGCTGGAGTTGTGCGTGGTGAGGGTTCATTGCGCGGTTCCGGTTGTTGCTCGCGACAGCGGGCAAACGAAATTGCCTCGGCAGGGGAGGAGAGGACTGCGTCTAGAACGGTAAAGCGCCGACCAACGAGTCCACTCTCCTTCCAGGTTCACCGGGGGGGGATAAAGGGAAAAGGGAAAAAAGGTTTCTAAAAAACCGAGCACGAAAGTGTTCCGTCCCACGTCGTAACAATGACAAGGACCCACAACAATAAAGAAGACGGTTGAAAGAAGAATCAAAGGGGATAAAAAGGCCAACAAGGTGGCAATAATGCCACAGGTCCACAGGACTTAATGAAACAAGTTGTAAGTAGACAAGGTTCTGTTGAAGTCGTCGCAAGTTTGCCGTTGGAGTTGGCGGAAACAGAAGCCCGAAAGGCTAGAAGCTGCGAGCCTTCTGATAGGCTGCCGAACCTCCAAATGCTGGAGAGGCGTGTGTGTGCCTGGACCTTTTTTGGCTCTTTGCGGAGAGTTTGCAGGGCAACCTTGAACCACAGGCGCGATTGGGTGGTGGCCCGCGGAATGCTGATTGGTCAGGAACGGGCCCGAGCGCCAGGGCCGGGTACCTCCACACTGGAAGTAGTTGCGTGCGGGTTTGTTGGCTGGCTGGCCTGGCGGGTTTCGATGTTGGGTTTTTCTGCGACTTTTGGGGTTCCAGCCGCAGAGGTGGAGTTGCAGCCTGCGAATGGCTTCAAATGCGCGGAAACGCCTGCAACGCCCAACAGCGGTCGGTGGTCAGAAAAATGGAAAGCCGGAAAACAGCCCAGCGTGCAACAATTCCGGCAATCGGCTCGGTGGGTTCAATTCAATAATGTTCGCCGATTCCAATTATGGTATTCGCGCGATGCAGCGGGTGTAAGAATCAGGTTGTTGAGATGTCGTTTTGCACACTACGCGCGAAAAAGTTGTGTGGTCGTTGTTGGGTCGGATAGGTTGTGTGTGTGTTTTGTGGAAGAGGGAGAAGAGTGAGGAATGGGGATTTTGGGGGGTGGCGCGTGCAAAGGGTGAGGGAGGCGAAGAGAGGAGAAAGAGAGAATGGGAAAACGGGGATGGGCTCTGGTTTTGGAAAACTTTAGATTATTTCACAGCCGGCGAGGGAAAACCGGGGCTCTGACCTCGTCGGAAGGACATCACGGACGCAAGGGAAATTTTGTTCTGGAAAAAAGACGAATGAAAACACCAGGGCATGCGCAAGCGGGCACGACGATGGGGGCGAAGAAGCGAGCACGCGGGAAAAGGCAAAGGCGCAACACCAAAGGGGTTGGTTGCGTTGGGCGAGTTGCAGGGTGGAGGACCTTGAACATGCCCGAGGGGGGAAATGGGGGAATGGGACCATGGATGAATGGATGGATCATGGGGATGGGGGCCGTCGAATGGGGAAACACGACGAACGAAACATCAAGACATGAGCACGGAGGGCCATGAGACCACACATGGATGGAGACCTTTGAAGGGAACGGCCGGATGGAATTGGGGGAAACATCCATGGGCCGACGCTGGGGCCTTGGCTGGATGGCTGGATAGCGGCATTGACCGGCCGAGCAAGAAAACGCCAGGGAAGAGACGGGCAAAGAGACGAGAGAAGGGAAGGTCGCGGTCGCCGATGGGGCCAAGCAATGACCGAGAAGGGGAATGGAGAGTGATGGAGAGAGAGGAGAACTTCAAACCTCCAGCTGGCAACAGGTCACCGGTGGGCCATGGTACGGTAACTGCGAAGTAATGGATACAATACTTCTGCGCGGCACCTACCCAGAAACGCAAGACGCGGTAACCAAAACTATGCAACAACGACGGCAGGCCGCGGCAATGGATGAGACAGACAGACAAGAGGCGGGTGCCCAAAAGGGAAATGCAATTCGGTCAGACCCGTGCACACACGCAACGCGTGGATGGGTCCTCCCTTTTGTCATCGGCGCTGTCAGCGAGGTTCCATGTTGTGTGAGAACAAGCGAACAAGAGGACGAAAGGCTGGTATCAATTCTTGGCGCGGGCCACCCAGGGATCGGTTTGTCGGAGCCACAAGCATGCAAAATGGGGGAGTGCATGGGTTTTTAAGGTGCGGCAGGGGTCTAGAATTGGGAACATCGTTTGCAGGGCCGTGGGCTTTCGATCAAAGGATGGACAGGCGCGCCGCGACGTTTTGTGGTGCGTGGTGCGGGTGTGGGTGGGGCCCTCTCAGGTTCCGAAGCCGAGAAGCGCGGAAAGAGGCTCGCGCACCCGCCGCCGCGCTCCATCCATGCCGCAAGGCTGCAACACACTTCCCAGCGTTGTGTCTGTGTGTGTGCCCTGCAAGCCTGCACTGTCCGAGTGGTACGTACCGAGTACCTGCCGTTGGCCGCCCCACCTCCGTTTCGAATGGGGTGCCGGATGCTGCGTGACATCTTCTTTGGCAGCCGCCTGCCCCACGCCTAGCGGGCATTCTCCAGGGGTACCACGGCCCGGTGCACGCCACACTTCCAGCGATTAGCTTGGGTGCATACGATTGCGAGGTGCAGCCGGAAGCGTTTTTTGGAGGGGTCGCCCCGACTTTGTAATTGTTAGTTAACTGACGTGTCGGAAAACGGCAGCCGGCTCGATCGGGCAAAGTAGGTGAACGGAGAACAAGTCGTATTAGGAGACCAACTCGTGAAATACCACAGATTGCACTACACTAAGTTAGGTACAGTGCACACTAAAATACCCGGATCTTTCAATTATTATTTCTCATGTTGCTTTCCCAGCATCGGTGAACTAGTCCCGCGTCCGTCCTCCGTTTTTTGTCTCGCTAAGATCGGCAGTCTCGGCTGCAACAAAACCCACCGAGTTTCCATTTTGATGACTTTATTTCGTATTACTTTAAATTTACACTCTTTCCTTTTTTTCGAGCGTGGCTTTACGCCGCAGCATTGTTTCGTCACACGTTTCTTTTCGGTGCGACCCCAAGAAACATGCACAGTGCACGGGCCACCCATGGGGGCTGCAGAATCGTGGAGATCTGCAACCTCCTGGCCCAGGCGGCCCCACTCTGCGAGCTTCCCGTCGTCAACGAGAACCCTGCCGTGCCGATTTTCTTCGTTTGACATGAACGACCGGACCGGGCGAGGAGGGAATCAACAACCGAATACACTACAAAGTTGAAGCTAGGTGTTGGTACTTCCTCATCATCTACATTAAACACACCTCAATAATCCGGCGAAATGGACGGCACACTCGGAATCCTCGATGTCCAAGAACGAGAAGTCGGCGATGCGACCCCACCAACTTTTCCCACGGCTCCCGCGCCATCGACTACGGGCTTCCCAGCACACAAGAAACGAGTCTCGGCCTTCAAGAAGCAGCGGCAGGGCAATCTAGGGACTGGGTCACAGGCGCCCGCTTCTTCTCGACCACAAGCCCAGAATGCGAATGCGAAGCCAGGAAAGGTGGACGAGCGACGGGGAATTGACCAGGAGAACAAGGCAGTGCTGAATTCCATGTCGCCCGAGGAGATCGCAGAGGCACAAAAGGAGCTGTATGAGGGGATGGATCCCAAGTTCATTCAAATGCTCCTCAGACGCGCAAACCTGGACGAACCGACCGGTCCGTCGCCTTTTGATGTAGTTCCTTCCGAGGAAGAGGAATCATCAAGTTCGAAACCTCCGCAGCGCGAGAACCAAAACCATCGACAAGTCACCGTAGAAGACGACCCCGAAGAATCCGCCGAATCCGCAAAACCGACATTACCCACAGCAATCAAAAACAATACCACCGACAAACCCAACCCCAAACCCAAGAAAACCGTCACGTTCGACGAAGACGCCGCGCCCCCCGTTCCACCCTCCGATCTCACCCCCATAACATCCACCAACCGCCGACCACCACCCAAAACAACCACCGATACCGAGAAACCCGACAACACCACGGACCCATCCGCCGACCTCCCCCACAACACCCACTTCCCCCCTCCCCCCGCCGTCCCCGACCTCGACCCCTCCGACCCCGACTTCCTCTCAACAATGCACCAAAAATACTTCCCCTCCCTCCCCTCCGACCCCTCCAAACTAGCCTGGATGGCGCCCCTCCCAACCCCACACTCCCCCGCCGACCGCGAATCCCCCTACTACCCCGGCCAATCCTCCCTCCCCGTCTCCGCCCTCCGCTTCGACTTCCGCGGCGCCCTCCTCCCTCCGCGCGTGTCGCGAGACCTCCCCGTCACCCTGGGTCTCCACCACCACGGCGAAGCCCCCGAAGCAGCGGGGTACACCATCCCCGAGCTGGCTCGCTTAGCGCGGTCGTCGGTGGCCGCGCAGAGGTGTATTGCGTATCAGACTTTGGGGAGGATGTTGTATAGGCTGGGAAAGGGGGAATGGGGGGAAGGGGTTGGGGGACGGGGGGGGGAGGAGGATGATTTGGCGTTTGGGTTGTGGAGGTGTTTTAAGGAGGGGAGGGTGGTGGAGAGTTTGGAGGGGGAGGCCGGGTTGCCGGAGGGGGTGGGGCATTTGAGTGGGAAGGCGTATGCTACGGAGGCGTTGTGGTTGTTGGAGAGGGGGGGGTGGAGGGAGAAGTGGAGGGGTTTATAGTCCTGAAGTAGTACAGAGGGGGGAGAGAATTGATGCTGGAAATTGTAAATGAGAGAATGGACGGACTCAGCAGGTGTTGGTCACTTGGATCCAGTCTCATAACTCTCATTAAGCCGTTACCTGCAAACGCACGGCACGCTTTCATTCTATCCTCTATCTCGCCTTTTCCCGGCCCCCAATCTAAGCTCTAAACCACTTCCTGATCCCTA
This sequence comes from Chaetomium sp. MPI-SDFR-AT-0129, assembly GCA_020726445.1. Taxonomy (NCBI): domain Eukaryota; kingdom Fungi; phylum Ascomycota; class Sordariomycetes; order Sordariales; family Chaetomiaceae; genus Chaetomium; species Chaetomium sp. MPI-SDFR-AT-0129. The sequence continues at coordinate 765,722 of JAGJXA010000008.1, read as the reverse complement.
GTCCCCCATGTACCCGTGTGGTCGGTAAACGAACCTCGAGGATCCGCCGTTCTTGTTGACACAAGTAATCACTCGCTGATCGAGCCAATGTAGTCAAAGCACGACAGGGCATGGAAGTCCATGTTGTAGCTGATTCTCTCGTCTGTTACAATCATTAGTTAGCATCATGAACCACACAACAAACAAACAGCATTTTGTGACAAAGCCTGGGGAAAAAAGAACAGCTAGGGTGAAGAACTTAAGTCCAAAGACGAGGAGACAGTGCCCATGCCATTTCGATCAGGGCAGGAACACTCAATAACCTGGGTGTTCCAGTGGCGGCCGGTACAGGTACACGAGGAGTCGAAGAGGTTGCCACTATCCAGTTTAACTTTGTCAGTGGATGTTCCTTCAATAGCAAGCACAAGAACAACCCCCAAAGAGGAAAAAGAGAGAAAGAAAGGAAAAGAAAAGAAAACCCACTCCTTCCTCCAAACAACCGCATCCCCATCACTCAAACCCAGGCACTGGTTCAAGCCCAGCCAGACATTGTGCGTCTGCTCGTCGATGTGGTCGCCACAGTCGCCGATCAGACGGCCGGCTATCTCGCCGTGGGTGCCGATTAGGAAGAGGACTGGAGTAGCGGGATTAGTAGATGGTAATTAAAGAAGCTTGGGCTTAGTTTTGGTTGTAATTGGGTTGATTCGGTTGGAAGCTGTGTTCAAGCTGGATTCATGGAAGAGAAGTAATCCACCGAAGGAAGTAGCAATGGAAATCAGAGAAAAACAGGCTGGAGAGAAACAAGAGAGAAAGAGGGAGAGAAACATACTACAATGATCAACAAACCCCCCCTCCATATCCCCACCACCGGGAGTAACCACATCACTACCAGGGCCGCCGTCAACCAAGGCAGTCTTAGCCTCAGCCGTCATGTTACCATTACCATGGTTGTTGCCACCACCGCCGAGGACCAGGGCGTTAACGCCGCCGGCGGCAGCGCCGAGAGCGAGGATGGTGCTGAGGATCTTAGCAGCAGCCATGATGGTCGGTTGATGTTTCTTTTTGATTGGGAGTGTGATCTGATTGTTGTGGTGATTGAAAGGTTGTTTTCTTTCTTTTTGTTTTTCCCGTGAGATCGGCGATGGGGTCGGCGATGGGATCGGTGATGGGTAGAGTGAATGGATGGAAACAGGGAAAGGAAAGATTGGATGGAGGGAATGGGGGTAGAAGGAGAAGGGTAGGTAGATAGAAGGAGGGCTATAGCATGGGTGAATGTCTTCCTTCCTCCTTTCGTCTTGATTTGGGAGTGAATGACTTATTTGTTTAACTATACATTGGAAAGCAGACCGCGTGCTTGCCTTCTACACACTTACTTGTATAGCGGCCAGAAACTGTGGTGCTTGTGTTTGGATGTCTGCCTTACTACCCGTGATGCCCTCAGGCTAGACAAGGTATAGCACAAAGGGGAGAGTGCCGACTTAATAAACCATCTCAGTTCATGACCAGGAACTAGACTTGAGAAAGATGGGAGACAACACAAGTCATACAGCACAAACATCACATTCGCCATCCCGACCCAGCTTGAATCAATCACATCAGTGAAAACATCAAATATAATCTTTCATAACGGCATAAATAAACCCAAACACTGACCTCTGACCTCCAGGGGCATAAACACCCCACCTACCAGTCAGCCATACACTCATCCTCATCCCAACCGGTCAATAAACCATCTACCCCCTTCTACCCATCACATCCATAATACACCCCAGCCCATCCAAAAACAAATCACACCCCCATATGTATAGATGTATCTTCTTCATTCCCTACTCACACAACAACTACAACAAACACACCCAGCCACAACCCCCCTTCTTCTTCATTCGACACTTTCTTACCACCACCCAGGACGACGGATCGACGCAGGAGTAAGAGGATGATGCTAAAGCAAAGGCAAGACACATAATATTAATACTTTGTTGTGTCATAAACAGGGAGGAGCATGAGTCTGTAGAACAGAGCGAGAAGAGGGGGGAGTTCGTGCTTGTAGTGCTTGTGGGGTTCGTGTAGAAACAAACGAACAAACAAACAAAACAGAAATCATCGCACCGGAAACAAGGAACCCAGACGTCAAAATCAACGCTGAGTCCAACCAGGCCAAGCCAAGCCAAGCAAGACAAACCAAGCCAAGGGGGGTAGGTAGGTGTGGGTGTGGGTGTTGCAAGAAAGGGGCCGGCTTTTAAACTCATCGCGGACGGAGTTGAAGAACAGAAGGACGAACCTGTTGCTGTGTCTGTTGCGGTTGTGTCGAAGGTGGTGGTGGCTGTAACTGTTGGGTCGATTGCGATTGTGTGTATTGTTGCTGCAATTGCTGCGTCCCAGACCCCCCTACCGCTGCCCCTCGTCCCGCTTGCTGACCACCAACCTGCTGCTGCTGCTGCTGCTGCTGACCATGCCCGGGCCGGGCCCGCCCAAGAATGTAGTCTTTGTTCTCGATCGTCACGCTCTTGGTCATGTGGTTGACCTTGTAGACGCCGACGAGGCGGGCGGCCAACTCGAACATGTTGTTGCGCAGGGAGATGACGATGAACTGGGCGTTCTTGGTGCGTTCTTTGATGTAGTTGGCCACGATGGAGACCTGGCATCGAACACGTTAGCATAGTGAAGGATATAAGGGAAGTAACTGCAAGGTGCAAACAGAAGCGGATGTAAGAAAAAACCTACGTTGCGGAAATCCAGAGCAGCATCAATCTCGTCCATGACATACAACGGCGTCGGCTTATAATGATGCAGCGCAAACACCAGCGCCAACGAACTCAACGTCTTCTCACCACCAGACAGATTCCCAATATTCTTCCACGACTTCTTGGGCGGCATCACGCTGAACAGGATCCCCTCGCTGAACGGATCCAACGAGTCGACCAGCTCGAGCTCCGCGTTGCCCCCCATCGTGATCATCTGGTACATCTCCTTGAGCCGCAGCGAGATGATGCTGAACCCTTCCATGAACCCTTCAAGCCGCAGCCGGCGGAGGTCGTCGCACCGCTTCTTGGCCGCGTCGCGCTGTGAGACAGCGCTGGCAAGGTCTGACGATCGCGCTGCGTGCTCTTCCACGCGTCGGCGGTACTCAGCCAGCACCCCGAGGTCGACGTTGACGTTTTGCGTCTTCTCCTCGAGCGCTGCGATCTCGCTCAGGAGGGTTTTCTTGTTCATGTCTGCCAGCTCGTCCTTGCTGTACCGCGGGAGCTCCGTGGGGGCTGCTGACCTTCGCCGGGACTGTTTATGACTCGCTGCTGGCGTCACAGTATCATCGTGGCCATCCTCGTCGTCTTCGTCCCCATCGGCATCCTCCTCCTCTTCCTCGGCTTCGGCCTGTAACTGCGCCGACGCATCCTCCATCTCGACATCCTCGTCCGCATTCTGCGGGGTCTGGGGCCGCGGGGGCTGTGCATTACCACTGCTGCCCGAGGACTCCAAATCGGCAATGTTCTGCAGCGCCAGCTTGCCCAGCTTCTCCTCCCAGTGGTACCGCTTGCGCTGGTTATCAGCCAGAACCTTCTGGTTCTCCTCCAGCTTATTGCGCATCTCAATCTCGACAGCGCGCGTCTCGTTGAGCTCAGCCGTCTTCTCATCCAGCTCGGCTTTCACCTCGGCCAGCTCCTGCTTCTTAGCTGCCAGCGCTTCCTTGGCCTCATCAACGCGGGTCTTGAAATCCTCCGCTTTATCGCCCTGGTTCCGGATCTCCTCCTCCAACTGCTCGGCATCCCGGCTGGCAGCCTCAAGCTCCTTGGACGCCTTGGCGTGGTCCTTCCGCAGCTTGACGATCTGCTTCTCCGCCTTGGCCTTGCGCACCTCGGCGCTCGACACCAGCTCGTTCTGCGACGCAATCTCCTCCTTGAGCGCGTCCACCGTCGCCCGCTGCGCCCGCAGCTTCTCGCCGCCCACCTCCATGATCTTGTCCTGCAGCGCCTTGATCTCGTCCTCCACGCTGGCCGTCTCGCCGTGCAGCTTCTCGATGTCCCGGTTGAGCTTGGCGACTTCCTTCTCAAGCGCCACAAGACGGCTGTCGTCTATCTTGGACGGCTGGTGTTCACGCGCCAGTTCCTTAATCCGGCGTTGCGCATCCGCCAGCTTCCGTGTCGAGCTTTCCACCTCGAGGTTGATCTTTTGCATCTTGGTGTCCAGTTCCGGGATCTGCTCCTTGAGCGACCGGATCCGTCCCTCGAGCTCGCGCTGCCGCTCCTGGAACTCCTGGAACCCTTGCTCCAACTCGTCCCGGTCCGCCTCGTACTTGGACACCTGCTCCCGGCTCATGCCCGACACGAGCTTCGACGACATGAGGCCCTTCTTCACGCTGGTGCCACCACCGGACATGGTACCGGACTTGTCGATCAGCTCGCCCGCTAGCGTCACCACGCGCCATCGCCGGGCGCCGTAGGCAATGCGGTTGGCTTGGGCCAGGTCCGTCGCGACGAGGGTGTCCTGCAGCGCGTGGTAGAACGCGGGGAGGAACTTGTCGTCCTTTGGCTTGACGAGATCGAACAGACGCGGGGCGTTCTCAGGCGTCTGGATCGGCGACAGGTCGCGGGACCTCAGCTTGTCGAGACAGATAAAGTTGCCGCGCCCGAGGTTCGTCTTGCGCAGGTACTCGATGCACTGCTGGCCGGCCTCGACGGTGTCGGTGACAAAGTTGTCCAGCGCGCCGCACGCCGTCGAGATGGCGACGTCGTACATCTGGTCGATGGCACCCAAGTTTCCTAGCCGACCGTGGAACCCGTCGATGCGGCCCGACTCTTTCATGCGGATGAGCGCCGTGAGCACGTTGCCCTGCGTCTGCGTGGCCGAGAGGTTCGACCGCGCCTCGTCGGCCTTTTGCCGCGCGTTCGAGAGCTGCGCCCGCAGCTTGGGCTCTTCTTGCGACAGCTTTTCGAGTTCGTTGACCGCTCGCCGGCCCTCCTTCTGCAGCGCCGCCTTGTCGACTTGGCACTGCTTGAGCTCCTCTGCCTTGGCCGCCTGGCTTTCCTCGATGGCCGCGATCTTGCCCTGCAGGTCTTCGAGGGCGACCGCACCCGCGTTGGCCTTCTCCCGGAGAATCGTCATCTCACTCTCGGCCACGGCAATGGCCGACTGCTTCTGGTTGATCTTGTCCTTCCACGGCTCGAGCGACTTTTGCTTGGCGGCAATCTGGTCCGAGAGATGCTGCGTCTTGCCCTTGAGGCTGTCGCGGATGACTGCCAGCTGGGCCTCCTCTTCCTTCACCTGCTTCTCGAGGGAGGCAATCTCCTCCGCGCCGGTCTCGAGGTCATTCGCGCACTGCTCGACGGTCTGCTCGGCCTCGAAGGTCGTGCCCTCGGCGTTGGCGATGGTCTTCTCCAGCTTCTTGCGCTTGTCGGTAAGGAACTTGCGCTTCTCGTCAAACTTGACGCGTTCTTGGTCAAATTTGGTCATCTCCTTAACCAAGGCTTGCGTCTCCTTCTCGTACGCGTCGTATTCCTTGCTGCCCTTTGAGAATGTCTTCTCCAGCTGCTTGATGATTTGCTCGCTGCCGTGGTGCTTTTCAAGCTCAGCATCAAGCTCGGCCTGCATCTGGCCGATCGACTCTTCCGTGACGGCAATGTTGTCATCGCACTCCGCCACGTAGAGCTGGTACAGGGCAGACTGCTTCATGACAAGCTCATTCTCATCCCGGATGTACGACAGCGCCTTCTCCTTCTTGTCCTCCAAGCCATTCTTCTCCTTCTCCACGTGCTGCACGCGGCCGCTCTTTTCGAGACAAATCTCGTTGAGCGTCTCAACTTCTGTCGCAGCCTCCTCGATGGGTGTCTTGTACTTGGATGTGCCGATAATGTCCTCTAGATACTCGAGCAGCCCGTCCTCGTGCTCGTTGGCAGCCTTGGACTTCATCTGCGCAATGGACTCGACTTCACCCTGGAGAATCAAAAACCGCTTGTGATCAAGGTCAACGCCGCGGTCACGAAGCAACGTCGTGACGGTCGTGAAATTGGAGGATTTCCCGTTGATGTAGTATTGGCTGGAGTTGTTCTTGAACGCCTTGCGAGAGATGACCAGGTCCGAGTCCGGGATGACCTCATGGCCCCCTCCAGGTTGGTCCAGAACTTCGCGGAAGTGCACAGCTACCTCGCAGTGATCCAGGTTGGGGTACTGGGCCGAGTTGTGGATCAACGCCGAGATCTTGCCCTGTCTCATTTTGCTGGCTCGGAAACCGAACACAAAGAGCAGCGAGTCGATGACATTGGACTTTCCAGACCCGTTGGGCCCGACCACGGAAGAGAACGAGCCATGGAACGGTCCTACTTCTTGCCTCCCTGCATAACTCTTGAAGTTGTTGAGAATCAGGTACGTGATGACGATGCGGGGCTTCGGCCCGGTCTCCTCCACCACGGTCGGGATGGCCATGGTGCGTGACTTGAGGATGATGTCCATCGGCTTCTCCAGAACGGTGTCCATTGCTTTGATCGGCTTGGCCGCGGCCACCACGGTGTCGTCGTCCTGGTGCCGCTGCTGGTTAGCGGCGCTGCTCGTGATGTCGGCGAGCGGGACATTGTGCAAGTTCGCCGGCGACACTGAGAGCTTAGACGGGCCCTCGGGAGGCTGCAGCTCGGGCGTGGCCGACTTAGCACCGCGGGGTGCCACACTCTTTCGCTTTCCCTGGGTCGACCTCTTCACCGGGACATCGTCCTCCTCCTCGTCTGGCCCCTCGCCGCTTGTGCCCGTCGCAGCCGAAGCCGTAGTTGTCGTCGTGGCTGTTGTCGCAGCGGTCTGGTCCGGGTCGAAGTCCTCGTTCGCCTCCTCGGTGACAGAGGGGGTCGGTGCGGGGGCCGGGGTTGCGCTCTTCTTAGGAGGACGACCACGGCGTTTGGGTGCAGGAGCGGGCACTGCTGGGGGTGCGGGGGTAGGTGTCTCTGCGGCGGTTCTTTTCCGTGTGCGCCTAGGCGTGGCGGCTGGGGCCGGCGTGAAGTCATCGGCACTGTCCTCGGTCTCCTGGGGCGCGTCGGGCATGTCCTCGTCGGACGACTCGACGATGGCGGTGCGCCGGGTCGCCCGTCGTGTGGGGCGTGTCGACATGATGTGGACTGATTTGTAGGGGTATCGCGGTGCGAAGTTGGGAGGAAAAAAGGAAAAAAAGGACGGGAAAAAAAGAGCAGCCCACGAGAAATGTGCAAAAGGGGACTCGTTGCAGGAAGCAAATCAAACCTGCAAGTCGCGCCCGGGCAATGTGTCGTGGATGGCGCGGTGTCCAAATGCCCCCCAAATGGCAAGTCGCGAAAACGATGCCGGTCGTTGCGAGGAGCCCCGCTGCTGTGTTGACATTTGATTGATTGTAAACAATCAGCCACAGCCCGCTCGAGCCACTTGGGCTCGCACCCCTCCTTTGCCAAGCAGAAACACGTGACCCTGTTTCACTAAGTGCATACAGGCTGGCCCAAGCTCAAGCTAGCCAGCCCCGTTAGAAGAATTCCAGTTTGTTGACTTTCTCGACCGTTGCATCAATCGGGTGAACCAGCAACAGAAACTCCAGCTTTGAACGCGACCGGAATCCGGGACATCTTCCCAACGCACAACTAGGTCAACCAAGGGACTGGAGGGAGGATTTGGCCGCGGGCCACCAACAAACAAAACGATGCTCGATTTTTCGCAATTCGCCGCCGCGTTTCCGACCGACGGGCCCAAGCCCTACGACCAGAATGGCGTCCGCGAGATCGAGACCTTTCGCAAATCTTTTGATGGCGTTCTGTTCATTGATCGCGTATTAAAGGCATTGGGCGTGAGTGAAGGTATGAAGCTTCCCCCCCCCCGGCCGTATCTGCGTCATATCTCTACCCGTCTCTCTATTTGATTTCTTTTTCGTTTTTACCTTCTAGCCATTCCGCTGCCCGTCTTCCCTCTCCCTGCCTCTACACCTTCGAGGCTAACCAGACTCCCACAACCAGGCAAGGCATACCCTCCGCGCGGCGACGCCGGCCTACGCGCCCTCCACCAACAAATCTGCGACACTAAAGTCTCCGCCCACGCCAAGCTCTCCGTCTTCTACTACCTCCTCCTCGACTACGACGAAGTGCGCGGCGCCCGCTCCAACCTCGCCCAATCCCTCGCCGAAGAATCCGGCCTCACACCCAATTACCAGCTCCTGATGCGCGGCCTATGGCACATGGACCGCAAAGAATTCAAGTTCGCCCTCGAGCACCTCGCACATCCGGCCCTGCCCCCCGAATTCGCCGACGACATCATCACCGTCCTCGTCCGCCACGCCAAAACCGCCACCGCGGCTCCCACCTCTTCCTCCTCTACCGACGAACCCGATTACAGCCTTCCCCTCGCCTACTACCACACCGCCCAACCCATCCTCCAAACCGCCGAAGCCCTCGAACTCCTCTTCGGCGCGCTCGCCCGCACCAGCGTAGCCGAGGCGCTCTACTTCGCCCGCGGCTACCCATCCCCAGCCGCCCACCGCCAGCTCTTCGAGCGTCTCGTAGCCGCCGTGCTGGAGCACCCAGACGCGGCCGGCGCGCGCGGTAAAGATCTCGTCAGTTTGCCGTTGACGGCTGCTGAGGAGCGGTGGTTCCAGGAGTATGTCGCGACGGGCGAGGGTCGGCGGTCGAAGAATGCGAGGGCTGTTGCGCAGATGAGGCAGATTGTGACGGGGCGGCATCGGGGGCCGATTCCTGCGGCTGTGGGGGGCGGTGGGAGGCGGTGAATGAAGAACAAATAGGAGAATGGAAAAGAGAGGGAACGGGGAGAGAGGTAAGGAAGGTGGGGTTGTTACATTAATGAGGTGTTGCTACCATGAATAGTAGTGCACAACGGATGGCAGGGCATAGCGATGGCGTTTAGGATTTGTCAAGAATACCGCAATAATACGGGAATTTATCTCCGTTCCGTCCCCTCTTTTAAAGTGTTACGGTTGGTTGAAGTACGGATATGTTATGCTCCAGGAAAGGGTCTCAGTTATGACGCAGCCGTGGATACCATACACCAAACCCAGATGTAAACAAACCATCCACATAACAGGTATCAATCACTGAGGGATGCCAACCACAATGAAGTCAATCTCGGTGAGAGGAAAATTCATTTAGTCCAGACTTGAGTACCCAGCCAGATCTATCCATTGATCAGCCCCCAAAACACGAACAACGCCGTCATTTTCCAACAAGCAACCCCCTTTGTAACATCAAAATCCAACCTAGTCCTCGAATTCAATCGCTAACCACCCACCGTCCCTCATAGCGGATGTCGCCGTTATGAACACCACTTGTTTTCGCACGTGGCCACAAGAGCATGTATATATAACATAGTGTGGAGAAAATCACCTCGACACGCCCCCGCGGAGCCAGAAGTCTCTTTCTTCCCCTCGCTGGCCCCCTCTTATTCCTTACCAACCTGCCCCCTCAACGCATCCACCTCTCTCTGCAAAGCATCCAAGTCAGCCAAGATATCTCCCGCATGCGACTCCTGTTCCGCTGTGGAATCCCCAAGGCTTAACCCGAGTCCCACAGGCTGCAGCTCTGCACCTGTCGCTGTGCTGTTCCGATCATCGTCCGCACTAGCCCGGCTGTTTCCCCGATCCCGGTGTCTCGGTGGAGGCGGTGGTTCCTTGCCCCTGCTGTTCCCGTTGCCGCTCCCACTGACCTTTCGCCCCAACCCCGCTGCATCTGATGAGGATGACAACGACGAAGACCCTGGAGTGGTTAGCGCCCGGTTCGGAGGTTTCTTCCCGCGAACCGAGGTATTCCGGGCCGGTGGTGGCGGGGGTGGGACAAGCTTCGCTACAGCGGCTGGGATTGGTGTTGGGCCTGAGGTCAGAACTGAGGTTGGGGTGCCTGTTCCTGGGGTGGCACTAGCACTATTGCTGTTGCTGTTGCTAGAAGTATCCCCTAGCGGGGGGGGGGACGCGACGAAAGTGCGGGGCTCGGCGGACACCATTGCGGGTGTGATATCGGTCGCATTGGAGAGCGTTGGTACCTGAGAGCTGGAGGCGCGTGACTGGTGGCTCGGACGTCGTGGTGGGGGTGGTGCTGGGGCGTGGACGTTAACACGGAAGCTGGAAGAACGCGAGCGTGTCGAGTCTAGCGAAGATCGCCGTAGCGAGGTGTCGGTCTCATCTTGAGGGGCCGCTGGTGTCGTTGCGCTAGGGATAGCCTTGCTATCGGAACGGCCATGCGGCTGGCGTCTGGGTGGAGGCACTGGCTTCTTTGCTTGTTGTGCGGAAACACCTGGGCTAGCGTGCGACACATTCGGTGGAGTTGGCGGCCGTGGTGGGCTAGTAATTTTGGGCTCGAAATGGAGATCCGGTTCAGGCGCCTTGCCAGCGGCTTCCCGTTCGAACACGCTTTCCGTGGCCTCCTCCTCTGGTGACCGTTTCGGGGCCAGTGGGAGAGGTTTGTTGACATCGGAAGGTGTAGATGGTCGAGGCCGTGATGGGGACACAGGGGGAGGAGCTGCCGGTCTCCGGCTTGGGCTTGTCAATGAGGTCTGAACCTCGTTAACCGTCCCTTTCGTCACGCCGGGAGTCCCAGTAGCCCCGGTCCCGATTCGCTTCCCATGTCGCGAACTAGGCGGCGGTGGCTTTTTCCTCGTCACAGTCGCGGCCGGTTGTAGGGTTGGCTGAGCCACTTCTTGCTCTGATGCCCCTTGGGACGCCACTGGGAGTCCTTGAGCCGCCTGTAACGTTTCCGATATGGACGGACGCGAGAGAGAAGACCCATTCACTCCTCCCTCAATTGGTATTGGTGGATGGCCGGCAAGTTGATCAGGTACGGAAGTTTCCTTCGAGGACACCGCAGGCCCAGCTTGACCGGTCAGGAGCAACCGTCCAAATGCACCAACATCCAACCCTCCTCGTGCGCCCGGCGCCGTAGCGGCACCTTGTTCTGGCCCAGTTACCCCATGTTCTAGATCTTGTAAAGTCGTTTGAAAGGGATTCAGTGGCGGGCTCCGTTGCCCTGATAGGGAGAGTGGTTCGTTCCCCCTCTCAGGTATATCCGCAGGTCCCTTCAGCGATGGATATTGAAACGGATCGTTCCGGGCATCCTTCTCGTCGCTGTCGCTGCTACTATCTTCATCGCTATCACCATCCTCTCCGTATGAGCGGAGGGCCGGAAATCGCTCAGTCGCCTCGGATGACTCGGGAGACGACGGAGGCGATTGGACGCGGACCTTCTTCACAACTTTTGGCTTCTGGAAGCTGGTGGCGGGGGGTGGCTGTGCTGGGCTAGAGAAGGCCTCAAGCTGGTGCCGGAACTGGTCTACGCGGGGCAGGGCGGATTCATCGGGAGTCGAGCTTGGGGTCTCGTCGTCGGGCCTAGGGAGGTATGGGACGGCGGGAGATGGTATCGAGGGGGTGGGTGCCGGCGCCGGTGCCGATGCCGGTGCTTTTCGGCGGAATGGATTATTGGTGCCGAGGGAGGGGTGTTGTTGCTCCTGTTGCTCCATGGCTGCGAGCGGTCGGATTGTTCGGGAGTGACCAACCAGAGAACGGACCAACTCAACTCAACCAAGCAGAATGCAAACAAAAGGGACGGGATTGGCAAGATGCGCGCGTTGGGTGTTCGCCAGAGCCACGTGTGTTCAAGAACCCATTGCTGTCAAGGCCGTTGTTGTTGGCCGGCTTTGCATCCGACTCGGCCGCGCGGCGGGATGTGGTGGATTCGCGTCAGGGGCACTGCGCTGATGATTCGATCGACCTGACCCAACGTGGTGGCAGCAAATTCCCAGCGTTTCGACAGAGATTCAAAGCGCCCGTGTTCCCTATATCCCCTGTTCTTTTCGCTCTTCTCAATGCCCGAATCGTGGCTGCCTGCAGCGAATTTTTCGGGGCGGGTTGCACCAGTCGATTAGTTCATCCAGGCAGGTCCGACTCGCAAGTCCAGGCCAGACCCAAGGGATGTCGTTGACCCAAGCGGTGGGGCTTGGCAGAAATGCCCCGCTGCCGCAAGCTTCCTTCCTCCATTCCGGTGCCTGCCGCTGCGGGCGGGCGGACAGCGCAGAAGCACCTGCAGGGCCGCGTGGCAGGTTTGTGGTGGGGCAGGAAATAAGGCTTATCGTGCACGAGCCAATTGGCGGGGCCTGGCCCTTAGGCCAAAGCTCCCGCTCGGTGGACCTTTCCTCTTACACCGCAGCTGCCCCAAAGGGTCGGTCCCTCATTGTCCCTCGTCGAGAACTCGGCCAGCACGAAGGGACGCTGCACACTGATGAGTATGGGATGCATTGCCGCGAAACCAATAGCCCTTTACAAGATCTAGCGACATCCAGAGCTTTTTGTATCATAGCATAACAGATTTGGTTGACGAAAGATGTTGTAAAAGTGATCGATCGATGATGGTCGATTAAGCTGCATGGAGCGCAAGTCATGTCCTGTGGACCAAGAGCATGAAGCTCGACAGAGCCAGCTCCATCGCTCCGGCGTTCCCAAGTTTCAGCGCCTGTTTCATCGCATGGGCTTCACCGTGTCTCCCTTCCTGAAATAGGATAGGATGAAGGAAATGAAAGATGTTGGGAAGAAACGTGCGAACCGATCGATGCCCAGCAGCTCCCGTCCTCTTTCAGGAGTGGGGAGTTGTAAAGCGGGGACTAAACAAAGCAAAACACAAGCGACGCGACAATTTCGCGCATCGATTCTCAGCGTCTCGGCAGACCCGACAGACAAAGCAGAACGGACTCATCGCGCTGTAAGATTGCTTCACTACGAAGACCAACAATGATAACGAATGCAGAAACAATTCATTTGGTATAATTACAGTCCGTAAGCCTCTGGGCATACCCCAAAGTCCAGGGCCCATTTTGAAATTTGCCGCCCGTGTGATGAGGTCCCAACGCCCGCCCAATCCCCCAAGTCTACGAAGAGAACGATGACCCGCTGTAAACGGACACACTGGCCCCCTCCATGAATGTGATGGAAGTAGAAAATACAAGCGTGTGCATGTGTTTGTTGCAAGACTCAGCCAACCCCGTACCCAGGAGGCAGTGTGCGTCAATCCAATGTGCAAGACGGCCAGTTCCCGTGGCAGCGCCTGATGCTGCTATTCCCCCGCCAAAAAATGACCCCCCAAAGTCCAAAGTCCCGCCAGAACGCCAAACTAGACAAAAAGCAGATCCTCATATCGCAAGAGAAAAAAACCACGTCATGACAAGAAAACGAAACGGCTTTACGCCGCAGCTTCTGCCTTCTTTGGTGTCTTCTCCTTCTTGGGGGCAGCGGCCTTCTTGGGGGCAGCCTTCTTTGGCGCGGCGGGCTTGGCAGCCGTCTTCGCAACACGACCAGACTTAGTCTTAGTAAGAACAGTCGGCTTGTCGACGACAGCAGGGGCAGCAGCGGCCTTCTTCGCCGGCGCAGCCTTCTTCGGAGCAGCCTTCTTGGTGGCGGGCTTCTTCTCCTTAGGCTCCTTCTTGGCAGCAGCATCCTTCTTGGTAGCGGCCTTCTTGACAGCAGGCTTCTTCTCCTTGGTATCCTTCTTGGCAGCGTCCTTCTTAGGGGCAGCCTTCTTGGGGGCAGCGGGCTTAGCGGCCTTCTTGGCCAGCTTGGTACCGCCGGAGGGGCCTGGTGTGCGTTAGCAATATAACCATAAGACACTTTCGATCAAGGTGACATACCCTTGGGCTGCTCAAAGACACCCTTGTCGACACCGTTCTTCAGGGCCTTGTTGAACAAGGAGTCGAACATCTTCTCGGTGACGTTGATGGTGTTGTTGGCGCGCACATACTTCTTGAGGGACTGGCGGCTGTTGTTTAAGTTAGCATCATGACACAACAAGGAATCATGTAATGAAGTGAGTGTGTGGGGTCCAGGAGCTACTCCGCCAGGGTTGTGCACCCAGCCCGCAATGTGCGAAATGAAAATGAGTTCAGAAATGATGCTTACCTAGAGCCGTTACGGTCCTTCAGCTACAGTTGAGAAACCACGTCAGTAAACTAAGCTCATCACAAAAAGGCTACAAGCCGGGCATAGTCGGATGGTGCGTGCGACAGCCGGCAAAGAGTGCGCGACAACCCGACAGCGACGCCAATCACCCCAACACATAACATGGAGGAAGACGGGGGTACAATACCGAAATGATGGCATCAGTGATCATGTCCTAGTATCAAGTCAGAAAACGGAACACGTCCAAGGTTGTAACAATAAGGGCGTACCTGGTAAGTGTGCTGCGAGCCGGAGGACTTGGGCTTGGGGGCAGCGGCACCCTCGGCCTTGGTCTCAGTCTTCTTAGGAGCCATTGCGATTGTTGTTTGGATTGAGATGAGTCGTTGAAAACACGCGATTGAGATGAATAAAACCTGAAATGGGTTTTGAGATTGACTGTTGAATGGATAGAAATGTTGTGTTGGTTATAATTGGAATGGAGAGAAACTGGGGACAAGAGGGTGTGGGTGGGCAGTCGCGCTCGGGGGCGTGCCCTGGTGTTTATATGGAAAGCGGGGGGGCTCACTCACACGCGGGTGATTGCGCTGATTGCGCCTCCCAAGACCCGGGGGCTCCAGACACCACACACCTTCTGGACCGAAATTTTGGAGCTAGGCTCCGACACCTGCAACAGATATAATGCGGCCCGTGCTTCCTCATCTTGACTACAAAACCATCGCTTCTTCGCTTGCAGGCTAGATGAGCTGGTTTGTTGTTGTCGTTTTGGATTGGTTCCTCACGCCGCTCATGGGCCAGCCTGGCGCCTCGCCTTCAGCCCAACCACCCATCCGCGCAAACTTGACGCAAGTCGATATGGATGCCTGACTACCTACCCCAAACCTAGCGAATCCAGGCGATACAGATCTGATTCCGACCATTGCACCATGGGATAAAATGTGGTTGTGTGTTTGAAGGTTGGCACTCTGCCTTCCCCAAACAAAACCATTCACCCTTCGCCCAACTTGTTCATCTCGCTAGGATACAGTCCAGACAGCCTCCAATGTCCAGCAAATTCCTATGGGTATTCCCACCCCCCATGCGACAAAAAGCGCATTACTGCCAGACTCGATTCCCACCTTTCTGGTTTGGCTAATGGTGGTTGTGCTGCGGCAGCTTGTCCGGCCGAGGGGGCCAAACCGGAGCGTGAATGGGGTGTGAATGAGAAGCTGCCGGTGCCAACTGTTGTTGCAGGTGGAATGATGTGCAACGCGGGGACGCTTTCCCTAATCGGGCGATCGTTAACAGAAAAAGACGACATCCCGGACCCTGACCATTTTCCTGATTGGCTGTGAAAAACAGCACCTTATCCACTTTGTACCTTCGATCATGTGCACCCGTCACAGCTCGAGCTCTCCCATTCTCTGATCTCGACACACTCGATTCCCCCATCCCCTCGACCTTTTCCTTCCCCTCTTGCTTCCCTCCTTTCTCCTCTCTTCTTTTGTGCGTCAATCGACGCATGCGATGACTGGTTTCTTTGTCCCATTTTTTGTGAGATTTTCGGCCCCTCCCCCGCCGTTTCCCGGTCTTTATCCGGCTTGACGTCTCGGGATGCCGAGATGTGATGAATGCCCTTTCGGTCGCGTTTTTGATCTCGCGATGCTCAATTGAAGATGGACACACTCTGGCGCATTCGACCTGACATCCCACCAACCCCTGCTTCATTACATCAGAATATGTCATATCGATCGCTGCATTCCTGGCCTTCTTTTCCTCCTTGTATTTTTTCCATTACCCCTCATTTTGACCTAATTTCGAACAAAGTATCCAAAGTCACTCCTGATATTGTGGAGGAGCCAGGACGTCGCGCTTGAAGCTATCCGCGACACCACAAGCGTTTCGCTCCATCCTGCACAACGCCAACACAACAACAATTATTTGATATCTGTTTTCGTTGTGCATTCCGTCGACTCTTTTGGCTACGTGATGACAAGTTTTTTCTGCCCAATTTCCTATCCATGTGGTGGATTTGGGCACACGCTGCATCGTCAGAGTGGATGTCGTGTCAAGATGCGCGTCGGCCATCCGGCCGCACTGGATTGGCCCTTCTCCCACGCCTCAAACATGAAACGGCATTTGCACAGATCAGATTCCTCGGCGCAGGGGACCTTTTGTTCTATTCCATCCAGCCTCCTTTTTTTCTGTTGGCTTCGACATTTCCCCCGCTGTGTTGGCCTCTTCCGTCACGCGATTTGGATTCTAGGGCTGGAATCCCGCGACCACCGAAAATTCCAAATAACCCGCGCGCAACCTGTCCACCCACAATACTCTGTAAAAGCTGTTTGCCTAGTCAGATACCAGTCTATTCTATTTTCTCACTCGAGATTCATATCTCCTCGCTCGCTTACCAGTTCGGCTGTGCCGCTTCCCTCTAAACAAACACGCGTGCCAGTCCAATATTCCAGCCCCGCCAAGCCAGGGCGAAGTCGAACGACCCTCGCAACACGGATGAGAGCGTGTCTTTAGCAACTCACATGGCCCGAGTCATTCCTCGATAAACTAACGGTCCCCAGGCCGTTGTCATTCCCCTCTCATTCCATGTTCTTGAGCATTCAGCCCCCCTAAGTCCCCATCCCACTTCACGATACGCGTCAGGTGGACCAACAGGGGAACAACCGCGTGCTTCTCATTTACCCCAACCCCACCAACACCAGCGTTCACCCGTCACTATTACTCTCCTCCACGGTGTGCTGCCAGTATTCAGTAAAAAGACACACACCTTCGCGTCATCCGCAATATTAGCTCAGCAATGTTGAAGAGTCCAGCCGAATAACTCCAAGAGAGCCTGTTCGCTCTTCCTGCGCGTCTCTCAGCCTGCACTGGTTCCAGGTTGTCCGGGATCTACAACACGCGAACACATATGTGTGGCAAAGCTGTACCCTTTCTACTTGTTTTCTAGTTAACTAGATATCCATGAGTCACCCACTCATCACACCACCCAAGTCAGGCCAGTTTTTTTTTTTCCGTCCGCATCAACTGTGCGAGGCTGAGTTGGCGGCCTCGTGACCCCAGGCCTGGCGGATACGTGAACAGGAGGGTATGCATCGTTCGCAAACACCGAGGACGGGTCGGTAAGTGTTAAGGCTCAGGCGCGAGTAAGGGTGCATGAGTCAGAGTCCAATTGTCCTTTTGGCAGTGTAAATTGATGTATCTCCCATCACTCCTCGTATTTTCTACCGCAGGGGTTATTACGAGTGACTTTGGGGAGCTTGGCAGTTGGGTCACATACTCAATGACAGAATATGTCCATAAGTAAAAAAACCACGACCTCGACCATGATCGTGGCAACGCAGTATCTATTTTTCTATTTTGCAGAATCAGCTGTCTTGAATTCCCCTGTAATAAATAAGATAAACTTGAGGCTTGAGCAACTGGTCTCTCCTCGAGCACCAAACCATAAATAAATACCAGCAGTATCCAGCCAAACAATCATAAGAAACAAGACATTTTGACAAAACATATCTGCAACAATCGACCAGGTACCATATTGGGCATGATTAAACAGTCAAACTGTAGAATTTAAATATCGCCAAGGTGTCTTCAGTTTAACTTTTAATTATACATCAAGAAATGATTGGGAACACTCAAAATAAACGTTGATATAATGATCAGAAATTAAAAATAACATGCAATCATGTATATAAACACAACTCAAGAAATTAAACCGAGCCAATACTCATTACTCAAAGATAAAAAAGATAGAACATGTCACTGAAGTGTATTGCACTATTTTTTTTTATTGGGACATGTTGTCGTCAGGCCAAATATTGTTTCAACCACCAAACTCATCCAGCAGGCGGTTGCGCTACGGAGTCTTACACCAAAACTGCTAAGTTTTTTACACAATCACCACCGTCCACCCTGTCCACCGTTCTCGTCTCTTATACATGCTCTCACCTCGGGCAATATTTCAACGCTTCTCAAACAAACATTTCACACACACAAATCTCAAACAGACAAAACAAGCACACAAAAATCAGGTCACTGAATTGAAGCTGCACTAAGCTAACACCCAGCAACTTTTGGATTCTCTCTTTCTCATCCCACCTCCTGTTCACAACATGGAACCTCCCCCCCCCAACCAACACCCCATCACTCAAGCTCTAACTACCCCGAAAGAAAAAACCCCAAATACGCCAGACAATGCATGCGTGATACCCGCCGAGTCCCCAAAACCGTGCCATGCAAACAGACAGAGACAGAGACAGAGACAGAGACAGACAGACAGATAGACAAACGCCAGGGCCAAAGAAACCGCCTGCGGAGCAGTCTCAAAGGCAAGTCAAGTAAAATACTCGCAAACTGGCAAGCCGAAAGGAAAAATAAATCAGAGAATTAAAAGAAATTGCGGTTCAACGCGCCAATCGTGCGCGCATCCTCCCCCTGCGGCCGCGCAGAGAGCTGCGATGACCCGTTCCCACGCGGCGAGCTACCCGCACTGCTGATACCGCCACCACTGGTTCCTGCACCGTTGACACCAGTACTACCACCACCACTTATCCCACTCCCAGCGCTGATGGGGTTGGCGCTCATGAGGTTTGCGCTGTTCGGCTCGGAGCCGGTCAGAGGGGGGATGATCGAATCTGGGTGTAGGAGCGCCTGCAGCGTTGGACGCGTACTTGCTGGGGTTGAGGTGGACACGCTGAGACTACCGTTGCGGCCTCCGCCACCACCGCCGTCGGATGATGAGACTGCGCTGCGGGGAGGGGAGCGAGAGGGGGCCCTGACGATGGGACTGGTGGCGAGGTTGGAGGGGGTGAGACCTGGCGTTGTGGCCGAGGACGCGGAAGGCGGGGTGATTCCGTTTGCTTGGTGTTGCCCGAGCTGGCCGGGAGCGGGGAGGGGGCTGTGCTGGCCACGCGCAGCGTCGATTGGGGCGAGTCTCGGTTCGATCTGGACAGCTTCTCGTGCTTGCGCCTGCAGGTGCTGTGACCGCGGCGAGTCGAGCAGCGACAGCCGAGGGGCAGGTGTGTGGGATGCCGGTGGGGAACGGTGTTGTTGGTTTGGCGGGTAGGGCTGCGGAGCGGGAGCTCCCATCTTCGGAGGCTGAGGAGCGGGAAGCTGTGGGTGCTGTTGTTGTGAAGGATGCATCGGGGGCGATTGCTGGTGCTGCAGTTGTTGCTGCTGCGGCTGCTGCTGCTGATGCTGTTGGTGTTGCGATTGCGGCTGATGCTGAGATAGTGGCGGCCCGTGTGGATGTTGGTGTGGGTGTGGATGTGGGTGTGGTTGTGGTTGTGGGTAATGGTGCGGCTGGGGGGGAGGTAGTGGTGATCGATCATGACCGGTATTCGGCGGATAAGGATGGTGGGCATGGTGAGGGTGTGGCGGGTATGGGTGTAGTCCTGGAGGTGGGCCCCCGGCTGGAGGTCCTTGTGGGTATGAATAGTGGCCGTGGCTATAGGGCGGCGTTCCGACAGGAGAAGGAGGCCACGCATAGCCGGCGTGCGGGTACTGGGGCGGGTATCCGTGGTGCGGAGGAGGCTGGTGGTGGTGAGGCATGTAGGGGGGTTGAGCCACGGGTGCTCTTGCGGCAGCGGCCGGGGTGGCCTCGGCAAGGCTCGATTCGGGATACATGCCCTTTGCTGGTACGATATGACGGAGCGAAGGGTCGCTGCTGGGTAGTGGCAAGTCCTGCAGCGCCCTCGAGCAGTATGCGATCAGGTGAAGATGCTGGCCGGTCGAGTTGGTGATACTAAAGGACTGCTTGGTGAGCCCGTCGGGCTTGTAGCGATACCCATCCGGCTCTCCGTCGTCGTGGTCCTCGTCGCTCCCACGGCCAGAATCCGGCGTTTTACCGGCCGCTCTCCTCCCAGCAGCGAATGCATTCCCCCTCTTGCCCTCCATCTCCCGATACGTCAAGAAGCTCCCGGCAACACGGCTGGCACTCCACGACTTGCCGTCCGTCCATCGCCGCATGCCCGCTTCCCGCTCATCCCAAACAAATACGGAGCCGGGCCGGATGGCTTGCCGCTCCTTTTCTGATAGGCGCCGCTGAACTCGAGGTAAGAGGCCAAGCCGGGTTGCTTCAAAGAGTTTGATAGCGTCGGCGGGTGACCGCACCTGACCGTAGTATGTCTCCATTTTTGGCGGTATGCGGGGCTCCTAGTGTGGTAGATTCACCGTCCATATGTCGTCTTATTGACCTTACGTCGAGCTCAAGCTCACTTGGCTCTGCCCTCCTAACCCTTCCTGTGGTCCGGCCAGTTGCTCACCATCCAGGCAAGCAAATCCAGTGGTCAGTGCGCCCTCGCAGAACGGTGAAAGGCGGAAATTATTTTGGGCGGTAGGCGTGGTTTCGGACAAGTTGTCTACAAACATTACGTTAGATCCTCGGACTTGCACTATAAGAAACGCGGTTCATGAATTCTAGGCCGCTCGGAACAAGTGAGCGTTGGGCCACGCGGCAGAGCAGCGATTAGCGAGGA
Source organism: Chaetomium sp. MPI-SDFR-AT-0129 (assembly GCA_020726445.1). Classification (NCBI taxonomy): domain Eukaryota; kingdom Fungi; phylum Ascomycota; class Sordariomycetes; order Sordariales; family Chaetomiaceae; genus Chaetomium; species Chaetomium sp. MPI-SDFR-AT-0129. The sequence goes on along the minus strand of JAGJXA010000008.1, from coordinate 745,403 downwards.
TGTGTCGGTTTGAGAGGGCCAGCCAACGAAACCCGCGGGCAACAGCAAGTGACACCGAAAAGTGAGGTCAGATTCGCAGAGTCGCCCGTGTGTCTCAGTCCCTGAGGCGGCCCGCACTGGTCCTGACTGGTCGTCGATGGAGTTTCCTGATGCTCGTTGCTACCCGCCACGTACCCATCGGGGGGCTCGAGACGTATCGAGTCACAGCACATATGTCGTTGTGGGGTCACCCAGCGCATCACCATGCTTTCTCTGACACACGCACGTTTGCAGGTGGAGCGGGTACACCCGAGCGGGACCATGGTTTCGGAGGCGTGGTGTTGTCGCAGTTGGCCTTGATAGGAAGAATCACGCGGATCATCCCCAGTTGGCCAGTGTTCCGCCCAGTTTCCCCTCAGAAGGTTTTTGTCTGACAATTCCCCCGTTGAATATGACTGCTATTCTGATCCTAAAGGGGCCCAAGTTTGGGTGCCGAAATGCCGATTTCCCTTTCGTCCGAGCGCGCGATGAGGTGGAAGGGAGACCAGTGGGAAAATGCAGACGAAGGAAACAAGAGGAAGCATCGTATACTTACCAATGGGCCCAGACGCATGTATGTGGGTTGGGAGCAGCGAGATGCGCGAGTGTGATTGATTCAGTCGAATGATATTGTTTCGCTAAGGTTACTCCTTCGGCACCGTTTGCTCGTTCGTCTCGTGCTGGAGTCAGGAAAGCAGAGTCGCCGGGGATATGGGGCTGCGGGTTGTCATGTAAGAATTTGGAGTTGTCCTTGGTGTTGAGAACAAACCGACGTTGGAGGTCCGAAGGGGGTCGAGGTCGCTTCTGTACGCAGTACGCGGGGGGGCGAGTACGCAGCGGTTTGTTCAGACGGCATGTAAGCCGGGGTCTTTGGCCGGTTTAAAAGAGTGCCTGGTGAAAATAAGGTGGTCCGCGGCTGGCGGCTGACAAGGGGGGATCGGCTGCAGGTCGATGACGCTGCAGCCCAATGGGCAAGGATCGGTCGGAATGTGGGAGCGGAGACGCTGGAGGAGGGTGCAGTGTGTGTTTGTGGGTTGCAACCAGGATGCTATCAGGGAGTCGGGTTGCAGGCTGTTGTTTTCGGCACAGTAAGGTACACAGTATTACCACGGTATGGATATAACTCGGTCTTCATTGCCGATACACGCTCGGTGATTTCGAGCGTTTTTTTGCAGGCCCGGGCGAGCCTGGCTTGGTTGGCGGGCAAATGGCAGGCCAAGGCTGGGCATGGAGTTCTGATACCAACAGCGAGCGGCCAACCACCGTGTCTAGGCCCGTTTGCTCAGCTTGTTCCCTGTGGCCACGGGCTGCCGGATGCGTCGGGCCTTCTTGTCGTCGAAATTAAAAGCAGACAAACGGAGCTGCGAGAAGTCGTGAGAGCCCCGTGGGAGACGGGAGAGGGGGGGGCGTATTATCGGCTGGTTGGTTGGTGGGTGCTGGTTTGGGGGCTTTGTTTTCTGCCCATGAAGCAACACACTGCCTCGCCCTTTCCGCCCACCACAGCCGTCCCGGGCGGGTTGGACAACATGAAAAATGCTCCCCCAACTTCCATCCCACCCCTGGAATCATGGAAAGTGCGGACGAAGGGCCAAGAGCCCCACCTGCCTGCCGAGCACGCCCAGCCAGAGACCCACTTGCGGTCGCGTTAAAGTTGGGGCCGAATATTTTCCTGACTGGGTAATTAATCAGCATTGAAAAACGTGCTGCTCTAGCCCCGGAAAGGAACCAAGCCCGAGGCTCTGCGCCAACCCATTGTGTTGGGGGCTCCCCGCCCAGCAAAAGCCCAGCCTGCCGAGCTGCTCCTTCCGAAAGCCAACGGGGAAAGTGCCCACAGGGTAACCACAGTTCTGCGACAAGGCAGCCAAGAGCCAAGCATGGCGGAATGACAGAAGCGGAAATAGTTACCTATTTGCGGACCCGCTCTCTGGCGTCAGCTTATCAATGGAATTATCGACCTTCGCAGGTTAACTACTTTTCTAATGGTTTAGCACCACACCACCTGTGGCATGTCATGCAATTACTGGCGAGGACGCACGCAGTCGGTTGTGTCTGAGCAGAAGATTAGTGTACATTGTTCGTGAACATGAGACCAAAGACGGAGCTTGGACGATTCCGGCTATGGATGCCACGAGTGAAGCACGCTCAGTCACAAAATTCGTCCCCCTTTCGCCAGCTCCGTTTGCCTTTTTGTAGAACGCCCGTGTCAGGCTAAAAAACCGCCATCGGTCTTGCTTCTGAGATCGCAAGAGCCAGCCAACATCGCTGGCTGACCGTTGGCTGACACTGTCCCGGTTTTTGTTTTGTGCAAAAAGGAGGTGGCTCGTCGGCTGAACGGCCCCATGGGGATGGCCCTTTGGGTCCGTGATCCCTTCCTTCTCGGGTTCTGCCTCAGGTCCCGCTGCATTGAAATTTCCTGTGTATGTACGAAGTATGACTGGAATGGAACCCGAGACGGTGGCACAAGAACTGGGCACAGGTGCGCGCAACGTTCCCAATATGTTGTGCGAGATGGGAAAAATGGCTTCACAATTCGCGGCTTCAACTCGCCCCAACCCACTCCCCCTGCATCCGCCAAGGAAAGTGATTGTCGTTGATGGATAATAGGATTTCAAGCTTATTTCACGGCGCCGCCTCGGGCCCTCTCGCGAGCCTTGGCATTCTTGGGATCCTCTCCACAATCCACACCCCTCCCTTCCCGAGTCTCATGGAACCCATGTCTGGGCTCCCTTGACCTTTTTGGCGCTGCTGCGGAACGGTCGGTGATTCCACATGTTGTGTTGGCTGTCAAAACCTCCTCGCAGGCCCCACACACAGAGGCCTAACCAAGTTAGGTATACTTGTCTTTTTGCTCGACGCAAGTTCCACAGCCACAGCCGGAAAACGATTGCCATCCATGAGACCGACATCGTAAAAAAGCCGCCGTCACCAGACGCTGACGGGCGATTCCATGCTTTGTTACAGCTGTGAAGTCTTGACCGTGTGCATGCGAGACAACCTGGCCTCTGTGCTTTGTCACAGAAACGCTGCCGTAGGGGTTGGAGCCGGAGATCTTTGTTTTTGATTACGTGGTTTTTCTCCTTTTACTCCTTCAAAGTAGTGGAGGCCGCTCAAAACTAGTGAAATGGATAGAGGATCAACAAAGACAATGGTTTTCGTTTCTTTATCCGTACGGATACCTATCCTCTTTTCGTGAGGTATTTGGAACCTCGTCAATTGTGGAAAACGACTAGTGTAAACTCAGAGTGACTAACGACACAGTTCCATAAGAGGTTCGATTGCCCTGTGGGTAGCCTTTAGTCAGATCCTCTCCCCACTAGTGCAGCCACTGAGTCGTATTCGCGTTAACCTGGTGGGGAGGGGTTTCGCTGGCGGGCTCTGGCAATGCGAAACAAGCTGTCAAGGTGTTGTTCGAGGCATCAACTCGAATCGATGGGGGTTGAAGGGGGTGGGGTGCGAGGCTGTGCTGGGACTTTGGCGAAGGCTCATCAGTTTGTCTCTGTCTCGGGCTGGATCGCAGAACGGAATAGTGTGTTGTGTAACAAACCCAACCATGGACTGCGGCTGTCAATCCGCACAGGCGTGGCGCAACAGGGGAGTTTGTTAGTGATCAGAAAAGCGAGAACGAATCTTGATACTGTTTTCGTCGACGGGCCTCGGTTTGGGTGCCTGTCATATCCGTGTCAGCGTCGGAAGAAGATCCTCGCAGTTCGGCGTTGCATCGCCGGACACGGGACCTTCTCAACGACGAGCAATGCCCTGAAAGACGACACATTTTTTGGGGTAAATGGTTTCGCCGAGCCAGGCAACAAAAAAAAACACAGAATTCGCGACGGCGGTGGCGGGGTGTTCAAACCCTCCGTGCCTGTCACGTTGTAAATCGTACACTAGGTATCCGCTGAAACCAAGACAAAAACCGAAGCTGTAGTGTACGAAGTACGAGGGGGGGGAGTCGGAAAGTGTTGTGTCAGCAGAATCCCAGACAAAGAACGCTGCATTTGCGACTAGTCCAACAAGGAAATCTTCCCGAGGGCTGCCTTGGATCCTCCCTCCATTAACTTTAACGCCGACGGGGGAATAACGTGGGTTTTTAAAGCCAAGTCGAGACGAGACGATGATCATCAGATTTGTCCTCGCAGAATTTCCATGTTGGGATGGGATGCCCAGAAACCGGCCCAACCCGAACGGAAGAAGGACGCCGGTCTACACTAGCGGTGACCGTCCGGCATCAGCGTTTGGTAGGCTCGTAAGTTAGGCCCGTCTCGGGTTGCAGGTGCTTATGGTGCCGTCTGCTCTTACAATCCATTTTCCCACATCAGACCCGATCGCCGCGAAGAATTAAGGCCGGGCGCGTCGCATCTTCCCAGCATTTTGGGTCGCTCTCCAAATCGGCATCCCTTCTTCGATCAAAGATTTGAGGATGGATGGATGGATGGAAGGGTTACCAAGCGGCCCCCAATGGCAGAATTAGTGGCGCAAGCGGGGAACCTCCCCCCCCTCCAAATCCCCCAGAGAACCTGTCAGACTAGGGTTACGGGCGGAAGGTCGGCTGCACGGCAGGTCTGGCAATTGGGCGTTTGGTGTCTGCACTGTCTGGCGCGGGGTTCACAAGCCAGCTTTGCGGTGAGGGGAAAGAACGGGGACACGCTGTCGTCTGTTTAAGGTTAAAGTGAGCGAGACAAAGCCCAAAAATAACCCTGGTCGCTGTCGGACTTGTCGCATTTGGGGCCCAGATATCAAATTGTGGCGTTCTGTCAGCCAGCTGACACGGACGGGACAATTCAAATTTAGATGACAACCTCTCCTTCTCTCTCTGTTTGCCTCTTTCGACAGGACTTTTTGTCGGTTACATTTCTAGCGTCAATGGTTGAGGACCCAAGCTGAGCCGACCCAGACTGGCCCCCTTTCGCAAGCTTGGCATCCTCCTCCTCGGGCTGTTCGCCGTTTGTTCCACGTAATGCGAGAACGGGATGGTCCAGGGTATGGCCATGCTTCTTTGCGCCAAGCGCTCGAGGCCCCCTTCTCGCTTTCGTGTGGAATGACTGCATCGTAGCCGGATGGTGTTACACCAAAGCTTGGGCGTTGGCAGGAGGATCCCCACGGAAACAACAACGATCCCTTGCACAAGGGCAAAAGGCACACCTTCCACAACACCACATCTCGTACGTAAAAAAGCGCCGCGGAGGATTTGGCATTTGAGCTCGCTTGGTTTATTAGCCACTCGGCTGACAAAGGCCAAGCCAGAAAATACCAAGAGCGATAAGGCAGGGCGAGAACGGCCCAATATTGCTCGAGCCAAGAACTTCCTTTGGGCTTGTCCGACTGTCCGCGTGAAAGGCGTCGAGGCCTTTGTTTGACAATAATATCCCTCTTCTCGGATTCTTAGCCCCCACCTTGGCTACACTAGCGGGCTACCTGTATCTGGTTCTTAAGGACGGGTCTCGGGAGGGGGGCGGCTCGGCGAGATCTTGGGGGGGGTCGGTCCTTCGGGTCGCTGTGCCCTCCGCAATATGAGCCGAGAAGTCCCAAGTAACTAGTGAATGGTGTGGCCGTGTTTCCCGATGCCGCATCGTCGAAGACGCCGCAGACCGACATCATGCGCAACGTGCGACTTGGCGCAGCGTTGGTGTGGCCACTGACCAAGAAATGGCCTCGTTCAAGGCTCCCGGCAGGCATTTTGGACACTCCCTGTCGGTGGCGTTTCCCCAAGTCTTTCCGACAGGGCGTGCGACCCAGAACCACGGTGCGGAGGGGGGAACATGTGTCATCAAGCTCGAGGATTGTGTCCTTCACCACTCAGGGGAACGAAAGAGGGAAAGTGTTCCCTTTTTTTTCGTTTTTTTTTCCCTTGACTTTTTCCGTTGCTTCCCCCCTCCGCTTTCACTAGGAGCCCGGCGTGTTTGGACAATTTGGCGTTCGTCTTGAAGCAAAAGGAGCATCCAGTCGACGAGGAATATCGCTTATCGAGCGATCTGCCTCTTCCCCTCGCGCCCTGGGCTTCTCTTGGGTGCCTCTCCTCGTCGCATGTGGCGGTCCCATTGCCCCGCAACGAAAGATACTTGATGCCCAGTTAAGCTTAAGTCGTTAGTGCGTGAGTTTGGAGTCGTCGCGTGGCTGACCGGGCTCAATGGGGGTTCGCTCGGTTGCGCTCAGCCGGCCGCAGTGCTTCCCAGAATGATTAGAATCCCAGGGGACATGAAAGTCCCAACCCGTTCAAGTTGACCAAGCGATATCTCAGCCTTGGTTCAAGCCCAACCAACCAACGTTGAGATCGAAGCCATGACATAACGAGCGGGAGCGCCATCCATGCCGGAAATGTCCCATGCGCCGAGGAAGGACGGATACACTAGCGGGATCCATTCATCCCACAATGGAAATAACTACACTAGTTAATGGGGGACCAACGGCGGAATTGGCGGCTGATTCCTCCTCCTGCGCGTGGCGTCAGCCCTTCTCTTTGACCAGACGAGCTGGCCCTAGCGTCTGGGCTCGAATCCTTGGTAACGTTAGCGGGGTCAACATGCGCTCTGGTGCCGTCTCGGTTTCTCTTCGAATGCTGACGCGTCCTTCCGAGGCCGGGCGCAAGTTGAAAACCAATTTCGGGCAATTTTTTATTTTTTTTAGTCTCGCGGAGTTGTGACATGTAACGCTGCGCGGGCGCCATTACGCCCGATGGGGCGTCATTTTGCATTTTCCGCCGGAACCAGCAAAACACAGGGAGTTTGCATATCCGGAATGTGGGCACAGTCGGCTGGTCGGGAAGTGTTGGCCAGAACCACCGAGTCCCATCTGTGCCGTCCGCGATGCGCATCCGTCCATGTTTGGCGGGCGGGCGGTTCTCGTTGGAGACTGGTCGTGAAAATGGGAGCGCCCGCAGAGCGCGGCTCGAGTGGGTGAGCGGGCGGCCTGCCGAATGGTTGTGTGGCTTGGATGGAGGGTTGCACCCTGGGTTTCAGCACGGGCCTCAACTTTATTCCATGCCCAGGACCGCCAACAACGTGGGCTCAAGTGGGCCCCCGCTCGGCAAAATCGGATCAGATCGTCCCAAGCCCAAACTTTGTGCGACGCCAAGCATTGAGCCATTCTTCGTTGTCAGCTTCTCCCTTTCTGCCCCCACCGCCGGGGGCAACTGCACGGTACTTGTTGGGCCAGCTCCCAGTCAGCCCGAGATTGTCTGCTGACACGCAAAGCAGGAAACGTTCATTTTTTCGGCCAATCCCGACCATATCACAACAAACCGACACAAGGAAGGATACGGACGGCGTTGCCTCCAGAGGACGTCTAATTATTGATTGCGTGGCTGATTGGCCGAGGGGCTGCGGGTGCATCGCAGAGCGTTGCAAACGGGATCAGCACAAACCAACGAAAACGACCTCTGCCCGCAGCCGAACCGAGCTCAGCATCAGGCCAAGTCTAGCCAAGTCGAGCCAAGTCAAGCCAAGTCGGGCCAAGCACCACATGGCCTGACCTTTGGCCAACAACGAAACCAGCCATTGCCGAGAGGCTGTGTCTTTTCTGGTCTTGAGGAAGGAGTCTATTGTTTTGCAGCTCGGCAACGACGCTTGGCGTCTCGCAAACAAATGCCCCTCAAAAGTCGCAAACTTAGGGGAGTCGATGACCGTGACACTGGAATCAGGGCGGAGTATTCATACGGAGTATGGAATTCTTCACCTTCGGCTTTGTCTCAACCTACGGTTGCACCAAATCTCGGCAGTGCGAATGACCAAATGCCTATTTTGTCGAAACTCCCCGATTCTGGTCCTCGCCGGATTCCGTTTCTGAACCTCGTTCCGCCGCTCGCCCGGGTTCCTCGGCCGGGGGAGGGTTGATCAGGGCAATCAGGGAAAAGCTTGACCCGTCGACCCCACACCCCCGGTCGTTCCAGGCGTAACGGAGCAACTCTTGGGGCCACAAATTAGCTGTGGACTGTTGTGTTTCCTTGTCCTGCAGAGAAATGCCCGAACACACTCCTATCACGGACAAACGAACGCTGGCTTGTTTGCTTGTTGCCTTGCACGAAACAGCAGATGCGACATTCCAGCGCATTACACTGTATCCCCCCCAACGCGAAAGCAACGCAGAACTGCAACCTGGCCCGTGAAACCAACCAAGCCCCCCGAGACGACCTTCCTATGTATCACATCTCGCGTCTTGGCCCGACTTGGCCTTCCATCGGATCATCACCAACTCCGCTCCAGCGGCCCTGTTTGTACGTAAGAGCAACAAACTTCCTCCGCCGGGCAAGCACGTCGAAGAAGCAGGCGAGTCTGGGCGCTGCACGACCTCATCCTTATTTGATGCGTGTCGCCTCTCATTAAGTTGATGTGTACTGCGTACACTACGAAGTTGTTTTTTTGTGAAGAACAAAAGCCGGTTGTCGATCACAGATGCCGCTTTGTGGACTCGATGGCCACCGTGTTTCATCCGGAGATTCGTCCGCAGGACGGAGTCGTCGCCGAAACAAAAAAGAGGGTCGCTGCCGTCGTTCTTCCCGGGTTTACCACGGGCAGCTCGCGACCGCCGAGACGAGACTCCGACGCCGATTCCCATCGGCTTTGGGAAGGTGGTAGCGCTCAAACAACCAACAGCATAGTGGGTTAACGACCTAACTATAGCGGACGGGATCCGCTAACCTCCCTTCCAACCAATGGTGCTGTCACGGTTGGTCTCGACATTCATATGTACTGTGGGTTTGTTGAGTAATTATTCGTCGTTCATCGGAGGGGCGTTGGAGAGCATATTGGAGTTTTAAGCTTGTTAATCAGGATACCAATCGCACTAGACTGTGGGCCAGCACCAATTCGCAACATCCCGGCTCGCGATAGTTACCCAATTCTCGAACCTCTTTTCTTGCTCGACTACTATGTCGCTAGCGGGTGGAGTCTTGGTGCCATCATTGCCACACACACAATACTCAACGAAGGCCTTCCATCCCCCCGTCCAGAACCACCGGAGCCAAGCATTCCAGGAACCAACAGCTCGCATCGTCAAACGGCTTGATAATGCCTTCCGTGGGTCCCAGGTGGGCTAAGCTCAGAGCCGAAGCGCCACAACGTCCCTCTAGTCTGGGTAAGGTTGGGCGGTTCAACTTGCCCGCAGCGTTTAGCCTCCGCGGGCCGATACATGCCTACCCATACAGAGTCACATCTTGCTGTAGGAAGGAAGTCAAACATGATTATCGGTGTAACTTCAAAACCACTCGGCCCAGTTAAATCACTTCCGAACATGCGCGGAAGATATGAACTGCGCGGGTTTCTGGCACATAAGGTCCGCTGCGATGTAATCCCGACGACATGCTCAGGCACATCTGCACCCGCCCAATCACAAAGCAAACCGCTTACTTAAAAACATTTATCGCAGAGCGGAGATCTGATCGAGATGGTACATAGTATATGACTGGGAGAGAATTTTCAAGAGATAAACGACATGCCGATATTAGCGGTAAATATGAACAACGAAACCGGCACCGGAGTTTCCACTTTTGGACAGCCCACGATCAACCTGCAGTACGTTATACTTGAACGGGTTTAGGAACAGCCCGACACAAGATGGGTGGTCAATCCAACCACATATTCAGCAAGAGAACAAGATAACAGGGGAACACAACAGAAAAGTGTATCAAACCACGAAGAAAAGAACAAGAAAAGAAAACACAAATATCATTTTGTCAAACTCTCCGAACGCCGTTGGAGGGCATTGACTGGCAACGCAGGGGGGGCAGTTGTTGCGGCGGCCATGCCCCCCTGTCTAAAAGCCGTTAACGCCGACAAAGCCCTCGCCCATTTCGCGGCCACGAAAATGGAGCCAAAATAGGACCGCCGGCTTTTCCTGCCGAATGGAAAACAAACCGACTCCGACGGAGGAGGTTGGGTTTGTTTCGCATGGGGCTAGAGCCGGGCAATGGAGGCTTGTCGGGTCCCGCACAAAGTCCGCCGCTCGACGGCATCAAAATACAGCAAAAGACAAGAAGAGAATGAGGCAGCCGCGGCATGCAACGCGGGATCGACGGCGGGAGGAGGCGAGAAGAGCGAGCGAGCGAGACGACAGAGCGGCGGGAGACTCCAGTCCCCATCGGTCTCGTCCCATCGGACTCTCTGCCTTGCGTGTCTTTTCCATTCAATCCCTCCACGGCGCTCATTCCGCTCACTCCACCGCGAAACCCTACATGTGCGCATGGTGGTAGTGGGAGTAACCCACCGTTCGAGGATCACCTTTCTGTGGAGAAGCCGAGGAAAACGAAAGAGGCGTTGGTGCTAAATTCAGCATCACGCTTCTCTTTTCCCCTCACATCCGTCCTTTCTCGGTGAAAATCGGGGGCCCATATTATTGAATAGATCGAAGCCCGACCCGGACTCGGCATTCTTGTCGTCGATGGCACAGTTCTCAGGCGCCGGGCGATTCCAGCGGCAATTCCTTTCATACCATTCTAGCGTAGGGCTGGGGACAAACAATCGGGAGTTTGGGGACCCCAGAAACCCCGAGACCGATGAGAGCTAATTGAATCAACTCCCTCCTTGTCTAGGTACGTAGAACCTAGGTAGCTACTTAGACCGTCCTTGAGTTGCTCGAGTTGAGTACTTACACGAAGGAATGGGTGCCCACACACCCTCCTCTCCACCGGTCACCCAGACGAGTTCCCGGGTGTCCATGCGTCCTGACCGGTCGCCCGATCCATGAGCTGAGCTTGCACTGCATCTTCAGATGCAACGAGAGAGCGGGAACAGCCGATAAGGCTTCTGCTGTCTTGAGCACCTACTCAGTCTGAGGAAGGTCTAACCGAACCTGCTAGTTCTTGTCTTGCAATGCTGTATCTATTTTTTGACCTTGTGCCGGATTTTCCACGGGGCTCGGAACCCGTGGAAGGCCGACGCTTTGTCTTGCATCATCATGGATGTGTTAGTCGTGAATCGTGGAGTCAAAGGTTGGGTTGTCCATCCGTGGTTGTTGAGCTGTGTTACTGCAAGCCACCGCCTCTGTCACATCGTGTGCTTGATGGCATCGTCGGGGCGATACATCGTAGGATCGGTAGCCGATAACCTTTTGATGGAAGGCGTGGGGGATTCGGGGTTCCGATCGGCTGTCCATCCAGCATTGTTGCGCATTGGATTCGCTGGCTTTCGGGAAGAGGCAACTAATACTTTGTCATTGAGATTACGAAACACATCTGAATCAACAGGAATAAATACTTGAGCAACAAGGTCTCCCAACTGACTCGCAAGGTACCTTTCCTAGTTCTTCTGTATGATGTTGTATCGTGGTGTTGTTTGCCGGTTTATACCCGACCTTGAAGAACGGGAATTACCTGGAACGGCCTTGATGCCTTCGGCATCTCATGTGGCGCCATCTGTATGATTCCACTCGGCTGGCTTAATGACAATTGTACTGGCGGTGTGCTCTGGGTATGGGAGATAAAAAGAGAAAAACACAAAAAGCTCACTGCCCACTTCCTCCGTAGAGGTTGTAGACAGCTACGAAAAACCCGGGGGTTTTTCTTGGATGCCCCCTCCCTGAATCGAACTTAGGAAGGGGAGCAAGCGGGCACACCGAGTGTGCCCGCACCCCCCCAAATACACCATCCGCGGTTGCGTATTTGCCGGATGGGGGGGCTGTTAGGAAGGAGGGGCGGAAGGGTGGGTTATAAAGGGCCGGCGTGGGATTTGAGGGCAGGGGGAAGGAAGGTGCACGAGTATGGGCGTGGGTCTGCCATTGGATTGAAGGAGGAGGGAATTACATTTCGTTTAGCATTGGCCTCTGCCGTTTTGGTTGTAAATCTGGTCATGTTAAGACCGTGCCTTCACAACAAGGAATGAAACTGAAGCCATCACAAGGGAGTATCGACTCCAACCTAGCCCAGAGTCAAGAGTCAGCATATCTCAAGCGATGCTTGTTTTGGGCCGCTATGTTGATGTGACGTTGGATAGCTAACGTGACTCTTGGTGACCTAACGGTGTGTAGTGACTTGACCTACTTTGACTGGTGCGGCCCCTGCCCTCTTCTCCCACGTAGCAACGCTTCGAGGGAAACCCTGATGAGATGGAGCAGGGTCGTGATGATTCTAAGAGAATCTTTCGCACGTGAGCAAGGCTTTCTGTGATAACAATACATAAATTTGGGTGCCAGAAGCTATGGCTATGATCCAGTCGACCCGTGACCCCGATTTCCCGCAGGGCGCAATGAGGAGCTTCTGGTATTCGAGTTGTGTTATCACCGGCGCGCTTCAAGGCGAGGCTAGTTTACCCAACAGGATGCTGGTAGGCCTAGGTAGAATACCCACCTAAGTAGTCACCGAGAAACTAGAATGGTAGAGCCGACTCAATCAATACTATGCTGCAGTTGTGATGAGGTTGGCTCGGGTAGCGACGTTTGGTGTGGCCGGAGGCGGGTACCAAAACTTGAGGTACAGAACGGATTCGATGGTTTGAAGTTGTAATGAGTGGGTTTATCTTGCTTCCAAGGCGGGCAGAGTTAAGGCGGGTATACTGTTCATGAACATTCCCTAGTGCCGAAGCGATATGGGGATAAAGCGTGATTTCTAGTTGGCTCGAATTGACGTTTGGCGTAGGGAGTTACATAATTTTCTTCGATAGGGCTCCACGCTGATGCTCCCTTGATGGAACAAACGTCTCGGGTCCGGGATGCGGGCAGCCGCGAGGAAAGATATATGGTCAACTGAAAGCCGGGTCTGGGGGACACCAAACGAGGTTATAAGGCCGTAAATCCGTTGCACAGACACACACATCTGAGTTACTTCATCAGCCGCTGAAGCAGCAGTCGGGGCTGTTTGCTCCAATGCATTCCACGTGCCTCGTAACATATTTTTCTCATCCCCGGTGAAGGGTGACCGCATGTGTCCGCCCTTTCGCTGAAAGGGGCCGAGGGACGGCAAGTAGACACAAATAGCCCGTACTGACCGAGACTACTACGCAACAGGCACAATAAGGTAGGTAGCACGAGGTAACGGCGGAGATAATGGAGAGATGTTGCGGTCGTTACTCAACAGTCACAGCGTCCATACCAGCGTGGGAATGAGACGATGTCTCGGATGGTTTGGACACCAGACAAATAACTGAGCAGCCGGTCGAAGCCTATGCCAAAGCCACCATGCGGTGGGCAGCCCCACCGGCGAAGGTCGACATACCAGTCCAGGCCCCCAGAGGAGCTCTCAGCGTCTGGCCCATCAGATGATGGCTTGAGAATCCCCTTCTGTTTCATGACGTTCAAAAGAGGGTCGAGACGGTGCTCGCGCATCGACCCGCCGGCGATTTCGCAGAACTCTGGCACCAGCAGGTCGAAGCAGTCGACGGTTGGGCCGGGTATTTCAGAGAGCGGGGACTGGGTCTCGAGCATGTAAAAGGCCTTGATGTCTCGGGGATAGTGGGTGACGAAGACCGGCTTCTCACCGTTTCCGAGGTGTTCGGCAAGATACCTCTCGTGCTCCGATTGCAAGCCCGCACCCCACGTTGGCTTGTGCTCGAAAAGATCGGACTTCTTCTGCAACAGTGCCACCGCGTCCGTGTACGTGATTCGCGGCCAGTCCTTGAGCATCAAACCGTCCCAACGGTGCCTTACGTCTTCGGCCGGGGCCAAATGCGAACCGCTGTGGCGTGACCGAAAGAGAAGGTCCTGGACCGTCGCCGACTCAATCATGTTGGTGCTTAAAGACCGCAGCATGTCTTCGAGCAGATCCATCACGGGCCCGAGATCTTCTACAAAGCTCATTTCGGCTTCGAGCATGTAGAACTCGCTCAAATGCCTCGAGGTATCGCTCTTCTCGGCCCGGAAGACGGGCGAGAGGGTCCAGACATTACCAACGGATTGCGCAAGCGCTTCCAAATGAAGCTGGGTCGAAACGGTGAGGTACTTTTTTGAACGGAAAAAAGGTTCCTGGTGCAGACCACTGTCCTGGGCGTTGGCCGGGTCCAGCGTATCACTGGCGGGCGTCACAGTGAAGACCTCCCCGGCACCCTCGCAATCCGCCGAGGTGAGGATGGGAGGATGCGTCTGGGTGAAGGATCGTCCTGCAAAAAATTGAGTCAAGGATGCAATGGCCTCGGAGCGCAGTCTCAACAGAACGGCGTTGGTCGGAGTTCTCGGCCGCAAATGTGGCATGGTACGGAGATACTCAGGGGTTTGATATTTCTTTTGGATGGGAAACGTCTGCCCTCGCAGCCCGTCAGAACAGTGTACCTAGGCGCCGTCGACGGGAAGCAGGGGAAGCCATACCTTTGCGTCAGACGGGCCCAAGACCTCGACCTTGTCAACGTGCAGCTCATGGCTCTGGGACGTTCCCGGAGAGGGAACCCAGGAACCGGTGAGGCGGACGGCCGCGCCAACGGCAAGGCTGCGGGGCTGGCGTTAGTACGGATCCGTAGGCAGCTCAACCGAGACATCCGTATGCCGGAAAAGGGGGAGGGTGGAGGGCAGAGAGAGAAGGGGGGGACCCCCTCTTAGCACGTACTCTGAGCCGTGGTCGGGCTGCACGAGAGCCTGTAGAGGGGCCAGAGACGAACCGTCGCCGAGGGCGATGAATTGGTGTGCCTTCATAGACCGGACGGACCGGACGAAGCCGTTGATGGTCACATCATCGGCCCTCTCCTTGGGCTGCCATTGAAGCAACTCGGCGATAGAGCGGGTTGCTTGATGTGAAATGCATCGGTGGAAGCCGGCGAGGCGATGCGGGAGCCAGATACGCGAGACCCTCGACGGCCGAAGCGTCGGAGCGGGCCGCATGGCTCAGAAGTCACCTGGGGGTTGAGATCGATCTTGCAGACTGGGGGTTTCGTGTTGGAGGGCCGGATTCGTCCGATTTCGGCGGCTATTTCCGTCAGGGCAGGAACGCAGACTCTTTGGTCCCAGCGGTGCTTGCTTTGAGATGTTGCTTGTTCACGTGCATGAGCTCATCGAGAGAAGTCCTTCGCCGACGGTGCCTGCTGAAATTTCAGCGAAAAGAAACGCGCCGGCGGGTTGCTCCCACAGTAGTGTTGTCTTGGCACTACGGCCGGGCAGGCGCATCCGGCTGGCCGCCCACTCGTGCCACTCCACCTTGGCCCCTGGCTCATACCGATTCGCCCAGAACTACCCAGACCCCACCGCTGCACTTGCCCTTCTCGAGACCTCGCTTTACGGTGATTGGCTGGACTGGACAAACCACAAAATTTGGAGGGAAACTGCCGCTTGGCATCTCCCTGAAGATCAGCAAATGCTCCTCCACACTCCATGATCAGGCCACCGGGCTCCTGGGGCTGCTGCTGGAAGGAAGGAAGGAAGGAAGTACCTAAGTTACTGTGTACACTTTATGGAGGTGTGGAAAGTTTGGTGTGGCACCCTGGTCTTTGTGCGGGCTCATCTCCGCCGGTCGTGAATGGCAAGGAGGAGGTCATTTTTGCTTTTCCAAGGCTCGCATCTGCATCTCACGCTTGCATCAACTCAGCTGGGTGCCGGGCACTGTGGCTTCCGCCGACCAGCACCACAGGGGGTGGCGAATTCACCCCCCGCTCCGAGACTTGGGTACCGCTCAAGGACGGCGGTTTGGTGGAGGTCGGCTCGTCATTCCGCAGGAGAGCGTCAGACATGCAGTGCTAGTTTTATCTTTTCTCGGTCTCTCGTGGGCTCGCTGGGCATCCACGGCATCTTTCGCAATCTTTACCACCCGAAACCACGCGCCATTATCGCCGCGAGGCTCTTCCTTCTCCCGGCCCGGGAAGCCGGCATTTGCGGGTTATCAATACAGAGGCAGCGGTACAGTACATTGGGCCATAACGTGGACTGAGAAGTTCGACAAAGGCGCACCGAACATCTGTTTGATGCCGGGTTCCTAGTTCGCTCTAGGTATCCCACCCCCCATGTCCCTTTACTAGATGAGATCTGGGGTGAGAGCATTTGCGGCCGGCAAACCGTGTTTAGGACCCGAGTGAATATTGGTTTCAGCAGCTGCCCGGCCTGACGGCACTCAACAATGCAAGCAACATATCCGAAGGACCCCGATCTAACGGCGAGAGGTAGGGACCCGGCCCATGTCTCTGGTCCCGAGTCGAGTGGCGCGGGAATACCAGATTGACTCAAACTCGAGATGGCGCACTTGCGGCAACACAACAGCTCGATGTGGCACCCGCAGCGCGAGTCCTAGGGTTTCGGCAGCTCGCCTAGGTGACAATTCATGTCTCTCTCATTGCCAGCCGCAAGGAGTCTTCGGCTGGAGTAGTTGGCTGGTGGGAGACGGCTAGGTCGGGAAAACCCAAACTCCAGGTAATTTCTTGCGTTCTCTCTGTTGTTTAGTGAAAAGCCACAACTAGCTGCGGCTTTTGGGGTGGAAACGCAGCAGAACGATGTCTTTTCTGTTGCATTCGCCTGAGTGGAAATGGCCTCGAACGCTGGAAAAAACAAAAACAAGACGGCAAACAGCAAAGGCTACCAAGTTTGAGTGAGGGCAAGTGCCCTGAGCTTCCTTTTCCTCTCTTTCTTTTTTATTATTTACACTAGCAATAACGAAGCGCTGGATCTTTGATATGTCTGAGACCGGCCGGTAGCACAGAGATCTCCTTTACGCAAGGAATCGCAGCACGCGACCCGGTTGTTGGTTGCTGCGGTGGCTCGCAACGAACCGCTCATCTCTGGCTCCTTTTTCTTCTTCAATCTCCTTCTCCCTGGCGGCCCGCATACGGGATATAAAGCAACCCATGCCCCCGACCATCCCTTTCCAGGAATTAGCAGATCCATCAGCATAAACACCCGACGACCCTTCAACAACTCAGCAAAGTCAAAGTCCGTCCTGGCCCTCACTCTCTATCATCATCCTCATCATATCATCACCACTACCTAGCCCAACAACGTCTTGCCCGACTGGCTCTTGACCAACTTCTCTCCCCAACGGCCTCGTGAGGACTCCAGCAAGCTATCACACGATGCCTCCTTCAACGTCAAGATCGAAACCCAAGCCGTCCGAGGTGGCCTCGGAAGCTAAGAGGGTCTACATCCCCACCATCAGGAACAACTACTCTTCGACTTGGTCTACCTGCTCGTACATCTACCAACAGCCACTCCTGCAAATTAATTTCACCGAGCGACCACTGGACCTTTCTCCCCCACAGTTCTGTGAGCACTATCATTCTCACTTTTGGATTATGTTGAGGGGGAGGCTTGAGTGCTAACAACCCCGCTCCATAGTTGTCAGGAGTGGCGACCCGGTGAACATCGTCTTAGACTGGGTTGACTCGGTACAATGTGCCATCCCTTTTATCTGCGCGGCCAATGACAAGCGGCCGGGCGGTGACTGGGAAACTGGCGTAGTAGGCTACGAGGAGCGTCTCTGCCGGCGAAGCACCCTCGCGGCGTGTCTTGCAACGCCGGGGGAGGGTTCTCCGGACGCCAGCCACTACCCGCTCCCGGCATGCGCGGGGATATTGTCTCAGCACGTCGGTATGCCAGCCCCTCTTTTCCTATCTCGCTCACTTACTTCCGCCACCACCGCCCACCCGCTGACTTGATCATGCAGTTGTGTTTCGCGGGCCCCACGACAAGTATGAGAAGCTCCCGACTGATCAGTGGCGAGCATTGCCCGTTGTGTCGGTGCCCCCGCCGCGCTGGCCCAAACTGACGCAGAACGGCACCAAGTACTCGTTTGCCGACGAGCGGGAGATGGTGATGGAGAAGATGCGCGGCGCGCTCCGCATCTGCGCGTACAACAACTACAGCACCGTTGTGATCGGCGACTTTGGGCTGGGTAACGGGTATCGGAATCCGCCGCAGGAGCTGGCCGAGCTGTGGCGCGAGGTATTCCTGTACGACCCGGATCTCCGCGGCCGCATCCGTTGTGTGGCATTTGTCTTTGAGGACCCAACGCAGAACACCGCGCAGCTGATCCTAGACGACATCGCCAAGAAGTCTAAGGGAAGCAGTTCCTCCTCCTCCTCGAGCCGGCCCAAGACGAAAGGAAGCAGCACTGGCAGCACGCCCACCGACGCCGAGATCTTTTCGCGAGTGTTTGCCGAGGCTGAAATCCAAAGATTTCTTGCGGAGCCTGACGCACGATACGGCCTCAACAACCTTCTCGTTTCATGAAGTTCCTTTCTTTCTGCGTTTGGGTTAGGGGGTGGCGTTACTAGGGGCCAATTTTCTGACATTTCGGGCTGGTGGGGAAGAGGAGGATGTTGCTTGATTTTCTTTTGGGAATCTCTCTTATTGTCTGGGCGTGGATACATTGAGTCTCATTTTTGGGGTTTACTTCTCAAGCATTTTAGGCAACGGCTTGGAGGTTGGGTACCACAAGTTCAAAACACTTGGGAGTCTTTTCTTTTTTGGTTGCATATCTCGGTCTCAAACATTACCGCTAGTTTACTTTTTAGTTCACCTCCTCCCTAATGATGACGATAATGTCGATGGTCAGGATACGAAATGGCGCCATTTCCGCGAGTCACTGGGGGTTCTTTTTCTGAGTAAGTCGGTTGGCAAGCGCGCTTGTTTGTCTCAGTCTTTGCCATTGTCCCGAGTCTCCCGGGGGGGGAGAGCGGGCGGGCGGGCGGAGGTCCCTGGATAATTGGGAACTGGGGGGTCACTCCTCATCCCTAACCCCGGCTCGCCGAAGATTGGGTCATGAAGTCGCGGCCCGAGAATGCTCGCTGCCCGGGGGAGAAGGCCCGGGGGGGTGATAGTGAGGGGTCGGCAGATGAGGAGGGGCAGGGCAGGGATTGTGACGAGCTGTCAATCCCGTCTCAGACACGGGCCGGGCATGATGATGAAGACAGAGAGAGGGGAGCGAGAGAAACTAGGACTGGGACTAGGGAGAGCATTGTGGGTGGGTGACGGGCCTTGCATGAGGTTGATCATGAATGGCTCACGACATTACACGCCCCCCCCCTTCTCCCGTTCCCCGAGTCCCAGCCCCTTGGTTGCGTTTGCGTGCGAACTGTGGGAACGCGGACTGATGGGCGCAACCCATTCATCAAGCAACAAACCGCATGCCCCGAAAGGTTGGGACCGACGGGTTCCAGGGTAGGCTTTGGGTACTTGGCGCAGATTCCCCCCGTCGGCACATATTTGCCGCCAGTCTGGAAGGGGCATCGCGAGACCTTCAACGTGAGCGGGGATACCTCGTTTGGAGGTGGCTGCAGTTGTGACAAACTCGGTGGGAATTTGTGATATTGCTTCTTTTGGGGTGTTTTTTTTTTTTGTGTTGTTGGATTGGCCCCACTGTTTGAGGGAACCATGCCTGTCTTTTTTTTTGGAGGTTCTTTTCTTTTCGCACAGAAGTATTCGTATTTCTTGGATAATTACGGTATGGGTGAACCTCTCTCATTTCCGTTTGCTACTCCGTGGGTGAAGTATTTGGACTGACTGTCGACAATGGATGCATACTGGGTACTTCCACAAACAGACCTTTGCATATCTCCTCGGCACGAACACAGTGCATAGTGAGTGAGTAGGCTGTTGAGCCCCGTTGCTTCTCGGAAGCAACGGATGTCTGCCAGGAACCGCGGCCAGAAGAAAACAGATTGACAGGCTTACAGAGATGGGTGGCAAATGTGCGTTTGTAGTAAGCATGACATTGGGTGATTAGTTAACCGACCTCACTCACTCCATCGTCGACTGCCTGGCCTTTACGAAATAGGATATCAAACGGACGATAGCGTCACACCGGAAACAGTGGTAAGCTGCTTTGTTGTTCCCGAGGTAGTCTACTATGTATCCGTATGCATGTAACCTCACCGACCCAAAGGTGAGGAGCCAGATCAGCGGGTGGCCGAGATCTTGCCGCGACGGGTCGAGATGAGGCAGGCAAACGGGTTACGATCTCTTCCACAGTACACGACGATACTAGCCCCGGGTCATCCTGGAGCCGGGCACTAGCGTTTAGCTCGCGCCGTGAGCAAGTTTCTTGATGAGCAAGCGTAAACCGGGACTTTGTCGTGGTTGTGGAGTCGTCGGTCAGTTTCACTAGTCAGGAACTTGCCTACACTACACCACTCATCCTATCGTCTCACTTTCTCATCTCCATTTTGCAACTTGTTAACATCATGGTCTTGACGGCCTCACTAGCCGCCCCGGGTATCGGCACTGCAGATCTGCCGGGACGATTCCTCCTGTCGGCCCCGTACTGGTCACAATACAGGGAAGCGAGGGATTGCTGCATTTGCATCGATTCCCACAGGCCGGAATGATATCCTGTTTGCCGAGGGGGGGGCTCGGGGGGTTAGGCTTGCTGCCTTTCGCTCCTTGCTGCTACCCGTTCAGTCCAGACGATCCTCTGAACAAACGAAGACGATAAGAAAGGATGAGTGGCAAGGAGAGAGGGGGATGGAGCAAGGGAAAGACGGGGTGATACAAGCGTGCACGCCTCTCAGTTGGTCGATACCCGAACCGAACCCGTTGGGTAGTTACACAGATTTCTAAGAGGAAAACAAACGCACACACCCGTCCACACACGCCCCCCTTTTGAGGCAGGACCCTCACATAATATGTACGCACACCCAGCCAGCCATGCCAGCTAAATAGAGACATCGTACACAGTATGTACGCATGTACACACAGACAACAAGCTACAGGCTGAGACAGGCCGATAGCCGTGTGAGATCGAGTCATACAGATCGGAGATCGTGCATCACGGAACCAACAAAAGCACCAAAGCCCAACCTCTGCCATGGGTATCGTTACATTCGACATGACACGTCTATCCCAGCAATGGGAGAAAACTCTTGACTCGCGGACTCTGTTGCAACATTCCCTGCTGGCGTTCTCGTCCTCCAGGGGGTTGATCATGAACCAACCGCGGCGAACGAGAGAGCTGAAGAACTCGGCCGGCTCTTCCGGCAGGCAAAGAAGCCAGAACAGGTAAAAAAGAGCTGGCCATTGCAACGTTGGGGATTCCAGCAGGTGGGTTGGCAAGGGTGTGGTCTGCATAAAAAAAACACTTGACCTTGCGGAAATAATTTGACGTGGGATGTCAAAACCCAAAACCGTTTAGTAGATCTAGGGTAGTGTATGTGGAAAAAGACATGGCTATCAAGAGAGGAGTTGACTCCGAGGGAAACGTGACAGGACAAAGACCGAGGTGGCAAATCACTTGGACTATCCAAGACACGCCCTCCGGTAGTTGGTTGACGAAACGGTGACTTACACTAGTCGTCACTTACTAGTGTACTTCGTAATATTCCCTGTGTCAGTCTGTATGCCCCGAGACAACATCGTCAACAGGACCGATTTATCGGTGATGTTGACGAATTAACGACGGTACGTTATTCCGAAAGCGGGTTTAGCTCGAGAATCCCTTGAAAACAAGACCCTATTCTAATCACTGAGTGCGTTACCACCGCAAAACTCCGACAACCTTAATCTCTCGGGTGTGATGCGGAGAGAAACCGCAAGCGATGTCCCACAGTAAATGAGGTGACAAGCGAGTACACGATCCGTATCTAATTACGATTGTTTCAACGACAGTTGCAGACTACCCTACACTAACGTTAACCTGAGACCATTAGTCAAGCATGATGAATGTCTGTCTCAGCTATCCCCGCAGTGCCTGTGATCCAACGGTTTTTGAAAAGGGGGCGGGGTTAAAATGAGATTGATAGTGTTGTGTTGGAATGTGGAGCAAGTAACCAGTCAAGCAAACCGATCTACAGATAGACGAACGCCAGATCTGGAGTTTTACTTTTTTTCCTCCGACATGTTTTTTTCTGCTTTTCCTTTTTTTGACGTTTCTCCATCCTCGACAGGAGAACAGACAAAGAAACAAGAGACCGGGCAATCTGCTCACTTCCCCCCTGTCCCTTCTTAGTGTAAGCTAGGATGGTTGCGAGCTCGCTCATCACTCCTCGACGCTGTGCCTGCAGCATCTCATCAAGGGACTGACTGACCTCCTTTGTCCAGTACCCCGCACCCCACTACCCCACTAAAACACCACTGATATCAAGGAAAAAGCAAAACTAGTTTTACTCCGGAGACAAGATCGCAAGGTAACTCTGAACGAGGAAAGGGTCGCGACAGAGGAAGCTGCTCCCGTCAGAAACAAGTCTTGGACAAGAGACACGATCAACATACACACTCATCACCTCATCACTGGTTCGAACTAGTAGAACTGGCCCGAAAGCGGTCGGTGGAGTTGTTGCTGAGTCCTGACTGAGGTGCCCGCCGACCTGCAACAGCACACGCACACTGCAACGTTGAGGCGGCTGTCAAGAAACTCGCATCTCCTTGGGGAATGGGACGTGATATCAAGATGGAGGGAAAGAAATGATGAACAGTGGGGTGTTCATAGACACAATAGATAGGCTAGCCTCGCTTTGCCACGGTGCAAAACAGCTGCTCTGCTTGCTTGCTGCAAAGGCGGATGAGAATGTCTTGGATGCATGTCATCATCGTCACTGGCCCATCACCGTCGTGATTCAACGACAACAGGGGCAATGAGATGCGGCCAGAGGGTCAGCCGGGAGCTCATCATGCAGCACCAAGCATTTTACGCACCCAGCTGGGCACACCATACCGTACCTACCATAGGTAGGGTAGGGTACGGAACGTATGCGCGACGCAGAACCGGACATACATGGACGGGACATATGCATGTCTCTCATCACCACCCTCACTACCACAATACCACACTGCTCTACCATTTCCTGCTATCACCGATATACAGAGGACACGGGAATGTGCAAAAAGCGCATTTCCAAAGTAACGGACCGACTATCGAACAATAGATGGAAGAAAGTTGAACGCGGGAGACAGGGAACAAGGGCCGAGATCCTGGAGGTACTTTGGCTTACCATGTGTACAGTTCGTTCGTTCGTTCGGACGGTGCTCGTATAGATCGGATTTAAGCCAGCCACCCCTTGAAAAAGAAAGAAAGAAGACCAAGAAAAAAATGAGTAGGAGGAGCGGGGAGACCCGCCGCTTGTGCAAGTACCAATTCCTTCCCTCCTAAGGGAGAAGATGGATGGATGGATGATGTAACGTAGGAAGTTATCGTGAGGGAGAGAGGACAGACTGGACAAGGGAATGCGGCTGAGGTCAAAGAGGCGAGCTGAGATTGACAAAAGAGGAGGAGAAATTCATCACGGGGGCGAATAACCATCATGAAATTGTAGTTTGTTGTTCGTTTGGATTCAGCTAGGGCCAGTCAGCCAAGCCAACTAGTCGAGTCAATCAGCAAATTCACGTCCTAACGTTACACACGCTGATAGCTTGGGAGTAATCACGTTACCATTTGATCCTTACCATTGATCGCATCATCCCATCACATGAGATCGTCAGGAAAATACTTAGCTGCTGGGGAACTGTTGTTGATATGGGTACCTGCTCCGTCAAGGTCACATGTGACCTTTGGAGGACAACTGTGTAACTCCGTAGCGAGGAGGGTTTAGTCAGATGGCTACTGATACACACCCAGAGAGAGTGTGGGTGAGTGAGAGAGTGAGAAGTGAGAGAAGTACACTACAGTGTGAGTGAGAGCGGGAATCAGGCTTGGTTAGCATCAAGACACCAGCACGTAAAAAAACTCAACACAAATTTCAACCTTCAAAAATTCTGGTATCACCGTCTAACATAGTCATCACCCTCACCGGCATCTGTTTTCCGCTTGCATAATGGCTCTCTCCACCCCATGTGTGTGCTGTATGCGTATATACTGTCCTCTTCCTTCCTACTCCATCTCCCAAACACCCAAAAAGCCACTCAACCCAAACTTAAATCTGTCTTTTTCCCTACCAACAACCGGCATCACGTTTGGGATCTACCAATATGACGGCCGCAGCCCGGCAAGGGCCGTCATCGTGGACGACGACTCGCCCGTGTCTTCGCGTTTCCTCTGGCCGCCCACCTATACACGCCGTTAGTAAACAACCTAAAAGACTAAAAAAACCGTATCTGGGCTGGGATATCAATGGGTTGGGATATAAAGACTCACCTCTAACTGCACCCCCTTATGCAAATGCACCAACCAATCGACATAGCTCTGCGCCTCATTATTCCGATCCTCCACCAACAACCTTGCAAACTCATACTCGGCGCCATCAATCCCCTGCCGCGCCAACTGCAGCGCCAAACCCTTCGACCCGCGCAAACTACGCAAGAACTCGATAATATTCCGCACCTGCGCATTGAGGTGGGTAGACAGCACGGGTAGAGTCGAAGTATATGCGTCCAGACTCTGCAGCGAGGTCTTGTCCTCGCCGAACAGGTCAGCGATGAGATTGGGCGAGGTCTGCGCGTGCATCCAGAGGAGCGCTTGCTGGCCGTTGTCGACGAGGTAGACGCCTCCCGGCTCGACGCGGGCGAAAGAGGCGCGGATGGCGGGGGGCATGCGCAGGTGGCCGCCTGTGGAGGGGTCGGGGAAGCCGTCTTCGGGTTGGAGGTTGTGGAGGGGGATGATGCGCGGGTAGAGGTAAAGGGACAGTTCGAGGGCGCCGATGTGGCGGATCAGGCGCATGTCGTGGACGCGGCGGTCGGAGGTCTCGACGCCGCCTTTGAAAGCGCGGGATTTGAGCAGGCCGAGCACGTACATGGAGAGTTCCTTGAGGCGTTCGGGCATGACGAGCTGGCCGGGGGGGTGTGCGTGGGCGAGGAAGTGCTTGCGGTAGTTGGCGAGGATGTCGATGGTGCGCTCGGTGAGGCCCAGGCGGATATCCTTGAGGGC
Source organism: Chaetomium sp. MPI-SDFR-AT-0129 (assembly GCA_020726445.1). Classification (NCBI taxonomy): domain Eukaryota; kingdom Fungi; phylum Ascomycota; class Sordariomycetes; order Sordariales; family Chaetomiaceae; genus Chaetomium; species Chaetomium sp. MPI-SDFR-AT-0129. Next base: position 720,769 of record JAGJXA010000008.1, on the reverse strand, counting down.
GTTGTTGGAGGTGGCGAGGCGGGTGGAGGCTTCTTTGGCCAGCATGGCGTAGACGGCGTCTTGATCGATGAACTTGACGCTCTCGCGGGGGCTCTCGCTGACGCCGGCGATGACGTTGACGCAGCGCACGCGGCGCTGGCCCGAGGCGGAGGTGTACAGCAGGGCGGCCTGGAAGTGGACGTCGAGCTTCGCGTCGAGCTTGCCGTCGTAGCGGAAGGTCACGCCGAGGGCCTTGTCGGCGTCGATCACGCCGATCTCGAGGTCGGCGCCGAAGGTGTGCTGCACAAAGTTGCCGTGGTAGTCGGCCACCTGCAGGCCGTTGGAGCAGCGCACCTTCATCAGCGCCTGGTACCCGGTCTCACGCGTGACGGCGTGCTGGATCTCGAGTGACAGCTTGGTGTTGTCGCGGGGGGCGATGAAGTTGGGGTAGTAGAAGCTCTCGCCGCCGGTCGTGGCCGAGATGTAGCCTATAAATAGCGAGAATTAGCAACGATCGTTCGAGACTCAACAAGTTTGGAGTTGAGAAACACAAAAACCCACCAATCGTGGCAATGTCGAGATACCCCCCCGAGGGCGCAGCCATGAAAAAGTCGACGCCCACACCGACCGACACCATCTTCTCGGCCGCCTTCCGCCAGGCCGGGTGCTCCGTGCTGAACAGTTTCTTATCCGGTTCACCACTAGGATGCTTGCCGTCGTCACGCATAAACAGACGACCCGGTCCCCACGTCGGCAGCGCCGAGATGGAGCAAAAGATCTTGCCACCAGTGGTCTCCAGCGCCGCGATGGCCGCGTTGAGCGTCGACAGTAGCGCCGGTTCCGGGTTCTTGATGGTCGAGAACATCTGCGGCAGGCGCGTCAGCAGCGCGCTGATGACGGCCCGCGACTCATACGGGTCGACAAAGAGCCCTTCGCTCAGCGGCACGAACGGGTCCTCGATGTCGGGCATGATCATCATCTGCGCCTGCTCCAGCGTCGCGCTGACGTTGTAGAAATGCACCTCCTTGTCGAACGTCACGAACCCGACCTTGGCGCCCGGTGGTATCCTCCTGCGCGGCTCGCCGTTCTCGTCCTTCTCTTCTTCCCCGTCTTCCCCGGCCCCGTACAATGTACGTAAAATACCGTCGCAGAAGGCTTCCAGAAACCCCTTGTTGAACGACTCCTGCGTCACGTCGATCAAGAACAGGTAGCGCAGCCCCACGGGCTCGCGGGTCCAGTACTCCTTGGGTACCACAAACTCGACGGTGCCCCGCGTGAGCTCGGGTCGCTGGTCGCGGTCGACGCGCACACCTTGCGGGCTTGTGGCGCAAAAGTACTCGGACGGCGTATCGTTGGCGTAGCCGCACAGGTTGCACACGAACTTGTTGCCGCCCGAACGGAACATCATAAACGGGTTGATGTAGGCCCGGCAACGGTGACAGCGCGGCGGGCCTACGTCTCCAAAGTCTAGCACGGGGATCTCCAGCTCGCCGGCTTGCAGCGGAGCTAGGGGCTGCAGAATGAGGCCGAGCGGGAGCCCCGTGTTCTTGAGGCCCTCGGCGGTCGCGGGGATGTTGTTCAGCGTGAGCCGGGCGTACTTGGGTGAGGCGTTGCCCTGGTCAAACGCGACAAAGGATGTGGTGGCCGGTGGGGGGACCAGCCGCTCAAAGGTCGGGTACACGTTGTTGAAGAAGTGTTGCTGGACGGCGTCGCGGGAGAGCGGCACGCTCGGCATCTCGTCGGGGGACACCTGGTTTTGGCCCGAGGTAGGGACTACAGCGGGCGCTGCGGGCGCTGCTGCTGCGGCGGCATCGGCAAAGCCGCTTCTTGCAGCGAACTCGGCCGGGGACGCGGGCGCAGGCATGAAGCCGGGGCTGGCGACGGGTGCTGGGAACTGGTTCATCTGGGGGTTGAAGCCAGCCGCAGCACCGACACCACCGACCGGAGGCCCCGGTGGGGGCATCCCGTTGAACGCCGGGGCTGACCCCACGGGCGCCTCAACGTTGTGGTATGCGTGGCGGTCCTTCTTCTTCTTCCGGACACTGCTGGTCCCCGCGTCGGCCCCGAGGTTCATGCCCCCTAGTTGTGCGGCCAGACCTCCGTCATCTGCCGGTGACTGCGGCCCCTGTGCGTATCCTCCCTGCTGCGCATATCCTCCAGGTCCTCCTGGTCCTCCTGGTCCGCCTGGTCCGCCTGGTGGCCCCTGACCGTAGCCTCCGGGCGGGGGAGCGCCATAGTATGGTTGCTGCTGTTGGTACTGCTGCTGTTGGTATTGTTGCTGTTGTTGCTGGGGCGCGCCCTGTTGGTAGGGGTTCGGCGCAATAGGGGGTTGGAACTGCGGCGGGGCAGGCTGGCTCGTCCGGTTCGGGTCGTTAGGGTCGAGGTTCTCGCCCTGGCCGAGGGCATGGTACATGGAGTAGTCGGCCATGGCGGGGAGTGAGGATGAGTCGGGATTCTAGAATTCTAGGAACTATAAAAACTATAGTCGGACAGCTGGGCTATCGGATATGCCGTGTTTCGATCGGAATCGGGAGGGAATGTCTCGTCGAAGTCTTCTTGTCCGATTCCTTGTCGTCTGTCGAAAAGTGTCACCGGGGACCCTGTTCGTGTCGCTTGGTTTGGCTCATAATCGGGATACAGAACTATGGAGCTAAGTCTTCTTCCCTGCAACCCCGCGCTGAGGAGCAAAATCAAGGCGAAAAGGGCAAAAAAGGCGGAAAAGTCGCAGGTGTCGTGGTGTTTTGCGCAAAGGTCCTCCTAACCCGATCCTCTGAATGTGAAAGTGGAAGAGAAGTGGAACTCGACGAGAAGTGGACGCCGACGTGGAAGTTGAAAGTTGTTGGTGGAGTGGGTGGGATGGATGCCCTGTGAGAGTTGTCCCACTTGGAGCTCCAGCTGTCCTTTTTCGTCGGCCCAGGCCCGCCATTTGGTGCACGGAAGCCGGGGACCCTCCGATGGTTTTGGTTCCGTGGCCGCAATTGGGCAATGCCCGGACGTTGAGATCTGCCATCTGTCACCGCCTTTGACCGCCTGCAAGTGCGAAGCTTGGCGTTTGCCGCCGTCGCGTGCTAGGCCCTGACGCGACAAGCAGAGCCTGGAATTGCAGCAGTGCGCAGCTCCCAAGCACTAACAATATCCAATTGACGGCCAACGACGACAAAGAACAAATTATACCGCCTCACTGTCCATCCTCCACAGCTGCCGGGCCTACCATTACCAACCATAACCAACAATTCCCTGATTCTTAGATCTCCCACCCGCACTCAAGCCGGATACCATCGACTTTGCGCATCGCCATCCCCAAAACAAGCTATGCCTGCGCTGCGGTAGTACACGCCATCACAGCGATCGACCGACCGACCTGCCGCAGCCATGTTCACCTTCAGCCCGTTGCAGGGCGCCCTCTCGGAGGCTACGGCATCACAGTCCCTGCTGGAACTCGATGGCGGCGTCAAGGTGTTGGTAGATGTTGGCTGGGATGAGACCTTTGACGTCGAGAAGCTGCATGAGCTGGAAAAGTATGTGGCCATGGCGGATGGGAAGCAACTGGGGATTGAGAGGAGGTTCTAGGGATGGACTTGTGAATTGGAGCCAGAACAAAAAACTAACTGAAACTTCAGGCAGATTCCCACGCTCTCGCTGATCCTGCTTACCCACGCAACGGTCGACCACCTCGGCGCATACGCCCACTGCTGCAAGAACTTCCCCCTCTTCACCCGCATCCCCGTCTACGCGACCCGGCCCGTCATCGACCTAGGCCGCACCCTAACCCAAGACCTCTACGCCTCAACCCCCCTCGCCGCAACCACAATACCACCGACTTCGCTAGCCGAAGTATCCTACTCCTACGCCCGCACAGCCTCCGCCGCGGAGCACAACCTCCTCCTACAGCCGCCCACCTCCGAAGAGATCGCGCGCTACTTCTCCCTCATCCAACCCCTCAAATACTCCCAGCCCCACCAACCGCTCCCCTCGCCCTTCTCACCCCCGCTCAACGGCCTGAGCATCACCGCCTACAACTCCGGACACACCCTCGGCGGCACCATCTGGCACATCCAGCACGGCCTAGAATCCATCGTCTACGCCGTCGACTGGAACCAAGCGCGCGAGAATGTCTTCTCCGGCGCCGCCTGGCTGGGAGGCGGCCACGGCGGTGCCGGTGGTGGTGGTGGAAGCGGAGCCGAGGTGATCGAGCAGCTGCGCAAACCAACCGCGCTAGTCTGCAGCAGCCGGACCCCCGAAGCCGCGCTCCCCCGCGCCCGCCGCGACGAGCAGCTCCTCGAGTCCATCAAGCTGTGTATCGCCCGCGGCGGGACGGTTTTGATCCCCGTGGACTCGAGCGCGCGGGTGCTGGAGCTGTCGTATCTTTTGGAACATGCCTGGCGCGCCGAGGCTGGGAAGGACGATAGCCAGGTGTTTAAAGCGGCTAAGGTGTACCTTGCGGGCCGCAGTATTGGGAGCACGATGCGTAATGCGAGGAGTATGCTGGAGTGGATGGACGATAGTATCGTGCGGGAGTTTGAAGCTGTCGCTGGCGGGGCCCGCGCTGGACACGGCGCTGGTGGGGGAGGTGGAGGGAAAGGCGGCGGGGGAGGTGTTGGACCGTTTGATTTCAAGTATGTCCGACTGCTGGAGCGGAAAGCGCAGGTAGAGCGGGTATTGCAGCAGGTGGCCGAGGGGGCCGGGGGCGCCGAGTCTAGCGGCGGGCGGGTCATTATTGCGACGGATTCGAGCGCGGAGTGGGGGTTTTCCAAGGATGTGATGCGGGCGATCGCGGGCGATCCTAGGAATCTGGTTGTCCTCACGGAGAAGCCGAATCTGAACGCGACGAAGCCGTCGATCGCCCGGACGCTGTGGGAGTGGTGGAAGGAGAGGAAGGACGGGGTCGCGGTTGAGCAGACCAGCAGCGGGGATACGTTTGAGCAGGTCTACGGTGGCGGGCGGGAACTGGAAGTGGCTGATGCCAGCCGCCAGGCACTCGAGGGCAATGAGCTTGATATCTACCAGCAATGGCTCGCGACACAACGACAGCTGCAAGCAACACTCCAGAGCGGTGGCGGCACAGCCCTGGAGTCAGCCGCCGACGTCGTGGACGACGCGTCAGAAACAACAACAGAGTCAGAAGAGTCCGAGACGGAACAGCAGGGCAAAGCCCTGAACGTGTCAGCGACCATCGGGCAGGCCAGCCGCAAGAAGGTGGTGCTCAAAGACGAAGACTTGGGCATCACAATCCTGTTCAAAAAGAAGGGCGTCTACGATTTCGACGTCCGCGGCAAAAAGGGCCGCGAGCGCATGTTCCCCACCGTTGTGCGGCGGAAGCGCAACGACGAGTTCGGCGAGCTGATCCGGCCTGAAGAGTATCTCCGCGCCGAGGAGCGTGAGGACGCCGACGGGCCGGATGAGCGGGGGCAAGAGAACAACCGACAGGAGCAGGGCCTGGGCAAGAAGCGCAAGTTTGACGATGTCGGCGCGGCCAACAAGCGCCAGACGAAATCGCGGGCTGTGTCTGATGAGCCGGACGGTCATCGTAGCGGTAAACATCGCAATAAGGCGGCACACTCGGACGGTCAGGCGGGTAGCGAGCGGGACGAGCTGGACGAGTTGGACGATATGGAGGACGAAGACAGCGAGGTTGTTGGCCCGGCCAAGCTGGTCACGCGTTCCGAGACGGTGTCGGTGCAGTTGCGTATCGCCTTTGTCGACTTTTCCGGCCTGCACGACAAGCGCAGTCTGCACATGCTGATCCCGCTGATCCAGCCGCGGAAGCTGATCTTGGTTGCTGGTGCTGAGGACGAGACCCTGGCGCTTGCGGCTGATTGTAAGAAATTGCTTGGTGCGCAGCTTGTTACGGAGGGGTCGTCGGCAGGGGCAACATCATCCCAGGGCGTGATCGACGTGTTCACCCCAGCAGTCGGGGCCACCGTCAACGCATCAGTCGACACCAACGCCTGGGTCGTCAAGCTCGCCGAGCCGTTCGTCAAGCGTCTCAAGTGGCAGACGGTGCGGGGTCTAGGGATTGTGACAGTCACCGGCCTGCTGCTACCAGGCGGGGACATCGCGATCCAAGATTCCGACGTAATCAAGAGTGACGGTCAGACCACCGCCGACGCCGACGACGACGCGGATGAGACAGCGTCGCATAAACGCCAGAAACTTGAAGGTGGCACGCCGTTGTCGTCTACCCCGGCCGCTACTACGGACGACAACGCACTAGTCACCACCAAAGGAGATATAAACGCCAAACCCTCCCTTCCCACCCTCGACGTCCTCCCAACAACATCCTCCCTCTCCACATCCACAACCGCCCGCTCGGCCGCCCAACCCCTTCACGTTGGCGACCTGCGTCTGGCCGATCTGCGACGGGCGATGTTGAGTGCGGGACACCGGGCTGAGTTTCGTGGGGAGGGCACGCTGTTGATTGATGGGAGTGTGGCGGTGCGGAAGACGGGGATGGGACGGGTTGAGGTGGAGAGTGTTGGGTGGCCTTTTGCTTCGGGGACTGGGACTGGGGCTGGGGCTGGGGGGTTGGGGACGTTTTATGAGGTGAGGAGGAAGATTTATGAGGGGTTGGCTGTTGTTGCTGGGGCGTGAGTATCTACCTGCCTAAAGATTAAGGAGGGTTAGTTAGTTTGGGGTGGGGGTATGTAGCATTATGATGAGGATGTGAACTTGATCTTGACCCATTTGTTTCGTTCCTGAATTTATTTGTGACTCTACCTGGCCTAGCTGAAAGCGGAATATAAACCCCATCCTATATTCTCACAACGAACCATCTTCCATTCTCCACCCACCCCCAGATACACTACGCACTCGTCCCCTCCACCCGTCCCCCCTCCGTCCCATCCAAAGGCGGCCCCTCCACCCCTTCACCACCCTCCCCTTCCCCCTCCTTAAGCTTCAGATCCCTCGCATACTCCTCCGGCGTCTGACACCTCGCACTCCAAGCATGGATCTGGGCTATCTCGTCGCGCAGTGCGGTATTGACGAGTCGGTGTCGCTTGAGGGAGGTTTTGCCGGTGAATTGGGGGGAGATTATGAGGGAGGTGAAGGCTTGGCCGCAGCCTCCTGTTTGTATTCGTATTTGTCAGTATGCTTTTGGGGGGATTTTGAGAGGGGGGAGAAGGGGAAAGTGGGGAGTGTGTCTTTTGTTGGTGAAGGGGAATATGTGTGAGTTGTGGTTGTTTGTGGCTTGTTTGTTTAGGAGGGGGTGGTATTTTTGTTTATTTTGTTGTGATAGATGGTGATGGTGATACACCAAGAGATAGATACACCAACAACCGACCATCGCAGGCTCGGATATTCCGGCCATGAAATGACGTCAGAAAAACATACCCGACATATCCTGAATCTCAACATGCGTCGCCTCGAGCCGCTCGACCAGGGCGGCCCGTAATGTGTCTTCGGTGATGGCGGACTGCGCCATTTTGGGGGGCGCGTATTTTTAGTTTATTTTATTTTGGCTCTCGGCGGGAGATGTCGCGATGGTGAGTGAGAATGAGTGGTGAGCGGATCAGATAACGAAATGCCCCCGCTGTGCTTGGCATGTAGCTGACTATCAGGGTTAGGGTCTACTATGACTTCTCTGATGTTACATACAAAGTAGTACTTTTACTGTGCACTCACTCAACCCCACCAACACAACACTCACACAAGCCCCAATGACCTTCACACCTGCTCTACTGAGGACTGCCACAGCTGCATCTGCCCGACTCATCCGCCTTCCGTCACTCACACGGACCTACTCCTTCACCATGGACCCGTCAATACGCAGTCCGCCGTTTACGCAAAAGGTCGTCAAGGCGATGCGGGCTCTGTATGTTACGTGTATTTGTGTTTACATGGGGTTTAAATTTCAGATCCGCTAACAACTTGCAAAAGGTATCCCGAGGAACTGGCCGATCGGGCATGGGATAATGTCGGGCTGCTGCAGGAAAACATTGCCCCGGCCGAGGGCAGCGTGCCGGCAAGGGTGCTGCTCACTAATGATTTGACGCTGCGGGTGGCTGAGGAGGCGATCCAGAAGAAGGCGTCGGTTATTATTAGTTATCGTATGTTTTTTCCCTTATTTTTCTCTTGAAATCTCTTAAATATTAAAATATCGCTAATGATTAGACCCCTTCATCTTCCGCGGCCTCAAATCCATCGCCCTCAACGACCCCCACCAGCGCATCGTCCTGCGCCTGGCCCAGCACAACATCGCCGTCTACAGCCCGCACACCGCAGCCGACGCAGTCCTCGGCGGTGTCAACGATTGGCTGGTTGGCATCCTCAAGTCGGCAGTGCCCGCCAGCGCTCAGCTTGATGGCGACTCGAGTGTCACGGTAGTCCAGCCCGCCAAAGGCCCCGCGCCAGCCGGGTTTGAAGGCGCAGGGTACGGCCGACTAGTCCGGCTCCCCGCAGACATCAAGCTAGAAACGATCCTGCAAACGTATGCGCAGCGCCTGGGGATGCGACACATCATGCTCGCGCGGCCGAGGGGTGGTTCCCAGGGGGATATCTCTTCCGTGATCCGCACCGTCGCCATCTGTGCAGGGTCCGGGGCCGACGTGCTACAGAGCGTGACGGACGAGGCGGACTTGATCATCACGGGAGAGATGTCGCACCATGCGGCGCTGCGGTTGACGATGCTGGCGAAGTTTGTGCTGACGGTGTTTCATAGTAATTCGGAGAGGGGGTTCCTAAGGGAGGTGTTGCAGCCGCAGTTGTTGGAGGTGTTGGAGAAAGAGGAGAAGGGTGTGGAGGTGGTGGTGAGTGAGGAGGACGAGGATCCGTTTGAGATTTGGGGGCCCGAGTAGACAGAGGTAACAGCCCAAACTGTATACGACAAACGATCAAGATGGTACCTCGGTATGCTCTCAGCGTTGTGCGTGCTTCAACTAGGACTCCTCCCACTCTCACTCTCCCCACTCGACCGCCCATCTCTTAGTATAGCATCCCCCTCATCAATCAACCCTCCCACATCATCCCCCCCAACCCCCAGTTCCCTCCACCGCACCAACAATCTCCTGGGCGCCTCCCACTCTGTCTTGGCTTCCTCTACCTTCCCCTCATCCACCAGCCTTCTCAACCGCTCCGGCACCTGCAGCACCTCCCTCGCCAACTCCCTCGTCCGCTCCACCCTTTCTCTCTGCTGTTTCTCCTCCTCACTCTCCTCCTTTTTCGTCGCTTCCACCCTCTCCACCTCAGCCCTCAACTCCTCCCTCAACGCAGCCGCCCGCTTATAAATCCCCTCCACCACTCCCTCCAACGTGCCCCCCTGCACCAACAAATCCACCACTTCTTGTCCTCCTCTTTCAGTACCACCAACCCCCAACCCAACCCCCCCAATCCCTATCCCCCCACTTGTGGAACTCGCATCCCCCGCAGAACCAGCAGCCCTCATCCGTCGAATCGTCTCCGTAGCCGCAATCAGCTTACTATAATTATCATACACCAACGCCTTGCGCTCCGCATCCAGCGCCCGCATCTCGCCCAATACACGGGTATATGTGCGCAGCAACTCGGCGAGGGAACTGGTGCGGAGGAGGTGCGAGACGTAGGTGGGGGCGTCGAAGGTGGGGGTGTCGAGTTCGGAGGTCGATGGGTTTAGTATTGTAGTTGCCCCAGTTTCGGGGTTGGGGCTGGTTGGAGGGTCGGTGATTTCGACGGTTGGGGGGAGGGGGGGTGTGGAGGGGTTGTTGCGGAGGTTGTAGTACTCGCGGAGGGCGGCGCGGCTGGCGCGTTTGGATTGGGGGGCGGTCGATGAGGAGGATGATGTGTCTTTTGAGTTGAAGGTTGGGTTGGAGTTGGGGTTGGGAGAGCCGGCGGCGGAGTTGTCGAGGCTCGGTCGGGAGGAGGAGGTGGGTGTGATGGAGGAGTTGGTGCGGCGCAGGGGCCCGGAGGGGTCTCGGGGGGTGGCGATTGTTGACATGGTGATGGGTTTGTTGTGTTTTGTGTGGTTTGGTGTATTTTCTTGGAGGTTTGGGATGTTACAGGGAAGCTGAGCTCCGATGTTAATGTCGTGAGGTTGCACTGTGGCACTGTGGGGCTAGCGCTGCAGGGGCCTAGCAGGGGTATTATTCCAGGCTATTCAACATTCAACTTCAGCAACAAATTGCCTGTTGACTTTCAGTTCTACAAGATAAAATGTGAGTTTTAATTCCGGGTTGAGTTTATTTTGGAGTTCGGCAATATCACTTTTGAAACTGACAACCCTGCAGTTTAAAACCGAGGTTCATCAAACACCGTGGTAGCCGACCGAGTCCAGGAACGCCAATTCAGTCAGTCGATTTCAGCATTCACGACTCCAAACCCGATATTCACGATCCACCAATCTACCCAACCTACACACAAAAACAACACTTCACCAACTTCTGTCCACAACCCCACCTAGCCCGCCCAAAACCAACAACCAACGGGGAAACCACCCTAAACTCAACTTGGAAAATACACAAACAAAAAACATGGACACCCCCAACCAACTACATACCTCCCTCGCAAGCACAACCATCCCCCTCCCCTCCCTAACCTGGCTCCAAACCCTCGTCTCCTCCCGCGCCACCCCCCTTCCCCCCTTAGCCTCCCTCCTCGCTACCGCCCGCGCCCGTTTACTGGCTTCCGACCTGTGCACACCCGGTCTGCTGGACCAGGCGTATGCCGCTACTCACGCTTTGCCTGTTTCTCCTTCTGGGCCTGGGTCTGTTCCTTCTGGTTCGGGTGCGGGTGGTGCTGGGTTAGCCGGTGGGAGAGGTGGTGGAGGGGCCGGGAGAGGTGGAGGAGGGGGAGACCCCCCGAGGGAGACTACGCTGCCCAGGGATGTAGCGGTGCAGGTGTTGGATATTGAGGATATTTCTCGGTCGAGGTGGGAGCAGGTTGAGGAGTTGGAGGGGTTGGCGCGCGGAGAGGGGACGAGAGGGAGGGAGGTTGTGAGGTTGCCTTTGGGGAGTGAGGGTGAAGGTGAAGGTGAAGGTGAGGGCGAGCGGGGACAGACACAGCAACAACCCCAACAGCAGGGACAAGGACAAGGACAGAGACAGGGTGCGCCAGGACAGGATAGAGCGGCGACTGCCCGCCCACCATCCAAAAACGCCATGCACAAACTCGTCCTGCAAGACTGCCGCGGCCAAAAGATCTACGCCCTCGAGCTCCAACGCATCGAACGGCTCAGTATCAGCCCTACCGTTCCCACCCCTGGAACTGGCATCGGGGCTACTACTGCTGCATACAGTAACCCAGGCAAAACACATATCGGCGAGAAGATGATTCTCCGCGCTGGGACGGTCATAGCACGCGGGGTGGTCTTGTTGGACCCGGCCAAGTGCGTTTTTCTTGGTGGGAAGGTTGAGGCGTGGCATCGGGCTTGGGTGGATGGGCGGTTGGCGAGGTTGAAGGAGGGTGCACGGGAGGAGGGGGAGTAGGACGTCCATGTTGTGGGTTGTGGGTTGTGGGTTGTTGTGGTTGGTTTATGGATTGTTTTTTTCTTTTTTTTTTTTTTGTTGACTTGATACCCTGTAAAGATCTAATTACTTCTTCACCTTAGAGGCATGTGTAGTGCATCATAAGGAGGGCAAACCGATGGGGCGTATAAGCGTAGTTGCTTGTGGTTACACTGATGACTTCTTTATCTTCTTGATTTCCCCTTTATTTCCTTTTCTTGACTTAGACCTCTACAGGTGTACACTACCCCCTCACAACCCCCCCCAAAGCCCTCCACCCCGCCGTCTCCCACGGAGCCACCATAACCGCCCTCTGCGCATCCATCGCCCGTCCCGTCCCCGCATACGCCCGTGCCAACTCCTCCGCCCCAAGATTCCCCCTCGGCGCAACCCCCTTCAGCGCCACCCGCAACGCCATCTCCGCTGCACATCTCTCTTCCTCTTCCTGACCCCCCTTGGTGCTGCTGCCCAGTCCCTGTAATCCAGACCAGCCGTGCGGTAGATAAGGGTGGAACATGATATCCGCCCGGGCCTGGTCCGCTTTCGCTTTCGCGATGGCATCCGCATCTGCGCCGTCGACCCCGTCGACCACTCCCAACCCCGCAATCCCCCGTAACACCTCCCCCAAACGCGTCTGCTCCGCAGCCGACACCCCCTCATCACTCCCTCTTAGCGTCTGCAACTCCGCAACAACCGCCTCCAAACTCTCCGCATCCTCATCCAGCAACGCAACCACACCCAACAACAACACAGCCGGCACATGATGCGGCACACGTTCAATGACATCAAACAACACCTCGCGGGCACGTTCCCGAGCCGACTCGTGGCCCGTGGCCCAGAGGACTTGGGCTAGCACGCAGACGACGTCTGGGTCGGATTGGGACTCGGCGAGGGCCAGGTCGAAACAGCTGACTGCGTCGTCGACACGGTGGGTGAAGTAGCGTGCTAGGCCCATGGTTACGTGGGCGCTGAGACGGACGCGCGTGCGTTCTTCCGCTGTGAGCTCACCCCCTCCCCCATTACTGTCGCCGTTGGTGTTTGGTTCGTCGTCGTCGACGGTGCTGAGTTGGATGGCTAACTCAGCCGCTTCCAGGGCCTCTTCGTTGGCGCCGACAGCGAGATGTGCCCGCGCGAGATCGGCTTTAGCAATGGCGAATCGTTTCAGCGACTCAGCCGACTCGGTGACCTCGTACTCGGCTTCAACAGCCACACACACCGTCTCCAGCGTGCGCACCGCCCGGTCGTGCTCGCCGTTGCGCTCCTGGAATAGCGCTGATAGGTGGCCGTAGGCGAGTTCCCGCGGGTTGAGACCCTGCAGCTGGCTGAGGGCTAATAGGGGTTGGATCAGGGCCGTCGCGGGTAAGACGGTTGAAGAACCCTGTGAGGGGGCTTCCAGGATATGGTCGAACATGGACACCGCAAAATGCCGGCGGCTGGCGAGTGACGAGCTCTCGGCGATGTCCATGGCGTGCGTGAACAAGTTGCGAGCCTCCTTCGCGTCGCCCAGCAAGAGCGCTACCAGCCCCTGGCCGAGCCAGGCGTGGGCGTAGTCCGGATCCGCCGACTGCGCTTTCGTAAAGGCGTCGTTGGCCAGCGGGATGTCGCCCTGCGCGAGGGCTAGCGTGCCCAGGTTGGTCCAGGCGTGCGCGCCGCTCTCGTCCAGGTGTAGGCTGCGGACAAAGGCGTGTTGCGCTACGGCTGGGTTGACGGCGCCCGTGACGACCCCGAGCGCGTTCCAGAACTCGGCGTTGCCTGCCTCCAGTTCGATCGCCCGCTTGAAGCTTGCGATCGCCGCCTTGAGGTAGCTGGTTGCCTTCTTCCGCAGCCGCTGACCCGGCAGACACATGTGCGCGCGGTGCTCGGCCCAGCCCAGGTTGTAGTAGGCCACCGCCTGCGCGTGGACGTCATGGGCCGATACTTGGATGGCCCGTTTATGTGCTAGGATGGTCGCGTGGACGGCCTTTGCCAGGTCGTGGTCGACAACTGTAGTGCTCTCGTCTGTGGTGGTCCCGTTGACCCCATCCACTGCAGCAACCGTGACGAGATCCGACTCGTTCACTCCCAGCAGCTGCTCCACATTCTCCATCGGAAACTGCGAGAGCCGCCCCTGGACGCTCGAAAACAAGGAACAAGCATCCCCCACCGCCTTCCAAAAGTTAAACGTCGCCTTGATCTCCTCAGGAGCCTGCACCGCAAAGGCCAGCGTCTCCACGGCCAAGTCAACCGCTTTCCCGAAGAACCCCTTGTCCAGACTGTCTAGGGCGCTCTCCACCGTAGCCTGCATCAGAGATATAGCCACGCCCGCCTCGTCGGCGCGGTTGGCGACCACTTCGCGGTACAGCGTAATAGCCTCGTCAAAGTTCCCCAGTTCCCGGTAGACATCCGCCAGGATAAGCCGCGAGAACCACGTCTCGGCTGGCGCATTCCCGTTCACCGTGGCCGTCTCCTCCAGCTTCTGCGCATTCAACAGCGCCTTGGTCGCCGCGATATACCGCCCAGACCCGTGGTAGCTCTCGCCCAGCCCGACCCACGCGTGGTAATCCTCCGGCGCAATCCGCAGCGCCGCCTGGAACGACACGATCGCCTTGCGGTAGTCCTGCTTGTTGAGCTCTGCCACGCCCAGCGCCGCAAACGGCCAGCTGATGCCCTTGCGCTTCGACCCAGGCGGGGGCTTCACCTTCCCCGAGTCGACCACCCGCTGCGCGACCAGCTCGACCCGGTCCCAGTCGCCGTCGTCAGCAAAGGACCGCGCCAGGCGTTCGGCCGACTCGACCTCCGAGGGGGACAGCTCGACAGCCTTTTGAAAACACCGTCGTGCTCGCTTCTTGTCGCGTGCGTAGTCGGCGTAGAACTTGCCCAGGATCGTGTACGCCGGTGCATACTTGAGGTTGCTCTTCAGCGCATCGAGGAAGTAGGCATATGCCCCCGAGCGACTCTTCCGTGCCGACTTGGAGGTATCGATGTTCCAGATACAATAGCCGACACGGTACTGCGTCTGCGCGAGGAGTTCCTTGTTGGTCTGACCCTTTTTTGTCAGCAGCGGGAGACACGCTTCCAGCTCGGCCCGGCTCGTCACAAAGTCCCCCTTCAGCGCCTTGACCCACGCCGCCTCTGTCCTCACCCGGAGGTTGTCTGGGTCGCGCTGCAGGGCCCGCTCCAAAAAGTCCACCGCTTCCGTGTAGTCCTCCTCTTCCTCGTAGATCAGCCCCACGCCAATCATGGCGCCCGTCGAGGAAGCGTCGTGCGCCAGCACGCCGTCAAACAGGCTCTTGGCTTCCTGGTGATGGCGCGGCGACTGGTAAAACACCAGCGCTGTGCCCAAGTACAGGGAGAATGCATCCTCCGTGTTCTGAAACGGCAACCCCGTCCGGGACCGCTCCGCCTTGAGGTGCTCGAGCGCCTTGCGCATCAGCTCGACGTTTGTCTCGTGCTCTTCAATGTGTTGGTAGTACTCCGCCGCTAGTCGCAACGCAAACAACGAGTCGACGCTGCTGACGCCTTCCATAATCATCAGTAGCCTATCCTCCTCCGTTAGCGGGACATACGTCGTTGGTGCGCCGCCTGCCTCGTCGTCTTCGCTCTCGTCCTCGCTTTCCGCTGCTGCATCGCCCGACGTCCCGTCTTGTTGCTGTGATGCTGATGATGATGCCTCCTTGGGGAACGGCGAGATGTCGCTCGTGAGAAACCCCATAATGACCCGGTTGAGATCACTATCCGGGAAGAAGCTGCAGTATTGCCTGAGCACCGTGACGTCCCACGCCTGAATCTCCTTGTGGTCCTGCCAGTTGATGGCAATATCCCACGCAAACTTGAACGGATGCCGAATAATCACCATATCGTTCGCCAGCTTCTGCACAATCCCCACTTCCCGCTGCTTCTGCTCCCCAGGCGGCCACGCCACCAACCGGTCATAGCAATACTGCAACAGCTTCTCCTCATACGTCCGACGAACATCGTCATCCGTGGCCCAGTCGATCAACTGACCGTACACATACCCCAGCCGACTCTGGCTGTACACCTCCTGCTTCACCTCAAGCGTCACCTCACTAACCCGCGCACCGATCCGTGTGCGTCGCTCCCCAATCAGCGTGTTGATCCGCTTCTTCTCGTCCGTCTCGACAATCTGCGCCTGCGTCTCGTACGTTTTGGCCGGATGCGGCACGCGGCCCTCTAGCGCCGGGTAGATCGGGCTGCCGGGGAGGATGAGGTCTAGTGCGTCCACCAGCTGGGCTCGCTCGCCGTGGGTTCGTGCGTGGTCGATGAACTTATCCACGACGTCCTGGCACTTGTACATCTCCTCGGCGTCCCGGAAGATCTCGGCTAGTTTGAGGGCCGCGTGCTGGTATGGCTTTAGCTTTACGCCGCCCTGGCGTTGGAACAGCTTGATGAGTCCTTGCCATGCTTGCGGGTCGTTGGGTTTTAATCCTGTCGCTGCGGTGTAGGTCTTTTCAGCCTCTTCCAGCTGGTCTAGCTTGTCTAGGGCAAACGCGAGAAAGATGTATCTAAACCGGCCGTCAGTTATAACGATATCACCAGATTTATGGGGATACCTCTTACGCCTGGTAGTTTTTGGCATCTTTTTGGAAGACCTCCTCTGCGGCTGTGACAGCTTCTTTCCATTTCTGCTTTTTGATGGCTTCATTGATGCCCTTAAGCAAGGCCTTGGTGCCCGACATGGCGCCGGCCGGTGGAGAGAAAGTCCTCTTCTCTGAGTGTAATTGTAGGAGCTTGATCCGGTTCAGTTGTCGGTTGTTGGTGTCCTAGTTTTGAGTGAGAGGTTGATGAAGCTGTGTTGAGGTGGGGCCTAGGTGTTAAGCGGGGCTTTTTTGTCCTCAGGATGATGAATGGATACGAGCAACGACCATAGAACTTGGGAGGGAAAGGAGTTTAAATAGGTTTCGCTCAAAGACGAAATGACGACCTTGCACGCCCTCCGTGCTTTTAGGTTCCCGCAGTTTTCAGGGTCCAAACGCACACGCTGTCTTTGCAGTGTGGTGTAGGTAGTGTATGAGATGACATCGCCCCTAAGAACCTTAACACCAATCAGCTGCAGTCCCAGGGCCAAGGCGCTGAAGCACCCCGCCGGGCTGCTGAATCACCGACTTCCGTGGGTCTTCTTATCGGGCCCGGTTGGTTCTTATCGCAAAATTCCCCAGAAAAAAAGTCGCGACAGCATCCATTCCGTCCAAGACCCTGACGACACTTGGACGTCTGCTTCCTATTTTGCGCCCAGTCGTCCTCAACTCAACCCCCATTCAAACATGGATTCGGCCCCCGCGAAGCGACGGAAACTCGACCATGCTCCGGACGGCGCCGAGCTGGCCCTAGAGTCGGCCGCGTCGACAGGCGTGTCTCGGTCGAGGGCCTTTGTCCTCGAAACCGAGGAGCTGCTCGACTCCGTGCGCCTGGACTACGCAACGGCTCTAGAAGGTGCCGATGGCCTTTTGCATCGTATCAAGAATGCAATTGAGGCGATAAAACCCCATGATGCGCTGCCGGTACGAGTACACTAAAGCTTGAGATTGCTATTGCGACCTGCGAATAAACACCCTTGCTAACCTACGCCAGATCGTCCAAGCCGCGTCCAAACTCGAAAAGAGGCATAAAATCAAGGTGCCCTTCCCGAACCCGCCGCCGCCAGAGAACTCCAACTACAAGGTCGCCTTCGCCAAGCCGTCCCAGTTCAATGTCGTCGGCAGCTATGTCTCCAAGACCATGGTCAAGACCCAAAAGGGCCATGGTGTGGACATGGTCATCGTCTTGCCCGAGGAGATTTTACAAGAGAAGGACTACCTCGATCTGCGCTATTTCTACAAGCGGGCCTATTACCTGGCCACCGTAGCCGCCGCTGTCCGCAAGGAACTTGGCGGTGATGCCCAGCTGTCCTACGAGCACCTCAATGGCAACCCTCTTTGCCCAATCCTGGCGATCCAGCCGACCAGCACTGAAGCGGAGGGGACGACAAAGACGGACAAGAAAGGGGTTTTGGACTTCAGGATACGAATTCTCCCGAGCGCGCCCGATGGCTTTTTCCCCAAGTCCAAGCTCCATTTGGGAGCTAGCCTAGTACGCAAGGGGGCAGACGACGACTCAACAGCCGCCGGGGAACCTACCACGTTCTACAACTCCACGCTGGTCGCTGAGGGTACATTTTTCCCGTACCTCAAGTTCCTGCGTCAAGCGGAGAAGAAGTGCGGCGGTTTCAGAAATGCTTGTATCTTGGGTCGCCTTTGGTTGCAACAGCGGGGTTTTGGAGGAGATATTTCGCAAGGCGGGTTTGGCCACTTCGAGTGGGCTGTTCTCCTCGCGCTCCTCCTCCAGGGCGGTGGAAGCAAAGGGGGTGCCGCCCTCTCTTCTTCGCTCAGCAGTACCCAGCTTTTCAAGGCTCTCATCCAATTTCTTTCGGTGACAAATTTCGCAGAAAAGCCGTGCGTATTAGGTGCTGGGAATCCAGATCTGGAGAGCTACGTTGAGTCGACTCCCATTCTGTACGACTCGGCAAGGCAGTTGAATATCGCCTTCAAAATGGGGCCTTGGTCGGCAGCTCTACTGTACCAACACGCCAAATGGACACGCAGTTTGTTAGCGAATCCCACCGCTGATCAGTTCAGCCCGACTTTCATTTTCAAGGCCGACGTCCCCTCGCTTAGTTTTGACCTTATTGCCAAGCTCGATATCGATTCCGTGTCCACGACGACAGGGGCGGACTACCGTGGGTTCGCATGGCAAGTCGGTCAGAAGGTGTATCGGACGCTACGGAGAGCGCTGGTTGATGAGGAGATGGGGCAGAGGGCTCGCTTGATTCACATCCAGCCGCCGTCTTCTGGGACATGGAGTCTTACGGAGGAGTCAGATGCAGGGACTGGAGCACCTATCGAAATTGGTATTCTCTTTGACCCAACTAACATGGCACGAACCGTTGACCGCGGTCCATCTGCTGGGCCGAGTGCAGAGGAAAAGGCCGAATGCGAGGAGTTCCGGAGGTTTTGGGGGGACAAGTCAGAACTTCGACGTTTCGAGCGCGACACCATCCGAGAGACGCTGATCTGGGCCTCGACGACACCCTTCGGTCTCTGCGAGGAGATCATGCGGTACATCATCGGTCGTCATCTCCGCATCGGTCAACTCGATGACGAATTAACCGTCTATGGCGACGCACTTCCTTCTATCTTGGCCCTAAAACCCGCCGATACTACGCTGTTCAATGCTGCAAAGAACGCTTTTGGCACCTTCGAGCGCGACATCAGGGGCCTGGAGGAGCTACCACTCCGTGTAAGACAGATAGCGCCCATCTGCCCCGAGCTCCGCCACGCGTCCATCAAACCCCCAACCTTTGGGTCGTCTAAGTCGGGCCCACAGCCACTCGAGTGCGTGATATCATTTGAGGCATCTGGCAAGTGGCCCGAAAGCCTCGCCGCCATTCAGCGAACCAAGATCGCTTTCCTCCAAATGATCGGCAGCCTGCTGGAAACCAACAAGCCGGACGAGATCAAGACGCATATTGGGCTCGAGGACGCCCAGCACGAAACTGAAAACCTGGCCTTCCTCGATGTGATATACGAGACTGGTCCTGCGTTTCGGCTGCGAGTCCATAGTGATCTGGAAGAGATATTACTAGAACGTCAAGTCAAGGACAAGGCCGCAGAGCAGTACCTCCGACAGCGCGCTACCACTCTCCTGGCCACCTTCCGGCGGTTGTATTCCAACCTGCCACTGCACAACCAGTACATCACCACCTGCACCACCCGGTTCCCGGCGCTGTCCCCGACGATCCGCCTAATCAAGCACTGGTTCAACGCCCATAAACTCTCATACCACTTCACCGAAGAATTCATGGAGCTAGCCACCCTACACGTCTTCCTCTCGCCTCACCCCTGGGACGCCCCAACAAGCCCCAGCACCGGCTTCATCCGGACCCTCCTCTTCCTTTCCCACTGGGACCGGCGCTCAGAGCCTCTCGTTCTCGACACCAGCGGCGAGATGCCCAACTCCGAACGGACCGCCATCGCAACCCGGCTCGAAGCATGGCGCAAAATCGACCCCAACATGAACCACACGGTCCTCTTCGTCGCCACCGCCCAGGAACCCAGCGGAACCGCCTGGACCACCCTCAACGGCCAAGCGAAGCCTTCGAAGGTCGTCGCGGCGCGCATGTCCTCCCTCGCCAAGAGCGCATCCCGCTTGATCCGCGACGCGGGGCTTGAACTCGACTACCGCCGGCTCTTCGTCCCCTCGCTCAAAGATTACGACGCCCTCATCCACCTCAACCCCAAAGCTCTCAAGTCCACGCTCAAAACCTACTCCACCATCCACCCCGAAGACGACGATAACGAAGAAAACGACCCCAACCGCCGGGCTACCAAGTTCAAAAACCTCGACGTGCACACCGGCCTGGACCCACTGCCCCTCGCCCAGCACCCAGCCGACCTGTTCCTGGAACACCTCAGCACAGCTTACAGCGGGCCGCTGGTGTTTTTCCGCGGGGGTGCGGATGACACGACGATTGGGGCGATTTGGAACCCGCAGGTGCAGAGGCGGGCGTTTAGGATTAATTTGCTGGGGTCGTATAAACCGGCTGCGGGGAAGCAGAGGAAGCGTGTCAAGGGGGGTGAGGATGAGGATGGTGACGACCAGGAAGGGGAGTCGGAGTTGGTGGATATTAATAAGGAGGGGATTTTGGCGGAGATTGCGAGGATAGGGGCGGATTTGGTGGAGAAGATTGAGGTTAAGGGTGCATGATGTTAAAGCGCGTGGGGAGTTTAGAATGAATATTTACCGAGACTTGATGTCGGGCATGTTGCACGTTGAATACAATGCAATACCATCGGGCCTATTTTGTTTCGGCTTCCTACACATCCAGAAAGCAGTGGTGCTAGCTAACTCGATCAATTGAGATATAAGACGTCTAGGGTATGAATTTTGTTTCTGCCTGACCCCCCAATCAACCCATACAAAATCATAATCCAGTCGTGGCCCCCCAACATCGAAATAAGCGTCATCTAACATCGCATAATCATCGTCTCGTGTCCTATATATGCCACACTTCATAAGTTTAGTGAACCATGGCCTCCGAGTGTTGCGCCTGCTGCTGCTGCGGTGCCGCGGACTCGGGCTGGTCGACCTCCATACCGTCGCCTTCAGCGGCCTCACCCTCAGCCTCGTACTCCTCCAGCTCATCCTCGCTTTCGCCCTCGATATCAACACTGCCGTCGACGGAGAGCTCGTCATCATCGGCAACATGCTCGCCCTCGGCACCCTCGGCACCATCGGCTCCCTCGACGCCCTCCATCTGCGCATCCTTATCGCCAGAAGCTTCCCCATCGTTCTCGGCGCCCTCCACCTCCTCTTCCTCCGCCAGTTCCTCGGCGCC
Source organism: Chaetomium sp. MPI-SDFR-AT-0129 (assembly GCA_020726445.1). NCBI lineage: Eukaryota > Fungi > Ascomycota > Sordariomycetes > Sordariales > Chaetomiaceae > Chaetomium > Chaetomium sp. MPI-SDFR-AT-0129. The sequence continues at coordinate 700,006 of JAGJXA010000008.1, read as the reverse complement.
GTACTCCTCCTCGTCGGCCACCAGGTCGGCCTCGGGCTGCTCAGGCGGGAACTCGGCGGGGGCAGAAGCCTCGGAGTCCCTAGGCAGGTTGTGTTAGCTAATTCCTTCCCTATGATTGGTGTTGCACGGGACAACCAGATAAGAACACATACCATTTGATAGCAAACCTCGTAACACGCGGCTTCTGGGCGAGCACGTTGCGGCGGATCTTATCGACGTCGGGCTTAGCGGGCGGGTCGTCACGCAGCTCGTCGCTCTCGTATTCGTTGTTGACGTAGTAGCCCACGCGGACGAACTCGCGGCCGTCGTAGGCGCACGTCAGCAGGATCACGGTGACGCCCAGCAGCTCGTCGATCGGGATGCGCTTCGTGTCGGGCGGGTCGGCCTCAAACACGAACTTGTTGATGCCCACGGGGATCGGCCCCACCAGAAGCGAGTCCAGCTCCTGGTCGTAGTTGTCGGATTGCGCCGAGCCGACGTAGGTGAGCTTCCATTCGAGGTCTGTTTGTGAAAGGGGTTAGGTCTCGCTTGTTTGGTTCTTTATCGCCTCGCTAGGGTTGGGCCAGTCGAGTACGGGAGAATACACACCCTTCTGCAGAGGTTCGAGGCACTCGAAGGTGATCTCGAACACGTACTTGTCGGTAAACTTGGAGGGGTTGTTGACAACATTGACCCCGAGAAGGGAAACGACAGACATTTTGGCGGTGTTTAGATGTTGATGTTGATGGTGATGATGAATGAGATGCGACAATCAAGATGGGATGGTGAAATACTCCAGCAAAACGCGTTATTGTAGTTGGGACAGGAGAAAAAAAATGTGGTGGCCGCAGAAACGCTCAATGGATCGCGTGTACGTGGTACGTGGTTCGGTTGGGTTGTTGAGAGCGGGGATTGGAGCGGAGTGGTTGTTGCAGGCTTCCACTCAGCTGAGCAACGGGAAAGAGCGGTGTTCAGGGTAATGTTAGGTGCTTGGGAAAAAAAGGCTAACTCAGGTCGAGGTACTCCGTCCGGGGGTGCGTTTTGGCTGCCTTCCCGATCCAAAAATCCGAGATTGGGCCCTTGGAAAGAGGGGTTAGCGGCAGCAAAGTGGGCGCACTTTTCGGCGGACTTTTGCTTGTGGAAGTCTTGTCGCGGTCAAACGAAGAACAGGGGTCAGGTCGCGTAAATTGACCGCAGCCCAGAACGCGTCGCTGACGCCCGATGCGAAACACACCCAAGCGTTGGTGTGGCTGAAAATTAAACCCAGTCCGGCAAGTGGGCCCCACAATGTGCACCGCCATACACTAGCCACAAGAAGCCTGGAGCTTCCATCTCAAAGCTGGCCAACCGAGTGTGACGAACCTCGTTTTTCTTTTCAGCGCGTGCACTTGTTGCGAAGTTGGAAACCGCCGCCAACCCACACAATAGTCATCGCCGATCTGAATAGATACCAGTTCGTGCACAATCAATTGCGCACAATAGTAAATACCCAGTATCTCTCCCATTGGAGCGCAGCTGCACTTCGCTCACAGTTATTTCTTCATTCCTTTGTTTTCTGCGCGCCGTCGCTTTTGACTTCAGCATGCAGCAATCGCCTATCCTCTCTCCTCCCCTTAACTAAGAGCAGTGTTCCGCAACAGCCGCGATACAGGCTCCCACCGATTGATTGCCCTCACATATTCGATCATCCGGCAACCTATCCTCCATTTTCCGCTTCCCGCCGCTGTTAGTTACCGACCAGTCGAGGTGCTCGCCCATTTCAGCTCACGACTCGAATAACACAGCGACCAGCCACCGGGAACCCGACTGGCAAAACGACACCGTGCCATTCAATTCGTTCGACCTTTCTTGACACCGCCGAAGTCTTTTTCCCGACTCTTCATCCTATCCATCCAACAAAACCGTCGAGTCTTGCGGTCGATTTTCTCGAGGGCAAAATACCCACAACACAATGGCTGACTACGATCCCGCTCACCAGAGCGGCGCGTGGGATGAAAATGAGGGCTACGAGGTGGCAGATGGCAACAATCAAGAAGAAGACATTATTCAGCAGCATAGCAGCGATGAAGATCAAGCAGAGTATTCCGTTGATTCAGCCCAAGATGTTTCAGGTGACATGCCATCTCCTGATGGCGCCACCGACGACGTTGGTGACTACGACCCAGCGTCCGTCACAGCTGCGCCCCCGGCGGAAGAGATCGCCCACCGACCCGAACCATCACGCGCTGCTAAGCCTAAGCCGCGGACGGCAGGAGGTTTCCTAGTGGGAGACTCCGACTCTGAAGACGAAGCGGCGCCGGCCCCTGCACCGAGTGGTCTCGGTCTGGCCGCCGCATCACAACCCTCTGCCCAGTCTGCTTCCCTCGACCACCATGCCATTCCCGCCAAACAGGCCACAGTTGCCCAGTCCGCTCCCAGCCCTGCTCCTCCGGTGAACGTCGCGCCCCCCGCGGGGCATCTGAGGAATGGAAGTGGTTCTGCTCTCCCGGCCCCTCCCGATGTCGGTGCCCCCGTGACAATTGACAAGACTGCTCAGCTGGAGGAGCGGGTTCGCGATGACCCCCGCGGTGCTATGGAAGCCTGGTTGGCGTTGATCGCAGAGCACCGGTTCAAGAACGACATCGAACAATCAAGGCAGATCTACGATCGGTTTCTCGCCGTGTTTCCCCAAGCTGTAAGTTTGAAACCCCTGAAGCACGCACCGCACCCACTCTCTCAACACACCAAAGTAACTAACCACAACCGTCCCCGTAGGCTGATGTTTGGGCTGAGTATCTTGCCATGGAGCTCGACATGAACAACTTCCCAGAGGCCGAGCTCATCTTCAACAGGTCCCTCATGTCCACGCTGAATGTGAACCTGTGGACGAAATACTTGGATTACATCCGCCGCAGGAATGACCTAAATGATAGCACTGGCACCGCCCGCCAGACTGTGTCGCGCGCCTATGAGTTTGTTATTGACAACATCGGCCTAGACAAGGATGCGGGCAAGATCTGGGCCGAGTACATCCAGTTCATCAAGTTTGGTCCCGGTACCGTAGGAGGAAGCCAATGGCAGGACCAGCAGAAGATGGACCAGCTCCGCAAGGTGTACCAACGGGCTATTTGTGTGCCCATCGCAAACGTCAACACTTTGTGGAAGGAGTACGACCAGTTTGAGATGGGCCTCAACAAGCTGACCGGTCGTAAGTATCTGGCCGAGAAATCGCCGTCATACATGTCGGCCAAGAGCGCCAACACTGCCCTCGATAATATTACCCGTGGTCTCCAGCGAACGACCCTCCCCCGCCTTCCGCCAGCCCCTGGCTTTGATGGTGACCAAGAGTACCTAGAGCAGGTTGAGATTTGGAAGAAGTGGGTGTCTTGGGAGAAGTCGGACCCGCTTGATCTCAGGGATGACAAGGACCAGCCTGGCTTGTACCAGAAGCGCATCCTCTATGTCTACAACCAGGCTCTCATGGCGCTCCGTTACTGGCCCGAGATGTGGGTTGATGCAGCCCAGTGGTGCTTTGACAACAACGTTGTATCCAAGGACGGCAGCCCGACAGGCCTTGACTTCCTTACTAGGGGCATTGATGCGAACCCGGAGAGTGTTTTGCTTGCTCTCAAACATGGCGACTACCTCGAGTCCACCCACCCCGTCGAGGAAACCGACGAGTCCAAGATTGCCCGTGGCAAAGCGGTGCGGGCCCCTTACACCAAGGTCTTGGATACCCTCTACGATATTGTCAAGCGCCTCAAGGACCGCGAGGCTGCGGAGGTCACCCGTATTGAAGAGGCGGCCAAGGCAGCAAACGACAACTCGAATAGGCTGGACGATGATGATGAAGATGACGACGGCCCCGTGGACCGGAGCGCGAGGGACAGCAGGACGGACGACCAGTTGCGGGCCATCAAACAAGGATTTGCCGCGCAAACTCAGCTGCTTTCCCGAACCATCTCCTTCGTTTGGATTGCTTTGATCCGGGCAATGCGCCGGGTCCAGGGCAAAGGCAAGCCGAACACAGAGCTCGGCGGTATGCGGCAGGCGTTCCAAGACGCTCGTCACCGCGGCCGCCTCACTAGCGATGTTTACGCGGCCGTGGCCCAGCTTGAGTGGACTATCTACAAGGATCCGGCCGGTGGCAAGATTTTCGACCGTGGTGCCAAGCTGTTTCCCGAGGACGAGAACTTTACGTTGGAGAACATCAAGTATCTCCATTCCCGTGATGATTTCACCAGTAAGCCCCCCCATCTGTGTGTTTGTGATTACGTGTTTGTCCTCCCCAAACAAACATGGAGTAGCTAACCCTTCTTTAGATGCTCGTGTCCTGTTCGAAACGGTTGTCAACCGCCTGACGCAGAATCCTGAGCTCGTCCACAAGGCCAAGCCTCTCTATGCCTATTTCCACAAGTACGAGTCGCAGTTTGGCGAATTGGCTCAAATCGACAAGCTGGAAAAGCGCATGGCGGAGCTATACCCGGATGATCCGAAGCTATCACACTTCACAGCGCGGTACTCAACCGACAAGTTCGACCCCATCGCCGCTCGGATCATTGTCTCCCCCATCACCCAGCTTCGGCCCAAGCTGTTGATGCCATCCATCGAGCAAGGCCCTTCGCTCCAGAACTCGCCCCGCCCGCTGCTCTTCGCCACCCGCGCTAGTCCTGCCGCGCCTCCGTTCATGCCGGTGACGAACTCGCCCAAGCGGCCCTTGCCTAACGATGATTTCGACGAGCCGCCTCGCAAGATCCAGCGCAACGACTTTGGCGAGTTCCAGCGGGGTGCCTCGCCTCTGAAGGGAGCTGCCGGCCGCCGATTGGACCAACAGCGCAGGATGCAGGGTCAGGGTGCGGCTTCATACACGGCAACGCCAGCTCCCATTGCCCGGGACATCACCTTCCTCCTTAGCCAAATCCCCCGGCCCGACCTCTACGACTTCCACCGCTTCAGCCCTGCCCGAGTGGCCAACCTCTTGCGAGACACTGTTGTGCCGGAGTACTCGGCCTGGAAGACCTCGCGTCAAGGCTCTGATCACCCCAGCCAGTTCGGGGGGTACTTGAACCGTGACTCCCCCGCCCCAACCGGCCGGCCTATGAGCCCCTACATCGGCGGTGACTCTAGCCGTAGTCGCTCATACAGGCAGAGCTCCCTACGACCCGGGTCCAGCGGGTCTTACGAACCTCCCCCGGCCGCGTTTGCGCAGGGCCCGCCTGCTCCTCAGGCTGGTTACTCAGCCCCGCCACCGGTGCAGTACGAAGGTGGTGCCGTCCCGACCTGGCAGCCTTATCCGCCTCAGTCTGCCGTGCAGCAGGGTTATCCGGCTGCCCCTCCTCCACCTCACTTGTACGGCCAGGTACCGCCGCCTCCTCCCCAAGGTGGTGGGTACCCGCGGTATCCGCCGCATCCTTATTAGTATACCGAATGGGGCTCTGTGTGGTGAGCGTTGGGGTCTGTGACCTTTACGCGAGGGTCTATTAGCCCGGTACAGTCAGTCAAGCTTACAGGAGCCAAGACTCAGGTCTTAGTCTGAGCAGTTCTGGGGTTCTGACTTGGGAGATTTGAGAGTTGAGCTGGCCATTCCTCGTACAATTTGACGGGGCAATATGGCAGCGCTGTTCATGTACATACTATACCTACACCAGGAGGCAAATTTTTGAGGGTGTCGATGACCTCAGATATACTTTGGCTGACTGGATGGAATCCCAGCGAAACATGCTGAGTTTGGGGGAAATGGGCAGCGGTTTTTACTCTGCTATTTCTAGGCATAATACAAGAGTCAACAAACTTTCCGGCCCATCTCTAATATCGTGCTATGAACTGATCAAGTGGCTTTGAATAACTGAATAATAACGTGATGTTTGTTCTTCCCTGATCTTGGAAAATAATCCTGATTTTCTTTTGGTTTCGCGGATTCGCTGCCTAGAAGGCATTCACTACGCCGTGACGGTGTTGACAATGGTCATTATTAGGGAGTCTTCAGGAGAACACAACGGTAAACATTGATGAGAGTCTTGGAAATCCCATGAACGGAACTTCCAAGGAACAGAACCAGAAGTCGCGTCCACTTTGCAACCTGCATTTCCTGGTGATAGTTGTTCCCTACTAGTTTCTGCTGTTGAAATTTCGTGTTAAATGATAATAAAACCTACCATTGCTACAGCCCAGCCTAATGCAATGAGAATGAAGAGCATCCAGCAGTCCAATTTCCAGCTGATTCCACCCATTTGGCACATGTTCTTGATTACACTTCAAGTCTAAACAGTCCAGCCTTCAAGAAAGAGTGTTTGATACAAGGTAGATAGCCGGAAGTTAAGAGTATTAGGTCTGTAGTCCGGTGGCAAGCAAAAATACAAACGGAAGAGCAAACTAGCAAACGGAATAAACTTCCATGTGCCCAACCACTCATACTTGGAACTTTTATTCAACAACGCTGTGATTCATAATCCAGTCTCCGTCATCTGGCTACTGAATTCCGTCCCAACTTTAGCCCTGGGGAACAATACCGTGACTCTTAGTTACTTATTACTTATTGTTCACCCTCCTAGATCTAAAAGCCGAGATCCAGCCGGGCAACTGCAAGATTCCCGCCCAGCCCGCTGACTGCACAGAACCGGGCTGCCTGCCCTTCAGGAACGAGTATAAACTCGTCTCCTTTTCCCCTCGAACTTAATCCTCTTTTCTTCCTCCAACCCACAACAACAACTTCAAACCATACCTAGCCTTGATCAACCTTCGGGCCATTCAAGCCTAGTTACTCTTGCTCATCCTCACTTGACCTTTCCAATAACTTCCAGTTACCAAACAACATATCGCAATCATCAGGTAAGTATTTATCTTCTTCCTACAGCATCAGGACCACTCTATTTAGCCTCCTGCAACGTGGTAGAACCTACCAATCTCTGGTTCTGGCTCTCCACAGTGGTTGGCACTCGTTTGTTTCCTTTTCTCAGACTACCTACACTCCTCGCACTCCTCTCCCAACCCACATCATCCCAGACACCGCCGATTTGAGAAAGCACATCAGAATTACCCCTCCACAAGTCGGTCCAAATGCAGGCTTTCAAAGCTGTGGCCAAACGACCGACTCCTCGAGGAACCTCCCTTCTTTTCCACAACCACCTGCACCAAAACCTTCTTTCTCGCAGCGAGAAACAGAAGTTCCGTTCTTTCCCTCACCCATTCTTTCCTACTTCTAGCCTTCATCCCAAGTTGGTTTTGGGCCCTGGCCAGCCTTTAAATACGGCTTGCCTCCCACCACTGGCCAACTTCTCCATCCTACGACCTACTTCTACCTTTTCACCGCCATCCACTTCCACCACTTCTCTCTTTTCCAACCCACCACAGTCAACTGATCCACGAACTTTTACATCAGGTACTCTAGCCCATTCGCTTCCCAATACTCCATGCCATACATCGATCGTCTTCTCAACTTCCTACACTTTTCGCCCAACTTCGAGTCTTCTCTAATCTCTATTCGCAGCTCGCAACATCCAAATCTCCTCGGCTCCAATATCCGACCGGTAAGCACTCTGACTACACAAGATTACATCTCCCACTTCTTATCCTCCATCGATTTTGCACTTTTGCCAATTTCTAAACATTGGAGCCGGCTCGAAACCGATACCGTGTTTACCGTGGTCTCGATTTTGAAAACCCCAACATCTCCCAATTCTTTGATTCCGCTGCTAGGAAGTTTTGGTCCCCCGAAGCTGTTCTGACTCACCGTTTAAGTTCTTGCAAACCATTCAAACTTCAAATCCGGACTTCGTGGTCGGCAACGCCAAAGCAAGTAGGCAGGTAAGTTTCCCAGATTCCGTCGCTCCTTCCCCAACCTCCTTCTGCTCCTCCCTCAGATCCTCTCTTTTACCCACGAACAAGGCCAATATTGTCTCTGCCAAATTCACCTACGGTTCCTCTTTCCCAAAACATCTCAGTTTCCCGGGTTCCTTGGGTTTGCCCCAAAATTCCTAAACACATCTCCACAACCCGACTTCCTATCCTTCGATCACCTTTACCTCAGTTCCTGTACACAACCATCGTTGCCCGCCTAGCAGCCCTCTTTACACATCCGCTAAGGAAGGCGATAATTTGTTACGCCAAGCGAAGTACAACACATTGCCCTCTATTTACCCTCCCAGCCCCAATCTTGCGTTTGAGTTGCCCTAACCTTCCCATCGAACATCCAACAATTTTACAGGCAACAACAGCTAACCACTCTCACCCACAGCCTCTGCAATCAGGTGAATCCTGTTCACTACTGCGGCTGCTACCATGTCTCAGCACGGAGCCGGTAAGGGCGCCGCCCCTAAGCGGAACCCTCTTCAGCTCCCTGAGGGCATTAACAAGCGCTGCGACTTGCCCCCCGAGGCCTACTGGGTCAGTATTTTCTTGATAACCATACTTAGGTAGCATTAGTACTAATGCAACCTCCAGCACGCTGACAAAGTCAACACACCGCATGCGACGCGCCCCGGCTACAGCACCGGCGGTCAGAACATCAAGGTTGGGGTGAACCAGTTTCAGATCAAGGAAATCAGCGGCAAAGATATTTGCCAATATGACGTATGTATTCCAAGAACTTAGAACTTAGGAGGTACGCAGCTAATTCTATTTACTAGGTTGCCGTGTTGCCCGAGCCCAAGGGCATGATTGTCTACAAGAAGGCCTGGAACTGCAAGGCTTTCCAGCGCAAATTGGCGGAGATGAAGGCCCCGTGGCTTCATGACAGCCGGAAGCTTGCTTGGTGGGTGGATACGTTTGTGTGATTATAACCGGATGCCTTGTGCTAATACCATTGTGTTTAGGTCGAGTGCCAATATTCCGAGCTTTTCGCTTAAGATTGATCTTGGTGAGGATGAGGGCCGCCCCGGCCGCTCCAACCAGATCATGACCGTCGAGGTCAAGCAGACCTGCAAGGTTCGCATGGAAGCCTTGAAGGGTTATCTGGAGAAGAAAATCGGCTGGGACAACTCGGTGCTGGAGTGCATCAGTAAGTGAAACGGAGAAACGCTGAGCACTTTTCTCAAGACGAACGTCGCTGACACAGCCCAGGCTTCCTCGACCATGCTCTCCGTCAGGGTCCCTCGGAGCGCATGCGTTTGATCAAGCGCACTCTCTTCAATGATCATTCGGAGACCAGGCGTCTCAATGCAGCCACTGAGGCGATCAAAGGAATCTATTCAGCGATCCGCCTCAACAACTCCTCGGGTGGCTCCGGTGTTGGATTGGGCGTGAATGTGGACGTTTCCAACCAGACCTTCTGGATCGGCCAGAAGTTTGAGCAACTGGCACGCAGTTACTTGAGCTCCATGGACCGAAAGTGGGAGAATCGTGAGTACCACCCCGTGCTATCTAGTTGGCTTCGTTGCCGTAGTCGAGGTTTGCGTCGAGGCTGACATGGTTTATAAAAGTCGACTATGCGGGTATGGGAAAGGCACTCCTGCCCGTCAAAACCACAAAGAAAGATGGTTCTCCTACTTGGGGCATGTCCGAAGCCTTCAAGATTCTGCGCCGTCTGCAAAACATTCGGTTTACGGTCAACCATCGTGGCAGCAAGGACTTGGGAAACAAGGAGTACAAGGTGAAGGGATTCTTGTTCGACGCCAAGTACGGCTCGGAGGGCAGCAACGCCAAGGTCGTCACCTTCACCAGGAATATGCCGGACGGCAACCCAAAGGAGTACTCTGTTTACGACTACTACCTGCAGCAATACAGGCACCGCGTCCAGCATTGGTACCTGCCGCTTGTTGAGTCGACCAATGGCGGATTCTTCCCAATGGAGGTGTGCGACATCGGTCGCTTCAACCCTTTCCCGTTCAAGCTGGACCCCAACCAAACCTCGGAGATGATCAAGTTTGCCGTCCAGCGGCCCCCGCAGCGCAAAACCGAGGTCATGCGCATGGTCCAGAACCTTGACTGGGGCAAGGACCGCTACCTCAGCCATTTTGGCATCAAGATTGACCCGACCATGCCTACGATCCCGGCAAAGCTTCTGCCCAACCCCATTATCCAGTTCGGCAACAAGACTGTGGATCCCAAGATGGCGGGTCGTTGGGATCTTCGCGGCGTCAAGTTTGTCGCCCCCAACAAGCTACCCCTTGTCGCCTGGGCCTTCGTCATTGTGGATGGCTGTGTTGACCAGCAGAGCGTGCAACACTTTGCCGATGCCTTCAAGACGGCGTACGCTGGTCATGGTGGCAGGATCTCCAGCAAGCCTATGATCATGTGTCCACCTCGAGGCCTTTCACCCGCCGCAATCGTGGGCAAGGCGTACAACGACTGTGGCAGGGCGTTTAAGCAGGACCCGCAGATCATTTTCTACATTCTTCCGTCGAAGGCGGCCGGGACCTATGAACATTTGAAGCAGCATAACGAATGCAATGTTGCTTGTCTCACGCAGATGCTTCAAGGGCAGCACGTTCGCAAGTGCCAGCCGCAGTACTGCTCGAATGTGGCGATGAAGGTCAACGCGAAATTGGGAGGCCGCACCTCGCGGATTGCCGTCAAGGGCAACGGCCCAGCCTTTTTCGGCTCGACACCAACCATGATGATTGGCCTTGATTTGTCTCACGGCGCCACGGGCACCGGTGCGGTCTCCACCGCGGCCATGTGCGTCTCCATGGACGCCGAGGCGACGTACTACAACGCCGCTGTGCAGACCAACGGCTGGGGTGTTGAGATTTTACAGCCGGCCAACATGCATTCCATGCTGGGCCCGCTGGCTGACAAGTGGCGCAAGACTTCCAACAAGATCCCGCAGCACGTCTTCTACCTGCGCGACGGCGTGTCTGAGGGACAATATGCTCACGTCATGGAGTTTGAGGTGGCCGAGATGAAGAAGGTCTTCAAGGATGTTCTCGGTACCGTGCCTAAGATCACGGTCATTATTGCGACCAAGCGGCACCACATCCGCTTCTTCCCGGAGCGTGGCGACAAGAATGGCAACTGCTTGCCCGGCACGCTGGTGGAGCGGGAGGTTACCCACCCCTTCCACTATGATTTCTATCTCTGCTCTCACGTGGCTATTCAGGGCACGGCGCGCCCAGTGCACTACAGCGTCATCCACGATGAGTGCGGCTTGAAGCCCGATGAGCTTCAGCGGATCCTTTACCACCAGTGCTACCAGTATTGCCGCTCGACGACCCCTGTTTCTTTGCACCCAGCGGTCTACTACGCGCATCTGGCTGGCGCTCGTGCCCGCGCCCATGAGAACACGGGGTCTAACGCGGAGCCGGCCAATTTTAATTCGGAGAAACACGAGGTTCTCAAGCGTCCGGGTCCTATGTCCAAGGGCGATAAGAAGCAGGATAATAAGACGATAACCACCTCCAGCACCGAGGCGCCTCCCCCGTTCCTGCTGCGGATTGGCCAATTTGTCGGTCGCGAGTCGGCCATCAAGACCTTCACGGACAGCATGTGGTGGGTCTAAGGAAGGGGGCAGATTTAAGATGCATCTCCCAGGTTGTCGGGGCCCCTTTTGGTTCGGCAAGCCTGAGCGGTGGAGGGGGACCTTTGGTCGGTTGCGGTGGATTCTCTGGGAAAGTTTTGGGGGAACGGTCTAAGGGGAGGGCGATGATTTTTTTCACAGTCATTTGACATACTGCAGATGGCTTTTGTTGTGTGTCTAAAAGTAATGTATTCCCGACTTGGCAGTGGCGGTTCTTCGGGTCTTGGAGGTGAACATCTCACTTCACCTTTCCAAGCCCAAAGGCCTAACCATATAAGCCCATAGCACATTCGATAGCATAAATAATGCGTTGATTTACTCGTGGTCCCGTGATGATTTTGATTATTGGTAACATGGTAACCTGAGAGTATGAGAAATGTCCGATCGGGGATGAAACATCGATGTGAATTTGTCGTCGTGATAACTATGGGGCTCCCGCTTGTTGACTTTCCCCTGAGCGAGGGCTGCCGAGCAACGCGTCAGTCAGTCCCAGGGCCACGCGGCCGGACGTCGGAATTCGGCACGTGCAAAATGGCTATGCCGCATTTGGGTTAGGGTCATAGCGGGGCAGGCTGGGGACTCGGGAGACAGGGGACTGCCAAGCAGCATCCTGGTCGTTTCACCCCACCATCCATCCGTCCATCACCTGGCGTCAGCAAAAGGAAGAGGAACTCGAAGGAAGCCAAGGCAACAAAGCTTCCGTGCGGCCCGGTACTTCTTTTCCCTTTTAACTCCCTCCTAGCATCGAAATCCAAAAGTACGACCTGGACGAGGGCGGAAAAGAATCTAACGACATTTGACCGAAAGGGGGAAAAGGAAGAAACAAAACAACAAGAATCTAAGTTGCCCTTGGGAAGATGGCAGGCTTCTTGCGGGCGAGACAGGCCGGGGTTCAGAACGACTTGTCGGCGGGCATCACAGCAGCGGCGTTTAGTCCTGGCGAGCAGGCACGGTATGGGATTAACTCGCAGATTAGGTGAGTGGAGCGAAATGCTGTTCTAGTTGGTTCTTTTGGTTTTGTTTTATTTTTTATTTTATCTCGGGAACAGGGGATTTTCTTGGAATTGGAATGGACTTGAATTGGAATGGACTACTCTAACTGCTTGTCCTCAGCTGCATCGCCTACGATCCGATCCAATCGCTCCTCGCAGTCGGCACAACAGCCTCGAAATACGGCCCCGCGCAAATCTACGTCTTTGGCGCCCTCCGTGTGTTTCGCACATTCCACTCGCCGCAGTCTCCTCCCCAAATATCTTCAATATCCTCCTCCCCATCACAACCCCCCAACGCCATCCGCCACCTCTCCTTCGTCGCCAACCGCTTCGTCAGCCTCGACGCGCACAACCAGCTAGCCATCTGGGACCTCGACACCGGCCGGCAGATCGCGCATACCACATATGGCCGCGTGTCGTGCATGATTACAGACCCTGGGTTGGACTGGGCGCTGGTGGCGATCCAGAATGGCGGGGAGGTGTGGGCGTATGATCTGGATCGGGAACGGCCGGCGACGGGGTTTCGATTGCCGAATTTTTGGAAGGTCAGGCTCGAGGGGGGTCCGAGGGGGGCTGGGGGATTGGGAGTGGTCGGGATGAATATTGGGTTGGTTAGTCTGCAGCTGCACCCAAGGGATATCGGGAAGCTGCTGATTGGGTATACGCATGGCGCGGTGGTGTACTCGTTCAAGCAGAATGCGCCGACGGGGTTCTTTGAGTATGTCGTGCCCCCCGGGGCGCCGGGCGGGGATGGGGTGGGTAGTGAGAGGGAGAGACGGCCGCGGTTGGTGCAGGCCGTGTGGCATCCGACGGGGACGTTTATTTTGACGGCGCATGAGGATGGGAGTTTGGCGTTTTGGGATCCTAAGGATGGGCGGTTGGTCACGGCGCGATCGGTGGGGAGGACGCGGGTACATGAGAGGGGGCCTTCTCCTCCGCAGCCGAGTCGGCTGACGCCGTTTGGCAAGATCGCGTGGTGCTGCAAGCAGAACCCGGACGACACGGCGCTGTTGATCGCGGGCGGCCAGCCGGTGGACGAAGAGCAGAAGGGGCTGACGTTCCTCGAGCTGGGCCCGACGCCGACGTATGCCACTTCGTCGTGGGATGTGCTGGCGAGCCACTTTGACGGCAAGCAACGGCTAACGCTCCCGATCCCCGCGGGGGCTGAAGTCGCGAACTACTGCCTGATCCCGCGGGCGTCCCCATATTTCGACGGCGCGCAGGACCCGATCGCCGTCATGACCATGCTCACATCCGGGGAAATCATCACCATGAGCTTTCCCTCGGGGTACCCGATCACCCCAACCAACATGCTCCACCCCAGCCTGTCGTTCGTACACCCCTTCGTACAGAAGATCGCAGTCTCAACCGTGCAACGAGAGCGCTGGCTGGGGCTAACCGAGACGCGGAACCAAGGGGATCCAATCCTGCAGGGCGGGTCACCAGCACACAAACGCCGTAGAGCTGGGTGGGACTTCCGCAACGTCGTGCAGGTCGCCCACGCCGACAGCACGATCCGGATCTGGGACCTGGGCCACGACGACGACATCGAGAACCCGCGGCAACTACAGGTCGATGTCTCCCGCGCGCTGGACCGTTACGAAGACGTCACCGTCACCGCGCTGTCGATGAGTGATATGCTGTCGGCGTCTGCTTCTGTGGAACTCGCGGCGGGTACGCGAACGGGCGAGGTGGTGGTGTACCGCTGGGGGGGCAACCGCAACTTTGGGCGTGGCGGTGGTGATGCATACCAAAACAGCCGGAAGGATCCCAACCCGGGTGGGCTGACGGATATCTCCTCGCGCGGGGAACCGACGCTGAAGGATGGGCTGCAGCCGTTTGTGCTGTACGAGATGATGCAGGGTCCCGTGAGCGTGGTGAAGGTTGCGTCGGACGCTGGGTTTCTCGGGGTTGGGTCGGAAAACGGGTTCTTCAGTCTGATCGATCTGCGTAAGCCGGCGGTGGTGTTCCAGGCGCCGCTGGCGGAGCTGGTCAAGGAGGAGAAGCGGTCGTCGTTTCTCGGGGGGCATCGTTCGTCGGCTTCGTCGGCGTCGGCGTCGGATGCGAAGGAGTATCCGACGGTCATTGAGTTTGGGGTTATGACGCTGGAGGGGGATGGGTACTCGAGCATTGCGTGCTTTGTGGGGACGAACCGGGGGCATGTGGCTACGTTCAAGATTCTGCCGTCTGGGCCGTCGTATACGGCGAAGTTGGCGGGTGTGGCGAAGTGTGGGGGGAGTAAGGTGGTGTCGATGGACCCGGTCAATGCGGATAATGGGCAGCCGGCGGGTGCGACGGCGGGGGCGGTGGGTGGGTTGAGGGAGGGGAGGCAGGTGAATGGGGTGTTGGTTGTTGGTGAGTGTTTCCGTTTTGTTTTCCTGTGTTCCTTTCACTTTCACCCCCCTTATGTTTACTCTCTACATATTACTCATCCCCTCTTACTGTGATACGCATCTCTAACACCCCCCTAGCCACGCAAACAGAAATCCGCGTCTTCAAACCAGCCACAGCCAAAGGCGCCTCCAAGTCCTTCGACGACCGTCTCTGCGACACCGCCCGCGTAACCGAGCTCCCCGGCGTCGGCATCGCCCTGGTCGCCCTCTTCGGCGACACCAACAACCGCGGCGCCATCGCCCGCGCCTACTCCCTACCCTCCCTCAAAGAACTCGGCCGTGGCGCCTCCCTCCCCATGCTCGACCCCAGCCGCACCATCTCGGCCGTCATCGCCCGCACGGGTGAAGTGCTCGGGTGGACGGGCCCGTCCGAGATCGCGGTGTTACCTGTTTGGGGCGGGGACGGGCAGCTCTCCGGCCCGCCAGTGTCGCGGGATACGCTGGTCAACCCGCAGCTGGCGCTGCCGCCGCGGCCGACGATTAGCAATTTGCAGTGGATCTCGGGAACGCAGTATGTCAGTCCGACAGATCTGGACTTGTTGATTGGGGGGGATGGCAGGCCGCCGAGTAAGCGGATGATGGCGGCGGCTGAGGCGGAGAGGGCCGGGGCGGGGAGTGGTGGTTACGGTGGTGGTGGTGGTGGTAGCAGGGGGAATTCACGGGCGGGTACAGCGCAGGAGGGCTGGGGGGAGTACTTCTCGCGGCAGCTGAATGAGCGGGCGGAGAAGCTGTCGGGGGTGGACGACGCGATGAGTCGGCTGCAGATGTCGAGTCAGGGGTGGGCGGACGATGTGAACAATTATGTGAAGAAGCAGAAACGGGATATGTTGATTGGGAGTGTGAAGAAGTCGTTTTTCTAGCCTTGCGGATTAAGGTATGAAAGGGGTTGTAGACCGGGATAGGGTTAGGGTTAGGCGTTATTGAGTTCACCCCCTTTTGCCTTTGAGCATTTCATATGGTGTTGATTTCCGACGTTTCACCGAAAACTCTCTTGCTTTGTAGGTAACCAGACATTTTAAGAGATTTTACGCAATACTGACCATTTTCGTCAGTTCACTGGCATTTAATCTCACCGACCATTCCGGACATGATTAACCTCCGTCGGATTGACGCCGCGAAATACGAGCAAGCCATCGACGGCTCTCCCACTCCGCGGACACAGACACAGCAGAATGTAACCCCTCACGTCGATCGGCAAATCGACAAGCAGCAGGTCTCCCGACTGCGGAAGGTTAATCCAGGAACAAGGGGCAGGGAAACCGACCAAATGGAACGATGGGACACCTAAAAAAAAACAAGGCTTTTTTTTTATTCCCGCTCTTGCAGGGTCGTGAGGGGCGAGCAAGATGCGCTGCGCACTATGGCTAAATAGCTGCGGCCTATAGGCCCCCTTGTCGCGGGGTGTCCTGATTGATGGGGGAATTGCATCGTACATACATGATGCTACATGATGCATGGAAGCATCGAAGTATCGAAGCACGGAAGCACCGAATACGTGAAAAGAAGCGTACATGGAACTTGAAGACACGGGTTAGACGGAATGGGATACGACAGCGGGATGATTCCTGCGCTGGGATTGTGAGGGGTTGATCAGGATCTGAACTAAGAGGGGGGCAAGTTAATTATTTTAAGTAAGTTGAGATCTCGCGATGGAGGGGATTGCATTCATTCATTCCGTTGGAGGTCTTTTCCTACTACACTACGTGTAGATCAATCGATCGATTGACTGACCGATTGACCAAGGCCAGGACGACCACCTTCCAACAACCACCACCATGCGGCAGCCAACCCACCACCCAGCCATCACCTGGCTCCTCCTCCTCCTCCTCTCTACCCCACTCATCCACGCCGTCAACACCGACGTGCCCTTCCCGGGCTACCCTGCCCCTTGGGCCGTCGGGGTCGGTAACAGTGACGACAATGGAGCCGCGGCGGTCGACCCCGCCTGGGCTGAGGCCTATGCGCAGGCCATTGAGTTCGTGTCGAACTTGACGCTGACTGAGAAGGTTAATTTGACGACAGGTACCGGGTGGGAGGCGGATCGGTGTATTGGGAATACGGGGGGGGTGCCGAGGTTGGGGTTTAGGGGGTTTTGTTTGGAGGATGGGCCGTTGGGGGTGCGGTATAGTACGTTTTTCTCTCTTTCTCTTTCACAGGGGTTCTTCTCCTTCTGGAGGAGAATAATCTCTTCCTCTACATCTGTGTCCCTCTGACTAACGGACACAGCCCAGAACAACTCAGCCTTCCCACCCGGTATCAACGTGGCCGCCACGTTTAGTCGCCGGCTGATGCGGCTGCGGGGTGGGGCGTTGGGCGAGGAGTTTGGAGGCAAGGGCATCGATATCATGCTGGGGCCGGCGGCCGGGCCATTGGGGAGAGTGCCGCAGGGTGGACGGGACTGGGAAGGTTTTGGGTGGGTTGTCTCTTGTCTCTATTTTTTATTCTTATTTATTGGCGATATTCTAATCAAGGACAGACCCGACCCGTACCTCGCCGGCGTAGCATTCGGCGAGACGATCCAGGGCATTCAGAGCCGTGGTGTGATTGCGTGCGCCAAGCACTACATCCTCAACGAGCAGGAGCACTACCGCAACAGCATCGACGTGCGCATCGACGACCGCACCATGCACGAACTGTACCTGTGGCCGTTTGCCGACGCCGTACGCGCCGGTGTAGGATCCGTCATGTGCTCGTACAACAAGATCAATGGGACCTATGCGTGCGAAAACGAGTGGACGACGAACTATTTGCTTAAGAATGAGTTGGCGTTTCAGGGGTTCGGTGGGTTTTTATTTCACTTATTGTTGATGATTTATTATTTATTTACTCATACGCTTGCATAGTCATGTCGGACTGGAACGCGCAACACACCACCCTCGGCTCGGCCCTCGCTGGCCTCGACATGGCCATGCCCGGCGACAAAGGCCCCGACCCATACCAGTCGCTTTGGGGCGGTGGCCTGACCGAGGCCGTGCTGCGCGGAGACATCCCCCAGTGGCGCCTCGACGACATGGTGGTGCGCATCATGGCGGCCTATTTCAAGGTACACACGGGCGACTACGCGGACTACCGCCCGGATATCAACTTCTCGGCTTGGACCAACGAGACCGAGGGCTACCTGCACCCGTCGAGCAACCACACGCGCACCGTCGTCAACGAGTTTGTCGACGTCCAGGCCGACGGTAAACATGCCGAGCTGATCCGCGAGATTGGCGCCAAGTCGCTCGTGCTGCTCAAGAACAACGAGACCACTGCTGTGCTGCCCTTGTCCAAACCCGCTAGCATCGCCCTCATCGGCGACGATGCCCACGACCCTCCCGGGGGGCCCAACGCCTGCGTCGACCGCGGCTGCTTCCAAGGGACCATCGCCATGGGCTACGGCTCCGGCACCGCCGACTTCCCCTACCTCATCTCGCCAGCTACGGCCCTGCGTCGCCAAGCCGAGGCCGACAACACCACCTTCACCACCACCCCGCCGCCCGACGGCATCACCACGGGAAACAACTGGGACCTCGAAACCGCTCAGAAGACCGCTGCTGCCGCCGACGTGGCCATTGTCTTCGCAGCGGCCACCGCAGGCGAGGACATCTTCTCCATCGACGGCAACGCCGGTGACCGCAACAACCTAACACTCTGGGGCAACGGCGACGCCCTGATTGCCGCCGTAGCCGCCGTCAACCCGCGCACCGTCGTTGTGCTACACACCCCCGGGCCCGTCCTAATCGGCGACATCCTGCACAACCCCAACGTGTCCGCGATCCTATGGGCCGGCTTCCCGGGCCAAGAATCCGGCAATTCCCTCGTCGACGTGCTCTACGGCCGCGTCAACCCCCAGGGCCGATCCCCATTCACCTGGGCCGACAAGTCCGTCGACGAGTACGGCGCGCAGCTGCTGTTTGACGCGCCGGACCCGAAACACCCGTCGCAGAGTTTTGACGAGGGCGTGTTCATCGACTACCGCTGGTTCCAGCACAGCGCGACGGGGTACTACACCGTGCCGTTTGGCTTCGGCCTCAGTTACACCTCGTTCCGGTACTCCAACTTCACCGTCACGCTGAACGAGGACGTCAGCGGGATCCTTGACCCGGCCAAGGGGCAGACCGCGCCGGCGCCTGAGTATGGCGATATCGACCTCGACGATGATCCGGAGCATCGCGCGCAATATGTCGCGCCGGAAGACTTTGAGCGGGTGCTGCCGTTTTATGTGTACTCGTGGCTGAACAACAGCGAGACCTTGGTGGCCGGGTCGCCGGGGAATATTAGTGATTTCCCGGAAGCGGCACGCGACGGTTCGCCGCAGCCTGTGTTGCCGGCCTCGGGGGCGCCGGGGGGACATCCGGGATTGTATGATGTGTTGTATACCCTGACGGCGTACATTGAGAATCAGGGGAATGTTACCGGGACGGAGATCCCGCAGGTGGTATGGCATAACCCTAACCCTATCCTTACCCCTATCTATCTTGTACAATGCTTCAAGAACCAAAATAATACTGACACAGAACAACAGTACGTCCAATTAGGCGGCCATGAAAACCCGTGGGGCGTTCTCCGCGGCTTCGAGGAGGTTGAGCTAGCGCCCGGAGAGACCAAAGAGGTGACCTTCAACCTCACGCGCCGCGACGTCAGCAACTGGAATACCACAACCCAGGCCTGGGAGTTCACGACCCGCGAGAAGGTCGTCTTTGTTGGGTCGAACGTCCGCGATATCCACCTTAATTCTTCGCTGCCGGCGCCTAAGGGGATTACCTACACGTATCCATAAAGTGTAGCCCACAGAGTGTAGTTAGAAGGAGAAAAATAGTACGCCTTGTGTTGCTCTGTGTCTCATTGAGTTCATCATGACTGGCAGATACGACCACTATCAAAACGTAACAATAACAACATAAACAATCCCATTTCCTAAAAGTCCGACACTCACAGCCACCACCTTGATTCCCTAGTAGGTATACCGGAACCCAGGCTCGTACACATCGTCCTGCGTCTGTTAGTCAACTGTCTTATCTCTGGATGAACAACATAGGAGAATTCAAGGAGAAGGGAAGGGAACTCACCGCATCACACTCCAACTCCCGCTCGCCCCGATCCGCCTTCCCATTCAACCGCTTAAAATCCAGCGTCAACGCCCCCACAATCAAAATCGTCAACAGCGTCGTAGCAATACACGCATACAAGCCCGGCCTGTACCCCGGCTTATCCTGATCGCGAAACACCAAACTCCCCGCAATCCCGCCAATCCCCCCAAACGACACAAACGTCGCGCTACAAAACGCCCGCTTCCACTGCCCGCGAATATTATTCGCCTGGTACGACATCGCCGCAGGCACATTCGCATTCGCCCCCGCCGTCGTCAAAAACACCCCGAAATACCGCACCGCCGCGCTCTCCGCAAACCCCATCAGCGGCAACCCCACCAAACACAACACGCAGTTAAACACAATCACCGCCCCGCGCTGCCGGTATCGGTCGCCGTACCAGCCCGTGGCGCACATGATGATACCCGCGAAGGCGTAGGGGGGCGCGACGAGACATTGCGATTGGCCGACGTCGAAACCCATGTTGGAGGTGAGGATGATGGGGAGGAAGTAGGCGAGCGCGTAGGTGACGGTGGTGGTGTTGAAGAAGATCATGGCGTACGCCCAGATCTTGATGTCGGTGCCGGCGCCGAGGTATTTGGCGAGGGAGAAGGGTTGTGGTTTGACGTCGCCGCGGTCGGCGTTGACGCGGGCGCAGATCCTAAAGAGTTCGTTAGTATATAAGCTAGGGTCACAAAGGATACATGGGAAGCCGGGGGGCATACCACTCGCGCTCACGCTGACCGAGAAAACTCCAGTTCTTTCGCGTGGCATCGGGAAAGTCAACCAGCAGCCAGTACCCGGCGATGCCCAGTAGCACCGTCATCAGACCCTCGATGATGAAAATCCAGCGCCACCCGTTGAGGCCCGCTAGTCCTTTCATTTGCATGAGCTATTCGGTTAGCTCACTCTCACACACACTCCATCATGCAAGGAGGAGGGTAAACATACTCCAAAGGCAAGAATACCAGCAAATGCAGCTGCTACACAGCCTACCAGGTAGAACGCCGCGTTTCGCTTGCCCACCTCGTCTGGTTTTGTTAGTATCACCTGTTTGTTCTACCTGCTGTGTGGAAAGGGGAAAGGGGGTAAGGGGTCTCACATCTCGTATACCACGTGCTGAGCAGATACACACAGCTCGGAAAGAAGCCTGTTCGTCCGTCAGTCAGTCATTCCGTTCCCCAAAGTCTAATTCGAAATAAGTAAAATGGAAATTAAAACGAACCAGCCTCCAAAACACCCAACAACACCCGCAGCCCCGCCATCGCCTCCCAGGTCTGCACAAACCCCATCCCGATCATGCACCCGCCCCACAGGATCGTGATGGCTGCCAGGTGGATGCGCGGACCAATCTTGCGCACGATGATGGTCGACGGCGGCTGGAACAGGACATATGTGACGAAGAAGACGAGCGAGATGATGCTCTATACCATATCTTATTAGTCTTGACTACTCCCTTTGGTACTGTACACGCTAGGACCAGCGAGTAAAAGAGAGAGAGAAAAGACAACTCACATATCGATCCCCAACCAACACCAAATCCTTCCCCATCCCCGCAATGTTGACCGCCCCCAGGTTGGTCCGGTCCATCAGGCTGATGCAGTACATCGCCCCAACTGTCAGCACCAGGCGCCGGTCGACGCGTCGGATGATCTTCTTTTGCTCTTCGGGCGTGAACCCGAAGTCGTCTGCTGCTGTGGCATCGCCCCCTTTTTTCGAGTCGGCTGTTTCGAGATTCTCGAAGCCGACTTTTTCATCCGAGGGGGAGGCCATGGTGGCGGAGGGTGAGGGAGTAAGAGGGACTGGCCCGGTTTGGTCTGCGTCTTGTGTAGCTGCTAGAGAGGGAGAAAAGAAGAGATCAAGAAGGAAGAAGAAGATAAGAGCCTGTTAAGTGTCACCAGACCGGGACGAAATACCGGTAAAAGTCAAGGACAACTTAAAAGACGATGATCAACAACAATCAAGAACCAACAAGGGTATTTACCAAACGGCAGTGGCACCGGTATATAAATGCCAAACCAATCCGACGTCACTCGACCCAGGGGGGACCTCCCCCAACGTCCAAGACTAATAACACCCATACAACCAGTTATTTGGGTATCCATCTGGGGACTAGATCTCCCTGTTCATCTCTCCATCCATGCTCTCTCCATGCTACATTGCTACCCCAATGCGTCGGAGGGAAACGAAACTGGGGAACCCAGAGATCCAATCGCAACCCCTGCTTCTACGAAACCACCTCTCTCCTCACATTGCAATTCAACCTCCCGACATGCTTCCCCGCGCAAGGCCAAGAAGAAACAGCCGAGCCGATCCCCGGCCGGTATTCGTAGTGCAGTGTGGTGTGTGTGTCCATGGAACCAATGCAAGCGAGGCAATCTATTCTTTTTTTTCCCGTCAATTCAATAGAACGGGAGTCGGTGCATACAACCTCGGCTTCTCAACCTCGTCACTTACACTCCTGCAGTGTAGTATAGTCTCACACAGACACGCAAAAGCCATCCCTTGGTTATCGTACCTCGGACTCCCAAACCAATACCGCGGTACCACCTCGGTCTAGCCCACCGCCCACACTTCTAGCCTTTCCCCGCGCCAAATGCCAATGCTAGCTAGTGCCCAGTCCAGCCAGCCAAGAGCTGCCTTTCCCCGCAATTTGCTCGGTACTATTTCCTCTATTTACAGTAGGATTGTGCGAACGAGGGGGCAAGGGGGGGGTAGGGAGGTGGCAATCCGAGGCTCCGAGGTTATTTTTCTCTACACTACACTACACTGCACTAGAAAAGCGTCAATTCGAATCGGGGTTGTTGGCCCGGGCCCGAGGGACAAGACATGCTAAGAACATTGAGACCGTTGAATCAATGGATGGGCGGCGGGGCATTTCCAGATCGGGTGGATATCACCGTTGCTAGACAGGCCTAGACAAGCAAGACAGGCAAGACAGGGAGGAACTTGTGATGTTGGACACGTGGGCACTGGGGGGGATGGATGCATGCATTGGCGCCCAGAGGTCGGAACGGGCAGGGAGGATGCGAAGTCGAGATCGATAGTTAGTGGAAGAGTTGGAGCGAGGTTGTTCTCGACGCCTGCCTCGGCGCGGAGGCTGGAATGTTGTGTGTGTGCAAGTACAACTTTCTGCGCGACATGTGTGTGTTCTGGAGGTGGCCCGAGATGGGTAATTGAAGCGCTTGGCGTTGTACTCCCAGACACTGGAACTGGGCATTCAAGCATTGTCTGCAGAGTGCAGACTGCAAGAGTGCAACACTTGCTTTGCCGACCCGCTTGTCGAATCGGCATCGGCACATCGTAAATATACTTCTTCGCTACCGCAGTTGTCATGTTAAGGGGTTGGTTACCTAACTGCTGACACTGCTGAGGTACGTTGCCGGGGGAGGAGAACTGCCGCGTGGCTGCTCCGCACACGCGGGGGAGGCGAAGGCGGGGGAGGGGCCGTTTGTGGGGATGAACGCCCGGAGATTGTCTGGGGCGGTCTGGAGATCGTCTTTTCCCCCGCATCTCAACTGAACGGTTCCCTGAACTGAGACAATCGGACTCCACGTCTCTTACACGATGATGGAGGAACGGGTTAGTCTCTCCGTTGTGTCGGGGATGGTTCGTCGGAAACTATCAAGTTGGAATCCCTTCTGAGCGTTTGGAAACTCTGAAGAAATGGTTTGGCTGCTAATCATGAACTTGGGCTAAACCAGTCCTTTGTTCGGGGGTCTATTCGTTAAATGCCACTCAGCATGGTACATAACTACCGCTTGTCCAATTTGGGAACGCGATGAAGAGGCGGTGTTTGCCTCCTATTCTACATTATGAAGACATAAGACAAGAGGGAAAAACAAAATCCAAGAAAGAAATACCTGCTATTTGTCAATTTCACACGACTCTCCGTCCGGGCTGCGTGGGATTTTCTGCTCTTAAACACTCAAGCCAAAATCCCCTGAGTAGCGGGAGCCTGGTTTGCTAAATCTAACTAACTCTGTACGCGGGAGAACCCAACACCACAAAAATGCCACTGCGGGTCCCTGTCAGACATGTCGCCGTTTCCGCGTCATTACCCCGGCAGACAGTGCTTTCTGTCTCAAAGAGTCAAGACGAACAGCAGTGATTCCCCGCGGTCGAGAATTATTTATAGCAATGAGGAGGTCCGGGATTGAGTCTCTTCACCGGGGCCAAGGACGAACAACAGAAGAAGGGGAAAAGCAAGAAGAGAACGACGCGCACTGCATACACTGCAGAGAAGAAAAATCATGCGCGAGTCTTGAGCGTCTTGAGCCCCAAACATTTGGTAATCCCTACGGTCGTGCGTTCACAGAACCATACCATTTACTTTAAATAGATTTTTGAATAGTTTTTATTCGTGACAGTATTTTAGACCACCAAGTACCTAATAAATCCGAGAGGCCGATGGTTGAGGAAGCCCGCATCGGGCCGTGTCAAGGCTTACACCCGAGAAGCCACCACAGCCGAGTAGGGCGTCCGTGAGATTTCTTCAAAGTTAACAACATCGCCAAGGCAAACCCCCGAGTTTGGCATCCCCCAGAACGTCCGGGCGGCCGCCGTTCAAGGCCACCGTCTGGGAACGATGATCTCCTTCTTTCCTCGTCAAATCGGTCACGAGAGGCCGGGGAATTGGGAGTGGATCCTACCAACCACCGAACCCTCGCTCACCCTCACAATCTTCTTGCCCACCGCTTCTTTTCTCACACTCTCTCCCATCGGCCAGAGCTCGGGGCTTTGAGGGCGGCTGGCCTTGGGATTTGTGGGCCTGCGACTTGTTGTTGTCCAAACCAGGCCAGGACGGAATAATTCGTCCCGTTGTCACGGAGTTTCTTAGCTCTGCAGAGGCGAGCTTCCAGAAACGGGCACAAGGGGATGAAAACCCGGTTTCCTCCTGCAGATTGGCAGGCACAACCGAATGCGCTGACGCCACCAGATGCAGAGCGTTGTGACTCTGAGCTGATTCCTCAAGCGCCTTGCCTGTTCTAGGTTTCGGGGGAGTCTTTTCTTCTCCCGTCTTCTTGTGCTTTTGGACCAAGCCGTTTCTTTTCTTGGAACCTTTCCGCAAAAGCTTGGGCAGAGCGCCACAGTGCCATCCCGACCTGGCACTTGGAAACAAGCTGCGCTGGGCTAAACCCAAATGGGCGAGCTGCTTCCCCTAACTCATTGGCTGCCCTGACTTTACCCAAAACATCCAAAAGGACTTCGCCATCCCCGAAAAATGCGATTTCAAAACCGCCCTGAGCTTTCTCGACTGAACGAAGTACCTGGAGACAAAATGTGAGGCCTTATCAACGAGGGTAGGATCACGGCTCGCTGAATCCTGTTTTTGAGACGCTGTATAAGACATGACTGTACAATCGCAACCCATCGAACGAAGCACGCCTGGTCGTCAAAATGTCAAAATCGAGAAAGTTCCCACTTTCGGACGCTCTCCTTCCGCTCTCCTGCATTCTAGGGCGGCCACCAGCGCCCTAAGCAGGGCTTGAACGCCGCGATGGGGTGCATCGCGGGGGCCCCGGCACATCCAAGCATGGCTTTTTTTGGTCGGTGACGCCGGCTTTCCGAGTTCCAAGATGCCGTTGTGCCGGAAATAGTGGAGGAAGAACGGGGGAAGGGTATAAAACGAGACGCGCCTCCTTTGCCTCTTATAATATCGCGTGCTCTGTGCTCTGTGAAAACGCCGACTTGAGAAACTCCCACCACTACCAAAACACCAAGTCAATATCACCATGAAGGGTCTCGCTCTCCTCGCGGCCGCCTCGGCGGCTACCGCCCACACCATCTTCGTCCAGCTCGAGGCCGACGGCGTAACCAACCCGGTCTCGTATGGCATCCGGGACCCGTCCTACGACGGCCCCATCACCGACGTGACCTCCAACGATGTCGCTTGCAACGGTGGGCCCAACCCGACCACGCCGTCCGGCGACATCATCACCGTCACCGCCGGCTCGACCGTCAAGGCCATCTGGCGCCACACGCTGACCTCTGGCTCCAACGACGTCATGGAGGCGAGCCACAAGGGCCCGACCCTGGCCTACCTGAAGAAGGTCGACGATGCGCTGTCCGACACCGGCATTGGCGGCGGCTGGTTCAAGATCCAGGAGGATGGTTACAACAACGGCCAGTGGGGTACCAGCACCGTCATCTCCAACGGCGGCGAGCACTCCATGTAAGATGTTTTCTATTTTTCCGTATTTGTTTGCCATTCCTCCTCTTCCTTTGAACACACACCCTCGAAGATTACACCCGCTGACAGCCACAGTGAAATCCCCGCTTGCATTCCTGAAGGCCAGTACCTTCTCCGTGCTGAGATGATCGCCCTGCACGCTGCCGGCTCCACGGCCGGTGCCCAGCTCTACGTAAGCCACCAATAACACAAACCTTTCCCATTGAAAACAAAAAACACCATCCACTAACACACGCCACAGATGGAATGCGCCCAGATCAACGTCGTCGGCGGCTCCGGCTCGGTGCCCAGCGACACCGTCAGCTTCCCCGGCGCGTACTCCGCCACCGACCCGGGTATCCTCATCAACATCTACTCCATGACCCCCTCTAGCACCTACGAGATTCCCGGCCCGGAGAAGTTCACCTGTTAAAGACAGCGGCGTGAACAACCCGTCCTGATCGTCGCCGAGGATGTCTTAGACAGCTTTGGCCTGACCACTGAGACCACCCTCGGCCATGACCGGCCATTTTGAGGCAGGTCCAGGGTACCGGCGACTACCCTGCGCCTCGGCAGCAGCGATGTAGTAAGATCGCATTAACCACGGCACGTCACCGTAGCTGTAAGGTCACCAGCGATTACCGCTCACAATACTCCTACAGAGTGTGAGTGGCAGTTCTGTGGGATGTAAGGCAGGGTTGGATGGTTGGTTGAGAGTTGCATAGCGGCCTTGAATTGGTTTACAATTCTTACTCTTTCTTCACTGCGCATACTTGAATCTATACACTGTACATAGAACCCTCATGGGACCCTTTTTTAGCGTTGACCATCGAATGCTATCCATTGAAGCATATCCAACCATTGTTCACGTCCGTCCCGTGTCAGTATTACTAGGTACTCTTAACATACATACATAGGTAGGTACGTAACCTGTCTCTAGGCGTCAAAATCACCCATCAATTCTTCCCCAGATCCCGCCTCACCCGCCACACCTTACTCCCAACCGCCCGTTTCTGACTCCCATGCAGCATTTCCACCCACGGCACCTCACTCTGGCCTTCATCCTCACCCTCACCTTCACTCTCATCCTTAATCTCAATCTCGTCTTCCCCATCCCCATCTCCATCCTCAGCGTTGACCCCACCACCCCCACCACCACCAGCCCGACGCCAATACAAATCCTCACTATACGCCCAAGACGGCGTGTCAAACCGTCCGGCGACAAGCACAATGTCTTGGTGCGAACCAGCACCAGCACTGGCACCCGTACCTGTGCCCGTGCCTTGAAACCCCGCAATCACCTCGGCAGCCAGCGGCGTGAGGAGCTGTAGTTCGTGGCGCACAGTGTCGACGCCGCGGACGAGGACCAAGCCTAGGGTGTGGGTGTGCTGTGGGGGGAGGGTGAGGCCTAAGGGGTTGGGGATTAGGGGGATGTTGGTGCTAGGGTTATGCTTAGGGTTAGGGTTCCTGCTGGCCCCTGAAGTGACTTCGTTTCGATCTTTATTTTCCTTCTCGTCCTCGCTTTCATCCTCTTCAGCATTATTACCCAACCCCGCCAACGCAGCCCGCCGATCCTCCAGCCTCACCACCGCCAGCACCGTCCCGTTGATCGCCTCGGGCAGAAGCGCCGGCGCCGGCTGGTGGTCGTAGCACAGGATACCCCGGAACCCGCGGTGCTTGCCGGCGTAGCGGACACGCCACGGGCGGAGGGTGCTGAGGGGGACGGGGTTCCATGCTGGTGGGCTGGGGGGTTGTAGAGGAGGAGGAAGAGGAGGGGGGTGTGAAAGGTGGAAATAGGACATGGTTTGCATGGTGCGGAAGTGGAGGGAGGTGCGGGATGAGGATGGGGGTTCGCTAGATTGGGAGGGGAGGGTGGTGAAGACTGGTGGAGGTCGAGGCGGCGGTTGTGTAGGGTGAGTCGCGGTGGTGGTCGTGGTTGTGCTTGGGGTTGTGGTCGTGGGAGTGGGGACGGAAGCAGCGGACCGGAGGCTGCGGACTGTTTCCTCGGGTCCGTCTTGTGACATGTAGATGACCTCGGTCGGGTGGATGGACGTGATCAGCTCAGTGAGAATGTCGAGGCCGGTGCCTTGGACCCAGCCGGGTGTGTTGATTACCAGTGGCAAGCCAGCATCAGCGCTGCGTTGGTAGTGGCTGAAAAGATCGAGGACGCACGCGATGTAGTGGTCTGGATCAAGGCCGGGGGTAACAGACGCGATAGCGTGAGCCCGCACCTGGCCCTGTTCTCTCGTGAGGGTGGGATGGCAGAAAGAGGGTGACAAGTTTGGCGTGGTGATCTTGCACAACGAAATCACCCCCGGGGGTGAGAACTCGGGCTGTCCGGGATCGATATCGAGGACCATGACGGCCCACCAGGGCTTGTTTCTTGAACCTGCACGGTCGGTCACGAAACGGTTTGTCAAGAGCTTGCCAAAAGTAGATTTCCCGGATGATTTTGGGCCACAGAGAAAAACGACCAGGGTGCTTTTCCGTCTTTCTGCAACTAGCCCAGAGAGCTTTTTGTTCCACTCCCCTGGTGAGACCAGCTCTTGGAGCGTGGCCCGCTTAGGAAGATCATTGGATGTGTAAATCTGGTCCATTTAGTGAGCGGGTGACAGGAGGCTAAGCTTTAGACAAGAAAGGAGCACTGACGATTTGATATGTACTAGGAGACTTTGACCTTGTATTCGTCTCCTCGGAGCTTTCGTCCCAGATCCTGGCAAACACGGGGTTCAACGCGCCCAACTGTCTCAGCCCTTTGGCCGCGGGGTGAGACTTGAGCTCCAGTACAGTATCATCAACCGTCCGGAGAACGGGAACGGCGTGGCAATGGGGTGCATGGACCCATTGAATATCATCCGCAGGTGTTAATACAGCGCCAGCAATGGTGGCTTCGCCTTCGCGGACTTTGATGCCAAAGCTCCCTAGGATAACAAGCCGCTATACATTGGTTAGCAACAAAGTAGTGATACTCACCAACCCGGGTTCGAGCATCGGGGCGGCTTACCTCTCCTTGCGGGGTGGCCAGCACCACTTTCCCACCGGCCTTCTTGTGGAAATTCTTCTTACTCGGCCGGAAGGAGGTGTGCTGTTTCATGGTGGTGCCGGTGGGTTCTAGGCGAGGCGTCGATGGGCTGCAGAGGGCCGTTAGTATCTAATGACCAACCTACAGGATAAAGAAATACGAAATATAACTAACCCTGAACCGCTCTTCCCACTATCAAAACCCGGCCCTGGCCTCACTTGGACTGAAACTGGGTCCTCGGGCGTGTGGCGCTTGTTCCTTGCGCCTGGCACAGCCCGCCCTGGAGTAGCCGAGAGGGTTTGACTCGTCCTCGAAGGGCTAGCACCTCTTGACTTAGTCTCCGTGACGCCTTTCTCGGGCCTCGCCCCGTTGGATTGGGCACTTGCTGTTGTGCCCCAGAGTTGTTGCCGCGCGGCGAACGCACTCATCGCTAAGTTGATGAGTCAGCACTTCACACAGTGAAGAATGAAGGAGGGAAATCGCATTTTCTCCAAGATTTGTATCATACCGGTTGGCGTAGAGGCACCGCTGCCATCTAACTTCCGTCTTTTGTTTGTGGACATTCCCTTTCTTCACAACCCCCAAACAACTACCACAATTCGGCCGATCTTTAAACTCAACAACCTTTTGAACTTGCGTCCCGCAACAGAGCAAGTGGAGGCGTCCCAAGCTCAGTTGTTTCCCTGTTCAGACCACAACGACTGATTCTACTTTTCACTTTGAATCGAAAGAACCAATATCGGCCCTTCAATTTCAAGTTGCGTTTCCCAGGGGTTCCCGACGGGCTCGGGTACGCATCCTTCTCTTCTGCGGATGAGTTTGTGGTTGAGCTTTGTCTAATTGTGAAGCAGCTTTTTCCTTGTTGAATTCCGGGCCAATCACCGCTCGCAAACAGCTCAACGTCGCGGCCCCACTCCCCCCACATCCTCGCGACAGGGATCGCGCTGCAGAGGAAGTTTATCGCCAAAATTTTGGGAAGTTGCAGAACTTCCGAGAAAAGAAAAAAAAAGAAACTGGGTATTTCGGTCGCGAGAACAAGAAAGCGCCCAACTTTTATTTGTTCGCCATTGTGGCATTGCCTCTTGATTTCTACTCCTCCATTGCGTTTCTCATACCGAAAATCGCCAATTTTCTCCTATCTTCTCTCCCTTCCTCGCGGTCGACAACTCGAAAATCATGCCAGGGCCACGCGCGCCGATTGGCACTCTTTCGCAGCACGCCGCGACGGCCGCCGGTTTGGTGCGCGGAATGGTCCCCAAAATGTTCTCCGGTAACAACGCGAAGGACAGCCACAGGACCAAGGAGGTTGTGGAGCAAGAAAGTGAAAGCGACAGCGAGAGCGAGAGCGAGAGCGACAGCTCATCCGACAGCGACAGCGAAAACGACTTGGCCACAGCCGGCAACGGCATGGACTTGGCGAGCTCCCTGCGGGCCAAGACAGCCGCGTCGGCGGCTAAGGTTAAGGTCGGCAGCGGCTCTGTGGTCGCCAAACCGAGCATCGTCAAGAAGAAAGAGATCTCGGAATCATCCAGCGAGAGCGAAAGTGAGGAGGAGAGCGATACCAACTCCAAGCCCAAGAGCAAGAATGCGATAAATGGAAAGGGCAAGGCGAAACTGGAGGAAAGCGACGTGGAAATGGCTGATGTGCCAACGTTGAAGAGGGCGTCTTCCACCTCTGCTTCCGACACGAGCGAGAGCGAGGATGAGTCCAGCGACGAGTCTGCCTCTGCGCCTGCGGCCAAGTCAAAGCTGAACACCACGAGTGTTGACGTGAAGGGGAAAGGAAGAGCGAAGGAGCCAGCCACTTCGAGTGAGGAGTCAACCTCGGCGAGCGAGACTGAAAGTGACAGCGATGAAGAGCCCGCACCCCAACAAAACTCGAAATCCAAGTCAGTGGCAACCTCTAAGACCGCAAAAGAGAGCGCGCCGGCAAAGGCGATCAAGTCATCAACGATTTCCAATGGGGCTGCACAGAGCCGGAAGCACGTCAGCAAGTCTGAATCTGAATCTGAATCTGCCAGTGAATCCGAGTCCGACTCGGGCAGCGAGGATGACGCGACATCTACGGCCGTCGCCAAACAAAATGGAAAGACCGCAGTGTTAGTTTCCCCTGTAACGTTAACAAGCTAGATTTGAACCCCGAAATGTGCTGACACCCCGATAGGAACGCGCCACGTGAAATTGTCTCACAGGGCTTCCACCTCCGCAAGGCCGAGGAGGACGCGGACGCTGCTGCGGTTGCCCGCGCTCTGAAAAAGGCCAAAGCCGAAGGCAAGCAGATCTGGTACTTCACCACCCCCAAATCTGTACCCATCGAGGTCGTCCAAAAACAGGTCATTCCCCTCGACAAGGTCCACACGGGAAAGTCGATCTTCGCCCACGACGGCGCCGACTACACCGGCCACTTTGAAGAGCCTATCAATCATGCCATCAAGCTGCTCATTCCTGGAAAGACAGGGGCGAACTATGAGACCCGTATGTTCCTAACTTGGGAGACCCGGTTGTTTCGTGGGTATTGAGAAACTAACTTTCATGCAGTGGACCACTCAGTCGATCGTGTCATGCACATCACCCGCGTCACTCGCTTCGACCAGGAGGCCAAGAGCGATGCCGTCTCCGCGGTCGCGGCCGTATCTTCGCCCGCTATCACCGGCGCTCCCCGGCCACAGCCTAAGGGGCTGAAGGCGCGTTACCGGCCGTTTGGGGCCGCCAAGGGCAGCGACGAGTCTGCTGAAGAAGAGGACATCCAAATGGGCGATGCCCCAGTACTAACTTCCAAGACTGACACACCAAAGGTGGTGGCGGCGAAGAAGCGCAAGCACGGTGACGTCGAGAAAGCGACCCCGAAGAAAGAGGAGTCGACGTCTACCCCGAAGAAGTCTAAGAAGGCTCGAGTGAACGGCTCTGGCCTGGCCAGGGAGGATAAGCTTGATGCCCCCGTCACTGTGGCTCATACTTCGTCAGCGTCATCCGAAACCCGCCCTGCTAAGAAGTCAAAGAGCAAGGACAAGTCGCAAACGACGGATTCCCCCGCGCCCGTGCAAAAGCCCAAGGGCCCCCAGAAGGTCGCCAAGGTCACACCGGTTCCACCGCCTGTTATCCCCGGCGTGACGAGTCCTTAGGTAGGCTCTTCACCCGCGAAAACAAGCCAGCAGAGCACCCGCGCGACCAGCGTTGCTCCTAATAGCCACCCATCTATGGCCGAGATGCGTAAGGCAATGGGGATCCCCGAGACCCAGTTGCCCGGCACGCCCCAACGGATGAGGAGAGTCTCGCTCACACCAATCCCGATCCCCGGCAAGCCTACACCACCTAAGAAATATATAACGGTGCCGTACCCCATGAACAACCGCTCCGTGAACCCCGCTAGTATGCTCTCCACCCGTGAGGCAATGCTCGGCGCATCGGCGCCGGTGCCCTCGTCGACAGCGCAGCCGAATCTGAATCCGAATCCGGCACCAAGCACGCCTTCCAAGCCGCTCAAGAGCATCCTCAAGACCCCCGACCGCGACTCGCAGGCGCACATCGCCGGACAGCTTGGTTCTTCTCCCTCGAACGGCAGCGGCAGAGCGGGCAATACCAGCAGGGCACGCAACAAGAAGGAGCGCCGGAAACAGCAGAGAGCCCACGGCGTTTCCTGGACGCCTGACACTAAGCGCTCGTAATTGATCATTCTTGAGTCAGATCACGAGGATGGGTCGACATGATTCTGCCCCTCCACCCCTTCTGGGTCGGCCAACCAACCACCTTTGGGCAGTGGTTATGTGTTTTCCAATGTGTCTGCTTTTAGGTGTTTTGCTCTTATCTTCTTGTTTTTCCCCCGCCAGTGTCCTTTTCGGGCGGAACTCTATTTTGTGGATTAATAATTCACCCTTGTATGCAGCATGAGGGACGCGTCATCGGCGTCATTCGAAGATATTTACGCCGGAGTCTCTGCGGGGCCAATGGATGGATGGCTGACCGAGGGAAGGCGTCTTCATTTTTGCTTGGCTTTGATTTGACTTATCCCCATACACCCACACCGTGGTTCCGTCTAGGGTATGTTCTACGAGACCGCTTCTTGGCCAGTGTACAAGCCGAACTGGATGGACCCTTTAGGATTATGCCTCCGAGGATGAAGTGGTAGCGGGATTTGCGAAAGGGGAAATGTTGCTGTGGCTGGACCGGGTGATGTTCTGAATGGAACTCTCCGATGTGAAATATTGGGTTGGGGCCGGGAGAAAATCTGACATCTTTCGTTGGCCCCTACCCCCTATGTATTGTACGTACTGTAGCTATGTAGCTCAAGACATCACTCTCAAGGTTTCTCACTTGCTGATTTGTGTTTGGAACACCACGATGGTCCCGTGCCTTCATCAACCCCGCTCCACGGCCACTTATAACTGTCCACATTCCTCTGCAACTATCTCCCTGTTCTCCGTCCAATTCTCAATCACCTTCGCTAAGTGTCCCGTTGAGTGCGCACAGTCTTATATCCCACCTGCGAGGCATTATAGCCCCATTGCAGGTAACGACCGACCTCGAGATATAATTGTATAATATGTTGGGAGTCGAACAGATAAACGACCCCTGGACGGACGTAACTAATGCTGCGCTGCTGCGGCTGAAAACGACGACAATCCGAATACAGCAAGCATCCCGGCGACAGGAAGCCCGCTAAGCACAGCACGACCCGTGAGTTCCTCATGTCGGATTTCTCGGTTTCTTCTCTCACGCTTGCGTACCTCTCCTCTGGGGCCGTCTCCTCCCTCTTTCATTGGTGTCGTCCTTTTTTGCTGCTGTCTTTTCTCTCTCTCTGAAGAAATATTTATCCTTCAAAAATGAAAAAAACACAAATATAAGGATACTTCTCGTCCAAATATAAAATCTCCGTTCCGCCTTGCACTAACTCAAAATCCAAGCCACGCCTAGCGCTAGTCCAGTCATGGTTGGCGTTGTTCCCCGCCGCAAATAACGCAGGCCTTCGGAGAAGAAGAGGCTGAGTTCAACACCCCGTCGACAGGGGGGGTTGACTTCAACGACATGCCATCACGATCAAATTCCCTCTCTCCCTTCATTTTGTGCTGTTTGTTCCTGTTCTTTTCTCCTTCTATCAATCTTCCTTTTCTTGGCCCTCCTTGGCTTCACATAACTCTTCTCTCGCCCCGGAATAGGAAAATTCATGTCACTACGGAGTACTGTGTAGGATTGTGCCAAGCCTTCCAGCATGATTCTCGTAGGATTGGGCTGAGCCAAGCACTGCAACAACAACCCCAGGCGGATCTCATACACAGACGAGTACGCTCAGCGCACACCAAGCGATACGCCGATTGTTTCCGCTCCCTTCAGATATTCATCTCTGCTTACTCCTGGCATGAGCCGAGTTTATTGGCCAATCCTAGCTGACAACGTCTGGCTTTCTTCGGTTGTCCGTCGGTCCTTAAGTCCCTCTTGTTTTCGTCACCTTCTCTTCGCTCTGTTTTTCTCAGAGCACACCAACTGTCGCGTGGAAAGTCAATCCAAAGAGAAATCGGGGCCCTAACCACGCAGATTGCACAGAGATACAGTGTCTATTATAATTTACATCCATCCCATCTCAGCCTCCCCGCCCTGGCCTCGCAATGTTGGGTATCGAATCGACATCTCTCCTTGGTCCACACACAAGACTACATAAACCGACACAAACCCACAACCACATAACATCAGCCGTGGATCGGAAGGTGTGTGATGCGCCGTTCCGCCTTTCCCCATTTTCTCTCCGACCCTTGGTGTCCCCGCCCCCCGTCTACCAGTCCATCCGTCCCATTTCCATTATCATTACCCGTTTCCTGGTCTCATCACCTCATCGATTCGTCGCGTCTCATCTCACCCCCTACCACTTCCCCCCCTTTACTGACCAGTGGTGACCAGCTCAGAGAGAAGAATAGGAAGGGGGGAGATGAACACAACCCATTATTAAGATAACCGCACTCCCGCCCACCATCCAGCCCAAACCGACGAATCGACCACCCAACTCCCAACCCAGCTCCCATCCCATCAAACCTCCGCCTAGGCCTGACTGTTTGACGCCCCCCTAACAAACCAAGCCACCCATACAATCGCCATTCCACCCCGAACTGCGCCGTGCCGAACCATATGCCATGCCATCCCTAGCCATGCGATGCCACGCCAGACCATGCAACGAGTGGGAAGAAAAAGGGGTCTTGATATAACGAAGAAATGACCTCTGAAGGTGAAGAAAAAAAAGCCTGAAATCAGGGCGGGTATAAACCATTGTAAGTTCCGGTGCCGATGTATGTGTATGTTGTATGAAGAGTGATGCTGTGTACTAACGACGGTGTAGCGCGCGAGCCGTGGCCGGCTGAAAAAAAGGACCTCTAGTCCTTGTCTATGGAGCGAGAGTGACGAGAGTGACGGTTCCTTTCCTTCCCCCAGGGAGGAAGGGAACCCGTGCTCGGTGGCTTCGAAACGATCGACAGTAACGGAGTTGTTCCCTCAGGATCAGAATCGTCGATTTCTCGAAGGCCGTCGAGGGTGAAACGAGCGGTTCGCCAGGTTGGTGTCTCGACTTCCTCGTATAGAGCGAACACCAGAGCACTGGTAGGCGGTGCAGGTGGGTGACCCTTCGTCTACCCAACAACCGCTGAACCGCGTTGATGAGGTGAATCACAGGGATCCGAAGACGGCTGGCTGTTCCTTCAATGAGACGAAGAGTCATCATCTTGCCTGCCAGAAGCGACTCGCACCTTGCTCCACACATCATAGTGGTCATCGCTCGGTGTGGTGGGGCTCAGGATGCCTGGCGTTGAACTACTGCTGCCGCAGAGGGTATCGCCGCGGCTCATCGAATCGAAGCTCGAGCTGCTGCCTAGCGTCCACTCGTCGCTATCGCCCGTCCCAGGCCGCCTCAACGAACCGAGACCATATCCCGACCGGCCGAGGCCAAACTCTTCGTCGATAGAGCGCGGGCGGTCGCCGTGCTCAACGTACTCATACTCCCAGCGGGTCGACTTATCGAGCTGTGGGCGCGGAAGGAACTTGGTACGGGCGATGTAGTACGCGACCGCGGCGCAGATGCCACCACCGACAAGATCCACGGCATAGTGATGGTTGAGATACATGGTGGACCAGGAAATCCAGAGGGCATAGAAGATGAAGAATGGGCGGAAGCGCGGGAAGCAGTACTGCATGAAGAGCGCCTCGAGGATAGCGTCGGCAGCGTGCAGGCTGGGGAAAGCACCGAAGGGCACCGGGGCGGTGGTGAAGCTCGTCGTGTACATGTCGACATTGAACAGCTCGTCAATGCGGCGCAGGCCGGCGGGTGAACCCTCCATGCCATAGTGGGCGGGCTCCAGGCCGTGCAGCTTCTCGTACCACGGCGGGGTGCAGGGGAAGATGAGCTGGATGGTGACGCCCAGCATCGACAGGTACCCGAAAGCGCGGGCAAAGACGGGGGTGGTTCCCGGAGCGGCAAACAGGAACATCATGACGCTGCAGATAAGGGGCAAGGCGAAGTGGCCAAGGCCATAGGGGACCCAGGCGATGATATCTAGCACGGGGTGGGTGTGCTCCGAGAGGATGTTGGAGAGGTTCGCGCCGTACATGACGTTCTCCAGGGCAGGGAGCACCTTCACCCAGATGTGTGGCCGGTAGTCGGAAGCGATGAATCTGCGAGAGACACCAGCAGTTAGCGACCATCCCCGACCTCTCTACTAACACCGATTCTCAGGCTCCAGCCCAGCCGCAGCGACGGGACGTGGCCAGAAATCCCGAACAATACGCTCAACCAACCAAACCACTTACCGACTCGAGAAGAAATAAAGCAGATATGTCCAGATTGGTAATGACGGCAGGAAAAACTGCTGCGTGATCGGCATGAGGAGCAAGGCCGCGAGCCCGACCAGCACACCCGTCTTGATGAATGGTGCCGACGGGAGAATCGCCAGCGAGAAGAGAATGCACCCCAATGTGGCGGCATGCTGAAGGTCCCAGAGCGTCCACCGTCTCGTGCGCAACGCTTGGAGCGACCGCGACATATCGAACGAAGTTTGCAACTTGGTGACATCATCGGCTTGTTGCTCACTCTTGGAGCCCCGGAGTTGTAGGCGCAGCTTGCGGGGCGAGCGGTACTTGTGTGGTATCAGGTTGAGCTGGGCTAGGGTGCTGGGCCACCGGAGTGGGAGCAGTTTTGGCTTCATGGTGGGCGTCTGGGTGATGATGGCGGGAAATTCTTGGATGGCCGCCATGGTGGGCAATGGCAGCAGAGAGAAGAGGACAGAGAAAGAGGAATTCTACGGGAAAGAGGCGGAGAAATATCGGAGGACGGGCCGGGCTCACTCGTGAGCAGAACGGAAGGTCTTCGGAAAACCGGGATCGGGGTCTCGAGGATCGCTACCGGCGTTGCAAATACATGCTTCGAAGTTTTTTATACGCCGTTGTTGGGGCTTCCGTGTCGCTGGACGAGGAGAACCGGCAGTAGTGATGGGGTTGGGGAGGAGGGAGAGATGGTAATGTTGACGATGTTGGTGGAGGAAGGGGGTGGGAAAAGGCGGTTGATGTGAGACAAGAGAGGTTCGGGTAATAGTCCGGTGTTGGATGGATGGTACAGCCAAGAAGCAAGCGGGTAACGGTGCTCATGACGGTGGACGGAAGCCCGGGTGAGTCGGCTTTCATATGCAGGCGCTCACAAATCCGGCCAGCGAAAAAAGGGCGAGCATTGGGGCGAACAAACGCCAAGCCAAGGCCTGCCCCGCCTGCCAGGGTTTATTTCTGGTCAATGCTGTTGCAATTCTGGGCACGGGTTTCTGGGAATGTCCGACCGACAAACCGCCCGGCATCCAGTTTTGCTTGTCCAACCCACCAGAAAAATGGTGTGAAATGGCGCTGCGCGCTCCATCAGGAATCAGCCGCCCAGCATCCGGCCGCGAGCTTTGTGCAACCATGGGACAAGTTCGTCGGCTTCGACCTCGACCCCGCGGTTTGAGTCGTCCGCATATCAAGCTGCGATGCGCACGCGACCTCTCATGCGACCCCGTCACCTCGTCGTCTAGAACTATCTCGCTCTCTTATCGCATCAATGGCAAGCGCTCATCGATGCGTTGCAAACCAACAAGTACCCCGTCCGGTGGTTTGTCTCACAAACCATTTTTCCCGACTGGGTCGGTGCCTCTTGGAACCCTCCGTCGCACCCGCTGACAGAGCAGACGCCGCATGCATGTCCGACGTAACCGTCGACCCCTCAGTTACCGCCGAGAAACCGAACCAATTCCATCATCGCCATTGTCACCCTTCCAGCTCTCTCCCAAACCATCGACTCAAGGAGCAGCAAAATGACTCCCCTCACCTTTGCGTTAGTTTCTTTTTCTTTTGCCCTGTGCACTTGCACTTTTTTGCTTTCTTTTTCCGCTCTTTCTCGCGTGACTGACTCGGCCAGCGAATCGAACCAAGATCCGCCCCGCTCGTCGTTGACGGAGCTTGGCATGGCCCCTGCTCACTGTCGCGTGATATGTAAAGGTACCGCCAAAATCGCACCGCCTCTCACGCCGTGGAACGCATCGAATGTGTGCAATGACTTCCACCTTTGATCCTGGCACTTAATTCCAAACAGTAAGCCTAAGGAACGAGAGCTCAGCCTGACGCCCCAAATCCCGGAGGTATGACGAAGCATTTGACAAAACCCGGCGCCTCCGCTTTTTAGGGTACTCTCCGAATCCGTCGTTTACAGACAGTTATCCGTACTGTTACTTCGTACTTCGTTCCCGTAACCCCGAAATCTCCAGAAGAGCGAACTCCACCACGAGCCGCTGCCCAATCCTAGGCTTCACCACACCAATCCCTGGCCCGCCAAGCGACAAACGATCCGTGCTATCCGTGTTATCCGGCAGTCTCGAGGCTCGCGTGTCTCGCTTTCGCTTCTGAATGGCCAGCTTGCCGTCGGGTCGTTGGGGAGAACAAAGACTCGGTTCGTCCCCCAACCACCCGCCGCTTCCGTCCAACACAACCAGGCGCCAAAATGCCCTCTGGCCAAGCCGTAATCAGGCAATCAACTCGACCCGAATGCGACAACAATGCCCACGAAACAGCAAGAAAGAAAAGAGGCCCTAACGACGCTGCCTTGGCGCTGCTTAGCTGTGCCGTCCCAGCGAAACCAGGTTGCTATACGGATAATGAGAATGAATCGAAGCTTTCTCATCACTTCCACTCAGGGTTGCATGGGTTTTTGTGAGCCATCTCACTCATCATTCAACCAAACGATGGGATATCCAGGCTAGCAGCGATCTGGCGGACCATGCAACTCACTGATCGGCCAGGGGATTTGTCAAACGATTCACCACTAACTAACTCATGTTGGCAAGGCTGCTCATTAATGCAAGTCAACACCACCACCATCGACCTGTTAGCCACATGCCAACAACCAGGTTGCCGGTATTCGTCCTGCTGACCGTCTCGTGCTGGTGCACACCGACCCTCGGAATTTTCTAGGCACCTCTTAATAACATCCGGAGAGTTTCCCCATCCTTGAACCGCGATGTTTGACGAGATCACACCGTGGTCCCGATCCGCCGTTACCCTGGCCTGGTTCCACACGACAACCTCCTGAAGCCGTGCCTGTAATAAATACCAGGCGGCGATTACTGAATGGATGGCGGGTGCTCCCCTAATATAGTGTAATGTACTCAGCACTAACACTTGCCAAATTTTGGGTGTAAGATGTCAGATGACACGATACGGCGAGTATATGTTCACAATAAAGTCTGGGCCCGACGAGTTCTCTCAGGGGGTCACCTGCTGATCCCCGTACGAACCATTCGTTCTTTTCACGAGACATCTTGGGCTGGTAAGAAGAATGAAGACGTGGGCCCTCAGAGAGACGGTGCTTCTTCATCAAGTAACTTATCACAAGACAGTTTCGAGATTTGCGTTGTGGGCCTGGGAAGCGGCAGGTAAGGATATGGTCTTGTTGACTTTGCCAAGACGCCGAAGATGGCAGTTCATGGTGGAGAATGAGCAGATCCCGCTTGGCGGGCACGCTGTTCCAACCACTGGGAGTTGGAACAGCGAAAATTCTTTTTTTTTCAAAGAAAAAATTCAGAAAGAAATTATTTTTCTTCCTAGAATTCCCGTTTCTCCATCGACTCGATACTAACCGGGGATTACTCAGGGACGAGCCGTCTTAGTAACCCACACTTCCCTTTTAAGTACTCTCGGCCGTGTCGGACTCAACTTTTGGACATATCCGTGAACAGACACAATGCAAGTAAATAGTTGACTAGGTAACTAACACTCCGTCATGACATGTGCTCGGCTCAACCGAGCGCCCGCTTTTCGTAGTCCTCCTCGTACGGATAGTGTACAGACATACTTCGTAGACATGATTCCTCCATCGAGGCAGCTCCCGCTTCCGGGACATTGAAAGAGGACGTCGGGAGGTGGGCGTGTGGCTTTTCTCCAGCCCCACTAATTGTCGGACTTCGGGGCTTCGCATGGGCCGCGAGGGGTCGCAAAGGACTTCCAAAACCTCCGGCTTCCCGCCCCCTCGCCGTGCCTGACGAGGCGAAGGAACGGCTTGGCTGTTTTCGGCCGAGTGCCACTCGGGGTGCCGGACAATCTCGGGAATCAGCTATATGGTAGAGTAATGAAGCGGGTTATCGGAGAGAGAGACACGCCCGTCAAGGTTTTGGGGAGAGAGTTGTTTAGGTTCGAACGGTTTAAAGGACTCGATGTAGGTGAAGAAGAGAAATGGCTTCTTCCCTGTCACAAGGTTACGGCATAATACACAAGGAATTCTGAGCACTTCATCGTTGACGGATTCAAGAGCTTCCACCAGCCGAAGTCCATAGTTCTTTTACCCTGGCGGGGGGAAGCATCACATGCAAGCCAGACTCACGGCAAGACATTAAGGTGTAAGACAAACATGCAAACACATGAGCTAGGACACAACAAGGAAGCCAAAGAAGGTTCATACTCAAGGATTGACAACGTTTGCTCCATTGACAAGCTGTTCCGCTTCAAATTCTTATCCACTCTCTGATAAATTGCTAGCAACCAACAAAGAAACATCACGTGTATATAAAGCACCCAGCTGGTATCAGCATCGACATAGTAAACCCCATCGCGATCATATCATCGTCGTCGTCATCATCGTCACATTCCAACCGCCCTCGTCGCATCACCTTCGCCCATTTCCACCTCCGCCGCCACCTGCACCGCTCCAAAGCCCCTTACTCGTTTCCACCACCCTGTTTGCCTCGCTTCCAGGCCGCAAGCTGTCGGGGACCGCGTTAAACGGTGCCGAGTTAGCTGTGGGTGGC
The DNA here is from genome assembly GCA_020726445.1 of Chaetomium sp. MPI-SDFR-AT-0129. Taxonomy (NCBI): domain Eukaryota; kingdom Fungi; phylum Ascomycota; class Sordariomycetes; order Sordariales; family Chaetomiaceae; genus Chaetomium; species Chaetomium sp. MPI-SDFR-AT-0129. The sequence continues at coordinate 658,655 of JAGJXA010000008.1, read as the reverse complement.
AACTGGCCGATGTGTACTGCCTGTGGAGCGTCTTCCATATGGACGTCCTCGCTTCCGTTATTGGGCGCTCCGGCGTTGATCGCGTGCGTCTGAGTGTCGTATCCGCTGTCATTGCTATTGCCGGGTTGTAATTGCTGCTGCTGTTGCTGTTGGCCAAACGCGACACCGGAGTCGGGCTTCCGCGGGTTAGAGGAGCTGTCCGTGGCTGATGGGTCCTGTGCTTTGTCCCCGGCCCCGTTTCCGGCCTCGTTCCCGGCCTTAGCCGGTTTGCGACTGCGTGCGCCGTTCATGAAACCGCCAGCCTGGCCCTCGCGCAGCTTGTTGATGGCACGCACGGTGTCGATGGCGGCGTGCAGAGTGCGGCGGGCGTTGAAGTTCTTCTTGACGGTCGGCAACAGGTTGGTGCCCTTGTCGGCGCCTTCGCCGCCTTGCGCCCAGCCGGCGACGAAGGGGTGCTGCAGGGCCTCGTGCGCCGTCATGCGCTTAGTCGGGTCGATGGTCAGACACCGCCGGATGAAATCCTTGGCGCTGTCGGATACCCCGCGCCAGTACTCGATCGGCGTGAAGCTGTAGTCGGCGTTGAGAATCGCCTGCATCTCCTCGAAGTCGGAGTCGCGGTCGAAAGGGGTGTAGCCGCACAGCAAGAAGTACGTGATCACGCCGAGTGCCCAGAGGTCGACGGGCTTGCCGTGGCCCGTCTTCTTGAAGATCTCGGGCGCCATGTATCCTGGTGTACCGCAGGTGGTGGTCAGGACGTGGAATTGTTCTTCGTCCATGATGCGACTGAGCCCAAAATCGGCAATTAGAAGGTCGGCGTTGTCCTCGGGGGTGCGGAACAAGAGGTTCTCGGGCTTGAGATCGCGGTGGACGATGCCATGGTCGTGGAGGTAGGCGACGGCTGAGAGCACGGCGCGGATCAGGTCGGCGGCGTCCGATTCGTAGTATGACCCTTTGCGGCAGATGCGGTCGAACAGCTCACCGCCGAGCGCGAGATCGGTGACGAGATAGAGGTTGTTCATGGTCTCAAAATAGTCGACAAGTGTGAGGATATTTTGGTGGCCCATTGAGACCTTCTTGAGGACCGCAATCTCGTTCCGGACCTGGTGGTTCATTCCCCTAGGTTAGCGGAGAACAATAGGAACCAACGATACTCAACCCAATCCTTTCACAGACGTACCATGTGCTCCCTCCCCGCCATAAGCCTCTTGTTAATCACCTTGGCGGCATAGTACCGCCCGGTGTCGATGTGGATGCATTCCTTGACGACCGAGTACGAGCCGGCGCCGAGCACCTTGCCCACCTTGTACCGACAAGGTTGGACCTGCGGCTGCTGGCGGTCGCCCGCGGGCGCTGCTGCTGCGACGGCGCTCATGGTGGTATTGCGTGTCGGATCGAGGGACAAGACCAGGGCCGCCTTTATCGTTGGATTTAAGGAGGCCAAACGATTGGCGCGCGCGTTGAAAACAACCTGGAACGAGGGACAAGGCAATTCGAGAGACTGCGAAATGCGGGGTATTGCTGTCCCGCGCAAAAGGCAAGTCCAACGATCGTGTCGATGGTTCGGCACCTAGGCTAGGAATACTATGGTAGTGACTCGGTTAGAGGGCGCCCCATATGGAAGGGTGAAATGCTAGGGGTCCTACGTGTTGTTCGTCGTCCTACGATGATGAACTTGCAGGCGGAAGACCAGGCAGGCAATGCGAGGCTGGGTCGCTGCGGTTTCAGGGTCTCGGCCAAGCGGGGCAGGCCCCGCTAAACGTAACGAACACCTGAACGGTACTTATTGTACCTGAGATTAGTCCTGAAACAGCAATTGGGTAGCCCACGGTACCTTTAGGTACCTGAATCAACCCGTCGTGCTGGTGGCTAGCGGCCTATAGTTGATGTTGTGAATGGAACCTAGACGTTTGTCGGCCTGGTTGAGATTCCAAAAAAAAAAAAAAGGGAAAACGGATGCGAAAGGGGCTCAGACGCAGTGTCCCTTCAGCTCACTGCGGCGATTATTCTTATGTATGATCCTTTAATCAACCGCACCTTCTGATTCGTGATCCATGACCAATCACAGCTCCAACCACCCTTTCCCGCCCAATCAACATCCATCTCAGTCTGACATCTTGCATCTTTTCATGTACCAAGAACATCAGAAGAACGGAGATCGGCAACTTGGTCAATATACCCTCCTGGGCTGCCACGAAAAGGTAGGCTATTATATACATCCCTCGTTCTTTAAGGAGGACTTGGGTATCTTTGGAGCTAGACACGTCCGGATCTTCTTACAACCTACGATGTCCCCGGTAAATCGGCATAGTCTTCACCTCTGCTTCTCCCGCTTGGCCTTCTTGGGCTTGCTATGCCCTTTTTCACCGCGACTCGCCCGTTCGTCGTGCCCGTCCGCTTCCTCGGCCTTGCGCTTCGACTTCGACTTGACGCTCACGAGGGGATTCTCCTTCCCGCTCTTGGCCGCTTGCTGCACCCGTTTCTCTGCGTCTTCCCACGCGGCGTTGTCACCCTCAACCTCATACCTGATACACACACCTGGTTAGCACTGACATGACTCCAATTAAGGAAAGGACGTGGGTTTCTCACTGGTCTAAGGGAAGCGAGTCGATCAGCTCCCTTTGCTTAGCTCGTAGCTGGCTCAACGCCTCGTCACCCCCTTGTTCAAGCTCGTCTTCCAAACTAGTTTCCAGGCGCGCAAACTTGCTGTTGACCACCTCGTCGTCGTGCAATCCCGTGGCGTTTTCTCGGCTCACACCGACCTTGTTCTGGTCTGGCATCTCCGCTGCGATCGCCCCCGCGACCAGCGAGCTGAGGTGCGAGGTGATCTTCCGCATCACTTTGATGAAGACAGCCAAGAGCTGCGAGGTCCCAATGCCTAGCTCGCTCGCAACGACATCCACCTCCTTGCGCTGCATTCCAATCGCAAGAAGGATCACTTGCTGCAGCGTGCTCAGTTGAAGACCAGCCTTCAGCCGTCCACTGAAGTAGAGCTGTGCGATGGTGGGCATGAGGTCTAGGACGACATGGTAGTCCAGTAGCCCGTTGGCGTACGACTCGAGGCGTTTATGGTCGAATGGTGTCAGGAGCGAGTCCAGGTCAGCTTTGTTGATTTCGGAGGCTGTTGTGGATGGGTCGAGTCGGGCACCCGACTTGGCTGACTCCTCAATCGTCAGAGCTAGCTTGGGCTCAAAGTCACGGAACTTATAGGACAAGAGGGCGATAAATCGACGGTGGAAGTCATTAGCGAAGGCGCCGAGCCAGCTTGGGTCATTGCCATCCTGCAGCGGCCGGATCATAACACAGGTGTGTTCCCCTGTTAGTTCGTTTGCTGTTTGTCTCTGTACAGTGATCATGATCAGCGGGAATATCATACAAACGTACTTCGGGGGATACATACCAGGTAGACGGGGGCAAACGAGGCTCGCTTCCAAAATTTATGTAACGGTTGGGTCAAGCCGTAGCTGACACCCACGTAGTCGAGCTTCTCTGGACGGCGCTCCGACAGCTTTGCAAAAAGCGGAGGGAGCTCATTCATATCCCGCACCTTGATATCATCAAACAGACTGGCGCCGGCCAGCCCAGCCTCCGAGGCCTTGGGAACAGACCGCTGCAGGGAGCTGCGGCCATCCTCCGAAAGATCCGCAAACTTGCCCTCGTAATATTCAACCAGCAACTGAAGTGCCCTCGAGCCATACCCCATCGACATGTAATCTGGGTTAGTGGCGATGCGGACAACGCGAGCGCCCGACAGGGAAGCGAACTCATCGTCTTGGAACTGCTGGCTGACCAGCCATGGGATCAAATCACCAGCAGGCTGCTGACCTCTACTCAGACTGTTCAGGATGCTCTGCTTGCTGATCTTGCCTTCCAGCGAGACTTGGATCACACATAAAGGCTCTGGCAGACGTCCTTCGACGATCGGGCCGGTGAGGGCGAAGAGCTCGTGTGCCGGCGCATCACTCATGAGCTGCAAGTCGTTGGGTGAGTTCTTGTAGTGGCTGGCGACGTAGAGTGCCACCATTTGCTGCAGGAACTTCTCTGAAACGGGGTGGAAGGAAAAGAGTGTGTCTCGGTTGACGTGCAGCAATTCGCACTGCGATGGATCCGGGCAGCCCTGCGTGCTGAGCTTGGATTTTGGCACTGTCGCATCCAGGCACAAGAGAGTATTGAGCCACTTCTCCACCTTGTCCCCTGGAGCGTAACGGATGGGCTCAGCGAGGGTAATCTCCTTGAGCGACCGCCCGCCAACCGCGCTGCTCTCCTTGGCCGCTCGCCCACTCGACCGATCCACCTCGACCGCCCCCTCATCGTTGGCGCTGACCCCGGTTGCAGATTGCTCCCGCAGTTGCTTGATCAACTTGAGCGATAATGACCGCCCCGTCCCTTCGTAGCCGCTAATCGTGGACGCCATAAACACCAAATAGGGGCCCATAAGTTTCTTCACCAAAGGCAGGGGGATGGCGGCAGCTTCGTCGATGACCACTAGCTCGGCCTGCCCGAGAACGTGGCTGTCCTGGGGCCTGATGTATTGGATGGTCTGCCGATGGTTCCTGTGGATGTTGACCCGAACGATAGCCTTGTTAAAATCGGGGTTTGTGGATTGGATGATGGAGTAATCGGCATGGTCCTTGTAGTCGAGCGCGTCGAAGCCCTTGAAAACGAACTCGAACAGCGTCTTCAAGTTTTCTGGCGACGGCGAAGTGATGAAGATGTTGCTGTACCCGTACGCGATGGCGGCAGCAATGGCCACACCCATAGCAGCGGATTTGCCACGACCACGGGCTGCGGTCAGGGTGACCGTGTTTCGGAGTGTCTTTTCGGCGATGGCGTCCACAAAGGTCAGCAGCGCTTTTGCTTGATCTGTTGTGCGAGCAAGCTTGACCAAAGAGCCTATCGGTTGTGTGTCCTGCAGCGAGTCCTTCATCTTTTCCAGCTCCAGCGCCGACGCGCTCTTGGGTTCATCTTCGTCTGGTGGCGGTAATGGCTTCACCCCCTTTCCGCCCGAGATCGGGAGGACGTTGAGCTCATCGTCAATTACGAGACATGACTCGCAGTTCCCAAGGGAGAGTATGAAACGCTCGTTGAATCTTGCGACAACGTCGTCGTGGGCTTCGGTCCGGTACCGCGAGTGGACGTCCATAGAAAGGGTGTAGAGCTGCTTCAAGCTGTTCATGCCCTTGAGCAAGAGCACCACCAAACCACCACCCTCGACCGTCTCGATCGTCCGCGCGAGAATATTAGGTGTCATGGCCTCGAAATCTTGCAGAATACACTAATCAAAATTGTCAATTGGACTCGTCTCCCTCAGTAGATATTGGTTCACAGTTTCTGGGGGCTCGGGCTTACCATGCCGTACGTATTACCCAAAACCTTTTCGGTCTCCTTATAGTAGACATAGCGAATATCGTGGAGGGAGATGAAAAGCTCGAAAGGGTCCTCAGAATTGGCCTCGCGTATCCCGCGCTTGATCTCCTTCTTGATCTTGCTTTCGCGTTTCTTTCGGTGACTTGTGAAGCCAAGGAGTTTGTTTTTGTATGCCCAGAGCACCGATTTGTTTTGTCTTACATCCATACTAGACATGATGTAGTATAGGTGGACGATGGCATCTTTGGATCGGTCGCCGACCACCACGAAGAAGCTGCGCTTCTTCTCTTGGAGGCCATTGCGAATGAGGGTGGGGATACGTGAGTCTCTAGGTTGCGCGAAAGAAAAGAGGGTTGAAATGTTAGTATTCAAATAAAGAATCATAGGATTTGGGGAACTTCACGGTTTGCTTACACTGTCTTTTGGGTCGACATGGTCACGGCTGCTGGCGGGACAGAAGACGATCACAACGGAGGGGGCCCCAAGATTCAATGCGACCGATAGAGCCGGGAACTTGCGCTGCTATAGAATTATTTTTATTCTGCCGGTTTGTCTGGACTGCTGGATCCACATTTGACTTCACCGCCTAATGCAGGACGCTCGGGCCTTCATTCTCGAGCTCTCCAACTCTCCCAGGCCGAGGAGGCTTGGCCAATTACTCAAAAGAAGCCCGCCGGGAAGCTTTCTTTGAGCTTTGGAACTTTTTTGTTTCGAGTCTTCTTTGATTGGCCGCTTTTGCTCTGCATTGGGTTAACATGGGATAACACAAGGCAACCTCGTGGATTACAGCTGAGCAGGGAGGCCCCTCGAGGGCCCGTGTCTGCACTTACTGAGTTTCGCGTTGTCTGAGAACCGTTGGAGAGGTTTCTTTGGGAATTCTATGTTTGCCCAGTTCTTGGAGCTCTCGGAAAAGCTTTTTGCGGTTTTCCGTGACATTCGCATCACGGCTTCGGTGGACTTGGGCATGCATTGTCAAAGAGTCGTTCCATTGGGTGAAGTAACTGGAACTGCGAATATCGTCATGCAAGATGGTCGGCAGAACACGCAGCAGCGCCGTAACGGACCATCTCGTTGTTGCTTTAGTTTCAGTCCTGGTCCCGTCCCGTCAACACACATATTTCAGGTGCACAATCAAGGATCACGGCGGCACAAACTTGTTCACATGCTGTCCTCCCGGCCCGCTGGACCGGGAAAAGGAGGTTTCTCCTTGGGGTAGACTGCTTTCTTGAAACCGCTCGTACCATTCTCTTGCTTCCTTCAGCAGCTCTGGCTTAATACTAGCATGCCGGGGTTGGGGCTGAAGGCGAAAATGGGAGGCTAGAGGTGATGCTGTGAAAGCCCGCCTGAACACCCATAGATGACGTGCAATGGCCTGATGCGCTCCCATGTTGTGCTGGTGAATTCTTCAGGCACGCATTCGGTTTTGGAGAGTCAGGTGGTTCCAGACTTCCAGTGCCTAGAAGTCAGGGCTGTGAAAGGGGAGTCGGGGAAAGGGTGCAACATGAGCGTATTGGTTGACCATCATCCCTTTGGTACGTCGAGCGTTGAGGGGAATTTCAACCTAGCGCACCTGGTAGTGGTGACCGCACAACACACGAAGCAATGCAACTTTGCACCTTTAAAGTCGAGCCTCGAAGTGTTTTGTCGTGCCTCGGCAGGGGACCCGATAACCACATGTTGCTTAGGCACATATTCAAGACAAAGAAGCGGCCAACATAAGGCGCACACAGACTGTAAATCTAACACCCATGGTTGACACATGTTACCTTTATTATTGGCCATAAACCTGGCCCCATTCTGACGATATGAGGGCATGGGAATGAGTAGATATTTAGAATTTGTAAGTTCTTACAATTTGGACATACGCTTTATGTTCATCGGCCCCCACAGATGGAGGACGTGCTTGAAAAGATATTTTTTTCTTATCGGGGGTTTATCGTCCTAGCATCCCCACATCGCTGTTAGGTTTGTGCGTGTGCCTGGATTAGCACACACCATTGACCGCCTACGCCCTCTTGACGTCTCCCACTTTCAACCTCGAACAAAAAGTTTGCTCCATCGTTCTTTCTCCCACTTTGCACACCCACATATCAAAACGCGTCACGCACGGGAACTGAAAGTGGATTTTGAGGACGCGATCAATACATCACCCGAGGTTTATCCCCCCTCTCTCTCCTTCTCTCTTTTCCACTTTCTGTTTTCTCCATCATCCAACAAACTGATCCCACTGCAATCAATCGCGGGGCGGCTTCCAACTTCCCATCCACGCCCGTTGTTCGTATCCGATTGTTCGCCGACTTTGACACCATCCGACACGCACACCCGTTGCCCAGGCCCTGGATTGATCATTCAACTTCTTCCTTTAACTTCAATTTTTCCGTCGTGAATCCACGTCTAGTCCTCACATAGTCTGTATCTACCTAGCCACGACACGGAATAGATTACAGCGACCACCGCTCTCATCGCCATCATTCCAGCACCCCTACAAGAGCCCAGCGGCTTTCTAGGGCGCCCCCTTACTGCATTTTGATGTCGGATCAATCACCCGAGGTCGTGGCCGCCGCCAACCTGACCCCCCTCTCCCCAATCCCAGTCTCTCCCGCAGCCGCCATCCAGAGCACGGTGGTTCCCAACCTCCAAGACCAAGCAGCGACGACGACGACTAACAGCGCGGCCGATCCCGCCATTGCCCTGTTTCCCCTCCAGCAACTTTCCACAATGGAGTCACAGACAGTATCGAACGAGACGCCCGACACGATCGTAGTCAGCGGGGACTTGTCCGACGGGTCGCAAGATGGGAGCGACGAGAGCATCGACTATGGCGAGGGCGAGGAGGGGCAAAAGCAGGACAAGACCGAGCCAGATGCAGCCAACGATGACTATGCCAAAACCTTTGATTCCCCCGCTGCTCATCATGAGGGCCAGAATGAGGCTGAGGCTGAGGTGGGGGAGCACGAGGCCGCCCAGCCTGATGTATCAATGGTCCCAGAATCCATGAATAGTCCGCTTCCGCCTGACTCTGCAGTCGCCCTCCCGGCTGTCCCCTTTGAACACGCACCTCCCGCACCCGCACCCGCGCCCACCGCACCTGTTCCCTCGGCCCTGTCCCACACCAATGGTGAGGCCCCATCTACCAACGACTTGGCCCCACCATTCGAGCAAGCCAACGGCTCTGGAAAGCCGTGCACGCCCCTATCTCCAACGCAGAACGGCGTACCATTGTCCTCCACGGCTCCCGCTGCAGCCTCTGCCACCGAAGATGCCGAGAAGCCAAGCCCAGCCACCCCTACTTCCAAGACAGCCACCGCAGCCAGCGCGCCTCCCACCCCGATGGATGAAGATGATGCCGCTGTTGATATTCAGAAGCTGGTAGACGACATCACTGCTAACGCCGCCGCCTCGGACTCACCCCCCGCCGCACCAGCGCACGTCTCTCCTGTTGCTATCACCACCGCCCAAGTACCCGTCGAAGCACCTGCCCAGGTACCTGCTGAGGCCGTACCCGTACAAGCTCCTGTCCAAGCTCCGCCGGCCTCGCTGCCTGTATCTCACCCGCCCTCACTACCCCCCAAGCCCGCTCTCCCAAACCCTCCACATAATCTGCCCGCCATCCCCCCAACTCACTACTCGTTCCAGTCCCGCGGCCACAATGGCTCGGCAGCCTTAGGCAGCCCTAGCACACCTCACGGCGCGTATTCCGCCAACGACGGCGTTTCTTCCCTGCACGGCGGATTTGGCGGCGCCCCCCACAACAACGCCCACCATAGCGTGCCCCCTCATAGTGGAGATGGGTCGTCCCAACAGCTTTGGGAGCAGTTCCAAGCCGACGAAAAGCGATACACATCGGAAGCCAAGTGGGAGAGGTTTCCGGAAGGCTCCCGCATCTTTATTGGTAAGCTCGCACCTGTCGTCATCCCGTTTGGCGCATATTGTTCTACCCCAACATCCTGGGCCTTACACTCACCACGATGTAGGGAATCTATCGAGCGAGCGAGTGTCAAAACGCGAGGTGTTCGACGTGTTCCACCAATTCGGCAGGTTGGCGCAGATCTCACTAAAAAGCGCCTATGGTTTCGTCCAGTACCACACCATTGGCGAGGGCCACGCTGCGATGCAGGGTGTGCAGGGCATCGAGCTCGGGGGACGCAGGATTCGTGAGTATTAACCTCCCACATTTCCCGGTTTACTTCATCCGACTAACCACTAGATAGACCTTGAGATCTCCCGGACGCAAAAGAAAGGGGGCGACAAAGACCGTTCGCCAGACCGCCGAGGTGGGCCGCGGGGCTCCCACGGCAATGAGCGCTTCGAGGGTGGTGGGGACCGTAGCAGCGGTGGTTGGAGACGAGACGACTATCGTCCAGGACGCTCCCCATCTCCACGACGGAATGACCGCCGCGGTGCCCGAGAGAATCGAGAGGGCCGGGACAGTACCTTTTCCCGCGACCGCGAGTTTGGCGGCCATCAACGCCGTCGTTCGCGCTCGCCTCAACGCTTCAGCCGCTACGGAGACGACTCATACCGGCGCAGGAGCCCAAGCCCGCACAGACGGGCCCCTTCAGACGCTGGAGACCGGTTTGACTTGCCCCGCCGCTTCGGGGCCGATGTTCCCGACGTCCAGATTCTCCTTCTCCAGGAGGTCTCGCGCGACTTTGTGGCCTGGGTGCAGGGTGCCTTCCATAATAAGGGCTTGAAGACCGACGTCATGTACCTCAATCCCCGGTTCCCTCGCGAGACGGTCTTGCAGCGCCAGGTTGTCGAAGGCGTACACGCCATCATTGATCTCGACTACGGCGCTCAGGCCAAAGGCAAGATCCCCATCCAGGTCTTCATTCGGTCCGGGGGTAGTAGTGTCCGATTCGAGCTGTACCAGGACGTAGACCCGCCCATCGCGGCAGAATTGGTGGCGAGGGAGAAGAGTCAATCGGCAACGCAACAAGCCGCCGTCCAGGCACAGGCGGCTTATGTGCCACCCAACGGTTACGGGCACCCCGCCCAGGCACAGGCTCCCCCTGCGGGTTATCATTACCAATATCCTCCACAGACGGCCCCTCCTCCTGGGCCACCGCAAGCAGCAGCGCCGGGCCCCGACCTCGCAAGCATGGTCGGCAATCTCGACAATTCCTCCCTCCAGGCACTCTTGGCTTCGCTACAGACGCCACAACCAGGCGGCCAGCCACAGCAACAGCCATACCCGGGCATTCCACAAGTTGCTGCCCATGCGGCGGTTGGAAACGCAGCTGCGCAGATCGACATGAACGCGCTGTTAGGGAATCTGCGAAATGCAGCGGCAGCGCAACCCGCTGTGCCAGCACCCGTCTCAGCTCCCCAGTATGGAGCTCCGCACGGATATGGCGCGCATCCCGCGGGTGTTGGTCCCGGCGGGTATGGGGGCTTGGACCCGACACAGCAACAGGTCCAGACGATCATGGATCAGCTGAAGCGGAGTGCTCGCTAAGATGGGATGAAACAGGTGGTTATTGGGACCAAAGCCATTACCTGGCGGTTTACAATGTATAGAGAGCAGAGCACCTGTATTCTGTGGCGTTGTTTTTTTGTTTTCAGAAAAAAAAACCCCATCGAGGCAGAAAAGTGGGGAAAGGGGGATTTAAAGGAAGAAAGAGTCAAAAAAGCCTTTGCGATCGGACCAAACGGTTGACAAGTCCGGGTTCCATTTCCCAGGCAATCTCGGCGTTTTCGATTCCTTTCCTTTTTTCTCTTTCTGTCCGTTGTTTTATTGTTCGGTTGCCTTTCCCTTTTCTTCAAACTATTTTTACAGCAGGCCTCAAAGGCGTTTAGGCATGGTACGACTGTCTTTTTGTTACGCACCGGGACTTGGTTGGGTCGCAGGCGGCGGAAATGGGTCGGGCTGGGGGGTACCGGTTGATATTTTCTACCGTAGCATTTTGCTATTGTACGTACGTAGTGTAATACACCCGTTGAAGATGAAAGCCCTTGGGCAGATACCAACTGCGCACGCCGTAGTGGTTGAGAACCAGCTAGGTGATTCCTAATACTTGTAACCCGGTCATTACACAGTATCCTGCCTAGGCTAGGTACTACCTACTCGAGCTAATCGAGTCACAGGTGTGTACTTTACCAAACACGCTCCCCCGGTTATACGGGCCCGTCATTTACAGCTCCTCGCTATCCATCCCGTTCTCTACAACCCGCTGGCTCCCGTCATCCTCATACTCAAAATACACCTCGCCACCATCCTCCCCACGCCGTCCCACAACAAAATAGTCCTTCACCACGGCCGTCCCATCCACCACAGTCCGCCACACCTCAGGTTCACAGCTGCCCGGCACCAGCACATAACACCGCGGGCGCGGGAACTCAGGCACGGTACTACGCACCGTCCACGCGTCGCGCAACCCGCGGTCGGTGGTGTACTCCTCGTCCACACGCACACGGCCCGTCGCAATATCCCGCCGCGCGTTCGCCCGTTGAAAAATAGCGTGGGCCGCCGCCGGCTGGTAGGCGGGTACTTCGTGGCCGGACTGAAAGACACGGGTGAAACTAAAACGTCCCGTTTGCCGGGTAAGACCAAACGATGTTTCATCCTCGTCCTCATCCCCGCCTTCACCGGGGGTAAGCACTAGCGGCGTATACAGCGCCTCCGCAAACCCTTCCGCCCCGCGCCACGGCACCGCCAGACTCGTCCGTTCCCCGTTCAGCCAGTTCGCGCCATAGTCCCGGTCGCCATACACCAAATGCACCTGGACCTTCTCCTCGTCGTCGTTGACGTCTTCGTCCAGCAACGCCGCGAGCGTCTCGAGGTACCCGCCCCGCAGGATATCGAAGCTCTCCTCGAATACCTGGTTCGCTGCCTCTGAGACGGCGGAGTAATTCACCGGCACGCCGAGGGCGGCCAGGGTGGAGGAGGAGGTGAGGTAGCCGTAGAGGTGGGGTGGGGGAAAGGGGTCGCGGCGGGGGTGGGCGATGTCGAATTGGGCGCGGCCGGAGATGGAGGGGAAGGTGTCGAGGAGGGCGGCGTTGAGATCGTGGCTGAGGTTGGAACAGAAGGCGGTGATGGTGTCGTTGAGGGGTGGGGGGGCTGGAGGGTCGGAGGGGTCGGTGTGGATGGGAATGGGGTGCGGGCCGATGGCGGAGCGGCAGGTGAGGAGTCGGTCGCGCCAGCCGTCGGGGCGGGTCCAGTTGTGTTGGAGGGCGGCGTGGTAGGTGGTGTTGTAGAGTTGGAGGTCGTAGGTCTGTTCAGGGCTTAGTTGCGGACAACTTATACACAAGTAAAGGGGCCTGGGGTTAGGGTTGGGGTTGGGAAAGGAAGGGTTTTAAGGGGTCTTGAGCTTCAGAGACAAAGAAACTCACATTGTTCACTGGAAACTCGATCCCAGCCTCAGCCAGAATCTCCCAGTCTACCGCGCCATTGATCAGACCCAGCGTATCAAGGTGCAACCGCCGCGCGCCGGGATACCTCTCCTTCAACCTCCCGTTCCCCGTGGCTAGCTTCTTGTTCTGCGCCTGGAAGAACCGGAAAATACCTGGGCCGTAATGGCCGCCGTAGCTCTCGGCCCAGAGACTGATCCTATCGTCGGCCGAGGAATAGTGCGGGAAATCAGCTAGCCACGTCTGCAAGAAGTGCCACAGGGCGTGTGCCGACAACTCGGTAGTGTTGGTGGTCTGCGACCACTTTTGGCTGCCGACCGTGCCTATCTGGAACGTGTAGTTGGTCGCCGGGACGGCGTCGCCGCCGAAATCCGTGGGCGTGATGATGGGGGTGGACGGGTTGTCCTCGCTCAGTTGCACTGTCACGTTGGTGGGCACGTCGTACGAGAATCCCGTCTGTACGGGCTGGTCGATGTACAGCATGTTGACTTCGTTGTTCCAGCTCCACGGGTTCAGGTAGGTCGACTGGGAGTCGGCCCCGACGAAACATGGACCGTTCTCCTCCAGCAGGCCCATCATCGATGAGCTGCCCGGCCCGCCGTTGAGCCAGATCGCGAGCGGTGCATTGGCGGGGTCTTTGCGGGCTTCGAAGAACCAGAAGAACCTGGAAGGAGCAGAAGGTTCAAGGGAGTGGTTAGTCGATCAGCCTTGGACACAAAATACCTGATGTTCGAAGTCTAGGTGTGTTTTATTGGAGGTGCTTGCAACCTACGTGTTGATGGGAAAGTCTTGCAGCCCTTCGCCGCCCAGAAAGTTGGGCGGCAGGTGGACATAACCCGAGTACGATTTGACTCCGGGGGTGGTCTCGCAGATACCGGGCTGGTTTTATTTTATTTTTATTTTTAGCCCATTATTTTTGATATTTTGGAGGTGGGGATCATGATAGATGAGTGGGTAATCCGTCCTAGGATTGAAAGTGCAACACACCTCCTTAAACGAAAGACCGAGATTCTCGTGGAACTTGGACTGCACCACTGTGATGCCCTCTCTCGGCGGTGGGAATTGTGCATGAGCACCAGGAATGAGGGAGGAGAGGGCGCAGACCAAGCCGCTGCTGAAGAGAGTCCCGCTCCTCATTGTCGATGATACTAATTATTCAACCGTATAATACGAATACGTCAAGTGCACTTGAGAAATGGGCGAAAAAAACAGAAAAAGGACAGCGTTATGCGGTCCTCTTAAAATGGTACGGCGACTATCCTCAAACGACTCGCCCTTTCTTGAAATATTTTAAAGTTGTTTCAATCGCGATATCTCAAAAGATGGGTGGATGGATGACGATGTGAGCCGCGTCAGAGTCGCATCAACTTCATTGCGGAGTGCGAGCAAGGATTGGATTTGGGATGCGCCCACAGGAACTTGGCCCGTCGACCTGCCTGTTTGGGGGATCGCGCAGTCCTATTGTAGCGGGCGTCGTCAGACCGCGACTGTTAAAGGTATATAAGCCAGGTACAATATTTGGGTTTCCGCGAATTGAACCAAGCGGAGGAGGGGAAAATGATACAATGAAGAAAAAAATGAGCAAGAAGAGCGTCGTCACCATGCGTGGTCAAGATCAATGGTCCTCATCACGACCTTCAATTTCACCCTTCGACGTTTGTTCTCCTCGTCATCCAGAAGCGGAATTTGGTAAGCATTGAATTGTTCATCCGCTAAGTGTATGTCGCAATATTGGCCCCCACGAGGCTCTCGAAGGCCGTCTCTTAAAGCCCGCTTCAAGGGCGTGCTACCCGACTGACGAAGTCAACGGACGGTGAACTTGCCGAGTCCCGAAAGAACCTACCGCCAGTCAGGAGGGTATCATGACGTCTTTGGGTCTCCGGGTGTGTATCGTGTGTGCGTCATGAATATGTGTACAAGCAACTCTAGTCTATCCTCTAGGCTTAGCTTTTCTTCGTCCATTCTAGTATCCCCATCGCATGCATAGCTTCGTAAGGTATAAGTATGTAGTACATCATACACGTCGCCGTCCGCGTCTTTTTCGTAGTCATACAAATTGTATACACCACAATCCGCATCACACAAATCATACTCCCCACTCATGATCCGGGCTCAACAGCAACCGACTGACGGCCTTCTCCCGCCCGTCCTCCCCAAGCCGTCTCGCATCCGTCAGTCGCAACCACCGCTCCAACACACCCCTCAACTCCACATCCCCCCGCCCCAGCACATCCACCCCACGATCAGTACACGCCAGCCGGACCTCCTCCGGCACGAGCGCCCTAGCCCCGCCCGACCGGACCAGCAACGCGTCATCCACCGCCAGGAACCGCAACCGCCTCTCCACGCGCGACGCCGCAACAAACCCCGGCGTCCACGCCCGCGCCCGCAGGCCCAGGACCCCAGCCAGCACCGCAGGCGACACAAGCCGCTGCTCAATCTGCTGCTCCCGCGTCCCATCCAACAGCGCCAGCTCAGCCCGCGCCTCGGCCCGCCGCCCTTGCACCCCGCGCAGCACCTTGTCCGCCTGCCGCGGGATCCGGCATGTCAGCGGCACCGCGGAGGGCAGCACGAGCACCACCAATGGCGTGAACTCGCCGCATACGAGCAGGATCAATGCGAACAGCGGGAGTCGGCGGACGTCGTGTGACCAGCGTTGACGTAGGTGTAGGTGGGCGCGGGTGGAGGGCAGCGGGGCCGGGGGCCCGTCGGCGGCGGGTTTGTTGTAGACGAGTCGGGTGTTGGTGATGATGTGTTTGAGGCCGGTTTTGTAGAATCGGACGTAGGTCATGCCTGTGGCGTAGAGGTGCGAGAAGTTGGCTGGGGATAGGAAAGGAGGGCGAGTCGTGCCGGCGGGCCGGGAGGGTAGATCGAGTGGTGGCGGGCGGGTTGTTGCGGGTGGGTTGGCGGCTGACGGTGCGAGGTCGTGGACAGGTGTTGTTTTCAGGGATGCACTGCTGCTGGCGCTGGCGGACCCCGCTGTTGTAGTAGTCGAGGATGGCGAGGAGAAATGAGAAGGGGAAGGGCCTTGGTGGCGGTGATCATGGGCGGCTGCGTCCGAGGCATAGCGTCGTTGTCGTGGCTGCTGGGACCGCGAGGATTGTCTAGAGACGACGGCCGCGATCACGGCTGCGCGCGTCTGGAATGTGTGTGGTGTCGATGCCTGGGAAAATTGGCATGCATTGGCGCGCAATGCGCCATTGAGTAGGCTGCGCTGTCGCATCGATTCGACGGTCGGGGTCGTGAGACAGTTGCAATGCTGGAGAGAAAGAAAAGGATGCTTGCGGATGGTGTTGAGACGGCGATTTCCATGTACGTGAAAGTTTCCAGATCGCAACTGTGTTGTCACCGACGTAATTGTGACGGACTGTAATCAAATAACGTAATTGCACCGCAGCATTGGGTGGAAACCACGCGAAATGGTTTGTACGTTACAGTCGAAGTACACAGTGCAGTGCACCCCACATCAATTAAACGCGAAACACAACACGCGACTGACACACCTCTCTACCTTTCAATCACCACAACTCCGTCACAACATGTTGGATTTAGAGTCAATTGGCCGTAAATTGACTGCTGGGCGCAAGCCTGGTGAAGAGGTCACTGCAATTGCACGTGCAGCAATGGTGACTGCCGTTGCCTGTGGTCGAAGTCAGGCGGCTGTCGCAAGCGCATTCGGCGTCACAAGGAACGTTGTACAACGAGCGATTCAAAACTTCGAATCTTCCAACACCTTAGATTCCAAGCCTCGCAGCGGCCGTCGGCCAGTTCTTACACCTAGCGAGAAACGATATATCATCCAAACAACCCGACGAAAACCATAGCTCTCGAATGCTATGCTTGCCAACACTCTAGATACCCCAATCTCCCGCTCAACACTTTGCCGGGTTCTCCGTGAGCAGAAGACACGTGAATAGCGTGTTCAGAAAAGGATTCCGTTGTCCAAGGCGTTAGGCGAAGGATAAATATGACTTTATGTGTTACTCGTTAGAGCATACTCAAGTGCTGCTTCAGGTAAGTAGATCATCAACTTTCACCCATCTTCGACTAACATTTTACAAGATTTCGTTTACTTCCAAAACCACGGTCAAGCTCTTTCATGGTATGGGCTTGGGTCTGGAAAGGGGGGGGAGCTAGCCTTGTAGGGTTCGTATGTTACGTCAAACACCTGACGCACACCCCAATATAATACCTCCTTTTATTCTCGAACCGGGGGAGAGTCGAATTTCCCTTGGTGAAACGGTCTGGGAAGACCAAGACGTGGATTCAACATAAAAACGGCACGGCAAATCGAGGAGAAGAGGAAACATGGCCTGTCTTTGATCCGCTTACACCTTCGGTGTAAATTACATGACACTGAGTGGGGCTTGCAGCTAACATGAACCACCGACCATTTTCCTCACCTGTACCTCGGACAAAACTCCCGACATCAACGACAGCTCGAAAAGCATTCATTAACAAACATCATGGCGCCCCCGGCCGCTGTACTCACAGACAAGGCCCCCAAGCCGATCCCACAACTGTCCCAGGCAGTCAAATACAACGGGATGGTGTACTGCTCGGGATCCCTCGGCGTCGACCCAGACACGTCCAAGTTCGTCGAGGGCGATGTCAAAGAACGGACGGTGCGTCGGTGCCTTCGTCGGCCGTGACATGGATGATATCGGCCTCTCATGAATACCTCTTGCTGACTCCGTGAACGCCAGCGCCAAGCGCTGAAGAACCTCTCCGCCGTCCTTGACGCTGCGGGGAGCAGTTTGCAAAACGTCGTCAAGGTCAATGTCTTCTTGACAGATATGGGCAACTTTGCCGCTATGAACCAAGCCTATGACGAGTTTTTTGTCTGGCAACCTAGACCGGTGAGACCCCGGACTCATGATTAACGCCCCCCAAGTTGTTGAGGTCCACCCGGCTTATATTTACTTATTTCGGTGATAAAAGTGTCGGACCTGCGTCGCTGTCCACCAACTTCCCCTCGGAACGGACGTCGAGATTGAGTGCACCGCATTTGAGACCGTCAAATCACGTCTGTGATGGTGGTTCCGGAGTTACGAAGAATTGAGACATTCGTATCGATGAATGGTCCCTCTTGAGAGGTTACCACCGCATTATTGTCTTCGCAGGATAGTGGGAGGAAGAAGTAGGACAGGGGAAAGGGACGAAGGAAAAAAAGATCAGGCAAATATTGAAATCTTAGGTACGGAAGCGCAGCCCTCGAGTTGGTGAGGCGGTCACAGTGGTGAAGCTCCCCACCTCCCCACCAACCTCCGTCGCGACCCCTGTCCCGTAGCACGAAATACGGCCCCACCGGGACCTGACGGCACACAGGGACCCCCTAAGCACCGACCCCGGCCCCCCATAAACGCCCGAGTTTCCAACAGCACCTCCATCTTATTTCATCCGTAAGAAATCCGCTGGTCGAGCCAATTCCAAATGGATGAACACCTATCCCGATGTGTAAACTAGCGACTTAATCCCGTAACTACGCAGTAAACGACGCGACGCGACAGACGCCCTCGCCATTTTCACAATGGGTTGGCTCACTTATCAATTCCTTGACCTGTCCCCAACCGAGAAACAGGACCGCCGCCAGACCCTGGACCGATATGCCCTCTACGCCCAGCTCTCTGCCTTAGTTCCCCTCACCGCTGTGCTATTGTATCGGCTGGGGAAAGCCATTTCACACGCGAGTTGGCTAGGCTTGAACGCGAAGAAGGCAGGGAGACAGTATGAGGCTGTCCCGGGTTCTCCGGTGCTCAAGGAACGCCGGTTGAGCAGTGCGGGCGTCTGGGCTGCGCGGTCGCGTAGGTTGCGGTGGTGGCTGGGCGAGGATGTCGTGCTAGCTGGGTTAGTATTAGGCCAGCGTGATCGTAGGTGCTCCTCATGATATTTTGCGAGAGTTGGGGCTAGAAACATTGAGTTCGGCGAGGTTGGTAACCTCTTTGTTCCTATATGGAGCTCTAGGTTGAGATTCGAGGTTTGGGACCAAGAGCAATTGAACTAACATGTATTAATTGCCAGAATGGATTGTCGGGCTGCTATGGACCACCTGGCTGCTTTTTATCAGCGCCCTGGAGACAGGAGAAGGTATGCTCTGCCCAACTGCATACCTGGCTAACGAGCAGACCACAATTTAAGTGATTAACTAACGAACGCCCTTTCATAGACTACCTCCACTTAACAAAGCGCCTCGGCCTCGTTGCCGTCTCGCAATGGCCGCTGCAATACCTCCTCGCTCTGAAGTCCTTGAACCCGGTCACCTACTTATTCCAAACCTCCCATGAGCGGGTCAACCGCTGGCATCGTGTCCTGGCCCGTATCACCAGCGGGTTGCTATCTCTCCATGTCGCGCTGTACTTGAACTTCTTCGTTAAGACCGATCGCCTGTACCGGTTGGCTGAACCTGTCGTCTTCTTTGGCGTTTTGGCCTTTTCCGGTATTCTTCTCGTCCTCTCGACCGCCCTTCGCCCAGTCCGGTGGTACTCGTACCGGCTCTTCTTCATCGTCCACCTCATTGCGGCCATCATCATCCCTATCCAGATCATGATACACGCCCCGCCAGCGAGGGCGTACCTACTTGAGTCCCTTGGCGTCTTCTTTGTCGATCTCGTCTCCCGAAAACTGGACACCGTGACGGGACAAGCCACTCTGGAATCCATCTCCGGCACGAGCCTGGTCAAGATCTCGGCCAAGATCCCGCCTTTTAAGGTTGACCGATTCCGCACCCACCCCGGTGCACACATCTACCTGAACGTTCCAGTGGCAGCTCGCAAGTTTATCGGCGGCGCTTCGATATCGCATTTATTGTTCGAGTTCCTCTTCAACCCATTTACCGTAGCCGCTGTGGATGGGGATGAGAGTGGAGATTTGACCCTGGTTGCGCGACACTACGGAGGGCCTATGACCACGGCATTAAAGCGTTTTACAGATGGATCTGCGAGCTCAGACGGTGGTGCTGTGAGTACAAGTGCCAGCGCGGGCTCCGCCGGAGGAGGGGACGGGGCCGGGAATGGTACCCGGGAAACAATCCCCCTATCCATTGAAGGTCCCTACGGAGCAGCCGAGCGCCACGTCTCACTCCTCTGTTCCAAATTTGACCGGATCCTGTTCGTCGCGGGGGGCGTCGGCGCCACATTCACGCTTCCGCTGTACCGGGCCGTCGTCAAGGAGAGTCCGACCACGAAGGCGCAGATGGTGTGGGCTGTTCGGAGCGCCAGAGACGCCACATGGGCCGCGGATATGACCACAGGCGGGGAAGAAGCTGGAGCGCTGTGGAAGGACGAGAATGTTCACATTTTCGTGACGGGCGAAGCGGCCGATCCTGAGGGAACCGAGTCTCTTAGGCGGCGGACACATAGTAGCCATCGTGGTGCCACGGTCAACGCTGGTAAAAACGAAGGGGATGGTGGTGACGCAGGGGCTGAGGTTGAGATGAGCACCGTGGGCCGAGACAACCGCGGGGACCGGGGCATGGCGCAGTACCAACTAAATCGGCCAGATCTGAAGAACTTGGTCGACGATTTATTCAAGCACAGCCAAGAAGAGCGGGTTGCTGTGCTAGTGTGTGGCCCTGCAGAGATGGCCAGGGAGCTGAGGATGCACCTCGGAGTGTGGGTGAACAAGGGGCGGTCAGTTTGGTATCACAAAGAGGGGTTTGGTTTCTAGAAACAGGAACTGGCCACGTTGGGGGTGAAATCGATTCTTTAGTGGCACATGTTGCTTTGCTCATATTGGAAGAGCCAGTCGATATCTCGTAGGTACGGATACTCGGTGTCCCAATTATGTCATAATCGCTGTACTCTCATGCTCGCATTCATCATACAGCTCATTCGTTGCCTACCCGAAACACCGTATTCCAACCAGCCCGGGGCCTAATCTAGGGTAATAAAGAGGGACTTTGAATGAAGTGATAGCAGAACGCCGCCATTGACATTGTTACCCCATAAAGAGCCTGTACTGTTTCCCGAAGCGTATAAATTAATCAGTCTGCCAATCGATCCATCAATCCGAACGCTTTTTTGTATTGTCACGTCCAACCGCCGGTTCCGCAGCAGTGTCTTTCCCGTTTCCGGCCGTGGGTGCGGATGTGCCAACATCGCCCTCATCATCTTCATCCCAGGCATCAACGGCATTCTCGTCCCAATTATCGACTTCCTCCTCTAGAGTTGTTCCTGTTGTGGGCCGCGGAGCAGCAGAGTCGCCAATGACGCCCTCCTCATGGCCGTCGGAGTCTCGCCTGGCGCCGCCCAGGCCTGGACCCTCGCCCAGCTCGAGATCCTCCTCTTCACCGGCCGCGCCAGACGGGACAGCCGTGTACTTTCTCAATCTCTTGCGTTCCAACATGCGCTTGTGGTACCATGCGCACAGGCCCAGCGCGGCCAGTGAGCCGACCAGGTTGGCGGCGACGTCGAGAATGTCGAAGGACCGGCCGTTTGGGAGCACCGCCTGCAGGAACTCGGAGCCGATGCCCAGGCCGCCAACACATACCAGCAGTGTTATGTGCAATGTGCGCCGGCGCGTTGTGTCGATGACCCAGTAAAATGCTAATGTTAGGGC
The DNA here is from genome assembly GCA_020726445.1 of Chaetomium sp. MPI-SDFR-AT-0129. Lineage (NCBI taxonomy): Eukaryota > Fungi > Ascomycota > Sordariomycetes > Sordariales > Chaetomiaceae > Chaetomium > Chaetomium sp. MPI-SDFR-AT-0129. Next base: position 637,385 of record JAGJXA010000008.1, on the reverse strand, counting down.
GAAGAAGACGAGGAGGTGTAGCACCTTGTCGTTAACGGGCAGCGTGCCGGCGTCTAGCTGCAGCGAGGACAACCCCGCATACCCCGCGAGGAGGAGCAGCAGGACGAAGACGCCTATTTAAGGGAAGAAAGAGGAGATGTCAGCTTCATCCACAAGCTAAAGCCGGTCACAAAAATGGCAATGGGCTTCGAGAATTCGAGTGTGAATGCGGGGTAGCAGAGCTCTGAGTCGAAGGGTTCGCAATCTGGAATAGGCCAGTCGTCGGTCGGTTGTTTGGTGGCATCGCATCGCATCGCATCATATGCATCGCATCCCCAATGGTGCTGCTAGGTACTCATGGCAGGAGACGAAGGGAGAACACACCTGCAAAAGGAAGGCGTATCCTCATGGCTGTTAAGTTGTTTTAATTCGAGATGAATTGTGGTTGGTGATTGGAATGCGAATACACGAATCGGGGAGGACGGGTCACAAATTGGCTGCCGGCATAATTCATGACTTCGTTTGTTACGAAAAGAAAACTGGCTGGAGGTTGGTTCCAGAGCCACGCAAGTCGGTGACGAGCGCCAGATCGGACGAGAACTGACCTCAGGCCGCAGCACGTCTCGTTGAGAGCTTCAGCCTCAGATGCGAGGGGACCTGTGGCGCTGCGCAGAACCGTCACGCATGGGACCAATTGGCCCCAAAGGTGCCTCGATTGGGGCTGACGTACGCCAGAGAAACACCAACTCGGGCAAGTGGGGCTAGGCCGTTTTTTGGCCGCCTCCTCTGATAGGTCTCGAGAATCTTTCCCATTCTGTCGCTCGCGATCCCTTTCAACATTGAATAGGAAGACCATTTGCCTGGCAAAATTAAGACCTCCGCGCCGATTGTTGAATCCCCTGTTCCCGTTCCGTAGCGCGCCTACCGCCGGATGCACAATTGATAGTTGTGATTATTTTGTCAGGTCTTGGGGTATCATCTGCTGTTGAATCCTGAGGGAATCATTCCACATGCAGTGGGCGCTCCGCTCGTTCGGCGTAGAGATATCACGTGACTAAGCCGGTCGCGTCAGAGATACGTTGGTACAAGTCGAGGTGCACTCCGATCAGTTGTCTGAACGCTGAACTGAGGATTGAAAGATTTCTATTGCACAGGAAATTTGTAATCGATTCTTCCCATTTCATAAATCACATTTTTTGGGCCCGGGAATCGCAGCGGTCAACAAAGCGACAAAGCGAAATCCGCGAGCGCCAAGTACCTCTTGCTGCGCAAAGCCACGGAAAAGGGACGCCCAGTCCAGAAACGGCAGCGGCCTGCTTCCGAAGTCGACTTCACGTCCAACTCGCCCCAAAATCGACCATCACAGAAGCCATCGGCACAACACCATTTCATCTCGAATTGGCTCTATATTTGTCATACCACCTCTCCCGATTCCGCGCTTTCTGCCCATGTAACTCTGACGGCCTGGGTTGCCCCGGTGCTGGCTAACTGCGAGCGCGTTTCCGGCGCATGGCCACCGAGCGACCAGCCCCTTTCTAGCCATTCCGGACCCGGAAGAAAATGTCCATCACCAACGGCCAGCATGCCTGGCATGCGCCAAACTCCGGTTCGGCTAACGGCGCCAGATTGCATCACCCCGTTGTGGATGATGGACCGGCGCGCAACCAGACGCCGAGCAACAACCCACTCGCGCTGATGCCTGAGGCTGCCGATGCAGATGATGACCGACGACGCGCCGATTTCGCGAATATGTTCCGGCGCACCGAGGAAAGGCTCGCGCTATTATTTGGCGACGATGGCCAGTACAACAGAACCGGCCTCGACTCCCTCAAACGCCCACCTACGCCCCCCACACCCCTGCTGCCCCTCGCGACCGACCACGCACCTGCACAAGAACCGCCCCGCAAGAAGGCGAAGCGCGTCATTGACGAAGATGATTATGGCGATGATGATGATGACGACGAAGAGGATGATGAGGACAGTGCCGGAGACACAGGAACACGTATCACCTCGGCGGCTCAAACCTTCCGATCGAAGCACACCAACGACACTGCTGCGAGGACCTTACTATCGCCGTCCAAGTCCGGGAGTTCACCCGTCCACTCCAGCCCGTCGCCCGGGAGGCACCCCGGGAAATCTCGGGACGATGGATCGCAAACACAAGCCAAGTCGTCTGAAGACGCGCGCAAGGAGTTAGAAGAGGCACGGAACGCCACGGAGCTGGCGGCTAAGCAGAGCTTCCACACCCTCTTTCACACGCTGGAAAATGACCGGACGGCCATGCTCGAGCAACAACAATTGGAGGAGTCCGAGAAGCAACTGCAAGCCGAGATGGACAAGACGACAACTCAAGGCCACACAAGTCAGCCGGGGCCGAACCATGGGTCGTTGAGCAACGCCAACCTCGGCGCGTCGAGCCTCACTCTGAAGCACCTCATCGCGAGGATCGATATGCAACGCGAAAAAGTGCGCGCCTCGGATGCTGAGCTCCGCTCGCTCATGAACGAAGTCCGCAAGAACCGAAGCAAGTGGGCTAGCGAGGAGAACGTTGGCCAAGAGGAACTGTACGAGGCCCTTGAGAAGGTCCTCAGCGAGCTGAAGGCCCACACCGAGTACTCGACTCCGTTCCTAAACAGGGTCAACAAGAGGGATGCTCCCGACTACTATAACTGTGAGTTTCTTCCGGGTACCTTTTGCAAGACACCGGCTTTGTCTCCACACACATCATGACGAGCGTGTATCTGACAATGTTCCTACGCAGTTATCAAACAGCCTATGGACCTCGGGACTATGACCAAGAAGCTGAAGGGTCTCCAATTCAAATCCAAGGCCGATTTCGTCTACGACCTCAATTTGATCTGGGACAACTGCCTGCGCTACAACCACGACATGAACCACCCACTTCGCCGCATGGCTAATGGCATGCGTAGAGAGGCCGAGAAACTCGTCCCCCTCATCCCAGATGTCACCATACGGCCGAGGGCTGAAGTGGAGGCCGAAGAGCGCCGGAAACAAAACGGCGGCGAAGACTTTGTCGACAGCGATGACGACGAGCCGATCATGTCGTCTCGAGGGGGTCGCAAGGCCGGCACGAAAGGGGCAAACAAGTCCCGGAAAGCCCCTTCCGACCAGAAAGAAGGCAAAGAGGGGACCCCAAACGTGGATCAGAAGCCATTACTGCAGCTGAACGGAATCCTCGCGAAGAACCAGCGCGAGGGCTCCGAGGTTGATAGCAGCAATGGCTTTGGCACACCACCAATCGGCGGCGCTCTAACTCCCAGCGGCGCCAACGGTCACTCAGGTGTTAGTAATGCCGACGCCATGGACATTGACGGCCCGTCGCTGAACGGCATGGCGCTTGGCCAGGCACTTGGGGAAGCGGCGGAAGCAGCTTACGAAGACGAAGCCTATAAGATTTGGAAGCAGGTCACGAAGAAAGACCGTGCCCTTATCGCTAAGGAACGTTACCAGCTGTTTGCGCACAACAAGCTCAACCTGGAAGTGCCCGCCCTCCTCCGGACGAAGGCCGGCATGCGCCGCTTCTTCAAGTCCCGGAGGGAGGCCGAGGCTCTCGGCATCATCCACGGCTCGCACCTCGATGCTTCCGCACCTGGTTCCAAGGACGGGGCCAAGGCTCCCGAGACGTTGGCTGAGGGTATGGAGGACGACGCCGACCGAACAGTGCCGTCGTACTATGAGCCCCTGACCATCATCCCGGACATTGATCCGAAGCTCCAGTGGATCGAGGACGGCGAGGGACAGGTCATAAACCAACATGAAGACATGCTCCGACTCATCCCACCCGGGCACTTCATCTCCCCTGAGAGCCGTCTCACGAGCAAGATCGACGCCAATATCCGGCAGCTGCAGGAAACCCGTAAACTCTGTTCTAAGGTCGGCGTCATCAAACAGATGCAGATCCAGACTCATGTAAGTCACAACCATTGTCAGCCCACGCGGTAGGAAGGATGCCGGCCACTGACCATTCTGATAAAACAAATAGGTGTATACCAACCAGTTCCCCAAGTACAACCCAGAACCCTTCTTCGAGTCGGACGTCGAACCGGCCTTCCTCGCTGGCGAAGGCCCCGTCATGGCCGGAGAGACTTGCAGGTCCGCGATGCAGCGGTCGGTGGCGAAGATATTCTACCACGCCGGTTTTGAAGAACTGCAGCCTTCGGCACTCGACACGATGACGGATATTGCGGGTGACTACTTCCAAAAGCTCATCCGCACCTTCAACGTCTACCGTGAGTCGGAGAAGAAGGGTGCATCCGGCGTCTACGCGGAGAGGGGCGCTCAGTCGCAGCCACGGTTCACTCCCGAGGAGATCATTCTTCACACGCTCAACGAGAACGGCCACGATGTCGAGGCGCTTGAGAGTTACGCCCGTGACGAGGTCGATCGTCTGGGCAACAAGCTCGGCCAGATCCACGAGCGCATGAAGGCTCACCTCGCTGACCTACTCCGCCCTGCCCTCACCGACGGCGGTGCGGATGGGTCTGGCGCCTTCAACGATGGCAGCGAGCAGTTCGTGGGCGGTGACTTTGCCGAGGAGCTCGGCGAGGACTTCTTCGGGTTCAAGGCGCTCGGGCTGGATAAGGACCTGGGCCTCGAGATGCTTTCCGTCCCGCTGCACCTCCTGCAGTCGCGCGTGCGTAACCAGTACCAGATGCAGACGCAGACGGTCGGCGGCCCAGTCGCGGCTGATCTCTTCGAGCCCTTGCCGCCGTCGGAACCCGTCACGCGCGAGAACATCCAGGAGCAGATCGGCCTGGTCAAGAACTTCTTCTTAGCCAAACTGCATGCTAACGGTGACACACCGTTGGTAGAGGACGAGGACCTCCCACCTAAACAACGCCGCGCCCGCCCGCGTCTCGGCGCGACCGGCAAGATTGTCTCACCGCAGAAGCGCAGCCCCAAGGAGCAAATTGCGCTGGCGAAGAAAAAGAAGAAGCTGGAGAGCGGTGCCGCGCAGATCACGGATGGTTTGAACGCTGCGACCGCGGCCGGCGGCAAGGGTGGCAGCGTGTCGCCTGAGAAGAAGAAACAGCAGCAGTCGCAGTCGAACCTCAAGGGCGGGCCGGTGTTGAATATGCCATCGACGAGTAACGGGGTGGGATTGGCGGCTGATGTGACGGACGGAGCGAGCCAGGCGACGGATAAGGATGATGGAACAATGGGTATGATGAGTCCAGAAAGTTTGGAGCAACGGTAACTGGAGCAGGAGTAATAAATCTTTATTTGGGGGGAATGAGACGGGTGCGTTTGCACGCCTTGTTTAGGGGCGAGAGGACGGGCTCTGTATACTTTTGTTCTTTTTTTTCTGCTCCGGTCTCTTTTCTCTTTTCTTTTTCCAAAACATTTCACTCTATTTTCGGTATGGTTTTTGTGTTTTGAGTTACCCCATATGCACGCACGATTGGACGGACAGGGCAAACGAAACAAACGGATGGATGGATGGGCGGATGGGTGGCTAAGCGGGAATATGACGCGTAACGGGAATGGATAATGCGTGTGGACAAAGCTGTCTCTATTCCTCGTTCTTTTCTTTTCTCTTCCGTTTTTTTAATTTCCCATTCTTCTCTGCCCTTTGCGGCTGTTGTTGATTGCACAGACAAGAAAAGAAGTGCTTCCATGCGGGACCAAACGGGCCGGGGTGATCGTCACTTGTTCTGTTTCATCTTCTCTTTCTTGGTCCCACCACCCTTCTTCTCTGTCCCTCGAAAACTTTCTTCGCCCCTTCCATCCTTCCGCCTCCGTTTGCTCTTCTCCCGAGGAGGAGCCGGGGGTTGATGGCGGCGATGGTGATCGTGACGGTTGAGAGACAGGACAGATAAGCTGGGGCCGGGGACAAACGCGGTTTCGCTCGAACAGGACTTCTACCAGGGCCAGACCTGCGCTGGCCTTGGTCAATTTTGTTCAAGACGTGGTACCTGCTCGTACTTTGGTTCTGGAGGTGGTCAGGTCCGTCGATGTTTGTACACATACATACCTACTTATATATACATATACATGCACGTGCGGTGGCTGCGGCTTCTCCCGAGCCTTTCTCATCCTCCGTCTTGGTCCGGGCCCGGTCTCTAGCTCTCTCCTGTGTTTCAGTTTCGTCAATTTGTGGGAAACCAGGTGATCTTGACATGCTACGTTCACATCGGATGCGTCTCGAATTGGGTATAACCAAGGCGCGTTGAAGCAGCTCGTATATCATTAAACTCCAGACCCAGGTATAAAGACCAGACTCCTCCCCTCCGGTACCGAAATTGGTAAGTTGATGACCACAACACCCATGATGCAAACGCCTGATGAATGACTTGCAAGATGAGTGATTTTCCGATTCCCGTTTTGTTCCCCGTGCACCCTATGATTCGTTGAGATCGCCATCCCGTATGATCCGCCTTCCGTTCTAAATGCAAACCCTAAAATGACAAGAAGGTAGGATGGGAAAACTAAGCCCGTCTCCTGTTCGTTGTGGTTGTTGAACACGAGGGCGGCATCGCACAGGGCGCGCCGCCCTCTAAATTACGCCCTGATGTGGCGGTTGCTAATTTCTGCGCGGGAACTTAGGCGTTGGCCTCCTTCCTCCAGCCCTCAACGGGGAGGGGGAAAGTGATGGACCAGTCCGCGATCTCCTTCCTCAGCTCGTTGATACGAGCCACCTCACCGCCGGTAACCTTGGCACGGAAGTCCTTGAGCTTGTTGGCCTCCTTGGGCAGGGCGCCCTGGATCTCCTTGCAGAGCTTGATGCTCTCGACGATGTAGTTGGCGACGCGCTCAAAGTCGGCCTCGCCGAAGCCACGGCTAGTCATGGCCGGGGTACCAATGCGCAGACCGCCGGGTGTGAGAGCGCTCTTGTCGCCAGGGACGGCGTTCTTGTTGCAGGCAATGTTGATCTGCTCGAGGACGGCCTCGACACGAGCGCCGTCCAGCTGCAGGGGGCGGAGGTCGATAAGCACCATGTGGGAATCCGTACCGTCGGAGACGAGCTTGAGGCCAAGCTCCTTGAATTTATTCTCCAGGGCCTTGGCGTTGGAGACCACCTTCTGCTGGTATTCCTTGAATTCGGGGCTGGCGGCCTGCTTGAGAGCGACGGCAAGCGCCGTGATGGTGTGGTTGTGGGGGCCACCCTGGTGGCCGGGGAACACCGAGAAGTTGATCTTGTCCTCCAAGTCGTAGAGGGTCTCCTTTCCGCTCTTGGCATCAACGGAGCGGACGCCCTTGCGGAAGAAGATCATGGCACCACGGGGGCCACGGAGAGACTTGTGGGTAGTGGTAGTGACCACATCAGCGTAGTCAAAGGGGGAGGGAATGACGCCGGAAGCGACCAGGCCAGAGATGTGGGCAATGTCGACGACCAGGTAGGCGCCAACGGAGTCGGCAATCTTGCGCATGCGCTGGTAGTCGATCAGGCGGCAGTAAGCAGAGGTACCAGCGACCAAAATCTTGGGGCGGTAGAGCTGGGCATTCTTCTCGAGGGTGTCATAGTCAATGATACCGGTCTCGAGGTCAACGCGGTAGGGCATGGTCTCAAAGTAGGTCGAGACGGCGGAGATCCTGGAGGTAATGGTTGTCAGCACGAAAACTTACTAGGGATAACCCATCTCGTGTGTGGTTGGCATTGCGTTGTGGACATGTTGCTTACTTCCTCTGGGGGGTCTGGTAACCGTGGCTAAGATGGCCACCGTGGGGGAGATCCAGACCCATCAGCCTACCATGGGGAGGCATAATGGCCTGGTAGACCTGGAGGTTGGCAGGGCTGCCACTCAGGCACTGGACGTTGACACCCCACTTGTCGCCGTCGACATGGAAGGCCGCAAGGGCGCGCTTCTGGCAGAGAAGCTCAATCTGGTCAATGTGCTGGTTGCCGCCGTAGTAACGAGCGCCGGGGTAGCCCTCGGAGTACTTGTTGGACATGGGCGAGCCAAGGGCATCAAAGACAGCACGGGAAGTGACATTTTCGGAGGCGATCAGGATGATGGACTCGCGTTGACGCTGGATCTCGTGTTTCTGAAGGGGGGGTTAGCTGATACCCCGCGTGCAGCAACGCATTGCCATTTGTGGGAGGCCAATTGCTTACCATGATCTCCGCAACCTCCGGGTCGGAGCTGAGGAGGGAGTTCTCAAGCATCTACAAGCGGTGAGTCAGCCCACCGGTTCATCCAAGATCGGGTCGAGAGGAGACGGGAGGAAGAAGCTGGGTAACAAACCTCCTTGTGCGACTCAGTGAGCGCGTAGGTCGCGCCTGGGGCGTTGGGGGCAGCCATTGTGATCTAGATTGGAGGGGGTTGATGATGGGTGGCGGGAAGAGGCGAATGGAGGAGAAAGTTTTGGAGGAACGGAAGAAGTTCGTGAGGCAAGGAGAGATATGGGCTGGGGGAGCTGTTTTGTGGGGGGGCCGACATGGAGGGGCATCGGAGCAGACAAGAAAAATTCAGGACCCCGCAGCCGGAGTCACCCACCACTTTGCGGAGCTGACTAGCGATGTGGGGAGGAGAACCGGGGGGGCAGCTCGTGGTTAAGCCGGGTTTTGCTCATAACGGGGATAATCATGCGTCTAAGCTACTTGAGGTACCAGCGATCTCGGGGCGCGATGGTTGTTTGGTCCAGGGTGGTCATAATCCACCGAAAATCCCCGACAACTCACGACTGGTTGGAGTTAGAACGGAGACGGTTGATTATTCTCTGTAATCGGCTCAATACCCCGATATGTAGAGATGCTAAGACTGCACTTCCTGCATGCCGGATCCCAAGGTCGGAGGAGACGACAAGCGACCCCGTTGACAAACCCATCATCCACATGCTCTACAAGGAGGCTCAAGGCTTACCTATCCCCTGCATCTAAGTACACGTAATGAAGTAAAAATGGGTGGGGGCCATCAAGGTGTACATAGTAGTATTGCAAGGGTTAGTTTATCATGCCAGCGGTACGAATAGCCCCCTCTCTCCCAGATTTCCTTCACTGCATTCTTCTTGTTGCCTTGTTGGCCCTTCTGTTCGACCCACCTGAGTCTTGTTTGCCTCAAACCAGAGTTCGAAGACTGTGTCCAGCCCCGCGCCCCTTGCAGAAGCGCCCTTGCAGCAGGTTGCGGCTGTGCGAGGCGCGGACAGAGAAAGGAGGGAAGGGAAAGAGAAGAGCAACGTCTCCAATTTGGTTTATCGAGCCTACAGACCTTGATGACTGTGTGTATCAACTCTTCGAAATGATTCTCAGAGGAGAAGGTATAGTGGCTTTGGCGCTGATGGGGTGTGGGGGGCGCGAGTGTTAGTTAACTCAGGTCCTGCGTCGGGCAGTCAGTTGGATGTTAGCACTCAAGGCATCACTCAGAGCGATCCAATGTCACGTGGAGGGATCCCACGGCGCAGGGGCCCACATGTTTCCCAAAACGTCGCTAGCGCGGGCCCGTTCTCGCGCTGGCTTTTTGGACCAACTTCAGAACCGCAGCCCCGACTTCCCTCCTCTGCATACTGAAGCGTGCTATTCTATGGAGAAATGGCCATCGGCTGCCGCAGAACCAGTTGATCCACGGCCGGAATCGAACCTGGAAATTGTCTCTGCATCGCATGCACCCGAATTGCACGTCTTTTTTTGCCCCTTCGTGCCGGTCCACCGGCGACAAAACTTTTAAGCCCTGCAAGCGACCTGGACGGTCCCACGCACCAAGCACCAAGTTCGCAGCAGACGCGAATCGCGACGAGACCCGGCCGAACCACAGCGACCACTCCAAAAAAAAAAGAGTAGCCATCCCACCTCGCGCCTCCAGGGGTCAAAAATCCTCAACAGCCGCCATCCCGCAACTTGCCTTCCGCGGGCATTCCGCCTCCCGTCAACCATGGCTTCACCTGCAGTTATCGCGCCCCAGGTCAATGGCGTCGCACCATTGTCGCGTCCCGACTCGCCCGCTTCCTCAATCAATTCCTCCACGAAGCGAAAACGCGAATCCAGCGACGACGATGCGGCCGACCCCAACCGTGCCGAGCCAACCAAGCCATCCGCTAATGGCCTGCACTCGTCGCAGCATTGCAAATCGCTCGTCCGCGACTTTTTTGATGTTTTACAGAGGTAATGCGCCGCATCCATCGTGAACCCCTCAACGCCATCGACATTGGACCTTGTTGCCAACGATTATCCCCTTCCATCCCATCCACCTCCATTTGCAGTCGGGATGCTAACATTGTCTACTCCAGCGACGATGGTCTCAGCTCATCGCTCTTTAAACGCCCTCTCACCGACACGGTTTCCGATGGCGAACCCTCTCCGAAACGAGCGAAATCGGAAGATGGCAAGCTCATCACTATCGCCGAGAAGGTGACAGACGGCACGTACGAGACACTCGACGACTTCGTTGCCGACGTTGTCCAAGTGGCGAATGCACAGGTCAACGAGCTCGAGACGGCCACGCCGAGCGATGCAAACACCCTTGCCAAGACGATTGCGCTTCGGACCAAGGCATTGGAGCTGTACAGACAGGAGCTGGCATATCCCAACGCACCACCAACGGTCAGCGGGAAACCGGCCCCTAACCAGCCCCAGACGCAGAACACAGGAAATCTAGCTCTTACCGCTATCGGCACAGCGCCCACTGCGCGGCCTCTTTTCACCAGCCTGCAGCGCAACCCAGCCAAGTCCTTTGCTGGGGCGCCTCTGCCGCGGGGTCTCACAGTCACCAGGATCCTATCCGACCTGCCCGCCTCGGGCGAAAAGAGCGGGCGAACGCCCACCCTAGGCGAGCTCTTCCCTTCGCCCCGGAATCTGCCCCCGCTTCAGCCGCCAAAGGCACCTAAAACGGCCACGAAAAGCAATATCTTGACCTTTTACCACCCAGAGCTGGCCGAGAAGTCCAAATACCGGTCCGGCACCTACTTCTCGTCAACTATCTCGACTGGTCACTGGTTGGATTATAGCAATGCCACGCCGACCGCGCACGCCAAAACGAAGCGACGAGAGCGGGCGCAGAGCCTGGCAGGCATCAAGCCATCCACAACCGAACTAGAGATGTCCGAGATGGAGGCGCTTTTCCGCGGCGCCTTTTCTACCTTTGCCCCCTGTAGGGACGACTCGGGTGCTATTGTGCCCTCGGGCCAAGTGAGTCGCATATGGTGGCAGCGTGTCGGCCGGCGCAACTTTTCGAGAATTGTCGAGGCGGAGAAGCCGGCAGAGGGACCTGAAGCGGTTCCAGCGACCGATGAAACACTCGAGGTGGAGATCGACGAAGACACCGTCAAGGCTGCGATTGACAACTGGGACGAAACAGCGATTGACCCAAGCTTGGACTATGCATTGGGTAAAAAGTCAGACCATGAGAAGGAGGTAGATGACCTTCTCGAGGAAGTATCCGATCTCATCGAAACCCTCGCGTCCTACCAGCGCAACCGCAATCTCACCTTGCCCACAAGCCAAGACCGCTATTCGGCCGACCCAGTCAATGGTGACATGCTCCGGAACGGGCATCTTTCGCACCAGCCAAGTGAGGAGGAAGCGTCGACCTACGACGCGCTCAAGACTCAGCTGGCACTCATCATCCAGACCCTGCCTCCCTACGCCGTGGCTCGTCTCAACTCGGACAAGCTTGAGGAGTTGGCTGTGAGCACCAGGATCGAGATCCGCTCCGATGAGTACCGCGGGGTAATGGAAGAAGACGAGCCGGCGCGGCTGGCCCGGTTCGCTGCGCAGGCCGCGACATCGAACCAGCAGCGCCAGGCGCAGAGGGCGCCGAGCGTGTCAGGACAATACGCCAACCACCAGTACCAGCAGCAGTTTACACCCTCGGCCCGTCCCGTTGGGAATGCACCGCATTTCCCGCAAACACCTGTCCGCCAGGCCCAGAATATGTATCCGCGCGGCGCCTCCAGCGTTCCCATTCCACAGCCGCACCAACAAGTGCAGCCTCGACCGGCCCCTGGAACACAATTCCGGCCAATGTACGCGCCCCAGCTGGCCAAGGCACAAGGGCCGTACGGACATGCCAACATGCAACCGCAGTTTGCTGGCACGCCGACGCAACCACGGATGCAGCAACACCAGCACCCCAACTACAATATGGCGCAGGGTAATGCCCCCAACCACCGTTTCGCGCCCGGTTTCCCGGGAGGGGGTTTCCCACCACACCAGCAAATCCAACCGCATCCCCAACACGGACAACCCTCGCCACACCCACAACAGTCCCCTCACCCACCACCCATGCCACACCCTCAGCAACCACCGTATTCACCATACACCAACGGCGGGCCGATGCCACGGACCATTTCCCCGCAAATCCCACAAAATCACCAATACAGCCAGTCCCCAACACCTCCACAGCAACACCAACAGATCTCTCGTCCACCGCCGCCCTACGGAAGCCCTGGACCGGGCATACCCCCAAATGCCGTCCCACGGCAGTACCAGACTGGCTCGCCAGGACCTGGCATGATGCAAGGCGGTCCCGGTATTGGTCCTGGTGGGGGCGGCCCAGTCAGTGGACCAGGTGGTGGAGGAGGAGGAGCGGTAGGAGGAGGCCCTCCCGGCCCGGGAGGCAATCGAACACCGTCCAACCTTACGGGTTTTGCCACGGTCATGCCCGAAGGACAACAGCGGCAGTTGATGGAGCAGGCCCGGGCCCGGGCTGACGCCGAACAGCGCGCCAGCGGCCATATGGGCAAGGTCACGCAGGGCGAAGTGGTCGGGCTCGCAGGGATCGGGCTGGCGGGCCACATGGACGTGCACAAGGTCGCTGCTGCTAAGATGCAGCAGCAACAACAGCAGCAACAGCAGCAGCACCACCAGCAGATGGGCAACAACCACGTTGTCAATAACAACAGTGTATCGCCGAGCCCGAATGTTGCACCTGTTCAACCGGGCGGTGGAGGTGGTATGGTTGTTAACGGTGCCACGCCTGGCTCCGCCAGTCCGGCACCCCCTCAATGAGGGCAATGAGTCTATCCTGCTCTCCTTGTGAAAGCGAAACGAAGGGAATGAAGGGAAAGATGGACGAGTCCCAAAGTTGATGCGACGGACTGTGCGTATGCATATGTTTGTGTGCGTCTGAGAGGCATCGGCAGCTTTAAGGGATGGAAGATTGGACGGACAAATGGATATGTTGTCGATTCGGATGAGGCAACAAGGCAATGGGGATGAGACGGGCTCCAAAGAGCATGATTCGGGTGCTTTTTTTTCTCGTCCTTTTTCTAACACTTTTTTTCTGTTTTTTGTGTGATGTAGTTGGTTTGGCTGAGTGTGCCAAATTATTGTTATTACTAGGTGGCCGACACCCGGGTACTTCATCTTACCCACCCGTGCTCGCCGCCACGGAAAAGAAGGGGGTTCAAAAGATGTGTGTGGGGATATCCGGTGGGGGGTTGGGCTGGGCATGGGGGAAGACGGGCTGCTGATCAAAGGGGTAGTGGATTCGTCACTAACTACCTTATGTTTTACGTGTTGTGTATTTTTAATTTGTTGGGGAGGGGGGTCCGGGGGCGTGGATTGATTACAACGGGGAAGAAGACAGGAGACAGTCACGCAGAGCGTCGTAGTAGGGAAGGTTGTAGTAAGACCGCACTGGTCGGAAGAATAGTTATGTTTACCTCTTCATGCTCATTCTTTGTGTTCGTTGTTCGATTTGGAGACCCTTGATTTTGTTAAACGCGGCGTAATCTGTAATATTCAGCGCGTTATTTCACATTCTGAAGTTATCAAGCTGTTAAAACACCTTACGGAGAGTTCGGCCAAAGTTCAGGTTCTTATATTAAAGGGAAACAGACTGTTCTACAGGGGGTGGGTGGCCGAGCTAGTAGGCTAACGAGGAAGGTTCTAGGCTGGTTGATGGACTCTGGCCGGCTACAGGAGTATAGGCTAGGTAGAAAGCTAGAGATAGAGCCTGCAGGCGAGCGCTAGTTTGTCTGGAGGCCGGTAGAGAGCCTCCTTTTCTTTTGTAACGGATGGGTACAGGATTTAGTAGCTTCAGAGGGTAGGCGGAGGTTTTTACCCGGCCGGACTAGCGAACAGCTAGGATGGTACGGTTTCCTTTGTATTTAGCAGTAGAGGGACCGGCACGCCCTAACGGGCATAGCGGTGTAGGAAATAATAATAATAATATATTAAAGGGAAATTAAAAAAAAAAATGCATTTTATTCGCGTGTGTCACCGACGCAGTGTTAGCTGCCTGAGTATGCATTGAGCTGGGTATCATTTCCTTTATGTTATTATACACAAGGCATTCACCAAATTGTTTCGCCGCCACCTAATCCGATCCATCCCGTGTCTTTTGTTCACTTTGTTGTCCCTGCCGACTCCCCATTTCAGCCCGCAGCGCCCTCAACTCGTCGAGCAGCTCGGTATGAAAGTGGTCGTAACGCTCAATGTACAAACGGCGCAGCTCAAAGACGACCTCGATGGCAATGAGAACGATGATGATCCATTCGAGACGGGTACTGTGCGCTTCGCTAGACAGCTTCTCGCTGATGTCAAGCACACCCTGGGCGACGGTCACGACCTCCTGGGCGTACGTCATCTTGTCATTAAGGGTCTTGATGCGCACGCCGACGTCGAGGGCCTTGCCGATCTTGGCGTAGTAGGTCTCGAGCTTCTCCTCGGTGTCCCAGAAGATGTCGGGGAGTGCGTCGGTTAAGTCATTGTAGTGATTCAGCTGGCTGCGCAAGTTGAGCAGTTCGCCGGCCTTTTGCAAAATCATGCCCCGCGAGAGCGGGGCGCTCAGGCCTTGCGACAAGCGGTCGGGGATATTCCGGGTGCTTTCGAGGTAGCGAGTGAGTGAGCTTTCAAGCACGGCTAGCTTGGTGCTGCGGGCCAGGCCCGAGGAGAAGGCGATCTTGGCGAGGGTGGTTTCGAGCCGGTCGCCGGCCAAGACCTCACGGCGTGTGCCGAGCACCACGACATCGCCGGTGACACGGCTCTCTTCCTGCTCCGGGTCGACCAGAAACTCGAGATCCTCCTCCTCCTTCTGCTCGATAAAGGGCGTCTCGGCGGCCGGGAGCAGATGTTTTGTGGCCAGGCTGTTGACGATATCAGGCGGGAGCCCCCAGGTAACAACGGTGCCTGAGGGGAACACAAAGATATCGCCAGTGTTGAAGCCCCGAGCGTGCACAACCTCATGGGACTCGAACCCGTTGCCGTCGGGATCGATTAAGAAACCGTGATGTTTCAGGATGTCCTCCACTCGATCCATGTCAAAGGTCTCGGCCACGCACACGGCGCTGACAGTGGAACTACCCTCGGCGCCGGGGACTGACTCGGCGGCCGGCGGCGGTTTCTTGGCCGGTACGCCTTTCTGAGCGACGATGGCAACGCGGTGCAGCGAGTTTTTGAGCGGGGGCTTGCGCTTCTTGTTGGTGGGGGTGGCCGGCTTCGTCGGGGGGTTGTCGTCGGTGGATTTCCCCGCCTTGGGCTCGCGAGCCGGCGGGTCACTGCTGTTCTGCTGCAAGAGCACATTGGAAGTAAAGAAGTTCCTGCGGCGTGGGATATCGGCGGGAGGCATGGGATGAACGTGCCGTGGGTTGAGCAAAGGCCGGCAAGCGGGGGAGAAGAGCATCGTCCTCGAATTCATACTACAACTCGTGATGCCGCGGGCACTGGACGCCCCCAGCCCCAAATTTGGCAGCAGGTGCCTCATGTTGGCGCCATTGAAGTGTGGGTTGACTCGGGAGCCAATTGGGGTTGTGATGTTCGGAGAGGAAAAGAAAAGGGACGAGATTGTGGAGATTTACACGACTTGGTGGAGGTGCTGTTTGGGGAGGGAAAAAGATGGCTTGGCCGGCCCGGCAGGCAGTGCGTCATGTGGGGGTCTTGGACAACGCGTAACTTACAGCGTATGTAGATTACGCTCCGGTTCTCCCACGTATTACATCCTGGTTTATTTCAAGACCCACCTTGGCAGCTTTGAGCTTGGGATGAAAGTCCCACATCACATGGAACTGGCCAGCTTCCACTCCTGCTTCCACGAAACTGGGGACATTGTAGTATTCTCCTTGTTGCCTACCCCGCCATGGACGACATTCGTGTGGAAGACTACCTCGACGACAAACTGCAGTCGACGACCGACTTCGACGACCTAGAAACACTTCTCAGCAGTGTCGAGCTCCAGCGCAGCCAGCTGCAAGCCCAACTCGACGATGCCACGCGCGAGCTCGACGAGGCGCGCAAGTCGTCCACAGACCGCAGCGTCGCCCTGTTAGACCAGATCGATGAGTTCCAGACGCTTCAGAAGACCATAGATGTGCGGTTACAGATCATCGCCGAGTCTGATGCACCCGACGATGCGATTCGCCGCCTCGAGCCACCCATGAAGCAACTACACAAAGTCGACCTCGCCTACCGCTACCTACTGCTGCTCCAAGACGTCGAGAGCCTGCGTCAAGCCGCCCACTCACATCTGCCTCAAGACCCCAAGGCCGCCCTGACACCATACACGAAGCTGAAACAGATGTCGGTGCGCCTGAAGGAGCTCCAGGAGCAGGCGGACGGGGCGGCGGTGCATCTGGTTACCCATGTCGAGAACACGACCGAGAAGCTTTGGGGGGAGATGAAAAAGATAATGTGGGACGAGCTGGAGGCGCTGCTGGCCCGACGTGGGTGGCCCAACGTTGATCCGGACTCTGAGGTCGACGAAGAGTGGCTCCAATGCTTCGAGAAGCTCGTCGACCTGCAGGTTCCCGAGGTTGTGTACTCTTCATCAGGCACCGTAACCCTCCTACCGCTCGACGTCATGGCCCAAATCTTCATCAAGGAGTTCCGCTTCCACTTTCTCAGCAACAAGCCTACGAGCAGCCCGCAAGCTCTCACAGCTCATTGTTTCCCGTGGTTCCTTACCTTGGTCGAAAAATGGGAGGATTTTCTGCGGGATAACTTTGGTTCTGTTCTCGCTTCCCGGTTTGGCGACACCGACGTGGCGCATAAGATGGTGTACATAGACCCCGTCTGCGCCTTCATATCCTCGATGTTACCCGTCATGAGGGAGAAGATCACGGCCACAATTGCTGAGACGGCTGGAGACACCGTTTTCCTTAGCAGCCTCCTGACGCAGCTTATGACCTTTGATGAGCGGCTGAAATCTGGTTTCACGTACGATGGCGGGAACGCAGAAGAAGAAGGGTGGGGTGGGCTCACCTCCGAGGTGCTCGGCCAACACTTCCGGGCCTGGCTCGAGGCCGAAAAGAAGTTCGCACTAGAGCGTTATCAGACGATCATGTCCGCGCCAGACGCGAGGAAGATCGACTACGATTTCGCCACCACGGGCAAAACGAAGCCCACGTTTGCGGCCGTCCGGGTTACTGACCTGCTTCGGTCTGTCACGACGCAGTACGAACGGGTCTGGCGGTTCTCCCACAAGCTGCGCTTTCTCATTGACATCCAGCTCACGATCCTGGACGAATACCATGACCACCTGCGGGGCACGTTGGAGGCCTACCTGAGCATCACCTCGACAGTGGGTAGAGCGTTCGGCGTTAGCAAGGAGCAGCTGGCTGCGCTCGAGGGCACCGGCGCGTTGGAAACCCTTTGCAAAGTGTATGGCAGCGCAGACCACATCGTGAATACGCTACGGGACTGGAGTAACGACGAGTTCTTTGTCGCGCTGTGGGAGCAGCTCCAGTCGCGAGCCAAGGGCACGGGCAGCGAGAACCAAGACAACCTAGCCGGCGGAATGAGCTACGACCATGTGCGGGATAAGACCTCGGCAGCGGTGGGCAAGGAGGACGACGGTGGGGGTGTACTATTTGACGAAACCATCTCGGCGTACAGCCAGCGACGGAAGCGCGCCGAGGAGTTTCTGTCTGAGGCCTTAGTCGAGTCGCACCGGAAGGCGTTTAAGGCGTATCTTCACCGGCCGCAATGGAGCACCATCGCCGATGAGTCCACGCCAGCAAGCGATCTGGCCGTCACGGCGGAGCTGGACGAGCCATTACGAGTACGTGTGACCTTCTCCCCATTCCTTGATTTCTCCTAGTCCATGATTAACTAGTGGCACCAGATCCTCAAACGCGACTTCGACTTTCTCCAACGCGCGCTGGGCACAGCCGTGTTCCGCCGTGTCTGGCGGGAAGCGCTCGAGACACTCAACAACACCCTATGGGCTGACGTGCTGATGAGCCACCGGTTCACTGCCACAGGCGCCGCTCAGTTCCGCCGTGACGTACACGCGATCTTGGCGCTCATCGAGCGGTACATCCCCGACGGCTCCGGCGCGTTGGGCAGCCTGAGCGAGGCGCTCGGGTTGTTGAACCTCCCTGTGGCTGTCGACGGGCAGGACGAGGGCGCCGGGATCTCACTGAAGCGAGCCACGGACAGGGTATTTACCGACAACACGGAGGCGAAGAAGGTTCTCGAGGAATTAGAGATCGACTCATTGACGGCGGCCAATGCCCGGCAAATATTGCAGCGCAGGGTGGAGAATGCAGAATAACAGGCTGCGAGGTTTGGAGAGCTGTTGGGTATATCGAATGTACATATTGATCATCTGTCTATGTATAAAACCTTCCACGTTCTCCATATAGCAGGACCCTTCTCTAAATGGTATCTCCTGTCAATATTCCTTTGGATGTCCACCCTATCATCAAGCCATCCTGGGCGGGTGGTTTCGTCAATCCCTTCTCGCCCGTTCCAAATCCTGTGCCGGTTGAGCAGGCTAATCGTTGTGACCCCGTTGAAGGGCTCTTCTCTCTCCTCCCGTTGTGCAGGGGGGGTGATCAGAACTGGCTGCCCCCCGATGTGAAGTTCATACGCTTCTGCGTTCAGCTATTTCCCACCCTCACCAATACGATAGGCGGCCGTCATACTCCCCCTAACCTCCTCCATCTCAGTTGATAGCCCGCATAGTCATTTCGACCACCGCAAACGTGCCGGCGCTGACGGGCATAGCCCTCAACAGAGTTGGCCCGATGCCCTTCCAAAAGCCGCGGGCGCCTTCAGCGCGCCAAGTCTGGGCAAAGCAGTCGCGCATGGTCTTGTACCGCTGGTCGGCGCCAAACCCATCCGTCTGCATCTTGCTCTTGATCACATCGAGCGGGTAGCTCCCCAACCACAGTGCCTCACCAGCCAGGCCGCCGTAGAACGCCACCTTCCAGCTGGCAATCTCCTTGCGGTCTACCCCGTTGCGCGCTGCATCCGCATTCATGAGCCACTCAAACGCCAGGAACCACATGCCGTATGCCTGTGCCTCGCGCAGCAGCGTCACGGCCTCGCCGCGGTACAATCCGCGCGCCACGCCGCCCCCGATTGTTGGTGAGCACAGCTTGCGCACGCAGTCTAACGGCCCGTTGTACAGCTTCGCAGCGCCGTGAGGTTGGGTCTGCAGGCGGATACGCACGTGCTCGATCGGCCCGGAGAGAAACGAGTTGGCCAGTCCCGCAAAAGCGCCCGCAGCATAGTACTCGCCGTAACTGAGCTGTTGTGGTGTTGAGCCAGCGGTGGCGGAAGACTTGCGCTGCTCGAGATAGCGGCGCGCGGCATGGAACGCCCCGAACTGAATGGACACACATGCGCCGATACCCAGTAGTGGCGTCAGTGTGCCTTTGTAGAAGGCGAGCGCACCTTCATTGCGGTAGATGGACGTGGCGGCAACGAGGGCGGAAGGGTAGGCTTGGGAAGTTTGCAGACGGACTTTCACGATGTCGAAGGGTTGCCCTGGTGCGTGGAGAAGTCGCCTCTAGTTAGTTGCCTAGGCATCGGACTGAAATTCGCTAACTAAGGGGAGCAGGGAAGACAGCAAACTAACCGATCAATACTTGGGCAATGCCGCCTGCGGCGCCCGAAAACAAGTCCTTTGCCGTCTGAAGACCTGAGGACGAGCCGGAGCCCTCGTGGGCGTCTATGTCGGCGGGTGCGTCTGCCATTCTAAGTGTGGGCGGGCGGCAGTTAGGCTGGATGGTGCCGATATGGTTTATCTCTACCCTCGAAAAAAGAGAACCCAGGGCTTGTCGGCCTTGATACGTAATCCAAGGGGAAAGCAAATGGGCTTGATAAGTATGCTGATCGCAAACAGCCGGGAAACCGCTGGTTCACGCTCTCAACAGTGCCGCCACTTTAGACGTAGTTTACGACTTAGTGAGACCGGCTGGTATCAACGTAGTTACTGCGGTCGTGCCGTTGTGCTGTCTGTCTAGCATGTGTGAGCGCCGAATGTCGGCTCTCGCGGTGCTGGGGTTTATCAAAATAATCCTCACACTGGATCGCGGGGCCTGGCGGGGCTGCAGGGTTCTTGGGGATGTTTCAGGGGTCCTTGGAACGCCGAGTCGGTTGCGTGCTTTTCGGTAGTCGGATAGCTGCATATTCCATTATCCGGGTCGGAACTCGGAGCTTGGCAAGTTAAGAATGACCCGGTGGGAGATAAAAACCAATACCCACCTGGTGAACGGTTCTTGAGCCAGTTGCCCCATTTGCGTTGAGGTCCCGTAATGTAGACTTCGATCCCGTCTACTAGATATCCGCGTTCCATTAAACGAGTTGTAGCGATGCTTGCAGATTTTCCAATCTCACCGGGCCGTTCGAGCATGTTCTCATTGTGTGGCTAACCAACGCATTTGAGCTGAGAAGGTTTGGGAAGTATTCATCCGCTATACCCTTGTCACATAGCTCTTCTTCTCGCCCGACACCTGAACCTGCGCATGCGCCTCGATCTGGATCGCCTCTTTCAGCTTGGCCACCACCTCGGGCTGCCCGCCAAACGCCTGTTCCAGGATCTCGTCCAACTCTCTTTCCACCTTGCCCACATTCTTACCACCAAGTTTGTGATTGTTGTTGTTCGTGGTACTATGCCCCACCCCGCGTGCGCCGTTCAACACGCCGGCCCACCTCCGCGTAAAACCTACGATGCTCTGCCGCAGCAATCCGTCCAATTGTTCACTCGCATCATCCGTCACCGGTGGCGCCGCAAATCCAATCTTGGGTGTTCCGCCAGCGCCAGCGCCTCCCCCGTAGCCTGGTGTGGGTGTGCTGGCGCCACTCCTCGACGTCCACAAAGACGAGCCAGGAATATAAGTGCTGAGGTTTCCAAAGCTGCTTAGTAGGCCGCCGATCAGGTTCTGTGCGGGCCGGAGAGTGTCCCATATCTGCGCAAAGTGTTCCTGACTTAATCCCCCGCTGTCACCGCCGCGGACGTCGCCGATCTCGAGCGTCATGAGTTGATTCTTGAGGATGAGTAGGTTTTTGATCATAAACAGATCCGGATCTGTGTTAATTTTGGAGGAGTTGGCGCCGACGGCGGCGGTCTTGAGGCGGCCTTCAGCGCGCTGAAGGCAGGCAATGGACTCTTTGAGAATCCTGAAAATTACAGGGCTACTACGTTGCTAATGGGGTGTTAGCACCTTATCGCAAGACCAGCCATGTTGTGGGGGGCTAGGTAACAACTTACAAATCGCTCTTTAGGCATGGATTGGTCAAAAATAACCATCAACTCCAGCGCGCGCTTCACTGGGGGGAACGCGCTGGACGCGATATCTCCGTTAGCCACGGGCTCGATCTTGAGAGCGTCCACCGGGACCACGGCCTTTGTTATGGACTTGGTAATTTCGGCCTCAAAAAACCCGTCGGCAAAGGCCCACAAATGCTCGGCGAGCAGCCGGGCGGCTAACTCTCGGCAACGGCCCACAAACAAAGTTTCCTCTTCATCGTACTCGGGGAGCAGGTACTCATTAGTTATCCAGCTGACAAGGTGGCAGACCGTCTGCAGATCGCTGCCTTGAAGGGCTGACTGCAGGCTTGCGGCAATGGGCGCGACGTTTGCTCCCGTTAAGACGGTGCGCTGCGACTTGAGCACGGCAAAGGCAGATTGCGCTTCGGTCGAGTAGCGGGCGTCAATGAAGAATATGCTTTGGAAAAGGCTAGCTTCGCTGTCGGAGCGCTCGAAGCACTGTTTTACAAAGTTCCGTGCTGCACTCTCGGGTGATTCCTTCGCGGCGGTCCGAAAGACGTCGAGATCGTGTTGGGTCATAGGCTTGAGATCTCGTTCTCGGGCAGCCCAGTACGAGTGGAACAGGTTGTTTGCGGTATTTGCGTAGATGTCGGCGTTCGGTTTTGAGGAAGGATACCCATCGTGTTCGTATGCGCTCTGCACCACCAGTTGGACGTTAGGAACGAGCGAGTATGATTCGAGAACCATTTCCTCAAAACGACCGTAAGCGAGGGCGTGGCGAGCAGGCTCGGACTGGGTTCCTGCGATCTGCCGGGCTATCTCGGCCGACACCTTGTTGAGATGATTGACGAAGCCCACTTCGAGAAGATGTAAGGCCTTGGTTAAGAGTGCTTGGTAGCGTGCCAAGTACGACTCGGCATCTCGATACGTCGACTATAATGTTTATCAGCCCACAGCCTAGGGACATTATCAAGCTGTAACCCCCTACTTTCCTTGTTGGACTTACATTCTTAGTCATAAACTCTATGCAGGAGTCCAAAGTTGACAAGATTTCGGCAAAGTTGCCTCCTTCCACGAGCCTCCCTGCACCGGGCGCATTGAGTCGGCGGGTAGCCGAATCGAGGTATGTGTAGTACTGGAGATCCATCCCGACGGATTCAGCCAAGGTTTCAAAGTGCGTCTTCTCCGTCAGCAGGCCGTCGCATTGAGCTTTGAACGAGCTGGTCTGGTTATCAACGGCGCGGAACGACGAGCAAAGCGATTCGAGGACCTTGAGCGCCTGATCGGCATCGTCGATGAGGGCATCGAGATGCCGTTCCGTCATCAGAAGCTCATCGTGGTAAAGACTTGTTGGCCAAGCTGCGTTAGCGAGGAACTGCGCGCGACAGAGGCAGGACACGGCCAATGGGGCAATGGTTGACGAACAAATATTCTTGCTGGCTAGCCCGCAGCAGCTCCCCCCCTAGTGTACTGCCGTCACCGCCATCGCCTGAATCATTTCCTGGTTCAACTTCGGCATCCAAACTCGCGGTTACCGACTCCGCCAACGCCAACGCTTGCCAACTCCGACGGCTTCGCCTCGTTTGCCTCCTACGTTCCCGTTGCGGCTGGTACGCGGATAGCTGTTTCGCTACAATTTCGTAAAAGTCTGAGTAAGACTTGGCTCGTCGTGAAAGGGTCGGCTCTGGTGGATCGTGGGCATCTTCCTGAACTTCGAGAAGCGCGGGGAGGTTTTCTGGGGTCTCGCCGTCGCTAGTTGGCTTCTATGCACAGACAGGAGAAGTATCCGTTAGCATCTTGTACTAGGCGAGTGACGCTGTGGCGGTTTGGGGGAGCAGGAGAGGAAACTTACATTCGGTTGCTGCAAGAGCGACTGCTTCCGTCGATGGCCGGTACTCGGGGCTCCCACGGCCGGTTGACGTTGTTGCTGGATCTCAGGCACAAAGCTGTACCAGGAGTCCTCGTACATTTTGCCGTGGGCGTCGGCGTGTCGAGTAAACGGGCGTCGCGGTGATGTGTGAGTTGTGGGCCGTGGGCATGCTCGTGGACAAGCTGAGCAAAGCTCCTGGCCACAGTATCCGATTGTGTATCAGGTTCGGTATAAAACGTACCGTCGCGTAAGGAATCCAGACTCGGCTCGCCCGCCGTCGGGTCGCAAACAGTGGGGCAGCTATCCTGAGCTTCGTGCACGGGCCATTTCAGATGGGACGCCAAGCCAAGCCGAGTTAAGCATGGAGATTCTAGAAGCTTGCGAGTGCTCATCATAGTTATATCTGAGCTCACCCCACCACCGAGCTCCCTCACCTTGAGATTCATGCTCTCCTCATATCTGTGGTCGCCGAGTGGCCTCCTTCCCGAGGCACAACCACTATCGCTCGGCAGAACGAGATTTGAATTGGGAAATCTAAGTTATTGTTATAGGTAACGAAAAGACTGTCGTGAAAAAAGGAAATTAATAACCGGACAAAAAGAAAGGGCAACATCAAGTATTAACCCAAAAAGGAGGAAACGGGAAACAGTATAAACCAACCCACCCATGGCTTCGCTTCTTCTTTCCCGGGCCACTGCCCTCCGAGGACGTCCCTTGCCACTTCGCTCCCTTGCGGCTTCTTCCTCGCAATGGGCCCGATACTCCACTACATCCGGGCCGACACGACGCTCCGGCCCTCGCATTTTCAGTCTTCTCGCTGTCACCGCTGCGGCCGGCGCGGGTGCTGTCTTCGCTTACCCGTACATCGCTAACAGCCCCGGCCTGACTGGCCCACCGCAAATCGAGAAGGCTGATATCGTTTACGAAAAGCCGCGGAAGAAGGCCGCATCCAAGGAGGAAGGCCGCGCTATTGTGAGCCCGCAGCACGTGCAGGTCAAGAACAGCTGGGAGCACCCTGGAGTGTACGCTTGGGGGTCCAACATTGGCAAAGTTGTGGCCCCGGACTCGAACGAACCAGTCATCAAAACGCCCCGGCGAATTCCTTTCTTTGATGGCCAGATCCTCCGCGACTTGAAGCTTGACCGCGATTTTGGTGTGGCTATCACCGAGAAAGGAGATCTCGTACAGTGGGGCACAGCCTTCTCCAAGGATTCTGTTGCGCCGACTGTTACCCTACAGGGCAAGAACCTGTCCAAGATAGCCATCTCACGAGACCGAATCATTGCTCTTTCGTCGAACGGGTCCGTCTATTCACTGCCTGTTTCCCAAGCGGACCAGGTTGCGGTCGCACAAGCAACATCGGGGACTCAATCCAGCGAAACCTCATCGTCATCGTGGCTCCCATTCTGGTCGTCATCCTCTGGGTCCTGGAGCGGCTGTCGATCCCTCACTCCGTCTAGCTTGGGGTGGGGCGAGAAAGTCGTCGATGTCAAGAGCGGCCTTCAACATTGTCTGCTGCTGACTTCCAAAGGCCGCGTATTTTCTGCCGCTGCCAGCTCCGAGGCCTTCCCTTCTCAGGGTCAGCTTGGCGTGCCCGGCCTAACGTGGGAGACACGGCCAAAGGGGCCATTTGACCAACCCCACGAGGTGATAGGTCTGAAGGGTTCCAGTATCAGCGCCATCGCTGCAGGCGCATTACACTCACTGGTACTCGATAACAAGGGGCGGGTCTTCTCGTTCGGAGATAACGCCAACGGCCAGCTAGGGTTCGAGACGGCGATCGGGGCCATCGTCGACACGCCCTCGCCACTGCCCATTGACAAGCTCTATGCTGGCACGGGGTTTGCGCCCAACGTCACTGCGGTTGCGGCCGGCGGGCAAAACAGCTATTTCACCGTAGATGCCACCAAGACACAAGGCCACGACTCCCGCGAGGTCGGCCGCACGGTTGCCGACACCTGGGCCTGCGGCGCTGGCATCTACGGTAACCTCGGCTCCGGAAAGTGGACACACGTCTCCCCGACGCCGAACAAAATCAAGGCGCTGTCCGGTCTGTACGAGTTTGACGAGGCCGCGGGCCGCGTCACCCCCATCCGCGTAGCCGGGTTCGCCGTCGGGAGCACTCACGCCTGCGCTGTCCTCGCCAACTACACCCACCTCACATCATCATCGCAATCGTCATCATCCACTGATACCAGCTTTGGCGCCGATGCTCTCTGGTGGGGCGGTAACGAGCACTACCAGTTGGGCAACGGCAAACGGAGCAACGTCAACGCGCCTGTGTACATCGGCCCACTAGACGCCAGGACACATGTACAAGATGGGCAGGTTGGAGCTGGCGTTGGCGGGGCAGACCGCCTCCAGCTCACGCCGCGGACGACAGTGCGGCTGGGCGAGCATGGTAAAGGGAGGAAGGTCAGTGTTGAGCAGCGTGTCGAGTGCGGCCGCTTTGTGACGGCAGTGTACTCGGGCGCATGATTTGGTCCCGAGTCTGTTGACAACGGTACATGAGAACCGGGAAGTCAGACTGTATTTGTTTGTATGATATATGGAAGCAGAGAGGGTGGTCCTTGGAAGTTTAGAGTTCACTGTACCACAGTATTGTACTCTTTTGCTTTCCTTTTTTTGAGGTTACCGGGGCTGAATCTGTAACATAATTATGTATGTGTAAACAGGGATGTGGAAATAACTACCGCTCAATCACTCTATGGTTTATCAACCGAACCATCGAAACCTTTGGGGTCAGTCGCCTAGAGAGGTTACGGCACTTTGGAGCCCAAAAGCAACTCCTAATACATTATTTGAACGTACGAAGGTAAAACTCTAACCTCAGCGGCCTAACCAACACTACCAGGGATGAACGACGGAATTGCGGTACGGTGGCAGGATGACGTTCCTCCATCCCAAATCCACCACTCATATAACACCCTTGATTACCCGATCAGCAACTATCCCCGCGAACGATAGAGTTCCAGTTGCCGGACTCAAAGTTTTGGCCGCCAACCGTCGTAGCAACCGAAGCACAGGTGTTGACGATGAACCCGGCGCTCTGGGCAATCATCTCCCAGCGATCCAAGAGTTTGACGCCGTGGTTCTGTGTGGAAGGGGCTGTGTCAGTCTTGTTTTGTGACAGGCGCCAAAACAAACCAAAAAAAGGGGTTGGGGGGGTATCGTGAACTGGGAGGAAGCTGAGGGGTAATTATGGCACATGGGCCAGGCCGGTTAAGAGAGACGGGCCGACAAGCTGGGCAGACGGGGGCTATGGATCGTGTAGGGGCAGAAGGGACTTGCTAAGACTGTGCGGAACAAAACTCACATCGTTACACCAATAAACCGCCGCGTTGTTCGTGCAGCTAACCCGAGCACACACGCCGGGCCCGGATCCCATGCGAGGCGCCGTCGTGAGGGTCATGAGATACTGGATCGCCTCGATGGCGCGGCCTCTGTCAGCAGACGGGAAGTTACCGCATATGACCCTGGTGGCACGCTTTCTGTCCGCCGGGCCTGTAACGCCGCCCGCGACTTCGCCCACGAGCCCGTTCACCACTTCGGCCGCACCAGCAACCTTGTCGGTTAGGACAGGGAGCTTGAAGTCCGGGTTGAGGGCGACGGCCTGGGCAAAGGCTTCCTGAATGGTGCCATTCAGAACTTCGGTCCGGCCCGGCGAGACCTCGATCTCGAACTGGGCAGGCAGGATGGTGTATTTCTCAAGGGGGTCAGGAGACTCGACGGCCATGGTCTGTGATAGGATACAGGAAGTCAGCTTGGCGATCGTAGCCCATAATGTTTATGGTATGTTTCTCTTGCTGGGCTGCTCGCGATCAAAGACGCTTGAGATGCGGCTATATGAGAAGGCCACTTACGATCTGGGCCATGAGGAGGCCGAAGACGGAGACTAGAGCGGTACGCATGATGGGTGAGAATAAGTAGCGGGTGGAAAAATGCAAATTGAAGGTGGCCGTTGATTAATTCTGATGACGAGTGGTGCTGATGGACAACTGATGATTCCTAAGAGCCTTGGTGATAACAAAGAGTCAGCCAAGTTGACGGGCCTAGGGGCTTTTATACACCAGCCGGACAGTAAAGAGCAGCCGGACAGTAAGGAGGAAGACCTTTTGGCCACAGTGGTCTACCTTGGGATACCCATCGCGTCCGACGCCTTTCGCCTGGTGTATCCTGACGTGGACGTCTGTGACTTGTCTTCCCTAGCAGTTGGGGACGGGGTTGTTGTCCTTCATTTTGGAGTAAACAAGGAGCTCTGTGATGAGTCTGGCCGATCTTCCCAAATATAGTTGAGGAGAACCCGGCGGTTTGCTCGACAGTTTGGGAAGCTCTCAAGCTCTGTCGAGCCAGACGATCAGAAAATATTCCACACCGGTGGCGGGAATTTCGAAAGCGGCCTAGGACGCCTTGATCATTGATGTGGTTTGAAAACCCATCGACACCATGGCGAGCTGAGTTGAGTTGTTTCTTTTTCCCGAGTTACGACCCGACCAACCTCTTGAAAATCAAAGTTTGGTTTTGAGTACCAGAGTTTCCCATATCCTAAAACTTTGACAATAATCTAACGCGATCACGAGTACCGAGAGTCCAACGCAAGAAATTCCAAACTGACCACCAGGTCAACAACTCTAGATGCTCCTCGACTTCCTAAGCGCCGGGAAACCCCTCCGCGTTCAAACCGTCCATCACAATTATGCCAGTTACAGACGGTACCAGATTTACAGGCCTCCCATTTGCAATTCCTTTCCCATTGTATACCTGTAGTCCCAGCTCGCGCCCGTTTTGTTTGCTGGTGATCTAGAAGAAGCGATACCTAGAAGGAAAACGATCGCCAATTCAACTCTGCTGTTGTCCCTCAAGTGTATGTACAGTATGAAACTTTATCTCACCGACATTGTCACCGGTGGCGAGTACCTTAGGGTAGGATTCTGAATCAGAGAGCGGCACACGGTTTGAATAGAAGTTTAACCCCCGGTAATTCGGATAACCAAGGGATATTTCCAAGCAGAAACTCGAGTCACACCAACTACGTGGTTCGTTTAGGCCCCCAAAACGACGTGACGCAGCCACAAGGCCACTCTGAGGATAAGGGGTTTCGACCCCACGTTACATCATCGGCATGGTCTTTGTGTATCCCGGGACTCTTCAATGCTCTGGCATATACCCGGGGTTGTCGAATTCGAAGAGGATCCGACGCAAATGGCTATGAGAGATAATCACCTATGTTGTGCCACTCCTAGCTGCCACGGTTTATGAAACACAATTGTTCTTTTCACCACTGTGCGAGCGGTGAGCAACGACTTCGCACTGGCTGCTGGCAGGTTTGTCCCGAGTCGCCAAGCTCGGAGAGCCGGAAACGGCCCGCCAGTTGGTGCATTTGTCGGGGGTTGTGGGATTTTGTTTGTCTCGATGCCAGATTCTCTGTGCCGTTCCTGCCGGAGTGCCGAGCATGGTGACCCTAGTAGCCAAGCAATATGCGAGCGGGACCAACGGGCCTCATAAGCCCAACGGGTCTAGCACAAGCTTACGCAGTTCGTGATGGGATGAAGGCCCACAGGGCCACGGCTGCCGTCAGCGTGCAAACAGGAGTGATATGGAGTCGAGAAGGTTTCTTTTTCGGTCCTGCCTTGAGCAGCATCCGAAAACACAAACAAACCGCGAAAACCTATTCCCAGACGATTCCCCCCCTCCTGCCCCGAATCAAACCAACGAGCACTCGGTAACTTGATCGGCACTGCAACCACTGTGTGTAACGAAGGACCCAAGCAACCAAGGCAGCTATTACGCGTTTGAGAGAGACCGAAATACTTCGGAATACACACGTAGGCGGACTTGGTGTGACCGAGCGACCTTCTGTGGGCGATCTCGCCCGTTCTCAAGAGTATCAAACCATGGGATCGAAATAACCTGTATGAACACAACTTGAAGCGAAGAGTACCCCCAGGCGCTTCTTGTTGTGCTCCGGGTGCCCCTCCGCCAGGGTTGACGAAACAGATCCCGATGGCCATGGACCAGCAACAACCCCAGGGCAGCGACAATTTCGCAACAACCCTCCGCCATGTCGCCCAGAAACTCCTCTTCCGCGGTGGCTGGAAAGCCCGATTCTCCGTCGTCGTGCTTCTGCTCGTGGCCTTCGCCTTCCTTGCCCACCACCCGCACTTTTACTCCGACGACTTCTATGTTCCATCGGCGGCTCCCAACCGCCACACTAGCGACAGCCATGCCTTATCGCCACAGCCGACATCACCATCACCTAGTGGGTGGTGGATGGAATTTTTTACCCGGCTCGACACCACTCGCGTCACGGCTCGACCGATCACGATCAAAGACTGGGACCCCTCCATAAACTGGAAGCCCGGTAGCGATGCTGTACGACCCGACCTGATCAAGCTCCGCGAGGACGACGAGGCCAAGTTCCGCTTGTCGCACGCGGCACTCGTCGGCCAGCTCGTGACCTTCGCGAACCACCTTCCCTACGACGCGAATACCACGGGCATCGTCACAACGGCAGGTGTGCCTAATTTCGGGCAGGCGATATCGCTGGTGCTAACCGCTCGACGGGCTGGGTCTCGCTTACCGATCCAGATCGTGCTAGACTCGACATCGGCGTGGGTAGACTGGATGTGCGCCGAGACGATGCCGCGGTACAATGCTGCTTGCGTGTCTTTGAAAGAGGCATGGGCTGGGCTCGGCCCGCTGGTGCCCGAGCTGGAGCGTTTCCAGTGGAAGGTCATCTCGATCGTTGCTTCGACGTTCCAAAACGTTCTCTTCCTCGATGCCGACTGCCTCCCCGTGCGGAACCCAGACCCGATCTTCGACCCGGGCTCCGAGCCCTTCTCCTCAACCGGCTTCATCAGTTGGCCCGACTTTTGGACGTCGACCGCCTCAGTATCGTTCTACCGCATCGCCGGGGACCTCGAGGTCCCACCGGTCCCGTCGCGGCCAACATCGGAGAGCGGGGTGATGGTGTTCGATAAAGCACGACACGCGGATACCCTCCTCCTGGCAGCCTACTACAACCATAACGGGCCGAAACATTACTACCCGCTGCTCAGCCAGCACGCGGCTGGCGAGGGCGACAAGGAAACATTTTTGCACGCCGCGCTAGTGCTTGACGCGCTGAGACAGCGTGGACAGTACCAGCAACCGACTGAGTGGATGAAACCTGGGATCGGGCTGAAGAAGGGG
Organism: Chaetomium sp. MPI-SDFR-AT-0129; assembly: GCA_020726445.1. NCBI lineage: Eukaryota > Fungi > Ascomycota > Sordariomycetes > Sordariales > Chaetomiaceae > Chaetomium > Chaetomium sp. MPI-SDFR-AT-0129. The sequence continues at coordinate 607,010 of JAGJXA010000008.1, read as the reverse complement.
TATTATGATGTCAAGAAACTGCCTTCTGTCCACGGACGGTCCGCCAAGGGCAAGTGGACGGGCATGTTTCTCCAGCAGACCGATCCGGTGGCGGACTACCGCGCCGTCATGGCTGTCGTTGAAGCAGAAGCAGCCAAGAATGGCGAGCCAAGGAGGACACGACAACAACAAACCAGAGAAGAACGAAAACACAAAGGACGAAAAGAGCCAAGAAAAGTAGAGGAAGAAGACTTTCTCACCGACCCATCCGCCCTGGCCACCGTCGCTCCCCATCTGCCCGAGCACTCCAACAGCGGTACCATGTTTTTTCACCACAGCGGCGTCAAGCCCGACTTCACGCGCGTGGTCGACGAGACATGGGGCCTCCTCGAGACCGACTCGGAAGGCTGGTACGTGCGCCTGTGGGGTAGCCCCGACTGGATCGTCGACGCCTTTGACCGCGACGTCGAGAGGTTGTTGTGGGAGGATTCCGTGCAGGTGTATTGTCAGGAAGGGGCGCTGACGCGGTTCGAGCGGTTGCGGATGGTGTGTGACCAGTTGCGCGTGGTTTATGACCAGATTTATGGATAGCCGATCGCGTGCATTGGTCTCAGTTCTGACTGGGTTGAGCCTTGTTTGATGGAAGGTAGAATCTGGGTGGAGGCTTGGCAAAAGCGGGAAATGCGGGCGTGGAGGAATCACGTTAACGGTGCTAAGCGTACTGTGACGTTAGCCACTGTTTTTCAAGCTAACGGCAGCACTAACACGGGCCAAATGGACGGAGTTGGTGACTGAATCAAGTGTATGGAATGCGGGACGAAGTAAGGTGATGCCAATAAAAACATTCCCATCCAAATTTCAGTTTTCATTGTGGGATCAAATCACCAACCACAGGGCCGACAGCCACAGCAGGCGCCATAGCCGCGCCTCTCGTGCAGCACCCGCTGCGTCGCTTGTCCAATGGTGAGCGACTCATTCCGTCACGAACAACCCCCAAAAATAGCGTTAAGCGACGAGGCGCGAATGACCAAGACGCTTTCCCGCTGAGCCCCTGATTCAGCTTATACATACTCGGTCCTAAGTTGGTGAAGTCATTCTGTCGGACCCCGAAAGATCGACGCTCCGCATCTTTGTGCATCTGCATTTCGCACGTGCTTCACGAACCATTCTGCCTGTATTGCATCCATCCCGCATCATCCCGCCGACTGCATTCTGCATCCTGCATTCTGCCGTCGCGGGTGCATTCCGGTCGGTCCCTTGTTCGTGGCGCATCACCGCGAAGAAAGCGCCTTGGATTCATTTGCCCCATCGCTACTCGCCATTCTCGTGTTCATTTGTCATCGCGAGTCGCCCTCTTCGAAACTCCAACATCGCCAAGCGACAATCTGATACGCTTTCCTCAAGCCACCCTTTCCCCCGGCGACGCCACGAACCGAAGAAACCGACTGTTTGTACGAGGGAACTAACGATACGGATGCGTACCCATTTACTCTTACATACTGCGTCCCACAGCCAACATCCGATCTCCAACAACCTACCCTGGGATGGAGCACCTCGCCCGATTCCACCGGCGCAAGAAGGACAGCTCCACCACGCCAACCATCATCACTAGCGACATCCCAGACAACACCACCCCGGCCGTACCGCCGTCAACACAGACCGATGTTCCGTCTGCACCGCCGATGCGCACCCTGCAGAAACTGAGTCCCTTCCGGGTTTTCCAACGCTCGTCCGGGAAGCGAGCGCGTGACTCGCCGCCGGCCTCCCTTCCACACTCCCCGGCCGCGGCCCCGGTAGCCGGTAATGGTGCCGCCGATGGGCGCCCCGTATCGCCGCTGTCGCTCCAGGCCGAGACCGCGGGCAACGATGAGGCGCGGTCGTTAGCACCACCAAAGATGCCCAAGTTTCTCGATGTGGGTATTGAAGGTACGGTTGGCGGGCGATCCGGCCTTGTTTGTATTCTCCTGCCCGCGAGTTGCTAATTATAATCTGGTTGAATTAGAGATGGACAGGAGATTCACCGAACTCGTGTGGCGCGAGCGGATGCGACTCAGGCAGTCAGCTGCGAACTCAAGCCCAGACTTTCGCTGGGCACCCGTCACGGGACCTCATCTCAAGGTGCTCGACCGGTACTTAAACATCCAGCCGTGGAACAACAACCGGATAAAGTTGCGGGTGCCCGAGGGACACGTTGATTACGTCAACGCCTCACCTATCGTCCTCGAACCGTCGCCATCCCCAGACGCCCTTGCCGTCCCACAAGAACCAGACCGGTACATCGCGATGCAGGGACCGAAGCAGGCTTCGGCCGACCATGTGTGGCGGATGGTCGTGGAGCAGCTGGAGAGCCCTGGCGTCATTGTGATGCTGACGGAGACACATGAGGGCGCGATGGAGAAGTGCTTCCCCTACTTCCCCCGCAGTGAGAGTGACCCACCAGTCGAGATCAACGAGCACGACGAGTTTGGCGATGGCTTTCGTGCCACCCTCCGATGTGAGGGCCTTGAGGAAACCCCGGCCGGCGATGCTATCGAGCTGCGGAAACTCGTCATTCGCATTCACTCCCACGCAAAACCGCCCGCGCCGACTGCCTCTACTCCTGCACCCGATGATGCCGATATCGAGATGCTTTCCCCAGGCGAGGAAGAAGCCAACTCAACAGCCAATTTCCCCGCCGCAGACCAGGAGCAAAACCCCCCGGAAGAGGAGGATGTACCACCACAACAGCCAGGAGACACCGATCCCAGTCCCGACCACGATGAACAGCAGCAAACTGAAAACAGAAACTCCACGGATGAAACACAACAAAACGAGGAAGTCGAAGAACGAGTCATCTATCACTTCCTCTACAAAAAATGGCCCGACTTCGGCGTCCCTTCCCGAGCCGACATCGACTCCTTCTTTACCCTAATGCGCCTCTCCCGTGAACGCAATGCCTCCCCCTCCAACCCGCGCATCGTCCACTGCAGCGCCGGCGTCGGCCGCTCCGGCACATTCATCGCCCTCGAACACCTCATGCGGGAGCTCGAGGCCGGTGTGCTAGAGCGATGGGATGATAGGGTGGGTGCGGCGACCGATGATAGTCTTCTAGTTGGTGGTGCTGCTGGAGAGCAAGATGGGACTGGGTTAGGAGAGCCTCGTCCAGGGTCGAGTCGGGCCGGGCCGGGAGGAAGGCCGGACAAGCGTGGTAATGACAGCAGACGGCGCCGACGGAAGAGTGGCTCCTCTGCGGCAACCGATGCTAGCCCAAGGGGGTTGAGTGGGAGCAGCAGTGGCGACTCGGACAGTAACATAGGCAAGGGTGATCTCATCTTTGAGACGGTCAACGCGCTGCGGGAACAACGACGGACCATGGTACAGGCGGAGTCGCAGTATATTTTTATTTACCGCGTCTTGCGACAGATGTGGCTTGAGAAATATGGCGAGGAAGTGAGGGAAGAGAAGGTAGCAGAACAGCAGCAACCGGAAGTGAGTCGGGGGGCAGAGGCTAGGAGGCGTAAAGATGGGGAGCCGGCTCCGAAGAGGTTGGAGGTGGACCCGTTTGTGGAGAGGGATTGAATGAACCTTTTGGCGGGTATGGAGGTTGTGAAGGGTGGAGATCGGCCGACTCCAAGTTCAGCTCCTGGGGCAACTCCGAGCCAGCTGTTGCCGTGGTTTGACGTTCATATTTGCTTATATTTCCTTTCTTTCTGTCCTTCCTTTCCGGCGCACTCGGGGCGTATGTACTGCTTAGCTGGAAGTGTGCCTTCTGTTCTTTCTCATTTTGGCACTTCACCTTTTTTTCTTCTTTCTTAAGCGGCATGATATATGTGGTGGATGGATGGGGGACTTAGCCTGTGATTGATAAAGAGGGGGGGTATACGGATTATGACATGAGTAGATGGATGGTTATGGGTTGCTTTTATGTGGTTGATGTCTTTTTTATCATGGCATCTGACAGTGCCGGCGTCTCAACTCGCTGGGGAGGGTAACACTCAGTCTGGAACTGGGTGTGCGGAATAGGTCTCCTGCACACATATAGATTGTGCTTTTACTGAAGTAATCTGTCCCTCATGATGCCTTGCTTTCGCTTAATTTTGTGGTGTAGCGGAGGTGTTTCATCGAGTGACTTGTCTCCACGCCTAGTCGTCAAATATACCGTCCTGGCGCTGAGCGCCTTAGGGCCTTCTGCGGTGAACCAATTGGAAGACAAAGGAAAGCGAGGTTCGGGCATGGATAACAAATGTATGGTGACCCTTGAGGAGGCTGAAGCGGGTTTGTTGCGTTAAAGACAGTAAGAATGGCCTAGACACGGCGGGTCCTATGGGAGACTCTCAATCGACTAACACACCGGCTGGGGGGGGGAGTTGTACGTCTTTGATATGTATGTAATATCTATGTATGTACATGTTGAGCTGCCCGGCCCACCAACACGCCCATGACGACGCTCGGGTTATCAACGGGGAATAAGAATGGCATGGCGGCGGCTGCTATTGAGCCTGCTTTAGTGTTGTCGGCTGCATGCCCGTTAGCTACGTTTCATGACTGCGCAATGGCTGGGTCGGGTTTTCCCGTTCCTCACAGATGTTTTTCTTTTTTTGAGGTTCGCCTTGGAGAGGCGAGGCATCTAGCGGCAATTTCAAGCAGCATTCTCCCCCCCCCCCGGCAAGTCTCCTCTACACTAGTCCTGCTCGCTTGACCGAGTGGGCATCTCTGTCGGCGAGGCCGGCCAAAGATGACACTCTGCTGCTGGCGTCGGGTTCGGTTGTCAACTTGTCAGCGACATGTTGAGGTTACCTAGGAGACCACCCATGCGAGTGGCTTCTTTTTTCCTTTTTTTATCTCCTTCGGGGTTGGTGGAGGACAGAAACCTCAAATGCCCAGTGGGGCATGTTAATTTTCCACGTGGAGACCCTGCAGGTACGAGATTGTCAGCTTTACGGCATGGGGCAGACTCCGGGCCCATTCATGAGCTGAGATTGACAACTGGCGTCACCTTCGGTGTTTTCCTCGAGGTTTCAAGTAAAATCGACATCCCCGTTTATGGGCTCTTGGGCAGCTATTCCAAGAGGCTCAATTGGAAGAAACGCTTCGTTTCGCGACTCTCAACGCCCGACTCGATGAATGTGCGACAATCCACTTGCAAGGGGGTGTTTCGGAAGAGGCGGGCTGGAGGTTCTGTCACTTATATGTGGTGCTGACTCAGATTCACACCATCTCGAGAGATCAACCGTGGACGCACTTTTACCCGGCGCTGGGGGGGACAAGCTCGCCCTGCCAGGGGGGGGTTGAAGCAATCGAAGAAAAGGATAACTAGAAGGAGATGGTAATAGGATGCTTCGACACAGGACTTTGCCGTCGCAGTTTCGTTCTCACCTGTTTCCCTATTCCTCCATCTCCCACCCCCGAATCCAAACTCACCTCAAGTCGAGGAGGTCTGCTTTGACGAAAGGTCGGCATCCCAAAATTTCAGCTGGACCTAGCTAGCGCCAGGTACCTCGTGTGGTGTACATTGGTATAGTCCAGTGTCCTACGTGTACGGTAAAATCGTCTCGACGGGAGTGAAGGTCACAGCCGAGGGCGGGGCCTGCGAGGGGAATACCCCACTGATGGAACGACGGGCCAGCCAGCCCACAGGCCAGATTAGGCAAAGCATGGGCGCTAACATGTCGCTCCCTTGCCCTAGAACCCCGACTGGTCCTTCTGGAAGGATTCTGAAAAGAGAGCTGGGCCGATCAGCAGCGCCACTCGACTCGTTCTCCCGTCTCATTCACTTGACATCCATAGGTTCCATGTGGCCTGTCTTACCTGTCTTTTCCTTTCCACCTTCCAGCTTACGTCCCGCATCGCGTCTGCTCTCAAACGCCGCTTCTTGCTTCCCGGACGGCTGGACCCCGATTACACGTCCTCCCGCCTTCCAAAATTCGACCCGGCGGAAGAACGAAGGGCACGCCGCATTCGGCGGCGCATTTCCGACTCGCATCGCTTCGAAGGAAATAGAACGACGAGGCTATTTTTCCGAACGTGCGGGTAGCGCTCTTATCCCCCTTCCGCTCGGCAGTCTCTCTCGCTTCATCGGTTCTTTCGGGATCCTGTCTGCGCTGTATCGTGACTTGCGACCAACTCGCCCCCTCCGGTTTTGACAAATCAATCCGCCTTCGCCCGGCAAACCCGAGATCAGCCACCCTGGAGTCTAACGTTAAATCCCACGTGCTGCTTGCTCCCCCGACGCGTGGCCTGTGAACCCTCCCCCCGCGCGTTTTGTGGTTGCCCACCAACAAAAGACCGCGAGCGACCACCGGCTCCCGCGTTTATCGAGTTTTTATTTTGCACCTTGGAACTCCTCCTGACGCCACCCTCGTCGACCAGTCGGACTATGACGAATCATTAAGACGACCTTGAAGTCCGGCACCGATCATGACGTTGATTGTGAGTTGAGGTCCCGCTTTGTTACTTCGATCCCTGCAAGGTGTTCCTCAGCCCTTGAACCCCTGGGCACCAAAAGAGACCATTCGTCGGTTATCACCTTTGCGCTGGTCCCGGGGTTCTTGCTTTCTCCCTCCCCCTCATTTTATTTTTGTGGTGGAAGGCCAGAGACGGCAGGCTGCTCGACAAGGTGGCTGTGAATGGGGGTGCCAACAAACGCAGGCAGATGCAGGCTGGACATGCTGCCTGTTGTGTTACCCATGGGCCCATGTCGCCGCGGCTGAAAATGCGCCGGACATACCGGCCTCGCCCTTGGATATCTTCCACGTGCTTCTGTCCCGATGCCTTGGTTCAGGCACTTCCACCCCCCCTCACTCAGTGGATTCGAAGTTCGGCTTATTTACACCTCCCTCCTTCTCCTGCACACACGCATACTGATACCTTCTCGGATGCGCACCATACTCCGACAAGTGTCGCCCGCCTTACTATTCATCTGCCCACGTCGGCAAACACAGCCTCGCCATGCTAACTGCTACGGTTCAGCTCTGCCTCGCACATTACTGTGACCTTCACGGGCCGACGCCCTTGATGGTGACTGAAGGTCTTCCGGTCCCCTGTCATATCTGTTGCGACGAGGATCTCCCTGTTACCGGCGCTGCCCCGCTCAATAACAAGCAGCCTCGGCCAACAACACCCACCAACGGCGAATCTACACATGCAACCGATGTCACGGAAGCCCTACGTCGTATCAACCTGACCGAGCCACACAGCAACTCGCCGGCTACCGTTGGCAACCAAGACGCACGAACCCAACCTGATTCCCCCCTGGCAGGCGCCCAGGCGACCACCGCTGCAACCGCCGGTTCCGCCATCGAAACACCTCCTCAAAGTCCCCCGCGCCTAACCCGGGTATCCAGCGCACAACAGCATCCACAACAGCCGCAGCCACGAAAACAGCGCCAAGACTCCGGCTTCCGTAGGACGTACGATGATTATGTGACGCGGCGCGCCAGCCCATGCGATAACTGCGCCTTAACGCTACCCAAGCGGCAGGACGCGAGCAAGAGCCCGTCCGGGACGGAACCATCTGCCCCGGAGCGTAGTCCTACCTTGAGAACCCGGGCACCGTATGCCCGGGTCTTTACCGGCCTGGATAGTGGCACCCTGTCCCCCTCAGCTTCGCCGCAGTCTTTGTCCTCAGCCCCGTCTGAAGATGAATCCACCAGCCGACCACGCCCGTCCCACCGTCGAACCGCCACCGCCTTGTCTACGGCCTCACGATCAACCATCAATTCTGCTAGCGCGAACGCGAACGCACATTCCCACATGCATTTTCTCGACTACACATCAACCCACGAGCCTCTCGCGCCATCTTCCTTCTCTCTCGTACGCGCTTCTTGCCTGCGCACTCTCTCGTTGGAAACACTCCCTCGCGCACCAGCTACAACGAACCCCACTGCAGCCGGCGCGCCAATGCCCACTCCAAGTGGCTCACCCAACGGTCCCGCGTTCGTCACCACTCACAGCATCGGCTCGGCAGCCTCGGGCGGCTCGATATTCTTTGGCGACAAAAAGGTTGGTTTCACAACCGCCTACATCTTCCGCGTGCCCGACGTGCACGCCCGCGGCCACAAACGTGTCTATGCCTTCCTAGCCTTGAGCACCCACCCCGAAACCACCGCGGTGAAAACCTTCACTTTCCTCTCCTCCGCCTTCCGCGACCTTGCCTCCTGGATACAAGAACTAGCAGAAGCCGAGGCGGAGCGGGCCATGGCTGACTCGTCCAACTTTCCCGGAAGTAGCCCCGTTGTCCCCGGGTCCGGGTATGGGAGCTTCCATACCGAACCGCCCCCTCCCCCTCCGCTGGTTACGGGGGGTAGCAACAGCAGCTTTTTGACGGGCGGTGCCGGCGGGCTGTCGCGGCGTATGGGTGGTGGTTTTGGCGGTGCTGGTGTGGCTCTCAAACAAAGAGGCTTGGCAGAGCTCGTTGGCCTGCCAGACTTCTTCCTCGAGCTGCATGCCCGGTTTGTCCGGTTGCTACTCGAGATTGGGGTCATGGTCGGGTCGTGACCCGCGATGGGACATCATGAATGAAAGACCTTGAGTTGCAGCAACCTGGAATACGGCGATTACGTGAGGTAATCACCGATGCCGCTTTGCTGGAACACAGACATCGTTAAGTCCAGGAGTAACTTCACCTTGGAACTGTGCCCGCGGCCGGCCCTTTCCCCATTTGTTAGCAAACTTGTATTTCTATGCGGGTGGGTGGCGGCGGGGGACAGTGTGTTTTGTTAGTCTCACCGTTTTCCTCACCTGTCTTTTCTTTCGACGTATCACTGGGTCTAGACTTGAGTTATTAGATAACGGATGGGTTTGGATATGAGCGGGAGTACAGGGGCGGGAATGCATGGAGACAAAGCTGAGCAATGGCGCATTGTGTTTGTTACCCCTATCGAGGGAATGATGTAGGACAGAAGCGGGGAGAGTAAGAGTGGGCGTTTTGTCTTGGTTGTTACCTGCTGCCTAAGCGTGGATGTTTTGGGAGGAGGATATACCCCATGTTTGTCGACCCGTGCAATTTGCGTTGCTGTCCTTTCCACTTCCCTAGTTTCTTTCGGGAATTGTACATTAAGGTTGTTCTTCACACATTTGGGTCATTTGATACAGGTCAATCATCTACCGATGCCCTTACGGCTACGAAGAGTGCGCACAGAGAAATAAAGCGAGTACAAGCCATGGGGGACTTAAAGTCGGCGTTCAGTATGGTGGAAACGGGAGTGATGTCGCCAAAGTCAAGTTCCCGAGATGCAATCGAGAACACTCGCACAGTTTTGTATTAGTACCGTTGTTGTCACTGTTATTCGCCCGTAGTTCCTACCCTCTTCCAGCGGAGGATAGGTGGGATCTAGGACACTCACCTTCGTTAACCTCGCCGGGGAGGGAGGTACACGGGTGGACAAGTCAGGCATGGAGGTGAGCAGAGCATCAGACACCGAGGAAGCCAGGGTGCTTGAATCCCCAACACCGTACAGAAAAGCCATGTTTACAGTCTTTCGCATTATGCGTGCATATATATATAAGACCACGTCCAACGCAAGAACCTGATGCATGTGCATGGTGCCTCCGTCCGGCCCATCGAAGCTATCGTGTGGATCATCATCGTACATACACCCCAGCTCCTTCCACGATAGCCATCCCCCATCTCGATGCCCTGATTTCTTCGCGTCTATTTGTAAAAATCAAATTTGTTCTCATCACTCGTCCCCTTGACCTGGCTGCTGTATGCATCCTCCAGATCGACTTGGATGATGTTGTACCGGTTCTTGCGCACGGCACGTAGCCCGGCCTCCTGCATGATGGCAGCAATAACGGCACCGCTGAGAGGGTCGTTGCGCACGATGAGGCTGTCGAGGTCGACCTCGGGAGCAAGGCTCATCTTGCTCGCGATCGTGGTGAAGATGAGACGGCGCTCGCGGCGGTCACGTAGACTGGGAAACTCAATCTTGCGGTCGAGACGGCCGGGTCGGAGAAGCGCTGGATCGAGGGTGTCGGCGCGGTTGGTGGCCATGATGACCTTGACGTTGGCCGTCTGGTCGAAACCGTCCATCTGGTTGAGAAGTTCAAGTAGGATACGTTGGACCTCGCGGTCGGCACCGGTCTGGGCGTCGAAACGCTTCGTCGCAATCGCGTCAATCTCGTCGATGAAGATGATGGCTGGTGCGTTTTCGCGTGCCATCCTGAACACGTCGCGCACCATGCGCGGACCTTCACCAAGGTACTTTTGCACAAATTCGGATCCAACCACGCGAATGAAGTTGGCCGTCGTGGAGTTGGCAACCGCCTTGACCAACATGGTCTTGCCCGTCCCGGGAGGCCCATACAGCAGCACGCCGCGTGGAGGGTCGATACCAATCTGCTTGTACAGGTCAAAGTGTGTCAAGGGCAGCTCAACGGCTTCGCGGATTTCCTGCTTTTGCATGTCAAGGCCACCAACGTCGGCATACGTCACGTCCGGCTTTTCGTCGGAGCCAAGCATGGCAATCGAGGAGTCGGCCTCCGGCGGGAGAATGTCGACGAGGGCATTGGAATGGCGATGTAGGGCGACGGAAGAAGAAGGTTTAAGGAGCTCGCGGTCGAGCGTCGACAGAATACGGACAACGTAGTTTGAGCCGGTGCTGGACTGGACGATGCCGGTGCTAAGTTGAGCGAGAAAGTAGCGACCTGTTAGCCTACTTCGTGCCTACTTCGTGCCTGACGGGCAAACATGCTTTGACGAAGCTCTGGGGCGACTTACTTCTGGTCAATTGCTTCCATGAACTGGCCGATGACTAGAGGCACACTCTGGATGCGTTTGATTTCTTCTTGTGCCCGAACCAGCTCCCGCTTCAAACTCCTCTGCTCATCCTTGATGTACTCCTCCTGCAACTGGATGTACTCGAGCTGTCGCTGCAGCCGCTTCAGATTCGCGTAATCATCGCCGCCTTCTGTTGGCACACCCTCAAAATTTTCGATGCTGGGAATGGTCGAGGGGTGGTTCTTCTTCAACGGTTGAATGCTGCTGGTGGCATTCTCGATCAGGACGTCGCCCATCTTGCCAGTGACTTTCCTCTCCTATGCACCTGCTCCCTTGCCTCTTTTCCTGTTCGCGGCTGAAAATGCGGTGCCTGTTGCAGCCCGGAAGGGAAATCGGGGTCGGCGATGCAAACTGCGCAGCGAGAATTTCGGTGATGTTTTTGATGCGTGGCACCTCACAAGTTGGAGGTCTGATGGCCGACCGGTGTTGGGGATTTTGTTTCGTTGTTGTTGGGTTGTCGCTTGAATGTTGTGGTCGGCGCAGCCCAGCGCTCACTTAGCCAAGCGCTCGTCATCCCACCGGAGCCTGAGGCGGCGGACCCCACCTGAATTGACTTTGGCCTTGTTGCCTTTGCTTCAGCTCGAGTTGGCCCGTGCACTGACCTCTGCATCGATCTTTCCAAGTGCGGTTGGTGTCGAAACAGGGGTAGTGCCGTACACAGATGACTGTTTTTATTTACAATCGTTACGCTACTGGGTATGTAACGTAACAATGCAGGGCTTCTTCTTAAGAGACCTCATTTACCAGTGCTCTAAGTTTTCTCGAATCTTTCTATCCTCTCCTGTTATTTCCCCTGCCTCTACAGTTGTTTGAGTTCAACTTTTTGTAAGCAGCGGAGTGTACTGGACTTTTAAGGTCTGGAATTGCCTGTGTAATTACTCCACATACCCCAAATCCGGAACCCACACAGTAACCTTGATAGCCAAGCCCCACACGAGCATGCAGCGACCCCGAGACTGTTGAGGAATCCCACTGCGTCCGACTCTCCCTTATCTCAGCCTGGCCGCCTTCGGCCGGGTATGGAGTAGACAGGTACACTAACTATGTATGTACCACCTAAGCTTGCCAAGGTATCCGGTTCCTCGGCTCAGAGGTGGAACAATGCTGAACAGTAGCTTATCTCACCAGACTATCAGTAGCACTGTGCCAGGACTGTCCAGGTGATGCGACGGCGGTGGGCTCGATTGCATCACTGCCATCTCTACCCGCCACGCAGCTCAGCGGACAAACAACCACCAACCAGCAGTTGCAGCCTTCGCAAGGGTCCTGAACAAAGCCGCGGGGCAGGTGCCATGTGGTGAGGGATGGGCCCAACCTGCATTAGTTGGTCCAGCCATTGGGTGCCTTGTCACTTGGTGCATTCACAAGTCACAGCCCCGGTCCAACTTAGTCACTCCTCCAGTTGATGCCGGCTGGGGTCAACTTCCCACTTTCAGGCTCTCAATCATCTCTTCCCCCCTCAATACCTTCTCTCATTCCGCCAGACCGCACAGGCCGGCAACCCCATCTCGCGACCCCATCCCGCTTGTGCTGCCTCGGATTCCACGTTTCCCACCTCGTGTCGACGCTTAAGAATTCCATTGTGCAACCCCGGTGACTGGGATTAGACACCCCGCCTTGCTGCTCTGCAGGTCACGCCCGCGAGGCAGTGCCCCTCGACAACGCCCTCGTCAATCATCACCGACCGCTGTGACGCTTCTCAGCCTCCGAAAATCGACTGATATAACCGCCCAACGCTCTTGTAGACGGTTAGTCGCAATGGAAAACACGCCGACGTCCATCACTATCCCCGAACAACGCCATCGAGCGGCCGACGCCGAGGTCGGCTGCTCACCGTCCTCGTACTCGAGTATCCCGAGCTCGCCAGAGTCGTCACCCAAGACCCCATCACGCGTGGCACGGAAGCAGAGGATGCTACACACCAGGCGCCCGAGCCTTTTAAGTTCGTACCCTCAGTCCTTACTCCATTTCATATCCTGCGTCCTGGCTAACTTTTCCTGCCAGGCTCGGCGTTCACAAAACAGGAATGTACCACCATCAAGATAGGCGACGATTCCGAAGGGCCCATGCGGCTGGTGAGTACCGTCTCGGGCACGGCACGTGATGCTGTGCCATCAGGCTCCCCTCGTCGTCGATCTCAACCGCTAATATTTGTCTTCGGCGGCAGGTCACCTATCTCTCTTCTGGTCAAGGCTTTGTCTGGAACCCCGAGATCTTCGTTCCGTCTTTCTGCGATTATGAGTATGTGCCACTCGAACAGCGCCGCGACCCCGTGCATGAGATCTACCTGAGCGACGAGGAGATCAAGAAAATGCTTCCTCAATAAGCAAACGATATCCAGTCGACATAACCAGCATAACATGTATGAGGAATGGGGTATGTTCGATTACCGACGGTAGCTTTTGGCAAGACCAAGAGAGTATCAGAACTTGGGTGGGGAGAGGGTTTTATTTTAGGCCACTTGGCCGGAGCACAGGAGTCTTACGCGGGTAGGAATCAACGGGGGGCGCTTCATCATTTCATTCATATCCCACAGGAGTTGTTTGGGTCCTGCATTCACATATGCTTTCCTTCTTTCACTTTTCACATTCTAACGCGATAGGTAGTTTACACTGTACGGTACTACCCCTCTCCTTCTGGCATGTTCTCGAGCCGGGTGTTGACACTGGAATTTATAGCATTAAATATGACAAGTTTACCGGTTCCATGGGGCGCGAAAGTGACCGTCATTCTATCTCCTATGGATCGTCAACTACACTCATCCTTGCAGGAGAAGCCCCACGCAGGACGGCCCCAACACCCGAGTTTAATGAATAGAAATAGAACAGGAGTCGCGAGCGCAGAAGCCTGTAAATCTGGAGGTTGCCACTAGATATTTGTCCTCAGCATTAGACCTACGTCCAGGCGTGATCTGTTCCGAGCGACCCGCCAATCAAGACACGCAGGGACCCACATGGCGGAGAGCTCCTGCATTTGATTATCGATAAGCAAAGCACCGTCGCGTCCACATATCGCGTTGGACAGCCGAAGTTGAGCGAGCAACGCCCAGATGAACGACACGTTGGACAGCTCGTTTCAAGTTTCTTTGCCAGCAAGACAAGATTGTGACTTAGCACCCGAAGAATTGCGAATCATATATCACCGCCTTTCGCGGAGTACGCAGGTACTCGGCCCGCTTGGCCCTTGCCCTCTTTTCAAGAGCCACGACAGGCCATGGACGACCCCGCGCACCGGCGAATCGAGCTCCAGTCACCTGAAGACCTGACCTATCTTATTGATAATGTGCGCAAGGCCGCGGCCGATAGTATCAACGCGGCATTCCCGCCCGTTGATAATCCCTTGGATGGGCAGGAAGACGAGTTACGCAACCATATCGAGCAGCTGGTGAACGATGTACGTTTTGTCCCCCCCCCCCCGATCTGTGATGCCATCGATTCAACCAAGTATGCTCACTGACATCTACTCGCCCCAAACACAGTATATCTTCCGAACGTTCACCATCGCCTCCCCTTCCCTCTCGATCAACGGTCTTCCCATTACCGACCCCACCACCTTCCTCTCCTCGCTGTCCCGGCAGGAAGGCGAACAACACCTCTCCGCCGAAGGGCAACCGCAAGTCCGATATGAATACGAACCTTTCGACGGGCGCAAACGTGACCGCATGGAGCAGTTGATTTCTGAGGAGGAAGACCTGCTTCGAGCGATTGCGACGCTCAAGCGGCGGGCACCAGCCGCTGCAGCCGGGCGGTGGGCTCAGGCCACCGAGACACAGCTGGCAACGGACGACGCGGCGTTAGAGGCTGCCCGGCAGCGGGCAGTAGAAGAGGGAGCAGAGGGGGGCGCCAAAACGCTTGAGGGTATGGGGCCGCTCGAGAGGCAGGAGGGCGTAGAAGAGCGGTTTAGTCAGGCAGTGGCTGGGTTGGGGCGACTAAAGAGGGATATGCCCGCGACAGTAGCCAAGATGGAGAGGGCACGGGTCGCGGGGGAATATGTGACGCGCGATCATGATGGGGGTGGGGATAAATTATGAAGCGTTTAATGGGGTGAACCTGCGTTTGGGGCCCAGCTTCGAGGTGGTTGGAGATGAGTTGTCGTGACGTTCGGTGGATCAATTGGACCAAGCGATGAGTGATGTTTTGATACCCGGAGTAGGCCGTGGAAAAGGCCTTGTCGAGTAGGTTGAGGGAGCGGGTGCGAGAGTTCTAGTTTGCGGACAGTAGGGCCACTCGAGAAAGCAAAGAGAGCACACCAAGATCTAAATGTTACTAGCCCTCTGCAAAACGATCACTGGATCAGGAGCCGCTCCGTCTATCCCACAAGAGACACAGAACTGATGTATATTGTGAGGCCGTCTATTCCGTTTTGCAGCTTCTCCAAAGCCAGCTTTAGTAGAACCCCAATTACCCCCCGAGCATATGCTGTCAACCACTTACGCAACGGCAGCGGCAGCGGCACCATCCGCCTCGGGCTCGGTGGCCACTTGGGGCGCGGCGGGAGCTGGGGCGGGAGTCGCTTCCTCCGTCTTGGTCGTGGATTGCTTCTCCCACTTAGCGGGCTTGGCCCACTCAGCCTCCCGCCACGGACCCTTATCACTCAGCTCGCACCCGCCCGGACACTCGCAAGTGCCGCTGAACTGCTTGGGGAGGTTCTCCGCGGGAACCTGCGCCAACAGCTCCTTCTGGTAACCGCTGCCCAAAATATGGATCTTCTTGACGGTGACGGGATCTAGCCAGCCCTTGATGACGCTCCAGACGCTGCTGAATCCCCAGGGGGTGTTAATCAGGTACAAGTGGCCGAGGCGCTCCGGGTAGTAGTTTTGACTAAGCACAGAGGCTTGCTTCACATAACTATAAACCTGGGGAATTTTGGTGAGGCCGACACCCTTGAAGTCCATGATCGTGCAGCATGTCTCGAGCAGAGTGCCCGCCTTACGGCTACACGCGGGGAGACGGGGGTCAGCCACCCGCTCATATTCGACGGCCAAGTTCGTCAGCATACGTTCCGCCGTCGTGATCTTGTACATGGCGGTGAGGTCGATACCGCCCAGCTGCTCGATGTAAACGGGGCGGCCATCCTATTCCGGAAACCCGAACGTTAACATTCGTTTCGCATCTGGGGGGCAAATGAGCCAAACAAACGTAGAAGATTCACGTACCTTGTCAGTTCCATGATAGTATTGAGGATAGTAGTTGAACACCTCCTTCTTCTCCGGGTAATCCCAGGTCGGGAGCAGTTCGTCCAACTTGGTCGTTTTCCGCCACGTCTCGCATTCGACGAACCTACGCGGCCGGTGTCAGTGATTTTTTGAAAGCGCTAGGATGTGGAGAGGGGGTCTGACATTTGCTTCGAGAGCGTGACATCGAATTTGCGTGCGCGCAAGAAACGCAGCTACCTCGCCAGTTAGCCCCATTCGCTCGGAGTTCTGTTCCTTTCGGCACCTCCCCTATTCCTCGCACTCCCTCCGAGGAGATACAATCATACCAGTGTGAGAGTGTCGAGGCGTTCGGTGTAACCCTCCGACTCCAGAAGCATGCGCAACTGGAAGACCTGGGCCTCTTGTTCCGGTGTCAGGTATCCAGCGTGGCCGCTCTGGGCGGTTGGAGCCGTGGTAGGGAAATCGTAGTCATCGTACTTGGGCTCGAGCTTGAGGGGCGAAGGCGAGGGTTCAGGTGCAGCCATTGTGCTTGATCCGTTGCGGGCGAGAACTGCCCACGATGCGATAAAAAGGTTGCGGTGTTCGTGGTGTTGACCTTTTGGGGATCGGGCTGGGCTTCCCCGCTATTGGGGAGACGGGTTGGGGGAGTTGTGGATAAGAGGGAGCCGAGGAGTGAAAAGGATGGATAGGCTTCAGACTGGTTGAGGCGGAAAAAAGAAGTCGGGCGGCAGGAAGGAAAAGAATACACGAGGAGTGTCGGCCGGCGCTGAAATAGTCCAAAGCTCTCACTCAGGCGGCTTGCACCGTGGAATTTTCTCTATGGGTGTAAGGGGCGGCGACCAGGGCGTCAAATGTGCGGTCAATCCCGCCCCACTCGACAGCGAGCCAGCGCCCCGCAACGGCCAGATCCTGCCCCACTTCCACGGACCCCGACCCGGAATCGGGAGGGAGTTATGAAAACGAAACAAATAAATAGTTACATAACGTTAGTACACACATACCGAGAAGCCCAACAAGAATTACGACAGCACTTGCGATCTCCACCCGCGCATACTAAATTCAATCGGTTCACCACGGCACATCACGCTTGATTTTGTCAGGCGACATCTTTGGGGGCGGTTGGTTCCTGAGCACATGTGAGCTCCGGCCTAGCTATTAAATGCTTAGCCCAACAAAACACATGAAACAGGGTCGCAGCCACTTTGGCCACTCTCTCGCTTTGGTTGCAAACGTGGCGCCATCCGCATTTTTCCTTCGAGAAAGTCCCTGTTGACCCAATTGAGAATCGATACCAACACGTCGGCCTTTCAGTTCCCGTTACCCGCCCGGGTAGAGAGACGGGCCGAACGTGCGCCGCGCGTTCATATCCGGGCAGCGGACGGAACCCACCAGCTTTGTCTCCCGTCGAACGGGTATGGGGCAGTCCTTTCTTTAGCTAGAGCAAGTTTCAGCTCCCGGACGACCCCTTTGGCCCCTTTCCTTTTCCATCCCCTTTCTCCTTCTCATCTTCTTTATCTTTGCGTTTCTGCACGACGTCCCAGTTGTACACTCTAGCAACAGCCACTTCCATCGTCTGTAAACTGTCAGTGTTTTGCTCATCCTTACAATAACATAACACATCCTTACTGTTATTTGTTCTCGGAGGAAGTCCAAATCCTCCTCGCAGTTGGATAAGCTCTGCTTTGCGGTCTGTAGCTTCGAGTCGAGCAACGTCTCGGCCTCATCAACCGGATATGATAACATGACGTTTGCCTTGCGCCGATCATCTATTAGCCCCATGCAGAGATATCATTTGGGAAACCTGGGTGCTTCTTACACCAAGCCACAGATAAACCTCTTCCGTGTGTGGTATTTCGGCTTTTGCGTAAAGTGTGTCGTTCAATTCGAACGTCGTCTCGATCGGTTCGGAGTCCACCTGCCAAAGTACACCACCACCATCAGTCCCATGTTCACTATCACCCGAAGAGAGAGAGATTAGTTACCTTCCGGAGTTTCAAGAACTGAACAGTGTCCAAGGTCTTGCGGATGTCGGGCAGTTTATCCTTGAGGCCTGCCACTCTCCGCTGGAGGTTTTGCTCCATAAATTGGTACTTCCTACAGTTCCAAGCGGCGTATGAGCCAAAACCGGATCATTGGTGTCGCAGGTGTCGAAAAGTCCCTTACGCAATCATTTCTTGGAACCGCCGCAGCGTCGGCTCAACATCCGCTCGCGAAGTAACATAATCCTCGACTTTATCGACGAACGGTGCGTGTGGAATACCGCGAGGGTTAGAGGGCGTGACGGTTCTAGAATGCTCACACGTTCGTCAGTCGCGATACAACAACAGCAAAAAGATCACACGTTGGGGAGGGATGGGACTCTGCGCCCGTATTGCGTACGTCGTCGCTTCTTGTGTGAGTGTGCTCGCCATTTTGAAGGACAAGGGTGAATGGCGGAGTTGGAAAGAGAACAAAGCAAAGTAACGGACACTCGATGATGCCGAACGGATGAGGAGGCCGAGGAGCTTGTGGTGGGGCTATCTTGGGGAGGCATTTGATGGTGGGGTAAATTGGAGCTGAGTGGGCCACTTAGATCTGCGGATTTGGGTCGACCTCAGCTTGTGTGCCCACCACTCTATGATCAGTTCTTCGTGGTGTGAGGTCCTCCTCGAGCGACCTAAGGCAGGTGTGCACATGTATCTCGAGGCATCAACGTGACACTTGTGCGAGCAAAACATCTGGCGTGCTCAGGCACAGTTCGAGTCCGGACCAGCCGAAGCTACCTATATATAGAGAGAGGACTGCTGCCAAATTTGGCCGCCATTTCTCTAGTGGAAATAAGGAGACTAATTAACTACCTTGCCCATCGTGTCATCGCAACATGCCGGATAGTAGGGGCGTTCGTTGCGACAACCCCTGTGCGAGACCACATGTGTATGTGCCTATCTGCGAGTTTTCCTTCCTGGATAATGGATATCTTGAAACGGCATTTCTTTTCACCATGACAACTTCGTAGTCCAAAATATCACAAACCCAAGACTTCGTACCAGAAGTGCGGCTGTTCAAGCGAAAGTTTATCTTTCAGTCACTACCCCTGCCTAGATTCGGAGCATGAAAAGGGGTAGGGAACCACGGGCGGGGAAGGTAGTGAATGGGATTCAATTTGGCAGGCAATAAGTGTTGGAGGATTCAATGGGAATGGGAGGTCGGGGTCTCAGGTTCAGTTTACTTATCGACGGAGGTATGCCAGATGTAAAATGATCCATGGCCCGGATATGAGCTGCTTCCCGAGGCAAGATGGAGCTCGTGAAGTTACCGAGGAGCAATACAAGCCCGGACGTTTGCCAATCCGGTGCACGCTATCCATCAGTCGTTATTATAATCCGATGCAGAGCGAAACCTGGCGAAAGCGATAGCCACCCACTAGCACGGCGACAGTGGCCTTGCATGGCAAGGTGGACAACGCGAACAGCTATACAACCTCATTGATGATTAAGTTGTGCTTCGTTGAGTGTCCAAACTCTCTCCCGCGGACCACTAGTGTTAGGTGGACAGCCTAGTCCATCCATCAGTAGCGGGAAACAAGTGTCCAGATCCCGTTCGCCCTCTAGCAATGTCCCCAGCGGCAATTGTGGGATTATAGCTGTAAGGAGGGAAGTGAGGGCAAGTCCAGCGCCTCCCGCTAAGGGAGGGATTTGGTGTCCCGGTAGGCAATGTCAGTCCCATAATCATGTCGATTCAGAGTGACGACATGGAGTTTAATTCGCCTGGCAGCAACCTCGACCGACATGCTGAGATGGATGCACAACGAAGACTTGAAAAGGAATTAGGTTTGGCAGGTTGTAGATGTAGAGGCATGGGGTGGAATGGGGAGTTAAGCAGTCGTGATTGGGTTACATGAACTGCGAGCCGCATCACTGTATTTGAGGAAGAGAGAACAAATAACTAAACGCGGAGGTGTTAGACCAGGGAAACAAGAGGACATGGCAATGAAAGAAGGAAATGCTAAGGGACAGCCGAAACAAGATTCAACTCTAAATCTCTCAATAAAGAATATACTGATGAACTCGTCGCAATGGTAATTCAGCTTAGTACGAGAGGAACCGCTGATTCAGATAATTGGTTTTTGCGGTTGTCCGACCGGGCAGTGCCGCGAAGCTACCATCTGCTGGATAATGGCTGAACGCCTCTAAGTCAGAATCCATGCCAGAACGCGATGATACTACCCGCACGTCGTAGACGTATAAGAATAGGCTCCGGCCTCGTATCCTAGCAGGCGATTCTTCCGCCGGCCTTGAAGTGGCCGGCGGTAATTCGCGTATTGTAATTTCAGCACGCGCGGGATCAAATCCTTTGCAGACGACTTAGCTGTGCGAAAGGGTCCTGTAAGCAGTAGAGTAGCCTTGTTGTTACGATCTGCTGAGGGTAAGCCCTCCTTCGCCTAGATTTCCCAGACAGCGCTCGCCGGCAGCCGCCGGGGGGCCTAGCAGGGTGATAGACAGTGGAGAGAGAGAGAATGCGCCGGGCAGCGGCGGCTCTTGAGACCGTGGAAGGTCTCTTGGGCGACGCGGGGGTCGAGGTGTAGGGTAGGCGGGTTGGGGTGCGACTTGACGTGACCCGAGGTGGGAGGTATAGGGTAGGCGCGTTGGGGGTTGCAGGTGGGGAGGCACAAGGTGGCCGGGTAGATGTCCAGGTGTAGGGTAGGTCCTTTGGGACGGGGCGGACTTGGGAGGTAGAGAAAGGAGAGGTGTAGGGCAGGTCAGTTGGGGGTTAGGGTAGATGGGTTGGGAGGCATACTGTGTATGGTAGGTGCTTTCTTCGGGGGGTGTAGGGTAGGTAGGCCGGGAGGTGCAAGGCGGGAGGTGGTGTAGGGTAGATTGGAGGTCTAGGGTAGACCACTTGGGAAGTGAGTGCAGGTGCTTTGCTCTCGGCGGTGTAGGGTAGGCGTCTCGGGGGGAGAAGCTTCGAGGTATAGGGTAGGTCCGTTGGGAGGGGATAGGCTGGGTGTAGGGTAGATGGAAGGTATAGGGTAGGTGACTTGGGGCAGAAGCTTCGAGGTGTAGGGTAGGTGGTGTAGGGTAGGTGGATTGAGGTGTGAGTAGGAGGGAGGTATAGGGTAGGTAGCTTGGGAAGTGAGGGTGGGTGCATTGGTAGGTGTAGGGTAGCTGGTATGGGAGGTGCAGGGCAGGTAGGAGGTGCAGGGTAGGTAGGAGGTGTAGGGTAGGTAGGAGGTATAGGGTAGGTTGCTCGGGAGGGTGTAGGTAGGTTTTCACCCCTCTGCCTGCCCTGCGGTAACTGGCAGTGGTTTGGTGCTGGGTGGTATACAATAGACCCTACAGTGAGGGGGGCTCCCCACTGTATGCTAGGGTAGGTTGCTGGGGATTTAGCTGGGGAGATTAGATCTATTAGGGCAGGGGTTGTTTTAAAGGGCTCTTTAAGTAACGATCGATTTCTTGCTCTACTGGTAGAAACTATCTCGGATGTGATTTTTATTTTCAACTCGGAAAAAGATCTACATGGAGAATATCTAGTAGGAATTAGATTTGTTTAATATTTTCACTCTGGTAACTTGAAATGTTATTATTATGTGACCGAGGTATAGGGTAGCTGGTATGGGAGGTGTGGGCAGGTGGGAGGTGTAGGGCAGATAGGCTGGGAGGTGTAGGGTAGGTGGCTTGGGAAGTGAGTGCAGGTGCTTTGCTCTCGGCGGTATAGGGTAGATGGGCTGGGAGGCGTAGGGTAGGCGAGTCGGGAGGCGGCTCGCGGCGGCCGGGTCGTGCGGGCGGCGGCGGACCTGCTCCTGCTCGCGGATCGCGTTTGCCGGCGAAATGCGCATTTCCGCTAACTCGCGAGCCCATTTTTAGCCAAACCCATACAAATGAATTTCGCGGGTTTTGGAAATCCACCCCACAGCCCGCCGGCCCGTGCGACCCACTGCGCCCTGGTCGGTGGGTATGTGAGAGAGGGCGAGCAGACCGGCGGCTGGGCTGGGAGGCGCAACGGGCGTTCAGGCTGGGCCTGGGCTGCCGGTGCGCCTTCAGCGCGGCGCTGGTGGCCTGCGTTGCCCTCCTCGTTGGGCTTGCCGGGCGGGTGCGCATTTCCGCTAACTCGCGAGCCCATTTTTAGCCAAACCCATAC